>OV702279.1:36616128-37857556 GCA_916181665.1 Avena sativa | reverse complement strand
AATCTGGACCTGTTATTTTCTAAATTAATCCTAGTACATGTATCTAGTCAAGCATAACCATAAGAAAGAAATGGAACTGTGCTAAGGTTTTGTGTACCGGGGCATCGATCCTGATGTTTTCCCTATGGATCAGAATGCTATAAAATTGGTTTCAAGTGGGAAGGTGCCCTTTCCCTCTAAAAAAGAGAGAGAAACAAAAGAGCCAGAAGGGACAATCAGATAGAATAAAATGCAGATCATGTTGAAGACATGCATGCAGTCCTCGATCTCTCCCCTGCAGCACTGTACACTTTGCGCCAGACCACAGGCTTATCTGTCTCTCTCTAGGAGTAGACCTTCACGTGGGTAGGATCTGATACTGTACATCGTGATACCTGCTTTACTCTCACTTGTCAACTTTCTGCAGCCTTGTTTTGACTGACTAGTGTGAAGCATGGTGTTGAAGTGGTGATACCTACTTATTACTCCATTTTTATGAAGGAGCATGGATCTAGGATGGATCGATGGACCCCATATTAAATTCCCTCAATGCTGCATACAACTTTTTGGACTACAGGCACTACATCAGCGATCCAATCTTCTAGGGAACCACTCCAACATCGCGCGTCTCGACGGATTCCACCAAGAGCTAGCTGGCGATGGACAAAGACGAGCGAGCGTCGATAACTGTTCCATGCCCCCACGACAGCTATTTCACCATGGTCGTCTACGACAAGATCGACGAGCTAGCACCGATAACTGTTCCATGCCCCACGATGGACGTCTCACCATGGTCGCCTACCACGAGCACGACAACCACAAGAACACGTGCGCATACAGCCTGTGCGGCTACACCGAGGTGGGCTGCATTTTCACTGCCTCGCCGGTCAAGCTCCTTATCCACCTCGACGGTGACCACACGGTACAAGTGCATAGGATATCGTACGGCCAGCCCATGGAGTTTACAGAAACGATGTCATTACCGTCCTTTCCGCCATCCATGGTCATTGTATACTGTGATGACTCTAGCATGTTAAGCCTCATCATCGGCGAGCTCGGCCAGGCCACCGCCATTTCCTTGGTGTGCGTCAGGGCGACTGCATACTCATGGCCCCAGTACAGGGTGAAGCTATGTGCGACTGGCCCGCTATCTCCGGCGGACTTCTCGACGGACACTGTTAATGGGTTAATGGAGCCGACGAGCTGCGTGTCGCCCTGTAGTGTCGTCCTTGAAGATCTGACGTTCCTTATGGTGCAGCCGCGGTAGATAACCGCGACTGTTGGAAAGTACCATAAGGTGTTCTCTTTCTCCGATTTCATCTACATCAAGAATTGATCTTAAACTTCTGCTAGTGATCCTAACGTGATGGTAATGATTTATTACTGGTTAATATAGTTCTAGAGTTCCACTCGTTTACTTGTTACTATAGTAGTACTCGAAGACAGGGTCTATTGTGGCACTAGGAAGGGTGTATTTTGGCTGTAAAGTAAGTTTGCTGATAATGTTTGTATTTAGGATTTAAGTGTTCTATGAAATGAATGTCAAACTTCTATATATTACGCCACACTCATGTGCAAGGCATGTGCAACTTACTCATCCTACTACTTCTCCTTGCTTGATTTTAGGGTCCTTTATGCTAAATGTTTCGACTTGGATGTAATTTTCTCTTGTGCGGTCCTTGGTGCAACATATATGTACACATCCTATGACCGTGTTAATTGAAGCATCTCACTCCCTCGGGACATACCCATGTTAGAAAAATAAAGTACCACCACCCGGTTTTCAAAAAAGTAGATGATGACCTTGGTCATTTGGCCTGAAACCCAAGAAAGTACACACGGAGTATGTGGTATAGTAGGCCATACCGTTAAACGAGTTTTTCAAATATTTTTACTACTCCCTTCGACCCATATTAGTTAACTTCGAGTTGTCAAAATTTAGATGAACCAATATACTAAATAGTGTCTAGATTCATCCAAATTTATAAAAATTTGAGTCAACCAATATGTTTCAGAGGGAGTAGTATAATAAATTAAAGAATAAAGAATGCCCCCAACAAATTTTCGAACAAAGTGGACAATTCTTTCTTACAGTTTCCCAAGTTTAAGGATTTTTTCGATTTCAAAATTCTAACATGGACCGTTGGATCAAGACTGACAAATCCAAACATTGCTAACTGTTGGATCTTCTTTTTCATTCTTAGCATCTAGAAGATTCTATTGATAGTCTTTAGCACAAGAACGCTATTGTGTGCTAACCTCAAAACTTAGTTTCAGGGACCTTGTGATAAATTCATGGAATTAGATGTAATTTTAATTTTTTACACCGTCCTTGATGTAACTTGTACTTTCACCGACCATGTTAATGGAAGCGCCTCGCTCTGGGAGGACCTACCATAGTTAGAAGAAAATGCAACCCTCCCAATTATCATACAAAGCTAACCGTTGGATCTTTTCTGTAAAAAAAGTTCGAAGAATATGGATCTAATGCCACAGACTAGCAAGCTTCCAGACATATTAAGTGGACAAACATGTTGTACGTAATTGAGATTTCCATATTTTATGAGTTTTCAAACTCTATAGCTAACTCTTCCCACTTGAGTGACTTTATGCTGATTTAACAAAATTAGGTCAAATTTGAACAGCGAGTAAACGTAGGCTGCTTTAATAGTTTTAGGAAAAATCTTTTAGAGGTACCCATCAGGGGATTAATTCATATATCAGAAACCACCAAGAGTTTTGACAACAGGTTCAACTTCTTGCTAAGATTATTTATCTTGACAACTTAACGAAATTAGGTCAAACTTGAGCTACAATAGGCGCGATAGATTGCTCTCGAATTAATTGTAATGTCACAGCGGTAGATGGGTGCATCTTCTTGTAGTAAACAATACCGTCGGTGTGAGTTTCTGTAGCACCCCAGGTAAAACCACTACCAAAAAATTGCTCGCTGTGTGCATATTCATGGCTGCATGCTCATGTCATCATGCCACATTGCATTTGAGCATCATCATCATGCATATGTTTCCCAAAAACTATTTCTGAAAAGGCCTATTTTATTTTCTACAAATATCTCCCCCCCCACCAATTTCAAATGTCAAACCACTATCTCTTCCGGATATTTTATTTGTCTAAAAAATATTGCAAAAATGTTTAAAATAATTCTAAATAAATATGAAAAGAAAACTATTTTATCAATCAGGGGAGGCAGCCACAGGCCAGTTCCAAAAGCCTACTCCCAAGCCACCTACCATCAAGTTGACTAAAACCCTAGTCCCACCCCTAAAACCCTAGATCACCTACCCTCCCCACTCCCTCTCCTCGCCGCCGCTGTGCAACATCGCCACCACCTCTCCCCTGTACCAAACACACCCACCCCACAGACGCACTCACACATACGCACGCCACACCTGGCTGACCCCACCCACCAACACACATCACGCACACTCCCTCACGCGAGCCCCCACCTCGCTACCAATCCCGGCCCCACCCTGCGGGCCTAGCCCCCACCGTGACTGCTCCCACACGCGTTTTCTCCCCTGTCCTCCCAACCTCGGGACCCTCCTCTCCCCTCTGTTTTGCTTCTCCTGGCGCCGCTCTCAACTCAAGCCCGCCCTACCGCATCTCCTCGCGACCCTGCGCTGCCCTCTCCTCGACCGAGCGCCGCTGTCACCCCGCGATTTCCCCCGCCACCCTCAACCTCCTTGTCGCCCCGCGTCCGGCCCATAGTAGCCGGAAACGGGGAACGGTAGACCGTTCCCTGTCCCGGAATCGCCGTCCCGAATCAAGGTACGGGGACGAGGAGCGGTACGATGGGAGTTGATGTCCGGTACGCGTCCCCGGACAATCGGAGCAGTACCCCGATTCACAGATCCCATATGGTTGGAAATCGTTTCGAAATTATCAATCTGGCATGGGAAACGGAAGATTGATTCACGGGAATGGACGTACCTGACGTCACTGGCCTTCAAATAGCTATAACAAATCATCGTATTAGGCAACAGGTGATATACTTCCTTTATTCACGTATATGTAGTTATGCACACCAGATTCATGGAATCAATCCAGGATCTTTTTTAATGCAACGTGATATTTCTAGCCCAGCAAGGTTGCAACCCTAGCGCCATTCTCCTCGTCCCCGGTTTCGTACCGAAGTCGTCGTCCCCAAATAGTTTGGATCGCGTCCCGCTTGATGAAAAAACGTTCGAAAGATGTATACCCCCGTCGTCCCCTGGTTTTGGCAGCCGCCAACTCTCGTCCCTCGTTCGCGTTCGTCGTTCCTGTCATACCGGAGCATGGCAACTATGGTCCGGCCGACGTTCCCCATGTCGCCCTCCCGGGCGCATCGCTTCTAGCCACCGCCGTCGATATCTACGCGTCGCCGCCACCTCTCCCTACCCCGTTGTGGTGACCTCGATAGCCCCTGCGAACCGCCCAGCTGCAACCCTCTGCTGCCGCGCGTGCAAGCTATGCGTACCCCACCTCCATCGCCCTCTTCCCGAGCGTGGCCTCTTCTTCGCCATGCCTCCTCACTGCAGTGCCCGTATCTCTCGGCGCCTCGCTGTACTGTGCACGTGCCTGTCAATGCCCCTATCCAGCCCT
Source organism: Avena sativa (assembly GCA_916181665.1). Taxonomy (NCBI): domain Eukaryota; kingdom Viridiplantae; phylum Streptophyta; class Magnoliopsida; order Poales; family Poaceae; genus Avena; species Avena sativa. Next base: position 37,852,975 of record OV702279.1, on the reverse strand, counting down.
CGCGCCTTTACAACACCAGTGTGTGCTCCCTTTCTCCTGTGGCGTTGTGAAGACGCGGCTACAGCCTCCTATTGGTCGTGATGTTCTATTAAATGAAGTGGCATTGATTCCATAGAGGTGTTGAGATTCGGGTGTATAGATGTGGTGATGTTGTTGCCATGAGAAGATGTGGTGAGGTTGTCTCGGTCGTTGAAGACCCTCACGATGTACAAGATCTCCCTCATGGAACCGAAGACTGGAACCCCGAGACCTTCGACATGGAGCACCGAAATCCCAGACCGCAAGATTGTTCTCGGAGCCAAAGGTAGAACCCCGACGCGATCTCCTTCCTCTTCGAAGACCGGTCCCGTCGGAATCCCAACACCAAACCGAACCCTCGGCACCAAAATCTTCTATCCCAAAGTGTGACCCCAAATCTGAGCCCCTATCTTCTATATCTAAATAGGAGCTTCCCACTACATGATTTTCCAGCCCTCCCGTGCGTTCACGTCATCTGAATTTTCCACGCCTTTGCCATGTCGCCCGTTGCGGAGTGCTCTCTTCGTCGCCCGCATTTTTTCCAATGGTCCCTCCGTGTCCCTACTTGGGTTGCATGAGGAGCCCGCTTCACTCGCTCTCGCTTCCTCCTGAAAAAAACACCGCCGCTCGTCTGCTCATACACCGTCGCCTTGACATAGGAATTCATCCTACCGCTGCGAGCTGCGACCGATGCACTCCTCCGCACAAAGGCTGGCGAAACTGCCCCATCATGCTCAATATTCATTGGCCAGATTTCATTAGCCATAATTGACCTAGAAACTGCGCTGGGTTTATTTAACCCAGCAGCGCTGCCTCCAGATCAAAAAAGCTCCCTGTGTTGCCATGAATTTCAAGCGCCCCCGCTTCCGTCTCTACTGCCTTTCTCCATTCTGGTGTCTGTCGCCCCAGATTTGCCTTTCCTTCTTTTTTTATCCCCTGACTGGCTCTCTCATCTTTGTCGATATGTTAGGCTGCTCGAAAGCTGTTGGACGTTTTGCCTGTTACAATCGCACAATCGCGACAAGAAGATAACGAAGAACGAAAACGAAAAACACAGCAAGGAGACATAGATTTAACGTGGAAAACCTCTCCAACAAAGAGAGGAAAAAAACCACGGGCGCCAGCCAGCGAAACTTCACTATATCGAGGAGTGTTTACAAACGCCGGGGATTTCACAGATGCAACTCTCCCAACCGGCGGCTTACAAGGGGTTTATATATCGGTGGAAATCTAGGTCTTCGGCGGCTTACAAGGGGTTTATACACTTGGCCCAAGCCTCCCGGCGACGGGCCTCGCTCCACTCGTCAGAAGTTGGCCTATACTTTGTAAAATTTGGATCAACATATAACAAACTCCACCTTGAGACAAATTCCTCCTTGCAGCATCAACAGCAACCATCTCCCTGAACAAACAAAGCAAATACTTTCGGCGCCAATAGCCACTTGGGCTAATCAGTTAAACCAACTAAGTTCGAGCAAAGCTCAAACTTAGCAACAGGAACAGGTTTAGTCATCATATCAGCAGGATTATCATGAGTGCTGATCTTGCATACCTTTAATTTACCTTGAGCAACAATGTCTCTAACAAAATGGTACTTGACATCAATGTGCTTAGTTCTCTCATGGAACATCTGATCTTTTGTAAGGTATATGGCACTTTGACTGTCACAAAACAAATTAATGCAAGAATCATCTCCACAAAGCTCAGCAAACAAACCTTTCAACCAAACAGATCCTTTGCAAGCTTCAGCAATAGCCATGTATTCAGCTTCAGTAGTAGATTGTGCAACAACAGCCTGCAATGTAGCCTTCCAGCTAACAGCACAACCTCCAACATTAAACACATAACCTGTGAGGGATCTTCTCTTATCCAAATCGGCAGCAAAATATGAATCCACATAGCCAACGAGTCCCTCACCGGTCCTGCCAAACTTCAAACAAGCATTGGAAGTGCCAAGAAGGTACCTGAAAACCCACTGAACAGCCTTCCAATGTTCTTTACCAGGATTAGCCATGTATCTACTTATCAAACTCATAACATATGATAAATCAGGACGAGAACAAACCATGGAATACATCAAAGAACCAACAGCACTAGAATACGACACCTTTGACATGTACTCAAACTCTTCATCAGTAGTAGGACATTGAGAAACTGACAATTTAAAGTAAGGAGCAATAGGAGTACTAACTGAGTTGGCACCATCCATATTAAAACGATGAAGAACTTTCTTAATGTAACTTTGCTGACTAAGAAATAACAAACCAGATTTTCTATCTCGGGTAATTTCCATACCTAAGATCTTCTTAGCAGCACCAAGATCCTTCATCTCAAACTCACTACTTAGGTGTGCCTTCAAAGTAGTGATTTCTTTCATGCCCTTGACAGCAATTAACATATCATCAACATATAGCAGCAAGTATATAGGTGACCCATCAACAAACTTGATATAAACACAACTATCATATTTAGACCTCTCAAAACCATGTGAGATCATAAATGAATCAAACCTTTTATACCACTGTCTTGGAGATTGCTTTAAGCCATAAAGAGACTTCTTTAATTTGCACACAAAATCCTCTTTACCAGGCACTATGAACCCTTCTGGTTGGTCCATGTATATTTCCTCATCAAGCTCTCCATGCAGAAAAGCAGTCTTGACATCTAACTGCTCAAGCTCAAGATCACGCATAGCCACAATACTAAAGAAAGTATGAATGGAACTATGCTTCACAACTGGAGAGAACACATCATTGTAATCAATACCTGGAATCTGGCTGAACCCTTTTGCTACTAACCTTGCCTTGTACATTGAAGGCTCTTTGGGAGATAGACCTTCCTTTTTCTTGAAGATCCACTTGCAGCGGACCGCCTTCTTTTGTTTAGGCAAGCGCACAACATCCCATGTGCCATTTTTCTCAAGCGATTGCATCTCTTCTTGCATAGCAGATACCCACTTCTCGCGGTCAAAGGATGCAATGGCTTCATTATATGTAGCAGGTTCAGAATCGTTCTCTACCTGTTCAGCACAACTCAAAGCATAATGTACAAGATTACACTCTTCAATTAAACGACGAGGTGGAACTATGTTACGTCTCGGTCTATCAGCAGCAATAGATTCCTGTGGCTGCTGCAAAACAGTAGGTGAGTGCTGAACAACATCATCATCAATATTTTCCTCATGAGTATCATCAACAACAACATTATTATCAACAGTTTTCTGCAGGTGCTCCACCTGCACACGAACTCCCTCCTCTCCAATAGCAACAGGAGAGGGATCTGATGGCAAGCTGTCATGATACATAACGGATTCATTGAAAACAACGTTCCTACTCAACAAAATCCTTTTTGTTTCAGGGTTCCATAGTTTATATGCCTTAACTCCTGAACCATAACCAAGGAATATGCACTTGACAGCTCTAGGCTCTAACTTTCCATTATCAACATGAGCATAAGCAGTGCAACCAAAAACTCTCAACTGTGAATAATCAGCAGGTGAACCTGACCATACCTCAATAGGAGTTTTCTTCTCAAGTGGAATAGAAGGTGACCTGTTGATGAGGTAACACGCTGTGTTGGCTGCTTCAGCCCAGAAACGCCTATGCATACCTGCATTAGACAACATACAACGAGCCCTCGAGATGATGGTTCTGTTCATGCGTTCTGCCACGCCATTCTGCTGAGGAGTATATGGGATGGTGTGATGCCTGATCATGCCATCGTTACTGCAAAACTCCTCAAACTCATTAGAACAGAATTCCATACCATTGTCAGTACGTAGTACCTTTACCTTCTTCTCAGTCTGTTTTTCAACCATAACTTTCCACTTCTTAAAAGCATCAAAAACATCAGATTTATGCTTTAGAAAATAAGGCCACACCTTTCTTGAGTAATCATCAATAATAGTAAGCATATAATTAGCACCACCAATAGAAGTCTTACGGGACGGACCCCATACATCAGCATGCACATAATCTAATATGCCTTTGGTGGTATGAACGGAAGCATTGAATTTAACTCTTTTATGCTTACCAAAGATGCAGTGCTCACAGAACTCAAACTTACTCAAGTTGCAACCATCAATCAGCTCTCTCTTGACCAACTCTGCCATGCCTTGTTCGCTCATATGCCCAAGACGCATATGCCATAGATGTGTTTTACCACAATCATCAGAATCATTAGAAGTAACAGCAGCAGCAATACCAGGCAAAGTGCTACCTCTAAGAACATATAATTTAGCAGAATTCATATCACCTATCATGTGAATAAGAGAACCTTTTGATACCTTCAGAACTCGATGCCCACCGGCATACTTGTATCCATCAACGTCCATGGTACTCAGGGAGATCAAATTTCTGGCCATGCTTGGTATGTGCTTCACCTCACTCAACGTGCGTGTCACGCCATCATGTGTCCTAATCTTAACAGATCCAACACCAACGATATGGCATGGGTTGTCATTCCCCACACGCACAAAATCTCCAGTCTGCACAGACTCATATGAACTGAACCAATCTTTGTTACAGCAAATATGAAACGAACATGCAGTATCAAGTATCCATTCATCATCACGAGAAGCACAAGCAGCAAAAACAGCTAAGCATTCACCATCAGAACTATCAGAAACAACAACAGCCTTACCATTGCCTTGATCCTTATCTTTCGGTTGGTAAGTACCGTTCCTTTTCTCCTTATTCTGCAGCTTCCAGCAATCATCAATAACATGATTAGATTTCTTACAATACCTGCAGAACTTGTCCTTTCCCTTGGACTTCGAACGACCTCTGCCGTCTTTGCTCTTATCTCGGTTGCCATGGTTGTTAAATCTCTGCTCGGTCCTGCCACGAACCTGCAGAGCTTCAGCCTTGGAGGACGCCCCATCTGCCTGCACCATAGATTTCATCTTTTCCCTCTGTTTGAGGGCATCTTGCACTTCATCAAGGGTTATCTTCTCACGGCTCAACAACATTGTATCACGAAAGTGTGTATAAGAACTAGGCAGCGAGCATAATAGAAATAGGGCTAGATCCTCATCATCATATTTTACTTCCATAGATTGCAAATCAGAAATAATCTCTCTAAAAAGAGATAAGTGATTCATTACCGATCCACCTTCCTGCAATCTATGCGAGAACAACTTCATCTTCACATGCATCTTACTGGTTAGATCCTTTGACATGCAGATCGTTTCCAGTTTTTCCCATAGGGCAGCAGCAGATTTCATCTCCAGTACTTCCTGCAAAATATTATTGGACAGATGAAGTTGAATCAAAGACAAAGCCTTACGGTCCTTCCGCTTCTCTTCAGCGGACCAGGTCTTAGCATCCTTTTCACCGAATCCATCCAGCGCTTCATCCAGATCAGAAGTTTGGGCGAGAATCGCCCGCATCTTCACCTGCCACAAGGAGAATCTTGTGGTGTAGTCCAGCTGTGGTAGATCGAACTTCAATGACGACATGTCGCAAACCCTAGATTAAAACCTGGGGCTCTGATACCACTTGTTACAATCGCGACAAGAAGATAACGAAGAACGAAAACGAAAAACACAGCAAGGAGACACAGATTTAACGTGGAAAACCTCTCCAACAAAGAGAGGAAAAAAACCACGGGCGCCAGCCAGCGAAACTTCACTATATCGAGGAGTGTTTATAAACGCCGGGGATTTCACAGATGCAACTCTCCCAACCGGCGGCTTACAAGGGGTTTATATATCGGTGGAAACCTAGGTCTTCGACGATCCGTACCGGCCCAAGCCTCCCGGCGACGGGCCTCGCTCCACTCGTCAGAAGTTGGCCTATACTTTGTAGAATTTGGATCAACATATAACATTGCCTGTCCGGATATGATTGAATTTTCCTTCGATTTTGCATGTTGCTTAAGTCACAAGCGATTTGATTGGATTCTGAGTGCCGGTCGCTCAAGCAATTAGGAAGAAGCCACACTGTAGATCCTGCTTACATGGGTACACAAACTTAGTTTATATTTACATTGAAATTGCAAATGCATCTTCTATTTTCTTCCTCTTCTGACCGTATAGGGTTATTCCTCTCAAATGTCCAACTTGGGATTTCTTTGTAATATGCACGGTGATCGACTCTCATTTTATACATTCTTTCATCTCTGCTTTTAGCATCAGTTCAATTTTCAAGGAATATCATCTATATTATGGAATAAGAGCTCTGTGAATTATCATGCTACTGTCATATTTTAAAAGGTTTCCAGAAAGTATCGTTTCCGTCAAACGCACAAATGTTCTTCGGTCCTTTCTTACATGATGATTACCTGTTTTCAGTTTTGTTTTTTCTTAATGCTCAACGAGAACTTACTTCATATGAGAGTACGCACCCATGACACTGAACTTACTCCCTCCGACCCATATTAGTTGATACAAATTTGTCTAGATTTGGATAAATCTAGACACTATTTAGTATATAGGTTTATTCAATTTTTGACAAATCCAAGTCAAGTAATATGGGTTGGAGGGAGTAGTATCTTTGGGTTGAACCTCAAAAGCAGCACCTAACAAGTTCACAATTTTCCTTGCAGTAAGGGAGTGATCTGTGCCGATTGATAACACAAGTTTACAGGCCGTTTTGGTCCTGTCATATTCTCTACCACGCAGTTTAAAAAATCGTTAGTACATGACATCTCTCTGCGTACCACCGATTGGTGTATAATCAAAAGAACTGTTACATGGCCAAATTTCAGCGATGAAGTTCTTACTATTGTACCATGTAAGTTTGAATATTGTATTCATGTAGATTTCTCATATGAACACCACTGCAAATTAGATCATTACTAATTTAATGCCCAAACACTGTCAGTTTATTTTTTCACAAACGTCAAAGCCGATGTAATAACCCCTTACCCAATTTAAGGCACTAAAACGTCCCCCCTATATAACAAGAACAGTCTCAATTCAATTGTCCATATCAAAATACAGACACAAGTTTCAACCCCAGATTTCTTCCATAAGTGATACGTCGAGCGACCAGGAGGCCAAAACAGGTACTACTGCAGTCAACCGTAGATTTATATTTATAATTCACATTACTATCTTCATGTACAATTCTTTCTATGCAGCATGCCACTGGGGCCAGCCGTGTGTGTACTTCGATCTTCACCTAATCGTGTGTGTACCGAGGCAATACAAAAGATATGAAATGACCAGTGCATCTAGCTTCACTAGAGGGGAATCAAGGGAGTGCTTCACATGGTGACATAACAAGCATACTTGGATCAGATCATAGGTTGTTCAAAATTTGAATACGTCAAACGTGGAAAGAGACATGTCACCTCTACCCTTTCCCACGAAAAATGATATATAAAAAAATTGAATAATTAATGTACTCATCAAGTACTCGGTTAATGTAATATTTTTTTACCGGCTTTCAAGTAATGAAATGCGCTACTTTACATCAAAGGTTTCATAAAGATATTATATATTAATTCTTATTCTATACATGCCAAATAATCCCGCTGCAACGCGCGAGGTATCATCTAGTTCTATTAAATCATGTGGTTTGGGGGCTTATACCGATTCACCCCATAAATAAATATGGAGGCCATATGCGGGTTTTTCTAGTCTTGTCTTGGCTCCATTTAAATTTGCATAGCGAATCGGTGCCATGTTTTGCCTTGTTAAGACAACACTAAATTGCAGGTATCTAAATAACACAAATCATTTAATTAATTGTCGGGACCCCGGTTCCGCTTAATATCGCCTAATCGCATTGCATCTTCATCATGCCATGCATCATGCCCGATCTTACGCCGTAGTATTAAATAGTGCATCTGGTGTTTCTTCAAGTGCTTTGTTTCTTTACGGATTAGGCCGATGAGTTGATGTGAGTGTCGATCCAGTCTTCGGATGAACCTCCCGCAGTGTTTCCTAGGCGAGCAATCTCCCCCTTTCTACTTATTTTATATTTATAGTATTTACTTCCTCCTGTTGATCTATTGCTACCTGTGTTGCGATGCTTGAGTATTTTCGTATCCGTTATATCCCTTGCAACCTATATTGCCTTGGACACCTCCTATTACCTGTTGTTTGGTAGTCAGTCGGCCCTGCGAGTCGTAGTTGCTTACTCAGGCGTCGGTTTGCATCATCGATGTTCCACTGATGGTGGGGGTTGAAATATTCATAATGGTGGAGATGATTGTGGGTTTAATTATAGCTGGTTAATTAAATATTAAAATGGATATAAGTAATGCAGAGGCAACGAGGGGTAATAGTTGAGATCTGGTTATTATCCCACCCCTGTGTCCAACTAGGACCCGAGATCTTGACACCTGTTCCGAGATGAGCTCGCTAACCACATGTGGGGTGTCTGGGCACCCCTATCGGCGTAGCACCTGATTTCAAAGTACTATTCTGGGGACACAAACTAGTTTAGGATTTATGTGTTACTATTGCACTTATTCCATGTATGCCATGTATGAGATGTTTATTACATGTTGCTCGATGAGCATTTATTACTGTTGCGTAGGTGCGACACTCTGTCATGGGAATATTTTTCTATGACCTCTACTCCCATGCAAGTCCATGCAACCTCAGGGTCCGTATGAGGAGGATTAGCTATACCTCATACGGGTAGCTCTTTCGGGTGGCCCCCATGTACTTGCTTTGGGTCAGGGAAAGCGTCATATCCTAGGCCAGTCGACATACTGATGGAAGTATGTTAATTGATCTGGCAACAAGGGTCGAAGTGCGTGTGGAAACTTTGGTGCACCCCTGCAGGGTAAAATCTTTTTGAAAACCCGTGTCCACGGTTATGGATGACTTGGAGCACAGTATCTCGATCATAGACGACTATAACTAAATATTATTGTTATAAATTTGACTTGTTTCTGATATTATTAGTAAGTTGGATAACCACCATGGAAAGAATGAATAAAAATGCCAACTGTGTAAGTTTTCTCGGCTTGCTTCCTCGTTTGGTCTCGAGGGGGAATACCAGGATGGGTATGTTTGGTGGTAGTATCAGGTTGGATCCGAATAGGTCTTTCTCCTCTTTCTCTGATAGCCGACATTTGTATCGAGTTTCTATAGGTTGTTTAGTGCATGCTGTGATGTCGCTTCAGTCCACCATACCTATGTAGCTGAGAGATGCAGAATTATAAGACTCGCCGTGTACTAGCCTCAGTACTAACCACTCCCCGTTTTTCCTTTTCCCTTTGTCGACACCCCTTTTGTTTGACAGGTTTGAGATCAACGTCGTTAGTAGGATTACCTTTCCGGCTTGGCCTGGGCATGGTTATGGATGCCATTAATTATTCTTCAGGGGCTCTTAGCCCCATTTGCATCTTGTCTATAGTCGGATGTGTATCATTTTCAAGGTGATTTGGATCTTTGTATTGTATATCTATATTGTTGAATCTTAGAGTCGTGTTGTTTATATATGTTCTATGGGTTCCATCATGGCTAATGTGTAATGGTATTACTTAGTTTTCCACTCGCACAAAATTGCCTGGTGAGCACCTTTGAATCATTTCTATGTAGGTTTTGCGGGAATCTCTAAAACCTGCATAGGGCCGATCCAAGGGTGTTACAATGTGGTATCACAGCTCAGCAGTTATGATACCCCACTGGTCCATCCTATCGGATAACTAATGGTCGATTTAGAGTGTTAAAACTATTTTGCAAATCGGTTGGTTAGATCTGATTAGGTCTACTTTTACTCCTTACCCCTATGCTATTCTCCTCTTACATTTTCATGTTTTGAATCTTTTCTCTCACCTTCTTCTCATACCTTCTGGGTTTCACTTCCTTCCTCTTGTAACGGTGCTTCGACATCTTGTATTCATGCTATATGAGTAATTTTTCGTCTGTTGTACCTTTTCAGTGGACCAAAAATTCACTAAATTTTTTCTTTGTGTCTTCCTCTTTTTTCCGACACGAAGATGTCATCTGCATTAGATCCGATGAAGAACCTACATCATTCCTTTGTTTCCGAACATCGCTTGTGAAGATCTTCAGTCTGAATTCCGAGAATGAGTTGCACGCTTTTCTACTGAATGTGTAGAGTAATAGTTTGGGTGCTTGATGGATTGGCCCCCATGCCGACTACCTATTCTATCCGCTCTTGTACATTGAAGTGGAGTAGACTGCACCTTTTTTATCTTTTCTCACGGAAGTTAGAGGTGACCTTATCTTTTCGAGATCTCTACCTTCGACTTTTGTTTCTCCTGAGTGTTCTCTCGACGAATGTGAACAATGACCCCTTGTTGTTGGTGTTGTCAATTTTCAAGATGGGGAAAGAATCCTTGTTTGTGGTATCTTGAGGATCTACACGAAGCGAGAAGATTACGATCGTCGACCTTTTTCCTCGTACCAGGAGGCGGATCTCGAGGGCGATATCCATTGTTAGTGGTGTCGAATTGTAGCACCCCGGGTAAACCTACTACCAGAAAATCGCTTGTTTTTTGTGCATCATCATGGCTGCATGCTCATGTCATCATACCATATTGCATTTTAGAACCATCATCATGCACATGTTTCCCAAAAACTATTTCTAAAAAGCCCTATTTTATGTTATACAAATAGCCCCCCCTCAATTTAAAATGTCAAACCCCTGTCGCTTCTGGATATTTTGGTTGTCTAAAAGATATTGAAAAAGTGTTTAAAATAAGTCTAAATAAATATACAAATAAAACTATTTTGTCAATCGGGGGAGGCAGCCATGGGCTAGGCCCAAAAGCCCAGTCCGTAGCCACCTACCACCCCGTTGACTCAAACCTTAGTCCCACCCCTGAAACCCTAGATCACATACCCTACCCACTCCCTCTCCCCGCCTCCACTATTCTACATCGCCACCACCTCTCCCTGTACCAAACACACCCACCACACAGATGCACTCACACATATGCACGCCACACCCGGCTGACCCCACCCGGCAACACACATCGCGAACGCTCCCTCACACGACCCCCCACCTCGCACCTGATCCCGGCCCTACCCCCACGGACCCAGCCCCCATCACGACTGCTCCCGCACGCGTTTACTTCCCCATCCTCCCAACCTCGCGACCCTCCTCTCTCCTCTTCCTCGCTTATCCTGGCACCACTCTCACATCGAGCCCGCCCTAACACATCTCCTTGTGACCCCGTGACGCCCTCTCCTCGACCGAGCGCTGTTACCAACCAGCAATTTCCCCCGCCACCCTTAACCTCCTCGCCGCCCCACGTCCGGTCTTCGTTACCCATGTTTCCCTCCCCAGGCGCATCTCTGCCAGCCGCCGCTGTCGTCGTCGGTCTATGTGCATCGCTGCCACCTCGCCCTACCCCGCTGCGGTGCCCTAACTCAAGTTCCCCTATGAACCGCCCTGATACAACCCTATGTCGCCGCGCGCGCAAGCTCTGCGATCCCTCCCGCCATCGCCCTCTGCCCCGAGCGTGGCCTCCTCTTTGCCATGCCTCCTCTCTACAGCGCCCATCGTCATCGACGCCTCGCTGTCGTTGGGGATATGCTAAATGGGTATCACAATTGCATGTCTCTAATCCGGATGACCCATGTGGCCCATAGTCGGTAGCAAGGACTATGCATGCTGGGTGGCCCAGTTAGATGGATCCAGAAGGGAGGCCCATGCCGGATGAAGGAAGGCTATGGAGGAGTTACCGGTGTACCCGGAGCCTTGGAGTGCAAGACAAGTTAGACTAGTTGTGTACCGTGTAGGACTCTGTATCATGTCTGGCTAGGACTTTACCTGTAACCCTAGGACCTAGCGACTATATAAGCCGGACCTATGGGAGCTTTTAGGGCATAAATCAACTCATACCTCGCACAGCGAACCAATCCCTGTAACTCGGCATATTGCCATTATAGTGATTTATAGCAGGAGTAGTATTCCGCCACCATCATGGGATCTGAACCTGGGTAAACTGTGTTACCTCATACATGTCGACCTTTTGCCTTACCCCACGTATCTAAACACGCACTGTGAGGACCCGTCCATGGCGTACTCATCGTCAATACCACGATAGTTGTCGCCCACCATGGGGAAAGAGGCGCTTCAGGCTCTACAACAGGCAATGTCCAATATCTTCACGGGAATCGTCGAAACCGTAGCCATCGGCAGTGTTCTCTTCTCCGGCAATGTTCCGATCATCCCTCCCGACGAGTTCTGGATCTCGGCGAAGACGAACCCCGCCCGCTGTTCGATCGTCCCAATCGGGGACATCCACCTCTTCATCGGTGAAACCGACTCGGGCACTAGTTCCCTGGAAGTCGAAGGATCGTCAAGGCCCGCATGGACCGCCTACAGGCATGATATGTTTGCGGAAGGATCGAAGTCGGATCTCTCTTCGAAGATTGCCGACTTAGATCAGAAAAATTCAAGGCCCACCCATACCACCCCTGTGCAGGATTTAATGGTAGAAGTTCGCTGCAAATTCGCCGGCTTAGCCCGTGCATCTAGGAAGCAGATATCCCAGTTCATTGGCGTGGTGACTATCTTCGATCTGGCACGTTGCATTCAGAGAGAGGGTGAAAACCTCCACGATTACCTCGCCAAGTGGCTCCGTGCCGATCTGGAGCATTACCCCAATGATGATGCTATTTATCACTTTGTGGAAGGGCTGGACTGCGGTACACTTCTCCGGCATACGCTAAGGCGGCAACAGGCCTCGGGACACCTCACTTTCGAGGGCATGGTTGACACCGTCAATAACTACGTGGCTGCTAAAGCAGAAGCTCAGGCAGTGCTCGCAGTCGTACCCGGCACCCCGCCGCCTCAGCCACCACCGCCACTGCCTCTAGTAAACATCCCTGCGGCCTCAGCATCTTCTTCCGTCATCGAGGAAGCCCCCGCACCCTTCGACTCTGTTTTGGACGCGCTCTACACCGACATCAGCGTGGACTCGGAGGAGATGGATATCAACCCAGAGGAGCACGAATCTGCTATGTAGGAGATAGAGGAGGACATCAAGTGCGAGGAGCAGGCCGACAAGGCCATCACATCCCGAGAGGTGTTTGTCGCCATTGGGAATGTGATGGAAGAAGAACAACCCGGACAAGCTCCGCCTAAAGCGCTGGAAAAGGGGAAGGGATCGGCTAATGCTACCGACAATGATCGTGCAAAGGCCATGCCCCCTCAGCCTAACTTAGTAGAGTAGTCGCAGGAACTTAACATCGGTTCGAGTTACCCCAACACCGCAAATCCGCCACCTCCAACATATACGTCTGCGGCGGCCCAAATCACTCCAACTGATAGAGTGATGTACGACAATTTGCTCGTCGAGCCCATGACTGTGGATCATACGGAACGTAGTCCATCTTGACGAGAAGCTCCAACAGCTACTGGAGGAAGTGCATGCCATCGCGGAGCAAGGCGCAAAGCTAGATCAATATCTGGCCAAGGCGCAAAAATCAATCGAGAAAGCTAGAGCCATGGAGGACGAGCACAAGACTCTTCTCAAGCAGTAGAAGGCTAGGAATGCTCTGGCTTGCGTCATCAATGATCCTGGTGTACGACGCAACCTAGGATGGGATCCCTCGAAGCCGCCACAAGCTAAGCCAAACATTGACAGCGAGGGAAGGCAGGTCATGCCCACTCCTATCCTCAACTTAGCTGTCGCCAAGACCCTCCTGGAGCAGGATAGATCATCCGCGGCTGTGGAACAGGTCTATGACCTTGTAGCGAAGGCGGTCAAACAACAGGAAAAGGCCACCTCTCAGAGGCTGGAGTCTGACCCAGCATATTGCAAGTCTAGCAATCCTAAGCCGCCAAGGGATAGATCTCCTCATGATGTCGGGTCCCAGAAGGGTTCATCAGAGCAAAGACGGAGGGGCAATCGGCAGATGCTGCAATCGGCAGCGAGTAGTAGAACGAGGGGCAAGGGCAGGGATCGTGCTGACTTCCCCGAAGGGCGACAAGCTCCGCTACGTCCTTTGCCTCGATCCCTGCTTCAGGCCATGGAGGATGCTTTGATTGGCCCTTTCCGCCTGGCCGTTGGATTCCGGGTGGGCGACTGACGCGAGATCGAGCCGGATGTGGTGTTCTTCGCAGAATTCGGTCATGGCTCCTTTGGCGAAGTTGGTGCCGTTGTCCGTGATGATGCTGTTTGGGAACCCGTAGCGATATATGACCTCACGTAGGAATTTAGTGGCGGTCTTCCCGTCGCACTTCCGGACTGGTTTGGCCTCCACCCACTTTGTGAATTGGTCGACCGCGACCAGGAGGTGGGTGTAGCCGGAGGGAGCCTTTTTGAAGGGGCCTACCATGTCCATGCCCCACACGGCGAATGGCCAGGTGATGGGGATTGTCTTGAGCGCTGAGCTCGGCACGTGCGTCTGGTTGGCGTACTTCTGGGCGCACCGCTGGACAATGTCGACGGCATCGGCGTGTGCGGTGGGCCAGTAGAAGCCATGCCGCATAGCCTTGGCGACCAGAGAGCGGGCGCCGGCGTGGTGGCCGCAGTCGCCGGAGTGGATGTCGTGGAGGATCTTGCGTCCTTCGGCGGGTTGGACGCAGCGTTGGAACACGCCGGTGACGCTGCGCTTGTGGAGCTCGCCGTTGATGATGGTGTAGACTTGCATCAGCGTACGATCATCCGAGCGTCCGTCTCGTCTGCCGGCAAGGTGCCGGCCTCCAGGTAGGCAACGTAGGGCTTGGTCCAGTCGTCTGGCTTGGTGACGAGTGCGACCAGGGCTGCATCCGGCTGCAGCGGGACTCCGATGTCGATCTCCCTTGGGGGAGAGACTGATGGCTTGGTGATCGTGTCGAGGAAGACGCTGGCGGGTGGTGCGAGTCGAGCCGACCCAATGCGAGAGAGTGCGTCGGCCTCCTTGTTCTTCCGCCTGTCAATCCACTCGACGGAGTAGCCTGCGAAGTGTCCGCCCAGCTTTTCCACTGCTTGGCGGTATGCCGCCATGGTGGGGGAGACTGCGTCGCAGGTGCCAGCGACTTGTCCGGCGACGAGGTCAGAGTCTCCGTAGCAGCGTAGGCGGTTGATGTTCATCTCCTTGGCAGCTCGCATGCCATGGAGTAGTGCCTCGTACTCGGCCATGTTGTTGGTGCAGGGGGTGAAGTCGAGGCAAAGGACGTAGCGGAGCTTGTCGCCCTTCGGGGAAGTCAGCACGATCCCTGCTCCTGCGCCGTCCGCGTTCTTGGAGCCGTCGAAGTGCAGGCTCCAGTAATGGAGGTATGGCAGCTTTTCTGGCTGCTGGGCCTCTTCCCTGTCGGCGATGAAGTTCGCTAGAGCCTGCGACTTGATCGCTTTTCGTGGCTCGTACTTGATATTGTGGATACCGATTTCGACGGCCCACTTGGCGACTCGCCCAGTCGCCTCACGGTTGCGGATGATGTCCTGCAACGGTGCTGAGGAGACGACCATGATCGGGTGCTCCTGGAAGTAGTGCGGCAGGCGCCGCTGTGCTCTGAAGACCGCGTATACCAGTTTCTGGTACTGCGGGTATCGTTGGCGCGACTCGGTGAGGACCTCGCTGATGTAGTACACCGGTCGCTGTATTGGGCGCTCCTTTCCTTCCTCCGGCCGCTCGACGACAATGACGGCGCTGACGACGCACTCGGAAGCCGCGACGTAGACCAGCATGGGTTCTTTGTCGGCGGGGGCGGCGAGTAGCGGTGCGGAGAGTAGCACCTTCTTGTGGTTCACCTTCTTGGTGGGGTTCGCCTCGATCCCTCGCTTGGAGACGACGTACCCCAGTAGTTGTCCTGCTGGTACACCGAAGGTGCATTTGCCTGGGTTAAGCTTTATCTTGTATTTTCGCAAGTTGGCGAATGTTTCCGCCAGGTCGAAGAGTAGATCACCCTGGCGAGCGGATTTTACGACCACGTCATCAATGTAGACGTGGATGTTGTGGCCGATTTGGCTCGCGAGGCACTCTTGCATGCACCGCTGGTAGGTCGCCCCGGCGTTCTTGAGGCCGAAGGTCATGGCGGTGTAGCGGAAGGCTCCGAATGGCGTGATGAACGCCGTCTTCTCCTCGTCCTCGACAGCCATTTTGATCTGGTTGTATCCAGAGTAGGCGTCGAGGAAACATAGGGAATCCGAGCCCGCGGTGGAGTCGATTATTTGGTCGATCCGCGGGAGGACGAACTGCTCCTTCGGGCAGGCGCTGTTCAAGTTTGTGTAGTCAATACACATCCTCCAGGTACCGTTCTTCTTCTCGACCAGGACTGGATTTGTCAGCCACTTGGAGTACTTGATTGGCCGGATGAAGCCTGCAGCGAGTAGACGCTGCACCTCCTCGGCGATGGCTCGGCGGCGCTCTTCATTGAAGGGCCGCAACGACTGTTTGATGGGTCGCACTTTGGGGTCAGCGTTTAGTTTGTTCTCAGCGAGCTCCCTAGGGACACCAGGCATGTCAGAGGGCTTCCATGCGAAGATGTCCCTGTTCTCATGGAGGAACTCGATGAGCGCGCCTTCCTAGGCTGGGCTCATTCCTATTCCGATCGTCACCGTCTGGCTGGAGTCGCCTGAGACCAGCTCGACGGTGCGGGTGTGCGTCGTTGCTTCGAAGGCTGAGGTGTTTGCGCCCTCCAAATTGGGCTTCTTGAGTATGGTGGGGTCGTCATTGTTCACCCCGCTCGCGTACTTGGCGAGCTCGTCGGTGTGGTTGGCCTCTGCCGCGATGACGGCATCGGCGAGTTCAGCTCCTTTGGCCATGTCGGGGTCGCCGTTGATGGTGATGACGCCGCACGGCCCGGGGAGCTTCATCACGTTGTACGCGTAGTGTGGCGCTGCCATGAACTTGGCGAACGCCTGGCGCCCCAGGACGCAGTGGTAGGGGCTGTCGAAGGGTACCAGCTAGAAGACGATCCGCTCGGTGCGGAAGTTTGCTGGTGTGCCGAAGGTGACTGGCAGCATGACCTTGCCGATCAGGTACGCCTTCCGACCGGGGACGATGCCATGGAATATGGTGTGGGTTAACTCGATCATCGACTGTGGTAGCCGCAGCCTCCTGAAGGTGTCCAGGTACAGGATGTTGATGGAGCGGCCGCCGTCCATCAATGTCTTGGGGATCCAGTAGTCGCCCACCTTTGGCTTGACCACCAGGGCTACTTGATGCGCGGCGAGTGGTCCTGGCGGCTCCAGGTGATGGGCTGCTCCGACCAGTTGAGGAACTGGGGAACGTCCAGCTGGGCCACCGCGTTGATGGCGACGGCGCGGGTGATGACCTTCTTCTCGCGCTTCGTATTGAAGCCTGTGAAGGTATGGAGCGAGCCAGCCATGTTGCCGAATTTTCCGCCGTTTGGCGGGTTGTTGTCGGGGTCCTCCCGTGCTCGCCGTGCCTTCTCGATCTTCCTGAGGGTGTGGCAGTCGGCGGTCATGTGTGTTGTGGGCTTTCCTTCCCTGCTATGAAACGCACAAGGTTGGTTAAGGAGGTCCGCGGGGTCGAACCTTGGCTTGGCCTTGTAGTTGCCGCCGTCGCGGCGGAAGCTTTTGGGCTTGCGTTGTGCGTGCCCGGCGTTGGCGACGAAGTCGACTCGCCCGTCACTGCGGCGCTTGCCAATGAGGCAAGTGTTGCTGTAGCATAGGTAGGACCGTCGTCCGTTGTCGTTGCCGCTCGTGCGGCGTTGGCCTCCCGACTCGTCGTCGGTTTCCTGGTTTGGATCTTCCTCCACGTACCGTTTGGCGATCTCGAGGAGGTCCGGTATGTTGTCGAGTGTGCGAGAATGTCTCTTGATCTTGGCGACCAAAGGCTCGTAGCGGCACGAGGTCTTGAAGCAATGGATCGCGGTGTCCGGGTGGATGCCGACTGCGTTGTACCAGGGTTCTTACCACCGCTGGACCCAGTTGCGGGTCGACTCGCGCGGTCCCTGGACACATCGCTCCAGGTCCTCAATGGTGGTGGCGCGGGTGTAGGATCACTCGAAGTGCCTGACGAAGGCGTCGCGCATCTCCTCCCAGGAGTCGATACTATCCTGGGGGAGGGTGTTGATCCACTGCCTGCACGTCCCCTCCATCATCAGGGAGAGGTAACGGGCGGCTAGCAGGTCGGTGTGGCCTGCGATCCCCATCGCCATGAGGTATGTATCGAGCCACACGGCGGGGTCGTACGAAGGGTCATACTTTTCTATCTCCTTCGGCGCCTTGAAGTTCGGCGGGTACTTCTCGCCTCGGATCATCGGTCCGAAGCACTTGGGGCCGAGTCGACTTAGCGACCCCATTGGCTCGCCGTCGCGGCGATTGGTTAGGGTGTGTCGCAGGTCGTCGGGCTGGCGTGCGCGCCAACTTTGGTTGTTGATGATGTGGGTGCGGGAGTCGATGGGTTGACCGTTGGCGGCGACGAAGTTGGTCGCTGGCCTGGGGTCGTTGGTGGAGAGTGCCGCGTTCGCGGGTCGGTGTTGGAGCTGCAATGGCTCTGGTGGCGGGCAGTTGAGGGTGTTTGCCGCCATTGGGCGGCCGCTTGAGGCCGCTCTTCTTCCCGAAGAATGTGAGTACACTCGACCCTGTGAGTCGGCGCCTGCGTTTTGCTGCTCGACGGCCTTTGCGAGCAGGGCCCTGACATACTGGATCTGTAGGGCGCCGTCGCCGGTGGCCGTAATGTTGTCGGCTGCTGCTCGGCCCGCCATGAGGTTGTCCATCGGGGTGGAGAATAGTGGGAGGCCGTTCGCGTCTCGCTCCCGTGAGGAGACTACTATCCGCGGCTGATCCCTGGGGTGTGCGCGGTTGGGTGGAGGTGGGGCGCCCATCGCCGTCGACCCTGGCGGGGGCCGGGCGCTTCCTCCTGGTGGCGCGTTCTCGCAGATCGCGCGCTTGGCCGCGCGGGCCGGGTCGTTTTCATCGTCGAAGTTAAGGGCGCGCCCCTGGACGGTGGGGTTCAGGCGCGTCCTGATCCGCTGCTGGTGGTAGCGCGACAGTTCCTGCGCCGTCACCTGCTCGAGGTGAAATTTTTCGCGCTCGGCTTGTTCCTTGCGGACTGCCTCCGCCAGCTTCAGACGGAGTTCCTCGACCTCCATTGCCGTGGCGTTAGGAGGGATCGGGGTGGAGAAGGGATCCTCCGGAGGATCGGTGAGGGTCGCCATGTTGGTCGCGGCGTGGTGACCGGTCCCGTCGCGGAGGTCGGCGGAATTTTCCGACCCGGAGTCGAAGTCGAAGATCCCAAGGATGGAGGGATCCTCGAAGTCTCCCACGTTGGAGACCTGGGTGATGGAGCCCGCGGGTGAAGCCGCGGTGATGGAGCCCGCGGGTGAAGCCGCGGTGATGGATCCGGCGAGTGACGCCGGGGTCGCCGAGTCGGCGTCGTCATTGAGGGCTGCGTCTTCTGCGGCCGCTGAGTTTTCGGCCACGTTGCTGTGGGCCGAGTTGTACTCGGAGGTGAGGCGATGGATCGTGCGGATCTGGCTCTCGGAGAGTCGATCGCGTGGCGGCGACTCGCGGATGCGAGCCGAATCCTCCGAGACGATGACGTCGGTGAGCCCGACGACGAGGCTGATCGTGCCGACCGGCAGGATCACGCTGTGCGTGACGGGTCGCGCCGCCGGGACGTAGCTGCTTGGCAAGATTTGGAGCATCTCGCCGATCGCTATCATGCGGCCGGTAGCGACCGTCTCGTTGATGGGCAGATTGGATCTCGCCGCAGAACACCGGCCAGACCGGCCAGGCCCCACGGTGGGCGCCACTGTCGTGGGAATGGTCACGACAGATGCTGCAATTGGCAGTGAGTAGTAGAACGAGGGGCAAGGGCGGCCAACCATCTGCGGTGCGAGATGAGGGCGGAGACACAAGGTTTTACCCAGGTTCGGCCCCCCGGAGGGTAAAGACCTACTCCTGCTAGATTGTATTATGATAGTGGTACAATGGGCGAGCTCGACGGCTAGGCGGCGAGTCGCTTGGGTGTATGATGGAACGTATCTCTACGCGCCCTGTAGGGAGGTTTATATAGACTCACCTCCCCTAGGGTTTAGATATCTCAACCGAATCAGTTAAGGCTTCGGTAATCGTGTAACCTAACTCGACTGGGCCTATCTGCTCGCCTGGGCCTTCAGCTTCCAGTCTCTTGGATCCACACCTGGCCTTGATACAGTCGCCGTCTTGCAGGCCCACTCGCCAGTTCCTGGGCCAGTCGAAAACGTCCTGCTGGGTATACCCCGGTTGGCATATCCCCATCAGATGCACGCAACAGGAAGGATGCTATCACCATATCCTCCGACCATGGAGGAAAGGCTCATCCTCGTCACCAATCTCTACCGCCCCGATCTCCCCGACATCGCGAAGATCCAAAGGCTCACCATTGTACGAGCATGCCTCCGCTAGGATGCCCCCAGGGTGGCATCATCATTCGCGAATACACGGAGCAGACCCGTCACGATGGAGAGCGCAACGGCAACCAAGGACACAAGAGCAGGTCACGCCATGACCCTCCACGTCCGACAAGCAACCGCGACAGGCGTGAGGCATTGCAGGAAGGTAACAGCAAGAAGGCTAACCTACCGCCACCTCCTCCTCTGTCGCCACCTAGTAGCCACCATGGCGGAGGAGGCCCGCGTCATTCACGCAGCCCATCCCCTGGTTGCAAGAAGAAAAGAACAAGCCCAGAGCCATACGATGCGCTGACGCCTGAACAAGATTCATGAGGCCCGGGAAGGATAGTACCTAGGACCACATTGCTTCGGACCTGTAATACGGACAACAACTTACCCCAAGGGTTTCCGTATTGACAAGACGATCAAGCCCTATGACAGCACCGCCAAACCAGCTATGTGGTTGCAGGATTAAGGCAACGCGGTGGAGATCACCGGGGGAAACCCTAATGTTGCCGTCAAGTACCTCCCACTGATGTTGACGGGCACAAACCACCAATGGATTGATGACTTGCCGGAAAAGTCCATCTACAACTTGTTGGACATGCAAGAAGCATTCACCAAGAACATCGAGGGTACGTATAAGCGTGCCTGCACTACTGGCGATCTATAGCGATGCGTGCAAGAGAAAGACGAGACATCTCACGCCTACCTCTCCCTCTGGTTGGATATGACAAATTCCTGCGCAGGAGTGCACGACCAGACTGCTATGGCCGCCTACATTGACGGATTGGAGAAGGGTACATTGCTCCAACATAAGCTGAAGGGCCTGCAGGACAATCACAAACAAGATATCAATCAGATGATCTCTCTCCCTAGTGAGTTCCCGGCTGTCGAAGACGATGCTCGCGGCTCCTTGCCGGCAATGGCCATCCCAACCCAAGCCAAGAGGAATAACAACACCAAGAGGAAGAGTCTGCCAGAATAAAAGCCAGCCTCCGACATGGTCGCTATGACGTTTGCAGGACGAGGTGATGGCGTACAGCGTGGTCGAGGATGGGAGGCGGTCGTGGGCAGCAGCAAGGTAGTGAAACTACCCCGGCAGCGCCTCGCGTTCCCCAAACGTACGAGGAGTACCATGATATGCCATGCCTTGTACACCTCGACGCCAAACGACAAAGGTACTCACACCAATCGCCATTGCAAGTTCGTCAACGACCTCAAGGAGGACCCGGATTCCAGCTACAAACGAAGCCGAAAGAATAGACCGCGAGGTAAGGGCAAAAGGAAGAAGAAGGAAGAGGATCCCAAGGATTCAATTGACATGGACGAGGGCATTGAACCCAAGCACGCTAACAAGAGTGATGGCAAAGGCAAGAACCCCTTCGATAAGAAGGCCCCCGTCTACCACACTTTCCTTGGTACCCCAACTGTCCGGATACTGATGGCCACCCTACCCCAGTCCCCTAGTACCTACGCTGGTCGGAAGTTTCCATCACTTGGGACAGGAAGCATCACCGAGACCTCATCCCAACGGAGAACCAATACACCATGGTCATCAACCCTTTGATTGACGGCAATGAGTTCACCAAATGCATGGTGGACAGTGGAAGCAACATCAATATCTTGTACCTGGACACACTACACAAGATGAACTTGATGGAGACCAACCTAAGGCGGACCAGCACCATGTTCCATGGCGTAGTTCCTGGCCGGGAGGCTCGGTCCCTTGGGTGCATCACGCGTCCGATCGCTTTTGGTGATGTTAGCAATTACCGCCAAGAACGCATGACCTTTGAAGTGGTACCCTTCAAGAGCGTGTACCACGTCATATTCGGACGCGACATCTTCCACCCCCTCATGTCCAAGCCATGCTTCATGTACAACAATCTCAAGATACCCGAACCAAATGGCGTCATCATCATATCCGGAAGCTTTACAAAGGCAAGGGACTACAAGATTGGAGAAGTAGCCTCTGCAGAAGCTATCCTCTATAGGTAAGAGTTCAAGGAGATCCAGAGCAAGGTCGATGCCTCGAAGATGCCAACATAGAAGAAGTAGATTTCTAACTCTGATCCCGCCTTCAAGGCTTCCATCGAAACCAAGTCGGTGGAACTTGTGGTAGGCGATGCCTCCAAGACCACCGCCATTGGGACGAACCTAGACCCTAAATAGGAAAGCACGCTCGTCGAGTTCCTCCATGATAATAGGGACATCTTTGCATGGCAACCTGCCGACATGAAAGGTGTACCTAGGGAACTAGCCAAGCACAGCTTGAATATTGATCCAAAATGAAAACCGGTGAAACAACCTCTATGACGCTTCGGAGACGAGAAGAGACACACCATAGGCAAAGAGATAGCTAGGTTACTTAAGAGTAATTTTATCTAAGAAGTCCTTCACACCCGATGGGTGGCCAATCCTGTACTTGTCCCCAAAAAGGGACCAAAGAATTAAGAATGTGTGTTGATTATACTGGCTTGAACAAAGCGTGTCCAAAAGATCCGTTTGCTTTGCCTCGCATTGACCAAGTCATTGACTCGATGGCTGGCTTGGAACTTCTATGTTTTCTAGATGCATACTCAGGATACCACCAGATAAAAATGAGGAAGTCAGACCAATTGGCCACTTCGTTCACCACACCTTACGGCATGTTTTGCTATGTCATGATGCCCTTTGGGCTGAAAACGCAGGTGCTATGTACCAGCGGACTATGAAGTGTTGCCTACATGATCAAATTGGTCGGAACATTCACGCCTATGTGGACGATATAGCGGTGATGTCTAAAAATTCAAACGACTTAATCTCCGACTTAAAAGAAATCTTTGATAATCTCCGAAAATACAACATGATGCTTAACCCAAAGAAGTGCGTCTGCAGGGTTTGAGCTAGCAAATTTTTGGGCTTCATCTTTTCCCAGAATGGAATCGAGGTCAACCCAGAGAAAATCAAAGTGATCCTAAACATAAATTGTACGACATGCCTGCAGGACATCCAACAGCTAATAGGTCGTGTTGCAGTAGTACGCCGGTTCATCAACCGACTTGGAGAGAAGGCTTTGCCGTTGTACAAGTTGCTAAAGAAGGCGGACAAATTTACATGGATAGAAGAAGCCGATGCTGCTCTTAAGAAGCTAAAGGAGATACTCTCCTCTGCACCTATGCTCGCAACGCCCGAGCCTATGGAGCCTATGTTGATCTACATGGAGGCCACCAACCGGGTAATCAGAATTGTCGTCGTGGTGGAGCGAAAAGAGCCAACGCATGAGTACGGAGTGTAACGACCAGTTTACTATGTAAGATAGGTCTTTACGGAGTCCAAGTAGCGCTATCCGCACTACCAGAAGCTAGCTTATGGGATTTCCTTGCTTCTCGGAAGCTAAGGCACTACTTCTAGGAGCACCCTATCACAGTTGTGAGCAAGGTTCCACTGTTCGACATCATCAATAACAGCGACGCTATAGGAAGGGTTGCGAAGTGGGGCCTTCAGCTTGCCTCCTTCTAGATCATCTACAAAATACGCGACGCTATCAAATCACAGGTCTTGGCGGATTTCACTAATGATTGGACGGATATGCTAGATGCTACCCCTGTACCAGAGCTAGAATACTGGGTGATGCACTTTGACGGATCAAAGCTACTCAACGGCTCGGGGGCTGGTGTACTACTACAGTCACCAATAGGGGAAAAGCTACACTACATTCTACAGATCTACTTTGAGGCTACAAACAACATGGCGGAATATGAAGCACTCATTCACGGACTTCGCGTAGCCAAGGATATTGGCATCAAGCACATAGTTTTCTGTGGAGATTTCGACTTGGTTGCCCTGCAGGTGGCTGGCACCTGGAACGTGTGGAACCCTATGATGGCGGCATATCGAGACGAATTAGACGAGATAGCCAAGTGCTTCAAGGGCTACGAAGTCAAGTATGTCAAGATGGAGGAAAATGAGGTGGCTGATCTGCTGTCAAAGCTTGGATCAGGGCACAAACCAATTCTGCCTGGCGTTTTTCTAGAGCATCTACGGACACCATCCATGAAGGGAGCGGACCCCGAGAACCCGGATAGAGTTGACTCTTTTGTTCATACAGTAACAAAGGTCCCACCGGCTTGGACAAAACCGTTCATGGAATATCTCGTACACGGAACTTTTCCCATCGACGAGATCGAAAGTCGGCAAATAGTACGTCGAGCAAAGGGCTATACCATAATCAATGGACATCTCTATAAAAGAAGCACCACTGGTGTATACCTAAAGTGTGTTTCCTAGCAAGAAGGTATCGAAATCCTTCGTGAGATCCATCTCGGAGATTGCGGGTATCACGCCACTCCTCGATCGTTGGTCTCCAAAGCCTTCCAGCAAGGATTCTACTAGCTGACTACAAAGGCGGACACCAACAAGCTGGTTGAGACATGCATGGGATGCCAGTACTATTCCCGACAACCACATGTATCAGCTCAGGAATTGAGAACAATACCAATAACTTGGCCGTTTGCAGTCTAGGGGCTAGACATGGTTGGTCCATTAAAGACGGCACCTTGTGGGTTTACGCATCTGCTAGTAGTAGTTCGTAAATTCACCAAATGGATAGAAGATAAATACATTAGAAAGCTTGATGGGGCAACTTCCCTTCGGTTTGTCTAGGATCTAGTGGTGAGATTTGGTCTCCCACATAGCATTATCACCGACAATGGCAGCAACTTGTCACTCGGAGAAGTGGAAGCCCATTGTTGGGAGAAGTTCATCCGACTTGATTTAGCATCTGTGGCACATCCACAGTCCAATGGGCAAGTTGAGCGAGCCAATGGATTAATTCTGCAAGGGATCAAGCCACGTCTAGAGGCACCGCTACATAGAGCAGCTAGAGCCTGGGCGGAGGAATTACCATCTGTTCTGTGGAGTTTACGAACTACACCCAACAGATCCACCGGCTACACCCCTTATTTCATCGTATGTGGAGCAGAAGCCATCCTGCCTTCTGACATCCTTCACGATTCACCAAGAGTTGCCGCCTACAACGAAGATGACACTAAAGAATCCAGACGCCTAGATGTGGACCTTCTCGAGGAAGAGCACGTATTGGCATGCCAAAGATCCGCCATATACCAGCAAGAAGCTACACAGCTGCCATAGTCGCCGCGTTCGGCATCACTCATTTAAAGAGGGGGATCTGGTGCTCCGACTTAAGCAGAAGAAGTCACACAAATTATCCCCGCCATGGGAAGGACCATTCATATTAGCAAGGCGCTACTCAATGGGTCTTACTACCTCGTTGACAATCGTGAACTAGAGGATAGACCAAACGAGGATCATAAGCGTAAGCGACGTGACCCAGATGATGACTACGCGGAGCTTGATCAGCCATGGAACATAGCACATCTACGTCCTTTTTACACTTAGCACAGTTTTTATCTAGTGTGTACCTCTTATATGATCAATGAAATAAAGCTCTTTGGTTCGTAGCATCCCATTTGTCTAACAACTGTAATGCTACTTGATCTAGTAATATAATGGCTACTCTCTACTTATAATTGTTGCATCATCATGCTATCATGCTCATGTCATCATGCCACCTTGCATTTGGGCATCATACAAACCCTTTTGTTTTGGTTCTTATCTCATATGCATTATTATTTGTATTTGCCTCTTGATATTGTATTTGGTTCTTGATATATTGTTAAATGCCCAAGTTGAGTTGGGGGGCATATCTTTTAATCAACTCCACCACCTTTCTTTCACCACCTTACAATTCCACCACCCCATTAACCATGAGCTTGTAATTATTCTTTCTTTTGGTGTTTAGTCTAGCTCATGAGAGATAGGGTGGGTCCATGCAACCAATCCTTTTGCTTGGCCCTTACTCCAACTTTGGAGGATGCAATTAAATAATGCCATGATAATATAATTGCTTCTACAATATTTTAATCATGGTAATTCTCATCTTGCATGGGCCATACAACCTTACCACCTTTGGCCCCCCTTGTTTTTAGTTGCATATTTAAGTGGAACATCTCCCTCTATATCTCTTTTTCATCACCTCCCTCTCTTTTCACCTCCACCCATGCATGCTCTATTGCTTGCCTACATGCATTATGGATGCATTGCATGGCACATGCAATATGGGCACCATCTACACCCCTTTGCCTCTATTTTTGATTTGGTGTTGTTTGGGTTTTACCTAAAGGGGTGAGATCAATTGTTTTGGTCAACAAAATATTCAAACCTAGCTAACCCTAATTCCAATCCACCATCACACCAAACCTCACCTACCCCCCTCTCTCATAATCTTCTCCCTAAACCCTACCCCCTCTAATCACCATTCCCCATCTTCTATCTAAACCTAAGCCTCCCCTCTCTCTCTCTCGGCTTCTCCCTCCCTCTCTCCTAGCTGGCCCCACCATGCCACCTAGCTACCACCCTCCTCTCTCCATGCCGAGCATAACCAACCCTAAGCCCTAACCCGACCCTAGCTAGCCCGAGCCTAGCTCCACCCTCTCTCCTCCCTCCCTCTTTCTCTCTATGCCATAGGGACCCCCCTAGCCAAGCCTGCCCTGCCTCCTTGCCCTCACGTCGACCCTACCTGGAAGCCCCTTCCCCAGGCCTACCTGCCCTCTCCCTACCCTGGCCCCATGCCGAGCACGTGATGGAGGGAGGGATAAAGGTGGCCGAAGCCACCTTACCCTCCACCACGCCATCTGCTTTCCCTCCCCCGTTCTTATCCTCCCCCACGGCCTACCCTGCACCCCCAGATCCGCCCGAGGCCCTGCCTCACCTCCCCTTCCTCTCCACCACCGACACCATCTCCCTCTTCTTTCTCCATCTACCACCGTCGGCCTCCACCGCTTCTCGCCGAACCAGCCGGTGGCGTGACGTCTGAGGTTGGCGAGGAAGACCACGAGGACCCCTGCACCACCCCTGTACCCGCAGACGCGTAGGAGAAGGACCAGGCGCCCAGGAACGTCGACGCCCCGACGCAAACCCTAGCTCGCCCGGCCCCTGCCTCGTCGCCGATCCGACGCGCCCCGCCCCGATCAGAACCCACCGTCAAGCCGCGGTGAGCCCCTAACCCTCCTGGACATGCTCCGCCGCGCTGTCGTCGACTAGGTCCGTTTTGCGTTTCATCGAACACGCTGCGTGCGTCGGCGGCGCTGTCGTCTGCTCGCCGCTGCGCCTCGCAGACACCTCACCTACGCCGCACATATCTCCCAGACACCAACCCCTAGCCACCGCAGTGGTTCCGCCCGCCGTGCGCGAGCCCTAGGTCCCCGGTTCAAGCCCTGCTGCGCCGCGTCGACGTTCTCTGTCAGTTTCGTCAGGGTTCAGAGAAGAGAAACAGTACCGCGTGGTACTTTTCCCCAAACCCCCCCCCACCTTTTTGCCTACGCAACCGCGGTCCTGTCTACCCCGCATGTCAGCCGCCTAGCGTTTTGCAGATAGGACCCTCTGTTCCCTCGGGCCTTAACCCGCGCTCCCTTACCAAGCCGCGTGGCCGACCCTCCCCTTCCTCTGCCCCGTGGGACCCCGTGGTCGTTGGCCCCACTCGTCTGTCTCAGTGGCTAGCTCCGGCCGCGGTGAGAAAAGCTTTTACCACGCCAGTTTGTCCAGTCAGCATCTGGCCCACCCGTCAGCGACTGGGTCTGGATCTGCCTGAGTATAAAAAGTTTCTGTTTATATCTGTTTTAATTTAAACCTTTTCAATTAATTCAAATTCAAATATAAATCTGTTTTCAAATAACTTTTAAATTATAAATCCAAATAATACAAATAATATATGTTTTCAAATGAGAAAAATATGAGGAATTCAAATATGCCCTTCAAAATATTTTTGCACACTTTAATTTCCAAGTTGAATTAAATTACAATAAATGCCCTTTTATTAATTAATTGATAACTTTTGTTTTATAAATCCAAATTTAACAAATGATATGTCTAAAATGATCAGCTCGACGAGACCTTTCTGTTTATACATTCCATGTTTTGAATTGCAGCATGCATCATATAAATATAAAGTATACAGCAACTAATATGAGAATAAAATGGGGCCAAAACTCAATAAAATGTCTCTTCCTTGTATTCTACACCTCACCCATGCCATGCTACTTTATTGCCATGCAAATTGTGCATCATTCATCATGGCATGATTGTTTGCTTGTTGCATCTTATTCATATGCTTGTGCACTTTATTTATGTTGGCCCTTGTTTGTTTGGTTGTTTTTCGAATAGACGCTGAGCAGGGGATATATCAAGAGAACCAGGAGCACTACCCAGATCCATCCCTTGCTTCAACTGAGCTGCCAGGCAAGCACTACCACATGCTTGCATACATACAGTACCTATTGCCTCTATCTTACTCTTGCATCATTGAGTCGCGATTGCATTAAACTGAATCCCAAGTATTGCATAGCCTTTACTTTTAAACCCCACCAAGCTTGTTCCTCCATCCCATGAGCCATTACTACATGAGTTGTTTGAGCCATGCGAGTCGTAGAACAGCATGTGTAGGGTATGTGAGAGTCTGATGGATAACGAGGTACCTAAACAACTTAACCTGAGTAGTAATGGGATAACTAATGAAAGTGGCACCGGTGGGCAATATCTGCTATTTGGTTTTTCCTGCTCACTTGTGTCCCGTAGGACCCCGAGTACTTGATTCCTGTTCCTTGATTATTCGCGCTATCCACATCCGGGAGGCTTATGGGACCCCCCTGAGCCAGAGCTTGATTCCGTCTTATTTCTTGGGGCCACAAACTAGTTTGAGGTTTTATTTACTATCCTGTACTTATGGCATGCTACTGCTTTATTTACGATTGTGCGAGGGGCACCTGTACTGTTTAGGAATTGTGACCCGTTTTCGCGGTATCGACAAGCCCAGTCACACTTTCGGGTTCCTAGTCGTTTACAGCCGTCCCCACAAACCTTGAGTCCGTCTCGAAGTCAGCTAACTTCGTTGCGGGTATACTTAATGGGGTGGCCCCCTGAAATATTTCTAAATCTTGTGATTGCTTTGTCGTGAAGGCCTCGTTGGGTTTTGATTTGGTTTTTCCGAGGTTGATCGAGTGTGTGTTGCTATTTGTGCACCCCTGCAGGGTAAAACTTTCTGAAAGCCGTGTCCGCGGTTATGGACGACTTGGAGCACAGTTTCTCGAACATAGACAAGCATAACTAAAGTACCGCTTTTAATTTGACTAAGTAACTGACTAGTAATTAGTGCAACACTCATGGAATGGTTAATAAAATTGCCAACGGATGGGGGAAGGCTGTTCGTCCGCTTCCTCGTTGGTAAGCGAGGAGGAGGATGGTTCTGTGGATATTACTGTTATAACTGTTGTCATTAATTCACGGACATCCGTCTATCTTTGGTTAGGCGGATGGTTAGCGAGTATCTATAGAACTGCTAGGGTTTATCTTTTGCTGCAATTGCGTCACCCCAGGTTGTATCCCCTTTAGAGGCATAAAGACTTGCTGAGTACCCCTAGGGTCTCATACGATAAATTATTGGTTCAGATGAACAGGTACACTCGCAAGACGGATACTGGGTGGAGGAGGCTGATGATGTGGGCAACGATCGTTCGGTGTAGAGATTACGAATACGGGGATCCGTGAGATCTGTGGGCGGGATGTGCTTATTTATGGGGCATCTTATGCCGATTTGCTTCTTATCCGTACTCGGATATTGTTTGTCGCTTCCGCCTGATACTCTGATGTGTGATGTATGAGGAGATATCCTAAACTATTATATCTATCTAGGTCATTTGAATCTTGCCGTATGGCGTTGCTATATTTCCTTTCTTTTTAGATGGAATGACTCTGATGTACTATTGTAAGGTGGCTTGCATACATACTCATTTGTGTATGTAGTTGATCCCTTCGCCTGCCGATTACGCCGCCCGTACTTGTCCCGATGAATGAAAATGGTTGGGACGGCCGAAAGGTCTACCCATGAGCGGCATTTGGGCCCCACCGTACTATTTCAACCATTTCCGTTCATCCAGGCTTGTATCTAGGAGCGTAATTCACCGAGGTAGTTACAATTGGTATCAGAGCCATCCCGCCCTTCAGGGTCTCAGCCAAATGGTCGTTGTCAGTCTAACAAATATTTTTGGGTAGTTATGTATATTAGGGAAAAACAAAACGCGAGAGTAGGACTGCTTCCACTTTTCTTCTTACCCACCCACCCACCCTTTTCTGGTAAGGAAGTGTAACGTTTTCAATCCTCTTCTTAAAAGTTCCAAACTAGGATTCACGTGTTCTGGGTTTCCGTAGTACCATAGGTTGTGTGTTGTTGTGTGTGTGTGTGTAATTCTTTGTCTATCTGTTGCATTCAAGTTGTTATCTAATCAGCCTTTTGGTTATCAACTGTTGGTACATTCCATACCGACAGGCTTTTGCAAACCGAGACGATCTGTCTTACTCTTTGTTATCCGACGTTATCTGGTTTGGGGTGTTCGTTTCCGTAGTTACCAATCTTTAGGTTCGTCGTGAGAAGAAGGGGTTAGGATATGTGTTCCACTTGTTCATGTGCGGAGTAATGATTTGAGTGCGGGATGGAGTCGCGACCATACCACTACTCTCATCATTCGCTTTTGTATATTGAATTGGTAGAGTCACTAATCTTGATTCGTTAAGTAATTTTGCGCATCTACTGGTATTTTAATGCCGAAATTTGTGAAAAAAATTTCTTTGATATATTTGTGTACCACACTCCTTTTCAGTCGTGTGCGATATGCTTAATATCTTCTAGGTGCTTTGAACTTTGTTGATATTTTAATATCATCTTAGTAAATTGTATCCTTTAATCTTGGTTAATTCCATCTTGGTACTATCTTGGATTATTATTATTCTTCATTATAGTACTGACTTGTGTTTTATATCAATCACAGGATGGCTCCGCCACGCCGTTCTGATGAGGACATACCACCTGAACTGGGATCCGCGCTATCAAACATCGCCAATGCCTTGGCAGCAATGCGGCAGAACCAGCAGCGTTTTGAGGAAAGTGTCAGGAGGAATGAGTTTGCTCCACTACCTCCACCTCCCAAGCGAGGAGACATCAAAAGCTTCCTGAAGTTCAACCCTCGCCAATTTGATGTTTCTGATCGACCACTTGATGCTGATGATTGGTTGCGTGAGATGTCAAGGCTACTCCAGACTGCTGATGTTCCTGAGCAAGAATGGGTAAAGTGTGCTACTCACCTTCTGAAGGGAGATGCAGCTCTCTGGTGGGAGAATTACCTGAAGGCGAACTGCACTGGTTTTCAGCCTACTTGGGAACGGTTCACTGGAGCGTTCAAAGAGCAGTATCTGTCAGAAATTGTCATGGAAAGGATGAAGGAAGCATTTCTCAACCTCAAGAAGGGAAATGATAATGTCAACACCTACATCAAGAACTTCATAAATCTTTCTCGTTATGGTGGCGATGAGATCTCCGATGACAAGAAGAAGCAAAAGAGGTTCCGGCAAGGGCTCAATGCATCGATTAAATATGCAATCACACATGCAAGGCCGACATCTTTTCTGGAACTTCAGCATACAGCTCTGCAGGAGGAAGCAAGTAGGCAAGTGTTTGAGGAGTCAAAGAAACACAACCGTGATGCAGCAAGCTCTTCAGCTATGTCAGCTCCTTCTAAGCGTCGTGTCTGGGTTCCTAAAACCCCACCGTCGCTACCGGCTTCACCAAGACCTTCAAGCTACGCGACAAGGCCAACAAACTTCATCACTGCTGCAACCAGGGGCTATAGCCACCACTACCCTGGAGCGCCTGGCGGAGTCCCTGGCTACGTTGCTCCACGTCCATCTGGTGCTTGCTTCACGTGTGGAGACTCTGGACATCTAAACTGGAACTGTCCGTTGAAAAACAAAGCTCTTCCTCCACCCCCTCCAAGATCTGCGGCAAGCTCTCCTTTGGTTCGTGCACCACCACCTCGGGCTCTCAACATCAACACCAAGCCCGGGTCTACTGTTGCTCGTGCCAACTGTGTCAACGCCGCTCAAGCTGAGCATGCACCTGGAGTTGTGATGGGTATGCTTCCCGTTAACTCAGTCCCTGCACGAGTTTTGTTTGATTCTGGTGCATCGCATTCTTTTGTTTCGCATAAGTTTGCACAAGAGCAGGATCTGGATAGGGTTCCTTTATCATGTCGTCTGGTGGTCCTATCTCCTGGTTCAAACATGAGGGCTGCTCATATCAGCCATGGCAATCAAATCGAGATTGGTGGCTCTTCGTTCTCGGCGTCCTTAATTCTTCTGGGCAATTCTGACATTGATGTCATCTTGGGCATGGATTGGTTGACAGCAAATGCAGCTGTGATTGATTGTGCTGAACGCTCAGTTTCTCTGAAGATTCCTGAAGGCCATATAGTCTTTTCTCCAAGTTTGACTCCTGCTATCCAGCTTTTCTCTTTGGCGGCTCTGAATGATGATGCTATGGAAGCTATTCAGAGTGTACCGGTGGTCTATGAGTTCCCAGATGTTTTTCCTGAAGAGTTGCCAGGTATGCCTCCGGATCGTGAGGTTGAGTTTGTAATTGAGCTTGAACCTGGAACGGCTCCTATCTCCAAGCGGCCTTATAAAATGGGTCCTGCTGAGTTGGCTGAACTCAAACGTCAACTTGATGAACAAGAAAAGTTGGGTTTCATTCAACACAGTACTTCTTCTTGGGGTAGGCCAACAATCTTTGTGAAGAAGCGTGACAGGACTGATAGGCTTTGTGTTGACTATCGGGCTCTCAATGCTAAAACCATCAAGAACAAATATCCCCTTCCGCGGATTAATGATCTCTTCGATCAGCTAGCTGGAGCTGTGGTGTTCTCTAAGCTTGACTTGAGAAGTGGTTATCACCAAATCAAGATTCGCAAGGAAGATGTGCCTAAAACAGCTTTCACCACCCGCTATGGCCTGTATGAGTACACGGTCATGTCTTTCGGTCTCACCAACGCACCGGCTACCTTCTCGAGGCTTATGAACTCGGTTTTCATGGAGTACCTTGATAAGTTCGTTGTGGTCTATCTGGATGACATCCTAGTCTTTTCTAAGTCAAAGGAAGAGCATGAAGAACACCTTCGGTGTGTCCTAAACAAGCTTCGTGAGAACCGCTTGTATGCAAAGTTCTCAAAGTGTGAGTTTTGGCTGCCTCAAGTAACCTATCTTGGTCATGTCATCTCTGCCAAGGGCATTGCAGTCAACCCAGAAACTGTGAAGACAATTGTTGAATGGCTTCCTCCTGTTAATGTCAAAGAAGTGCGGAGTTTCCTTGGTTTGGATAGTTATTGCCGTCGCTTCGTTCAGAACTTTTCGAAGATAGCGAAGCCTCTTACCGATCTACTCAAGAAAGGCAAGAAATACCTTTGGACGCCTGCATGTCAAGCAAGCTTTGAGACACTCAAAGAGAAGCTCACTTCCACACCAGTCTTGGTTCCTCCGGATACATCCAAGCCTTTCCAGATATTCTGTGACGCCTCTTTGCAAGGATTGGGTGCGGTCCTTATGCAAGAAAAACAAGTTGTTGCTTATGCCTCTCGACAGTTGAAGACGCATGAGATAAACTATCCCACACATGATCTCGAGCTCGCAGCAGTTGTCTTTGCTTTGAAGCTATGGAGGCACTACTTGCTTGGAAACCGTTGTGAGATCTTTTCTGACCACAAGAGTTTGAAGTACATCTTCACACAGCCTGATCTCAACCTTCGGCAGAGGAGATGGATTGAAGCGATCAATGATTTTGATTTGACCATCAATTACACTCCGGGCAAAGCTAATGTCATGGCCGATGCTCTCAGCCGCAAAGCTTATGTCAACAACCTCATGATGGAAGAACAGCAACCTCTTTTGTGCGAGGAATTCCGTCAGCTCAACCTGGAAATTGTGGAACAAGGGTATCTCCTGAACCTTCTGGCTACTCCTCTCTTGGAAGAAAAGATTCGCTCTCGTCAGCTTGGTGATCCGCACACCAGAAAGATCATCTCCAAACTTCAGCTTCCGAAGTATGAGTCCTTCCACGTCGATGATCAAGGCACGCTTTTCTTTGAACACCGGATGTTTGTTCGGAACTACCCGGGTTTGAGAGAGCAAGTTCTAAAGGAGGCGCACGATTCTGTTCTATCTATCCACCCTGGCAGCACAAAGATGTACATGGACTTGAAAACACAATATTGGTGGCCGGGTCTGAAACGATATTGTGCCAAGTATGTCTCGGAGTGTGATGTTTGCCGCAGAGTGAAAGTTGTCCATCAGAAACCTTTCGGTCTTCTACAACCATTGAAACCTCCGGAATGGAAATGGGAGAAAGTAGAGATGGACTTCATCACTGGTTTTCCAAGGTCGCAGAAGGGCAACAATGCAATCTTTGTTGTCATTGACAGGCTCTCTAAGGTGTCTCATTTCTTCCCCGTCAAGGAAACAATTTCTGGGATTCAGTTGGCTAAGCTCTATATCAACAGAATTGTCTCTCTGTATGGGGTTCCGCTTGAGATCAGTTCAGACCGGGGGAGCATCTTCACTTCCAAATTCTGGGAAAGTTTCCAAAATGCTTTGGGAACA
Organism: Avena sativa; assembly: GCA_916181665.1. Classification (NCBI taxonomy): domain Eukaryota; kingdom Viridiplantae; phylum Streptophyta; class Magnoliopsida; order Poales; family Poaceae; genus Avena; species Avena sativa. Next base: position 37,818,209 of record OV702279.1, on the reverse strand, counting down.
AAGTTGAACTTCAGCACAGCTTACCACCCTCAGTCGCAAGGACAAGTTGAAAGGATCAATCAGATTCTGGAGGATATGCTTCATGCTTGCGTCATGTCTTTTGGCATGAAGTGGGAGGAATGTCTTCCTTATGCTGAATTCTCTTACAACAACAGCTTCCAGAAAAGTCTGAAGACGCACCATTTGACGCTCTCTATGGTCACAAGTGCAGAACTCCGATTGGTTGGTCGGGTGCAGGAGAAAGAATTTGGTTTGGCCCTGACATTGTAACTCAAGCGGAGGAGAAGGTGCATATCATTCTTGAGAATCTGTAGATTGCTCAAAGTCGCCAGAAGAGCAATTATGACAGGAAGCACACGGACATGGTGTATGTCCCTGGTGATCTCGTTTACCTTTGTGTCACTCCCATGAAAGGCACACACCGTTTTGGTATCAAAGGAAAGCTGGCTCCTAGATACATCGGTCCTTTCAAAATTCGTGGAAGAAGAGGAGAAGTTGCTTATGCTCTTGAGCTCCCGGAAAAACTCAAGGTTCATGATGTTTTCCACATCTCACAACTCAAGAAGTGCTTCAAGGATCCCGGCAGGACCGTGGATCATGAGCTAATCAATCTCCAAGAAGACCTGTCTTATCAAGAACACCCCACAAAAATCCTCGAAGTCGCAGAAAGAAGGACTCGCAACAAGTCCATCAAGTTCTGCAAGGTGCAGTGGTCGCACCATTCCGTTGATGAAGCCACTTGGGAGCGTGAAGATGAACTCCGTGCCAACTATCCTACCCTGTTTGAGTCTTCTTCTTCTTCCTAGAATCTCGGGGCGAGATTCCTGTTTAGTGGGGGAGAGTTATAGCATCCCATTTGTCTAACAACTGTAATGCTACTTGATCTAGTAATATAATGGCTACTCTCTACTTATAATTGTTGCATCATCATGCTATCATGCTCATGTCATCATGCCACCTTGCATTTGGGCATCATACAAACCCTTTTGTTTTGGTTCTTATCTCATATGCATTATTATTTGTATTTGCCTCTTGATATTGTATTTGGTTCTTGATATATTGTTAAATGCCCAAGTTGAGTTGGGGGGCATATCTTTTAATCAACTCCACCACCTTTCTTTCACCACCTTACAATTCCACCACCCCATTAACCATGAGCTTGTAATTATTCTTTCTTTTGGTGTTTAGTCTAGCTCATGAGAGATAGGGTGGGTCCATGCTACCAATCCTTTTGCTTGGCCCTTACTCCAACTTTGGAGGATGCAAGTAAATAATGCCATGATAATATAATTGCTTCTACAATATTTTAATCATGGTAATTCTCATCTTGCATGGGCCATGCAACCTTACCACCTTTGGTCCCCCTTGTTTTTAGTTGCATATTTAAGTGGATCATCTCCCTCTATATCTCTTTTTCATCACCTCCCTCTCTTTTCACCTCCACCCATGCATGCTCCATTGCTTGCCTACATGCATTATGGATGCATTGCATGGCACATGCAATATGGGCACCATCTACACCCCTTTGCCTCTATTTTTGATTTGGTGTTGTTTGGGTTTTACCTAAAGGGGTGAGATCAATTGTTTTGGTCAACAAAATATTCAAACCTAGCTAACCCTAATTCCAATCCACCATCACACCAAACCTCACCTACCCCCCTCTCTCATAATCTTCTCCCTAAACCCTACCCCCTCTAATCACCATTCCCCATCTTCTATCTAAACCCTAAGCCTCCCCTCTCTCTCTCGGCTTCTCCCTCCCTCTCTCCTAGCTGGCCCCACCATGCCACCTAGCTACCACCCTCCTCTCTCCATGCCGAGCATAACCAACCCTAAGCCCTAACCCGACCCTAGCTAGCCCGAGCCTAGCTCCACCCTCTCTCCTCCCTCCCTCTTTATCTCTATGCCATAGGGGCCCCCCTAGCCGAGCCTGCCCTGCCTCCTTGCCCTCACGTCGACCCCACCTGGCAGCCCCTTCCCTAGGCCTACCTGCCCTCTCCCTACCCTGGCCCCATGTCGAGCACGTGATGGAGGGAGGGATAAAGGTGGCCGAAGCCACCTTCCCCTCCACCACGCCATCTGCTTTACCTTCCCCGTTCTTATCCTCCCCCATGGCCTACCCTGCACCCCCAGATCCGCCCGAGGCCCTGCCTCACCTCCCCTTCCTCTCCACCACCGACACCATCTCCCTCTTCTTTCTCCATCTACCACCGTCGGCCTACACCGCTTCTCGCCGAACCAGCCGGTGGCGTGACATCTGAGGTTGGCGAGGAAGACCACGAGGACCCCTGCACCACCCCTGTACCCGCAGACGCGTAGGAGAAGGACCAGGCGCCCAGGAACGTCGACGCCCCGACGCAAACCCTAGCTCGCCCGGCCCCTGCCTCGTTGCCGATCCGACGCGCCCCGCCCCGATCAGAACCCACCGTCAAGCCGCGGTGAGCCCCTAACCCTCCTGGACATGCTCCGCCGCGCTGTCGTCGACTAGGTCCGTTTTGCATTTCATCGAACACGCTGCGTGCGCCGGCGGCGCTGTCGTCTGCTCGCCGCTGCGCCTCGCAGACACCTCACCTACGCCGCACATATCTCCCAGACACCAACCCCTAGCCACCACAGTGGTTCGGCCCGCCGCGCGCGAGCCCTAGGTCCCCGGTTCGAGCCCTGCTGCGCCGCGTCGCCGTTCTCTGTCAGTTTCGTCAGGGTTCAGAGAAGAGAAACAGTACCGCGTGGTACTTTTCCCCACACCCCCCCACCTTTTTGCCTACTTAACCGCGGTCCTGTATACCCCGCATGTCAGCCGCCTAGCGTTTTGCAGATAGGACCCTCTGTTCCCTCGGGCCTTAACCCGCGCTCCCTTACCAAGCCGCGTGGCCGACCCTCCCCTTCCTCTGCCCCGTGGGACCCCGTGGTCGTTGGCCCCACTCGTCTGTCTCAGTGGCTAGCTCCGGCCGCGGTGAGAAAAGCTTTTACCACGCCAGTTTGTCCAGTAAGCATCTGGCCCACCCGTCAGCGACTGGGTCTGGATCTGCCTGAGTATAAAAAGTTTCTGTTTATATCTGTTTTAATTTAAACCTTTTTCAATTAATTCAAATTCAAATATAAATCTGTTTTCAAATAACTTTTAAATTATAAATCCAAATAATACAAATAATATATGTTTTCAAATGAGAAAAATATGAGGAATTCAAATATGCCCTTCAAAATATATTTTGCACACTTTAATTTCCAAGTTGAATTAAATTACAATAAATGCCCTTTTCTTAATTAATTGATAACTTTTGTTTTATAAATCCAAATTTAACAAATCATATGTCTAAAATGATCAGCTCGACGAGACCTTTCTGTTTATACATTCCATGTTTTGAATTGCAGCATGCATCATATAAATATAAAGTATACAGCAACTAATATGAGAATAAAATGGGGCCAAAACTCAATAAAATGTCTCTTCCTTGTATTCTACACCTCACCCATGCCATGCTACTTTATTGCCATGCAAATTGTGCATCATTCATCATGGCATGATTGTTTGCTTGTCGCATCTTATTCATATGCTTGTGCACTTTATTTATGTTGGCCCTTGTTTGTTTGGTTCTTTTTCGAATAGACGCTGAGCAAGGGATATATCAAGAGAACCAGGAGCACTACCCAGATCCATCCCTTGCTTCAACTGAGCTGCCAGGCAAGCACTACCACATGCTTGCATACATACAGTACCTATTGCCTCTATCTTACTCTTGCATCATTGAGTCGCGATTGCATTAAACTGAATCCCAAGTATTGCATAGCCTTTACTTTTAAACCCCACCAAGCTTGTTCCTCCATCCCATGAGCCATTACTACAGGAGTTGTTTGAGCCATGCGAGTCGTAGAACAGCATGTGTAGGGTATGTGAGAGTCTGATGGATAACGAGGTACCTAAACAACTTAACCTGAGTAGTAATGAGATAACTAATGAAAGTGGCACCGGTGGGCAATATCTGCTATTTGGTTTTTCCTGCTCACTTGTGTCCCGTAGGACCCCGAGTACTTGATTCCTGTTCCTTGATTATTCGCGCTATCCACATCCGGGAGGCTTATGGGACCCCCCTGAGCCAGAGCTTGATTCCGTCTTATTTCTTGGGGCCACAAACTAGTTTGAGGTTTTATTTACTATCCTGTACTTATGCCATGCTACTGCTTTATTTACGATTGTGCGAGGGGCACCTGTACTGTTTAGGAATTGTGACCCGTTTTCGCGGTATCGACAAGCCCAGTCACACTTTCGGGTTCCCAGTCGTTTACAGCCGGCCCAACAAACCTTGAGTCCGTCTCGAAGTCAGCTAACTTTGTTGCGGGTATACTTAATGGGGTGGCCCCCTGAAATATTTCTGAATCTTGTGATTGCTTTGTCGTGAAGGCCTCGTTGGGTTTTGATTTGGTTTTTCCGAGGTTGATCGAGTGTGTGTTGCTATTTGTGCACCCCTGCAGGGTAAAACTTTCTGAAAGCCGTGTCCGCGGTTATGGATGACTTGGAGCACAGTTTCTCGAACATAGACAAGCATAACTAAAGTACCGCTTTTAATTTGACTAAGTAACTGACTAGTAATTAGTGCAACACTCATGGAATGGTTAATAAAATTGCCAACGGATGGGGGAAGGCTGTTCGTCCGCTTCCTCATTGGTAAGCGAGGAGGAGGATGGATCTGTGGATATTACTGTTATAACTGTTGTCATTAATTCACGGACATCCGTCTATCTTTGGTTAGGCGGATGGTTAGTGAGTATCTATAGAACTGCTAGGGTTTATCTTTTGCTGCAATTGCGTCACCCCAGGTTGTGTCCCCTTTAGAGGCATAAAGACTTGCTGAGTACCCCTAGGGTCTCATACGATAAATTATTGGTTCAGATGAACAGGTACACTCGCAAGACGGATACTGGGTGGAGGAGGCTGATGATGTGGGCAACGATCGTTCGGTGTAGAGATTCCGGGAACGGGGATCCGTGAGATCTGTGGGCGGGATGTGCTTATTTATGGGGCATCTTATGCCGATTTGCTTCTTATCCGTACTCGGATCTTGTTTGCCGCTTCCGCCTGATACTCTGATGTGTGATGTATGAGGAGATATCCTAAACTATTATATCTATCTAGGTCATTTGAATCTTGCCGTATGGCGTTGCTATATTTCCTTTCTTTTTAGATGGAATGACTCTGATGTACTATTGTAAGGTGGCTTGCATACATACTCATTTGTGTATGTAGTTGATCCCTTCGCCTGCCGATTACGCCGCCCGTACTTGTCCCGATGAATGGAAATGGTTGGGACGGCCGAAAGGTCTACCCGTGAGCGGCATTTGGGCCCCACCGTACTATTTCAACCATTTCCGTTCATCCAGGCTTGTATCTAGGAGCGTAATTCACCGAGGTAGTTACAGGTTGACTCATATTCTTGAGTCTTTTACCTCCTTTAGTGTTCATTTTTGGATCGTATAAAACCTTTATGCGCAAGTTTTGCATTAGCACTTGTAAAAATTCCGCCTACGAGCGTTAGCTTAAGTTTTCTAGTCTACACGTTCTTTGTTGTTTTTGTGTGGATTCTGGAGTAGTGACTTTCGGCAATCTAAGTCGGCGATTTTGTGCTTAGGTTTTTGACGGTGGCATTGGGCATCATCGCCTGAGCGCATAGTTCCGACTATGGGTCTTCCGACTCACGAAAAGTCAAGCATAAAAACCAGAGTAATGGATAAGCGAGCACTTGCTTAAAAATTATGTACATGCTGGAACTAGTAATTAAGTAGCAGCAAAAATTTAGCTATTGTTTTCCTCCTTCAGGTTAAACCCATAGTTTTTCTGCATACATACATCCATAGGAAACAAATATTACATAAGTTTTTTATTCCTCTAGCGCATGAGATTTCGAAGTGACATCATTAGCAGCAGGAAAGTCTTCTTGGTCATCAACAAAGTCGGTAGTCTTGAGGGACCCATAGGAGCTGGGCTGGTCGGCATCAATAACCTCAAGAGGCATAAACGTGTTTGCTTCCACCAACTTGGTGACCCTGGTGTCATAGCTAGCGACCAATGACCAGATAGCTCTGTGATTGATCTTCTGGACATCATCGTCTATGTCGGGCAAGTCGAAGGTCACCTGTTGGTGTCGGCATCATCATAGTGGGCCTTGACCATCGCCAGCCACATCCTTGCACCAGCCCGGGTACATGAAGCTTTCCAGCTTATGATCCGCTCGGGGGCATTGCACAGGATCTCCGAGTACTTCATGACGGAGTCAACCGCTTTAATGTTGTTGTTCAAGGGCTTGGCATTTTATTTTGCTTGGGTGATGGCGGTGCTGATGAAGTTGCTGGCAAGAACCATGCATTCCTTTGGTGGAGGATTATTGGTCAAACCAATAGGAGCTGCATTTCCTGCCAAAAGACTGAGTACATGAGTTCAAAATAAGAAAATTTCAGAGTATCTGGATTACAGAAGTACAAGATAGAGATCGCTTATCAAAGATGCTAGCCTCAGCTTTGTGGAGCGTCTCCGCCATGGAGTCCCATTCTTGTCGGAGGATCTTGTAAGCGTCAAGGTTACACGTATTCTGCTCGGCGGCAGCTTTGTTCTTCTCATTGAGGATTGCAATTTCCTCCTTAAGGCGGTTGATCTCCATGTTGGCAGACTCCTGCACGGCCTTCATATCATCCTCGTGCATCTTCAACGATTCAGCCCACTCCTTCTTAAGGATTTTGTTCTTGCTATCCATCACTTGTATGTGCTTGGATTGCTCGACAATATCCTTAGCCTTGGCAATAGCTTCTTCATGTTGGAGAAATAACAGAGCACAGTGAGTAGTCGGAAGTTGATGACGCAAGACCAAGATTAAGTGCAAAATTGACAAGAAAAACAGACTCTTGCTCTTGGTGATTTGATCCTTCAAGAAGGCAGTTTTACCCTTTTCAGCTTCGAGATCAGCATGCATCTTGTGGAACTTGTCATTGGCGACGCCTCTCCGAGCATTCTCATTCTGGAAAAAATATTAAAGTTACTTAGTCTACTTGGAGCGTCTAGCCGGATAACTATCCACCTAGAGGCTTGGGGGCTACAGTACGAATTTTCAACTCGGCAATATGCTTAGTCTTTCTTTAAGCATCTAGTCGGAACTAATTCTGTTTCAACTAGAGGCATGGGGGCTACAGTATTGAAAAATTACAAACACGGCGTATGCTACTCTAAAAGTATCTAGTTAGAATAATTTATTCAAACTACATACTTGGGGGCTATAGTGCGAAGTTTCTAGCTTAGTCAATCTTAGAGCATTCAGACCCAAAGACATATGGTTTTCCATCTAAATCCTCAGGGGCTACAGTGGGATACTACATATGAAATGCAAAAGGCATATAAAACTTACAAGTGCAATGATCTTGAGGATGCTGGCGCTCGCAGCGAATATCTTGCTAAAAGCAAGGCCATTTACGCGCAGAATCTCTGCCTGCTTGAGCAGCTCCTTAAGACCACATGTGGGAGAAGTCGGCGCTGCCCCAGGAGCCAGAGCTGAGCTACTTGATGAAAGCATCGGGGAGATGATCTTTGGGAGATCTGATGATGTCTTGGGTGAAACGGCTCCGCCTACGGCAGAAGTTCCACCTTCCACCATATCCTTACCAGTTGCATCCTTAGCTACAGCATCAGCCACTTTAGATGATGTGCTTTCTGGTGTTTCCTGCTCACCGACAATAACAAGTTCCGTGGCAACGTTAGGGATTCCCTAAGAAGGGGCTGGATCCACTTCCATTGTGGAAGGTTCACACGTTACCTTTGCTGGAGAGCTTAATACGTCGAAAACGTATCTATAATTTGTGATGTTCCATGCTTGTTTAGTATCTACTTTGCTTTGTCTACACTTTGAGGTGTTTTTATATGTTTTCTGGTACTAACCTATTAATAAGATGCCACAGTGCCAGATGCATGTTTTGTTCTGTTTTTGGTTCCAGAAAGGCAGAAAATCAATATTCTCGGAATTGGACGGGACAAAAGCCAGAGTCAATATTTTACTATGGGGAACACGAAGCCAGAGTACGATACGGAGGAGAGCTACCAGGGGGGCACACTGATATCTACTTTCCCGAACACTTTTTCTATTGTCACTCCTCTAAACTTGTGTAATTTGGATACAACTAACACGGACTGACGCTATTTTCAGCAGAATTACCTTGGTGTCTAGTTTTTGTGCAGATAATCAACTATCAGGAAAAATCCCGGAAAATATGCCCAAAATCCTATTTCACCAGAAGATCCATGGAGCCAGAGTACGAGACAGAGTGGAGGCCTGGGGCCCCCTCCTTCTAGGTGCGGGACATGCCTGGCCACGCCTAGGGGGGTGCGGTCACCCCAGGTGACATGGTTGTACCCCACGGGTACACAACATCAAGCATACCTAGTCCAACCCAAAGGAAGGCCCACTGTAAGATATGCGGCCTGCGGAGATTCCGAGTGGCCCAGGCCCATGACGCCTTCGGATACTTGGAGAACAAGGCTAGAGTAGATAGAATTTCAAAGGGCAAATCCGATCCTAATATGTAACCGACTCGACCTATGACTGGCACCTGCCTATCTATATAAAGGCTAGGAGAGCCCAGCGAGGAGGGTACCTCTCACCGCATACACACCTCCATGCCATATTGCATCTGCACAACCTTGTATTTTTTGGTTCCGCCGTAATCAAGGGTAGACAAGCAGGAGTAGGGTTTTCCCTCCGGGGGCCTGAACCTGAGTAAACCTCGTGTCCACATGCTGCTTGTTTGCTAACCTTCCACAATCTCCAGCATCCCCACCTTCTCCAAAACCCAAGCTCATAGCAATGGGCATTGACGAGATTAAACCTCGTCAATTGGCGCCGTCTGTGGGAAACGGGGACGCTGATTGTGCAATCATGATGGTCCCATCTGAAGCGATCTACAACACCTCGGCGACGGAGAGCCACCTCCACTTCGGTGCTTTCGACTTCACCGCCCACTCGCCAGCCACCATGAAGAATTTCGAGCCCGTAGGCAACGGGCTCGACATTCTGTTCGGGAGCTTCTGCTTCCAGGTGGGGCAGACCAGCACTCTCCGCCTCCCAGAGCGGGTGCCACCACCATCCATCAGGCCTGCTTCATGGGTCCCACCCATCGGCATTCTATGCACGTCGACGCTGACAAATGAGTCCTATGACAGCAGCAGCTGCAACTCAGATCTGTGCGGCCCTCCATCAGATTAAGGAACCTACGGTTTCGAATCCGAAAGTTTCGGCAGCAGCGATCCAATCTGCAGGCAATACCAATGTGTCGTGGTCATCCATGGCGAAACGGAAGGAAAGCCAAATTCGACTGAGCCCAACCCACCACCAAATCCACCGCTCAACCCGCAGGCCGGGAACGGAGGGCAGCCACCCCTCCAGCACAACGAGGGCGACGATGCCGCCTATCAGAGGATCAACCTCAACAAGGACGGCTGGCGCTAGGCACATGAAGCTATGGCGGGCAACAAGATCCTACCTGTGAATTCTTCACGGGATCTGCTGATGGCATACCATCTCCTCCTCATCGGCGAGCACAACAGGCAGGTAAAACTATAGGAGGAACTCAACAAGCGTAAGTAGGCAGCTTTGCAGTCTAGCGCGTGGCGAGCTGCGCTCTCCGCCGCTGGTGGTTCCATCTCGCACGACAATCACGCCAACAAGCATCGCTCTCGCACAGATAACATGTACCCCACCGCGCGACGTGAGGTCACCAAAACCCTTAACACGTCCTTCGTGGAGATGGACGTCAACGGCAACATCTTACCGAAGACGCCTCAGGCTGTGATCATGGCAGCCACCACGTATCTCACGTCCCATCCACCTCTGGTGGGTGACCCGAAGAGTGCCATGCACAAGTCCGCACAAGCCGAAGTCAGGCTTGTCGAAGCTGCGCTCCACGAAGAAGCTCCTACGGAGCCGAAGAAAAAGGCTACGGTCAGATTCAACCATAGCCCCACACCCTCATCCGACGAGGAAGAGGATGAGCATGATATACCTCAACGACCCAAGAGCCCGAGAAGTCGCAGCCATAACTACGACGCTCGAAACGACCTTGCCCAGTGCAAGGTCGACAAGGCACACGCCAACCGCGTGTTCTCAACCGAATCCTAAGAGGATGACGACATAGAACTATGCGGAGCTAGATGCTTGAGCAGATCTATTCGGCGCACGCGGATGGTGAAAAATTTCAAGCTTCCTTCGGACACTCTGAAGTTCGACGGCACGCAAGATCCGAAGGCCTGGCTAGGCGACCACCTCTTGTTCGTCAAGCTGCACGACGGCAACAAGAACACCGCCCTACAATGCCTTAAGCTGCAGCTGATAGGCGCAGCCCGGATTTGGCTCAGTAGCATGTCCTCAGGGTCCGTCCGAAGCTGGGAGGAGCCGGCGTATAGTTTCATCCGAAACTTTAAGGGCACCAGCAAGACGCCAGCCTCAATCGAGGAGCCGCGGGCCTGCACTCAACGTACGAGCGAATCTATTCGCTCGTACATCTTGCGCTGGTCCAACATCAAGAACTCTGCGGCACACATCTCCGAGGAGAGAACGATCGACACCTTCAAGGATGGCGTCAAGCGACTGGACTTCAAGGAAGAACTTGGGCGCGTCAAGCCCAAGACACTCGACCACCTGATGGACATCGCCAATAGGTGGGCAGATGGCGAGGATTCCCTCCACCAAGCACATTCGGATGAGGAGGATCAATACGGCCACAGACGCGAGCGCCATAGCAAACGAAGATCACGCGTCTACAACGATCACGATGGACCCGACATGGTTGCGGCTGGCTACGCCGAACGCCGCAACGACAACAACCGCAGCAGTGGAGGATACCGCGGAAGCAACTTCCACGACGGAAGACGCCCAACACAAAAGTGGCAGCACCGTGGCCGTGACGACGAACCCTGGGTTCGGACCCACACCCGCACCAGGTGAAATCGCCCACGGAGCTCCTCCACCACCACCCGTGGGGCCGTCGAATCCCACGATCGCACCTATGCCAAACAACAGCACAGGTGGATACCCACCGCCAAAAGGGTCTCTCATGATCCAGAAGGGACACCCTACCAATAGGGTGCAAAAGAAGATCACTCGATAGGTCAGCCTCGCTGTAACCGCTCCACCAGCCATCGCTGAGTACCTCAGTGGATTGGAGTCCTGCATCACGTTCGATCATTCGGACCATCCCCGCCAGATCGCTCTCCCAGGTCATGCTGCCCTAGTGCTCGAGGCGCAGATCGGCGGATTCGAGATAAGCCACGTCTTCATGGACGGCAGCAGCGGCATCAACCTGATGTTCACCAGAACCCTCACAGTGATGCGGATCCCGGTGTGCAGCCTGGAACAATCCGATACAACGTTCCACGACATAGTCCCAGGGAAGGGCATATATCCCCTGGGAAAGATATGGCTCGACGTCATCTTCCGCAAGCCCGAAAACTTTCGGTGTGAGCGGCTCGAGTTTGAAGTGGTGGATTGGCCATCACAGTACCACGCCATCCTCGGGCTTGTAGCATTCGCAAGGTTCCTAGCAGTACCGCACTACGCGTACCTGTTGCTCAAGATGCCTGGGCCCAAAGGCGTCATCCTCGGGCTTATAGAGACTTCAACATAATCTCCCAGTCGTTAGGCATGCAAGAGGAGCTCACGAGGCTCCGAGAGGTGAAAGACAACGGGGCAGCCCCAGTCGCCAGGCAAAACTCACCTGATACGTCGTTCGACTCCACAATCAACACAAAAAAGGTGCAGGTCCACCCAATTGACGCATCCAAGATGGCGCTCATAGCGAATGACCTCGGCCCCGCATAGGAAAGTACGCTCATCGAATTCCTCCATGAGAGATGGGAAATCTTCGCGTGGTGTCCTGCGGTGCCAGGAGTTCCCAGGGAATTCGCCGAGCACGCACTCAATGTGTCCCCGGACGCAAGGTCGGTCAAGCAGTCGATCCGAAGACTGTCCGAATCATGAGAAGATGCAATTGGAATCAAAGTCAACAGACTCCTGGACGCCAACTTCATCCGAGAAATCAAGGAGAGCGAGTGGCTAGCCAACACTGTGCTAGTCCCAAAGAAAGACACAGACATCCCGCAGATGTGCGTGGACTTCATGTCGCTCAACAAGCACTTCCCCAAGGACCACTTCCCTCTTCCTCGGATCGATTAGATCATTGATTCGACTGCAGGATGCGAGAAACTCTCTTTCATCGATGCCTACTCAGGCTACAATCAGATTCGGCAGAAGGTTGAAGATTAGGAGAAAACGGTGTTCATCACGTCGTTCGGGGTATTCTGCTACAACACCATGGCCGTCGGGCTGAAGAACATAGGTGCCACATACCAGAGGTGCATGCAGGCATTTCTGAAGAATCAGATCGGCCGAAACATCCAAGTCTATGTCGACGATATAGTCATCAAGACCAGGGAAGCCAAGACACTGATCGACGAACTCCGCGAGACGTTCCATAACCTTGAACACTACAAGATCAAGATGAATCCAGAAAAGTGCGCCTTCGGAATCCCATATGGCCAACTAATCGGCTACTTCATCTCCCAACGAGGAATCGAAGCGAATCCAAAGAAAATCCGAGCCATACTGACCATGGAGAAGCCGAAGAACATCAAAGGTGTCCAGCAACTAGCTGGGCGCATTGCGGCACTGAGCAGATTCATCAGCCGCATGGGTGAGAAGGACTTGCCTTTTTACCAGCTGCTATGCAAAACTGACAAGTTCGAGTAGACACCCGAAGCAGACGACGCATTCGAAGCACTCAAGCGGCTGCTCTCCACCTCGCCTGTCTTGGTCACGCCCAAGGAACAAGAGCCACTGCTGCTATTCATCGCAGCCACGCACCAGGTGGTAAGTACCGTACTCATGGTCGAACGACCTGACGATGGCAAGACCCATGGGGTCCAACGCCCAATCTACTACCTCAGCGAGGTACTGACGCCACCAAAACAGAGGTACCCTCACTACCAGAAACTCACCTATGGCATGTTCGTGACGGCTCGTCGGTTGAGCCACTACTTCCAGGAGTATCAGATAATGGTCGTCAACGAGGCACCACTGTCCAACATCCTGAATAACCCCGAAGCCACAGGATGCGTAGCCCTGCGGGGCATCGAGCTATCTCCTCTAGACATAGTCTACGAGAGGCGCCATGCGATCAAATCTCAGGTCCTCCCTGACTTCCTCGTCCACTGGATGGAGCTCCAGCTGCCGGACATGACGCAGTCATGGACGATGCACTCAACAGCTCCAAGCGCGAGGCTAGAGAAGGAGCTGGCGTCGTACTGACGTCCCCACAAGGCGATAAGATGAAATACGTCCTTCGGATGAAATTTCGTGCCTCCAACAACGAGGCCGAATACGAGGCCCTCATCCACGACATGAGGATAGCAAAGATCTACGGTGCAACCCGCCTAGTCATCTACGGCGACTCGAACCTCATCTTCTAGCAGACGATGAACGAATGCGATACCAACGCCGCCAACATGATTGCGTAACGCACGCTTTACAACTCAGTCGAAGGAGACTTTGATGGCTGCTAGCTTCGGCATGTCGGAAGGGAAAGCAACGAGGAAACCGATAGACTCGCCAACATCGGCTCCACCAGCGCACGGGTGCCACCAGGTGTGTTCGTCAAACAAATATGTGTACCCTTTATCAAAAGGAAATTCCCCAAGGGATCACCTGAAGAAGCAGAACACTCGGGGGCTGCACCACCCGAAGGGTCAGAAGGACCCAAAAATATCGACACAGAGGCTGAGCTCGTCAGCCTGATGCAGGTCATGGCGATCGAGGAGACATGGACGCAGCCGTACCTTTTGTACCTGCTCAACAAGGAACTGCCTGACGACCCGACAGATGCCCGACACATATCTCGCCGGTCCAAAGCATTCACTCTCCAAAATGGCGAGTTGTAGAAGAACATCATTTCGGGTGTGCTACAAAGATGCGTCACCATCGGTGATGGCAAAACCATCCTCCAAGACATCCACGAAGGCATCTGCAGTCACCACATAGGCAGCCGCGCCCTCGTCCCCAAAGCTCTGCGAGCGGGATTTTACTGGCCAACGGCCATGAATGATGACATGGACATTGTTCGAAGGTGCAAAGGCTGCCAAAGGTTCGCGGACAAGCCACACGCACTAGGATCAGAGCTCAGGCACATACCACTGGCATGGCCCTTCGCCCAATGGGGCCTCGATATAATCGGCAAACTGCCAAAGTCCTCGCTAGGAGGTCACGTCTTCCTCCTGGTCATAGTGGACAAATTCACCAAGTGGATCGAGGCTATGCCCATCACCAACAAAAGCGGCAAAACGAACGTCAAGTTCTTCGAGTCCATAGTCTACAGGCTCGGCGTTCCGCACAACATCATCACAGATAATGGCTCGAACTTCATCTTGAACGAATTCTAGGACTTCTGCGAGGGCCTTGGAATCAACAAATCATACGCCTCGGTGGCGCACCCGCAGACCAACGGGCAGGTCAAAAAGGCCAACGGCCTCGTAGGCAGAGGCATCAAGAAACGCCTGCTCAGCCCACTCGAACGGCTTGCGGGGGCTTGGGCAAAGTAGCTACCCTCCATCCTTTGGATCCTACACACAACACCAAACAGCACAACTGGCTTCACACCTTTCTTCATGGTGCACGGATCCGAAGCCGTACTCCCTGCCGAGGTATGCCACAAGGCCCCACGGGTCGTCGCCTACAGGGAAGCCGAATCGATGGCAGCACTTGAAGATGCCATCTACACACTCGACGAGGCACGCGACATCGCCGCGGCTCGCTCAACGGTCTAGCAGCAAAGCCTCCACAACTACCGCAGCTGACGGTTGTGACCAAGGTCCTTCATCGAAGGAGATCTCATCCTACGACTCAAGCAAGAGCGGATGAAAAAGCTTGAGTCACCCTGGGAAGGACCCTACATCGTCACAGAAGCCATCCCAGGCGGCGCCTATCGCCTCAAGGACATCGCGTCAGGAGTCGAATACTCCAACCCCTGGAACGTCGAGCGTCTACGACGCTACTACCCCCGGTTATCCCTTTACTTTCAATAAGGCAACTCAGCCAAGGCTACTTAGGCGAACAATGTACCTCCTCGATTACAATATGAATAAAAGCTAAGTGTCTAACCCAAAAATTTCTTTTACCTGGCATTACTTTTATCTTTTTTTTTTGAGATAGGCATTACTTTTATCTATAACACGCTCGGGCGCTCCGCCTCACCTCGCGACTTCGTCGACTGAGAATAACGCATGTAACCTAAGTAGCTGACCACGTCAGTCTAAAGGAAAGGACATGCAGACAACAAAGAAAAGGGCATAAAAAGCCCACTCGAACAGATACAAGTTTTACATCTATCTTTTTACATGACCTACCTATTCTGGAGAATCACGTGCGCCCGATGCTCAAAAAGATCCATGATCTCTTCGGCACACTGCCTAACAGCTGCATAATGCGGGCGCATGTCCCAAAGGCCACAACCTGGGGCGGCCCAGCCGCCACCGCCGCGAGATCAACGTCAGGGCGATGTAGACGAACAAGCGAAAGGGCGGCTTTCACCCCTGCTACCAGCTGTTGCCGCACCAACTCCCTCACGTGACTCAAGTCTCGAAACTTCGACAACAAACCCCAAAGGGTGGACGGTGCCTCGTCTAGAGGAAACATGACGTACATAATCTACGTCAGGGAAGTATTCACCTGCCTCAGCACCCGCAACACCTGATGAACACGATCCTGTACAATCGCAAGGACGGTGGCCCGGACACGGTCCATGCAGAAGAAGCCTCCGGCTTCCATATCCTGTTGGGTCAGGCAGTTGATCCGAACTGCAACGCGTTCCTTCTCCTCCCTCGGAACAAGGTTGGCACCTGCAAAAAACTCAGAATAAGATGACGCGACAACACGACGCATCCAAAAACGAGCAGCAGCTTAAGAAAACTCACATTGCAGTTGCTCGCTCAACTGCCGCAGCTCCCCATTAGATACTCCTCCCTGGCGGTAGCCCGCTCAGTCTTCGACTTCCACACGTCCGCCTGGCCTTGAACGCCAAGGATCTCCTTCTCCAAGCTACGAACGCGATCGCGAAGG
This sequence comes from Avena sativa, assembly GCA_916181665.1. Lineage (NCBI taxonomy): Eukaryota > Viridiplantae > Streptophyta > Magnoliopsida > Poales > Poaceae > Avena > Avena sativa. Next base: position 37,802,076 of record OV702279.1, on the reverse strand, counting down.
AAAACAAGCTGCGATGCATTACTCAAAGATGGTCGCGGCTGAGGGACAACCGAACTATCCACAGGAGCCTCACCCGAAGGACCCTAAACGCAAGCAAGCAAGAATATGAACAACACATTTCTCTGGAAACAGCTCGAAGCATCATTTATATACATCAAAAAGCCACTGCGTGGCACAAGGAGAAATTTTTCGAGAAAATATTACAGCAACAGAAGAAGAAAACCTATCCTAACTACAGCAGATTTAACCGCCCACATCCGGGGTAGCCTCGGAGCCAGACTACCTGCCCCTGGTTTCTCCCTGCTGCCTCGCCGCATAGTCCGCCAACAGGTCGATAAGATTTGGACCATACCGCTTATAGCGAGATGCAAAGAGAGAAAAGGATACCTCAGAGCCATCGGGTGTTGTTGTCATCTGGGAGGTGACGTGGTGAAGATCCAGCTCCGCTCCAGACGCCATGGCCATGGCCAGCCCCATGGAAGTGTTGATGCCCTTATGCTTATGCCTATAGGCCACAGGGGCATCCTCCGACAACACATCCGCCAGAGCGTCGACATCCTTAAGAGCAGCGCCCTTGGGAACGATCTCCTTGTAGAAGCGCTGGAGCACCCCTTGGCTTTCGCCAGAGAATTCACAGAGTACCACAGCGATCTTCGACCGCTGCGGTGGCAACATCCAAAGCACTCCCATGCTCCAGGGCACCGTGATCGAACGAGATGCCTGAAGCATCTGAGGGAAGAAGAAACATAAGAGCTGGATAAGAAAGCGACAAGACACAATCCAAAATTCAAAGACCAATTCAAACATAAGATGCTCACCAGAGAAAACCTTGGCCGCAACCATCAGCTTCTCGGCCACCTCCTTCTAGCGAGCAGCCACAACAATGGCGAGCTGCTCTTCGCGATCCGAAGCCTCCCGCTGCAGTCGCTCCTTGGCCTCAGCGGCATCAGCCAACTCCTGCTGCAGGCGCTCCTTCACCTCCACGGCATTAGCAGCCTGCTTCTCCGCGCGACCGAGGCTCTTTTGAAGAGGGTCCAACCGGCGAAGGGCCGCATTATATTCATGTACAAAGCATCAAGGACACACATGAACAACACAAGCTACATTCAGGCAACAGGCAAAAAAGACAAGAACAAGCAAGACACGTACCTCGAAGTTGTTGCATGGTAGCCTCCAGCGCTAGATGCTGCTGGATTAGAAGGTTCGCGCTATGCACAAAGGGCTGTGGACAGTAGCAGAAGAAAACAATCAAGAAAGCATTAAGAATAAAGGGCTCAGGGGCTGCTCCCTGAAAAGATCAAAACGCTCAACAAAACAAAAGGGGCTCGGGGGCTCCCCCTACAAAACCAAGAGGTGTAAGTTACTTACGTGCTCAGACGGAGACTCCGAAGGTCCAGGTGCAGTCTTCTGAGTAACGACTACTCGATCCTCCTGCGGAGAGGGGTTCAGAGCATCGCCCCCAGAGTTGGCCACCGTCTGAGAGGGAGGGGCCGTCTGCTTCGACTCCCATATGGCCTCCTGAGCGCCCTCACTGATAGAGAGCCCTCCGAGGAGTGGCTGCAAGGAAAATATTCATCAAGGAAAGAAGCAAAGTGCACACGCAAAAAACGGAACAAAAAGCATCCGAAGGTACTCACAAGTCGATGTCGCTCAAGTCGAAGACGGGCAGCGCCTTCTCCTTCTTCTTCTTCTTGGCCGATGGTTGTGGCGCCATTTCACACAGAGGCACAGCCGGAAACGGTGCAGAAGAAGCACCGTCATCCCCGCAGTGACGCACAAGGAAGGATGGGTCCCTAGGAGTTGGCAGATTCGAGGCATCCGAAGACTCACTCGAACTCCGTGCCCGCTTTCGGGTTCGCCCCTCACTCGCCTAGGGGGCATCATGAGTTGGTGACTGCGCCGGCGGAAGCTCAGACTCGGAGTCCACAACTTCGTTGTCCTGCACAATCAGATACTTTTTAGGCCGCGGAGGCACCATGCTAGCTCCCTTCAGTTCCTGCCAAAGAAGACAAAGAACGTTATTAAGCAACGCTTAGTCATGAGAAAAACAGCAATCATAAAAAGAGCGCAACACACAGGACACAGTTCTAAAACCCGAGGAACTGGATTCGAAGAGCTGAAGGGGGAGGTCAAGGACTTCTTCGGGAGGTCCTCTTCAGCCTTGAACTTCAACAGCGGGCGAAGAGCCCTATCTAGGTCGCCCTGGAGAGCTCCTCAGCCAAAACCCTCATCTGGTCGTGACGGCTAGTGTAAAGAAACATCGGATGCGCCCTCGCCTGGAGTGGTTGTACCCGATGTTTGAGGAAGGTGCGGATGATATCCACACCATTCACCTCCTTCTGCGCAACCATCTGGAGGGCCTCCACTCGACGGTAGAGCTCCTCTAGGATATGGTTCTTCCAGGATCTCTTCGGCAGGATCTCCTGGGCGGAGTAGAAGGGGGCGAGTCCAAAATTTTGCCGGTCCACTATGGAGTCGCGGATGTAAAACCACTTCTTCCACTAGTATTGGACGGACTCAGACATAGAAAAGGAAAACATCAGAACAGAAGATCGGAGGGAAATAATGCAGCCGCCGAGCGGGTACACCCTGCCGGTGCCAGATTGCCTCTTCACGGAATAGAGCTTTCGGAAGAGGCCAAAGTGTGGCTCGATACCGAGCCAGCACTCGCAGAAGGTAATGAAACAGGTGATGTGGAGAAGAGAATTGGGCGAAAGATGGTGGAGTTGGATGCCATAGAAAAAGAAGTCCACGAAGAAAATCGTGGACTAGGAGCAAGAGGCCACGAAGAACGAAAGCGACAAACATCACCCGAAACCCTGCGGGTGGACGGGGGATTACCTCATCGTCGAGGATCTTGATGTCCTCCTTGTCCTGCGGGATTAAACCCGCGTCGCGTAGCTTGCGTAGGTCACCCTCGCGCGTCTCCGTGCGCCTCCACCCGCCATCAGTGACGTGAGCGGCGGCAGTACTTTTCTTGCCACCGGCGGTGGCACTTGACCCGCTCCAGCAGAGGCCTTCTTCGACTTCACCATGGCGGTGCGCACGCAGGAACGAGGAGGGAAAGGATCAGAGAATGTCCAGTGCACGCAAGGAAGAGATCATGAAAATGGAAGCAGCGGAGGAATAAAGTGGCAAAGGGTGAAAACAAATCACTGTTTTCCCCAAAGTTATAAGGATGAAGACGATGATCAGGAGCCGTTCATCCAGAATCCCTAACGCCAGGGACAGATCCAACCGTCCACGTGTCAAGCCAGCAGCGAACCGTCGCCCGCATGCTGTCCACTACGCCCGGAAACCGACGAGACGCCGTAATTCTCGCCACGTCATGTATGACTAGTCAACTTCAAGTCAGAAAGTGGGACCCACGATCATCCTGTTGCATCACCTCTAGTGCCGCAGATGGTTGAGGTCATCGACTGTCAGCACTGACGTCATCAAGCAGTCTAGCAACGGCTGGAATTCTTCGACTGAAAAAACAAGTACTTCCTCGAATCTATGATTCAAACAACTACTCGGGGGCTACTCCTATCAGGAGCGCTGTCCGTGCACCTAAGGAATGATTAAGGTACTACACCATTGACGATTCTTCGAGTCCTACGTCGAGTCTACGGCTCCACTAGGGACTCGGTGGCTAATCCCATAGGGAGGATTGATTCAAGCATCCAAAAAAATTGTGTCCTTCGGACCCGAAGCCAAAAAAACTGAACTAAAGTCTCTGCTCGAGTCTACAACTTGAATAAACACTCGGGGGCTACTCCCATAGGGAGCGTTGGCCGCACATGTTGGGAATATTCCCTATAGGCAATCATGTATGATGAGATTTCCCATTGTATTCATAAAGATATTAAGTAGTCCTTGTATAAACACTTGATGTGTATCATTGAATATGTGATTCGGTTGTGGAAATATGCATTCATCTTGTTTGTACTAAATATCCTTGGTCATTGAGGTTGTGTTGGACACACAACTTAGACCAATGTGAAAGTTGGCTTGATGACTTGGTTCCACTTGTCATGGGCATGAAGATGCTATTCCAACTTACACAGATTCGGCTAAAGAGTTTAGCGAGTCGGATTGACCCATATTGAGGTACAACGAACAAGTTGTCATTTGTATATCTCAATCAATGTAATCCTTAGACTTGAGGTTATTGCATAATCCGAGTTGAGGATCACTGACTTAGGTTCTATCAAACGCTGATCCGTAACTGGGAAGTTATAAAGGCAGAGTTCGGGTCGACTGAGAATCAAGCTGCGTGATGTGAATAACCAAGATGGGATTTTGCCCCTCCACTTGGAGAGATATTCTATGGGCCCTCCGTGAGATATGATTCGGAAAGCATGGACATGCACGACTCGGTTAAGTGTTAACCGAGGCGATCGACTAAGATTTAGTCGGGTGAATCACTTATCTCGGATCAATAAGAGAGTCGGACTATTTAAGGGATGGCAATTATTTGCCTATAGTCTGACAAGGTATATCGTGAGGCAAAAGGGACTCGGGCGCAAGTCACATTGGAAAGAAAAGTCGCCATGACTCTTTGGTACTTGGGAGTTGGCACGTTCTGCTAGGAGCCGCTGCCAACTGATCGACCGTTAGTTGGACTCCAATCGTGTCCAAGTAGCCATGAGCCTACGGGGTCACACACTTAAGAGCGGGAGCAAGTTCGGATTTGATCTGAACTGGTAATCTGGTTGGGTTGGACCCAAGCCGGATTAGGACTGAGTTAGTGAGTTCGACTCACGGTGACTAAGTGTTATATGGGCTTTAGTGAATGGGCCACGAGAGTGGAGCCCACGTTCACTCCCTATATATAGTGGAGCACCATAACCCATAAAGGTTAATCGTTGATCGGTCAGGTCATTCCATGTGTTGGAAACCCTAGCTCCACAACAGTCCTACCGTCGTACCGAACCTAGCAGTTCGCTGCCGGTGCTCCTCCTTGCACGTGTGGATACCAGCAGAGGTGTTGTACGATCAGCACCAGGATAATCGGATCGCAAAGGACTGCACTGCATCAACTGACGCGCTTCATCAGTAATCCGCAACTGCGCGTCTAGTGGTAAACCTCGTGGCCTTCTACCTCAGCTGGATCTTGGGATCACCATGTTAGAGGAAATTTTTTGTTTTATCTCCGCGTGGCCCAACAGCGCACCCTATGAATTTTTCGAATGCGATCCTTCGGATCAAATATGTCAGAATCTTTTTTAGCAACTTTGCCCAAACCAACGCTAAGAGAGAAGCGATCTCCTTGGTCACCGAAACACCTCCACGGTGATAACATTTCAGATGTTGTGTCTACGACGCAAAGATTAGACCTACAGATACCATCTGATGGCCTGGTAACGCACCTGACTACGCTCTGCCAGTAAAACACCGTGTCAACAGACACAATGAAAATCCTAACGAACGCGTTGGGTATATCAATCGAAAACTACTGGGATTCGACTTTTGTAAGACCTCAGCAGCCTGAGTCGAATTACACCAGCATCCGTTCCAGATTCGAGTGTATGGACTCGAATCTAAAGAAGATCGTGTTTTTTTATCCTATGACAGTTAACTGGCCCTGATCCGTCAGGAGAGTCAGGCACACACATCAGCAATCCCTACAAACTAAAACCATTCTCTTGTAAACAGGCATAAAACTGCACCCGAGGGATTGAGGAGTCCCAGCCAATCTGCGATTTGACTGAGCACTCGGGGGCTACTGACATGGTTATACCCCATGGGTACACAACATCAAGCATACCTAGTCCAGCCCGAAGGAAGACCCATTGCAAGATATCCAGCCTACGGATATTCCGGGTGGCCCAGGACCATGACGCCTTCGGATACTTGGAGAACAAGGCTAGAATAGATAGAATTTCAAAGGGAAAACCCTAATCTATAACCGACTCGACCTATGCCCGGGACCTGCCTATCTATATAAAGGCTAGGAGGGCACGGCGAGGAGGGTACCTCTCACCGCATACACACCTCCACAATAGATTGCATCTGCGCAACCTTGTAATTTTTGGTTCCGCCATAATCAAGAGCACACAACAAGGAGTAGGGTTTTCCCTCCTAGGGCCTGAACCTGGGTAAACCTCGTGTCCCCGTGTTGCTTGTTTGCTAACCGTTCCACGATCTCCAGCATCCCCACCTTCTCCAAAACCCAAGCTCATAACAATGGGCATTGACGAGATTAAACCTCGTCACCAGGCACCCCCTCGGCCTCCCTCTACGCCTATAAGAAGCCTCTTGAACTAAAAACCGAGGGGAGTTCGTCGTTTTTCAAGAAAGAGTTCTGCTGCTCCGCCACCACCAAAGCCGCGATTCGGAACCAGAAACTCCGTTCTGGCACCCTGCCGGGACGGGGAATTTGGGAAGGATCATCGCCATCATCATCACCAACGCCTCTCCATTAACCATCCATGTTTCCCTCATCCATGAGTGAGTAATCCCCCGCTGTAGGCTATGGGGATGGTAGGGATTGGATGAGTTCTATAATGTAATCGATTAAGATTGTTAGGGCATAGTGCCTAGTATCTCTATTAGTGCTATTTGACTTTGTTGCAACTTGTTGTTCTTAATTCTTGTCACTAGGGCCAGAGTGCCATGATCTCAGATATGAACTTATTATTGATTCATTATGATAGTATTGTTTGTGATCTTATATGCAAGTTGTGTACACATATCATTGTCCGGATTCAAAGGCCCCAAAGTGACAGAAATTGGGACAACCGGAGGGGATGGCTGTGGTGTGAGGATCACATGTGTTCACGGAGTGTTAATGCTTTGCTCTGGTGCTCTATTAAAAGGAACACCTTAATTTCCAGTAGTTCCCTTGAGGCCTCGCTGCAACGGGCTGGCAGGACAAAAGATGTTATGCAAGTTCTCATTGCGAGCATGCATGACTATATATGGAGCACATGCCTATGATTGTTTAGTACTTGGATGCTTTATCTCATTTATCTGCAATTGCCCTAGATCTTGAAGTTACATGTTTAGACTCGTCCATGCAACGCTCGTCCATCCATCCCTATGCCTACCGCGCTCATATCCTACTATTTGCTACTATTGTTACTCTTGCTCTTGTTTTACTACTGCTGTTGCTTTGCTGTTGCTGTGCTACTGATAAACTTCTGTGAGCAATAACTATTTCCAAGTGTAGCTGAATTGACAACTTAGTTGTTAAGGCTTGCAAGTATTCTTTGGCTCCCCTTGTGTCGAATCAATAAATTGGGTAATACTACCCGCGAAGACTGTTGCGATACCCTATACTTGTGGGTCATCAAGACTATTTTCTAGCGCCGTTGCCGGGGAGCATAACTTTATTTGTATGTTCACTTGGATCTATTATTGTTCACTGCTACTCCTTTCATCACGGGGAAGTCTCGTGATGGAAAGTTTCCTATTTTACCATCCACTACAAGAAGAGGTACAGTCCTAAACACCTCTGGTGCTCTTGATTCACCATCTGTTATAAGTAAGCTTGTTACACCACCACCATATACTCATGCTACACACACTGCTACTACTGCTAAATCTGAAACTGCTTCTGATGCTCATGATGTTACTTCTAATGTGCTTGATGCGAGTGGTTCATTAGGTCCTTTCCTAGATGCTACTATGGCTGGTCTAGGAAATACTGAAACTCCTAGTGAAGACACTGTTACACCTGTTAGCTCACCTGAGTCTAGAGAGAATTATGATATTAATGATGGCTACATTGAGTTTACTGATGATTTTATTGAACAGTGCCAAATCACACATGGTGCTAGTGCTATTAAGAGTCTCCTTTCCAAATGTAACATTATTCCTAAACTGTCCTCTAATCCTAAGTTTGCCACCTCTCCCATAGATATTAAAGATAAAGATTATGATTTCTCTATTGATTTATCCTATTTAGACATTGTTGAGAAAGAACCTTTTTGTGGGACTAAAAATGCGAGTGTTGTAGCTCATATGAATGAGCTTTCCACTTTGAGGCTTTATTCTCTGATGATTTTAAGATGCGCAAGTACTTTGTTACTAAGATCTTCCCTTTTTCATTAAAAGGATAAGCTAGGGCTTGGTTTAATAGATGACCTCCTAGTTCCATTGATAGCCCTGATTGCTTTCTTGCTTCTTTCTTCCAGAAATATTTTCCTCCTAGTGCTAGACATGCTGCTTTGTAGAGAGTTTTTAATTTTTAATAGGGAGAAGAAGAGAAATTTCCTGAGTCATGGACAAGGTTCTGTGCCTTGATTCATGCACATCATGGATGTCCATTGCCTAAGAATGAGCTTCTTGATATTTATTATAATGGATTAACCGATGATTCTAGGACATACCTAGATAGCTTTGTTGATTGTGTTTTCAGGAAAAGAACTCCTGCAGATGCTGAAAAATTAATGGCTAAGATAAGCAAGAATTATGATTATTGGACTTCAACTGGGCTAAATACACCTGAGCCTATTACTCCTGAACCAGTTGTGCCTGAACCAGATCCAATACCAACACCAAAGAAGAGAGGAGTTATTGCATTAAATGATGAAGTGATGAAAGAAGCTAAGAAATGTCTAAAGGAGAAAGGTATTAGAGATGAAGATGTGAAGAATATACCTCCTATAGAAGAATTATGCAAGCCAACTCCCCACTCATCTACTATTGAGGGACACTCTCTCCACTTTGATGTAGGTGATATTCCCTATGGTAAGCCTCCTGTTCAATGCTTAGAGGAACTTGACACATTTATTGTTAAACAAGGTAATTTTAATAAACAAGTTTAGAATCATTTATTGGAAAACTCTATAGCTATTAAAGAGTTCAAAGATATTGTGGAAAGAACTTCTAATGATATTAAAATGATTTAAACACTTTCAAATGGTTCAAACCCAACTTGATTAACTTGCTAAGGTACAAAATGATATGCTAGTTAATGCCTCAGGAGATAAACATGCTTATGGAATTAGAACTAGGAGTGGTATAAATACTCAAGATCCTTTATATCCTGAAGGACACCCTAAAATAATTGAGCAGGATTCTCAACAAGGTGAAAGTAGTGGTAGTCCTCGTAAGAGAAAGAAAAAGAAACACAAAATAGTTGAGGAACCACTTGAACCTGCTGTAGATCCTAATAGTATATATGTCTCTGACGCTGTAACTAAGTGTGGTAATGATAAAAATGATGCTCCTGATAAGGAGGAAGTTGAGGAAGAACCTGAGAAGCACACTAAGAATACTAGGTACACTAAGGAAGATTTTATTGCTAAGAAACATGGTAGTGAGAGAGAACCTTGGGTGCAGAAACCTATGCCTTTTGCAGGTAAGAAACACAAGTCAAAGGAGGAAGAACACTACAACAAGTTTTGTGAGTGTATGAAGCCTTTATTTTTGCAAATTCCTTTGACTGATGCTATTAAGTTGCCTCCTTATTCAAAGTATATGAAGGATATTATCTCTAATAAAAGGAAGATTCCTAATGAGGACATTTCTACTTTGCTTGCTAATTATTCCTTCAATGGTAAGGTTTCAAAGAAACTTGGTGATCCAGGTATACCAACTATTACTTTCTCTATTAAGAATAATTATGTTAGAATTGCTTTATGTGATTTGGGAGCTTGAGTTAGTGTTATGCATTTTTCTCTCTACAAGAGACTCCAACTAGAAAAGTTGATACCAACTGATATATATTTTCGCAAATGGCTGATAAGTCAACTACTACTCCTGTTGGTATATGTGAGGATGTTCCTGTTCAAGTGGCTCATAATTGCTTGGTTTTAACTAATTTTGTTGTGCTTGAAATGCCTGAAGATGATAATATGTCTATTATTCTTGGGAGACCTTTTCTTAATACTGCAGGTGTTGTCATCAATTGCAATCAAGGAGAAGTAACATTTAATATTAATGACAAAGATCATACTGTCTGTTTCCCCAAGAAGGTTGATAAGAGCTATTGCCTGAATTCCATTGAAAAGAATTGAGAGCATCAAGGTTGGAGAAATATATTGTCCCATTCCACAAGTATATTTTGAAACTATTATGATTGGGACCATTGCTATCAAGTTTGAGGTAACATAATCACCTTGTGGAATGCAAAGTTTTGTTTCATATAAGATTTTTTTGGTAACAAGACTTGATCAACCTTTTTAACAAAAGGATTTTAATGAACAAAATAATGTTTTCACTGTGGTTATACTTGCTTTCTTTTACTTTTCTCCTTCCTAGTTTTTGCCTTTTCTTTTGCTATCTTTCGTTTTGTTAGTTGTTTGCTTGTTAGAGTGTCTTAGAACTTATGTAGTTTGGTTTTTGGTTTGCTTTTGCTTCTTCTAAAAAAAACTGTTTCTGCGAGAAAATCAATTTTCATACCCTAAAAATTGGCCAAAAATAAAGTTTCCCGAAAAATCAAAATAAAATTTTCCTCGAAAAAAGGGGTAGAGGGACACCTGGAGTGACCCTGGGGGCCACCCCAGGCCAGCACACCCCTGGGTGGTGCGGGCAGCCCCAGGTTGCGCCTGGCTGGGGTGAGGCCCACCTAGGTCCCTCTAAGATGCCTCCTCCCATCCATCTTCTTTCTCTCTCCAGACAAACACCGGAAAACCTTCTCAAGCTCGAGTTCCTGCTGTTCTTGCTTGCGAATTTCGATCTCCTTGCTCATCCCATCTTTGTTGCTGATTTTTGCAGGGATTGCTCCTTGGTATGTGCCTCCTCCGCTTGTACAATTAGATTTGTGATTGGTAGATTGTATCTTGAGTATTTTGCTGCTATAGGTGACAGGTTGTGAAGATTTTTCATTTTGATGCATGTGTAGCCCTCTAGCAAGTTCCTACAGTAGTTTCTCATCATTTATCAACTTGGAAATCACTTGGTTTGATGTTTGTCTAAAAATTTCAGAAAGGAAGATGAGTGCTTATCCACTGAATCAATATGATTTAATGGTACCTGAGCCAATGAAAGTTCATCGTGAGTAAGGAGTCTTGCCTTCCATATATCCATGCCCTGAATTTATGAAAGTCGCGGGAATCTTCCAGGATTTTTAAACTATGATTACCAATGCAGGGTTGGAACACTTTGCTGAAGGTGAACCTTTTCAATATATTAAGCTAACCATCCCTATGGTGCAGGACTTCCAGTTTACTTGGTCTTCATCTAATCCCATGGTCCATTATAAAATATACAATCTAGCTGTCGACCTGCCTTTTGCTGATTTCTGTGCAGCAATTAGAGTACCTCATTGGGGATCTTGTGAGAAGATCAAGGAGAGGCCTAAGTCACTTATGGATTTATATGCTGAAATTTGCCAAGGTTTCGACTTCTCGAAGGAAAGTGGTAAAATTTGGAACATTCAGTTCCCATCCATTAGATATTTTGCCTATTTCATTACCAAGTGTGTTCTTGCTAGAAAGATTGCTAGAATGTTATCTTCTTTTGATCTAGCTTTATCTCAGCTGCTTTGAATAGGGATAGATCTTATAACTTGGGTGCTTTGATAGATTACTGTCTTACCACTAACTGCGAGAAGGGTGGAATTTGTAGAGGTCTCATTGCCTGTAGGTTGCTAGCTTTCCATGGTTTAGAGCCTCACCATTCGCATTATTGGTTCCCCATAGAGAGGCTTGATCTTGATTCTCTGGTTCAGCATAACTTTGTTTCTCTAGGGGCTACTGTGAGAAGTTTACCGTATGAATTATCCTTTGCCAAGCGTGGTTGGAGAGGGGGTAGGACTGAGAAAGTAGTTTGTTTGCCTACACCTGCTTTATTTAATTTTGATAATAGGCAAGCATGGTCGCTCATGGAGGAGGAGTTTGACACATACGTTGCGGAGCTCTCCCAGCAAGAGGAGAATGTTGGAGAGGATGCTGAAGGTGATTCGGTCCAGCCCTCCAACTTGGGAGAGTCTTCATACCAGTAGCCCTCCTTTGATTGGAGTGTGTCTTCTTCTTCATCGTGAGGGACTGATTATGATCATTCCTATGATGACCCACCATCTTGGAGTTACTACCCGCGCTATTGAGCCCCACTTAGGCTAAAATCCTAATCTTGGGGGAGGTATACCGACATCACGCTCATCTATATATCATGTTTTGTCGGTTCTTTGTATATCCATTGTTTCGCTTTCTTTTTGGTTCTTTTTCTACTTTTCCCAAAATGCAAAAATACCAAAAATATTTTTGTTGTTTCTCTTGATTTGTTTCTTTTATTTTTAGCTTTGGTTTGCCTTAAAGAAAAATCCAAAAAGATTTTACTTTGTTTGCTTGTTTGAAAAAATCGAAAACACCAAAAATATTTGTTGTTCTTCTTTGGTTTTGTGAGTTCTTTGCAGGGTTCAGCCGTCCTCAGTGGAGTTTGGTTTCATGTTATTATTCAAGTCACACAAGTGAAGGGTAATAATGAAGATTAAGACAACTTGAGGTGTGGTAAGAGGCTGGTAACGAACTCTATTTGTTTTCATTATTGTACATATACTCATCATGGTGAGCATGCTTAGTCTGTTCATGTAAGGTGTATGTTACTTATGGATGCTTAGTAGTTCTTGCTTTCTTGTGATTAGCTCCATCTTGCTAATAGTTTGTAGCATGTCATATGAATGTTTGCTTGCATTGTTCTATTCATATTTTGGTATGACATTGTGGTATGCTCCTCTGAAAGTTTCATATGAATCGACTTGGAACATTCTCACGCATGCATATGACTAAGCAATAGTCAGTAAGCCTCGATGATTTATTTTGCCTCCGATTTCTTGTATCACTTTCATGCCATAATTAGTCCTATTTTGTTACAAGCATGATTAAGACAATTATTGCTCTCTCGTTTGTCGCTCCCTCTCTATTGCTAGCCTTCACTTACACTAAGTATGAGCTCTACTCGTGTTTCCAACACCCCAAAACCAATATTTCCAATAGTGTGCACCATACCTGCCTATTAGCATCATTTTCTATCTCAGTGCATATTCGTTATGCCTTGTTTTCTTCCAAATAAAATGTTTGAATGTTTTGAGGAAGTTAATTAGTAAAGCTCCCATAAACTTGATGGCACACTTTATTTCTCGCACTTAATAAACCTGAACCATTGTGACTGTCCATGAAACATATATGCTTGCAAATTATAGGATGGGAGTTAGCAGAACCGTGCTATCACGGGGAACGCTTTCAACACTTATGGATACATATCCAGTTGATACCATGCTCTTTTGTTTGCGGATGTAGTCAGTGTGAAATAAAAGGGGAGCTTGTGAGTTCATGGAGTTATATATATATATATATGTGTTAGATAAACGCCTAGGCCGCTAGCCTAACCCATGCCTAATCATGGTGGAAACTTGCAGCATTACCATATGAGCATCTGTGAGGCATCCTCAATAAAAACCTGTGCAAATAGCAAATAAAAAGATCGCTGAGATGCTCATTCTCTGCTTGCCTTGTCATTTTGATCATGGGATAGCTCCTGTATCATGTGCAAGGGGTACCCCGTTGGCGGTTCTCTATGATATGCATGTATTTACAATGACAAGAACTTACAGGTAACTAAAGTTGAGTAGCATGAGGAGCGGCCCTCGTACTCAAGGGACATGGGATTTCCAGTTTATGGTATGTCAAGCATATAACTCATATTGGACCTCACTTTCACCTTAACCACATAAAGATGCCTATGATAGGGGCAATGAGAGATCAAATCTAATGAGTACCTTACTTTCAGCATTTAGAAGCCTTTCAAACTTTAAAAAACCCTTTTCACTTCCTTATTGAGTCACTACTTATCCTATCAGCACCTTCTTGAGAGCATAGTTGTTATTCTTGTGTTTGTCTCAAAACTTGGTTGATTTTGTCATGACTTTGATGCTTGTATCTCTGATATTTTTACTTATATTCTTCACTTGAACTTCAGAGGTGCCTTGGCATTTATATTGTTTTCTACAAACAAAGGCAAGCGAGATACCACTCTATCATACCTTTTTATGAGCATTGCAATGTTGCTTATGTTTATGTTCCATGCTACTTATTATTATTGAGTTGGTTTCTCTTCTCATCTTGCAATGACTATTGAGTAGACTTAGTTGCATACTTCTTATTATGAATGGTTTAAGTATCTACTCCTATGCTGAGAATATATACATCATATGAAGCAAATGTGTTTGTGAAAGTTCTTTTATCGCACTCAGTTTTCAACTGAATTGCTTGAGGACAAGAAATAAGCTAAGCTTGGGGGAGTTGACACATCCAAAATGTATCTACTTTCCCGAACACTTTTGCTATTGTTTTTCCTCTAAACTTGTGTAATTTGGATACAACTAAATTACCTTGGTGTCTAGTTTTTGTGTGCAGAAAATCAACTATCAGGAAAAATACCGGAAAATATGACAAAAATCATATTTCACTAGAAGATCCACGGAGCCAGAGTACGAGATGAAGTGGAGGCCTAGTGGGCCCACACCCCTGCCAGGCGCGGGCCAGTCCTGGCCACGCCTAGGGGGTGCGGCTACCCCAGGCACCCTCTCGGCCTCCCTCTTCGCCTATAAGAAGCCTCTTGACCTAAAAACCGAGGGGGGTTCGTTGTTTTGCAAGAAAGAGTTCCGCTGCGCCGCCACCACCAGAAGCCGCGATTCGGAACCAGAAACTCCATTCTGGCACCCTGCCGGGACGAGGTATTTGGGGAGGATCATCGCCATCGTCATCACCAACGCCTCTCCATCAACCATCCATGTTTCCCACATCCATGAGTGAGTAATCCCCCGCTGTAGGCTATGGGGATGGTAGGGATTGGATGAGTTCTATCATGTAATCGATTAAGATTGTTAGGGCATAGTGCCTAGTATCTCTATTAGTGATATTTTACTTTGTTGCAACTTGTTGTGCTTAATGCTTGTCACTAGGGCCCGAGTGCCATGATCTCAGATCTGAACTTATTATTGATTCATTATGATAGTATTGTTTGTGATCTTATCTGCAAGTTGTGTACACATATCATTGTCCGGATCCAAAGGCCCCGAAGTGACAGAAATTGGGACAACCTGAGGGGATGGCTGTGGTGTGAGGATCGCATGTGTTAATGGAGTGTTAATGCTTTGCTCCGGTGCTCTATTAAAAGGAGCACCTTAATAGCTAGTAGTTCCCTTGAGGACCCGCTGCAACGGGCTGGCAGGACAAAAGATGTTGTGCAAATTCTCATTGCGAGCACGCATGACTATATATGGAGCACATGCCTATGATTGTTTAGTACTTGGATGATTTATCTCATTTATCTGCAATTGCCCTAGATCTTGAAGTTACATGTTTAGACTCGTCCGTGCACCACTCGTCCATCCATCCCTATGCCTACCGCGCTCATATCCTACTGTTTGCTACTACTATTACTCTTGCTCTTTTTTTACTGATGTTGTTGCTTTGTTGTTGCTACTACAAACTGTGCTACTGATAATCTTCTGTGAGAAAGAACTATTTCCAGGTGAAGCTGAATTGACAACTCAGTTGTTAAGGCTTGCAAGTATTCTTTGGCTCCCCTTGTGTCGAATAAATAAATTGGGTAATACTACTCGCGAAGACTGTTGCGATCCCCTATACTTGTGGTTCATCACACACCCCCTATCCACGCGGCTGCCCTGGCTGCCCCCTACCTCCCCTCTTCGCCTATAAATACCCCCCGATACAGAAACCCAAAGTACCCAATCAAATATTCCACGAAAACGTCTGTAGCCGCCGCCACCATCGTACCTAGATCGAGGGGGATCTGAAGCTCTTACCGGCACCCTGCCGGAGGGGAGATCATCCTGGAGGCCTTCTTCTTCATCATGCCAGCCTCCGGTATGAAGTGTGAGCAATTCCACCTTGGACTACGGGTCCATGTAGTAGCTAGATGGTTGTATCTCCTCCTTTGTGCTATGTAGCACCCCGAGAAAAACCACTACTCGAAAATCACGTGTTAAATAATACTTTGTGCATCATCATGACATCATCATGCATATTGATTGCCAAAACTATTTTCTAAAGCCTATGTTGTTTTCTAATTATCCCCTCCTCTATTTCAAATTGAAATCTCGGTCTTTTCCAAATATTTTGTTTTGTCCAAAATCATTTACAAAAGATTTTAAAATAAAAATATACAATATAAAGTAAAACTATTTTTTTTAGGGGAGGCCCGAAGCCGCCAGGCCCAAAGCCCAGCAGCCAGAAGCCTACCACCCCAACCTAACCCTAATCCCCATCCAAACCCTAGCTACCCCTGATCCCTCCCCCACTTTTCTCCCTCCTCTCAGCCGCCGCCACCCTCTCTCTATGCGCACACCACACCCGTCCGGCACAGAAACCACCCAACCCTACCTTGCCGTCGCAAGCGACGCGCCCTCGGCCCCCACACACGTCCCTGGTCCCACCCGCACGACCCCGCAGAACCCTCCCTGACCCCGCTCCTCTTCCGCTCCATCTCCCAAGATCGCCGCTGCCTCTCTGCCTCACGGTCGACACCCCCATCTCCCCTTCTCGCCACCCTCCTTCCTCCTCCTCCCCGGCTGCTCTGGCTGCACGCCTTCCTCGCCACCTCTGCCTTCCCCCTCCCCCCGCCGCCATCTCGCGCAGGACCATGCTGCCACCGCGTCGTCCCGCACGCCCCCCACCGCCGGGAGTCCCGCGGCCGACCTCGACACCTCCTGCAGCGCCACCGCCTCCCTGCCCTCGTCCCCAACCTCCCAATCCCGAGGCCGCCGCCAACGCCGGTACAGCGCCCGCCTTGCTCGGCCGCTAGCCCTCCTCTTCCCATCGCCCCGAGATCCACTGGGTTCTGCCGCCGTCGGCCGCTCCCTCTTCCGTGTCCCCGCCGCCGGCCGGAGCTCGAGACCCATGATCGGCGCCACCCCGGGCCTCCTCTGCCTCGCTGTCAGGAGCTCGTCGGCTTGCCCGCAGCACTCCGCCGTGGAGCTCATCCGCCCACGAGCCTCCGCGCCCTATCGCCTGCGAGCCGCGCCGCCCTGCGCGACCGGCCTCGTCGTCCTCGTCGGCTGTCGCCCTTGCTGCATCCGCGTCCGCCAAGCCCGGCCACGCCTCCTCGTCCGAGCTCGCAAGCACGCACCGCTCCCCTTGTTTTGGAAACCCCCTGTGACCACCTCGGGGCGTCCGGTCATGAATGCTTTGTGTCTGCTGTCGTGCATATCGCCAGGACCTCAGCTGCCACTCGTGACAGTGAAACGCAAAACTTCTTCCTCTTGGTGACGTGTACCTGTAACCGTGTAGCTACCAAGTTTGTAGCGCCACCCGAAGCACAAGACCGTCTCGTCACAAGGGCCCCGATGCCCTTTTGTCGCCAAGATCTGCATCGTTACGTGTTTTGTCGACCAATGTGCGAGGTGGAACCCGATGACGCCGGTACCCCAAGATCTACCACACGGACGAACCACAGACCTGGAGAATCCCCGGACACCAAGACCGATCCCGGCGTGCCCGAACCCCGTCGAGCCCAAACCCGATCTCGTCGGACCCGACAAGATCTTCGCGACGGCAAGATCTTCGCTATGACCAGATCGACACCGACCAGGGCAAATCCGATGCGCCCCGCCACCAAACCCAGTCCTTCTTCCCGGATGCGACAAGATCTACTTCCGCCGCCCGAGACCGATCCCGTCGAGCCGTTTCCGCCCCCGTCGAACCCTGCCGAACCCCGAACCCCCGGAACCAAGATCTTCCGAACCCAGATGTGTGAGCCTTTTCCCGAGCCCCTATTTTATAAATGCTTTATATAAAAATTGTTGCATATTAAATTGTTCATGCATGCATACTTGTCTGTGGTTTGGGGGCGTTATGCCGATTCACCTAAATAAAATATGGAGTCCATCTGCGGGATATCGTTGTCTTATTTCGGACTCCATTTAAATTGGTGTAGCGAACCGATGCCATGTTCCGCCCTGTTAACCCAACACTTAATTTGCGGGGTAGATCAATAACTCGAACCTAATAATAAATATCGGGACCCCGGTTCCGTTTAATATTGCCTAATTGCATCGCACCTTGCCATGTCATACACCATACATGCATCATGCCCGATCTTTTGTCGTAGTATTAAATATTGCATCTAGTGTTTCTGCTAGTGCTTTGCTTCTTCACGGATTAGGCCGATGAGTTGATGCGAGTGTCGACCCGATCTTCGGATGAACCCTCGGCAATGTTTTCAGGCGAGCACCTCCCCCTTTCTACCTATCTTACTTTTATAGTATTTATTCCCTCATGTTGATCTATTGCTATCTGTGTTGCGTTGCTCTAGTTTTCGTACCCGTGATATCCCTTGCAGCCTTATATTGCCTTGGACACATCCTATTACCTGTTGTTTGGTAGATAGTTGGACTTGCGCGTCGTAGTCGCTTGCTCAAGTGCTGTTGTGTGTCGTCCAGTACCACAGTTGTTGGAGTATTGCCGCATGTTTAATGATGGAGATGATCATGGCTTTAATTACCGTTTAATAACTAAAATTGAAGTAGGTAAATGCAGAGGCACCAGTGGGCAATAGATGTTATTTGGTTGTTAACCGCCCACTAGTGTCCCGTAGGACCCCGAGTTCTTGACACCTGTTCCGAGATCGAGCGCGCTAACCACAGGTGGGGTGTATGGGCACCCCCATCGATTAGTACCTGATTTCAAAGTATTGTACCGGGGGCCACAAAGTAGTTTGGAGCTTTATTACTATCTTGTACTTATGCCATGCTTTACTGCTTATTTTAAAATTGTGCGAGGAATGCACCTGTACTGTTTAGGGAAGCGGAGTGTTTTCGCGGTATCGACAAGCCCAGTCACACTTTGGGGTTCCCAGTCGTTTACAGCCACTGACGCAAACCCTGGGTCCATTTCGGAGCCGGCCAACTTCGTTGCGGGTAGCTTAGTGGGGTGTCCCCCCGTGCTTGCTTTGGGTCTGGGAAACGTCGTGTCCGAAACCCCGTCGACATACCGTTGGGTGTATGTTTTGTGATCTTGTACCTACCTGATCCGACAACAAGGGTGTAGGTGCGTGTGGAAACTTTGGTGCACCCCTGCAGGGTTAAATCTTCTCGAGAAGCCGTGTCCGCGGTTATGGACGACTTGGAGCACAGTTCTTGATCATAGAAAACTATAACTAAAGTTTACTGTTATAATTTGACTTGTATCCGATATGACTAGTAATCAGCTCCACTACAACGGAATGGCTAAATAAAAGTACCAACAACTGCTGGGTTTGGGATATCTCATGCTAATCGTATCTGACTAGTAAGTGTTGCAACTACAACAGAATGGTTAACTAAAAGTGCCCACTGCTTATTATATCAGGATGACTATCTATACCTGACTAGTAATTGCTGCAATGATAACTGAATAAATAAAACTGCCAACTGTGTGAGTTCCTCGGTTGACTTCCTCGTTTGGTCTCGAGGGGGGAATACTAGGATGGGTGTGTTTGGTGGTAGTATCAGGTTGGTTCCGGATAGGTCTTTCTTATCCCCTCTCTGATAGCCGACAGTTGTATCGAGTCTCTATAGGTTGTTTAGTGCATGCTGCCGCCGCCGCTTCAGTCCACCATACCTATGTAGGCGAGGACCGCCGAATTCTAGTCTCGCCGTGTACTGGCCTCAGTACTGACCGCTCTCTCTTTTTCCTTTGCCCTTTGTCGGCACCCCTTTTGTTTAAGCAGGTTTTGAGACCGACGTCGTTAGCAGGGTTACCCTTCCGGCTTGGCCTGGGCAGGGTTATGGACGCCATTGGTTATTCTTAAGGGCTCTTAGCTCAATTTGCATCTTGTCCGTACTCGGACGCTATATCGTTTTACAGGTGTTTTGGATCTTTGTATTGTATATCTGTATTCTTGACTCCTTGAGTCGCTGTTGTATATAACTGTTCTGTGGGTTCCATCGTGGACTATTGTGTAATGGTATTACTTCGTTTTCCACCCGCACGAAAGTGCCTGGTGGGCACCTTTGAATCGTTTCTATGCGGGTTTGGCGGGAATCGCTGAAACTTGCATAGGGCCGATTCTGAGGGTGTTACAGAGTGGTATCAGAGCTCAGTAGTTGCGATACCCCACAAGTCCAGCCTGTAGGATAACCTAGCTAACGGCCGAAGTAGAGTGTCAAAACTATTTTTGCAAAATCGGTTGGATAGTTCTGATTAGGTCTGATTTTACTCCTTACCCCTCTGCTGCTCTCCTCTCACCTCTACGTGTTTTGAATCCGCTCTCTTCTCTCTCTTTGAGTCCAGGATTTCTCGTGGTTGGGTTCCATCGTACCTTCAGGGTTTCGCTTCCTCCTTTGGTAACGGTGTTGCTACATCTGGTCTTCATGCTATCCGAGGAATCCTTCGTCTGGTGGACTTCTCTTTATTCCTTCTCGTGCCTTCCGGTGTTTTCCGACGCGACAACATCATCTACGCCAGATCCGATGCAGAGTCTGCATCACTCCTTTGTTCCTGAACCTCAATTGTCGAGATCTTCAGTCTGATTCCGAGAATGGTTGCACGCTTTTCTACTGATTGTGCAGAGTAATAGTTTGGGTGCGTGATGGATTGGCCCCCATGCCGACTACTCACTCTATTCTCTTGTGTACATTGAAGTGGATGAGAATGCATCGGTTCTCTCTTTCTATCGGGGTTAGAGGTGGCTTTATTTGTTGATACCTCTACCTTCGACCTTTTGTTCCCGGAGTGTTCCCTCGACGATCACGGACAACGACCTCTTGTTAGTGGTGTCGCGAGGATCTACACGATGCGAGAAGAT
Source organism: Avena sativa (assembly GCA_916181665.1). Taxonomy (NCBI): domain Eukaryota; kingdom Viridiplantae; phylum Streptophyta; class Magnoliopsida; order Poales; family Poaceae; genus Avena; species Avena sativa. The sequence continues at coordinate 37,781,394 of OV702279.1, read as the reverse complement.
TCAGATCGCCGACCTTCTTCCCGGTACCATGAGGCGGATCTCGAGGGCGAGATCCATTATTAGTGGTGTCGAATTGTAGCACCCCGAGAAAAACCACTACTAGAAAATCGCGTATTAAATAATACTTTGTGCATCATCATGACATCATCATGCATATTGATTGCCAAAACTATTTTCTAAAGCCTATGTTGTTTTCTAATTATCCCCTCCTCTATTTCAAATTGAAATCTCGATCTTTTCCAAATATTTTGTTTTGTCCAAAATCATTTACAAAAGATTTTAAAATAAAAATATACAATATAAAGTAAAACTATTTTTTTTAGGGGAGGCCCGAAGCCGCCAGGCCCAAAGCCCAGCAGCCAGAAGCCTACCACCCCAACCTAACCCTAATCCCCATCCAAACCCTAGCTACCCCTGATCCCTCCCCCACTTTTCTCCCTCCTCTCAGCCGCCGCCACCCTCTCTCTATGCGCACACCACACCCGTCCGGCACAGAAACCACCCAACCCCACCTTGTCGTCGCAAGCGACGCGCCCTCGGCCCCCACTCACGTCCCTGGTCCCACCCGCACGACCCCGCAGAACCCTCCCCGACCCCGCTCCTCTTCCGCTCCATCTCCCAAGATCGCCGCCGCCTCTCTGCCTCACGGTTGACACCCCCATCTCTCCTTCTCGCCACCCTCCTTCCTCCTCCTCCCCGGCTGCTCCGGTTGCACGCCTTCCTCGCCACCTCTGCCTTCCCCCCCCCCGCCATCTCGCGCAGGACCATGCTGCCACCGCGTCGTCCCGCACGCCCCCCACCGCCGGGAGTCCCGCGGCCGACCTCGACACCTCCTGCAGCGCCACCGCCTCCCTGCCCTCGTCCCCAACCTCCCAATCCCGAGGCGGCCGCCAACGCCGGTACAGCGCCCGCCTTGCTCGGCCGCTAGCCCTCCTCTTCCCGTCGCCCCAAGATCCACCGGGTTCTGCCGCCGTTCTCCGCTCCCTCTTCCGTGTCCCCGCCGCCGGCCGGAGCTCGAGACCCATGATCGGCGCCACCCCGGGCCTCCTCTGCCTCGCCGTCAGGAGCTCGTCGGCTCGCCCGCAGCACTCCGCCGTGGAGCTCATCCGCCCACGAGCCTCCGCGCCCTATCGCCTGCAAGCCGCGCCGCCCTGCGCGACCGTCCTCGTCGTCCTCGTCGGCTATCACCCTTGCTGCATCCGCGTCCGCCAAGCCCGGCCACGCCTCCTCGTTCGAGCTCGCAAGCACGCACCGCTCCCCTTGTTTTGGAAACCCCCTGTGACCACCTCGGGGCGTCCGGTCGTGAATGCTTTGTGTCTGCTGTCGTGCATATCGCCAGGACCTCAGCTGCCACTCATGACAGTGAAACGCAAAACTTCTTCCTCTTGGTGACGTGTACCTGTAACCGTTTAGCTACCAAGTTTGTAGCGCCACCCGAAGCACAAGACCGTCTCGTCACAAGGGCCCCGATGCCCTTTTGTCGCCAAGATCTGCATCGTTACGTGTTTCGTCGACCAATGTGCGAGGTGGAACCCGATGACGCCGGTACCCCAAGATCTACCACACGGACGAACCACAGACCTGGAGAATCCCCGGACACCAAGACCGATCCCGGCGTGCCCGAACCCCGTCGAGCCCAAACCCGATCTCGTCGGACCCGACAAATCTTCGCGACGGCAAGATCTTCGATATGACCAGATCAACACCGACCAGGGCGAATCTGATGCGCCCCGCCACCAAACCCAGTCCTTCTTCCCGGATGCGACAAGATCTACTTCCGCCGCCCGAGACCGATCCCGTCGAGCCGTTTCCGCCCCCGTCGAACCCTGCTGTGGCATCCCGCAAAACCACTACTAGAAAATCGCGTTGTTTTTGTGCATTGCATCATCGTGACCGCATGCTCATGTCATCATGCCGCATTGCATTTGAGCATCGTCATCATCTTGCATTTGCTTGCATAACACTATTTTCGGAAAAACCTGTTCTTGTTTTCTAAACGCCCCATCTTTATTCAAACGCAAAACCCGGGTCTCCGGATTATTTTGTCTTGTCTGCTATCGGTTTGCAAACGGTCCGTTTAAAATAAATAAAATGTTAAATTATTTTAGCGGGGGCAGTCGAACGGGCCGATTCGACCAGAACGACCACCCCCAGAAATAAAATCGGTCCACCCATAATCCTAAAGCTACCCAACCTAATCTACCCACCCCTCCGGCCACCTCCTCGTCGGCGTCACGCGTCGCCTCTCCCTGCAGAGCGTGCCCGCCCAGCTCGCCCCATCCCTGGTGTTTGGAGACCGCATCGAGCGCTTGAGCTAGGGACACGTACGGGCATCACACCGGCGTCATGTTACAGAGGTTGTGTTCCCGTGTTGCTAGCCCAAGTACCACAATATCTTTTTGGAGATGTACCCGAGGGTTTCAAGAAAAACCGCCAAGGACTCAACATAGTTTTCGGATGCGACAAGAACCCCTCGGAACCGCCAAGGTCGCCGAGACCCCCGTACCCGAAGGCCGCCGACGCGGAACCACAAGAGCTTCTCCTAGACCGCCAAGATCGTCTTCCGGACGCCGTGACCGTCGACATGACCCGAAGACCACGAATGCGACAAGAACGACATCGACCAGGGCGGACCCAATGCGCCCCGACGCCGAACCAAGTACTCCCTCGCGGACGCCAAGTACTCCGTCACGGACCCGAGGATCCGAAGGCCTCCTTCCTGGATCCCGAAGACCGAAACCGTGGAACCGACAGGATCGACCACACCGACGCCATGATCTCCCTCACGGAATTTGAAGACCGTTCTGATTCCTCGAACCCCTCCGAGCCGCCAAGATCGCCATGGAACGACAAGTGCTTCACCCCGGACACCGAGACCCTGAATGACAAGTTCTCTGTCTTGTATCCGCTCCCGCCGATCCCGTCGAACCCTGAACCCCGAGACCGACCCCGAACCCCGGAACCCCAAGACCGTCGAGACCCCTCAATGTGTGACCCTTATCCGAACCCCTATTTTTATAAATGCTAAACATAAAACCTGTTGCATATTAAATTGTCATCCTCGCATGCATATCATTGGTTTGGGGGCCTTATGCCGATTCACCTAAATTAAATATGGGGCCCATATGCGGACAAATCTAATCTCATATTGGCCTCATTTAAATTTGTGCATCGAATCGTTGTCATATCTTGCCTTGTTATTACAACATTTAATTTGCGGGGTAGCTAAACAACATGAACCACCTAAATATTGTCAGGACCCCGGTTCCGCTTAATATGACCTAATCGCATCGCATCTTTGCCATGCCATACATCATACATGCATCATGCCCGATCTTTTGCCGTAGTATTAAATATTGCATCCGGTGTTTATTCTAGTGTTTTGGTTCTTCGCGGATAAGGCCGTTGAGTTGATGCGAGTGTCGACCCGATCTTCGGTTGAACCTTCGGCAATGTTTTCAGGCGAGCATCTCCCCCTTTCTACCTATCTTACTTTTATAGTATTTATTCTCTCCTGTTGATCTATTGCTATCTGCGATGCGATGCTCTAGTTTTCGTACCCGTGATATCCCTTGCCGCCTTATATTGCCTTGGACACACCCTATTACCTGTTGTTTGGTAGATAGTTGGACTTGCGCGTCGTAGTCGCTTGCTCAAGTGCTGTTGCGTGTCGTCAAGTGCCACAGTTGTTGGAGTAATGCCGCATGTTGATGTTGGAGATGATCATGGTTTTACTTATCGTTCACTTTAACTTCCTTTTTAACAACTGAAATTGAAGTAAGTAAGCAGAGGCATCGGTGGGTGATAGATAATATTTGTTTTCCGACCGCCCACTTGTGTCCCGTAGGACCCCGAGTACTTGATACCTGTTCCTTGATTTATCGCGCTATCCACATCCGGGAGGCTTATGGGACCCCCCCTTAGCCAGAGCTTGATTCAGTCTTATTTCATGGAGCCACAAACTAGTTTGAGGTTTTAATTACGATCCTGTACTTATGCGATGCTACTGCTTTATTTACGATTGTGCGAGGAGCACACTGTACTGTTTAGGAATTGTGACCCGTTTTCGCGGTATCGACACCCCGAGTTTTCGGGTTCCCAGTCATTTACAGCTGGCCCCACAAACCTCGGGTCCGTCTCGGAGCTAGCTTACTTCGTTGCGGGTGTACTCCAAGGGGTGGCCCCCTGAAATATTTCTGAATCCTGTGATTGCTTTGTAGTGAAAGCCTCGTTGGGTTTTGATTTGGTTTTTCCGAGGTTGATATAGTGTGTGTTGCTATTTGTGCACCCCGGCCGGGTTAAAACTTTCTGAAAGCCGTGTCCGCGGTTATGGACGACTTGGAGCACAGTATCTCGATCATAGACAACTATAACTAAAGTAGTGCTGTAAATTTGACTTTATAATGACTAGTAATCAGCTTCACTATAATGGAATGGCTAATTAAAACTGCCAACAATTGCTTGCTTGGGTTGTCGCTTGCGACCACTGTATCTGACTAGTAAGTATTACAACTACAACGGAATGGCTAAATAAAAGTACCAACAACTGCTGGGTTTTTGGGTTATCTCATGCTATTTGTATCTGATTAGTAAGTGGTGCAACTATAACGGAATGGTTAACTAAAATTGCCCACTGCCTATTTTATCAGGATGACTATCTATACTTGACTAGTAATTGCTGCAACGATAACTGAATAAATAAAACTGCCAACGGTGTGAGTTCCTCGGTTGACTTCCTCGTTTGGTCTCGAGGGGGAAACTCCAGGATGGGTTTGTTTGGTGTTAGCTTCAGGTTGGATCCGGATAGGTCATTCTTATCCCTCTCTGATAACCGCCAGTTGTATCGAGTCTCTATAGGTTGTTTAGTGCATGCTGCCGCTGCCGCTCAGTCTACCATACCTATGTAGGCGAGGACCGCCGAATTCTAGCCTCGCCGTGTACTGGCCTCAGTACTGACGCTCCTCTTTTTCCTTTGCCTTTGTCGGCACCCCTTTTGTTTTAGCAGGTTTCGACGTCGTTAGCAGGGTTACCCTTCCGGCTTGGCCTGGGCAGGGTTATGGACGCCATTGGTTATTCTTCAGGGCTCTTAGCCCCCTTTGCATCTTGTCCGTAGTCGGACGCTCTATCGTTTTCAAGGTGATTTGGATCTTTGTTCTGTATATCTATATTCTTGACTCATGGAGTCGTGTTGTATATATATCTGTTCTGTGGGTCCCATCGAGGACTGTTGTGTAATGTTATTACTTCGTTCTCCACCCGCACAAAAGTGCCTGGTGGGCACCTTTGAATCGCTTCTATGCGGTTTTGGCGGGTTTCGCTAAAACTTGCATAGGGCCGATTCTGAGGGTGTTACAGAGTGGTATCAGAGCTCAGCAGTTGCGATACCCCACAAGTCCAGCCTGTAGGATAACCTAGCTACCGGCCGAAGTAGAGTGTCAAAATGATTTTGCAAAATCGGTTGGATAGTTCTGATTAGGTCTGATTTTTACTTCTTACCCCTCTGCTATTCTCCTCTTATCTCGACGTGTTTTGAATCTGCTCTCTTATCGTTTCTTCGAGTCCAGGATTTCTCGTGGTTGGGTTCCGTCGTACCTTCAGGGTTTCGCTCCCTCCTCTGATAACGGTGTTCTACCATCCGGTGTTCAAGCTGTCCGAGGAATTCCTCGTCTGTGGTACCATTCTTTGTTCCTTGTCTGTGCCTTCTGGTGCTTTCCGACGCGACGACATCCTCTATGCCAGCTCCGATGCAGAGTCTGCATCACTCCGTTGTTCCGAACCTCGATTGTCGAGATCTCCAGTCTGATTCCGAGAATGGTTGCACTCTTTTCTACTGATTGTGCAGGGTAATAGTTTGGGTGCGTGATGGATTGGCCCCCATGCCGACTACCCCTTCTATTCGCTTTTGTACATTGAAGTGGATGAGAATGCATCGGTTCCCTCTTTCTATCGAAGCTAGAGGTGGCTTTATTTGTTGATACCTCTACCTTCGACCTTTTTGTTCCCGGAGTGTTCCCTCGACGATCACGGACAACGACCTCTTGTTAGTGGTGTCGCGAGGATCTACACGAAGCGAGAAGACGCAGATCGCCGCCCTTCCTTCCGGTACCATGAGGCGGATCTCGAGGGCGAGATCCATTGTTAGTGGTGTCGAATTGTGGCATCCCGCAAAACCACTACTAGAAAATCGCGTTGTTTTTGTGCATTGCATCATCGTGACCGCATGCTCATGTCATCATGCCGCATTGCATTTGAGCATCGTCATCATCTTGCATTTGCTTGCATAACACTATTTTCGGAAAAACCTGTTCTTGTTTTCTAAACGCCCCATCTTTATTCAAACGCAAAACCCGGGTCTCCAGATTATTTTGTCTTGTCTGCTATCGGTTTGCAAACGGTCCGTTTAAAATAAATAAAATGTTAAATTATTTTAGCGGGGGCAGTCGAACGGGCCGATTCGACCCGAACGACCACCCCCAGAAATAAAATCGGTCCACCCATAATCCTAAAGCTACCCAACCTAATCTACCCACCCCTCCGGCCACCTCCTCGTCGGCGTCGCGCATCGCCTCTCCCTGCAGAGCGTGCCCGCCCAGCTCGCCCCATCCCTGGTGTTTGGAGACCGCATCGAGCGCTTGAGCTAGGGACACGTACGGGCATCACACCGGCGTCATGTTACAGAGGTTGTGTTCCCGTGTTGCTAGCCCAAGTACCACAATATCTTTTTGGAGATGTACCCGAGGGTTTCAAGAAAAACCGCCAAGGACTCCACATAGTTTTCGGATGCGACAAGAACCCCTCGGAACCGCCAAGGTCGCCGAGACCCCCGTACCCGAAGGCCGTCGACGCGGAACCACAAGAGCTTCTCCTAGACCGCCAAGATCGTCTTCCGGACGCCGTGACTGCCGACATGACCCGAAGACCGCGAATGCGACAAGAACGACATCGACCAGGGCGGACCCAATGCGCCCCGACGCCGAACCAAGTACTCCCTCGCGGACGCCAAGTACTCCGTCACGGACCCGAGGATCCGAAGGCCTCCTTCCTGGATCCCGAAGACCGAAACCGTGGAACCGACATGATCGACCACACCGACGCCATGATCTCCCTCACGGAATTTGAAGACCGTTCCGATTCCTCTAACCCCTCCGAGCCGCCAAGATCGCCATGGAACGACAAGTGCTTCACTCCGGACACCGAGACCCTGAACGACAAGTTCTCCGTCTTGTATCCGCTCCCGCCGATCCCGTCGAACCCTGAACCCCGAGACCGACCCCGAACCCCAGAACCCCAAGACCGTCGAGACCCCTCAATGTGTGACCCTTATCCGAACCCCTATTTTTATAAATGCTAAACATAAAACCTGTTGCATATTAAATTGTCATCCTCGCATGCATATCATTGGTTTGGGGGCCTTATGCCGATTCACCTAAATTAAATATGGGGCCCATATGCGGACAAATCTAATCTCATATTGGCCTCATTTAAATTTGTGCATCGAATCGTTGTCATATCTTGCCTTGTTATTACAACATTTAATTTGCGGGGTAGCTAAACAACATGAACCACCTAAATATTGTCGGGACCCCGGTTCCGCTTAATATGACCTAATCGCATCGCATCTTTGCCATGCCATACATCATACATGCATCATGCCCGATCTTTTGCCGTAGTATTTAATATTGCATCCGGTGTTTATTCTAGTGTTTTGGTTCTTCGCGGATAAGGCCGTTGAGTTGATGCGAGTGTCGACCCGATCTTCGGTTGAACCTTCGGCAATGTTTTCAGGCGAGCATCTCCCCCTTTCTACCTATCTTACTTTTATAGTATTTATTCCCTCCTGTTCATCTATTGCTATCTGCGATGCGATGCTCTAGTTTTCGTACCCGTGATATCCCTTGCCGCCTTATATTGCCTTGGACACACCCTATTACCTGTTGTTTGGTAGATAGTTGGACTTGCGCGTCGTAGTCGCTTGCTCAAGTGCTGTTGCGTGTCGTCAAGTGCCACAGTTGTTGGAGTAGTGCCGCATGTTGATGTTGGAGATGATCATGGTTTTACTTATCGTTCACTTTAAATTCCTGTTTAACAACTAAAATTGAAGTAAGTAAGCAGAGGCATCGGTGGGTGATAGATAATATTTGTTTTCCGACCGCCCACTTGTGTCCCGTAGGACCCCGAGTACTTGATACCTGTTCCTTGATTTATCGCGCTATCCACATCCGGGAGGCTTATGGGACCCCCCTTAGCCAGAGCTTGATTCAGTCTTATTTCATGGGGCCACAAACTAGTTTGAGGTTTTAATTACGATCCTGTACTTATGCCATGCTACTGCTTTATTTACGATTGTGCGAGGAGCACACTGTACTATTTAGGAATTGTGACCCGTTTTCGCGGTATCGACACCCCGAGTTTTCGGGTTCCCAGTCGTTTACAGCCGGCCCCACAAACCTCGGGTCCGTCTTGGAGCTAGCTTACTTCGTTGCGGGTGTACTCCAAGGGGTGGCCCCCTGAAATATTTCTGAATCCTGTGATTGCTTTGTAGTGAAAGCCTCGTTGGGTTTTGATTTGGTTTTTCCGAGGTTGATCTAGTGTGTGTTGCTATTTGTGCACCCCGGCCGGGTTAAAACTTTCTGAAAGCCGTGTCCGCGGTTATGGACGACTTGGAGCACAGTATCTCGATCATAGACAACTATAACTAAAGTAGTGCTGTAAATTTGACTTTATAATGACTAGAAATCAGCTTCACTATAATGGAATGGCTAATTAAAACTGCCAACAATTGCTTGCTTGGGTTGTCTCTTGCGACCACTGTATCTGACTAGTAAGTATTACAACTACAACGGAATGGCTAAATAAAAGTACCAACAACTGCTGGGTTTTTGGGTTATCTCATGCTATTTGTATCTGATTAGTAAGTGGTGCAACTATAACGGAATGGTTAACTAAAATTGCCCACTGCCTATTTTATCAGGATGACTATCTATACTTGACTAGTAATTGCTGCAACGATAACTGAATAAATAAAACTGCCAACGGTGTGAGTTCCTCGGTTGACTTCCTCGTTTGGTCTCGAGGGGGAAACACCAGGATGGGTTTGTTTGGTGTTAGCTTTAGTTTGGATCCGGATAGGTCATTCTTATCCCTCTCTGATAACCGCCAGTTGTATCGAGTCTCTATAGGTTATTTAGTGCATGTTGCCGCTGCCGCTCAGTCCACCATACCTATGTAGGCGAGGACCGCCGAATTCTAGCCTCGCCGTGTACTGGCCTCAGTACTGACGCTCCTCTTTTTCCTTTGCCTTTGTCGGCACCCCTTTTGTTTTAGCAGGTTTTGACGTCGTTAGCAGGGTTACCCTTCCGGCTTGGCCTGGGCAGGGTTATGGACGCCATTGGTTATTCTTCAGGGCTCTTAGCCCCCTTTGCATCTTGTCCGTAGTCGGACGCTCTATCGTTTTCAAGGTGATTTGGATCTTTGTTCTGTATATCTGTATTCTTGACTCATGGAGTCATGTTGTATGTATATCTGTTCTGTGGGTCCCATCGAGGACTGTTGTGTAATGTTATTACTTCGTTCTCCACCCGCACGAAAGTGCCTGGTGGGCACCTTTGAATCGCTTCTATGCGGTTTTGGCGGGTTTCGCTAAAACTTGCATAGGGCCGATTCTGAGGGTGTTACACCTGCCGAACCCCGAACCCCCGGAACCAAGATCTTCCGAACCCAGATGTGTGAGCCTTTTCCCGAGCCCCTATTTTATAAATGCTTTATATAAAACTTGTTGCATATTAAATTGTTCATGCATGCATACTTGTCTGTGGTTTGGGGGCGTTATGCCGATTCACCTAAATAAAATATGGAGTCCATCTGCGGGATATCGTTGTCTTATTCCGAACTCCATTTAAATTGGTGTAGCGAACCGATGCCATGTTCCGCCCTGTTAACCCAACACTTAATTTGCGGGGTAGATAAATAACTCGAACCTAATAATAAATATCGGGACCCCGGTTCCGTTTAATATTGCCTAATTGCATCGCACCTTGCCATGTCATACACCATACATGCATCATGCCCGATCGTTTGCCGTAGTATTAAATATTGCATCTGGTGTTTCTGCTAGTGCTTTGCTTCTTCACGGATTAGGCCGATGAGTTGATGCGAGTGTCGACCCGATCTTCGGATGAACCCTCAGCAATGTTTTCAGGCGAGCACCTCCCCCTTTCTACCTATCTTACTTTTATAGTATTTATTCCCTCCTGTTGATCTATTGCTATCTGTGTTGCGTTGCTCTAGTTTTCGTACCCGTGATATCCCTTGCAGCCTTATATTGCCTTGGACACATCCTATTACCTGTTGTTTGGTAGATAGTTGGACTTGCGCGTCGTAGTCGCTTGCTCAAGTGTTGTTGCGTGTCGTCCAGTACCACAGTTGTTGGAGTATTGCCGCATGATTAATGTTGGAGATGATCATGGCTTTAATTACCGTTTAATAACTAAAATTGAAGTAGGTAAATGCAGAGGCACCGGTGGGCAATAGATGTTATTTGGTTGTTAACCGCCCACTAGTGTCCCGTAGGACCCCGAGTTCTTGACACCTGTTCCGAGATCGAGCGCGCTAACCATAGGTGGGGTGTATGGGCACCCCCATCGATTAGTACCTGATTTCAAAGTATTGTACCGGGGGCCACAAAGTAGTTTGGAGCTTTATTACTATCCTGTACTTATGCCATGCTTTACTGCTTATTTTAAAATTGTGCGAGGAATGCACCTGTACTGTTTAGGGAAGCGGAGTGTTTTCGCGGTATCGACAAGCCCAGTCACACTTTCGGGTTACCAGTCGTTTACAGCCACTGACGCAAACCCTGGGTCCATTTCGGAGCCGGCCAACTTTGTTGCGGGTAGCTTAGTGGGGTGGCCCCCCGTGCTTGCTTTGGGTCTGGGAAACGTCGTGTCCGAAACCCCGTCGACATACCGTTGGGTGTATGTTTTGTGATCTTGTACCTACCTGATCCGACAACAAGGGTGTAGGTGCATGTGGAAACTTTGGTGCACCCCTGCAGGGTTAAATCTTTTCGAGAAGCCGTGTCCGCGGTTATGCACGACTTGGAGCACAGTTCTTGATCATAGACAACTATAACTAAAGTTTACTGTTATAATTTGACTTGTATCCGATATGACTAGTAATCAGCTCCACTACAACGGAATGGCTAAATAAAAGTACCAACAACTGCTGGGTTTGGGATATCTCATGCTAATCGTATCTGACTAGTAAGTGTTGCAACTACAACGGAATGGTTAACTAAAAGTGCCCACTGCTTATTATATCACGATGACTATCTATACCTGACTAGTAATTGCTGCAACGATAACTGAATAAATAAAACTGCCAACTGTGTGAGTTCCTCGGTTGACTTCCTCGTTTGGTCTCGAGGGGGGAATACCAGGATGGGTATGTTTGGTGGTAGTATCAGGTTGGTTCCGGATAGGTCTTTCTTATCCCCTCTCTGATAGATGACAGTTGTATCGAGTCTCTATAGGTTGTTTAGTGCATGCTGCCGCCGCCGCTTCAGTCCACCATACCTATGTAGGAGAGGACCGCCGAATTCTAGTCTCGCCGTGTACTGGCCTCAGTACTGACCGCTCTCTCTTTTTCCTTTGCCCTTTGTCGGCACCCCTTTTGTTTAAGCAGGTTTTAAGACCGACGTCGTTAGCAGGGTTACCCTTCCGGCTTGGCCTGGGCAGGGTTACTGACGCCATTGGTTATTCTTCAGGGCTCTTAGCTCAATTTGCATCTTGTCCGTACTCGGACGCTATATCGTTTTACAGGTGTTTTGGATATTTGTATTGTATATCTGTATTCTTGACTCCTTGAGTCGCTGTTGTATATAACTGTTCTGTGGGTTCCATCGTGGACTATTGTGTAATGGTATTACTTCGTTTTCCACCCGCACGAAAGTGCCTGGTGCGCACCTTTGAATCGTTTCTATGCGGGTTTGGCGGGAATCGCTGAAACTTACATAGGGCCGATTCTGAGGGTGTTACATGCTACCATGTTTATATCTTGTGAGCTCCGTTCATGATCAATATCATCTATTTTTAATCATGCATGTTGTGTTTGCGGGGATCCGATGGATATTGAGATTACTATGTCAGATTGATTAATGGTTTTGTCTTATTGATTCTATCATGTCTGTGTTGTTTGTGATCTTGCATGCTCTCCGTTTCTAGTAGTTATCTTGGCCAAGTAGATGCCAGTGACTCCAAGAGGGGGTATTTATGCTCGATAGTGGGTTCATGCCTCTATTTAATCTAAGGGAAATGACAGAAATCTCTAAGGTCATAGATGTGCTGTTGCCACTAGGGAGAAAACAACGGTCTCTTGTTCATGGAACAAGTGGATTGTTTACCTTACAACTTTGCTTAAAGCAGTTATCCGTTGATTGCAACTTAATACTGGAGGGGGGTCGGATGATAACCTGAAGGTGGATTACTAGTCACAGATGCAGTTGGATGGCGGTCTATGTATCTTGTTGTATTGCAAAAAAGAATCTCATAGGATCATGAATGTCTAGTATTGCATTGTTATGCCTTGCTCAGTCCTGTCAATTGCCGTGCTCTAATTTGTCTATCCAGCATGTCATGTTTGTTTATCTTAAGGAGAACACCTCTAGTGAACTATACACCCCGGTCCAAACTTTACCATTGATATATCTTCCACTGTTACTGTTTACTTTCTACAAACCACTATTACCTTCCACACCATACAGTTAACCCTTTGTTTTCAGCAAACCTGTGAGATTGACATCAATGTTCGTTGGGGAAAAGTCTTGAGTTTGTGTTGTGAAGGTTTCCATGTTTCTAGCAACACCTTTGAGTCGTTTCCTTCCTCCTACTGGTTCGATAACCTTGGTTTCTTACTGAGGGAAAACTTGTTACTGTTCTCATCGTACCTTCCTCTTGGGGTCTCCCAATGAAGCTTCCACGCACCATCAAGACTTTTTTGGCGCCGTTGCCGGGGAGGCTAAGGATAGCTTGACAAGGGGAGTCCTTCACAACCTTTCTCTTTACTTTGTTTTTGTTTTGCTTAGTTTCTTTTTCTTGGTTTTGTTTGCCTATTTTTATCAAAAACTCCAACAAAATAGTTTAGTTTGGTTTACTTTCTCTTATAAAAATACACAAAAATATTAGTTCCTACTCTAGTTGCTACCATGTCTGGTTTTGGTCCAATCCATGTGTCACCTATGGAAAGGATCTTTACTTTCAAGCAAGAAAGTGAAGAGAGTTTCAAAGAAGCTTGGGCTAGAATCTCTGATTTACAAAGAAAAATTGAGCCTAAGATGAGTCTTAGCTTGGTTATTAATAGTTTCTACGGTGGCATTTCTCTTTGTTATAGATATGCTTTGGATGTTGTAGCTGGGAAATATATTTTTCGATGTACTGAGGATGAAGCTTTGGATGCCATAAAGAAGTTGATTATAATTTATAATATACCTAGCAAGTCTGATTCTTCCTTTATAAATATCTATGCTAGGTTGAACACTCTTGAGACTCGTACAGTTGCTTTGAAATATTGCTATAACATGCTTAGAGAGCACCATGATTATGTTCCAATAAATTTTGAGCCTTCAAAATGGTTTCCTACAATAAGAGTTGCCATAAATAGTCAAACTTTTGATGCTCGATGTGATATCATGTCTGATTTTTTCCTTATGCCTAAAGATATCTATGAGTCTTTGAATTTTGGGGACTTTCTAATGGAGGAGAAGAAATATCTCTTACCAATAATACAACTTCATTACCCATAGGAATAGCTGAAGGCGTGTTTACAAAAATCTTAGGGAAAGTGGTGTCTACTGATTATCTTGTTATTGAATGTGTAGGAAAAGGACATATTACACTTGGAAGATCCCTACTAAAACACTTTGGAGCAATAATAGATGTGGGAAAAGGAATTATGAATTTTTCTTCTCCAATAAGCAATCATATATTCCCTAAATAGAAGAAGAGAGGTAAGAAAGGTAGGAGCAAGAAAGTTGGTGTTAATGCTTCTTCATTTCAAAATACTTGATTCTTGCTTCTCATGCCTAACTTAAAGGCGTTAAAGAAAAGTACTTATTGGGAGATAACCCAAAAGTTTTCTTGAGTCTTGAAGGTTATTACCTCTGTAATGACCTCTCCTTATCCTTTTTGTTTGCTTTTTGTCCGAAGAATGACCTCTAATGAGATGGAAGTAAGATTTGGGGAGTTGCTATCCTGAAACAGATTTTTGTGCTCCACCATAAATATTCGTGTAAAATATCTGTAAGTCGTCTTGAGGTGACATTTTATGAATAAATCCCCCAGTATGTTAGCTAACTTTCGTTAGTTCAACACTTATTGATTTGAGAAACAGAAGGTCTTCGAAAAAATTGGTTTCTACCTGCTGGTCTGTTTTGACAGATTTCTGCCATTATTTGCATTTGCTTCTTATTGATTCCTTTTTGGGAAATTAAGCTTTTTGAGGGAATTGCTATAGTATATTGTGTTTTTATTGAAAGTTTTGTTGTTCTAAATCTAAACCCAAAGGTATATTATCTTTTGAATACAATAATGTTGCTAATGAAGATTGTGTGAAGTTTTGTATGAAGGAAAATTTTTAGGTGTAAGGAAAGAATGATGTAATGAGACGAAGAATGGACAAAAGCTCAAGCTTGGTGATGCCACACTGTGGCATCCCAATAAATATTCAAGAGGTAAAACGTCAAAGCTTGGGGATTCCCAAGGCATCCCCTTCTTCATCAATAAAAAGCTTAGGTATTTCTAGACACTTCGTTTTTATTGCTTCATGCATAGTTGTGTTGTTCTTAGAGCGTCTTAGTTTTTGTTTGGTTTGCTTAGTTTGCTTGAATAAAGTAGTTTGTACCCCCATTCTCGCTGTGTTGTTTCAAATAAGTTGATTGGTTTGGAGAGGAGTAGAAAGTTCTTGCTTGAAGAGGAGCTTGCTTTGACTGTGACTTATGTTGGGGATATGCTATATGGGTATCCTTATAGCATGTTTCCTATCCGGATAACCCGGGTGGCCCACAGTTGGTGGCGTGGCCCATGGACAGCTGGGCGGCCCAGTTAGATGGATCTAGAAGGGAGGCCCATGCCAGATAAAGGATGTCTACGGAGGAGTCACCGACGTACCCGGATCCTTGGAGTGCAAGACACGCTAGACTAGTTGTAAGCAGTATAGGACTCTGTAACCTGTCCTGCTAGGACTTTTCCCTGTAACCCTAGGACCTGGCGACTATATAAGTCAGGCCTATGGGAGCCTTCAGGGCACAATCTTAGACAACCTAGTGTCGACTACGATGCACCTCGCACAGCGAACCAATCCTTGTAACTCGGCGTATTGCCATTATAGTGATTTATAGCAGGAGTAGGATTCCGCCACCATCGTGGGATCTGAACCTGGGTAAGCTGTGTTACCTCTAACCCATCAACCGTCCGCCTTCCCCCACATCTCTAAACATGCACCGTGAGGACACCTCCATGGCATACTCTTCGGCAATACCACGACAGTTGGCGCCCACCGTGGGGCAAGATCTTTGCGGGAATCAGCAAAACCGTAGCCATCGGTCATGTTCTCTTCTCCAGCAACATTATGATCGTCCCTCCCGACGAGTTCTGGATCCCGGCGAAGACGACCCCTACACGATGCTCGATCGTGCCCATCGGAGACATCCACCTCTTCATCGGTGAAACCGACTTAGGAACTAGTTCCCTGGGAGTCGGAGGAGCATCAAGACCCTCACGGACCGCCTACGGGCATGATACGTTCACGGAAGGATCGATGTCGGATCTCTCCTTAGAGTTTGCCGGCAAAGATCGGAAAAATACAAGGCCCACCCAAACCTCCCCTGTGCAAGATATAACGGTGGAAGATCACTGCAAGTCCACCGGCTTCGTCCGTGCGTCTGGACAGCAGAGATCCAAGTTCATCGGTGTGGTTACCATCTTCGATCTGGCGCACTGCGTTCAGAGAGAGGGTGAAAACCCCCGCGATTACCTTGCCAGGTGGCTCCGTATACGAGCCGATATGGCGCATTACCCCAATGATGATGCTATGTATCACTTTGTGGAAGGACTGGACCAGGGAAGGCTTCTCCGGCATTCTCTAAGGCGACAACAAGCTTCAGGACGCCTCACCTTCGAAAGCATGGTGAACACCGTCAACAACTATGCGGAGGCCGAGGGGGCAGCTCAGGCAGCTCTTGTGCTCATTGATGGAGCGCCACCGCTTTAGCCACCACCACCACCGCCTCCCGCCGCCATCACCGCAGCTGCGCCACCACCTCTAGTCATCGTCGATGCTGTTGCACCTCCACCCCCCGTCATCGAGGAAGCCCTGGCACCCTCCGACTCTTTGATATACACGCTCTACGCCAACTTCAGCGCAGATTCAGAGGAGATAGACTTTAGTCCGGAGGATCTAGACTCTGCCATGCAGGAGATGGAGGAGGATTACAAACGCGACGAGCAGGCCAACAACGTCATCACGTCCCTAGAAGTGTTCGTCACCATTGGGACAGCGATGGATGAAGACTAACCCGGAAGAGCTCCGCCTACAGTGCTGGACAAGGGGAAGGGACCACCTGCTGCTGCCGACAATGGTCGCACAAAGGACATGCCCCCTCCGCCTAACCCAGTGCAATAGCCACAGGAACTCGGCACCAGCCCGAGAAACAACAACACCGCATACCCGCCGCCTCCGTCATCTACGTCTGCTGCTGCCCAAGTCACTCTAGCTGATAGAGTGATGTACGGCAATATCCTCGTTGAGCCCATGACCGTGGCTCATATACACAATGTGGTCCAGCTTGACGAGAAGCGCCAACAGCTTCTAGAGGAAGCGCAGGCCATCCCGGAGCAAGGCGCAAAGCTAGATCGAGATCTGGCCAACACGCAGAAGTCAATAGAGAAAGCCACAGCAATGGAGGCCGAGTACAAGACTCTGCTGCAGTAGCAGAAGGCCAAGAAAGCTCTGGCTCGCGTCATCAACGATCCTGGTGTGCGGCGAAACCTAGGATGGGCTCCCCCGAAGCCGGCACAAGCCAAGCCATACATTGACAGTGAAGGTAGGGAAGTGATGCCCACTCCTCTCCTCAACCTCGCCGTCGCCAAGACCCTTCTGGAGCAGGATATATCACCCGAAGCGGTGGACCAGGTCTATGACCTAGTGTCCAAGGCGGTGAAATGGCAGGAAAAGGCCACCTCTCAGAGGCATGAGTCTAACCCAGCGTTTTGCCAGTCTAGCCAGCATAAGCCGCCAAGGGACAGATCTCCTCTTGATGTCGGGTCTCAAACGTGTTCGCCAGAATGAAGACGGAGGGATGCGCGCAACAGGAAGGATGCTATCCCCATATCCTCCGACCACGGAGGCAAGGCCCAACCTCGTCGCCCATCGCCACCGCCCGATTCCCCCCGACATTGCAAAGACCCCAAGGCTCACCGTCATACGGATATGCCTCCGCCAAGGGAGAGCAACATCGTCATCCGTGACAACACGGAGCAGACCCGTCGTGACGGAGAGCGCAACCAAGGACACAAGCGTGAGATAACACAGACCCGCCATGACCCTCCGCGTCGGACAAGCAACCGCGACAAGCGTGAGGCATCACAGGAGGGTAACAGCAAGAAGGCTAACCCACCGCCACCTCCGCCTTCATCGCCACCTAGAAGCCACCATAGCGGAGGAGGACCGCGTAGTTCACGCAGCCCATCCCCTGATGGCAAGAAGAAAAGAAGCCCGGAGCCATACGATGCACGTTCGCGTATAGACAAAATCCACGAGGCCCGGGAAGGACCATACCTCGGACCACGTTGCTTCAGACCTGTGATACGGTTTGCAACTTACCCCAAAGGTTTCCGGATTGACAAGACCATCAAGCCTTATGACGGCACCGCCAAGCCAGCTACATGGTTGCAGGACTACAGCAACGCAGTGGGAATCGCCAGGGGTAGCCCCAACATCACCGTCAAGTACCTCCCACTGATGTTGGCGGGCACGGCCCGTCAATGGATTGATGACTTGCCGGAAAGATCCATCTGCAATTGGTTGGACATGCAAGAAGCGTTCACCAAGAACTTTGAGGGTACGTACAAACGACCCTACAATGTTGGTGATCTACATCGGTGCGTGCAAGAGAACGACGAGACATCTCGCGCCTACCTCTCCCGCTGGCTGGATATGAAGAATTCATGTGCAGGAGTGCACGCCTAGACCGCCATGGCCGCATTCATCGATGGGTTGGAAAGGGGCACGTTACTCCGACATAAGCTGAAGCGCTTGAAGGACAATCACCAGCTAGACTTGAACCAGATGATTCAGTTGGCAAGTGAGTTCGCAGCTGCCGACAACGATGCTCGTGGCTCCCTGCCGGCAACGGCCATTCCAACTCAAGCTCGGAGGAATAGCAGCACCAAGCGGAAGACCGCACCAGAAGAAAAGCAAACTCCCGACATGGTCGCTATGACTTTCGCAGGACGAGGTGATGGTGGACAGCGTGGCCGAGGACGAGGAGAAGGCCGTGGGCAGCAGTGAGGAAGTGAAACTACCTCGGCAGCGCTCCGCGTTCCTCAAACCTATGAGGATTACCGCGATATGCCATGCCTCGTACACCTCGACGCCAATGGCAAGGCCACCCACACCAACCACCACTACAAGTTCATCAACGACCTCAAGGAGGACCCGGAGTCCGGTTACAAGCAAAGTCGGAAGAACAGACCGCGAGGCAAGGGCAAGGAGAAGAAGAAGGAGGAGGAGTCCAAGGATTCAAGTGACATGGACGAGGACATTGACCCCAAGCACGCCGCCAAGAGCGACGGCAAAGGCAAGAACCCCTTCGAGAAGAAGGCGGTAGTTTTCCACACTTTCCTTGGTACCCCCACCGTCCGACAACAGAAGACCTCCATGAGGATACTGATGGCTACTCTGACCCTAGTTCCCCAGTACCTGTGCTGGTCGGAGATTCCAATTACTTGGGATAGGAAGGATCAGCCAGACCTCATCCCTACGAAGAACCAATACACCATGGTCATCAACCCCCTGATTGACGGCAATGAGTTCACCAAATGTATGGTGGATAGTGGAAGCAGCATCAACATCATGTACCTGGATACACTGCAGAAGATGAACTTGACGGAGGAAAACCTAAGGCGGACCAACACCATCTTCCACGGCGTAGTTCCTGGTCGGGAGGCTTGGTCCCTTGGGTGCATCACACTTCAGGTCGCCTTTGGTGATGTTAATAATTACCGCCAAGAGCGCATGACCTTTGAGGTGGTCCCCTTCAAGAGCTTGTACCACGTCATATTCGGCCGCGACATATTCCACACCTTAATGGCCAAGCCATGCTTCGTCTACAACAAACTCAAGATACCCGGACCAAACGGTGTCACCACCGTATCCGGAAGCTTTCCCAAAGCTAGGGACTACGAGATTGGAGAAGAAGCCTACGTAGAAGCTGTCCTCTACAACAAAGAATTCAAGAAGATCCAGAGCAAGGTCGATGCCTCGGAGATGCCCGCGTCAAAGAAAAAAAATTCTGACTCCGCCCTAGCATTCAAGGATGCCATCGAAACCAAGTCGGTGGAACTTGTGGTAGGCAATACCTCCAAGACCACCGCCATTGGGACGACCCTGGATCCCAAATAGGAAAGCGTGCTCGTCGAGTTCCTCCGTGAGAATAGGGACATCTTTGCCTGGCAACCTGCCGATATGAAAGGTGTACCTAGGGAACTTGTCGAGCACAGCTTGAACATTGATCCAAAATGCAAACCAGTGAAGCAACCTCTACGACGCTTTGGAGATGAGAAGAGACACGCCATATGCAAAGAGATAGCTAGGTTACTTAAGGCTAGTTTTATCCGAGAAGTCCTTCACACCAATGGGTGGCCAATCCTGTACTTGTCCCCAAAAAGGGAACCAAAGAATTAAGAATGTGCGTTGATTACACTGGCTTGAACAAAGCATGTCCCAAAGATCCATTTGCTCTGCCTCACATTGACCAAGTCATTGACTCGACAGCTAGCTCGAAACTTTTGTATTTTTTTGATGCATACTCAGGATACCACCAGATCAAGATAAGGAAGTCGTACCAATTGGACACTTTATTCACTACACCCTACGACACGTTTTGCTATGTCACGATGCCCTTTGGGCTGAAAAACGCAGGTGCTACGTACAAATGGACAATGCAATGTTTCCTACACGATCAAATTGGTCGGAACGTTCACGCCTATGTGGAAGATATAGCGGTGATTTCTAAAAAATCAAATGACTTAATCTCCAAATTAAAAGAAACCTTTCATAATCTCCGGAAATACAACATGATGCTTAACCATAAGAAGTGCGGCTTTGGGGTTACAGCCGGCAAATTGTTGGGCTTCATCGTATCCTAGCGTGAAATCGAGGTCAACCCGGAGAAAATCAAGGCCATCTTAAACATAAACCGTTCGACATGCCTAAAGGACATACAACGACTAACAGGTTGTGTTGCAGCAGTTAGCCGGCTCGTCAATCGAATTGGAGAGAAGGCTCTGCCGCTGTACAAGTTGTGAAGAAGGCGGAAAAATTGACGTGGATGGACGAAGCAGATGCAGCATTGAAGCAGCTCAAGGAGATAATTTACTCAGCGCCTATCCTTGTAGCACCCTAACCTGGAGAGCCCATGTTAATTTACATGGCAGCCACCAACCGGGTAATCAACACCGTCGTCGTGGTAGAGCGGAAGGAACCAGGCTATGAGCACGGAGTTCAACGACCAGTTTACTATGTAAGCGAGGTCTTGATGGATTCCAAGGAGCATTACCCACACTACCAAAAGATAGCTTATGGAGTATTCCTCGCTTCTCGGAAGCTGAGGCACTACTTCCAGGAGCACCCTATCACAGTGGTGAGAAAGACTCCACTGTCCGACATTATCAACAATAGTGACGCTACAGGAAGGGTCATGAAGTGGGGCATTGAACTTTCCGCCTTCAAGATCACATACAAGAGACGCGACGCTATCAAGTCACAAGCCTTGGCGGATTTTATCGCAGATTGGACGGAGATGCCAGATGCTACCCCAATGTCGGAGCCAGAATACTGGGTGATGCACTTTGACAGATCAAAGCTACTCAACGGCTCGGGGGCTGGTGTACTGCTACAGTCACCAACTGGGGACAAGCAACACTACGTTTTGCAAATCCACTTTGAGGCTACGAACAACATGGCGGAGTATGAAGCACTCATTCACGAAGTATGCGTAGCCAAGGATATTGGCATCAAGCGCATAGTTTGCTATGGAGATTCTGACTTGGTTGCCCAGCAGGTGGATGGCACCTGGAACACGCGGAACCCTATGATGGCGGCATATCGAGACGAAGTGGATGAGATAGCCAAGAGCTTCTTGGGACACAAGGTCAAGTATGTACCTAGGGAGCAAAACGAGGCGGCTGATCTGCTGTCTAAGCTTGGTTTAGGGTGCAAACGCATTCCACCTGGAGTTTTCCTAGAGCATCTACGTACACCATTCATGAAGGGAGCAGACATTGACAACCCGGATAGAGTTGACTCTTTCGTACACATGGTGGCAAAGGTCCCTCTGGCTTGGACAAAACCGTTCATGGAGTATCTCGAACACGGAACTTTGCCCGACGACAAAGTCGAAAGATGGCAAATAGTACGTCGAGAAAAGGGCTATACCATAATCAATGGACAGCTCTACAAAATAAGTACCACTGGTGTATACCTTAAGTGTGTTTCCCAGCAAGAAGGTATTGAAATCCTACGCGAAATCCATCTTGGAGATTGCGGGCATCACGCCGCTCCTCTATAATTGGTTGCGAAAGCCTTCCGGCAAGGATTCTACTGGCTGACCATGAAGGCATACGCCGAGAAGCTGGTTGAGACATGCATGGGATGCTAGTACTATGCCCGACAACCACATGTTCCTGCTGAAGAATTGCGAACAATCCCAATAACTTGGTCGTTCGCAGTCTGGGGGGATGGACATGGTTGGTCCGTTGCAGACGGCACCATGTGGGTTTACGCATCTGCTAGTAGCAGTTGATAAATTCACCAGATGGATAGAAGCTAAACCCATTAGAAAGCTCGATGGGGCAACTGCCCTTAGGTTAGTCCGGGATCTAGTGGTGAGATTTGGTCTCCCACATAGCATAATCACCAACAACGGCAGCAACTTATCACTCGGATAAGAGGAGGCTTATTGTTGGGACAAAGGCATCCGACTTGACCTTGCATCTGTGGCACACCCACAGTCCAATGGTCAGGTTGAGCGAGCGAATGGATTAATTCTGCAGGGAATCAAGCCACGTCTTGAGGCACCTCTACATAGAGAAGCTGGAGCCTGGCAGAGGAATTTCCATCTGTGTTGTGGAGTTTACGAACTACACCCAACAGATCCATCGGCTACACCCCTTACTTCATGGTATATGGAGAGGAAGCCATCCTTCCTTCCGACATCCGTCACGATGCACCAAAAGTTGTCGCCTACAACGAAGATGACGCTAAAGAATCCAGACGCCTAGATGTGGACCTTCTCGAGGAGGAGCGCGTATTGGCATGCCAAACATCCACCATCTACCAGCACAAGCTACGCAGCTACCATAGTCGCCGTGTTCGGCATCGCTCGTTTAAAGAGGGGGATTTGGTGCTCCTACTTAAGCAGAAGAAGTCACATAAATTATCCCCGCCATGGGAAGGACCGTTCATCATAAGCAAGACGCTGCACAATGGGTCCTACTACCTTGTTGACAATCGTGAACTGAAGGATAGACCCAATGAGGATCATAAGCGTAAGAGACATGACCCGGATGATGACTACCCGGAGCTTGATCAGCCATGAAACATAGAAGAGCTACGTCATTTCTACACTTAGAATTTTTATCTATTGTGTACCTCTTATATCATCAATGAAATAAATCTCTCTAGTTCACTCATATTTCTAAGTCTTTTACCTCCTTTAGTGTTCATTTTTGGATCGTACAAAACCTTTATGCACAATCTTTTCAATTGCACTTGTGAAAATTCCGCCTACGGGCGTTAGCTTAAGTTTTCTAGTCTACATGTTCTTTGTTGTTTTTATGTGGATTCTGGAGTAGTGACTTTTGGCACTTATTGTCGGTGACTTTGTGCTTAGGTTATTGACGGTGCCATTTGTTGGGAAT
Source organism: Avena sativa (assembly GCA_916181665.1). NCBI lineage: Eukaryota > Viridiplantae > Streptophyta > Magnoliopsida > Poales > Poaceae > Avena > Avena sativa. Next base: position 37,758,202 of record OV702279.1, on the reverse strand, counting down.
ATGCCCTAGAGGAAATCATTTATGATGGTATTTCCCATTGTATTCATAAAGATATTAAATAGTCCTTGTATAAACATCTGATGTGTATCATTGAATATGTGATTCGGTTGTCGAACTATGCATTCATGTTGTTTGTACTAAATATCCTTGGTCATTGAGGTTGTGCTGGACACACAACTTAGACCAATGTGAAAGTTGGCTTGATGACTCGGTTCCACTTGTCATGGGCATGGAGATGCTATTCCAACTTACACAGATTCGACTAAAGAGTTTAGCGAGTCGGATTGACCCATATTGAGGTACAACGAACTAGCTGTCATTTGTATATCTCAATCAATGTAATCCTTATACCTGAGGTTGTTGCATAGTCCGAGTTGAGGATCACCGACTTAGGTTCTGTCAAACGCTGATCCGTAACTGGTCAGTTATAAAGGCAGAGTTCGGGTCAACTAAGAATCAAGCTGCGTGATGTGAATAACCAAGATAGGATTTTGCCCCTCCACTCGGAGAGATATTCTCTGGGCCCTCTCGTGAGATATGATTCGGAAAGAATGGCCATGCACGACTCGGTTAAGTGTTAACCGAGCCGATCGACTAAGAGTTAGTCGGGTGAATCACTTGTTCGGATCGAGAAGAGAGTCAGACTATTTAAGGGATGACAATTATTCGCCTATAGTCTGACAAGGTATATCGTGAGGCAAAAGCGACTCGGACGTAAGTCGCATTGGAAAGGCAAGTCGTCATGACTCTTTGGTACTTGGGAGTCGGCACGTTCTGCTAGGAGCCGCTACCGACTGATCGATTGAGAGTGGGACTCCAATCGTGTCCAAGTATCCATGAGCCTGCGGGGTCACACACTTAAGAGCGGGAGCAAGTTCGGATTGGATCCGAACCTGTAATCTGGTTGGGTTGGACCTAAGACGGATTAGGACTGAGTTATCGAGTTGGACTCACGGTGACTAGTGTTATATGGGCCTTAGTGAATGGGTCGCGCGAGCAGAGCCCACGTTCACTCCCTCTATATATACTGGAGCACCTTAAGCCAGAAAGGTTAATCGTTGTTCGGTTAGGTCATTCCATGTGTTGGAAACCCTAGATCCACAGCAGTCCTACCGTCGATATGAACCTAGCAGTTCGCCGCCGGTGCTCCTCCTTGTACGTGTGGATACCAGCAGAGGTGCTGTGCGATCAGCACCAGGACGATCGGATCGTGAGGACTAGACTGCATCAACTGACGCGCCTCATCAGTAATCCGCAACTGCGCGTCTAGTGGTAAACCTCGTGGCCTTTTACCTCAACTAGATCTTGGGATCACCACGTTAGAGGAAAAAGTTTTGTTTTATCTCTGCATGGCCCTACACAATTGGGCATCATCACCTGAGCACATGGTTCCGACAACGAGTCTTCCGACTCACGAAAAGTCAAGCATAAAAACTAGAGTAATGGATAAGCCAGCACTTGCTTAAAAATATATACATGCTGGAACCAGTTCTTGAGTATCAGGAAATAACAACCATTGTTTTCCGCCTTAAGTTAACAAGTAGTTTTTTCTGCATACAAATTACAGAGGAAACAAATATTACATATTGTTTTTCATTCCTCTGGCGTAGGTGATTTGGACATAGCATCATCAGCAGCAGGAGAGCCATCTTCCTCGAAGTCGGCAGTGTTGAGGGATTTGGAGGATCTTTGGCTATTGCCGTCAATGGTTTTCATGGGCACAAAGACGTTAGGGTCGACCAACTCGGCGACTCTGGTGTCAAAACCCGCGAGCGACGCCAGGATAACTTCATGGTCTATCTTTTTGTAACTACCTCGGTGAATTACGCTCCTAGCTACAAGGCTGGATGAACGGTAGTGGTTGAAATAGTACGGTGGGGCCCCAAAAGCCACTCACGGGTAGACCTTTCGGCCGTCCCAACCACTTCCAATTCATCGGGACCTGTACGGGCAGCGTAATCGGCAGGCGAAGGGATCAACTACATACACAAATGAGTATGTATGCAAGCCACCATACAAGAGTACATCAGAGCCATACCATCTAAAAAGAAAGGAAATATAGCAACGCCATACGGCAAGATTCAAATGACCTAGATAGATATAATATTTTAGGATAATTCCTCATACATCACACATCAGAGTATCAAGCGGAAGCGGCAAAACAAAGTCCGAGTACGGATAAGAAGCAAATCGGCATAAGATGCCATAGAACTAAGCACATCCCGCCCACAGATTTCACGGATCCCCGTTCCCGGAATCTCTACACCAAACGATCGTTGCCCACATCATCAGCCTCTTCCACCCAGTATCCGTCCTGCGAGGGTACCTGTTCATCTGAGCCAAAAATTTATCGTGTGAGACCCTAAGGGTACTCAGCAAGTCTTAATGGCTCTAAAGGGGACACAACCTGGGGTGACGCAATTGCAGCAAAAGATAAACCCTAGCAGTTCTATAGATAATCGCTAACCATCCGCCTAACCAGAGATAGACGGATGTCCGTGAATTAATGACAGCAGTTATAACAGTAATATCATCAGATCCATCCTCCTCCTCGCTTACCAACGAGGAAGCGGACGAACAACCCCCATCCGTTGGCAATTTTATTATCCATTCCATGAGTGTTGCACTATTTAGTCAGTTGTTTAGTCAAGTTAAAAACGGAACTTTAGTTATGCTTGTCTATGATCGAGAAACTGTGCTCCAAGTCGTCCATAACCGCGGACACGGCTTTCAGGAAGTTTTACCCGGCCGGGGTGCACCAATAGCAACACACACTCGATCAACCTCGGAAAAACCAAATCAAAACCCAACGAGGCCTTCACGACAAAGCAATCACAGGATTCAGAAATATTTCAGGGGGCCACCCCATTGAGTATACCCGCAACGAAGTAAGCAAGCTCCGAGACGGACTCAAGGTTTGCGTCAATGGGTGTAAACAACTGGGAACCCAAAACTGGGATTGTCGATACCGCGAAAACACTCCGCTTACCTAAACAGTACAGTGTGCTCCTCGCACAATCTTAATAAAACAGTAAAGCATGGCATAAGTACAGGATAGTAACAAACCTCAAACTAGTTTGTGGCCCCAAGAAATAAGACGGAATCAAGCTCTGGCTCAGGGGGGTCCCATATACCTCCCGGATGTGGATAGCGCGATAAATCAAGGAACAGGTATCAAGTACTCGGGGTCCTACGGGACACAAGTGAGCAGAAAAAACCAAATAGCAGATGTTGCTCACCGGTGCCACTTTCATTAGTTATCCCATTACTACTCAGGTTAAGTTGTTTAGGTACCTCGTTATCCATCAGACTCTCACATACCCTACACATGCTGTTCTACGACTCGCATGGCTCAAACAACTCCTGTAGTAATGGCTCATGGGATGGAGGAACAAGCTTGGTGGGGTTTAAAAGTAAAGGCTATGCATACTTGGGATTCAATTTAATGCAATCGCGACTCAATGATGCAAGAATAAGATAGAGGCAATAGGTACTGTATGTATGCAAGCATGTGGTAGTGCTTGCCTGGCAGCTCGGTGGAAGCGAGAGACGGATCTGGGTAGTGCTCCTGGTTCTCTTGATATATCCCCTGCTCAGAGTCTATCCGAAGAAGAACCAAACAAACAAGGGCCAACATAAATAAAGTGCACAAGCATAGGAATAAAATGCGTCAAGCAAACAATCATGCCATGATGAATGATGCACAAGTTGCATGGCAAAAAAGTAGCATGGCATGGGTGAGGTGTGGTATACAAGAACAAGCCATTTTATTAAGGTTTGGTCACATTTTATTGTCATAATAGTTGCTGTACACTATATTTTTATATGATGCATGCTGCAATTGAAGTCATGGATAGCATAAACAGAAAGGTCTCGTCGAGCTGATCATTTTAGACATATCATTTGCTAAATTTGGAATTATGAATCAAAAGTTATTAATTATTTAAGTTCTAGTGGCATTTGTTGTAATTTGATTCATCTTGGAATTTAAAAGGTGCAAAAGGCAATTTGAATGGCATATTTGAAATCCTCACATTTTTCTGATTCAAAAACATATATCATTTGTTAAATTTGGATTTGTAAAAGAAAAGTTATTTAAAACTGAATTGAAATTTGAATTTGAATTGGATTTAAATAGTTTTGAATTTAAACAGAATCTGCCAAACGTTTTAACACTCAGGCCAGCCTAGCCCTAGTCACAGACATGTGGGGCCAGGCACATACTGACCCACACGCCAGCGGCTGAGAGGGAGGGGGACCGCGGGTTAATTAAACAAAACTAGGAGACCCTTTTTATAAAAAGCACACAGAGACTGACAGAGGGGTGTAGGGGGAGCGCGGTTGAGGAAAAAGGAAAGCCAGGGGGTTAACTGTGAAACGCACACGCCACTGTGGATCTTCTCTGTCGCCTGACGAACTGAACCCAGCGCCGCGCGACAGATAAAAAGAACCGGGCGCGTCGGACTCGATCCCGCGACCACAGGCGCGCCAGCGGGGGCGGCTACCGCTGCGGTGGCTGCGTGGTTGCTGACAGGAGGGAGGACGCGTGCTAGATAGGGCTATGCGGCGCGGGTTAGCGGCAGACGTCGACGAGCTCTGGCGCGCGGAGGCGCTCGACGAAAAGATCGTCGCATCCAGGAAGCGATTAAGGTCGGGAGGATGTCTGGGAGGGCTAGGAGCTCACCGCGGGCTCGGTGGCGTGCTTGGTTCGGGCAGGGGCGGTCGCGATCGACGACGGGGCAGACGGACAGAGCAGCTAGGGTTGCGTCGGGCGGCGTCGGTTCCGGCGGTGCTGGGGCGTCTCCTTCTCGCTGCTGGGTACGGGGGCGACGCAGACGTCCTCGGGGGCTTCCTCGACACCCGCAGCACCACGCCCGCCTCCTGGGTCGATGACGACGAGAGGGAGCCGACGATGTGGCCGGCGTCGGGGTAGATGAGGGTGGAGAGGGAGGAGGAAGGGAGGGAGGCTTCGGGATGGATCTGGGGAGAGGCCAGAGGGGTGTGGGGTGGATAAGAACGAGGAGGTGAGATGGGGGCTTGCGTGGGGGAGGGGCAGGTCGGCTCGGCCACCTTTCTCTCCTCACGTGCATGGGTCGAGCGGCACTTGGGGAGGGAGGAGGCAGGGGGTGGCTTCCAGATGGGACCAGGGGGCGAGGCCAAGGAGGCAGGGGCAGGCTCGGTGTGGGGTTCCCAGGCAGAGAGAGATAAAGAGGGGGAGGGAGGAGCTCGGGTTGGGGTGGTGGTGGCCTCGGCTAGGGTTGGAGCTAGGGTAGGGAGGAGAGGGGGTATGGCTCGGGTAGGGTTTGTCTTAGCTGGGTAGCTAGGTGGCATGGTGGGGCCAGCTGGGGCTAGGTTTTAGAGGATTGGCTCGGCTAGAGAGGAGAGAAAGAGGGGGCACTTTGGGTCTTGTTTAGAATAGGTGTGGTTTAGGGTTTTTAGCTAGGATGGTTATGGGGCATGGGGTAGGTGTTAGAGAGGACTAGGATAGATGATTAGAGAGAGAGGTGGATTAGGTTTTCTTTGGATCATGCATGCTCCAACTAAAGACCAAGCAAGATCAAAAAGAAAAGAGGTAGGGAGAAGGATGGGGTTTTAGGCTTATGCTCACCACATGATCACATGTGTATGCTAGCATGGGGATGGACTAAAAGGAGAGGCTTATGGTCTTGAGTTGATCAAGTATGATCCACTCAAGCTCACAAGAACAAGACAAGAAAAAGAGAGGGAAAAGGTGGTAGGGTTTTGGCAAGATCAAGCATATATCTAGCCAAGAGAGAGACAAAGAGATGGAGATGGCCAACTCAAAACCAAAAAAAAACCAAAGACAAGCACAAGATGGTACTTGCATGGCCCATTCAGAATATTTAATGCCCTGCTGATACTTGTGAAGACAATGTCATTACATGGCATTATTATTTTGCATCTCCAAAATTGGAATAAAGGCCAAGCTAAAGATTGTGGTGGAATCCAACCAACCAATATGAGCTAGAGGTAAACTCAATAAAATGCCAAGCTCATAGTAATTGGATGGTGGAATTATAAGGTGGTGAAGAAAAGGTGGTGGAGTTATTAAGAGATATGCCCCCAAATCAACTTGGGCATTTAACATTTTATCAAGAACCAAAAACAATATCAAGAGGCAACTATAATTAATAATGCACATGAGATAAGAACCAAACAAGAAGGGGTTTTATATGATGCTCAAATGCAAGGTGGCATGATGACATAAGCATGATATGATGATGATGCAACAATTATATGTTGGAAGTGGCCCTTTATTACTAGAACAAGTAGCATTACAGGTGTTAGACAACTGGGATGCTACAACTCTCCCCCACTAAACAGGAATCTCGCCCCGAGATTCTAGGAAGAAGAAGAAGACACAAAGAGGGTAGGATGGTTGGCACGGAGTTCATCTTCACGCTCCCAAGTGGCTTCATCAACAGAATGGTGTGACCACTGCACCTTGCAGAACTTGATGGACTTGTTGCGAGTCCTTCTTTCTGCGGTCTCAAGGATTTTGGTGGGGTGTTCTTGATAAGACAGGTCTTCTTGGAGATCGATTAGCTCATGATCCACGGTCCTGCCGGGATCTTTGAAGCACTTCTTGAGCTGAGAGATGTGGAAAACATCATGAACCTTGAGTTTTTCCGAGAGCTCCAGGGCATAAGCAACTTCTCCTCTTCTACCACGAATCTTGAAAGGACCAATGTATCTAGGAGCCAGCTTTCCTTTGATGCCAAAACGGTGTGTGCCTTTCATGGGAGTGACACGAAGGTACACGAGATCACCAGGGGTATACACCATGTCCGTGTGCTTCCTGTCATAGTTGCTCTTCTGACGACTTTGAGCAATCTTCAGGTTCTCAAGAATGATATGCACCTTCTCCTCTGCTTGAGTTACGATATCAGGGCCAAACCAGATTCTTTCTCCTGCACCTGACCAACCAATCGGAGTTCTGCACTTGCGACCATAGAGAGCCTTGAATGGTGCCATCTTCAGACTCTTCTGGAAGCTGTTGTTGTACGAGAATTCAGCATATGGAAGACATTCCTCCCACTTCATGCCAAAAGAGATGACGCAAGCACGAAGCATATCCTCCAGAATCTGATTGATCCTTTCCACTTGTCCTTGCGACTGAGGGTGGTAAGCAGTGCTGAAGTTCAACTTTGTCCCCAAAGAATTTTGGAAACTCTCCCAGAACTTTGAAGTGAAGATACTCCCACGGTCTGAGCTGATCTCAAGCGGAACCCCATACAGAGAGACAATTCTGTTGATATAGAGCTCAGCCAACTGAATTCCAGAAATTGTTTCCTTGACGGGGAAGAAATGAGCCACTTTAGAAAGCCTGTCGATGACAACAAAGATTGCATTGTTGCCCTTCTGCGACCTTGGAAAGCCAGTGATGAAGTCCATCTCTACTTTCTCCCATTTCCATTCCGGAGGTTTCAAAGGCTGTAGAAGACCGAATGGTTTCTGATGGACAGCCTTGACTCTGCGGCAGACATCACATTCTGAGACATACTTTGCACAATACCGTTTCAACCCAGGCCACCAGTATTGTGTTTTCAAGTCCAAGTACATCTTTGTGCTGCCAGGATGGATAGAAAGAACCGAATCATGCGCCTCCTTGAGAACTTGCTCTCTTAGACCCGGGTAGTTTGGAACAAACATCCGGTGTTCAAAGAAAAGCGTGCCTTGATCATCAACGTGGAAGGACTCATACTTCGGAAGCCCAAGTTTAGAGATGAGCTTTCTGGTGTGCGGATCACCAAGCTGACGAGAGCGAATCTTTTCTTCCAAGAGAGGAGTAGCCAGAAGGTTCAGGAGATGCCCTTGTTCCACAACTTCCAGGTTGAGCTGGCAGAATTCCTCGCACAAGAGGGGCTGCTGCTCTTCCATCATGAGGTTATTGACATAAGCTTTGCGGCTGAGAGCATCTGCCATGACATTAGCTTTGCCCGGTGTGTAGTTGATGGTCACATCAAAGTCATTGATTGCTTCAATCCATCTCCTCTGCCGAAGGTTGAGATCAGGTTGAGTGAAGATATACTTCAAACTTTTGTGGTCAGAAAAGATCTCACAACGGTTGCCAAGCAAGTAGTGCCTCCATAGCTTCAAAGCAAAGACAACTGCTGCTAGCTCGAGGTCATGTGTGGGATAGTTGATCTCATGCGTCTTCAACTGTCGAGAGCCATAAGCAACCACTTGTTTCTCTTGCATAAGGACCGCACCCAATCCTTGCAAAGAGGCGTCGCAGAATATCTGGAAAGGCTTAGATGTATCCGGAGGAACCAAGACTGGCGTGGAAGTGAGCTTCTCTTTGAGTGTCTCAAAGCTTGCTTGACACGCAGGAGTCCACAGGTATTTCTTGCCTTTCTTGAGGAGATCGGTAAGAGGCTTCGCTATCTTCGAGAAGTTCTGAACGAAGCGACGGCAATAGCTAGCCAAACCAAGAAAACTCCGCACTTCCTTGACATTAACAGGAGGAAGCCATTCAACAATTGTCTTCACAGTTTCTGGGTTGACTGCAATGCCCTTGGCAGAGATAACATGACCAAGATAGGTTACTTCAGGCAGCCAAAACTCACACTTTGAGAACTTTGCATACAAGCGGTTCTCGCGCAGCTTGTTTAGGACACACCGCAGGTGTTCTTCATGCTCTTCCTTGGACTTAGAATAGACCAGAATGTCATCCAGATAGACCACAACGAACTTATCCAGGTACTCCATGAAGACCGAGTTCATAAGCCTCGAGAAGGTAGCCGGTGCGTTGGTGAGACCGAAAGACATCACTGTGTACTCATACAGGCCATAGCGGGTGGTGAAAGCTGTTTTAGGCACATCTTCCTTGCGAATCTTGATTTGGTGATAACCACTCCTCAAATCCAGCTTAGAGAATACCATAGCTCCAGCTAGCTGATCGAATAGATCATTAATCCGCGGAAGGGGATATTTGTTCTTGATGGTTTTAGCATTGAGAGCCCGATAGTCAACACAAAGTCTATCAGTTCTGTCACGCTTCTTCACAAAGATTGTTGGGCTACCCCAAGAAGAAGTACTGTGTTGAATGAAACCCAACTTCTCTTGTTCATCAAGCTGTCGTTTGAGTTCAGCCAACTCAGCAGGACCCATTTTATAAGGCCGCTTGGAGATAGGAGCTGTTCCAGGTTCAAGCTCAATTACGAACTCAACCTCACGATCCGGAGGCATACCCGGTAACTCTTCAGGAAAAACATCCGGAAACTCACAGACCACTGGGACTCTCTGAATAGCTTCCATAGCATCATCATTCAGAGCCGCCAAAGAGAAAAGCTGGACAGCAGGCGTCAGACTTGGAGAAAGGACTATATGACCTTCAGGAATCTTCAAAGAAACCGAGCGTTCAGCACAATCAATCACAGCTGCATTTGCCGTCAACCAATCCATGCCCAAGATGACATCAATGTCAGAATTGCCCAGAACAATTAAAGAAGCCGAGAATGAAGAGCCACCAATCTCAACTTGATTGCCATGACTGATCTTTGCAGCTGCCATTGTTGCTCCAGGAGAAAGAACCATTAACCGCTTGATAAGAGGATCCATTGCTAACTCATTCTCATTTGCAAATTTGTGAGAAACAAATGAATGCGATGCACCAGAATCGAACAAAACTCGTGCAGGGACTGAGTTAACGGATAGCGTACCCATCACCACTCCAGGTGCATGCTCAGCTTGAGCAGCGTTGACACAATTGGCACGAGCAACCGTAGACCCGAGCTTGGTGTTGATGTTGAGAGCCCGAGGTGGTGGTGCACGAACCGTAGGAGAGCTTGCTGCAGATCTTGGCGGGGGTTGAGGGAGAGCTTTGTTCTTCAACGGACAGTTCCAGCTCAGATGTCCAGGATCTCCACACGTGTAACAAGCACCAGGTGGACGTGGAGCAACGTAGCCAGGGACTCCGCCAGGCGCTCTAGGTTAGTGGTTGTGGTAGCCCCTGGGAGCAGCAGTGATGGAGTTTAGTGGCCTTGACGGGTAGCTTGAAGGTCTTGGTGAAGCCGGGAGCGACGGTGGGGTGTTAGGAACCCAGACACGCCGCTTAGAAGGAGCTGCCATAACCGAAGAGCTTGATGCATCCCTGTTGTGTTTCTTGGACTCCTCGAACACTTGCCTGCTTGCCTCCTCTTGCAAGGCTATGTGCTGTAGTTCCAGGAAAGATGCCGGCCTTGCATGTGTAATCGCATACTTGATCGATGCATTGAGCCCTTGCCTGAACCTCTTCTGCTTCTTCTTGTCATCAGATACCTCATCACCACCATAACGAGAAAGGTTCATGAAGTTCCTGATGTAGGTGTTGACGTTATCATTTCCTTGCTTTAGGTTGAGAAAAGCCTCCTTCATCCTTTCCATCACAATCTCTGACAGGAATTGCTCTTTGAACGCTCCAGAGAACTGTCCCCAGGTAGGCTGAAAACCAGTGCTGCTTGCCTTCAAGTAAATCTCCCACCAGAGAGCTGCATCTCCCTTAAGAAGGTGAGTAGCACACTTTACCCACTCCTGCTCAGGAACATCAGCAGTCTCAAGAAGCCTTGACGTCTCACGTAACCAATCATCCGCATCCAGTGGGCGATCGGAAACATCAAACTGGCGAGGGTTGAATTTCAGGAAGCTCTTGATGTCTCCTCGCTTGGGAGGTGGAGGGAGTGGAGCAAACTCATTTCTCCTGACGCTTTCTTCCAAGCGTTGCTGGTTCTGCTGCATTGTTGCCAAGGCATTAGCTATGTTTGACAATGCGGCCCCCAACTCTGGTGGTATGTCCTCATCTGAACGGCGTGGTGGAGCCATCCTGAGATTGATATAAAACACAAGTCAGTACTATAATGGAGAATAATAATAATCCAAAATAGTACCAAGATGGAATTAACCAAGATTAAAGGATACAATTTACTGAGATGATATTAAAATATCAACAAAGTTCAAAGCACCTAGAAGATATTAAGCATATCGCACACGACTGAAAAGGAGTGTGGTACACAAATATATCAAAGAAAAATTTTCCACAAATTTCGGCATTAAAATACCAATAGATGCGCAAAATTACTTAACGAATCAAGATTAGTGACTCTACCAATTCAATATACAAAAGCGAATGATAAGAGTAGTGGTATGGTCGCGACTCCATCCCGCACTGAAATCATTACTCCGCACATGAACAAGTGGAACACATATCCTAACCCCTTCTTCTCACGTTGAACCTAAGATTGGTAACTACGGAAACGAACAACCCAAACAAGATAACGTCGGTTAACAAAGGTTAAGACAGATCGCGTCGGTTTGCAAAAGCCTGTCGGTATGGAATGTACCAACAGTTGATAACCAAAGGCTGATTAGATAACAACTTGGATGCAACAGATAGACAAGGGATTACACACACACACACACAACCTATGGTACTACGGAAACCCAGAACACGGGAATCCTAGATTGAATTTTGAGAAGAGGATTGAAAACGTTGCACTTCCTTACCAGAATAGGGTGGGTGGGTGGTTAAGAAGAAAAATGGAAGCAGTCCTACTCTCGCGTTTTGTTTTTCCCTAGTATATTTAACTACCAAAATATTTGCTAGACTGACAACGACCGTTTGGCTGAGACCCTGAAGGTCGGGATGGCTCTGATACCAATTGTAACTACCTCGGTGAATTACGCTCCTAGCTACAAGCCTGGATGAACGGTAGTGGTTGAAATAGTACGGTGGGGCCCCAAAAGCCACTCACGGGTAGACCTTTCGGCCATCCCAACCACTTCCAATTCATCGGGACCTGTACGGGCGGCGTAATCGGCAGGCGAAGGGATCAACTACATACACAAATGAGTATGTATGCAAGCCACCATACAAGAGTACATCAGAGCCATACCATCTAAAAAGAAAGGAAATATAGCAACGCCATACGGCAAGATTCAAATGACCTAGATAGATATAATATTTTAGGATAATTCCTCATACATCACACATCAGAGTATCAAGCGGAAGCGGCAAAATAAAGTCCGAGTACGGATAAGAAGCAAATCGGCATAAGATGCCATAGAACTAAGCACATCCCGCCCACAGATTTCACGGATCCCCGTTCCCGGAATCTCTACACCGAACGATCGTTGCCCACATCATCAGCCTCTTCCACCCAGTATCCGTCCTGCGAGGGTACCTGTTCATCTGAGCCAAAAATTTATCGTGTGAGACCCTAAGGGTACTCAGCAAGTCTTAATGCCTCTAAAGGGGACACAACCTGGGGTGACGCAATTGCAGCAAAAGATAAACCCTAGCAGTTCTATAGATAATCGCTAACCATCCGCCTAACCAGAGATAGACGGATGTCCATGAATTAATGACAGCAGTTATAACAGTAATATCATCAGATCCATCCTCCTCCTCGCTTACCAACAAGGAAGCGGACGAACAACCCCCATCCGTTGGCAATTTTATTATCCATTCCATGAGTGTTGCACTATTTACTAGTCAGTTGTTTAGTCAAGTTAAAAACGGAACTTTAGTTATGCTTGTCTATGATCGAGAAACTGTGCTCCAAGTCGTCCATAACCGCGGACACGGCTTTCAGAAAGTTTTACCCGGCCGGGGTGCACCAATAGCAACACACACTCGATCAACCTCGGAAAAACCAAATCAAAACCCAACGAGGCCTTCACGACAAAGCAATCACAGGATTCAGAAATATTTCAGGGGGCCACCCCATTGAGTAGACCCGCAACGAAGTAAGCAAGCTCCGAGACGGACTCAAGGTTTGCGTCAATGGCTGTAAACGACTGGGAACCCAAAACTGGGATTATCGATACCGCGAAAACACTCCGCTTACCTAAACAGTACAGTGTGCTCCTCGCACAATCTTAATAAAACAGTAAAGCATGGCATAAGTACAGGATAGTAACAAACCTCAAACTAGTTTGTGGCCCCAAGAAATAAGACGGAATCAAGCTCTGGCTCAGGGGGGGTCCCATATACCTCCCGGATGTGGATAGCGCGATAAATCAAGGAACAGGCATCAAGTACTCGGGGTCTTACGGGACACAAGTGAGCAGAAAAAACCAAATAGCAGATGTTGCTCACCGGTGCCACTTTCATTAGTTATCCCATTACTACTCAGGTTAAGTTGTTTAGGTACCTCGTTATCCATCAGACTCTCACATACCCTACACATGCTGTTCTACGACTCGCATGGCTCAAACAACTCCTGTAGTAATGGCTCATGGGATGGAGGAACAAGCTTGGTGGGGTTTAAAAGTAAAGGCTATGCATACTTGGGATTCAATTTAATGCAATCGCGACTCAATGATGCAAGAATAAGATAGAGGCAATAGGTACTGTATGTATGCAAGCATGTGGTAGTGCTTGCCTGGCAGCTCGGTGGAAGCGAGAGACGGATCTGGGTAGTGCTCCTGGTTCTCTTGATATATCCCCTGCTCAGAGTCTATCCGAAGAAGAACCAAACAAACAAGGGCCAACATAAATAAAGTGCACAAGCATAGGAATAAAATGCGTCAAGCAAACAATCATGCCATGATGAATGATGCACAAGTTGCATGACAAAAAAGTAGCATGGCATGGGTGAGGTGTGGTATACAAGAACAAGCCATTTTATTAAGGTTTGGTCACATTTTATTGTCATAATAGTTGCTGTACACTATATTTTTATATGATGCATGCTGCAATTGAAGTCATGGATAGCATAAACAGAAAGGTCTCGTCGAGCTGATCATTTTAGACATATCATTTGCTAAATTTGGAATTATGAATCAAAAGTTATTAATTATTTAAGTTATAGTGGCATTTGTTGTAATTTGATTCATCTTGGAATTTAAAAGGTGCAAAAGTCAATTTGAATGGCATATTTGAAATCCTCACATTTTTCTGATTCAAAAACATATATCATTTGTTAAATTTGGATTTGTAAAAGAAAAGTTATTTAAAACTGAATTGAAATTTGAATTTGAATTGGATTTAAATAGTTTTGAATTTAAACAGAATCTGCCAAACGTTTTAACACTCAGGCCAGCCTAGCCCTAGTCACAGACATGTGGGGCCAGGCACATACTGACCCACACGCCAGCGGATGAGAGGGAGGGGGACCGCGGGTTAATTAAACAAAACTAGGAGACCCTTTTTATAAAAAGCACACAGAGACTGACAGAGGGGTGTAGGGGGAGCGCGGGTTGAGGAAAAAGGAAAGCCAGGGGGTTAACTGCGAAACGCACACGCCACTGTGGATCTTCTCTGTCGCCTGACGAACTGAACCCAGCGCCGCGCGACAGAGAAAAAGAACCGGGCGCGTCGGACTCGATCCCGCGACCACAGGCGCGCCAGCGGGGGCGGCTACCGCTGCGGTGGCTGCGTGGTTGCTGACAGGAGAGAGGACGCGTGCTAGATAGGGCTATGCGGCGCGGGTTAGCAGCAGACGTCGACGAGCTCTGGCGCGCGGAGGCCGCTCGACGAAAAGATCGTCGCGTCCAGGAAGCGATTAAGGTCGGGAGGATGTCTGGGAGGGCTAGGAGCTCACCGCGGGCTCGGTGGCGTGCTTGGTTCGGGCAGGGGCGGTCGCGATCGACGACGGGGCAGACGGACAGAGCAGCTAGGGTTGCATCGGGCGGCGTCGGTTCCGGCGGTGCTGGGGCGTCTCCTTCTCGCTGCTGGGTACGGGGGCGACGCAGACATCCTCGGGGGCTTCCTCGACACCCGCAGCACCACGCCCGCCTCCTGGGTCGATGACGACGAGAGGGAGCCGACGATGTGGCCAGCGTCGGGGTAGATGAGGGTGGAGAGGGAGGAGGAAGGGAGGGAGGCTTCGGGATGGATCTGGGGAGAGGCCAGAGGGGTGTGGGGTGGATAAGAACGAGGAGGTGAGATGGGGGCTTGCGTGGGGGAGGGGCAGGTCGGCTCGGCCACCTTTCTCTCCTCACGTGCATGGGTCGAGCGGCACATGGGGAGGGAGGAGGCAGGGGGTGGCTTCCAGATGGGACCAGGGGGCGAGGCCAAGGAGGCAGGGGCAGGCTCGGTGTGGGGTTCCCAGGCAGAGAGAGATAAAGAGGGGGAGGGAGGAGCTCGGGTTGGGGTGGTGGTGGCCTCGGCTAGGGTTGGAGCTAGGGTAGGGAGGAGAGGGGGTATGGCTCGGGTAGGGTTTGTCTTAGCTGGGTAGCTAGGTGGCATGGTGGGGCCAGCTGGGGCTAGGTTTTAGAGGATTGGCTCGGCTAGAGAGGAGAGAAAGAGGGGTCACTTTGGGTCTTGTTTAGAATAGGTGTGGTTTAGGGTTTTTAGCTAGGATGGTTATGGGGCATGGGGTAGGTGTTAGAGAGGACTAGGATAGATGATTAGAGAGAGAGGTGGATTAGGTTTTCTTTGGATCATGCATGCTCCAACTAAAGACCAAGCAAGATCAAAAAGAAAAGAGGTAGGGAGAAGGATGGGGTTTTAGGCTTATGCTCACCACATGATCACATGTGTATGCTAGCATGGGGATGGACTAAAAGGAGAGGCTTATGGTCTTGAGTTGATCAAGTATGATCCACTCAAGCTCACAAGAACAAGACAAGAAAAAGAGAGGGAAAAGGTGGTAGGGTTTTGGCAAGATCAAGCATATATCTAGCCAAGAGAGAGACAAAGAGATGGAGATGGCCAACTCAAAACCAAAAAAAAACCAAAGACAAGCACAAGATGGTACTTGCATGGCCCATGCAGAATATTTAATGCCCTGCTGATACTTGTGAAGACAATGTCATTACATGGCATTATTATTTTGCATCTCCAAAATTGGAATAAAGGCCAAGCTAAAGATTGTGGTGGAATCCAACCAACCAATATGAGCTAGAGGTAAACTCAATAAAATGCCAAGCTCATAGTAATTGGATGGTGGAATTATAAGGTGGTGAAGAAAAGGTGGTGGAGTTATTAAGAGATATGCCCCCAAATCAACTTGGGCATTTAACATTTTATCAAGAACCAAAAACAATATCAAGAGGCAACTATAATTAATAATGCACATGAGATAAGAACCAAACAAGAAGGGGTTTTATATGATGCTCAAATGCAAGGTGGCATGATGACATAAGCATGATATGATGATGATGCAACAATTATATGTTGGAAGTGGCCCTTTATTACTAGAACAAGTAGCATTACAGGTGTTAGACAACTGGGATGCTACACTTTTGGCCTTCTTCGTCTACATCGGGGATACCGGAGGTCACTGTGTCGATGTCGGCATTTTCGTAGTGTGCCTTGACCATTGACAGCGCCATCCTTGCGCCGGCCCGTGTACATGAAGCTTTCCAGCTTGCAATATGCTCGGGGGCTCGGCGTAGGATCTCCGAGAACTTCGCCACAGATTCCACCGACTTGATGTTAATCTAGAGGTGCTTGGCTATGTTCTTGGTCCGCTTGATGGTGGTGTTGATAAAGTTGCCGGCAAGGACCATACATTCCTTTGGCAGAGGAGGAGGCGACTGGGTTAACCCCAGAGAAGCTGCAAATTTTCGACAAAGGAACGCATGAGTTCAATAAAACACAAAAATATTCAGAGTATCTAACTTACAGAAGTACAATGTGGCGAATCACTTACTAAAGATGCTAATCTCAGCTTGCTGAAGAGATTCCGCCATGGAGTCCCGTTCTTGTCGGAGGATCTTGTATGCTTCAAGATTGCGCTGATTTTGCTCATCGGCAGCTTTCTTCTGCTCTTTCAGCATCGCGATCTCCTCCTTCAAGCGGTTCATCTCCGTGTTAGCAGATTCCTGCAGGACCTTCATGTAGTCTTCATGCATCTTCAACATATCCTTCCTCTCCTTCTTAAGGATCTTGTTTTCGCTATCCAACAACTCAATGTGCTTGGATTGCTCAACAATATCCTTGGCCTTGGTAATGGTTTCTGCAAGTTAGAGAAAGAACAGTACATAGTGAGTACTCTGAGAAGGTTGGCACAATACCAAGTCGGAATACGAAAAAGAACGGAAAAACAGACGGTTTCTCTTGATGATTTGTTCCTTCAAGAAGGCAGTTTTACCGTTTTCGGCTTCCAAATCCGCACGCATCTTTTGGAACTTCTCATTGGCCACGCCTCTCCGAGCATTCTCATTCTGTGGAAAGAAATTTTAAAACTGTTTAGTCTACTTGGAGCATCTAGACGGATAACTATCCACTTAGAGGCTTGGGAGCTATAGTGAGAGTTTTAAACTTGGGAGTATGCTTTAGTCTTTCTCTGAGCATCTAGTCGGAACTCATTCAGTTTTCAACTAGAAGCTTGGGGGCTGCAGTATAAAGTTTTTTTAACTCAGTCATATGCTTAATCTTTCTTTAAGTATCTAGTCAGAACTAATTCAGTTACAACTAGAGACTTGGGGGCTACAATATCAAAATTTGAAGGGTTTCGCGGCATAGTAAATCAAAATTTTCTACGGATGCGAACAGAGGGAAAGCCAAGGTCTAATCTTGGATATGCAAACAACGAGAGAGATTGGATTAGATCTTCATACCCTTGAAGATTCGCATAGCGGAACGTTCGTCGGAACGTGGGTGATGTAGTCGTACTCGCTTCTCCTCCTCGCGATCCGATCCGATCTAGCACCACAAGTGGCGGTGCCTCCGTGAGATGCACATGTGCAGCACCTCGACGTTTCCTCCTTCCTTGGTCTAGCAAGTATGGTGGAGAGATGGGTTGGATCTACAACGCGACGGCGCGGTGCAATTGGTGGAGAATTTCTGCAGCAGGGCTTCGCCTACAAGCAGTCGGGAGGGAGAGAGGAGGGCAACAGGGCGGCTAGGGTTGGAGGGGAAGGTGTAGGGGGTTGGTGCGCCCCCACCCCTCTTTATATATAGGGGGTCGCAGCCCTAGCCCCTCCCCCAAGCCCAAACCGGCGGCCCCAGAGGATAAGGAGTGGGGGGCAAGGAAACCCCCCCTTCTAGAAGGTCTATCTCGAGTTTAAACCTCTCTTGGCCGGCTGGGCCCTATGGGGCCTTGTGCCCCTGGCCCAATGCGGCCAGGGCACTCCCTCATAGGCCCATGCCCCCTCCCGGAAGGTGTGGCCACGTTGGTCCCCTTCCGGAAGGTTCTAGAAGCTTCTGGTACAATATCGATTAACCCGGAACAATTCCGAACTCCAAAAACTGCACTGCCTTATATGAATCTTATTCTCCGGACCACTCCGGAACCTCTCGTGATGTCCCGGATCCCATCCGAGACTCCGAACAAAAACTCATAAACCAATTATCCACTCTATCCTACCGTCGAGACACGTTAAGTGTGTGACCCTGCGGGTTCGAGAATATGCAGACATGATCTTCTATCAATAATCAACAGCGGGGTCTGGAAACCCATATTGACTCCCACACATTCATCGATGATCATATCGGATGAACCACGATGCCAGGATTCAATCAATCCCATATATATATTCCCTTCGTCTCGCGATATTTTACTTGCCCGAGATTCGATCGTCGGTACCGTCATACCTAGTTCAATCTCGTTCACAGCAAGTACTTTACTCGTTCCGTAATCCGATATCACTTTGTGATTAACTCCTTAACCACATGCTTGCAAGCGGTGTTGATATCGATTACCGAGTGGGCCCGAAGTATATCTCTCCGACTTGGGAGGGACAAATCCCATCTCGATACATACAAGCCAACAGATACTTTACGATCACCTCAGAGACACCTTTATGATCACCCTCTCATAGGATGACGTCTGATGACCTCAAAGCTTTCTTCCGATACCAGGGAGTTGCATTATCTCATGGTCTAAGGAATACAATATTTGACATAAGAAAAGCTTCGCAAAGACGAACACGATGACACGATCTAATTGCTTCGCTTAGTTTGGGTCTGTCCATCATATCATTCTCCCAATGATATGATCTCATTATCAATTGACAACTCATGTCTATGGTTAGGAAACCTTAACCATCATTGATCAATGAGCTAGTCCATAGAGGCGTACTAGAGACACGGTGTTGTTCACAAACCACACAAGTATTAAAGTTTCCGCTTAATACAATTCTAGCATAGAATATAAACATTATCATGAACAAGAATTATAATAATAACATCTTTATTATTGCCTCTAGGGCATAATTCCAACAGTCTCCCACTTGCACTAGAGTCAATAATCTAGTTTACATTTGGCAACAATCTCACACCCATGGCACTGAGGTGCTGATCATGTTTTACACGTGGAAGAGGTTTAGTCAATGAATCTGCGACATTCAGATCTGTATGTACTTTGCTAATCTTCAGATCTCCATCTGCTATATAATCTCGGATTATATGAAACTTGCGGTTGATATGCTTGGTCTTTGGATGATATCTTGGTTCCTTAGCGAGTGCTATGGCGCCAGTGTTGTCACACAATATCTCCAGTGGGTCCAATGCACTTGGAACCATGCCAAGCTCAGTGATAAAGTTTCTGATCCAAAGTCCTTCACTTGACGCTTCTGCTGCAGCCATGTATTCCGCTTCTACTGTAGATCCCGCGATCACGCTTTGCTTGCAGCTTCTCCAGCTCACAGCTCCTCCATTCAAAATATACACGTATCCTGTTTGAGATTTAGAATCATCCTTGTCGGTGTCAAAACTAGCATCGACGTAACCTTTTACGACGAGCTGTTCATCACCCCCATAGACTAAGAACATTTCTTTAGTCCTATTTAGGTACTTTAGGATGTTCTTGACGGCTTTCCAGTGTTCCACTCCTGGATCACTTTGATATCTGCTCGTCAAACTAAGAGCATTGGACACATCCGGTCTAGTACACAGCATGGCATACATGATAAAACCTATGGCCGAGGCATAAGGCACTTTGCTCATAGCTTCCCTATCATTTACCGTAGCTGGACACTGAGCCTTGCTCAATATCTTACCTGACAACATAGGCACCGAACCTTTCTTTGCCTTATCCATTCTGAACCTTTTCAGAACTTTGTCTAGGTATGTACTCTGGCTTAAAGCTATCAGGCGTCTTTGTCTATCTCTATAGATCTTGATGCCCAATATATAAGCAGCTTCACCTAGGTCTTTCATTGAAAAACACTTGTTCAAATAACTCTTCACATCGTTAAGCATGTTGATGTCATTTCCAATAATCAATATGTCATCCACATATAGTACCAGAAACGTCACCGAGCTCCCACTCACTTTCTTGTAGATACAAGCTTCGTAGCAATTTGGAACAAATCCAAAGCTCTTGATCACTTGATCAAAACGAAGGTTCCAACTCCGAGATGCTTGCTTCAGTCCATAAATGGAACGCTGAAGTTTGCATACTTTACTAGCATCCTTAGGATCGACAAAAACTTCGGGTTGCATCATATACAACTCTTCATCAATGTTGCCATTGAGGAAAGCAGTCTTGACATCCATCTGCCATATTTCATAATCATGAAACGCAGCAATTGCTAATAAAATCCGAATGGACTTAAACATCGCTACGGGAGAGAAAGTCTCATCGTAGTCAACACCTTGAACTTGTCGAAAACCTTTCGCGACAAGCCGTGCTTTATAGACGGTAACATTACCATCCGCGTCCGTTTTCTTCTTGAAGATCCATTTGCACTCAACGGCTTTCGGTCGCTAGGAGGGTCCACCAAAGTCCATACTTGGTTTTCGCTCATGGATCCCAATTCGGATTTCATGGCTTCTAGCCATTTCTCAGAGTCTGGGCTCATCATCGCTTCCTCATAGTTCGTAGGTTCATTGTCTTCTACCAACAAGACAGTCAAGACAGGGTTTCCGTACCACTCAGGAGGGGCACGCGACCTTGTCGACCTGCGACGTTCAGTAGCAGCATCGTCCGAAGCTTCATGATCCTTGTCATTAGCTTCCTCTATTGTTGGTGCAGGCGGCACTGGAACAATTTCAGGTGCTGCGTTACTCTCCAATTCAAGAGAAGGTTCAATAACCTCGTCTAGCTCTACTTTCCTCCCACTCACTTATTTCGAGAGAAACTCCTTCTCGAGAAAGGAACCGTTCTTCGCGACAAACACTTTGCCTTCGGTTCTGTGATGGAAGGTATACCCAATAGTTTCCTTAGGGTATCCTATGAAGACGCATTTCTCCGCTTTGGGTTCGAGCTTGTCCGGCATCAACTTCTTGACGTAAGCTTCGCATCCCCAAACTTTAAGAAATGACAACTTAGGTTTAGCACCAAACCATAGTTCATACGGTGTCATCTCAACGGAGATAGATGGTGCCCTATTTAAAGTGAATGCAGCGGTTTCTAATGCATAACCCCAAAATGATAACGGCAAATCAGTAAGAGACATCATTGATCGGACCATATCTAATAAGGTTCGATTCCGGCGTTCAGACACACCATTGCGCTGTGGTGTTCCGGGTGGCGTGAGTTGTGAAACGATTCCACTTGCTTTAAGATGCGTGAGAAAATCATAACTCAAATATTCACCTCCACGATCGGATATTAGAAACTTAATCTTTCTGTTACGATGGTGCTCCACTTCATTCTGAAATTCTTTGAACTTTTCAAACGTTTCAGATTTATGTTTCATTAAATAGATATACCCATATCTACTTAAGTCATCGGTAAAAGTGAGAAAATAGCGATATCCACCGCGCGTCGAAACACTCATCGGTCCTCATACATCGGTATGTATGATTTCCAACAAGTCCGTTGCTCGCTCCATCATACCGGAGAACGGGTTTTTGATCATCTTGCCCATGAGGTATGGTTCGCATGTGTCAAATGATTCAAAATCAAGAGACTCCAAAAGTCCATCAAAATGGATTTTGTTCATGCGCTTTACACCAATATGACCTAGACGACAGTGCCACAAATAAGTAGTATTATCACTATCTACTTTGCATCTCTTAGCCTCAATGTTATGGATGTGTGTTTCATCCCTTTCGAGATTTAGAAGAAATAAACCATTCACAATAGGTGCATGACCATAAAAGATGTTACTCATATAAATAGAACAACCATTATTCTCCGATTTAAATGAATAACCGTCTTGCAATAAACAAGATCCAGAAATAATGTTCATGCTCAACGCAGGCACATAATAACATTTATTGAGGTTTAAAACTAATCCCGAAGGTAAAACTAAGGAGAGCATGCCGACGGCCATCACATCAACTCTTGATCCGTTGCCAACGCGCATCGTCACCTCATCCCTCGCAAGCCGTCGTCTATTCCGTAGCTCCTGTTTCGAGTTACAAATATTAGCAACTGAACCGGTATCAAATACCCAGGCACTACAACGAGGGCTAGTAAGGAAAACATCAATAACATGTATATCAAATATACCTTTGATGGTGCCAGCCTTCTTGTCCGCTAAGTACTTCGGACAGTTCCGCTTCCAGTGACCCTTGTCCTTGCAATAGAAGCACTCAGTGTCCGGTTTAGGACCAGACTTGAGCTTCTTCTCAGCAGGGGCAACGCGCTTGCTGTCGTCTTTATTGAAGGGCTTCCTTGCACCCTTACCTTTCTTGAAGGTGGGGGGCTTGTTGACCATCAACACATGATTATTCTTTTTGATGTTCACCTTCGCTACTTTCATCTTAGCAAAGAGCTCATTGATCATATCAGTGGAACCAATCTGATTGTGATCAACTACAAAACTTTTGTAGCTAGGAGTGTCAATCTTGAGCTCCTCTGGAATCTTGCAGTCCAGTTGCTCAAGGCGTTGAGTGTAGCCCGTCATCTTAATGGCGTGCTCACTAACGGAACTCCCTTCCTCCATCTTGCAGTTAAAGAACTTCTCAGAGATCTCATATCTCTCAGAACGGGCCTGAGTCTGAAACATGGTTTTCATCTCTTCGAGAAACTCAAATGGCCCGGGATAGTCTTCAAAACGATTTTGAAGTTCCGGTTCCATAGCAAACAACATGGTGCTCTTAATCACACCATAATCATCTTTGCGCGACTGATAGACAGCTTTCTCATCAGCCGGCGCAGTTGCAGCAGGGGGGTCACCTAACGCTTTCCCAAGGACATAGTCCTTTTGACCGCCAGAGAGAATGATTCTTAGATTGCGGAACCAATTGGTGAAGTTAGACCCATTGTTTCTAAGCTTTTCTATCTCAGCAAAAACGTTGAAGTTGAAGTTGGACTTGGCCATGTGATCTACAGTATTTGCAAGTACAATTTAGACTATGTTCATGATAAATAGTTCAACTTAATCAAATTACTAGATGAACTCCCACTAAATTCAACATCCCTCAAGTTGTTTAGTGAACATGATCCAAATTCACCACACCTAATCCGATCATCACGAGAAGAGATGTGGTTTCAATGGTGGACAACGAAGTGTCGATCATATCATTCATATGAATCATGCTTAACCTTTCGGTTCTTGTGTTCCGAGGCCATGTTTGTACATGCTAGGCTCGTCAAGTTAGACCCAAGTATTTCCGCGTGTGCAAAACTGGCTTGCACCCGTTGTATGTGAGCGTAGAGTCTATAGCACCCGATCATCACGTGATGCTTGGACACGACGAACTTTCGCAACGGTGCATACTTGGGGAGAACACAGTTTTTATCTTGATCTTTAAGTGAGGAATCATCTTATAATGCTACCGTCGCGATCTAAGCATAATAAGATACATAAAAGGATAAACATCACATGCATATAACTTTATGTGACATGGTATAGCCAATATTCGCGCAATGATCTCCATCTTGTGCGTTCTGGCATGATCTCCCTCACTCCACCATGATTGCCTCCACCACGAATAGCAACTACAACTATTGCTAACTACTTAGCGATAAAGTAAAGCTATTACATGGCGTATAAGAAGTTGACTCGCAGGTCATACACAATTATAAAGACAACCATATGGCTCCTGACGGTTGTGTACTCATCGACATGCAAGTCGTGAAACATTACAAAACATGATCATCGCATACAATATACACATCACATCTTGGGCCATACCATATCACAGAAAACACTCCCTGCAAAAACAAGTTAGACGCCTCTACTTTGTTGTTGCATGTTTTACGTGGCTTATGGGAGTAGATGCTAAGAACGATTCTTACCTACGGAAAGCCACAACGGTGATATTATGGTTGCCAAACTCCGGTGTTAATCCCATGACAAATATAGTGAGAGAAACTGACATCCACCAGCCGCATGTGTGGAACAAGCCACACGTCAAGTGCGGAGCCGGTCTCGCGAACGACGTCGCGTAAGGTTGGCCTGGACCGCTTCAATCTCACTATCCCGCTTCATAAGAAGAACACAAACAAGAGGCTTGCAACAGAAAACATCAACGCCCGCAACAACCATGTTGCGTTCTACTCGTGAAACACATCTACGCATAGATCTAGCTCTGATACCACTGAAGGGTTTCGCGACATAGTAAATCAAAATTTTCTACGGATGCGAACAGAGGGAAAGCCAAGATCTAATCTAGGAGATGCAAACAACGAGAGAGATTGGATTAGATCTTCATACCCTTGAAGATTCACACAGCGGAACGTTCGTCGGAACGTGGGTGATGTAGTCGTACTCGCTTCTCCTCCTCGCGATCCGATCTGATCTAGCATCACAAGTTGCGGTGCCTCCGTGAGATGCACACATGCAGCACCTCAACGTATCCTCCTTCCTTGGTCCAGCAAGTATGGTGGAGAGATGGGTTGGATCTACAACGCGACGGCGCGGTGCAATTGGTGGAGAATTTCTGCAGCAGGGCTTCGCCTACAAGCAGTCGGGAGGGAGAGAGGAGGGCAACAGGGCGGCTAGGGTTGGAGGGTAAGGTGTAGGGGGTTGGTGCGCCCCCACCCCTCTTTATATAGAGGGGGGCGCAGCCCTAGCCCCTCCCCCAAGCCCAAACCGGCGGCCCCAGAGGATAAGGAGTGGGGGGCAAGGAAACCCCCCCTTCTAGAAGGTCTATCTCGAGTTTAAACCTCTCTTGGCCGGCTGGGCCCTATGGGGCCTTGTGCCCCTGGCCCAATGCGGCCAGGGAACTCCCTCATAGGCCCATGCCCCCTCCCGGAAGGTGTGGCCACGTTGGTCCCCTTCCGGAAGGTTCTAGAAGCTTCCGGTATAATACCGATTAACCCGGAACAATTCCGAACTCCAAAAACAGCACTGCCTTATATGAATCTTATTCTCCGGACCACTCCGGAACCTCTCATGATGTCCCGGATCCCATCCGAGACTCCGAAAAAAAACTCATAAACCAATTATCCAATCTATCCTAGCGTCGAGACACGTTAAGTGTGTGACCCTGCGGGTTCGAGAATATGCAGACATGATCTTCTATCAATAATCAACAGCGGGGTCTGGAAACCCATATTGACTCCCACACATTCATCGATGATCATATCGGATGAACCACGATGCCAGGATTCAATCAATCCCTATATATATATTCCCTTCGTCTCGCGATATTTTACTTGCCCGAGATTCGATCGTCGGTACCGTCATACCTAGTTCAATCTCGTTCACAGCAAGTACTTTACTCGTTCCGTAATCCGATATCACTTTGTGATTAACTCCTTAACCACATGCTTGCAAGCGGTGTTGATATCGATTACCGAGTGGGCCCGAAGTATATCTCTCCGACTTGGGAGGGACAAATCCCATCTCGATACATACAACCCAACAGATACTTTCCGATCACCTCAGAGACACCTTTATGATAACCCTCTCATAGGATGACGTTTGATGACCTCAAAGCTTTCTTCCGATACCAGGGAGTTGCATTATCTCATGGTCTAAGGAATACACTATTTGACATAAGAAAAGCTTCGCAAAGACGAACACGATGACACGATCTAATTGCTTCGCTTAGTTTGGTTCTGTCCATCATATCATTCTCCCAATGATATGATCTCATTATCAATTGACAACTCATGTCTATGGTTAGGAAACCTTAACCATCATTGATCAATGAGCTAGTCCATAGAGGCGTACTAGAGACACGGTGTTGTTCACAAACCACACAAGTATTAAAGTTTCCGCTTAATACAATTCTAGCATGGAATATAAACATTATCATGAACAAGAATTATAATAATAACATCTTTATTATTGCCTCTAGGGCATAATTCCAACAAAATTTACAAACACTGCGTATGCTACTCTGAAAGTATCTAGTCGGAATAATTCATTCAAACTAAACACTTGGGGGCTACAGTGAGAATTTTTCTAGCTTAGTCACTCTTAGAGCATTTAGACGCAAAGGACTATGGTTTTCCGTCTAAAACCTCGGGGGCTACAGTGGGATACTCATATGGAATGCAAAAGGAAAATAAAACTTACAAGTGCGATGATCTTGAGGTTGGTAGCGCTCTCAGCAAGCAACTTGCCTAAGGAAAGGTTGTTTCCTTGCAAGATGTCTGCTTGTCGGAGAAGATCCTCAAGACCGTAGGTTGGAGATGTTGACACTGCACCAGGAACCAAAGAGGAGCTGCTCGGCGTGAGCGCCAGGAAGACTATCTTCGGAAATTCTGTGGCTGTCCTGGGTGCGGAGGGGCCACCTTTAGCAGACGTTCCACCCACCACCACCGCCTTACCGCTACCGATGGCATCCTTAGCCGGAGCTTTAGCCATTTGAGTTGCGGTACTTTCTTGCATCGCCTGTTAACCGACAACGACGAGCTCTGCGGAGGCACCCGAGTCCACTTCCATGGCGAAAGGGCCAGATGCATCTTTGGCCTGTGAGCTTGTCGTGGCGGATGTAGGATGGACGTCGGGAGTAACAGGGTCTATGGCGGGAGATGCATGGTGAGGCACGTCATGGTGCAACATATCTTTAATATTTCTAGAAGCCCCCAAAGTTTTGGAGGTCTTCTTCAAACTAGTAGTGACTTTTTTCCTGAAACATGTAAAAAGTATAAGTACAGGAAGAAGACGATCAATGGACAAATGTCGGAGAGAAAGAGGCTTACACAACAGGGGTTCTTTGGAAAAAGGTATCCCGGTAACCTTTCTTTTTTCCGCCTCCAGGGCGGTAGTGGACTTCTTGGAGGATCCACCCTCCGTCTTCTTCTTCTTGCCTCCATCGGCAGCGTCAGAGGTGGAGCTCTTCCGGTTTCGCGCCAGCGGGACATCGTCGTCGGACACGACGGTGACTTCCTTCATCTTTGGGTCGTAGATTTGGACAGCCATGCTATGCTCATCTAGATCGCTGAGCTGTTAATTGAAATCCCAATGTGTTAGACGAGATGATAATGGCTAGACGGAATAACTAGAGTATATTTCATACACGGAAAATAAACAGGTACCTCTGGGCACTTGCCCTCCTCGAACATGTCGTAGGTGATGGCAAAGCCACGCTTCCTGTCCTTCACCTTGACAATATCCTTGAGGCGGAGCCTGACGGATTCACTCGAGAAGTTGTGCTCGGAGATGCGGAGGCTATCCTTCCTCTCCTTAGAGTACTCGTGCATCATCTTGGAGCGGTGCTGCAGAGGTTGGATCCGCCTGACGAACCAGCACATGGCTAGGTCCAACCCGGTCAGACCCGTGTCTACGAACCACTCTATCCGCCTAATGGCACGGGAGGCTTCTTTGTCGGTGGGAAGGGTGGCTTGGGACCTCCATATCTGGGCTTCGGTAGCGGCTCCGTCGACAAAGTCCGGATACGTTTCTTCTCGGCCAGCCAGAGGGATATCTAGGTCGTATAAGTACTTCTGTTGCGAGTTCTTGCAGGATTCATGGCTGACGATGTCGGGGAACCGCCGTCCAAGCCAGATCTTAAAAATAAATGTCCCATAGTTCCTGAGCTCGTCCTTGCCGGCTCCGGCTTCCCTATTGACGGTGAAGAAATAAATAAAGAGATCTAGCCTAGGCCTAATCCCTAAGTAACCCTCACAGAGCGCCGCATAGTTGCTAAGCGCGAGGATTCTATTGGGGGAGAGGTTTTGAGGCTTTACTCGGTAATGGCTAAGGACATCTAGGAAGAAATTGGAGATGGGCAAGGAAACGCCGCGTACCAATTGGGCTTTGATGTAACAACCCTAGTTTCATTAAATATTAATTAGGGTTTGATTTGTGCATAGCATGAGCATGTTCTTAAAATGCATGCAAGAAAAAGAAATTAATGAAAACCCTAAAAACCCTAATCTTCCCCCTCTCTTTGCAAGCATTCAAATGGTTTATGTATTTTGAAATCACAAAATTAAAGGAGCCCAAATTGATTAAAGGGGTCCCTCAGTATTTTGCATATTTTATAAAAACCCTCTGGTGTTTTGAAAGTATTCAAAACAATTTTTAAAATGAATTGCAAAAGAGAAAAACAGATTCTGGAAAAATAAAATGTTTGTTTGCTAAAAAAAATAGCAGCCATCAGCAACCCAGGCCGGCCCAGCTTGCCCCTCCCTTCCTCTTTCCTCTCCCTGCCGCCCACGTGCGCAAGTCAGCAGCCCACCCCAGTCCAGCAGTAGCCCACTCTAGCCCGTACCGCTTCGCCCTCCTTTCTCGTCGTCTTCCTCCAACCAAGCACACAGCACCGTGTCGCCGGCGCCGCCGTCGATCTGCGCCGCCTGCATCTCGCCGTCCGCCGCCTCCTGGAGATGGATAAGATCACAGCCGCGACTCCCTGGCCGTCCCCATCCACTCCCCCTCTCTTCCCTGACCTCCCTCTGTCCTCTCTCGCGAGAACCCGAACCCTAGCCGTGCAGATGTTGCGTCGCCCCACCGTCTCCGGCCACCCCAGGTCCCCCTAAAGCCACCACGAGCTTCACCTCTCCATGCCGGTCTTCCACACCAACGAAATCGAGGAATGGCGCCCGTAACCACCGCAATCGACCTCCTCTTCCTTGCCTCTGGTCGCCGTCTCCACCGATGTTGCCGACGTCGTCCGACTGCCCCTCTCCTCGCCATCGACTCCGTTTGTTTTATGGTGAGCTGCTGGTTCTCCCTAGCCCCTCCGCTCGCTCCCTCTCCCTCTGTGCCGACGCCGCGACACCAACCTGCAAGCTTCATCGCCGCCGCTCGCCGTGGTAGTAGCTCCGGTGACCAATCCGCAGTGGTGTCGCCCCTATTAGGTTCACCCCGATGCCCTGGTTCGTACGGGCTAGGTCCCTTAGCCCCGCGCTTCCCCTGTCACCGTCCCACGCCACCGTCTGATGTGCTCTCCGGCGAGCCCACGTGGCGCTGGCGTGTCGCCCGTGTGGCACCCATGTGGCCATGACGTGGCGTTGACCCTGCTCAGCCAGCGTGATTGCATACATGGCCCCAGGGCCCCAGCAGTCAGTGACTGGGGCTAGCCTCAGCCCCAGTAAGAAACACCCAAACCCCCTAGCTGACATCAGCATGACGCAGTAAAACAATTTAAATGGTTTAATAATTTCTGAAATTTGTATAATATTTTAAATTCAATAACTTTTGATTTATAAGTCAGAAAAATACAAATAATATATAAAAATGTTCAGAAAATTAAAACCTAGCTATCTAAGCTATAATCATGCATTGTTAATCAACTTTCATGACAAGTTTAATTAGAAGAACAAATGCACCCCTCTCATATGTTCCGGAGTTTTCCCGAGTTAGGGTTTTCACCCCTCGGAACCCCGATTAATTTGTCGAGCATGTTTTAGGGTTTCAATTCAATACAATTTAACTTGTCATATCATCATAGTTGCTTGAGCATTGCATCGATGCCATGTGTTGATTGTTTCCCTCTCTTTCCGGTGTTTCGTTCCTCGCGGTAGAATACGATGTCGAGATCGAGATCGAAGACCGAGATTAAGACCATCAAAGATCGATGAACAATACTTGACCAACTCTAACCAAGTCAAGTTCAAGGCTTCCGAAGATCTATTTCTCTGCTATCAACTGGCAAAGGCAAGCATAGCCCCACCATGATATAATCCTATGTTTTCGAAAGCATTTCAATTCCTTCCATGATGCATACGATTCTACTGTGGTATTTTATCGATATATAGAGTATCCTATCTATTGCATTACTCCCTTTGAGCTTATATTACCTGATCCACTGCTCCTAGCATAAATAGGTTTGGCGTGTGTGCACTGCTAGATCTTATATATGTGTCTGCTTAGCCATGCATAGCTGTCAGTCCTGGTCCATCCATATGATGTATCAGATGCAGAGAATCTAGTATGACAGGAGAACGTGATGAGATGATATCAGAGGTGATATGAGTTAAACATGCTAAGGCTTGTATGGGAGGCCACGGTGGGATGTGGTTTTTCTAGTCCCATGCTCACCACCACTAGGACCTGAGTTCTTGCCTTTGGAACTGAGACGAGCATACAACCACACGGGGCCTGGACAACCTCACGAGCAACTAACTTGCCTAGTAGATTCCATGAGTCACATAGTTCGGGCGTTCCATTCGACATACGCATTGAAAATGTTTTCGAAAGAGGGGGTGAAGGAGGTGCATTCATACAGGTAGGGAAGTGTGGCCGCGGTTTCTTGGGGTTGATGGCGCCCCTGGTAAACCAACCTCGCCTGACATCTTTAAGTACCGGCTTCGGGATTTGACCCGTTACGGCGGAATCATACTTATTGCGACTCATGGTATCGGTGAAAGCAAGGTAAAGTTCATGTCTAACCACCCTCTACTGGCCTTCCAAGGAAGAGGGCTAATCGTGTGGCATTAAGAGAAGGTTAGTACGTGTGGGTAAAGTTGTACACCCCTGCAGGGTAATAATCTTTTCAAAAAGCCGTGTTCACGGTTATGAACGAGTTGGTGACCAGATTCTAAGATCATAGAGAATTAGAACATGAACCTAATCGTAAAACTTGGCAACTAATGTTTGTTAAGGATGCTTCCTCATGGGTACGAGGGGGTGATCCTAGTTTCAGATGATGATGATTCTATGGATATCAAAAGATGATGATCAATATTTCAGAGATGTCGCTCTTTTATCCCCTTTTAAAATACTCTGACTAGACGAGCTTCTTCTCCCTCTTGTGTTATAAACGAAAGTGGCTTTATGCAAAACAACTCCACCATTCATAAGTCTTGCGGAGTACACCCTATACTCGCCCTTGCTTTGTTGATACTTTTGGCAGAGTAAGTGTTCCCTGAAGATCAGTTTGGTACTACATCGACATCGACGAGTAGCTTGGGGTTCCCGGTCGGCAGCCTAGAATCTATGGGCTGGGACGTCATAGTTATGCTTCAAGCCTCTTAGGCCATTTGTTAATTTTGCTATACTTAATAGCATAATTTTCTTTCCGTTGTTTGATGTTTGTGGTCAGTGACCTCTGCTTGTAAAAATTTGGTTCTCTGCTTAGTTATGAGGTTGCTGTAATAAATTTTGTGTCGTAGGGTCACTGTTGTGTTACGATTCTTCACTGGATATTCTCGAGCTCAAGGTTAAGCTTATTTAAGACGGAGGTCTAGGTTTTGTTTAGCGCTGATCCCGGGGGTGTCACAGTTCCTAGTATCAGAGCAGTACCGACCGTAGGAAAACCTTGCTATTGGTCGATGTTGAATCTAGTTTTTATGAAAACTATTTTAAAAGCTGAAAAGTATTTGCGAAAACTCTAGTATGCTTCTTTTCTCCTTATCTAGTTTCGCTCTAACTCTGGGTTATTTTATCTGGTGTTGATTTTGGAAAAGTTTTGATATCTCTTCTAGTCCTTCAAAGCTTAGGAGCGTTCTTGGCATGTCGATTCTCAGCCAATTGACCTAGTGTTGAGTTCTCTGGAGTTGTGTGTGTTGTGAATTACTTGTCCCCTTTGCTCTTGTTCATTTGAGATATTTCTTTCCATCATGATATCTCTATCTTTTGGATCCACAATTTTAAACTGTTGGATCTGCAGTGTTCTATTCTAGGCTTCGAGGTTTCCTTTCGCCTCGAGTGCCTCCTTTTCGTTTGTTGGGTACTTCAGAAGTCGTTTCTTCTCTTGGAAGCTACCTCGTGAATACTATCTTGCAGTGTACACTATGTCACGCAAGTAGTAGTTACTTCTTTCTTTGGGTTTTAACCCTTGGACTTGAACCAAAGATCCCTGATTGTGCTGGATTCTAGTGTTGTGAATCTTGTACATGAAGCTGACCTTTAACCCAAGATCCCTTTTGTTGACCTCTGTCGTTAATGTTCATACATTACCTCAGGATGGCTAGTACCTTCTAGTATAGCCTTCAAGCTTGTGGTTTTGTCGCAATTGAATTGTGACAACAAAGGACTTCCCCTACCACATGCTATGGCAGATGTTCTCTAATGGAACCAAATAGATCACGACAAGAGTACTCCTCGTGCGTCTCGCATCTATACCGTGACTCTGCCACACCTTACCTTTCTTTGAATTGGTTTTTAGAAGGTTTTTAACTTATGCATCCACATCTCGGGATTTTATCCTGAGCATGTTCATCTTTTTCCCTTGTTGTTTTTCGACCTTTGTTTACCAGTTGGTAGCCAAGTAGTAAATGTGCATTGGTGTCTTCCGATGCAAGATACTCTTGTGGTCCATCATGACAAACCATTTCGGGATGTCAGGAGAAACAAACTCCAGCACCTCATCATATCTAGGACCAGGTCAAAGTGTTGTAAACCGCAAATCAAGAGGCATTGATTTTCTTCCATATGTTCAACCTTGAAGTATCACACTCTTCTATACTAAGAGGTCATGTTAAGTTTCATGACCCCTTAATGAAGTGATGCTCTTACACATATTTACCCACCCTTCCTCGAGCTTTCGCGCTCGTGAGTGATGCGTGTGAGTAATAATGTGGCCATCTGAGATTCTAGCAATTCTTATTGTTTGAACTCAAGGACATTTGTGCAATTCCTAGCGTGATTGATTAACCCTATCACTAAGCGAAGAATGATTGCGTTACCAAGTCCGCTACTCTGGTACACTCTCTTCGGTCAAATATTTAGGTTTGTGTCGAAGCTCTAAGACTATGTCTGCTTGCCTTACTAAGCAAGTTTCCTCTCGAACTAAGTGACATATCGGTGGTCCGTGATATTCTAGTTGTCTACTAGAAGTGTTGCCATGTTGCCACATGACCGTGTTGTCAAGTTCTTGATCAATTAAGTTCTCTGAACTGCTCTTTTCTCCAAGGATCCATACTGGATACCCCTGAACTAGTTGGTTGAGCTTAAACAACAACTTGGAGAGTTGTAAGACAAAATGTTTTATCCAACTTTGTTCCTTCTTGAAGGGTTTTCTAGTTTTGTTCGTGTTGAAGAATGATAATATTTCCTCCAAGGATATGTTATCGTCCCCACTTTTGATTTGATTCGGGTTATCATCAAATCAAACTCAGTTCCAAGGACTATCTTGATGATGTTTCCTCTTGTGATGTTTCACTTGAGTATATCTTAATTTTCTTTGGTCTGAACAATACTTTTGCGTTGTTCATATAACATACGAGTTCATCTTCTTGGAGTGTCTTGGTAAGTTTCTTATTGAGCCCATCAATGACATTATTATTCTCTACATGTTAGATTGTATTCATATGGAACAATTGACATTAATGTTGGAAACTTTCGAGAACCATCTTCGGGTCAGTTCGAAGTATGTGTTCTGGATGTTAGAAGAGACTTTCTCTAGTTCATGGGCAGTTGTTGAAAGATGTCACCGTGGATTCGAGTAGAGTTAGCTCTGTTCCCTAAGGACACATGTGTGTATTGTTATTAGCACCTTATGTGTGTGCAGTTGTCTCTCGATAAGTTGTAAATACATAGGTCTAGCAATCTAGCTCGTCTTTTGGAGCTTGACACTATAGTTCCTATCTTGGGCATCTAGTAACTTTACCTTTGCAGTAAATGTTGCAAATTTTCTATTCGGACATGCTGAGTCTGAATTATCATCTCACCTAACCAAAGATGAATCTCAAGCAGCAATGATGTTTGGTGCTCCTCAAGGTTTTGATATTGGTCTCTTTGTAAGTCTGGCAAGATTGATGTAATGGTTGACACACTAAGCCAGAAAGACCTCTTGCCATATTCTCTTGAAGTTAGAACCAACAACTACTCTTCATGAGGCTTCTTCTATAATTAATTATAGGAGTTGTTATTATGGTCTCTTTTGTATCCGAAGTCCGACCTTTACTTGATGTCTGCTTTCTTGAACATCAAGGAGAACATTTAAAGTAGTGTTGCTAAATGTCTCTCGGTCGATCCTTCAGACCATTTTATGATGGCAAGCGTCTTGTTATGCCAAGTACTTGGAGTCTGAGAATGAAATTTCTTTCTTCTCGTGTTATTAGGAACCTTCTAAACTATTCATCTTGGTGGTGTAAAGTGATATCATGATCTTTGGCAAAGATTTTGATCGTCCTGAATGAATAAAGAGTTTTCTTCCCGCTTTCTTAAACATGTTCGAAGAGTGACCATGATTTTGGTAATCAATAGTTTCTCTTGTTACATGTTCCTTGTGACTCTTATGAGTCCTCTCCACCAAAACACCTTTCTTCCTTGGCCTTGTGTTGAATGAAAGAGTGACCCTTCTATGTCAAAAGTAGTTCAACAGCTTGGTTTTGTTGATATCTATCTCTTCCACCTATAAAGCTCTATTAAGTTGTTTAGTAGAGGTTTACTTCCCGAAGTCTGTGTTCTTTTTCCACATGTTGGAAGTCTCCTTTCCTAAAAAGTTGAACTCTTCTGCAAGCTCCATGGTCTCAATCCTTGTGAAGACCAGTTATCTGTCACCTTGAAACCATCTCCTCTTGTTTCCTCTGTTACCTTGGCGTGTTTCATGTTGTTGGCTTTAGAGATGTTCGCGAAACATCTATACATGATTTGATCATGAGATACTTAGTATGTGGTTTCGTGTCATTCCCTCTCTTCCTTAGTGTGAGCAGCCACCTCGAAGATTATGAAGCGCTTCGTCCACTCGTCATGGTGGCATGTATCAACATCTTCGAGAAGATCGTCGAAGTTTAGTGTAACCCTGTTCCTTTTATCTTCCTACCTAGGAATCTCGGGTCGAGATTCTTTTAAGAGGGATAGAATTGTAACAACCCTAGTTTCATTAAATATTAATTAGGGATTGATTTGTGCATAGCATGAGCATCATCTTAAAATGCATGCAAGAAAAAGAAATTAATGAAAACCCTAATCTTCGCCCTCTCTTTGCAAGCATTCAAATGGTTTATGTATTTTGAAATCACAAAATTAAAGGATCCCAAATTGATTAAAGGGGTCCCTCAGTATTTTGCATATTTTATAAAAACCCTCTGGTGTTTTGAAAGTATTCAAAACAGTTTTTAAAATGAATTGCAGAAGAGAAAAACATATTCTAGAAAAAGAAAATGTTTGTTTGCTAAAAAAAATAGCAGCCAGCAGCAACCCAGGCCGCCCCAGCTTGCCCCTCCCTTCCTGTTTCCTCTCCCTGCCGCCCACGTGCGCAAGTCAGCAGCCCACCCCAGCCCAGCAGCGGCCCACTCCAGACCGTACCGCTTCGCCCTCCTTTCCCGTCGTCTTCCTCCAGCCAAGCACACAACACCGTGTCGCCGGCGCCGCTGTCGATCTGCGCCGCCTGTATCTCGACGTCCGCCGCCTCCTGGAGATGGATAAGATCACCGCCGCGACTCCCTGGCCGTCCCCATCGACTCCCCCTCTCTTCCCCGACCTCCCTCTCTCCTCTCTCGCGAGAACCCGAACCCTAGCCGTGCAGATGTTGCGTCGCCCCGCCGTCTCCGGCCACCCCAGGTCCCCCTAAGGCCACCACGAGCTTCGCCTCGCCATGCCGGTCTTCCACTCCAACAGAATCGAGGAAGGTGTAACTACCTCGGTGAATTACGCTCCTAGTTACAAGCCTGGATGAGCGGAAATGGTTGAAATAGTATGGTGGGGCCCAAATGCCACTCACAGGTAGACCTTTCGGCCGTCCCAACCATTTCCAAACATCGGGACAAGAACGGGCGGCGTAATCGGCAGGCGAAGGGATCAACTACATACACAAATGAGTATGTATGCAAGCCACCATAGAACAGTACATCAGAGCCATTCCATCTAAAAAGAAAGGAAATATAGCAACGCCATACGACAAGATTCAAATGTCCTAGATAGATATAATAGTTTAGGATATCTCCTCATACATCAAACATCAGAGTATCAGGCGGAAGCGGCAAACAAGATCCGAGTACGGATAAGAGGTAAATCGGCATAAGATGCCCCATAAATAAACACATCCCGCCCACAGATCTCACGGATCCCCGTTCCCGGAATCTCTACACCGAACGATCGTTGCCCACATCGTCCGCCTCCTCCACCCAGTATCCATCTTGTGAGTGTACCTGTTCATCTGAATCAAATAATTTATCGTGTGAGACCCTAGGGGTACTCAGCAAGTCTTTATGCCTCTAAAGGGGACACAACCTGGGGTGACGCAATTGCAGCAAAAGATAAACCCTAATAATTCTATAGATACTCGCTAACCATCCGCCTAACCAAAGATAGACAGATGTCCGTGAATTAATGACAACAGTTATAACAGTAACATCAACAGATCCATCCTCCTCCCCGCTTACCGACGAGGAAGCGGACGAACAACCCCCATCCGTTGGCAGTTTTATTATCCATTCCATGAGTGTTGCACTATTTACTAGTCAGTTACTTAGTCAAATTAAAAGCGGTACTTTAGTTATGCTTGTCTATGATCGAGAAACTGTGCTCCAAGTTGTCCATAACCGCGGACACGGCTTTCAGAAAGTTTTACCCAGCAGGGGTGAACAAATAGCAACACACACTCGATCAACCTCGGAAAAACCAAAACAAAATCCAACGAGGCTTTCACGACAAAGCAATCACAAGATTCAGAAATATTTCAGGGGGCCACCCCATTAAGTACACCCGCGACGAAGTTAGCTGACTTCGAGATGGACTCAAGGTTTGTGGGGCTGGCTGTAAACGACTAGGAACCCGAAAGTGTGACTGGGCTTGTCGATACCGCGAAAACGGGTCACGATCCTAAACAGTACAGGTGCTCCTCGCACAATCGTAAATAAAGCAGTAAAGCATGGCATAAGTACAGGATAGTCAATAAAACCTCAAAATAGTTTGTGGCCCCAAGAAATAAGAATGAATCAAGCTCTGGCTCAGGGGGGTCCCATAAGCCTCCCGGATGTGGATAGCGCGAATATTCAAGGAACAGGAATCAAGTACTCGGGGTCCTACGGGACACAAGTGAGCAGGAAAAACCAAATAGCAGATATTACTCACCGGTGCCACTTTCATTAGTTATCCCATTACTACTCAGGTTAAGTTGTTTAGGTACCTCGTTATCCATCAGACACTCACATACCCTACACATGCTGTTCTATGACTCGCATGGCTCAAACAACTCCTGTAGTAATGGCTCATGGGATGGAGGAACAAGCTTCGGTGGGGTTTAAAAGTAAAGGCTATGCAGTACTTGGGATTCAGTTTAATGCAATCGCGACTCAATGATGCAAGAATAAGATAGAGGCAATAGGTACTAAATGTATGCAAGCATGTGGTAGTGCTTGCCTGGCAGCTCAGTTGAAGCGAGAGAAGGATCTGGTAGTGCTCCTGGTTTTCTTGATATATCCCCTGCTCAGCGTCTATTCGAAGAAGAACCAAACAAACAAGGGCCAACATAAATAAAGTGCACAAGCATAGGAATAAATGCGACAAGCAAACAATCATTCCATGATGAAGGATGCACAATTTGCATGGCAGTAAAGTAGCATGGCATGGGTGAGGTGTAGATTACAAGAAATAAACATTTTATTGAGTTTCGGTCACATTTTATACCCAAATAAGTTGCTGTACTCTTTATATTTATATGATGCATTCTGCAATTCAGAACATGGAATGCATAAACAGAAAGGTCTCGTCGAGCTGATCATTTTAGACATATCATTTGTTAAATTTGGAGTTATAAATCAAAAGTTATTAATTAATTAAGAAAAGGGCATTTTATTGTAATTTAATTCAACTTGACATTTAAAGTGTTCAAAATATATTTTGGATGGCATATTTGAAATCCACACATTTTTCTGATTTGAAAACATATATTATTTGTATTATTTGGAATTATGAATTTAAATTTATTTTAAAGTCAAAATTATTAAATAGGGTCAAAGTCAAAGGTTGACTAGTTTGAATTAGTTTTGAAAATATTTGATTAAAGATTTGAATTAACATTCAAAAACAAAACACTTTTCATATAAGGTTTGAATTCAAATTCCAAACCATTTGAAAGTTATGAACTAATTTATATTTAAACAGATTTGAAATTTGAATTTGATTTCAGAAAGTTCTCTGGACTTTTCTTACTCACTGGCTTTCTACCCAAGGAGGATGACAGGCGGGCCCGGGGCAGAGCAGGGCCACGCACGCGCGCGGCCAGCCGGTGGGCGACACGTGGGCGGTCCGGGGACTGCGGGTTGAGGAAGAGAAAACCACAGGGGCCTTTTTATAAAATGTTCGGGGAGGTGGTTTTGGACTGCCGAACTCTAATTTTAACACTCGAAAAACTGCGAGCTGGAACCAAGTTCGGAAGACGATGGCGACCAAACGGAGACGAATTGCGCCCTGACGCAAAAAAGAAAGATGAAGAGGAATGCTAGGGTTACAACTTTCGTGTTTGGAGCTTCGCCAACGGAGGCCTGCAGCGGACGGGGCAAGGAGATGAACCGAGGAGCAGAAGCGGCTTTGGCGGGCTGACGAACTCCGACAGTTCGACGACGGAAACCGTGATCTGGCGAGGATGATTTCGAGAGATTTACTACTCCGTTTCATGCGCCGTTTGATCCTACTGAAAGCTGGAAGTGCCCTCTTTGTAAAAGCGCAAGGGTATGTGCCTAAATAGATCTATGTAGTCCAGGAGATGAGTGAGAATTTCGGTACTGCAGGTGTCGTGCAGGGTGCTGCTGAAACTGTCGAGCTCTTGCCTGGGCCTGACGTGCGCGACGGTGACGAGGGAGGGGAACTATGGCTGCGGTGGCGAGCTCTCGTGCGGCAGGGAGGGCATAGGAAGGAGGGGAATGGAAAGGGGGGCTTACCACGAGGCCGGCGGTGGTCTCGGAGGGCTCGGGGGTGGTTGGGGATGGCGGCAAGGCGAGGACGAAGATGGCTGCGCCCGCTGGTCCACCCGAGAACGATGACTGGAGGACAGCGTACAGTTGCTCCCAGCTCCTCCTGGCCCTGCAGCTTGACGCGGTGGACGACGTAGACCGGCCTCCTTCGCTCACCGGCTCCAGAAGAAGATCATGGAGGCGACGCGATGATGTTGCACTCGGGTAAGGGGAAGACAGACGGGAGCAGAGGTAGAGGGATGGGGATGGCGGCGTGGGAGGGGAGGAAGCTAGGGTTCTGGGGTAGAGGATCCAGGGAATGAGGATAAGAAGGGGATGAGGGTTCGGGTGGTGACGAGGCTGACGGTGGGAGACGGTCACCTGCCTCCTCCGTTGTCTGCTGCAGAGAGGAGGAAGACGATGGACAACGACGGTGAACAGGACGGCGTGAAGGGGTATGGGGTCCAGGGGGTGTTGGGCTGGCTGGGAAAGGAACGTTGCACTGCTGGGCTGGGCCGGCTCCCCCTCTCTCTCTCCAGCCTTTTTGTTTATTAATTGTTTGTTTGTTTCTATTCTATTACAATTTCAAACCAGCTTCTAATTTCAAATTCTTTTGAACTTTTTCCCAGGGGATTTTGAACAGAGGGTTTGACCATGAGGAGAGGCAAGAGAGAATGCCCACATACATATTCATTTTGGGCATTTTACTAGAATTGGGATTTAGGGTTTAGAAAATGGAACAAAAACATTTGGAAAAAATAATGGACCCTAGCAAGTGGATCCCATCTTGTAGGAACAAAAATAGTGAGAGATAAAAAGAGAGAAGAAGGTAATGGTGATAGCATTATACAATCAAGACAAAACATTGCAAGGTTTGATATGATGCTCAAATGCAAGGTGGCATGATGACATGAGCATGATATAATTATGATGCAACAATTATATATAGGAAGTAGCCATTATATTACTAAACCAAGTAGCATTACAATTGTTAGACAAATGGGATGCTACAACTCTCCCCCACTAAACAGGAATCTCGCCCCGAGATTCTAGGAAGAAGAAGAAGACTCAAAGAGGGTAGGATAGTTGGCACGGAGCTCATCTTCACGTTCCCAAGTGGCTTCATCAACAGAATGGTGCGACCACTGCACCTTGCAGAACTTGATGGACTTGTTATGAGTCCTTCTTTTTGCGACTTCGAGGATTTTTGTGGGGTGTTCTTGATAAGACAGGTCTTCTTGGAGATTGATAAGCTCATGGTCCACGGTCCTGCCGGGATCCTTGAAGCACTTCTTGAGTTGAGAGATGTGGAACACATCATGAACCTTGAGTTTTTCCGAGAGCTCAAGAGCATAAGCAACTTCTCCTCTTCTTCCACGAATTTTGAAAGGACCAATGTATCTAGGAGCCAGCTTTCCTTTGATACCAAAGCGGTGTGTGCCTTTCATGGGAGTGACATGAAGGTAAACGAGATCACCAGGGACATACACCATGTCCGTGTGCTTTCTGTCATAATTGCTCTTCTGGCGACTTTGAGCAATCTTCAGATTTTCAAGAATGATATGCACCTTCTCCTCCGCTTGAGTTACAATGTCAGGGCCAAACCATATTCTTTCTCCTGCACCCGACCAACCAATCCGAGTTCTGCACTTGCGACCGTAGAGAGCCTCAAATGGTGCCATCTTTAGACTTTTCTGGAAGCTGTTGTTGTAAGAGAATTTAGCATAAGGAAGACATTCTTCCCACTTCATGCCAAAAGAGATGACGCAAGCACGTAGCATATCCTCCAGAATCTGATTGATCCTTTCAACTTGTCCTTGCGACTGAGGGTGGTAAGCTGTGCTGAAGTTCAATT
The DNA here is from genome assembly GCA_916181665.1 of Avena sativa. Classification (NCBI taxonomy): domain Eukaryota; kingdom Viridiplantae; phylum Streptophyta; class Magnoliopsida; order Poales; family Poaceae; genus Avena; species Avena sativa. The sequence goes on along the minus strand of OV702279.1, from coordinate 37,717,435 downwards.
TTGTTCCCAAAGCATTTTGGAAACTTTCCCAGAACTTGGAAGTGAAGATGCTCCCACGGTCTAAACTGATCTCAAGCGGAACCCCATACAGAGAGACAATTCTGTTGATATAGAGCTCAGCCAACTGAATTCCAGAAATTGTTTCCTTGACGGGGAAGAAGTGAGCCACTTTAGAAAGACTGTCAATGACAACAAAGATTGCATTGTTGCCCTTCTGCGACCTTGGAAACCCAGTGATGAAGTCCATCTCTTCTTTCTCCCATTTCCATTCCGGGGGTTTCAATGGCTGTAGAAGACCGAAAGGTTTCTGATGGACAGCTTTCACTCTGCGGCAGACATCACACTCCGAGACATACTTGGCACAATATCGTTTCAAACCCGGCCACCAATATTGTGTTTTCAAGTCCATGTACATCTTTGTGCAGCCAGGTTGGATAGAAAGAACAGAATCGTGCGCCTCCTTGAGAACTTGCTCTCTCAAACCCGGGTAGTTCGGAACAAACATCCGGTGTTCAAAGAAAAGCGTGCCTTGATCATCGACGTGGAAGGACTCATACTTCGGAAGCTGAAGTTTGGAGATGATCTTTCTGGTGTGCGGATCACCCAGCTGACGAGAGCGAACCTTTTCTTCCAAAAGAGGGGTTGCTATAAGGTTCAGGAGATACCCTTGTTCCACAACTTCAAGGTTGAGCTGACGGAATTCCTCGCACAAGAGAGGCTGTTGTTCTTCCATCATGAGGTTGTTGACATAAGCTTTGCGGCTGAGAGCATCGGCCATGACATTAGCTTTGCCCGGGGTGTAGTTGATGGTCAAATCAAAATCATTGATTGCTTCAATCCATCTCCTCTGCCGAAGGTTGAGATCAGGCTGAGTGAAGATATACTTCAAACTCTTGTGATCAGAAAAGATTTCACAACGGTTGCCCAGCAAGTAGTGCCTCCATAGCTTCAAAGCAAAGACAACTGCTGCGAGCTCGAGGTCATGTGTAGGATAGTTGATCTCATGCGTCTTCAACTGTCGAGAGGCATAAGCAACAACTTGTTTTTCTTGCATAAGGACCGCACCCAATCCTTGCAAAGAGGCGTCACAGAATATCTGGAAAGGCTTAGATGTATCCGGAGGAACCAAGACTGGTGTGGAAGTGAGCTTCTCTTTGAGTGTCTCAAAGCTTGCTTGACATGCAGGAGTCCAAAGGTATTTCTTGCCTTTCTTGAGGAGATCGGTAAGAGGCTTCGCTATCTTCGAAAAGTTCTGAACGAAGCGACGGCAATAACTAGCCAAACCAAGGAAACTCCGCACTTCTTTGACATTAACAGGAGGAAGACATTCAAAAATTGTCTTCACAGTTTCCGGGTTGACTGCAATGCCCTTGGCAGAGATGACGTGACCAAGATAGGTTACTTGAGGCAGCCAAAACTCACACTTGGAGAACTTTGCATACAGGCGGTCTCACGAAGCTTGTTTAGGACACACCGAAGGTGTTCTTCATGCTCTTCCTTTGACTTTGAATAGACTAGGATGTCATCCAGATAGACCACAACGAACTTATCAAGATACTCCCTGAAAACCGAGTTCATAAGCCTCGAGAAGGTAGCAGGTGCGTTTGTGAGACCGAAAGACATGACCGTGTACTCATACAGGCCATAGCGGGTGGTGAAAGCTGTTTTAGGAACATCTTCCTTGCGAATCTTGATTTGATGATAACCACTTCTCAAGTCAAGCTTAGAGAATACCACAGCTCCAGCTAGCTGATCGAAGAGATCATTAATCCGCGGAAGGGGATATTTATTCTTGATGGTTTTAGCATTGAGAGCCCGATAGTCAACACAAAGTCTATCAGTCCTGTCCCGCTTCTTCACAAAGATTGTTGGGCTACCCCAAGAAGAAGTACTGTGTTGAATGAAACCCAACTTCTCTTGTTCATCAAGCTGACGTATGAGTTCAGCCAACTCAGCAGGACCCATTTTATAAGGCCGCTTGGAGATAGGAGCCGTTCCAGGTTCAAGCTCAATTACAAACTCAACCTCACGATCCGGAGGCATACCCGGCAACTCTTCAGGAAAAACATCTGGGAATTCACAGACCACCGGAACACTCTGAATAGCTTCCATAGCATCATCATTCAGAGCCGCCAAAGAGAAAAGCTGGATAGCAGGAGTCAGACTTGGAGAATAGACTATATGGCCTTCAGGAATCTTCAGAGAAACCGAGCGTTCAGCACAATCAATCACAGCTGCATTTGCTGTCAACCAATCCATGCCCAAGATGGCATCAATGTCAGAATTGCCCAGAAGAATTAAGGACGCCGAGAACGAAGAGCCACCAATCTCAATTTGATTGCCATGGCTGATATGAGCAGCCCTCATGTTTGAACCAGGAGATAGTACCACCAGACGACGTGATAAAGGAACCCTAGCCAGGTCATGTTCTTGTGCAAACTTATGCAAAACAAAAGAATGCGAAGAACCAGAATCAAACAAAACTCGTGCAGGGACTGAGTTAACGGGAAGCATACCCATCACAACTCCAGGTGTATGCTCAGCTTGAGCGGCGTTGACACAGTTGGCACGAGCAACAGTAGACCCGGGCTTGGTGTTGATGTTGAGAGCCCGAGGTGGTGGTGCACGAACCAACGGAGAGCTTGCCGCAGATCTTGGAGGTGGTGGAGGAAGAGCTTTGTTTTTCATCGGACAGTTCCAGTTTTGATGCCCAGTGTCTCCACACGTGAAACAAGCACCAGGTGGACGTGGAGCAACATAGCCAGGGACTCTGCCAGGCGCTCCAGGGTAGTGGTGGTTGTAGCCCCTGGGAGCAGCAGTGAGGAAGTTTGTTGGCCTTGCCGCGAAGCTTGAAGGTCTTGGTGGAGCCAGGAGCGACGGTGGGGTGTTAGGAACCTAGACACGACGCTTAGAAGGAGTTGACATAGCTGAAGAGCTTGCTGCATCACGGTTGTGTTTCTTTGACTCTTCAAACACTTGTCTACTTGCTTCTTCCTGGAGAGCTGTATGCTGAAGTTCCAGAAAAGACGCCGGCCTTGCATGTGTGATTGCATATTTAATCGATGCATTGATCCCTTGCCGGAACCTCTTTTGCTTCTTCTTGTCATCAGAGATCTCATCGCCACCATAACAAGAAAGATTCATGAAGTTCCTGATGTAGGTATTGACATTGTCATTTCCCTGCTTGAGGTTGAGAAACACTTCCTTCATCCTTTCCATGACAATTTCTGACAGATACTGCTCTTTGAATGCTCCAGTGAACCGTTCCCAAGTAGGCTGAAAACCAGTGCAGTTTGCCTTCAGGTAATTCTCCCACCAGAGAGCTGCATCTCCCTTCAGAAGGTGAGTAGCACATTTTACCCATTCTTGCTCAGGAACATCAGCAGTCTCCAGTAGCCTTGACATCTCACGCAACCAATCATCAGCATCAAGTGGTTGATCAGAAACATCAAATTGGCGTGGGTTGAACTTCAGGAAGCTTTTGATGTCTCCTCGCTTGGGAGGTGGAGGTAGCGGAGCAAACTCATTCCTCCGAACACTTTCTTCAAAACGCTGTTGGTTCTGCTGCATTGCTGCCAAGGCATTGGCGATGTTTGACAACACGGACCCCAGTTCAGGTGGTATGTCCTTATCAGAACGGCGTGGCGGTGCCATCCTGTGATTGATATAAAACACAAGTCAGTACTATAATGGAGAATAATAATAATCCAAAATAGTACCAAGATGGAATTACTCAAGATTAAAGGATACAATTTACTAAGATGATATTAAAATATCAACAAAGTTCAAAGCACCTAGAAGATATTAAGCATATCGCACACGATTGAAAAGGAGTGTGGTACACAGATATATCAAAGAAAAAAATTTCCGCAAATTTCGGCATTAAAATACCAGTAGATGCGCAAAATCACTTAACGAATTAAGATTAGCGACTTTACCAATTCAATATACAAAAGCGAATGATAAGAGTAGTGGTATGGTCGCGAATCCATCCCGCACTCAAAGCATTACTCCGCACATGACTAAGTAGAACACAAATCCCAACCCCTTCTTCTCACAATGAACCTAAAGATTGGTAACTACGGAAACGAACACCCCAAACAAGATAACGTCGGATAACAAAGAGTAAGACATGTCGCGGTGGTATACAACGAATCAGATAGATCGCGTCGGGTTGCAAAGCCTGTCGGTATGGAATGTACCAACAGTTGATAACCAAAAGGCCGATTGTGATAACAATTTGGATGCAATAGATAGACAAGGAATTACACACACACACACACACACAACCTATGGTACTACGGAAACCCAGAACACGTGAATCCTAGTTTGAATTTTAAGAAGAGGATTGAAAACGTTACACTTCCTTACCAGAAAGGGTGGGTGGGTGGGTAAGAAGAAAAGTGGAAGCAGTCCTACTCTCACGTTTTGTTTTTCCCTAATATACATAACTACCAACATATTTGCTAGACTGACAACGACCATTTGGCTGAGACCCTGAAGGGCGGGATGGCTCTGATACCAATTGTAACTACCTCGGTGAATTACGCTCCTAGTTACAAGCCTGGATGAGCGGAAATGGTTGAAATAGTACGGTGGGGCACAAATGCCACTCACAGGTAGACCTTTCGGCCGTCCCAACCATTTCCAAACATCGGGACAAGAACGGGCGGCGTAATCGGCAGGCGAAGGGATCAACTACATACACAAATGAGTATGTATGCAAGCCACCATACAATAGTACATCAGAGCCATTCCATCTAAAAAGAAAGGAAATATAGCAACGCCATACGGCAAGATTCAAATGTCCTAGATAGATATAATAGTTTAGGATATCTCCTCATACATCAAACATCAGAGTATCAGGCGGAAGTGGCAAACAAGATCCGAGTACGGATAAGAGGCAAATCGGCATAAGATGCCCCATAAATAAACACATCCCGCCCACAGATCTCACGGATCCCCGTTCCCGGAATCTCTACACCGAACGATCGTTGCCCACATCGTCCGCCTCCTCCACCCAGTATCCATCTTGTGAGTGTACTTGTTCATCTGAATCAAATAATTTATCGTGTGAGACCCTAGGGGTACTCAGCAAGTCTTTATGCCTCTAAAGGGGACACAACCTGGGGTGACGCAATTGCAGCAAAAGATAAACCCTAACAATTCTATAGATACTCGCTAACCATCCGCCTAACCAAAGATAGACGGATATCCGTGAATTAATGACAACAGTTATAACAGTAACATCAACAGATCCATCCTCCTCCCCGCTTACCGACGAGGAAGCGGACGACCAACCCCCATCCGTTGGCAGTTTTATTATCCATTCCATGAGTGCTGCACTATTTACTAGTCAGTTACTTAGTCAAATTAAAAGCGGTACTTTAGTTATGCTTGTCTATGATCGAGAAACTGTGCTCCAAGTCGTCCATAACCGCGGACACGGCTTTCAGAAAGTTTTACCCTGCAGGGGTGCACACATAGAAACACACACTCGATCAACCTCGGAAAAACCAAAACAAAACCCAACGAGGCTTTCACGACAAAGCAATCACAAGATTCAGAAATATTTCAGGGGGGCACCCCATTAAGTACACCCGCGACGAAGTTAGCTGACTTCAAGACGGACTCAAGGTTTGTGGGGCCGGCTGTAAACGACTGGGAACCCGAAAGTGTGACTGGGCTTGTCGATACCGCGAAAACGGGTCACGATCCTAAACAGTACAGGTGCTCCTCGCACAATCGTAAATAAAGCAGTAAAGCATGGCATAAGTACAGGATAGTAAATAAAACCTCAAACTAGTTTGTGGCCCCAAGAAATAAGAATGAATCAAGCTCTGGCTCAGGGGGGTCCCATAAGCCTCCCGGATGTGGATAGGGCGAATATTCAAGGAACAGGAATCAAGTACTCGGGGTCCTACGGGACACAAGTGAGCAGGAAAAACCAAATAGCAGATATTACTCACCGGTGCCACTTTCATTAGTTATCCCATTACTACTCAGGTTAAGTTGTTTAGGTACCTCGTTATCCATCAGACACTCACATACCCTACACATGCTGTTCTACGACTCGCATGGCTCAAACAACTCCTGTAGTAATGGCTCATGGGATGGAGGAACAAGCTTCGGTGGGGTTTAAAAGTAAAGGCTATGCAGTACTTGGGATTCAGTTTAATGCAATCGCGACTCAATGATGCAAGAATAAGATAGAGGCAATAGGTACTAAATGTATGCAAGCATGTGGTAGTGCTTGCCTGGCAGCTCAGTTGAAGCGAGAGAAGGATCTGGGTAGTGCTCCTGGTTTTCTTGATATATCCCCTGCTCAGCGTCTATTCGAAGAAGAACCAAACAAACAAGGGCCAACATAAATAAAGTGCACAAGCATAGGAATAAATGCGACAAGCAAACAATCATGCCATGATGAATGATGCACAATTTGCATGGCAGTAAAGTAGCATGGCATGGGTGAGGTGTAGATTACAAGAAATAAACATTTTATTGAGTTTCGGTCACATTTTATACCCAAATAAGTTGCTGTACTCTTTATATTTATATGATGCATGCTGCAATTCAGAACATGGAATGCATAAACAGAAAGGTCTCGTCGAGCTGATCATTTTAGACATATCATTTGTTAAATTTGGAGTTATAAATCAAAAGTTATTAATTAATTAAGAAAAGGGCATTTTATTGTAATTTAATTCAACTTGACATTTAAAGTGTTCAAAATATATTTCGGATGGCATATTTGAAATCCTCACATTTTTCTGATTTGAAAACATATATTATTTGTATTATTTGGAATTATGAATTTAAATTTATTTTAAAGTCAAAATTATTAAATAGGGTCAAAGTCAAAGGTTGACTAGTTTGAATTAGTTTTGAAAATATTTGATTAAAGATTTGAATTAACATTCAAAAACAAAACACTTTTCATATAAGGTTTGAATTCAAATTCCAAACCATTTGAAAGTTATGAACTAATTTATATTTAAACAGATTTGAAATTTGAATTTGATTTCAGAAAGTTCTCTGGACTTTTGTTACTCACTGGCTTTCTACCCAAGGAGGATGACAGGCGGGACCGGGGCAGAGCAGGGCCACGCACGCACGCGGCCAGCCGGTGGGCGACACGTGGGCGGTCCGGGGACTGCGGGTTGAGGAAGAGAAAACCACAGGGGCCTTTTTATAAAATGTTCGGGGAGGTGGTTTTGGACTGACGAAACTGAATTTTAACACTCGAAAAAATGCGAGCTGGAACCAAGTTCGGAAGACGATGGCGACCAAACGGAGACGAATTGCGCCCTGACGCAAAAAAAAGATGAAGAGGAATGCTAGGGTTACAACTTTCGTGTTTGGAGCTTCGCCAATGGAGGCCTGCAGCGGACGGGGCAAGGAGATGAACCGAGGAGCAGACGCGGCTTGGGCGGGCTGACGAACTCCGACAGTTCGACGACGGAAACCGTGATCTGGCGAGGATGATTTCGAGAGATTTACTACTCCGTTTCATGCGCCGTTTGATCCTACTGAAAGCTGGAAGTGCCCTCTTTGTAAAAGCGCAAGGGTATGTGCCTAAATAGATCTATGTAGTCCAGGAGATGAGTGAGAATTTCGGTACTGCAGGTGTCGTGCAGGGTGCTGCTGAAACTGTCGAGCTCTTGCCTGGGCCTGACGTGCGCGACGGTGACGAGGGAGGGGAACTATGGCTGCGGTGGCGAGCTCTCGTGCGGCAGGGAGGGCATAGGAAGGAGGGGAATGGAAAGGGGGGCTTACCACGAGGCCGGCGGTGGTCTCGGAGGGCTCGGGGGTGGTTGGGGATGGCGGCAAGGCGAGGACGAAGATGGCTGCGCCCGCTGGTCCACCCGAGAACGATGACTGGAGGACAGCGTACAGTTGCTCCCAGCTCCTCCTGGCCCTGCAGCTTGACGCGATGGACGACGTAGACCGGCCTCCTGCGCTCACTGGCTCCAGAAGAAGATCATGGAGGCGACACGATGATGTTGCACTCGGGCAAGGGGAAGACAGACGGGAGCAGAGGTAGAGGGATGGGGATGGCGGCGTGGGAGGGGAGGAAGCTAGGGTTCTGGGGTAGAGGCTCCAGGGCATGAGGATAAGAAGGGGATGAGGGTTCGGGTGGTGACGAGGCTGACGGTGGGAGACGGTCACCTGCCTCCTCCGTTGTCTGCTGCAGAGAGGAGGAAGGCGATGGACAACGACGGTGAACAGGACGGCGTGAAGGGGTATGGGGTCCAGGGGGTGTTGGGCTGGCTGGGAAAGGAACGTTGCACTGCTGGGCTGGGCCGGCTCCCCCTCTCTCTCTCCAGCCTTTTTGTTTATTAATTGTTTGTTTGTTTCTATTCTATTACAATTTCAAACCAGCTTCTAATTTCAAATTCTTTTGAACTTTTTCCCAGGGGATTTTGAACAGAGGGTTTGACTATGAGGAGAGGCAAGAGAGAACAAGAGGCATAAGGAGAGAGAATGCCCACATACATATTCATTTTGGGCATTTTACTAGAATTGGGATTTAGGGTTTAGAAAACGGAACAAAAACATTTGGAAAAAATAATGGACCCTAGCAAGTGGATCGCATCTTGTAGGAACAAAAATAGTGAGAGATAAAAAGAGAGAAGAAGGTAATGGTGATAGCATTATACAATCAAGACAAAACATTGCAAGGTTTTATATGATGCTCAAATGCAAGGTGGCATGATGACATGAGCATGATATAATTATGATGCAACAATTATATATAGGAAGTAGCCATTATATTACTAAACCTAGTAGCATTACAATTGTTAGACAAATGGGATGCTACAGAAGGGCACCCGTAACCACCGTAATCGACCTCCTCTTCCTCGCCTCTGGACGCCGTCTCCACCGACCTTGTCGACGTCGTCCGGCTGCCCCTCTCCTCGCCATCGACTCCATCTGTTTTATGATGAGCTATTGGTTCTCCCTAGCCCCTCCGCTCGCTCCCTCTCCCTCTGTGCCGACGCCGCGACACCGACCTGCAAGCTTCGTCGCTGCTGCTCGCCGTGGTAGTAGCTCCGGTGACCAATCCGTAGTGGCGCCGCCCCGATGCCCTGGTTCGAATGGGCTAGGTCCCTTAGCCCCGCGCGTCCCCTGTCACCGTCCCTCGCCGCCGTCTGATGTGCTCTCCAAAGAGCCCACGTGGCACTGGCGTGTCGCCCGCGTGGCACCCATGTGGCCATGACGTGGCGCTAACCCTGCTCAGCCAGCGTGGTTGCATACGTGGCCCCAGAGCCCCAACAGTCAGTGACTGAGGCTACCCTCAGCCCCAGTAAGAAACACCCAAACCCCCTAGCTGACGTCAGCATGACGCAGTAAAACAATTTAAATGGTTTAATAATTTCTGAAATTTGTATAATATTGTAAATTCAATAACTTTTGCTTTATAAGTCAGAATAATACAAATAATATATCAAAATGTTCAGAAAATTTAAACCTAGCTATCTAAGCTATAATCATGCATTGTTAATCAACTTTCATGACAAGTTTAATTAGAAGAACAAATGCACCCCTCTCATATGTTCCGGAGTTTTCCCGAGTTAGGGATTTCACCCCTCGGAACCCCGATTAATTTGTCGAGCATGTTTTAGGGTTTCAATTCAATACCATTTAACTTGGCATATCATCATAATTGCTTGAGAATTTCATCGATGCCATGTGTTGATTGTTTCCCTCTCTTTCCGGTGTTTCGTTCCTCGCGGTAGAATACGATGTCGAGATCGAGATCGAAGACCGAGATCAAGACCATCGAAGATCGATGAACAATACTTGACCAACTCTAACCAAGTCAAGTTCAAGGCTTCCGAAGATCTATTTATCTGCTATCAACTGGCAAAGGCAAGCATAGCCCCACCATGATATAATCCTATGTTTTCGAAAGCATTTCATTTCCTGCCATGATGCATACGATTCTACTGTGGTCTTTTATCGATATATAGAGTATCATATCTATTGAATTACTCCCTTTGAGCTTATATTACCTGATCCACTGCTCCTAGCATAACTAGGTTTGGCGTGTGTGCACTGCTAGAGCTTATATATGTGTCTGCTTAGCCATGCATAGCTGTCAGTTCTGGTCCATCCAGATGATGTATCAGATGCAGAGAATCTAGTATGACAGGAGAACGTGATGAGATGTTATCAGAGGTGATATGAATTAAACATGCTAAGGCTTGTATGGGAGGCCACGGTGGGATGTGGTTTTTTTAGTCCCATGCTCGCCATCACTAGGACCTGAGTTCTTGCCTTTGGAACCGAGACGAGCGTACAACCACACGGGGCCTGGACAACCTCACGAGCAACTAAATTTCCTAGTAGATTCCATGAGTCACATATTTCGGGCGTTCCATTCGACATACGCATTTAAAATGTTTTCGAAAGAGGGGGTGAAGGAGGTGCATTCATACAGGTAGGGAAGCGTGGCCGCGGTTGCTTGGGTTTGATGGCGCCCCTGGTAAACCAACCTCGCCTCACATCTTTAAGTACCAGCTTCGGGATTTGACCCGTTACGGTGGAATCAAACTTATTGCATGACTCATGGTCTCGGCGAAAGCAAGATAAAGGTCGTGTCTAACCACCCTCTGCCGGCCTTCCAAGGAAGAGGGATAATCATGTGGCATTAAGAGAAGGTTAGTACATGTGGGTGAAGTTGTACACCCCTGCAGGGTAATAATCTTTTCGAAAAGCCGTGTTCACGGTTATGAACGACTTGGTGACCAGATTCTAAGATCATAGAGAATTAGAACATGAACCTAATCTTAAAACTTGGCAACTAATGTTTGTTAAGGATGCTTCCTCGTGGGTATGAGGGGGTGATCCTAGTTTCAGATGATGATGATTCGGTGGATATCAAAAGATGATGATCAATATTTCGGAGTTGTCGCTCTCTTATCCCCTTTTAAAATACTCTAACTAGACGAGCTTCTTCTCCCTCTTGTGTTATAAACGAAAGTGGCTTTATGCAAAACAACTCCACCAGCCATAAATCTTGCGGAGTACACCCTGTACTCACCCTTGCTTTGTTGATACTTTTGGCAGAGTAAGTGTTCCCTAAAGATCAGTTTGGTACTACATCGACATCGACGAGTAGCTTGGGGTACCCGGCCGGCATCCTAGAATCTATGGGATAGGACGTCATCGTTATGCTTCAAGCCTCTTAGGCCTTTGTTAAGTTTGCTATACTTAATAGCATAATTTGCTTTCCGTTGTTTGATGTTTGTGGTCAGTGACCTCTGCTTGTAATAATTTGGTTCTCTGCTCAGTTATGAGCTTGCTGTAATAAATTTTGTGTCGTAGGGTCACTGCTGTGTTACCGATTCTTCACTGGATATTCTCGAGCTCAAGATTAAGCTTATTTCAGATGGAGGTCTGGGATTTGTTTAGCCCTGATCCCGAGGGTGTCACATTTGAGGTACACATTCTCTCCGGCTTGGGGAGAAGGGGTGACCTTGCCGGCTGGCGCCGCCCGCAAGACGGGCCCCTCCGTCGCAGGGAGGCAGCTTTTTCTGCTCTTTCAAGATTGCAAGCTCCTCCTTCAAGCGGTTCATCTCCGTGTTGGCGGACTCTTGCAGGACTTTCATGGAGTCCTAATGCATCTTCATCATATGCTTCCTCTCCTTCTTAAGGATTTTGTTTTCACTATCCAGCTGCTGAATATGCTTGGATTGTTCAACAATATCCTTCGCCTTGGAAATGGTTTCTGCAAGTCGGAGAAAGAACAGTACATAGTGAGTACTCGGAGAATGTTGGCTCAAGACCAAGTTGGAATACGAAAAACAAAGGAAAACAGACGCTTGCTCTTGGTGATTTGTTCCTTCAAGAAGGCAGTTTTACCCTTTTCGGCTTCCAACTCCGCGTGCATCTTCTGGTAATTGTCATTGGCCACGCCACTCCGAGCATTCTCATTCTGTGGAAAGAGAAAAGTTAAATGTTCAGTGTACTTGGAGCATCTAGCCGGAAAATTTCTACCTAGAATCTCGGGGGCTACAGCGAGAGTTTTTAACTTAGCAATATGCTTAGTCTTTCTTTAAGCATCTAGTCAGAACTAATTCAGTTTTTGATTAGAAGCTTGGGGGCTACAATATAAAGTTTTTAACTCAGTCATATGCTTAGATTCTCTTTAACCATCTAGTCGGAACTAATTCAGTTACAACTAGAAGCTTGGGGGCTACAGTATCAAAATTTACAAACACTGCGTATGCTACTCTGAAAGTATGTACTCAGAATAATTCATTCAAACTATATGCTTGGGGGCTACAGTGAAAAGTTTTCTAGCTTAGTCACTCTTGGAGCATTTAGATGCAAAGACCTATGGTTTTCCTTCTAAATCCTGGGGGGCTATAGTGGGATACTCATAGAAAATGTAAAAGGCGAGTAAAATTTACAAGTGCAATGATCTTGAGGTTGGTAGCGCTCTCAGCAAGCAACTTGCCAAAGGAAAGGCTATTTCCCTGCAAGATTTATTCTTGTCGGAGTAGCTCCTCAAGACCGTATGTTGGAGATGTCGGTGCCGCACCAGGAACCAAAGCGGAGCTACCGGCGTAAGTGCCAGATAGACTATCTTCGGAAACTCTATGGTCTTCCTGGGTGAGGAGGCGCCACCTTCGACAGACGTACCACCCTCCACCTCTGCCTTACCGCTACCGATGGCATCCTTAGCCGAAGCTTCAGCCATTTGGGTTGCGGAACTTTCTTGCGTCGCCTGCTCGCCGACAACGGCAAGCTCCATGGAGGCACCTGAGTCCACTTCCATGGCGGAAGGGCCAGATGCTTCTTTGGCCTGTGAGCTTATCGGAGCGGATGTGGGCTGGACGCTGGAAGTGACAGGGGCAATGACGGGAGATCCGTGGGGAGACACGTCACGATGCAACATATCCTTAATGTTTCTAGAAGCCCCCAAAGTTTTGGAGGTCTTCTTCAAACTGGTAGTAGCTTTCTTCCTGAAACGTGCAAAAAGTATAAGTACAGGAATAAGACAAACGATGTACAATGTCGGAGAGAAAGAAGTTTACACAAGAGGGGGTGCTTTAGCAAAGGGGATCCCAGTAACCTTTCTTTTCTCCGTCTCCTGGGCGGCGGTAGTCTTCTTGGATTCTCCAACCTCCGTCTTCTTCTTCTTGCCTCCGTCGGCTGCGTCAGAGGTGGAGCTCTTCCTCTTTCGCGCCAATAGGACATCGTCGTCGGACACGACGGTGACTTCCTTCATCTTTGGATCATAGATTTGGACAGCCATGCTATCCTCCTCTAGATCGCTAAGCTGTTAAGTGAAAACTCAAAGTGTTAGATGAGATGGTAATGGCTAAGACGGAAGAACTAGAGTATATGTCATACTCGGAAAACAAACAGGTACCTTTGGGCACTTGCTCTCTACGAACATGTCATAGGTGATGGTGAAGCCACGCTTCCTATCCTTCACCTTGACGATGTCCTTGAGGTGGAGCTTCACGGAGTCGCTCGAGAAATTTTCCTCGGAGATGCTCGTGCATCAACTTCAAGAGGTGTTGTAGAGGCTGGATCCGCCTGACGAACCAGCACATGGCCAGGTCCATTCCGGTCAGACCCGTCTCTACGAACCACTCTATCAGCCTTATAGCGTGGGAAGCGTCGATCTTGGAGGGAAGGGAAGCATGGGATCTCCATGTCGAGGATTCGGCGGCAGCTCCATCGACGAAGTCCGGATACGTCGCTTCTCGGCTAGCCAGAAGGATATCTGGGCCGTAGAAGTACGTCTGTTGCTAGTTTTTACAAGACTCATGGCCGATGATGTCGGGGAACCGCCGGCCAGGCCGGATCTTAAAACTAATAGTGCCAAAGTTCCTAAGCTCGTCCTTGCCGGCTCCGGCTTCGCGCTTGATGGTGAAAAAATAGATAAAGAGATCTAGCCTAGGCCTAATCCCTAAGTAACCCTCGCAAAGCGCCGTAGTTTCTAAGCGCGAGGATGCTATTGGGGGAGAGGTTCTGAGGTTGTACCCGGTAATGGTTGAGGACAGCTAGGAAGAAATTGGAGATGGGCAGGGAGACGACGTGTACCATTTGGGCTTTGAGGTACACCTTCTCTCCGGCTTGGGGAGAAGGGGTGACCTCGCCAAGCGAGCCCCTCCGTCGCAGGAAGGTATCCATCGATGATCAGATCCTTGATGTCGCGGTCCGTAATATCCAAACCGCGCCAGTCCCCCTTGTGGGAATCGTTCTCCTCCTCTAGCAGCTCCAGCGCCGCTGAGTTGTGGTCGCCGCCGGTGGATTCGACCACCGCGGATTTGGGAATCACCAGGCCCTCTGGGGGCACGATGTTGGTGCTCGCCGGCTTCGCCGCGACATCGCCTAACGCTGTCATGGAGGGGGCAGAGCTACTGCTATACCTTGGAAGGTTACGATGGTGATTGGGAAAGGTCGAGGAGCTAGGGTTTTTCGCGGAGTGCGCGGAGAGCTCGAGGAAGCGCTCGCTGGAGGAAGAAGACGATGCAGAGGAGAATGATGTGAAAAGTAAAATTTCCACCGCTGTTACAATTTATAACCTCCGGCATCAAGATTCGTGCAGCATGATCAAACGGTTGACGCGTGGGCGACGTGTGCGGGCGCGTGCGCGGAAATTTCGCCATGTTGCCAACCGTCGCCGCCAAAGGTTCGTATCGCTCGCACGGGAAAAACGGACATGATTGCGTTCTCTACATGTGTGAATTACGAGGTGTTGCTGACCTATGTCTACCTCGACCTAGCTGTCACTAGCAGGTGAACCATCACATCGGACGATTCCGGCATGGACGGATCCAGTCCGTCTACGGAAGAGTACGATAGAAGATTCAGTAATTCTCCGACTTACAAATTGAAGACGGAGAAAACCTTTGCAGGGTTCTTTGGGAGGACTACAAGATGTTGCTTGACGATTTGCTGACATCAATCTAGACGGAGCATTCAGCGTGAAGAGGCAAGGCGGCACAAGATCTCGGAGTTCTCCGGGGGCTACTGTTGGGGATATGCTATATGGGTATCCTTATAGCATGTCTCCTATCCAGATAACTCGGGTGGCCCAAAGTTGGTAGCGTGGCCCATGGCCTGTTGGGCGGCCTAGTTAGATGGATCCAAAAGGGAGGCCCATGCCGGATAAAGGAAGGCTATGGAGGAGTCACCGACGTACCCGGAGCCTTGGAGTGCAAGACACGCTAGACTAGTTGTAAGCAGTGTAGGACTCTGTAACCTGTCTGGCTAGGACTTTTCCCTGTAACCCTAGGACCTGGCGACTATATAAGTTGGTCTTATGGGAGCCTTTAGGGAACAATCTTAGACAACCTAGTGTCAACTACGATGCACCTCGCACAGCGAACCAATCCCTGTAACTCAGCATATTGCCATTATAGTGATTTATAGCAGGAGTAGGATTCCGCCACACTCGTGGGATCTGAACCTAGGTAAGCTGTGTTACATCGTACCTGTCAACCGTCCGCCTTCCCCCACGTCTCTAAACACGTACTGTGAGGACCCCTCCATGGCTTACTCGTCGGCAATACCACGACAACTTAGACTTTAGCATGTCATGCTAGGTGTTTTTTTGACCTTATGATTAGTGATTATTGCTATAGCATGACTTGTTCCAAACAATTGGTATTGCTTAATGTTCCTTGAAGGAATCATGCGTTGTTTTAGCATACAAAAGCATAGTATTGTGGTATTCTCCTTTGATGCTTTGTTTGGGTTGACTTGGCACATGCTCACACCATGTTATGACTATAACAAGTCAACATAGCCTCTATGATCATTTAGTCCTTGACTTGTAGTACCACTTTATGCTTTGATTAGTAATGTTTTGTCGCTCTGCATGATTATGGACATTATTGCTCTCTTAGTTGGTCGCTCCCAGTCTTTTGCTAGCCTCCACTTGTATGAGTACGCTCTACTCATGCATCCAACTCCCAAGAAACCAAGTTATTCGAAAGTGTCCATTATAAATTCCTATGCATGGTGTGTTACACCATTCCAAGTATATTCTTGTTTTCATCTATCTTCCAATTAAAATGTCTCTTTGTTATGTGAAAACTTAGTGATCAAAGCTCTCACGAACTTGATGGCTCACTTTAGTTTTCTTGCCCCTAAATAAACTTGAATCATTGTGTCATTTATGTTGTATATTCTTGCAGTTATACGTTAGAATTAGCAGAATTGTGCTGTCACGGGGAACGCTTTTAACATATCACTTGTACTTTGTACATAGTTGATATCATGCTCTTTTGTCTATGGATGTCGTTAGTGTGAAATAAAAGGTGAGCTTGTAAGTCCATGGAGTTATGTATGTGTGTTAGAAAAACGCCTGGGCCGCTAGCCTAAGCCATGCCTAGTCATGGTGGAAACTTGCAGCATCACCATGATGACATCTATGAACCTTTCTTATTATAAAAAAAAAGCGAAATATTGAAAAGAGGAAAGAGAGAAAAAAGCACCATTTTCCCATGGTAAATAAGAAGATTGCTGAGATGCTCATTGTCTGCTTGCCTTGTCATTTTGATTATGGGATAGCTCATGTATCACGTGCAACGGGTACCCCGTTGGCGGTTCTCTATGATACACATGTACTTACTATGACAAGAACTTATAGGTGACTAAAGTTGAGTAGAATGAGGAGCGACCCTCGTATTCAAGGGACATGAGATTGACAAGTTATACTTTGTCAAGAATATACTCCATAGTTTGTTCACTTTAACCTTAATCACTTCAAGATGCTTATGATAGGGGCAATGAGAGCTCAAAGCTAACAAGTACCATAATTTTTGGAAGCACTTTTTGAAACTTGAAATCCCTGCTTCCCTTTATGAAGGGACTTTCTTACACTATTATATTGAGTCTTCACCTTCTATCCATAGGCACCAGTTAAGAGAGCATAGTTGCCATTCTTAGTTCTATGTGCATTGACCCAAAACTTATTGATTGATGCATATTGTTAATATTACTTGTTCTTGTGCTATTTGTATCTAGTCACTCTTATGAAATTTGAAGGTGTCCTATGCATCTATTTGCTACTCCATGACGGACAAGATGAATGCCACTATGCTATGTTTTCTCCATGTGAAACAAACAAACATTTTTCAATGCATGTTATTCATGATCTTTGTTTGTAACCTTTTATGTTGCATGCATAGTTACTTTGTCTTACTGTTAGAACTCCATCTTTCATGCTCATGTTTAGAGTTCTTTGATCCCAGCTTTCAATGCTTTCAAATGGTTTGATCTTGATTTTGATGGTGCATGTCACCTCAAAAATTATTATTTTTATCACTTACCTACTCGAGGACGAGCAGGATTTAAGCTTGGGGATGCTTGATATGTCAGAAACGTATCTATAATTTTTAATGTTCCATGCTTGTTTAGTATCTACTTTCCTTTGCTTTGTCTACACTTTGAGGTGTTTTATATGTTTTCTGGTACTAACCTATTAACAAGATGCCATAGTGCCAGTTGCCTATTTCTTCTGTTTTTGGTTCCAGAAAGGCAGAAAATCAATATTCTCGGAATTGGACGGGACAAAAGACAAAGTCAATATTTTACTGTGGGGAACACGAAGCCAGAGTACGAGATGGGGGAGAGCTACCAGTGGTCTACACCCCTTGTCCACGCTGCTGGGCCCAGCCCGCGCTTGGGGGTGCGGACGCCCTGGCTACCCCTTGCCTCGCCTCTTCGCCTATAAAGGCCCCCAATATAGAAACCCTAAGTACCCGATCAATATTCCACGAAACCGTCTGTAGCCGCCGCCACCATCGTCGCTAGATCGGGTAGATCTGAAGCTCTTCACGGCACCTTGCCGGAGGGGAGATCATCCCAGAGGCCTTCTTCTTCATCATGCCAGCCTTCGGTATGAAGTGTGAGTAGTTCCACCTTGGACTACGGGTCCATGTAGTAGATAGATGGTTGTATCTCCTCCTTTGTGCTACCATGTTTATATATTCTGAGCTCCGTTCATGATCAAGATCATCTATTTGTAATCATGCATGTTGTGTTTGCGGGGATCCGATGGATATTGAGATTACTGTGTCATATTGATTAATGATTTGTCTTATTGATTCTATCATGTCTATGTTGTTTGTGATCTTGCATGCTCTCCGTTTCTAGTAGCTATCTTGTCCAAGTAGATGCTAGTGACTTCAAGAGGGCGTATTTATGCTCGATAGTGGGTTCATGCCTCTATTTAATCTAAGGGAAGTGACAGAAATCTCTAAGGTTGTATATGTGTTGTTGCCACTAGGGAGAAAACAACGGTCTCTTGCTCATGGAACAAGTGGATTGTTTACCTTACACACTTTTCTTAAAGCAGTTATACTCCCTCCGTTTACTTTTACTTCGCGTTCTGGCCAAATCCCACATACCAAGGAAAGCAACCGGTGAGATAAATTGTATAGAAACTGGTCTAATTTGCCCCTGGGTCTAGCTACACTGCCATAAATTTATGCATGCATGCATTGGGTGGACGTTTGGACTCCGATGCAATTTATTGCGCATGCCCAGCTGCTCTTTCTGCCTCGCGCGCATCTGCGCGCCTCCCGCTTTCTCCTTTGCGCGCGCAAGAATATTTTAGCGCGCCATATTTTCTTTAGTTCAAAACGAGTAAGCTCAAAGCTGGTTTAGCTCGAAAAAAATTCGCAATCAGTTGAAAGTTAAGCGCCATTTTCCCATTCTAATTTCAGAGCGAAACTTCAAAGCACCATTTCTCCATATAAAGCGTTGTGGCGGTGAAAGAGTGAAACCATTTCCTAATCCTTCCTCTCCCTCTCCTTTCTTCTCTCATGCTTGAAGGTCATGGCCACCGATGAACACATCAGTTTGCAAGGCGACCTTGATGAACCGATCAACTGGGAAGAGATCGATGAAGAGTACACCGGGGATGTTTTTGACCTCAACTACGTCTACGTGTTTGAAGAGAACGATGGTGGTAAGCTGAAGTTATACTCTCGTGATTTTTGTTCTAGTCTTTTGTTTGTTTATTCGATGAACTGAATCATTTTCGTTTATTCAGCACCAACCGAGCAGGCCCATAATGGCGACGACGACAGCCATGAGAAGGACAACGGAGCGGATGCGGACGCAGCGGGAGGAAGCAGTAGCGTGGGACGTGGGCGCGGGACGCGACTTGGACTCACAGGACGTGGCGCTGGTCTTGCTGATCGAGGCGCAGCTGGCCGAGGCAACGCCGGTCGAGGCGCAGCTGGCCGTGGCATTCCCGGCGGAGGTGTAGCAGGGCGAGGAGCAGCTGCTGGACGAGGCAGTCGACTGGGTGACGCAAGATTCGTTCAAGCTGGCCATGGCGTTCCCGAGGAAGGAGAGGCTCGGCAAGGTGACGGCGGCCATGGCGTTCCCGAGGAAGGCGAGGCTGGGCAAGGTGACGGCGTCCATGGCGTTCCCGACGGAGGCGAAGCAGGGCGAGGTGGCCGCGGGCGAGGCACACGAGGTCGGGGTCGGGGTCGATGGAGACTGGGCCTCGCCGGACTTGGGCATGCACACGCGTGGATTACGAAATGGAATGCTGCCGGCAGTGACGGACACGCGGAGGAGCCGAACGGAGAGCCAAACCCGGCAAGTCTCCGGCACGGGCGTGGGCGTGGGCGTGGCCGTGGGCATGTTGGACATGCTGAACGAGGGATTGGCGGGTTAGACTTGAACATGACGGCAGAGCATGGGAGCCATGACCATCATCCACATGCAGATGGTGAGTTCCTGTATGGCCAATCATTGCATGGCTTTGTTTATGCATGACCAATCACTATTTTATTTTCGCATGCATGCAGACGTTGAGCAGAATGAGGGAGGAGCAGACGTAACTGGTGGCAACAGCAGTGGCCCGAGTAAGAATTCTCTGTTCATATAATTCTGTTCTTGTTTTATAGATGATGGATATTTATTTCTGTTTTTGTTTATTTATCTCATTAGGGAGAACTAGAAGGAAGTACACTCCATGGACAGACGAACAAAAGATTACCATATACTGCATGCTATTAGAGAGGAGTTTTGAAGGTCGTCTTGGCAAAAATGTCACGAAAGAAGTAGCCCATATAGCCAAATGTCCCGTACGGACTGTGAAAGATTTTTGGAGCAAGGCGAAGAAAAAGGGAGGTGTTGAGGGATTGTTGAGCAGGAGGCCGAAGAACTGTGGGCGTAAGAGGATACATTTCGACCCTGAAGCACTTAAACAGATTGAGCCTAGGTAGAATACATTTGATGGCATGAACCTTACTGTAATTTGATGTATTTTTACATGCCACATTTTTTATGTTCATTGTTTTATTTGTAGGTACAGAACAACACTCGGAGATGTGGCAAGTAGATTGAACATGTCAAGAACTACCCTACGGAAGCGCTTGAAGGAGGGGAAGCTAAAACGGCACACCAATGCTATGAAGTCGACTCTTACTGATGAGAATAAGAGACGTAGAGTTCAATGGTGCCTAGATATGTTTGATCCCGCTAGCTTGCCAGAAGGTCCAACCTTCGTTGGTATGTATAACATCATACATATCGATGAAAAGTGGTTCTACCGCACTAGGAAGAGCCAGAACTTCTACCTAGCCCTTGACGAGGAAGAGCCAGAAAGAACCACCCGAAACAAGAATTACATAGAAAAAGTTATGTTCCTCGCGGCCGTGGCGAGGCCTCGATATGCAGTTGATGGCACCGAGACATTTGATGGTAAAATTGGCATATGGCCATTCACTTTTGAAGAGGCAGCTAAAAAGGACAGTCCTAACCGTTTAAAGGGGACAATAGTGACAAAGGTTATCACCTCCGTAACTAGGGATGTTAGTAGAGATTGGTTGGTGAACAAGGTTCTTCCGGCTATAAAGGCAAAATGGCCTGTGGCAGAACGTGGTCGGACGATTTACATACAGCAGGATAACGCTAGGACACATGTCCTTGTGGATGATCCTATTTTTTGTGCAGCAGCCCAAGAGGATGGTTGGGACATTTGTTTGGTTTGTCAGCCTCCAAACTCACCGGATCTTAATATCTTAGACTTAGGGTTTTTTGTTGCGTTACAGTCCTTGTTTCACAAATTATTTCTAGGATCGATTGATGAAATAGTGATCAAGGTATTTCAGGCATATGAGCAGTACCCGGCAGAGAGGACCAATAGGATCTTCCTTACTCTACAATCTTGCATGCGGGAGATTTTGAAGCTAAAAGGAAGCCAGCACTATAAAGTGCCTCACATGAGGAAGTTAGCTCTGCAAAGACTTGGTATATTGCCGATTAGGTTAGAGTGTGATCGGGCAATTGTGGATGAGGCCATAGAGTTTTTACTTAATGCTTAGTTTAATGTGAGATGGTTGTAATCTTTGAGCAATATCTATCTAGATTTCACATCATGACTAAACGAAATTGAACAACATAGCACACACAAGTCATCAAGCAAGTTCTCTTAGTTGTAACAATACGAAAAATCACACACAAGTCATCCAACAACATTTCATCCTTGCAATTTATCTAAGCTTCCTCTTTTTGTTGGACTCATAGATCTTCTTGTAAGGCGGTATGTAAATGTCCAACATTGGCATGATTACCTTACTCATGGTGCCCTCGGAAAAGTCGTCTAGCCGCACGTAGTCCGGCATCGAGTCGTCGAACGAGTCGGGGGCATACTTCCCCACGGCGATGTCTTCCTTCACCGGAATTGAGACGTCGGTGTCCCGGACATGATATCCGTCGTCTTCGCCCACCGGCATGGAGCCATCGAACGTGTCGGGGACATACTGCGCCACACCATAGTCTTCAGCCTCCTCCTCCGCAAACATGGCATCCCAACTCTCTTCCATCTCCTCCTCCTCAAAGCCAGCGATCTCTTCAGCTTCATCCAAGAACTCGTACCCCATCCTCTTTAGATCCTCGTCGCTCCAGACACCACTTGTTCCGGAGACGCGGCGCTGCGCCGTGACGCAGACAGCAGGTAGACGAGCCGCCTCATGAAGCTCTTTTCCATCTGCATGGACCGCTGATCCTGGGCGCACCGTCGTGGTTAGTCCGTCAACAACGAAGCCATCTGCTTGCATGCAAGACATGAACACGTGATTGGCCATGAAGAAAAATGGATGCAATGATTGGCCACCCAGAAGCAATGTGACGAACAAACAAGGACATGCGGCGACATGCAGAAACTTACCGTCTGTCTTGCCGAGGTCGCCGCCGCCGCCGCCGTCCACTCCGACCAGTGCCGCCCGCATGGCGTCTGCCTCACTGAGTTCGCGGACGACGACGTCCTTGTCTTCGCGGCCAGGCATCACCATGGGCTCCTTGTCGCCTAGGGACGGCATGCTGTCACCATTGTGCGCCACGCCATGGAAGACGGATGCGCAGAGCTCGAGCGCGGACGCCTCAACATCAGAAAGCGATTCTAGTTGCTGGCTCTCCCCTGCCAAGCACCAGGGCTCTTCATCCTCGTCCGGGTCCCGATCCCCGGCGTCGCCACTCTCCACCATGGATGGCTGGTCGCAATGAAAACAAGGCCAAGCTAGCCGTTACCCACGCATGCGAGGAGAGGGACGCGTACGAAGCGAAGGAACGAAGGTGTGGGATTTGAGGAGTCTCTTTAATGCATCAGAGTCCAACATGGGGGCATAAAAGACAATCAACAGCACAACGCGAAGTAAATGGGGAAAATTTGAAAAGTCCAGAACGCAAAGTAAAAGTGAACGGAGGGAGTACGTTGCTTGCAACTTAATACTGGAGGGGGTTCGGATGATAACCTGAAGGTGGATTACTAGTCATAGATGCAGTTGGATGGCGGTCTATGTATGTTGTTGTATTTTCCAATTGAATCTCATAGGATCATGAATGTGTAGTATTGCATTGTTATGCCTTGCTCGGTCGTGTCAATTGCCCTATTGTAATTTGTTGACCCATCATGCCATGATTGTTTATCTTAAGGAGAACACCTCTAGTGAACTATGGACCCCGATCCAATATTTACCATGATATATCTTCCACTGTTACTGTTTACTTTTTGCAAACCACTATTACCTTCCACACCATACAGCTAACCCTTTGTTTTCAGCAAACCGGTGAGACTAACAACCTCATTGTTCATTGGGGCAAAGTCTTGAGTTTGTGTTGTGCAGGTTTCCAAGTTGCTAGCAACACCTTTGAGTCATTTCCTTCCTCCTACTGGTTCGATAACCTTGGTTTCTTACTAAGGGAAACTTGTTGTTGTGCTCATCATACCTTCCTCTTGGGGTCTCCCAACTAAGCTTCCACGCACCATCATAGCTTGTCGGTGCGGTAGTAGGCTGGACGCTCGGAGTCGGAGGGGCAATGGCGGGAGATGACTGACTAAAGATTTACTTGATGTTTTTAAAAGCCGTCGATGTTTTGGAGGTCTTCTTCAAACTCATACTGGCCTTCTTCCTGAAACATGCAAAAAGTATAAGTACAGGAACAAGACAAGCAAGAGACAATGTCAGATGATAAGAAGCTTACACAACGGTTGGTGCTTTGATCAACGGGGTACCAATCATTCATCTTTTCTCCGCCTCTAGGGAGGCAGTGGATTCTTGGAGGCTCCACCCTCCATCTTCTTTTTCTTGCCTCCGTCGGCAGCGACAGAGGTGGAGCTATTCCGCTTTCACGCAAACGGGACATCATTGTCGGACACGATGGTGACTTCCTTCATCTTGGGGTCGACTTGGGCAGCCATGCTACCTTCATCTAGTCTCTCAGCTGTTAAGTGAATCCCAAAGTGTTAGATGCAATGGTTAAGGCAAGACAGAAGAACTGAGTATATGTCATACACGGAAGATAAACAAGTACCTCTAGGCATGTGCCACCCTCGAACATGTCATAGGTGATGGTGAAGCCACGCTTCTTGTAATTCACCTTGACTATGTCCTTGAGGCGAAGCTTGACGGAGTCACTCGAAAAATAGTCCTCGGAGATGCGGAGGCTATCCTTCCTATCCTTGGAATATTCGTGCATAAGCTTCACGCGGTGCTGCAGAGGCTGAATCCGCCTGATGAACCAGCACATGGCTAGGTCCAACCCGGTCAGACCTGTCTCTACGAACCACTCGATCCGCATTATAGCGCGGGAGGCTTCATCATCAGAGGGGAGGAGGGCTTGGGATCTCCATGTCGGGGCTTCAGCGGCGGCTCCATCCACAAAGTCCGGGTACGTTTTTTCTCGGCCAGCCAAAGGAATATTTGGGCCATAGAAATACGTCCTCTGCCAGTTCTTGTAGGACTCGTGGCCAACGATGTTGGGTAACCGCCGGTTAGGCCGGATCTTGAAGCTAATAGTTCTGCAATTTCTAAGATCATCCTTGCTCACCCCGGCTTCCCTCTTGACGGTGAAGAAGTAGATAAACAGATCTAACCTAGGCCTGATTCCTAGGTAACGTTCACAAAGCGCCGCGTAGTTGCTAAGCGCGAGGATGCTATTCGGAGACAAATTCTGAGGTTGAACCTGGTAGTGTCTAAGGACTTCTATGAAGAAGTCGGAGATTGGGAGGGAGACGCCGCGTAGCAGTTGGGCTTTGAGGTATACCTTTTCTCCGACAAGGGGAGAGGGGACGACCTCGCCGGCTGGCGCCACCCGCCAGACCATACCCTCCGTCACAGGGAGGTACCCCTCGGCGAGCATCTCCTTTAGATCATTCTCGGTGAAGTCCGAGCCGCGCCATTCCCCCTTGTGGGAATCAGCCTCTTCTTTTAGCAGTTCCATCCCCGTTGGAACATGGTCACCTCCGTTGGATTACACCACCGCGGAGCACGCCACCACCACGCCCTCTGGCCGAACACGGATGGAGCTCGCCGGCTTAGCCGTGGCCGCACCCGACGCTGCCATGGACGAGGTAGTGCTGCTACTAGCCATTAGTGTAGGGGAGGAGTGGCTGTGAGATTGGATGGAAAACCTAGGGTTTTTTCTCTGTGCGCGCGGAGATCTCGAGGAGACGTTGGCTGGAGAAAGAAGATGATGGGAGGAAGAATGGGTGAAAAGACAAAAATGACCACGGTTACAATTTATAGTACTCGGCATCAAGATTCGTGCAAGTTAATCGAGCGGTTGCTGCATGGACAGCACGTGCGTGCGTGTGCGCGGAAATTTCGCCACGTTCCCACCGCCGCCGCCAATGTTTCGTATCCTTCGCGCGGGAAAATCGTCTATGGTTACGTTCTCTGCATGTGTGAGTTAAAAGGCGTCACTGACCTATGGTCTACGTCACTCTACTGGCATAGGCAGGTGAACCATCCCATCTGAAGATTCCGGCAAGGACGGATCCATACCGGCTATGAGAAGAGTACGATGGAAGATTCAATGGTTCTCCCACTTACATGTTGAAGACGGAGAGCATTGCAGGGTTCTTGGGAGGACTACAAGATATTGCTTGACGATTTGCCGACATCCATCTAGACGGAGCATTCAGTATGAAGAGGCAAGACGGCGCAAGATCTCAGAGTTCTCCTGGGGCTACTGTTGGGGATATGCTAAATGGGTATCACCATTGCATGTCTCTAATCCGGATAACCCGGATGGCCCATAGTCAGTAGCAATGCCTATGGCCTGCTGTAACATCCCGAATTTTTTTCCTAAATTTGGAATGATAAAATAAAATTATTAAGTTGATTGGATTGCTTAAGCTTGTGGAAATTTTGAATGAAAAGAAACTTTTGTTGATGATTGATATTTTACTAAGCCACAGTAAAAGAAGAGGATTACTATGACTACCAAGTTTTGAACAAACCCAAGACAATTGTTTGATTTTTCATCCGTGAACCTTCCATTAATACAAGTTCTTAAGTTAAATCACTGTTTGCAAACCCTATTTTGAAATTACCGAAAATAATCCTACAAGACTACAAACAAGGTATTATGAATCCATTTGTTTAAATATGAAAAATATTTCTATAAAGTGTCCTATGATGATATACAGAATTTTAGAAAATTTTGGAGATAAGAATCAACTCATTTGGGGATCATATGAAAAGGATATAAAGTAAATAAGGAAATAGAAAAGGAGAAAAGAATAAACAAAAAAAAACTAAACCTAACCTACCCCGGACAACCCTGCGGCCCAGCCCTACCTGCCGCGCAGCAGTAGCGCGCATGCAGCCCAGCAGGCCGGCCCAGCAGTAGCAGCCTGCCCCCCCTCTCTCCCGCTGGCAGGTGGGACCCCACCCCGCCTCCTTCTTCCTCCCGACAAGGAGTCCCTGACGAACACGGTTGGCCCCGATATGAAATCCCCGCGAATCCCGATCGATTCGGCACAGTACGCGACCCTAACCCACGCCAGATCCCCGTATAAACTCCCCCGCCTCCTTTTAGTCTCAATTTTGCTGCAAATCGAAACCCTAGCCACCAATTTCGAGCCATCTGCGCCGCCGCCGTCGGAAGCTCAAGATTGAGCTCGAGCTCCGTGGTTTCCGTCCACCCCGACCCTCTCTCTCCATATGTTTCTCATCCTCTGGTTCATCCGCACATCCCTGATGCTTTTTCCCCTCCGCAGATCTCCGTTTCCTTGCGGATTCGTCGCCGGAGCCGCAGCGACTCGAGGACCTCCAGCCGCCTCCCATCGCTGCTCCAGGAAGCGAACACCGACACAGAGCATGCCATCGGGTTGTACAGGACGCGCCTCACCCCGTAGTCTACCCCTCCGTCTCCAGTGACCGCCAGAATCGCCGCCACCGGCGCCACCTGAACCACACCGCCGCCGGTGACGTCATCTCCAGTGAGTCCCAGGGAGCTTCGATCCAGGACCATCGGATTCCCATCTGGTGGTCTAGATTAGATCCAGCCACGAAGAGGTATCGTCCACTAGGATCGTGCCGCGTGGCACACGCCTCGTCAGCGCGCTGCGTCATCGCTTCGTCATCTGCCAGGTCAGCAGGTCAGAGCCCAGTCAGCGCGAGTTAATTGATTTTAATATTTAAAATAGCCAGAATTATGTCCAATCTTGTAAAATTCATATAAAATTGAATACATGTCCAAAAATTATAAATAATATATGGTTGGATTCATAAAATTGTGTAGAACAATAATAAAAGATTAGATATAACTTTTACAGTACATATTTACTGTAATAAATTAAATGGTTTAATGAGCTTTTTAGACATAATAAATCATAGTAAATTATCTGTAGATCCTAAAAATACAAATAAAGTGTCTATGGATTCATAATTTCATATAAAACATTAATATGCTGTTAGATCCAAATTTTGCAGTGTAAAATTGCTGTAGTGATTTAAATAGTTTTAATGGACTTTTAGAGTATTAAATTCATAGTAAATAATTTATAACTCAGAAAAATATGAATAATATGTCTCTGGAATCACATTATCATGCAGATTACAGATATGAATTTAGTTTGATTTTTTAGACAACAGAAATTGTTTAAATGATTTAAACTCGAATAAACACTATTTAAATCATAAGAGAAGTTTTATAACTCTGATTAAGTTGAATCCAATTTCTACTGGTTCGTATTAATGCCCTCTATCCAGTACACTTTAGATACAAATTGAATACGGCAAATAGTACAGAAGTTTCAACAGAACTATTAAAACCCCTAGATTGGCAATCAAGTATTAATAATAGATATCCTATTGCATTAAATGATCTCCTTCTTGCATCATGTGTTGTAGTATTGTTCAGAGAACTAATTACAACCATTATGACTTATTAAACCATCATGCATGTTTTGATCATCCTTGTTGTGTTTGCTATGTTTGCAATTGTTTTGATTGGAACTACTTTGTCCTCGTATTAGATTGTTCGGAGAGTGCGATTGCTGCGGAGAAATACAATCTAACACCCATATTATCAACATAAGGCAAGTTACACCACTTGTTCATAATTTTGTCCCAGTTTTGATTCTATGCATGTGATCTTCAAAATTCTGTAGTATGCATGTGTAGGATATTCTAGTAGAATTTTTCCTTAGCATTATTTTGCAAGTGCGATGATTTTGTAGTATGCCATGAGTAGCTCTATACTTAGGATTTCCATCCTAATAGGTACCCCTGTTTTTGCTAAGTACTGCTTGCTATGCTATATACAAAGTACCGTTGGGGGGTTCGAAAGACAAAGAATTTTTCTAAGTATAAAGGCTCTCTAGAGCAAACTTTCTTCTCAAATCCACTTAAAAATAAAACTAAGTTTTCTTCTGGGCGAAATGGTTATCGGGTCAACGAGTGTGATTTTGGTGGAGGACGGCCGCCCAGGAATCAAAGAAGTCTGCCATGTTTCAGAATTCAGAAGCTTCCAGTGCAACCACAATACATTATGGGCTCTGTCTTGGCCTAGTACTTAGTGGGAAACCTCACCTGGGTACCAACATTTGGAGGTTCTTGGCACGGTTGGATCCGGAAGGTAGAGGGGCTACTAAGGGAAAGCCTCGCCATGATCTTGTCTGTAAAAGGACTTGATCGTGGATTGTGGGTAAAGTGCACAAACTCTCGAGAGTATTGCAATCTGATCGATCAGCCATGTTCACGGTAACAGAACAACAATGAGCGTCTGAAGGATGGAGCCTCTGAAGGATCTTCCTCTCTCTTTTCTAAAAACAAAGTTTTGAAACCCCATGGCGTGCGTAATATCGCTAATGGGTGGGATTTTGGGAAACTTGGTGTGTAATATCCAAGTGACGCTTGGTGCGTAATATCCAAGTGTTTGGTTGTTTGGACACTTGGTGCGTAATATCCTCGTGTGCCACTCGACCTTATTTTATCTAAGCAAATGTTTACAAAGTAGGACAATCCTCTCTTCTTCTCTCTACATAAGAAAACTAGCTTTGAGCAAATGAACTCTACAGCCTAAACTAGCCTTGCATGTAGAGATAGTCTTTTCTTTCCTTGGTGTAATTTGCCAATACATTCAAAGTATTGACCCAACTTGTTGGCTGCACGTTTCATGTGCAGAATTTCGGAGATCGTTGAAAGGTGCGCTAGGATCGCGGGTCTTCACTCAACCTGCCTGTGGCATTGATGGGACTCCAAGTTGAATTTATATCGCTTCTGTTGTAATAATGTAAACTCTGGATTATTCAATTCATGTAATAAAGACTTGTGTTTTACATGATATTCCATCGACTGTGAGTGCTAGCTTTTGATCCAGGGACTAGCATGTTAATCACAGGGACTCAGGATCCTTACCGATCCGAGGTCACTACACCTGCTGGGCGTCCCAGTTAGATGGATCCAGAATGGAGGCCCATGCTGGATGAAGAAAGGCTACAGATGAGTCACCAGCGTACCCGAAGCCTTGGAGTGAAAGACTCGTTAGACTAGTTTTGTACCGTGTAGGACTCTGTAACCTATCCGGATAGGACTTTACCTATAATCCTAGGACCTGGCGACTATATAAGCCGGACCTATGGGAGCCTTTAGGGCATAACTCAACTCATACCTCGCACAGCGAACCAATCCCTGTAAATCGGCGTATTTCCATTATAGTGATTTATAGCAGGAGTAGGATTCCACCACCGTCGTGGGATCTGAACCTGGTTAAGTTGTGTTACCTCGTACCCACCAACCTTCCGCCATACCCCACGTCTCTAAATATGCACTGTGAGGACCCCTCCATGGCGTACTCGTCGGCAATACCACAA
Source organism: Avena sativa (assembly GCA_916181665.1). NCBI lineage: Eukaryota > Viridiplantae > Streptophyta > Magnoliopsida > Poales > Poaceae > Avena > Avena sativa. The sequence continues at coordinate 37,687,836 of OV702279.1, read as the reverse complement.
TAGCTGTTAACACCCGGATTTTTAATCCCAGATGCCTGTTATGCCATACATCGCAATCCCAGGATTACCATTTTTGCGAGACATAACAGATTGTATATCACAGTATATTATCCATTACAAAACATACATAAGGTCTTACACAAATAAAGGATCTCATGATCCAGTCTTAATACAATTCAAGCAGCGGAATAACGTATTAACAACGATAGCGTAGGCAAGAATCCATCTTCATGGTCACAGGCAATGCTGACGATGGGAGATGATCCTAGTTGTCGTAACCTTCCTGTTGTCCGTCTTCCTGATACTCCTCTTCATAGTCTGGCCACGGGAATAGACAGGGACAAAGCCATGAGTACTCTTTAACTACTCACAAACTAATACTAACAAGTGATGTGGTTTTTGAGTAGGAAATACTAAGCTCTAGGTTGTTCTGCAAAAAGCCAGATTTATCTCTACTGAGTTCATAATCAAAGAAAGCTAGTTGAAAGTTTTATAACACCTAAGTGGGAACTTGAGTTTCATATCACAACTCTGTTATAGTCAATTCAAAGTCATAAATCATTTCATAAGTCATTTTGAAATCAGCTGACGACAGAACAGTATGGCCACTCCAACTGTCCATAACCGCAGACGCGGCTATTCGAATAGTTTGACACTCTGCAGAGGTGGTACACTTTCACCACAACATTCGATACATCCGTCAGGAACAAATCCTGAATTCACCATACTCAGTATGCAGATAATCAATCCAAACCTTTCAATTACACGCCCTAGTATAGGCACCTCTCCTGTGAGTTTGACCTCCCAACCATGACCAACTGTCATCTTGGGAACTGCACAGGTGGACAATATTCACAAGGTAGCCTCAGCTCAAACCTTGGCCGCAAGGGAACCCATACTAAGGTATATAAATTTCCAGTCAAGCCCTACCCAAATTTCGGGTATTGTGGTTGTACGGTAGAATTGGAATGGTATCGCATCCAGACAACCATCAGTTTTATAAAGGGCTAAGGCTCATGCCTCAACATTTTCATCATCAAAATCATTTGGTGTTCAAGAACACATGTCAAAACATTTCATTAGAATGACTCCTCATTCTAAGGTTTTCATAACCATTTTCACCAAGTATTCCCATCTAAAGTTGATCAAGTTTTATGCGTAGCACTAGCATCTACAAGTGGGGGATAAACACTAATGAGGGGTGGTAAACAAGTGTGGAATAGCTAAGTTCAATCTCATGCCTTAGGATGACATCAAGATTATCTATCTTAGGCCAAGTTTTATGCTCTTTATGATACCTTCGGATATCTTTCTAAAGTCTACCAAGTATCAAACAACCTTAACTAGAAATCTTTGATAAATAAATAAAATACTAAGCATGCAAATAAAACTAGGATTGGGTATCAAATAGGGTAAGCTTGCAAGTATTATCTTGCTAAGTCAACTTGTACAGTGAGGCTTGCAAGGTGCAAGTATAGGCTTGCCTTGTGTAGAGCAGTGGTTGAATTTCTCCTCGACTTCTTCCTCGTAGTATCCTCCTTCCTCCTCGTATCCTTGGTTGGTACTAGCATCTATAAATAAATATGAGGTACACAATCACCAAACAATACTTAACTATTTCTATTTATCACACCAAGGTTTTCACTAGATAATATTGGATCATCACAAGCATTACAACCGATAAGGCAAATAGTTTTATTTACTTTATTTTAGAAAAGTAATTTCTACTCATTGAAAAACTACTTAAGATTTAATATTCTCCAACTAAAACATGGGATCATGTTGACACATGTCATCACCACATATTTCAGTACATGGGATTGTGATTTAAAGTGGTGTCACAATTTAACAAGGTTTAACCTTTTTATTTTAATTAAATAAAGTGACTAGAAATGCATATGGAGCATTCTTTTATTACTTGATCATTATTTCTGCAAGTAAACCTATATATTTTTATATATTCTGAAAGGTATAGTTAAATGTGATTTTTGAGAGTTCGAATCAACTCACAAGCTTTTATGGTTGAATTTTGAAAAATGTTTGAATGCAGAAAAGCTTCTGCCTTGTTATTTTTACTATAGAAGATATACAAATCCAAATGGTTTGAATCCAACGGGCCACTCTAGTAACTTTATAACAAAATTGGTTTCATGCATTTTGGTTCAGTGAATCGAGCTGGGTTGATTTTTGAATCTAGGTATAGAACTGAGTTTGAAATTAAAAGAATAAACCTTGATTTGAATTACTAGGTCGCGTGGGAGGTTAATTGGGCTATCCCACTATGCACAGCGCGCGCAGGGGCTGGTTAAGTGGTTGTCCCTACTCGTCAGTGAGACAGAGGGGTGTGAAGCGGTATGGGGGATGTGAACCGCACGATCTAACTCTAATCCAACGGCAGTGGTTCATTGTCCATGTCGGGCAAAGCCGGCGACACAAAACCCTAGCGCGGCCAGTGGGGGTCGTGGGAGGCTCACCGAGGCTCAGGCGATGGTCGGCGACAGGTGCGAAGGACGAAGTCGACGACGGCGATCGTCCTGGTACCGGCAGCTTCTCCTGGGGCGGCTCCAATCAGCGGCGCCCTTCTCCTCCAACAGCGGCAGACTCCGGCCAAATTCCGGCGATGCGTTGCTCGCCTTGCTCCGGGAGTGAGGTGGGGTGCTTCTGAGAGAGAGGGGAGTGAGATGGTGTGAATAAATCATGCTGGTAAGGCCTCTATTTATAGTGCCTGAAGGGGACCGACAGGTGCGGGCTCCTGGCGAAGCTCAATGGCTTGATGGAGAGGCATGGGGTGGTGCGGAATGGTCGGAACGTCGCGGCGCTCTGGGTGGGTCCGACGGTGGTTTTAATGGAGCATAGGTGATACGGGTCGCGCTGCAGCGAACGATCATGTCCGCGGTGTTGCTGGGGTGGTGGCGATCCTGCTTGCACGTGCCGAGGGCGGCGTGCGGTCTGTGGGCGTGCGTTGCAGTTGACGCTCTGGCGCGCTCTCGTCTCGCTCGCAGAGAGGCTTGGCATGCTCGGGCTGTGTGGTCCAGGGGCTGTAAATGATCGAGGCTTGGACAGGGGGTGGCGATGGACGGTGGTGAGTGTCCCAGACATGCTTGCTAGGCTTGGTGCTTCTCCTAGCTTGCTGTCTACATGGGGGTGGCAAGTTAGGCTCGACATGGTCTCCATTGATGGCTATGGCATGCTCACAGTGGTGCTAAAGCTTGTTAATTGAGCTAGATCATCTACTGAGAGTGTAGTGTGAGCTATATAGGGAACAAGGTTGGCCAAAATCACTGCTCCTAATAGTGTTTGATGTTTGTTTGCTGATTACAAGGTGTTTGATGAAATGGCCGAAAGAGATTCAAATTTTAATTTTGGATTTAAACTTGGTGGGTGTGTTGGTTACATACTAGGGAGTCTCTGGTTAGTTGTATTGGTCAAGGTGCACTGGTTTGGTTGGGTTTTGAAAATGTGGGATCTTCACATATGAATCAGATTCAATTTTGAAATGTGATTTGAATCAAGTTTCCAAATGTTTCTGTAAGTTTGAAAGGTGGGCTTTGATTCACTTTTACTTGGTCTTGCAAGGGGTGAAAAGAAATGGAAAAGTTTCTGTTTCAAATCTTGGACTAGAAACACTCAAAGTGGCCTACTGAGCAAGATTGGCAAAAATGACCATTTGCTTTATTTGTTTTGTTTTTGAGTTTCTCTTGATTTTTTCTGCTTGGAAATGTTTTAGATGCTGTTTTTTTCATCTTTAATCCATTCCTTGCTATTTAGATCAATCACACAAGTCCATTCATTCATTCACACAATCTTCACATACACACATGCATTCATAATGATTTGAATTAACAAAAGTTTTTGTTAACCCTAATTTTGGTGATTGGAATTTTATAATCATTATTCAATATTTTTGGGATGTTACAAACCTTCCCTCCTTAAACAAAATCTCGTCCCGAGATTTGACAAAGAATAAAGAAGAAAACTAGGACTTGAAAAGATCGGGAAACTCCGTCCTGATGTGATCTTCTCGCTCCCAGGTAGCTTCTTGTTCAGTGTGGTTGCTCCACTGAATCTTGAGAAACTTGATTCTTCGGGTTCTGGTGGTCCTAAAAGCTTCCTCCAAAATACGGATGGGTACTTCGGGATATGTCAGGTCATCGTTGATATCTATGGTGTGGTGATCAATATTCTTGAAAACTTCAGTCTTCTCTGGAACTTCAAGGTATTTGCAAAGTAATGATATATGGAACACATTGTGCACGTCTGGCATCTCCTCTAGCAGTTCCAATTGATATGATACATCTCCTCGACGATTCAGAATCTTGAAAGGTCCGATATATCTGGGGCTAACTTTCCTTTGATCTGGAAACATTGCATTCCCTTCAAAGGCGACACTTTAAGATACACAAAATCTCCGATATTGAAAGAAAGGTCTCGACGTCTCTTGTTGGCATAACTCTTCTGTCTTGACTGGGCGGTCTTGAGGTGCTCACAGATCTTGTGAACTTTCTCTTCTGCTTCTCATAGGATGTCGAGTCCGAAAATCTGTCTCTCTCCTACTTACGACCAATTCAAAGGGGTACGACACTTCCTTCCGTACATGAATTCAAATGGGGCCATTTGCAAACTAGCTTGATAACTATTGTTGTAAGAAAATTTTGCGAAAGGTAGACAATCTTCCTATTTAGATCCATACTCTAGCACACATGCTCTCAACATATCTTCGATTATTTGATTTACTCGCTCCGTTTGTCCATCGGTCTGAGGGTGATACGCGGTGCTGAAATCTAGTCGGGTTCCTAAACCTTCTTGGACTTTCTTCCAGAATTTCTAGGTAAACTGAGTTCCTCGATCCGATACGATGTTCTTGGGGACTCCGTGCAAACTGACAATCCTAGCGATATATAACTCTGCTAGTTTCGAACTCTGGTAGGTGGTCTTGACTGGTAAGAAATGGGCTACCTTGGACAATCTATCAACTATGACCCAAATAGAGTCATTTCCCCTACTAGAAGTAGGCAATCCGGTGATAAAGTCCATTCCAACTGAATCCCATTTCCATTCCGGAATCTACAATGGTTGCAACAGTCCTGCAGGTCTTTGATGTCCCACCTTGACTCTCTAAAAAATATCACACTTGGCGATATATCTTCCGATTTCTCTCTTCATCTTATGCCACCAAAATTGCTCCTTCAGATCCTGATACATCTTCGTTCCTCCTGGGTGGATAGAATAAAGAGTGTCATGGTCCTCTTTCAAAACAACTTCTTTCAACTCTGAATCTGCTGGTATACAGAGACGTCCTTTGTACCACAGAACTCCTTCTTCATCCTCGGTGAATCCGGGTACTTTGCATGTACCGATTCGATGTTTGATTCCGTCGACACTAGCATTTCCTTTCTGAGCCTCCTTGATCTGACTGATCAAAGTGGGTTGAAGTTCTATGCTAGCCAAAAATCCTTCCCTTAATAATTCCATTCTGAAATCTTCCCTCTCCTTGTGCAAACTTGGTTGCTCCTTCAGAATCATTGAGTTCAAGCGGCACAGCAATCTGCTAAGGGCATCTGCTACCACATTGGCTTTACCGGGGTGATAGTGAATGTCCAGATCGTAGTCCTTGATTATCTCTATCCATGTCCTCTGCCTCATATTCATCTCCATCTGAGTGAATATATACTTCAGGCTCTTGTGATCCGAATAAATCTCACAACGGTTTCGTATCAGATAATGCCTCCATGTCTTCAGGGCTAGAACTACAGCTGCTAGTTCAAGGTCATGGGTAGGATAATTCTGTTCATGTTGCTTCAGTTGCCGGGATAGATAAGATATAACTTTGCCTTCTTGCCTCAATACACATCTGAGACCGATCTTAGATGCATCGCAATACACATCAAAAGGCTTCGTGATATTTGGCATGATCAAGATTGGGGCTGAAATCAATCTCCTCTTGAGTTCTTGAAAACTCGCTTCACATTTGTCCGTCCATTCAAACTTCGTGTCCTTCTTTAACAATTGGGTCATGGGTCTTGCGATACTCGAGAATCCTTCTACGAACTTGCGGTAATATCCCGCTAATCCGACAAATGCACGAACATGGGTTTGAGTAGTTGGGGATTGCCATAGTTCAACATCCTTCACCTTTGCAGGGTCAACGGCAATTCCTCCGGTGTAAGATCCCACCTTTATAAAGGTAAAGATCCCTGTGATTGCAATGCTAGTCCCTGGATCAATAGCTAGCATCCATAGTTAAGATGTAATATCAAGAAACAAAGGTCATAATACAACTTTATAACCAGGAATAAAATAATTCATTACAACTTACATAGCTCATCTGGCTAACTCATTACAATGCAGCAGAAATAACTATATAGCATGGAGTCCTTCATCTTCATAGTGCCACAGGCAATCATGTTGGTTGTAGACTTGTAATCCTAATCAACACACTTCACTAACATCAAACAAACCTGCAACATAATAAGTTACAGCCACAAGGGTCAATACATTTTAATTGTATTGGCAAGTGATACTATGGTAGAATAGTGGTAACTATCATCTATATGCATTTGGCTAAGTGGATCTTAGGCTTGCTTTGCTCAAAATAGATTTTCCTTATCATTTGAAAACACTAAGTTTTTGTTTAGCAAAATCACCCAAGGCATCTACCAATCAAATATTGAAGATCCTTTAAACCTTGTTCAACCACAAGTTTTAACTTAGAAATTGGGATGAGGAGATTCTTGATAGCTTCCATGTCTTGATGCTCAAATTGTCCTTTTCCGGGGACACGGCAAAGTACTTAGTTTCTTCCTTCTGTAGAGGTGCTGCACTTTCCCCACAAGACTTGATTTTCACCAAGACAGGACCTTTCAGAAGCCTTCCCTTAGACCAAATGGACGCGTTCCAGACCAATCACCCACTACCACGAACTGTCCAAATGGCTAAGTTATTGCAACCTATATGGTCCAGGCAGAGCCTATAATGCCATGTGGCTGCACTAGAAGCTTCTTAACATATGGCATCTCAAATCCCTTTGTCCCTGGGTGGCATTCCACAAGTGAGATACACAGGGTAGACCATTGGAAAATGGGCCCTGGTAACCACTCAACCAAAAACCACCAAGCAATTACCAATCCACCCAGGTTTTTCATTCACTTAGTTGTTTTATTAAGCAAAAACATAAGTCAAAGACTTAGCAATATTTTTCCATAGCATGTATATATTCCACCCTTGGTTGCTACTAGCTAGGCTAAGCATGGAAATAGCAAGTATCTTAACTTAGAGAAAATTCTAACAATTCTACAGCTACTAGGATTTCCCAAGCATAGCATATAGATACTTAACAAAAATTATCATGCAAGCCCTATACAAAATATTTCTAATGCATAGTCAAAATATTGGGACAAAAGTATGAAGCACCACTATCCTTTTTGGTAGAGAATATAAGTTCACTCCTTGATCTTGCAATAGTCACACTCTTCAAATTTCACTATAATTCAATCAAGGCACAATTCAATCTACCATTCAAGCAATTCATCACATAGAATAATAAAAACAAAGCAATGCATGCAAGCATGCCAAAGATTGTTTTATTTGGAAAAGTGGTTTCTAATAGGTTATAAACATTTTAAAACACCTATTGGTCATTTATAAACGTGGCAAAACCATTTGATATTAAGTTAGTGAAAATATCCACTTTAAGTCATTTTTGTTTTGCTAGAAATGGTTTAAATTAAAGTAATAATTTATAGTATTTGACAAATACATTTTTAAACACAAATGTTAGTGTTTTATGGTCAAGTGTTTATTATTAAAACCATTTGCAAAAGGTTTTACTTATAAACCATTTTTTATACCAAAGCAATATTTTTACTTGTTAGAAATGCCTTTAAACAAAGTAATAATTTTTCTAGGGTTCACCAAATATATTTTTAAATCATAAAACTTGGTGTTTAGGGTCAGAGTGTTTAATTCCAACCATTTTCAAAAGGTTTTACTCAAAAAGCATTTATTAAAACATAATCAATATTTTTATTTAACTAGAAATGATTTAATTCAAAGATTTATTCTTTAGCTTCATAAAATACACTTTTAAATCCATAAGTTGGTTTCTATGGTCAGTAGGTTCAAAACAATCCATCTACAAAATATTTTATCACAAAAATAATTTTAGAATGAATTTTATAGTCAAAATATGCCTACACAAGTTTCTACAAAAACAACTAATTTGCGAGAAGCAGTTCATTAAACAAATGGCATGGTAAGGTAGGATTCTTTTTCCGGATTCCAATGATATAAAGTTTGCAAAATTTGGACGTGTGGATTAAAAGTTATGAATTTTACAAATTCAAATAACTAATAGATTCAATTCTGTTTTAAAAACAAATTCTGAGCCACATGGAGCAATCTTATTGGGTGGTACCGCTTCGGTTGGATCGACCCTTCTAGGCCACCAGATCTAAAGGACTACGCACAGTACAGATCAAAGGATACCCCTTCGTTTAAGTTTCTATCGCAACCATTAGATCAATATCCTACGGCTCTCGCGCGATTGACCAAAAGTTGGCGGCGCAACGACGGTGGCTGGCGGCGGCGCGGTTAGACGAGGACGGTGCCGATGATTCAGGAAGCTATTTGAATCAAGCCCTAGAGGCAATAATAAAGATGTTATTATTATAATTCTTGTTCATGATAAAGTTTATATTCCATGCTAGAATTGTATTAAGAGGAAACTTTAATACTTGTGTGGTTTATGAACAACACCGTGTCCCTAGTACGCCTCTATGGACTAGCTCATTGATTAATGATGGTTAAGGTTTCCTAACCATAGACATGAGTTGTAGATTAATAATGAGATCACATCATTGGGAGAATGATATGATGGACAAACCCAAATCAAGCAGAGCAATTAGATCGTGTCATCGTGTTCATCTTTGCGAAGCTTTTTCTTATGTCAAATATTGTATTCCTTAGACCATGAGATAATGCAACTCCCTGGTATCGGAAGAAAGCTTTTAGGTCATCAAACGTCATCCTATGAGAGGGTGATCATAAAGGTGTCTCTCAGGTGATCGGAAAGTACTTGTTGGGTTGTATGTATCGAGATGGGATTTGTCCCTCCCAAGTTGGAGAGATATACTTCGGGCCCACTCGATAATCGATATCAACACCGCTTGCAAGCACGTGGTTAAGGAGTTAATCACAAAGTGATATCAGATTACGGAACGAGTAAAGTACTTGCTGTGAATGAGATTGAACTAGGTATGCCGATGCTGACGATCGAATCTCGGGCAAGTAAAATATCGCGTGACGAAGGGAATATATATATGGGATTAATTGAATCCTGGCATCGTAGTTCATCCGATATGATCATCGATGAGTATGTGGGAGTCAATATGGGTTTCCAGACCCTGCCGTTGATTATTGATAGAAGATCATGTCTGCATATTCTCGAACCCGCAGGGTCACACACTTAATGTGTCTCGACGCTAGGATAGAATGGATAATTGGTTTATGAGTTTATTGTTCGGAGTCTCGGATTGGATCCAGGACATCACGAGAGGTTCCGGAATGGTCCGGACAATAATATTCATATAAGGCAAAGCAGTTTTTGGAGTTCGGAATTGTTTTGGATTGTTCGGTATTGTACCGGAAGCTTCTAGAACCTTCCGGAGTGGGACCAACGTGGCCCCACTTGTCGGGAGGGGGCGTGGGCCTATGAGGGAGTGCCCTGCATGCATTGGGCCAGGGGCACAAGGCCCTATAGGCCCAGCCGGCCAAGCCCTAGGGGAAACCCTAGGGAGAGCTTCTAGAAGGGGGGGGGCAACTTGCCCCCCACTCCTTCCCCTTGGCCGCCGGCCCTAGGCTTGTAGGAGGGGCAAGGGGCAGCCACCGACCCCTCTATATAAAGAGGGCTGGGGGTGCACCCTCCCCCCACACCTCCTCAAGCCCTAGCCGCCCTGCTGCCCTCCTCTCTCTCTCCCTCCCGACTGCGCGTAGGCGAAGCCCTGCCGCAGAAACTCTCCACCGTTTGCACCACGCCGTCGTGTTGTAGATCCAACCTATCTCTCCACCCCACTTGCTGGACCGAGGAAGGAGGAGACGTCGAGGTGCCGTACGTGTGCATCTCTCGGAGGCATCGCCACTTGCGGTGTTGGATCGGATCGGATCGTGAGGAGGAGAAGCGAGTACGACTACATCAACCACGTTCCGTCGAACGTTCTGCTGTGCGAATCTTCAACGGTATGAATATCTCATCTATCCCCCCTCATTGTTTGCATCTCCTAGATTAGATCTTGGCTTCCCCGTTCGCATCTGTAGAATTTTTTTGATTTACTATGTTGCGAAACCCTTCAGTGGTATCAGAGCTAGATCTATGCGTAGATGTGTTTCACGAGTAGAACGCAACATGCTTGTTGCGGGCGTTGATGTTTTCTGTTGGAAGCCTCTTGTTTGTGTACTTATTATGACGCGGGATAGTGAGATTGAAGTGGTCCAGGCCAAGTTTACGCGACCTCGTTCGCGAGACCGGCTCCGCACTTGACGTGTGGCTTGTTCCACACATGCGGCTGGTGGATGCTAGTTTCTCTCACTATAGTTGTCATGGGATTTACACCGGAGTTTGGCAACCATAATATCACCATTGTGGATTTCCGTAGGTAAGAATCGTTCTTAGCTAGTTACTCCCATAAGCCACGTAAAACATGCAACAACAAAGTAGAGGCGTCTAACTTGTTTTTGCAGGGAGTGTTTTGTGATATGGTATGGCCCAATATATGATGTGTATGTTGTATGCAATGATCATGTTTTGTAATGTTTCACGACTTGCATGTCGATGAGTACACAACCGGCAGGAGCCATATGGTTGTCTTTATAATTGTGTATGACCTGTGTGTCAACTTCTTATACGCCATGTAATAGCTTTACTTTATCGCTAAGTAGTTAGCAATAGTTGTAGTTGTTATTCATGGTGGAGGCAATCATGGTGGAGTGATGGAGATCATGCTGGCACGCACAAGATGGAGATCATTGCGCGGAGATTGGCTATACCATGTCACATGAAATTATATGCATGTGATGTTTATCCTTTTATGTATCTTATTATGCTTAGATCGTGACGGTAGCATTATAAGATGATTCCTCACTTAAAGAGCAAGATAAAACCGTGTTCTCCCCATGTATGCACCGTTGCGAAAGTTCGTCGTGTTCAAGCATCACGTGATGATCGGGTGCTATAAACTTTACGTTCACATATAATGGGTGCAAGCCAGTTTTGCACACGCGGAAATACTTGGGTCTGACTTGACGAGCCTAGCATGTACAGACATGGCCTCGGAACACACGAACCGAAAGGTTAAGCATGAGTCATATGAATGATATGATCGACACTTTGTTGTCCACCATTGAAACCACATCTCTTCTCGTCAAGATCGGATTAGGTGTGGTGAATTTGGATCATGTTCACTAAACAACTTGAGGGATGTTGATTTTAGTGGGAGTTCATCTAGTAATTTGATTAAGTTGAAATAGTTATCATGAACATAGTCTAAATTGTACTTGCAAATTTTGTGATCAAAAGGCTAAGTCCAACTTCAACTTCAACGTTTTTGCTGAGAAAGAAAAGCTTAAGAACAATGGGTCTAACTTCACCAACTGGTTCCGCAATCTGAGAATCATTCTCTCTGGCGGACAAAAGGACTATGTCCTAAAGCGCTAGGTGACGCCCCTGCTGTAGATGCGCCGGCTGATGAGAAAGCTGTTTATCAGTCGCGCAAAGATGATTATGGTGTGATTAAGAGCACCATGTTGTTTTCTATGAAATCGGACCTTCAAAATAGTTTTGAGGATTTCCCAGGGCCCTTTGAGATTCTTGAGGAACTGAAAACTATGTTTCAGACTCAGGCCCGTTCTGAGAGATATGAGATCTCTGAGAAATTCTTTAACTGCAAGATGGAGGAAGGGAGTTCCGTTAGTGAGCACGCCATTAAGATGTCAGGCTACACTCAACGCCTTGAGCAACTGGACTGCAAGATTCCAGAGGAGCTCAAGATTGACAGAGTTCTGCAATCACTCCCTCCTAGCTACAAAGGTTTTGTAGTTACTCATAATCAGATTGGTTCCACTGATACAATCACCGAGCTCTTTGCTAAGCTGAAAGCTGCGGAGGTGGACATCAAGAAAGACAATCATGTGTTGATGGTCAACAAGCCCCCAGCTTTAAGAAAGGTAAGGGTGCAAAGAAGCCCTTCAAGAAGGGCAGCGGTAAGCGCGTTGCCCCTGCAGAGAAGAAGCTCAAGTCTGGACCTAAGCCGGACACTGAGTGCTTCTATTGCAAGGACAAGGGTCACTGGAAGCGCAACTGTCTGAAGTACTTAGCGGACAAGAAGGCTGGCACCATCAAAGGTATATTTGATATATATGTTATTGATGTTTTCCTTACTAGCCCTCGTTGTAGTGCCTAGGTATTTGATACTGGTTCAGTTGCTAATATTTGTAACTGAAACAAGAGCTACGGAATAGACGGCGACTAGCAAGGGATGAGGTAACGATGCGCGTTGGCAACGGATCAAGAGTTGATGTGCTAGCCGTCGGCACGCTCTCCTTAGTTTTACCTTCGGGATTAGTTTTAAACCTCAATAAATGTTATTATGTGCCTGCATTAAGCATGAACATCATATCTGGATCGTGTTTATTGCAAGACGGTTATTCATTTAAATCGGAGAATAATGGTTGTTCTATTTATATGAGTAACATCTTTTATGGTCATGCACTTGCTGTGAATGGTTTATTTCTTCTGAATCTCGAAAGCGATGAAACACACATCCATAACATTGAGGCTAAGAGATGCAAGGTAGATAGTGATAATACTACTTATTTGTGGCACTGCCGTCTAGGTCATATAGGTGTAAAACGCATGAAGAAACTCCATTCTGATGGACTTTTAGAGTCTCTTGATTTTGAATCATTTGACACGTGCGAGCCATGCCTCATGGGCAAGATCATCAAAACCCCGTTCTCCGGAATGATGGAGCGAGCAACGGACTTGTTGGAAATCATACATACCGATGTATGCGGACCAATGAGTGTTTCGACGTGCGGTGGATATCGCTATTTTCTCACTTTTACTGATGACTTAATGTAAGGTTCCCAACCTTTAATAAGGTAGAGATCCCTGTGTTTACAATGCTAGTCCCTGGATCAATAGCTAGCATCCACAGTTAAGATGTCATATCAAGAAACAAAGGTCATAATACAACTTTATAACCAGGAATAAAATAATTTATTACATCTTACATAGCTCCTTTGGCTATCTCATTACAATGCAGCAGAATATAATAGCATGGGGTCCTTCATCTTCATTGTGCCACATGCAGACATGTTGGTTGTAGACTTGTAATCCTAATCAATAAACTTCACTAATATCAAACAAACCTGCAACATAACAAGTTACAGCCACAAGGGTCAATACATTTGAATAGTATTGGCAAGTGATACCTTAGTAGAATATTGGTGGACTAAATACTATATGCTTTTTGGCTAAGTGTAGCTTAGGCTTGCTTTGCTCAAAAATAGGTTTTCCCTATGAGTTGAAAACACTAAGTTTTTCTTTGTCAAAACTTTTCCCAAGGAACCACCAATAGACATTGGGGTCCTTCACCCTTGTTCAACCACAAGTTTTACTTAGAAATTGGGATGAGGAGATTCTTGATAGCTTACATGTCTTGATGCTCAAATTGTCCTTTACCAGGGACATGGCTAAGTACTTAGATTTTACACTCTGCAGAGGTGGTGCACTTTCCCCACAAGACTTGGTTTCACCAATACAAGATCTTTCAGAAGCCTTCCCTTAGACCAGAATGGACGCGTTCCAACCTATCATCCCCTACCACCAACTGTCCATTTGGCTAAGTTATTGCAACCTATATGATCTAGGCAGAGCCCATAATGCCAAGTGGCTGCACTTGAAGCTTCTCAACATTTGACATCTCAAATCTCTTTGTTCCTGGGTGGCCATCCACAAGTGAGATACACAAGGTAAACCATAGAAATGGGCCTTGTGAACCACTCAACATAAACCATTCCTTCCATTCCACCCAGGTGATTCATTCACTTAGTTGTTTTATTAAACAAAACATAAGTCCTCAGACTTAGAGATATTTCATAGCATGAATATATTCCACCCTTGTTTTCTACTAGCTAGGCTAATCATGATAGTAGTAGGAAACTTAACTTAGGTAATTTCTACTAAGGTTTCATCTACTAGGATTTCCCATAGCATAGGTTATACTTAGCAAAAATTCCATGCAAGTCTTACTTTAGAAATATCAGTAATGCATAGTGAAAATAATGGGACAAAAGTATGAAGCATCACTTGCCTTTTTGGTAGAGAATATAAGTTCACTCCTTGTCTTTGCAATGATCACACTCTTCAAACCACTACAATTCAATCAAGCAAGGGCACAATTTCAATCTACCATTCAAGCAAAACATCACATAAAATAATAGAAACAAAACAATGCATGCAAGCATGCCAAACTTTGTTTTATTTACAAAAGTGTTTTATAATAGGTTATAAACATTCTAAAACACTTCATAAACCATTTTTAAACCAAGTCATTATTTTATGTGGTTGAAAATGTTTTTAGCAAAGTAATAGTTTTATAGTGTTCACCAAATACATTTTCAAATCATAAAACTTGGTGTTTGGGGTCAGAGAGTTTATTCCAAAAAATTTCCAAAGATTTTCTCCCAAAAGCATTTTTAATAAATAAACATTATTTTTATTTGATTAGAAATGGTTTAAATCAAAAGTTTATTCTTTTGCTTCACCAAATACATTTTTGAAACCACAAATTAATTTCTATGGTCAGTAGGTTCAAAACAAACCATTTGCCAAAGGTTTTATCCCCAAAATCATGTTAGAACAAATTTTTATTCTAAACATGCCTACACAAGTTTCTTCAAAAACAATCAATTTAATAGAATCGTTTTACTAAACAAAGTGCATGGTCAGAAGGTACTCGTTTTGCTGAATCCATTGATATAAATTTGCAAAATTTGGACGTGTGGTTTGAAAGTTATGAATTTTTCAAATTGGAACATCTAATAGACAAGTTTCTGGTTTTAAAACAAACTCCAGGCCACGTGTCGTGTTTCTATTCGCTGGTACCGGTTCGCATGGATCAAGCACTGTGAGGCGTTGGATCTAAGTTAGATCGAGTGGTGCAGAGACACCCGTACCCTTTCGTTTAAGTTAACCTATCCTAACCGTGTGATCGTGATCTGACGGTGCGTAGCATGCTTGCCAGAGATGGGCGGCGCTGGCGGCGGCAGGTGGCGGCGGAACGGTCAGACGGTGGCGGTGCTGGCGATGCAGGAAGCGAGAGAGGGTGGGGAGATTCTCACCGAGTTCACCGTGGCGTGGGGAAGCTCAAGGCGTTCCTTGCTGGCGAAAGGGCGCTCGGGGTCGATGGGAATCGCTCGCCGGAGTTGCTCCTGGCGACGGGTTCGCTCGGCCGTTGTCGAGGACGTCGTTACAGAGCGCACTGGGTCAAATGAATGGTGCAGTTAGACTCGTGGGAAAGTGGTGAGTATGTGAGCATCGAGAGAGGGGAAGGGGAGGTCTGGTCTCACCAGCAGTACTCGTCGGAGCGGAGGCAGACGGTGGCGCTGCTCTGGCAGAGACGTTGTCGAGCTTGCAGGGCACGCGCGGGCGAGCTAACAATACGGGGAGGTCCGCCAGGAGAGGGGGAACAAGTTCATGTGCACCAGGGAGAAAGGGGGCGTGGGCTGGCCGGAATCGCCGCGGATGTTCGTCGGAGACAGGGAAGTCGTCGCGAGCAATACGGGCAGCCTGAGGGCGGGGAGGGTGTGGCGTCTGAGGAGAAAAGAGAGAGGGAACATGGGCGATTAATACTGCGTGGTCACAGCGAGGAATAAACAAGGCATTAGGGCGGAATCAAGTAGAGAAGTTAGTGCAGCAACGACAGCGGCATTGGGGGAAGAAGGGGTCGTCGCGGGGAAGACGCTGACGAGGCAGGTGGGGTCCGGTTGTCGGCTTAAGAGAGAAAAGGAAGGTGGTTCCATCCGTCGATGTCTCTGCGGGTGCAAGGTCGAGTGGAAAAACGCTTCGGCAGAGGGGGTGTAGGTGGGCTGCGAGTTGGGCTTAGTGGTCTAGCTGGCTGGGCTGCTCCTTTTCACATTTTTTTTGTTCAGATTGTTTTTATTTTTCCTTTTTTAATATTCTGTTTTGATTTTATTTAATCAATTCAAACACTCATTTGAATTCAAATTTCAACTAGACTTTATGTATATTCAAATACTGTTTAATAACACCTTCTGAAGTCAAATTTAGAATAAATATTTTATTCTTTTAGGATCTATTTAAATAAAAAGTCCACAGTCTTTAATTCAAATAGGTTTTAATTTATTTTAAAACTCTTTTTGAAATATAAATAATATCAAAATCCTTTCAGTAGGTTTCATTTTAAGAACTAAAACACTTGGGAATCTTATTTAAAATAAATTAACAAGTTTTAGTGTTTATTTAAAAAGGAAAAACCTTTACTTAAATAAAATTGGATATTAATAAATCCTCATTATTTTATTTAAATAAACCTTTACTCTTTTTATCAAAACAAAATATTTTCTTTCAAAATCTTGGCCAAGGTTTAATTTGGCTCTATAAAATAATCTTTATTTATATCTCTACCTTTGCTTTTGAAAATTAAATCTTTTTATGAAAAGATCCAAAAATAGTGATTCCAACTATTTTAACTTTATTTATTAATAGTTTATCTTTGTAAATCCCTTTGGGATTATTTGCTCACAAATTGGTATGGATTTAGTTGGACTCAAACATAAATCAAAGTTTGTTCAAGATGGGATTTTTAGTTTTCCATTTAGAAACAAAAGTTTCTTTTCACCCTAAATTTCAACAATTATTTATTTTGTTTATTTATTTTTCACATTACAAGATTTGGAAAATCTTGGGATGTGACAGTGATCCTTCAACCCTTGTTCAACCACAAGTTTTAACTTAGAAATTGGGATGCGGAGATTCTTGATAGCTTCCATGTCTTGATGCTCAAATTGTCCTTTACCAGGGACATGGCTAAGTACTTAGATTTTTCACTCTGTAGAGGTGGTGCACTTTCCCCACAAGACTTGGTTTCACCAAGACAAGATCTTTCAAAAGCCTTCCCTTAGACCAGAATGGACGCGTTCCAACCTATCATTCCCCTACCACCAACTGTCCATTTGGCTAAGTTATTGCAACCTATATGATCCAAGCAGAGCCCATAATGCCAAGTGGCTGCACTTGAAGCTTCTCAACATTTGACATCTCAAATCTCTTTGTTCCTAGGTGGCCATCCACAAGTAAGATACACAAGGTAAAACCATAGAAATGGGCCTTGTGAACCACTCAACATAAACCATTCCTTCCATTCCACCCAGGTGATTCATTCACTTAGTTGTTTTATTAAACAAAACACAAGTCCATGACTTGGAAATATTTCATAGTATGAATATATATTCCACCCTTGTTTTCTACTAGCTAAGCTAAGCATTACAGTAGTAGGAATATTAACTTAGGAAATTTCTACTAAGGTTTCATCTACTAGGATTTCCCATAGCATAGGTTATACTTAGCAAAATTCCGTGTAAGTCTTACTTTAGAAATATCACTAATGATAGTGAAAATAATGGGACAAAAGTATGAAGCATCACTTGCCTTTTTGGTAGAGAGTATAAGTTCACTCCTTGTATTTGCAATGATCACACTCTTCAAATCACAACAATTCAATCAAGCAAGGTACAATTTCAATCTACCATTCAAGCAAAACATCACATAAAATGAGAGAAACAAAACAATGCATGCAAGCATGCCAAACTTTGTTTTATTTACAAAAGTGGTTTATAATAGGTTATAAACATTTTAAAAACACCTAATGATCATTTTATAAAGTGGTAAAATCATTTGCAAAAGATTTCACTTCATAAACCATTTTTAAACCAAGTCATTATTTTATGTGGTTGAAAAATGTTTTTAGCAAAGTAATAGTTTTATAGTGTTCACCAAATACAATTTCAAATCATAAAACTTGGTGTTTGGGTCAGAGAGTTTATTCAAATCATTTTCCAAAGATTTTCTCCCAAAAGCATTTTTAATAAATAAGCATTATTTTTATTTGACTAGAAATGGTTTAAATCAAAAGTTTATTATTTTGCTTCAGCAAATACATTTTTGAAACAACAAATTGATTTTTATGGTCAGTATGTTCAAAAAAACCATTTGCCAAAGGTTTTATCCCCAAAATCATTTTAGAACAAATTTTATATTCTAAACATGCATACACAAGTTTCTGCAAAAACAATCAATTTAATAGAAGAAATTTACTAAACAAAGTGCATGGTCAGAAAGTACTTGTCTTGCTGATTCCATTGATATAAAATTTGCAAAATTTTGACGTGTGGTTTGAAAGTTATGAATTTTTCAAATTGGCGCATCAATTAGACAAGTTTCTGTTTTTTATAAACAGGCAGGACCACGTGGCGCTTTCCTACTGGTGCGTACCGTTTCGCGCGGATCAGCAAATACGGGCCGTTGGATTTAAGTTGCATCGCACGACACAGAGGAACTACTTACCCTTTCGTTCACGTTCTAGCTCAACCCTTTGATCAAGATCCTACGGCTCACAATAGTTTGGTCACAGATGGGCGGTGCTGGGCGACAGTGAGCGGTGGCGTGGTCAGACGGCGGCGGAGCTGGTGATAGAGGAAGCACGGAAGGTAGAGGGGTGGCTCACCGTGATCTCCGTAGCACGGGGATGCTCAACCTTCTCGCGTTGGTCGAAGGGGCGCACGAGGTTGATCGGAATCGCTCACCGGAGTTCTTGCTGTCGTCGGGTGCGCACGGTCGTGGTCGAAGACGAGCGCCTGGGATGCAAGCAAGCGAGGAAAAGTATCAGGAGGATGCGCATGGTCTCGGGGGTTTTAGAGTTACTCACCAGAACACAAGGGGCGCACTGGTTTGGCGTCAGTAGCTCGCCGGAGAGGTAGCAAACAACGGCGACGGGCAGTGATCATCCTTGCCGACGCTCTGAGGATAGCGCGGTCGAGCTGAGGCCACCGGGAGGTGCGTCAGGGTCCGTGGAGCACGCGTGTGTGGTCGAGGGGGCAAGGGGCGACGCAGAGCTGCCGGGATTTCTCTCGAAGCTCGCCAGAGACAGAGGCGTTGTGGTACCAAATTGAAGCAGCCCTGGGGCAGAGAGGTCCGGGCGAGAGAGGGGAAACGCATATGCTTAAGATGGCATGGTCGCGGGGTGATTTTACTGCGTCGTTAACGCGAATTAAACCAAGCTTTAATCGCCGGCAACGGCCGGCGAAGTGAGGGGTGGGGTCAGCGGGGTGAAGACGATGGTGAGGTGGCTGTGGGGTCCGTTGTCAGCGTGAGGGAGAGAGGGGGAGTGGGGTCCACGGGTCGTTGTCTTTGCGGGTTCTGGCTTGGGTGAGAAAAACGTTTCGGGGGAGAGGGCTAGTTGGTCTGCTGGGCCTGGACTGGCTTAGCTGGGCTGGGCTGAGTCTGTTTCATATTTTTTTGTTCCTGTTTCTTTTTCTTTTTCCATTTCTTTTTATTCTGTTTTGATTTTGATTAAACAATTCAAACATTAATTTGAATTCAAAACCTCAACCAAGATTTGTGTAGGTTTAAATAATGATTAGTAATATAATCTGAAGTCAATTTTGGAATAAAGTTTTATTCTTTTTGGGGTCTTTTAATTATTTAAAAAGGACCTTGTTTTAAATCAAATAAGATTTAATAACATTTTCAAACACCATTTAAATTCTTAAACCTTCCAAATCTTTTCAGTAGGTTTTTATTTGTTTAATAGGGTTCAAATAATTCATCTTGAATTATTTGGAAAAGCTTTCAATATGATTTATTAATTATTTAAAATTGATTTGTCTTTATTCAAACGGAATTTGGTTCAAGCCATTTTATTTTATTTTGGAAATTCTTTATCCAATATTTTATTTGGATTTGGATTATATTCATTATATTTGCTTATGGATTAGGCCAAGATTTAATTTGGTCTTTAAATAATCCTTATTTAATATTCCTTTCTTCATCTTATAAAATCCATATCTTTTTATTTAGAGATCAAACTTGGTGATTCCAATTTGTGAAATATTATTTGATATTTATTTATCACTTTAAATCTTTTTAGGATTAATTGCTCACCATTTGGTTTGGATTTTTAGATAAGTGATTTATTATCTTTGGAAATTTAATTTCCTTATCTTATTATATTCATAAGATTTTATCCATGGCTCCAGTGAAACCAATTTCTATGGTCTTACAATATATTTCTATTTATCATTCTTGATCATTTATAAATGTTTGATGATAAATTTTTATATGGATCAAATCCATAGGCTTGGAGATAACTTGGAAATGATTTTATTCCATTAGGGTTTAGGGTTTGGATTTATTTTCCAAGTGTTTAAATTTCCAGATGCATTTTATGAGGAATGCATTTCTCTTGATTTGGATTTTGTTGGATTCAAATGTTAATCAAAATTTGTTCAAGATGGGATTTTAATTTCCATTTAAAACAAAAGTTTCTTTTCACCCTAAAATTCAACAATAATTTATTTTGTTTATTTATTTTTCACATTACAAGATTTGGAAAATCTTGGGATGTGACACTTAAGTAGATATGGGTATATCTATTTAATGAAACATAAATCTGAAACGTTTGAAAAGTTCAAAGAATTTCAGAATGAAGTGGAAAACCATCGTAACAGAAAAATTAAATTTCTACGATCCGATCGTGGAGGTGAATATTTGAGTTATGATTTTCTCACGCATCTTAAAGCAAGCGGAATAGTTTCGCAACTCACGCCACACGGAACACCACAGCGCAATGGTGTGTCTGAACACCGGAAACGAACTCTATTAGATATGGTGTGATCAATGATGTCTCTTACAGATTTGCCGTTATCATTTTGGGGTTATGCATTAGAAACCGCTGAATTCACTTTAAATAGGGCACCATCTAAATCCGTTGATACGACACCGTATGAACTGTGGTTTGGTGCTAAACCTAAGTTGTCGTTTCTTAAAGTTTGGGGATGCGAAGCTTACGTCAAGAAGTTGATGCCGGACAAGCTCGAACCCAAAGCGGAGAAATGCGTCTTAATAGGATACCCTAAGGAAATGATTGGGTATACCTTCTATCACATATCCGAAGGCAAAGTGTTTGTCGCAAAGAACGGATCCTTTCTTGAGAAGGAGTTTCTCTCGAAAGAAGTGAGTGGGAGGAAAGTAGAGCTAGACGAGGTTGTTGAACCTTCTCTTGAATTGGAGAGTAGCGCAGCACCTGAAATTGTTCCAGTGCCGTCTGCACCAACAATAGAGGAAGCTAATGACAAGGATCATGAAGCTTCGGACGATGCTACTACTAAACGTCGCAGGTCGACAAAGTCGCGTGCCCCTCCTAAGTGGTACGGCAACCCTGTCTTAACTGTCTTGTTAGTAGATGACAGTGAACCTGCGAACTATGAGGAAGCGATGATGAGCCCAGACTCTGAGAAATGGCTAGAGGCCATGAAATCCGAATTGGGATCCATGAGCGAAAACCAAGTATGGACTTTGGTGGACCCTCCTAGCGACCGAAAGGCCGTTGAGTGCAAATGGATTTTCAAGAAGAAAACGGACGCTGATGGTAATGTTACTGTCTATAAAGCACGGCTTGTCGCGAAAGGTTTTCGACAAGTTCAAGGTGTTGACTACGATGAGACTTTCTCTCCCGTAGAGATGTTTAAGTCCATTCGGATTTTATTAGCAATTGCTGCGTTTAATGATTATGAAATATGGCAGATGGATGTCAAGACTGCGTTCCTCAATGGCAACATTGATGAAGAGTTGTATATGATGCAACCCGAAGGTTTTTCGATCCTAAGGATGCTGATAAGGTGTGCAAACTTCAGCGTTCCATTTATGGACTGAAGCAAGCATCTCGGAGTTGGAACCTTCGTTTCGATCAAGTGATCAAGATCTTTGGATTTGTTCCAAATTGCTACGAAGCTTGTATCTACAAGAAAGTGAGTGGGAGCTCAGTGAAATTTTTGGTACTATATGTGGACGACATATTGATTATCGGATATCACATTGACATGCTTAACGATGTGAAGAGTTATTTGAATAAATGTTTTTCAATGAAAGACCTAGGGGAAGCTGCTTATATATTGGGCATCAAAATCTATAGAGATAGACAAATACGCTTGATAGCTTTAAGCCAAATTACATACCTAGACAAAGTTCTGAAAAGGTTCAGAATGGATAAGGCAAAGAAAGGTTCAGTGCCTATGTTGTCAGGTAAGATATTGATCAAGGCTCAGTGTCTGGATACGGTAAATGATAGAGAAGCTATGAGCAAAGTGCCTTATGCCTCGGCCATAGGTTCTATCATGTATGCCATGATGTGTACTAGACCGGATGTGTCCAATGCTCTTAGTTTGACGAGCAGATACCAAAGTGATCCAGGAGTGGAACACTGGACAGCCGTGAAGAACATCCTAAAGTACTTAAATAGGACTAAAGAAATGTTCTTAGTCTATGGTGGTGATGAACAGCTCGTCGTAAAAGGTTACTTCGATGCTAGTTTTGACACCGACAAGGATGATTCTAAATCTCAGACAGGATACATTTATATTTTGAATGGAGGAGCTGTGAGCTGGAGAAGCTGCAAGCAAAGCGTGATCGCGGGATCTACAGTAGAAGCGGAATACATGGCTGCTGCAGAAGCGTCAAGTGAAGGAGTTTGGATCAGGAACTTCATCAATGAGCTTGGTGTTGTTCCAGGTGCCTTGTACCCACTGGAGATATTGTGTGACAACACTGGGGCCATAGCACTGGCTAAGGAACCAAGATATCATCCAAAGACCAAGCATATCAACCGCAAGTTTCATATAATTCAAGATTATATAACAGATGGAGATCTGAAGATTAGCAAAGTACATACGGATCTGAATGTCACAGACCCATTGACTAAACCTCTTCCACGAGCAAAACATGATCAGCACCTTAGTGCCATGGGTGTTAGATTGTTTCCAAATGTAAACTAGATTATTGACTCTAGTGCAAGTGGGAGACTGTTGTAATTATGCCCTAGAGGCAATAATAAAGATGTTATTATTATAATTCTTGTTCATGATAAAGTTTATATTCCATGCTAGAATTGTATTAAGCGGAAACTTTAATACTTGTGTGGTTTATGAAAAACACCGTGTCCCTAGTACGCCTCTATGGACTAGCTCATTGATTAATGATGGTTAAGGTTTCCTAACCATAGACATGAGTTGTCGATTAATAATGAGATCACATCATTGGGAGAATGATATGATGGACAGACCCAAATCAAGGAGAGCAATTAGATCGTGTCATCGTGTTCATCTTTGCGAAGCTTTTTATTATGTCAAATATTCTATTCCTTAGACCATGAGATAACGCAACTCCCTGGTATCGGAAGAAAGCTTTGAGGTCATCAAACGTCATCCTATGAGAGGGTGATCATAAAGGTGTCTCTCAGGTGATCGGAAAGTACTTGTTGGGTTGTATGTATCGAGATGGGATTTGTCCCTCCCAAGTCGGAGAGATATACTTCGGGCCCACTCGGTAATCGATATCAACACTGCTTGCAAGCACGTAGTTAAGGAGTTAATCACAAAGTGATATTGGATTACGGAACGAGTAAAGTACTTGCTGTGAACGAGATTGAACTAGGTATGCCGATGCCGACGATCGAACCTCGGGCAAGTAAAATATCGCGTGACGAAGGGAATATATATGGTATTAATTGAATCCTGGCATCATGGTTCATCCGATATGATCATCGATGCGTATGTGGGAGTCAATATGGGTTTCCAGACCCCGCTGTAGATTATTGATAGAAGATCATGTCTGCATATTCTCGAACCCACAGGGTCACACACTTAATGTGTCTAGACGCTAGGATAGAATGGATAATTGGTTTATGAGTTTATTCTTCGGAGTCTTGGATGGGATCCAGGACATCACGAGAGGTTCCGGAATGGTCCAGAGAATAAGATTCATATAAGGCAAAGCAGTTTTTGGAGTTCGGAATTGTTTCGGATTGTTCGGTATTGTACCGGAAGCTTCTAGAACCTTCCGGAGTGGGACCAAGGCCCCACTTGTCGGGAGGGGGCGTGGGCCTACGAGGGAGTGCCCTGGCCGCATTGGGCTAGGGGCACAAGGCCCCATAGGCCCAGCCGGCCAAGCCCTAGGGGAAACCCTAGGGAGAGCTTCTAGAAGGGGGGGAATTTGCCCCCCACTCCTTCCCCTTGGCCGCCGGCCCTAGGCTTGGAGGAGGGTCAAGGGGCATCCGCCCACCCCTCTATATAAAGAGGGCTGGGGGCGCACCCTCCCCCCACATCTCCTCAAGCCTGAGCCGCCCTGCTGCCCTCCTCTCTCTCTCCCTCCCGACTGCGCGTAGGCGAAGCCCTGCCGCAGAAACTCTCCACCGCTTGCACCACGCCGTCGTGTTGTAGATCCAACCTATCTCTCCACCCCACTTGCTGGACCGAGGAAGGAGGATACGTCGAGGTGACGTACGTGTGCATCTCTCGGAGGCATCGCCACTTGCGGTGTTGGATCGGATCGGATCGCGAGGAGGATAAGCGAGTACGACTACATCAACCACGTTCCGTCGAACGTTCCGCTGTGCGAATCTTCAAGGGTATTAAGATCTCATCTATCCCCCCTTGTTGTTTGCATCTTATAAATTAGATCTTGGCTTCCCCGTTCGCATCCATAGAATTTTTTTGATTTACTATGCTGCGAAACCCTTCAGAAGCAAGAGGGGACGTGGGGTGGCTCACCGAGATCTCCATGGCGAGTAGATGCTCAAGGTAGCAGTCGTTCGTCGAGGGGCGCACAGAGTCTCTGGTGATTCCTCGCCAGAGTTCATGAAAGCGTCGAGCTGGTCTGTTCATTGTCAGAGGCGAGGATGGAGGACGCGCTAAGACAAGTGGAAGACACCGTTAGGTTCGCAAGAGTGAGGCGAGCATGAGAGTGTCCACGAGGGGGAGAGGGGCAGTCGAGTTTTACCAGTAGGGTCGCTAGAGCGGATGCAGACGACGGCGGTGCTCGGGCGAGGTTATTGCCGAGGCTACAGAACAAGCGCGGGCGAGGGGAAAGAACTGGCAGACGCGCCTGACGATGGGGAACATGCTTGGGTGAGTCAAGGGCAGTGGGGGTGTCTGGTGTCGCCGGAATCGTCGCCGGAGTATCGTCGGGCAGAGGGTGTTCGAGGTCAAAATTTAGGCAGCCTAGTGGAAGTGAGGTCTGAGGGGAAAGAAGGAGGAGGGCGAGGCGATTATGAGGGAGCAGTCGCGGCGAGATTAACTCGCGGAATTATGTCGAATTAAGCCGCAGGAATCAAGCAGTAACGGGAGAGAGGGAAGGGAGGAACTGGTCGCGGCAGGTTGAAGAGATGACTGACAGGTGGGGCTGCTTCGTCAGCGTAAGAGAGAGAGAAAGGGTGGGGTCCAGTGGTCAGTGACTTTGCGGGCTAAAGCTTTGGTGTGAAACGTTCTTCTGCCGGGGAGAAGGAAATGGGCTTGCTGGGCCTGGTTTGCTGGGTTGGGTCCTTCCATTATTTTGTTCTGTATCCTTTTTCTTTTTCTATTTATATTTTTTTGTTTTGATTTTATTCAAATGATTTCAAACCCTTTTTATTTTCAAATATTTTCAAACTTTTCAGTAAGTTTCTATACTGTTTTAAACATATATTTAAAATCCATTTTTACAATAATTATTTCATTTACACATGGTTTGTTATTTATTTCAATAGACAATTGTTTTTATTCAAACAAGATATAATTATATTTTTAACTCTTTATTTGAATTATAATTTTCGCTAAACCTTTTTAGTAGGTTTTCTTTATTTAATAGGGTGTTAAATAATTCACTTTGAATTATTTAAAGTATTTAAATATGATTATTAATCATTTAATTTGGGCAAATGTCTTTATTCCAATGAAATCAAATATGGTTTTTAATTCCATAAATTTTATTTAGATGATTTCTTTGATTCCATTTAAGTTAATTAAATAACCTTTATTCCACTTGGGTAAATTCCAATTATTATTTTCCCATGATTTAATTAATCATTTCTATTAGGGATTTTTGTCTTTATTCAAAGGGAATATAATTTGGTTAAGGCCATATTATTTTATTTGAATATTCCTTATCCCTTTATTTATTTGGATTATCTTTGTTTCAATATGGATTTGGCCAAGATTTAATTTGGCTTTTAAATATTCCTTATTTATTTATTTCTTTCTTTATCTTATAAAATCCATATCTTTTTATTTAAAGATCCAACCTTGGTGATTCCAATTTGCATCATTTTATTTAATATTTGTCTATCCTTTTAAATCACTTAGGATTATTTGCTTACCATTTGCTATGTATTTTAGATAGGAGCATTATTAGCTTTGGAAATTATTTCCTTTCAACTTATTAAATTCATAAGTTTTTGTCCATGGTTCCAAATTGAGTGAAACCAATTTCTATGATCTTATAATATTTTTGTTTAACATTTTTGATCATTTACAAATGTTTGTTGACCAATTTTTATATGGATCAAATCCATAGTCTTTGAGATATCTTGGAAATGATTTTCTTCCATTAGGGTTTTAGGGTTTTGGTTTACTTTTCCAAATGTTTAAATTTTAAGGTTCATTCTTTGATGAATGTATTTCACTTGATTTGAATTTAGGTGGGTTCCCTTTTATTCGAATTTTGTTCAAGATGGGTTTTGATGTTTCCATTTGAAATCAAAAAGTTTCTTTTCACCCTAAATTTCAACAATTATGTATTTTGTTTATTTATTTTTCACATTACAAAATTTGGAAAATTTTGGGATGTGACAGGATACCATCCTTAAAATAAATCTCGTCCCGAGATTTTGGGAGGCTAGAGGTTACAAGTTGACTGCAAGACAACTAGGGTACTACCACCCTTAAATGGTTTTCAACTAGATTACATCTTGGCTCACTTGGGATTTTGATGAAACTTCTCTGCACAGACATCTGCATAGTGTCCTTTGTTTCCACACTTGAAACATGTGACAAGGCTGAGTTCTCTCATAGGTTTGCTTGTCTTGTACCTCATCTTTTCTAGATAATTGCTTGCATAATGTCCTTGGTCACCACAATTGTAACATGTGACAAGGTTGAGTTCTTCACGTATCTTCTATGGACAAGTTGATATATAATGGCCTAGCTCTTTGCAGTTGTTGCACCACACTTGGCTAATTTACTTATTCTTCTTTTTCTTGGGTTTCTCCAAAGCTAGGAGTTCCTCTAGTTCATGCTCTTCATATCTCACCTCAAAGGTGGGAAAGTCTCCTCGGTTCCTTAATCGATTCTTTGGATAATACATACGTTTCCTCTTTTGTCCATCAGGGTGATTTCTAGTGTATGGAGGTGCAATCTGAGATTTGCCTTTGCTTTCATCCTTCTTGATAGAAGTTGTTTCCTCATGGGGGTTTCCAAACTTTTGATGCACTCCACCTTTTTCCTTTGTTGCACTATAGAATAGATGGGGCACTGGATAGGGACATGATTATTTCCTTCACATAGGAAATAAGTCACTTGAGATGTGGGGCACTGTTTAGTTGGATGTTTCTCTTCACAATTAGGGCATTGATCTTCATGATATTTGGAAGTGTGATCCATTTCTCCACAAATTTTGCAAGCTTTAGTTCCTTCTATAATATCATCCTTGACATCATTGTTGTCAAAATCTCCTTGGGAAAGGTTATCTTTCATGTTGATCATTTGAGTGGTTATCCCTTGCAATAGTTGGGATTGGATTTCCAAAAACTTTTGCAAGGTTGGGTCTAACTCATTGTTGTTGGCTAAAAACTGAGTTGTCATCTGATTCAAATGGGTTTGGTTTACTAGTAGTCGTTCTCTCATGTGCATCGCTTGGTTGTTAGTGTCACCATTCTTGATGTTGGAGTTTCTTGGAGTAGTCATCTGTTTGGGTTGTATTGGGATTAGAATAGGTAAAAGATTTCTAAGGAAGAAGTCTATCACACACAACAATTCACACAAGCAATGTGTAAGCAATCACAAAAAAACATTCCACTCAAACAACAAGTTTCAAGCATATTTTTAGGCAACAAAATATTTTTGCTACACCACATAAGTTGGTGTGTTTAACTAATCACTAGTATGGTGGTCCAACTATATGGATTTTCTTGAGATCATTTCATTCTTCTTTGTTGTTTCTTCATGAACAAGATCATTGTATCCTTGGAGAAATTCTTGTATCTTGGTCACAAACTTCAAAGTTGGTGATGGTTCCTTCTAAGTTGTGTTTCCTTAGTATTCAAGTCTTGAGTAATATTTCTTGTCTCACTTGTAGTCCTTAGTGATATCCAAGTTGAAGTCCTTGGTGAAAATAAAGTTGAAGTCTTTGATGATGTTGAAGTTGAAGTCATTTGAGTTGGTGAAGTCCTTTGCTCATGGTGAGGTCTTTTCTCATGGTTGAGGTTTTTTCCATCAAGTTGAAATAGAAGAGATATAGAATTAAAACCAAAATGGTTGAGGAAAGAGTTTACAAGATTGTTTGTACATAAGTTTTGGAACAAATACAACTCCTATTTTTCAAAGGGGTTTTGTCCAATCCTAGGGTTACAAATCCTACCGGAAACACAGTGATCTGATACCATCTGTAAGATCCCACCTTTATAAAGGTAAAGATCCCTGTGATTGCAATGCTAGTCCCTGGATCAATAGCTAGCATCCACAGTTAAGATGTAATATCAAGAAACAAAGGTCATAATACAACTTTATAACCAAGAATAAAATAATTCATTACATCTTACATAGCTCATTTGGCTAACTCATTACGATGCAGCAGAAATAACTATATAGCATGGAGTCCTTCATCTTTATAGTGCCACAGAGAATCATGTTGGTTGTAGACTTGTAATCCTAATCAACACACTTCACTGACATCAAACAAACCTGCAACATAATAAGTTACAGCCACAAGGGTCAATACATTTTAATTGTATTGGCAAGTGATACTATGGTAGAATAGTGGTAACTATCATCTATATGCATTTGGCTAAGTGGAGCTTAGCCTTGCTTTGCTCAAAATAGATTTTCCTTATCATTTGAAAACACTAAGTTTTTGTTTGGCAAAATCACCCAAGGCATCTACCAATCAAAGATTGAAGATCCTTTAACCCTTGTTCAACCACAAGTTTTTAACTTATAAATTGGGATGAGGAGATTCTTGATAGCTTCCATGTCTTGATGCTCAAATTCTCCTTTTCCGGGGACACGACTAAATACTTAGTTTCTTCCTTCTGCAGAGGTGGTGCACTTTCCCCACAAGACTTGATTTTCACCAAGACAGGACCTTTCATAATCCTTCCCTTAGACCAAATGGACACGTTCCAAACCTATCACCCACTACCACCAACTGTCCAAATGGCTAAGTTATTGCAACCTATATGGTCCGGGCACAGCCCATAATTCCATGTGGCTCCACTAGAAGCTTCTTAACATATGGCATCTCAGATCCCTTTGTTCCTAGGTGGCATTCCACAAGTGAGATACACAGGGTAGACCATTGGAAAATGGGCCCTGGTAACCACTCAACCAAAAACCACCAAGCAATTACCAATCCACCCAGGTGTTTCATTCACTTAGTTGTTTTATTAAGCAAAAACATAAGTCAAAGACTTAGCAATATTTTTCCATAGAATGTATATATTCCACCCTTGGTTGCTACTAGCTAGGCTAAGCATGGAAATAGCAAGTATCTTAACTTAGAGAAAATTCTAACAATTTTACAACTACTAGGATTTCCCAAGCATAGCATATAGATACTTAGCAAAAATTACCATGCAAGCCCTATACAAAATATTTCTAATGCATAGTAAAAATATTGGGACAAAAGTATGAAGCACCACTTGCCTTTTTGGTAGAGAATATAAGTTCACTCCTTGATATTGCAATAGTCACACTCTTCAAATTTCACTACAATTCAATCAAGGCACAATTCAATCTACCATTCAAGAAATTCATCACATAGAATAATAAAAACAAAGCAGCATGCCAAAGATTGTTTTATTTGGAAAAGTGGTTTATAATAGGTTATAAACATTTTAAAACACCTATTGGTCATTTATAAAAGTGTTAAAACCATTTGATATTAAGTTAGTGAAAATGTCCACATTAAGTCATTTTTGTTTTGCTAGAAATGGTTTAAATTAAAGTAATAATTTCTAGTGTTTGAAAATTACATTTTTAAACTCAAATGTTAGTGTTTTATGGTCAAGTGTTTATTATTAAAACGATTTGCAAAAGGTTTTCCTTATAAACCATTTTTATACCAAAGCAATATTTTTATTTGTTAGAAATGCCTTTAAACAAAGTAATAATTTTTCTAGGGTTCACCAAATATATTTTTAAATCATAAAACTTGGTGTTTAGGGTCAGAGAGTTTAATTCCAACCATTTTCAAAAGGTTTCACTCAAAAAGCATTTTTAAAACATAATCAATATTTTTATTTAACTAGAAATGCTTTAATTCAATGATTTATTCTTTATCTTCACAAAATACACTTTTAAATCCATAAGTTGTTTGCTATGGTCAGTAGGTTCAAAAAAATATATCTACAAAAGATTTTATCACAAAAATAATTTTAGAATGAATTTTATACACAAAATATGCATACACAAGTTTCTGCAAAAACAACTAATTTTCCAGAAGCAGTTCATTAAACAAATGGCATTGTTAGGTAGTATTCTTTTTCCTGATTCCAATGATATAAAGTTTTCAAAATTTGGACGTGTAGATTAAAAGTTATGAATTTTACAAATTCAAACAACTAATAGATTCAATTCTGTTTTTAAAACAAATCCTGAGCCACGTGGAGCAATCTTATTAGGCGGTACCGCTTCGGTTGGATCGACCCTTCTAGGCCGTCAGATCTAAATGACTACGCATAGTACAGATCAAAGGATACCCCTTCGTTTAAGTTTCTGTCGCAACCATTAGATCAAGATCCTACGGCTCTCGCGCGATTGACCAAAAGTTGGCGGCGCAGCGATGGTGGCTGGCAGGGGCGCGGTCAGACGAGGATGGTGCCGACAATTCAGGAAGCAAGAGGGGACGTGGGGTGGCTCACCGAGATCGCCTTCGCGAGTAGAATCTCAAGGTAGCAGCCGTTCATCGAGGGGCGCACAGAGTCTCTGGTGATTCCTCGCCGGAGTTCGTGAAAGCGTCGGGCTCGTCTGTTCATCGTCGGAGGCGAGGATGGAGGACGCGCTAAGACAAGTGGAAGACACCGCTAGGTTCGCAAGAGTGAGGCGAGCATGAAAGTGTCCACGAGGGGGAGACGGGCGGTCGGGTTTTACCAATAGGGTCACCGGAGCGGATGCAGACGACGGCGGTGCTCGGGCGAGGTTGTTGCCGAGGCTACAGAACACGCGCGGGTGAGGGGAAAGAACTGGCAGACGCGCCAGACGATGGGGAACACTCTTGGGTGAGTCAGGGGTAGTGGGGGTGTCTGGTGTCGCCGGAATCGTCGCCGGAGTATCATCGGGCAGAGGTGTTCGATGTCAAAATTTAGGCAGCATAGTGGCTCCGGTCGAGTGAGGTCTGAGGGGAAAGAAGGGGAGGGCAAGGTGATTATGAGGGAGCAGTCGCAGAGAGATTAACTCGCAGAATTATGTCGAATTAAGCCGCGGGAATCAAGCAATAACGGGAGAGAGGGGAGAGAGGAACTGCTCGCGGCGGGTTGAAGAGATGACTGATAGGTGGGGCTGCTTCGTCAGCGTAAGAGAGAGAGAAAGGGTGGGGTCCAGCGGTCAGTGACTTTGCGGGCTAAAGCTTTGGTGTGAAACGTTCTTCTGCGGGGGAGAAGGAAATGGGGTTGGTGGGCCTGGTTTGTTGGGCTGGGTCCTTTCCATTTTTTTGTTCTATATCCTTTTTCTTTTTCTATTTAGATTTTTTTGTTTTCATTTTATTCAAATGATTTCATACCCTTTTTCTTTTCAAATATTTTCAAACTTTTCAGTAAGTTTCTATACTGTTTTAAAAATATATTTATATTCCATTTTTACAATAATTATTTCATTTACACATGGTTTGTTATTTATTTAAATAGACAATTGTTTTTATTCACACAAGATATAATTATATTTTTAACTCTTTATTTGAATTCTAATTTTCACTAAACCTTTTTAGTAGGTTTGTTTATTTAATATTTAAAGTATTTTAATATGATTATTAATCATTTAATTTGGGCAAATGTCTTTATTCCAATGTAATCAAATATGGTTTAATTCCATAAATTTTATTTAGATGATTTCTTTGATTCAATTTAAGTTAATTAAATAACTTTTATTCCACTTGGGTAAATTCCAATTATTATTTTCCCATGATTTTATTAATCATTTCTATTAGGGATTTTTGTCTTTATTTAAAGGGAATACAATTTGGTTAAGGCCATATTATTTTATTTGAATATTCCTTATCCCTTTATTTTATTTGGATTATCTTTGTTTGATTATGGATTTGGCCAAGATTTACTTTGGCTTTTAAATATTCCTTATTTATTTCTTTCTTTCTTTATCTTATAAAATCCATATCTTCTTATTTAAAGATCCAACCTTGGTGATTCCAATTTGCATAATTTTATTTAATATTTGTTTATCCTTTTAAATCACTTAGGATTATTTGCTTACCATTTGGTATGCATTTTAGATAGGAGCATTATTAGCTTTGGAAATTATTTCCTTTCAACTTATTAAATTCATAAGTTTTTATCCATGGTTCTGTCACATCCCAAAAAAATTCCAAATTTTGAAATGTGAAAAATAAATAAACAAAATAATTAATTGTTGAAATTTAGGGTGAGAAGAAACTTTTTGTTTCTAAATGGAAACTTAAAAACCCATCTTGAACAAACTTTGAATAAAGTTTGAATCCAACTAAATTCAAATCAAGTGAAATGCATTCTTCATAAATGCATCTTGAAATTTAAACACTTGGAAAATAAAACAAAACCCTAAAACTCTATTGGGAGGTTTCCAAGATATCTCTAAGACCGTGGATTTGATCCATATAAAGATTTATCAACAAACATTTATAACTTATCAACATTGATAAATAAAAGTATTATGAAACCATAGAAATTGATTTCATTCAATTTGGAGCCATAGATAAAATCTTATGAAGTTAATAAGATAAGGAAATTGAATTCTCAAAGCTAATAAAACACCTATCCAAAATCCATACCAATTTGTGAGCAATTAATCCTAAAAGAGATATAAAAGGATAAACAAATATTAAATAAGATTTTACAAATTGGAATCACAAAGTTTGGATCTTTAAATAAAAAGATATGGATTTTATAAGATAAAGAAAGAAATAATAAATAAGGACTATTTTAAAAATCCAAGTTAAATCTTGACCAAACAAATGAAATGAAAGCTTTTTGTTTAATAAAAAAGTGAAGGGTTATTTAAATAAAAATCATAAGGTTTTATTAATATCCCTTTTTGTTTAAGTAAAGACATTTTCCCAATTTAAAATTAACATTAAAACATATTAAAATATTATAAATAATAATTCAAAGTGAAATAATCTTTGTATAAATAAAACCTACTGAAAAAGGTTTGGTAAAAATTTAGAATTCAAATAGAGTTTGAAAACATATTTAAATCTTATTTTGAAATAAAGACAAATGTCTATTTATAAATATATAATAAACCCTAAAAGAATAAAAGAAATATTCTAATATGCACTTAGAATATGTTAATAAACAGTATTGAAATATACTCAAGGTTTGGAAAAGATTTGAAATTCAAATGGTTGTTTGATTTGTTTGAACAAATTCAAAACTGAATAAAAGAAACATGGAAAAAGAAAATAAACAGAACAAAAAAATGAAAGCAGCCCAGTCCAGCCCAGCACTAGCCCACTCC
This sequence comes from Avena sativa, assembly GCA_916181665.1. Taxonomy (NCBI): domain Eukaryota; kingdom Viridiplantae; phylum Streptophyta; class Magnoliopsida; order Poales; family Poaceae; genus Avena; species Avena sativa. Next base: position 37,653,795 of record OV702279.1, on the reverse strand, counting down.
CTCTCTCCCGCGAGAAAATGATTCACACCTGCGAACTTACCCGCACAGTCGATGACGTCTGGACCCCACCACTCCTCTCTCTCTCTCGCTGACCAGCCAACCCCACCTGGCAGGCCTTCTTCCTCACCCCCCCCCCCCCCCGCGGTGACCACGCCCTCGCTAGCCGTTTATGCTCATTTTAACTCGCATCAATATGCGTTACTTCCGCGCTTAAACCTCGCCACGACCACACTTGATTAAACGCCTGCTCCCCCTCTCCATTCCCCCCCAGAAGCCCGCCACCCTCCGCCACCAGGCCGCTCCGATTTCACCCGAGACCGTCCTCTGCGCCAACGAGCTTCGCAAGCAATTCCGGTTGCTCCTCGCCGCGCCTTGCCACCTCAACCATGCGAGCCTGTTTCCCATCGACCTCTGCACCTGCCAGCAACCTCAGCTCACTCGCGCGCACCCCATATGCTCGGAAACGACCACGTCTGAGCACCGCCGTCGTCTGCCTCCACTTCATCGACCTCTCCCCGGTAATCCTGACCGCCCCTCTCCCCCTCTTTCACACGCGTGCACTCTCCGTAACCTTGCGCATATAACCGTACTCACCTCGTGTCTTCGCATGCCCCGTAGCGTCGTCTCCGACAACGTCAGACCGCACCCGAGCCCGAAGGCAACTCCGGCGAGTGATTCAAGCCAGCACCGTGCGCCCTATCCCCGAAACAACCACCTCGAGCAACAGCAAAGCACGACAACCTCGGTGAGCCTTTCCCCTACCTCTTTTGCTTCCTGCATCGTCGGTAACCTCACCATCTGAGCGCGCCGCCGCCACTTGCCGCCGCTAGCGCCGCCAATTAATGGTCATGCGCTGTGAGCCGTTGGATGCAAATATTATGGATGTGTTAGATTCACTTAAAGAGAAGGGGTACGCTGATCTGTGCCGCACGATTTACATCAGATCCAACGATCCACAATGCATGATCCACGCGAACCGTTTTTTGACCAATCAAAACACAACACGTGGCTCGGGTTTTGTTTTAAAAACAGAATAGAATCTATTAAATGTATGATTTTGAAAATTGCATAACTTTAAATCTACACGTCCAAATTTTGCAAATTTTATATCAATGGAATCAGCAAAACAAACTCTATCCAACCATGTACTTTGTTTAGTAAATTGCTTCCGTTAAATTGGTTGTTTTTATAGAAACTTGTGTAGGCATATTTTGAACATAAAATTTATTCTAGAAATATTATTGAGGTAAAATCTTTGGCAATTGGATTGTTTTGAACCTACTGACCATAGAAACCAACTTGTGGATTCAAAAACATATTTTTTAAAGCAAAAGAATAAACCTTTGAATAAAATCATTTCTAGCCAAATAAAAATATTGATTATGGTTTCAAAATTATTTTTTAGAAAAACCTTTGGAAAATGGTTTGATTTAAACTCTCTGACCCTAAACACCAAGTTTTGAGATTTAAAAATATATTTGATGAACCCTATAAAATTATTACTTTGCTAAAAGCCATTTTCAACAACATAAAATATTACTTTGGTATAAAAATGGTTTATAGGTAAAACCTTTTGCAAATGGTTTCAATATTAAACACTTGACCTTAAAACACTAAAATTTGTGTTTTAAAATGTATTTGACAAACACTAGAAATTATCACTTTGATTTAAATCAATTCTAGAAAAACAAAAATGATTAAAATGGCCTTTTTCACTAACTTGATATCCAATGGTTTGCCACTATTATAAATTATGAATAGGTGTTTTAAAATGTTTATAACCTATTAGAAATCACTTTTCCAAGTAAAACAACATTTGGCATGCTTGCATGCATTGCTTTGTTTTTATTATTCTATGTGATGATTGCTTGAATGGTAGATTGAATTTGTGCCTTGATTGAATTGTAGTGATATTTGAAGAGTGTGACTATTGCAAGATCAAGGAGTGAAATTATATTCTCTACCAAAAATGCAAGCGATGCTTCATACTTTTGTCCCATTATTTTCACTATGCATTAGTGATATTTCTAAGTAGGACTTGCATGGAATTTTTGCTAAGTATAAACTATGCCATTCGAAATCCTAGTAGATGAAACCTTAGTAGAATTTTCCTAAGTTAAGATTCCTACTACCATCATGCTTATCTTAGCTAGTAGAAAACAAGGGTGGATTATATTCATGCTATGGAATATTTCTAAGTCGAGGACTTGTGTTTTGTTTAATAAAACAACTAAGTGAATGAATCACCTGGGTGGAATGGAAAGAAAGGTTTGTGTTGAGTGGTTACACAAGTCCAGTATACTGGGGAAAACTTGGGCATCACCAAGTCTAGTATACTGGGAAGACTTGGTATCTCACTTGTGGATTGCCACCCAGGAACAAAGAGATTTGAGATTGTCAAATGTTGAGAAGCTTCTAGTGCAGCCACTTGGCATTATGGGCTCTGCCTGGATCATATAGGTTGCAATAACTTAGCCAAATGTACAGTTGGTGGTAGAGGTTTGATAGGTTGGAGCGCGTCCATTCTGGTCTAAGGGAAGGCTTCTGAAAGTTCTTGTCTTGGTGAAACCAAGTCTTGTGGAGAAAGTGCACCACCTCTGCAGAGTGTAAAATCTAAGTACTTAGCCATGTCCCTGGCAAAGGACAATCTGAGCATCAAGACATGGAAGCTATCAAGAATATCCTCATCCAAATTTCTAAGTTAAAACTTGTGGTTGAACAAGGGTTGAAGGATCACCAATTTCTATTGGGAGATGCCTTGGGTGATTTTGACAAACAAAAACTTAGTGTTTTCAAATGATAAGGAAAATCTATTTTGAGCAAAGCAAGCCTAAGCTCCACCTAGCCAAATGCATATAGATGATATACTCCACTATACTACCATAGTATAACTTGCCAATACAATTCAAATGTATTGACCCTTGTGGCTGTAACTTATTATGTTGTAGGTTTGTTTGATGTTAGTGAAGTGTGTTGATTAGGATTACAAGTCTACAACCAACATGATTACCTGTGGCACTTTGAAGATGAAGGACTACATGCTATAGTTATTTCTGCTGCATTTTCATGAGATAGCCAAATGAGCTATGTAAGATGTAATGAATTATTTTATTCCTGGTTATAAAGTTGTAATATGACCTTTGTTTCTTGATATTACATCTTAACTGTGGATGCTAGCTATTGATCCAGGGACTAGCATTGTAAACACAGGGATCTCTATCTTATTAAAGGTTGGGACCTCTATAGATGGTATCAGAGCACTGTGTTGCATGTAGGATTATAACCGTAGGATTGGATAAAACCCCTTAGAAAAATAGGAGTTGTATTTGTTCCAAAACTTATTTATAAACAATCTTGTAAACTCTTTCCTCAACCATGTTGGTTTTAATTCTACATCTCTTCTATTTCAACTTGATAGACAAAGCCTCAACAATAACAAAGACATCAACTTGAGCAAAGGACTTCACCAACTCAAATGACTTCAACTTTATCTTCACCAAGGACTTCAACTTGGATATCACTAAGGACTACAGGTGAGACAAGAAATATTGCTCAAGACTTGAAGACTAAGGAAACACAACTTAGAAGAATCATCATCATCTTTGGAGTTTGTAACCAAGACACAAGAATTTTCCCAAGGGAACCAAGATCTCATTCAAGAAGAGACAACAAAGAAGAATGGAATGATCTGAAGTGAACCATATAGTTGGACCACCATATATAGTTTAAACACACCAACTTATGTGGTGTAACAAAATATTTTGTTGCCTAAAAATGTGCTTGAAACTTGTTGTTTGAGTGGAATGTTTGTTTGTGATTGCTTGCACATAGCTTGTGTGAATTGTGATGTGTGTGATTAGAACTATTTCCTTAGAAATCTTTGCCTATTCTAATCCCAATCCAACCCAAACAGATGACTACTCCAAGAAACTCCAACATCAAAGATGGTGACAACAACAACCAAGAGATGCACATGAGAGAACTCATAGTAACCCAAACCCAGCTAAACCAATTGACAACTGAATTTTGGGCCAACAACAATGAGTTAGACCCAACCATGCAAAGGTTTATGGAAACCCAAACCCAATTGTTGCAAAGGATGACAAATCAAATGATCAACATGGGAGACAACCCTTCCCAAGGAGTTTGTGACAACAAGGATGTCAAGGATGATATTATAGAAGGAACTCAAGCTTGCAATATTTGTGGAGACATGGATCACACTTCCAAAGAGCATGAAGATCAATGCCCTAATTGTGAAGAGAAACATCCAACTAACCAATGCCCCACATCTCAAGCTACTTGTTTCCTATGTGAAGGAAATAATCATGTCCCTATCCAATGCCCCATCTATTCCATAGTTCAACAAAGGAAACAAGGTGGAGTGCATCAACAGTTTGTAAACCCTCATGAGGAAACAACTTCTACCAAGAAGGATGAAGACAAAGGCAAATCTCAGCTTGCACCTCCATGCAATATGACTCACATTGATGGACAGAAGAAGAAACATATGTATTATCCAAGGAAACGATTAAGGAGACCAGGAGTCTTTCCCACCTTTGAGGTGAGATATGAAGAACATGAACTAGAAGAACTCCTAGCTTTGGAGAAACCCAAGAATAAGATGGACAAAAGCCAAGTGTAGTGTTGCCATTGCAAAGAGATGGGAAACTATGCCAATGAATGTCTAGAGAAGAAGAAGAAATATAAGGAAATTTGCCAAGTGTGGTGCAACAACTGCAAAGAGCTAGGCCATTATGTATCAACTTGTCCACAGAAGATACGTGAAGAGCTCAATCTTGTCACATGTTACAATTGTGGTGACCAAGGACATTATGCAAGCAATTGTCCAGAAAAGATGAAGCACAAGACAAACAAGCCTATGAGAGATCTCAGCCTTGTCACATGTTTCAAGTGTGGAAACAAAGGACACTATGGAGATGTTTGCCCAGAGAAGCTTCATCAAGATCCCAAGCAAGCCAAGATGTAATATAGTTGGAAACTTTTAAGGGTGGTAGTACCCTAGTTGTTTTGAATCCAACTTGTAACCTCTAGCTTTCCCAAATCTCGGGACGAGATTTCTTTTAAGGGTGGTAGCCTGTCACATCCCAAAATTTTTCCAAATTTTGAAATGTGAAAAATAAATAAACAAAATAATTAATTGTTGAACTTTAGGGTGAGAAGAAACTTTTTGTTTCTAAATGGAAACTTAAAAACCCACATTGAACAAACTTTGAATAAAGTTTGAATCCAACTAAATTCAAATCAAATGAAATGCATTCTTCATAAATGCATCTTGAAATTGAAACACTTAGAAAATAAACCAAAACCCTAAAACTCTATTGGGAGATTTCCAAGATATCTCTAAGACCATGGATTTCATCCATATAAAACTTTATCAACAAACATTTATAAATGATCAAGATTGATAAATAAAAGTATTATGAAACCATAGAAATTGATTTCATTCAATTTGGAGCCATAGATAAAATCTTATGAAGTTAATAAGATAAGAAAATTGAATTCCCAAAGCTAATAAAACACCTATCTAAAATCCATACCAATTTGTGAGCAATTAATCCTAAAAGAGATATAAGAGGATAAACAAATATTAAATAAGATTTTACAAATTGGAATCACCAAGTTTGGATCTTTAAATAAAAAGATATGGATTTTATCAGATAAAGAAAGAAATAATAAATAAAGACTATTTAAAAAAGCCAAGTTAAACCTTGACCAAACAAATGAATGAAAGCTTTTTGTTTAATAAAAAGAGTGAAGGATTATTTAAATAAAAATCATAAGGATTTATTAATATCCATTTTTGTTTAATTAAAGACATTTTCCCAATTTAAAATGAACATTAAAACATATTAAAATATTTGAAATAATAATTCAAAGTGAAATTATCTTTGTATAAATAAAACCTACTGAAAAAGGTTTGGTAAAAATTTAGGATTCAAATAGAGTTTGAAAACATATTTAAATCTTATTTTGAAATAAATACAAATGTCTATTTATAAATATATAATAAACCCTAAAAGAATAAAATAAATATTCTAAATTGGACTTAGAATATGTTAATAAACAGTATTGAAATATACTCAAGGTTTGGAAAAGATTTGAACTTCAAATGGTTGTTTGATTTGTTTGAACAAATTCAAAACTAAATAAAAGAAACAGGGAAAAAGAAAAATCAATAGAACAAAAAAATTAAAGCAGCCCAGTCCAGCCCAGCACCAGCCCACTCCCTCTCTCCCGCGAGAAAACGATTCACACCTGCGAATTACCCGCACAGTCGATGATGTCTGGACCCCACCACTCCTCTCTCGCTGACCAGCCAACCCCACCTGGCAGGCCTTCTTCCTCACCCCCCCCTCGAGGTGGCCACGCCCTCGTCGGCCGTTTCTGCTCATTTTAACTCGCATCAATACGCATTACTTCTGTGCTTAAACCTTGCCGCGACCACACTCGATTAAACGCCTGATCCCCCTCTCCATTTCCCCCAGAAGCCCCCCACCCTCCGCCACCAGGCCGCTCCAATTTCACCCGAGACTGTCCTCTGCTCCGACGAGCTTCGCAAGCAATTCCGACCGCTCCTCGCCGCGCCTTGCCACCTCAACCACGCGAGCCTGTTCCCCATCGACCTCTGCACCTGCCAGCAACCTCAGCTCAATCGCACGCGCCCCATATGCTCGGCAACAACCACGTCTGAGCACCGCCACCGTCTGCCTCCGCTCCGTCGACCTCCCCCCGGTAATCCTGACCGCCCCTCTCCCCCTCTTTCACACGCGTGCACTCTCCGTAACATTGCGCATCTAACCGTACTCACCTCGTGTCTTCGCATGCCCCGTAGCGTCGTCTCCGACAACATCAGACCGCACCCGAGCCCGAAGGCAACTCCGGCGAGCGATTCAAGCCAGCACCGTGCGCCCTTGTCCCCAAAACAACCACCTCGAGCATCAGCAAAGAACGACGACCTCGATGAGCCTTTCCCCTGCCTCTTTTGCTTCCTGCATCGTCGGCAACCTTGCCATCTGAGTGCGCCGCCGCCACTCGCCACCGCTAGCGCCGCTAGTTAGTGGTCATGCGCTGTGAGCCGTTGGATGCAAATCTTATGGCTGTATTAGATTCACTTAAAGCTAAGGGGTACGCTGATCTGTGCTGCACGATTTACATCAGATCCAACGATCCACACTGCATGATCCACGCGAACCCTTTTTGACTAATCAGAACACAACACGTGGCTCGGGTTTTGTTTTAAAAACAGAATAGAATCTATTAAATGTATGATTTTGAAAATTGCATAACTTTAAATATAGACGTCCAAATTTTGCAAATTTTATATAAATGTAATCAGAAAAACAAACTCTATCCAACCATGTACTTTGTTTAGTAAATTGCTTCCGTTAAATTGGTTGTTTTTACAGAAACTTGTGTAGGCATAGTTTGAACATAAAATTTATTCTAGAAAAAATTTTAAGGTAAAATATTTGGCAATTGGATTGTTTTGAACCTACTGACCATAGAAACCAACTTGTGGATTCAAAAACATATTTTGTGAAGCAAAATAATAAACCTTTGAATAAAATCATTTCTAGCCAAATAAAAATATTGATTATGGTTTCAAAATGATTTTTTAGAAAAACCTTTGGAAAATAGTTTGATTTAAACTCTCTGACCCTAAACACCAAGTTTTGAGATTTAAAAATATATTTGATGAACCCTATAAAATTATTACTTTGCTAAAAGGCATTTTCAACAACATAAAACATTACTTTGGTATAAACATGGTTTATAGGTAAAACCTTTTGCAAACGGTTTCAATATTAAACACTTGACCTTAAAACACTAACATTTGTGTTTTAAAATGTATTTGCCAAACACTAGAAATTATCACTTTGATTTAAATCAATTCTAGCAAAACAAAAATGATTAAAATGGCCTTTTTCACTAACTTGATATCCAATGGTTTGCCACTTTCATAAATTACCAATAGGTGTTTTAAAATGTTTATAACCTATTAGAAATCACTTTTCCAAGTAAAACAACATTTGGCATGCTTGCATGCGTTGCTTTGTTTTTATTATTCTATGTGATGATTGCTTGAATGGTAGATTGAATTTGTGCCTTGATTGAATTGTAGTGATATTTGAAGAGTGTGACTATTGCAAGATCAAGGAGTGAAATTATATTCTCTACCAAAAAGGGAAGTGATGCTTCATACTTTTGTCCCAATATTTTCACTATGCATTAGTGATATTTCTAAGTAGGACTTGCATGGAATTTTTGCTAAGTATAAACTATGCCATGGGAAATCCTAGTAGATGAAACCTTAGTAGAATTTTCCTAAGTTAAGATTCCTACTACCATCATGCTTAGCTTAGCTAGTAGAAAACAAGGGTGGATTATATTCATGCTATGGAATATTTCTAAGTCAAGGACTTGTGTTTTGTTTAAAAAAACAACTAAGTGAATGAATCACCTGGGTAGAATGGAAAGAAAGGTTTGTGTTGAGTGGTTACACAAGTCCAGTATACTGGGGAAAACTTGGGCATCACCAAGTCCAGTATACTGGGGAAGACTTGGTATCTCACTTGTGGATTGCCACCCAGGAACAAAGAGATTTGAGATTGTCAAATGTTGAGAAGCTTCTAGTGCAGCCACTTGGCATTATGGGCTCTACCTGGATCATATAGGTTGCAATAACTTATCCAAATGGACAGTTGGTGGTAGGGGTTTGATAGGTTGGAGCGCGTCCATTCTGGTCTAAGGGAAGGCTTCTGAAAAATCTTGTCTTGGTGAAACCAAGTCTTGTGGGGAAAGTGCACCACCTCTGCAGAGTGTAAAATCTAAGTACTTAGCCATGTCCCTGGCAAAGGAAAATCTAGCATCAAGACATGGAAGCTATCAAGAATCAACTCATCCAAATTTCTAAGTTAAAACTTGTGGTTGAACAAGGGTTGAAGGATCACCAATTTCTATTAGGATATGCCTTGGGTGATTTTGAAAAACAAAAACTTAGTGTTTACAAATGATAAGGAAAATCTATTTTGAGCAAATCAAGCCTAAGCTCCACCTAGCCAAATGCATATAGATGATAGACTCCACTATACTACCGTAGTATCACTTGCAAATACAATTCAAATGTATTGACCCTTGTGGCTGTAACTTATTATGTTGCAGGTTTGTTTGATGTTAGTGAAGTGTGTTGATTAGGATTACAAGTCTACAACCAACATGATTGCTTGTGGCACTTTGAAGATGAAGGACTCCATGCTATAGTTAATTCTGCTGCATTGCCATGAGATAGCCAAATGAGCTATGTAAGATGTAATGAATTATTTTATTCCTGGTTATAAAGTTGTAATATGACCTTTATTTCTTGATATTACATCTTAAATGTGGATGCTAGCTATTGATCCAGGGACTAGCATTGTAAACATAGGGATCTCTACCTTATTAAAGGGTGGGACCTCTACAGGTTCCAAATTGAGTGAAACCAATTTCTATGATCTTATAATATTTTTGTTTAACATTTTTGATCATTTACAAATGTTTGTTGACCAATTTTTATGTGGATCAAATCCATAGTCTTTGAGATATCTTGGAAAGTGATTTTCTTCCATTAGGGTTTTAGGGTTTTGGTTTACTTTTCCAAATGTTTAAATTTTAAACTTCATTCTTTGATGAATGTATTTCACTTGATTTGAATTTAGGTGGGTTCCCTTTTTTTCAAAGTTTGTTCAAGATGGGTTTTGATGTTTCCATTTGAAATCAATAAGTTTCTTTTCACCCTAAATTTCAATAATTATTTATTTTGTTTATTTATTTTTCACATTACAAAATTTTGAAAATTTTGGGATGTGACATCCGGCTGATACAATATGTCTGAGGAATCCTACTTCCTGTAACCAGAATTCACATTTTCTAAACTTGGCATACAACTGATGCTCCCTAAGGGTTCCAAGGATGGTCCTTAGGTGTAGCTCATGTTCTTCTTCTAATTTGGAATAAATCAGAATGTCATCGATGAAAACAATGACAAACTGATCCAGGAAGTCCATAAAAATCTTATTCATGAGGTTCATGAAATAAGCTGGGGCATTGGTTAATCCAAAAGACATGACAGTTTACTCGTATAATCCATATCTGGTGGTAAAGGATGTCTTTGGAATATCCTATGCGCGAACCTTGAGTTGGTGATAACCAGTTCTAAGATCAATCTTAGAAAACACTTTGGCACCAGTCAACTGGTCAAACAGGTCTTCTATCTTTGGCAACGGGTACTTGTTCTTGATGGTGACATCATTCAACTTCCGATAATCCGTACACAAACGGTTACCTCCATCTTTCTTATCCACAAACAAGACAGGTGATCTCCATGGCGACACACTTGGTTGGATTCCTATCTCCAACATGGCATCCAGTTGCTTCTTCAGCTCCATTAGTTCAGATGGGTTCATACTATATGGTCTTTGGGCTATGGGTCCGGGTTCCAGGGATTAGTTCAATGATAAACTCGATATCCCGATCTGGGGGCATACCGGGCAAAACATCTGGAAACACATCGGGCTATTCACAGACTATCCGGACTTGGTCAAGGGTTGGCTGGGCTATACTCTTGTTTCATTTGAATTGACAGGGCAAGGTTTCAGATACATGCTCTACTGATATTCCGGTTGTACTGGTCATGGTTATGGCTTTCTTGGCACAGTCAATTAATCCTTTATGTTTGGACATCCAATCCATTCCTAGTACTACTTACAAACCTTTAGTTCCGAGTACTATTAGATTAGCATAAAAATCTATGCCATGGATTCGAATAGGCACGGACTTGCAAATTTGTCTAGCTTTGGTGGTTGAACCAGGTATTTGAAAAATCATAACATGCTTCAATTTGGTGGGTTGAATCTTACTAGTGGATGCAAATTCTTTGGTAACAAACGAGTGCGATGCTCCAGAATCAAACAACACTCTTGCAAGTACTGAGTTAACAGAAAACATACACAACACGACATCTGGCGCTTCTTGGGCTTCTTCTGCATGCATGAAAAAAAGACGGCCATTGCAGTTGAGTGAATTTCTTGGGGCAAACCTTCTTCCAGGCTAAACACGACGTTGCTGCTGAGCTGGGGCATTTGCATTGGGGCTGCGGAAATCTTCTTGGAGCACTCATTGGAATAGTGACCATTGGTTCCACATTCGTCACAAGTCACTTGCGACTTGTCCTTTGCTGCAACAGGCACAACATTGCTTCTAGTCCTTGGGGCAGTGTTGGTATTGGTGGCGGCATTGTTGTTGTTGAACTTGGGTGGTCGAGTGCTTCTAGTTCAAACTTTTCCGGTTTTGAAATTTTCACTTGCATCCCAAACATCAGGAGGGAAAGGTTATTCAAAAGACCAGACATTCGTAGTAGTACTTCTTATCTTATCTTTTTAGTCAAAACAAAATATATAGTGTACGGATAACTTTGAACATGGACCATTGGCCATTGGATCTTCTTTTCCATTCTTAGAATCTAGAAAATTCTATTGATAGTCCTAAGCACAATGAACGCTATTGCGCACAAACCTCAAAACACACTTCATTGCATTTGGGGACCTTGTGCTAAATGCATGGACATGGATGTTATTTTCATTTTTAAGAGGTACTTGATGTAACTTGTACTAACACCGACCATGTTAACTGAAGCACCTCACTCCGGGGGGCTACCACAGTTAGAAGAAAATGCAACCCTCCCAATTATCACACAAAGTGGACCACAATTTCTTATATAATTTAATTTTTCAAGCTTCCTGGCTAACTTCGCACACTTCACTTACTTCTTTGTCGATTCAACAAAATTAGGTCAAACTTGAGCTACAAGTAAGTGCGGTAGATTAATTGCTCTTGAATTAAATGTAATTTTTTAGGTAGATGGGTGCGTATTATCATAGCTCATGGCGCCTAGAAGCGCTTCGTCCGGAAACCCCAAGAGCAAGGTGTGATGCAGCACAGCAGCAAGTCTTCCCTCAGTAAAAAACTGAGGTTATCGAACTAGTAGGAGGAAGGAAACATCTCAAAGGTGTTGCAAGAAACTTGGAAACCTACACAACACAAACTCAAGACTTTTCCCCAACGAACAGTGAGGTTGTCAATCTCACCGGTTTGCTGAAAACAAAGGGTTAACTGTATGGTGTGGAAGGTAATAGTGGTTTGCAGAAAGTAAACAGTAACAGTGGAAGATATATCAATGGTAAATATTGTATCGGGGTCCATAGTTCACTAGAGGTGTTTGTAGCACCCCGGGTAAAACCACTACTAGAAAATCGCTTGGTATTTTGTTTTGTGCATCATCATGACATCATCATGCATCTAATTGACTAAAACTATTTTTCTTAAAACCTAGTTTTTCTTTCTACAAAGATCCCTCTATATTTCAAAAGTAATTCCCGGACCCTTCAGAATATTTTATTTGTCTAAAAACAAATTACACAAGTCTTTTAAATAATACATAAAATTTTATATTATTTTTAGGAGGCAGCCAGCCAGGCCCGAAAGCCCAGCCGGCCACCTCCAAACCTACCCCAAACCCTAGCTTCCCTACCCACCTGCCCTCCCTTTCTTTCCCTCATCCGCCGCCGCACCCCTTGCCCCTTGGCAGCACGCAACACACACACAGCACCGCACCTGGGCCACCTCCTGGCCCCACCTAGCGGACCCACCCACTCCCTCACCCACCACACACACAGCACGCAACGCACACCCCACACTCACCTGGTCCAACCCCCGGCCCCACACTCCCGCAACCCCCAACCCGACCCGATCCCCGCTCCCCTCTGCCTCACGCCCCTGCCCTCGCGACCCTGGCCGCTCCCTCCTCCTTCACCCGTCGCCGCCTGGCCTCGGGCCACCCTCCGCCTCGCCAGCGAGCCCCGCGGCCGCTCCCTCCTCCTCGGGACGACGCACGCCCCTCGCCATCGTCCTCGACCCAGGCGCCTCACCGAGCGAGGCCGCCTCTGCTCGAACCGCGCCCCACCTCCTCCTCCCTCCTGTCCCCGAGAGGCACGCGACACCACCGCCTCATCTGCTGCGGCCGTCCCCTTCGCTGCTCACCATGCTCGCCTGGCCCTCTGCAGCGCCTCCCCGTCGCCAGCAGAGACAACGTCGGCCGGCCACCTTGTCCTCTGCTCGTCTCCGTCACCGACGGCGCCGGCCCTCCCTATCGCCCTCCTGCCAACCCGTGCGGCTCCGCCCTACCCCGACGCCGCCGTCCTCTGCCTCCCAGCTCGCCGTCGAGCCCGTCCGTCCTGGAGCCGGCCGCAACCTCCTCCGCTGCCTGCGCCAAGGCCGGCCACCGCTGCCCCTTTCTCCGTGCGGCCCCTCCACGTCTGCGTGGCTCCGGCCGCTCTGCGTCGAGCTCGTCCCCAATCCACCGTCTCCCAGGGCCCCTCCTCGACGCTCCCGTACGAGATCGACGCCCCCATCGGCCTCACCCCCGCAGCTCCCCGTCTGCGAGCCCAACCCCATCCGGTGTCGCCTCTGTCCCGCGCCTCTTCCTTCAATCCATGTCGCCGCCTGCAAGCTCTCGACCACCCTCTTCTGCCTCATCCATGGTACCCTGCCGGCCAAGACCACCTCCGTCGTCCGCCGCCGCGAGTTCTTCTCCACCGAGCCTTCCCTGGTCGCGTCCTCCCTGGGCCCGGTCGTCGAGCGCCGCCCGGCCCCTGGTCTGCGACCTCGCCGTCGTCGCTCCTCTCGCCTGCGAGCTCTGCCACTGGCAGCACCTCCCCATGGCGCTGTCGCGAGCGTCACTCGGGTCCCCTCTGCGTCGCGCGCTCTGCGACCCTGCTGCCCATGTCGATGACAACAAGTTGTCGACGTGGTTCTGCTCTACAGTGGTGCGTGGTTTGGTCCTCTGCTATTGTGGTGTATGCTTCAGAGCTGTGAAGAGGTGAAAACAAGGATCATGGTGTGGTGTTGGTTTGGTAGCCACTGGATCAGACGCCTGATGACCTATGTTTTGAATCTGAGTTAGGCCATGCGACAAGATCGACAAACTGGAAGCACAAGCAGGACCATTGACAAGTTTATCCAAGATCTTCACGGAACCTAGACGTCGAGACCCCGAGTGCGCCTACACGGATTCGATGACCAAAGGTAATCTACACGGACGCCATGACCTCCTTCAAGGATCCGATGGCCGAGACCCTGCACCGATCCCGATGTCCGAAGCCGCACCCCTCCGAACCCCAAGAACCAAGTGCGCCAAAAACCCCTAAGTGTGACCCCTATCCGAGAGCCCTATTTTTATAAATGCCATATATCTACCCGTTGCATGTAAATGTACATGGTTGCATACATATTTGTGTGATTTGGGGGCATTATGCCGATTCACATCATAATTAAATATGGGGTCCATATGCGGGCTTTTCTAGTCTAATATTGGTCCCATTTAAATTTGTGCATCGAACCGTTGTCATATTTTGCCTTGTTAACACAACATTTAAATTGCGGGGTATCTAAATAACATGAACTTACTAATTAATTGTCGGGACCCCGGTTCCCCTTAATATGTCCTAACTGCATCGCATGCCTACCATGTCATACATCATACATGCATCATGCCCGATCTTCTGCCGTAGTATTAAATAGTGCATCCGGTGTTTCTTCTAGTGTTTTGCTTCTTCACGGAGTAGGCCGATGAGTTGATGCGAGTGACGCCCGTTCTTCGGATGAACCTTCAGCAATGTTTTCAGGTGAGCATTCTCCCCCTTTCTACCTATTTTACCTTTATAGTCTTTATTCCTTCCTGTTGATCTATTGCTATCTATGTTGCGATGCTCTAGTTTTCGTACCCGTGATATCCCTTGCAGCCTTATATTACCTTGGACACATCCTATTACCTGTTGCTTGGTAGATAGTTGGACTTGCGTGTCGTAGTCGCTTGCTCCAGTGTTGTTGCGTGTCGTCAAGTACCACAGTTGTTGGAAGAGTCATATGCTTTATGTTGGAGTTGATCATGACTTTAATTACTGTTTAATAACTAAAATTGAAGTAAGTAAATAATGCAGAGGCACGGGTGGGAAATAGATGTTATTTGGTTTTTAACCGTCCACATGTGTCCCGTAGGACCCCGAGTACTTGATACCTGTTCTTTGAATATTCGCACTATCCGCATGTGGGACCATGAATCCCCCTAGCCAGAGCTTGAGTCATATTTATTTCTTGGGGCCACAAAGTAGTTTCGGGCTTTATTACTATCATGTACTTATGCCATGCCTTACTGCTTTATTTACGATTGCGCGTGGAGCGCCTGTACTATTTAGGAACAAAATGTGGAATGTTTTCGCGGTATCGACAAGCCCAGTCACACTTTCGGGTTCCCGGTCGTTTACAGCCATTGGCACAAACCTCTGGGTCCGTCTCGGAGCCGGCCAACTTCGTCGCAGGTCGCTTGGTGGGGTGGCCCCCTGAAATTTATATGAATCTTGCAATTGCTCTGTCGTGATGCCTCGTTGGGTTTTTATTGGTTTTTCTCGAGGTTGATCGTGCGTGTGTTGCTATTTGTGCCCCCCTGCAGGGTAAAAGTTTCTGAAAGCCGTGTCCGCGGTTATGGACGACTTGGAGCACAGTATCTCGATCATAGACAACTATAACTAAAGTAGTGCTATAAATTTGACTTTATAATGACTAGAAATTAGCTCCACTATAATGGAATGGCTAAATAAAAGTGCCAACAATTGCTGGTTTGGATTGTCACCTGTTGCCATTGTACCTGACTAGTAAATATTGCAACTACAACGGAATGGCTAAATAAAAGTACCAACAACTGGGTTTTGTGATACCTCATGCTAAATATATATGACTAGTAAGTACTACAACTACAATGGATTGGTTAACTAAAACTTCCCACTGCTTATTATATCAGGATGACTCATGCTATCTATATCTGACTAGTAATTGCCGCCACTATAACGAAATGAATAAAACTGCCAACGGTGTGAGTTCCTCGGTTGACTTCCTCGGTTGGTATTGAGGGGGAATACCAGGATGGGTATGTTTGGTGTTAGAATCAGGTTGGATCCGAATAGGTCTTTCTTATCCCTATCTGATAGTCGCCAGTTGTATTAAGTCTCTATAGGTTGTTTAGTGCATGCTGCGCTGCCGCTTCAGTCCACCATACCTATGTAGGCGAGGACCGCCGAATTCTAGTCTCGCCGTGTACTGGCCTCAATACTGACCGCTCTCTTTTTCCTTTTCCCTTTGTCGGCACCCCTTTTGTTTAAGCAGGTTTTGAGATCGACGTCGTTAGCAGGGTTACCCTTCTGGCTTGGCCTAGGCAGGGCTATGGACGCCATTGGTTATTCTTCAGGGCTCTTAGCCTAATTTGCATCTTGTCCGTACTTGGACGTTGTATCATTTTCAAGGTGATTTGGATCTTTGTACTGTATATTGTATTCTTGACTCGATGAGTCGTTGTTGTATATATCTGTTTTGTGGGTTCCATCGTGGACTAATGTGTAATGATATTACTTCGTTTTCCACCCGCACGCAAGTGCCTGGTGGGCACCTTTGAATCGTTTCTATGCGGGTTTGGCGGGATTCGCTAAGACTTGCATAGGGACGATTCTGAGGGTGTTACAGTGTTCTCCTTAAGATAAACAAACATGGCATGCTGGGTAAACAAATTACATCAGGGCAATTGACAGTACTGAGCAAGGCATAACAATGCAATACTAGACATTCATGATCCTATGAGATTCGATTGGGCAATACAACAAGATACATAGACCGCCATCCAAGTGCATCTATGACTAGAAGTCCACCTTCAGGTTATCATCCGAACCCCCTCCAGTATTAAGTTGCAAGCAACAGACAACTGTTTTAAGCAAAGTGTGTAAGTTAAACAGTCCACATGTTCCATGAACAAGAGACAGTTGTTTTCTCCCTAGTAGCAACAGCACATCTACAACCTTAGAGATTTCTGTCACTTCCCTTAGATTAAATAGAGGCATGAACCCACTATCGAGCATAAATGCCCCCTCTTGGAGTCACTAGCATCTACTTGGCCAAGATAGCTACTAAAAACGGAGAGTATGCAGGATCTCAAACAACACAGACATGATAGAATCAATAAGACAAAACCATTAATCAATCTGACATAGTAATCTCAATATCCATCGGATCCCCGAAAACACAACATGCATGATTACAAATAGATGAGATCTTGATCATGAACGGAGCTCACAATATCTAAACATGATAGCACAAAGGAGGAGATACAACCATCTAGCTACTACATGAGCTTCAGATCCCCCCGATCTAGGGATGATGGTGGTGGCGGCGGCTATAGACAGTTTCATGGAATATTGATCGGGTACTTCGGGTTTAGGCATCGGGGGGTCTTTATAGGCGAAGAGGAGAGCCAGGGGGTCGCCAGGGCGGACGCACCCCCTTAGGTGCGGGCCCACCTTGGTCGAGCGGCTAGGGGGTGTGGCCCCCTGTTGAATCTCCTCTGTCTCGTATTCAGGCTTTGTGTTCCTCACGGTAAAATATTGACTTTGGCTTTTGTCCCGTCCAATTCTGAAAATATTGATTTTCTGCTTTTCTGGAACCAAAAACAGAAGAAAACTGGAAACTGACACTATGGCATCTTGTTAATAAGTTAGTACCAGAAAACATATAAAAAACTGAAGGTTCATAAGAGTGACTAGATACAAATAGCACAAGAACAAGTAATATCAACAATATGCATCAATCAATAAGTTTTGGGACAATGCACATAGAACTATGAATGGCAACTATGCTCTCTTAACTGGTGCCTAAAGGTAGAAGGTGGAGACTCTATATAATGGTGGAAGAAAGGCCCTTCATAAAGGGAAGCAGGGATTTCATGTTTCAAAAAGAGATTTCAAAAATTATGGTACTTGTTAGCTTTTAGCACTCATTGCCCTTATCATAAGAATCTTGAAGTGATTAAGGTTAAAGTGAACAAACAATGGAGTATATGCTTGACAAAGTATAAGTTGGCAATCTCATGTCCCTTGAATACGAGGGCCGCTCCTCATGCTACTCGACTTTAGTCACCTGTAAGTTCTTGTCATAGTAAGTATATGTGTATCATAGAGAACCGCCAATGGGGTACCCCTTGCACATGATACAGGAGCTATCCCATAATCAAAATGACAAGGCAAGCAGACAATGAACATCTCATCAATCTTCTTATTTACCATGGGAATATGGTGCTTTTTTCTCTCTTTCCTCTTTTCAATATGTCTCTTTTTTATAAGAATAAAGCTTCATAGATGTCATTATGGTGATGCTGCAAGTTTCCACCATGATTAGGCATTTCTTAGGCTAGCGGCCCAGGCGTTTCTCTAACACACATACATAACTCCATGGACTTACAATCTCCCCTTTTATTTCACACTAGCGACATCCATAGACAAAATATCATGATATCAACTGTGTACAAAGTACAGGTGCAATGTTGAAAGTGTTCCCCGTGACAGCACGGTTCTGCTAATTCCAATGTATAAGTGCAAGCATATATAACATAGATGACACAATGATTCAAGTTCATTAGGAGCAAGAAATATAAAGTGTTCCATCAAGTTTGTGAGAGCTTTAATCACTAAGTTTTCACATAACAAGATACTTTTTAATTGGAAGATAGATGAAAACAAGAATATACTTGGAATGGTGTAACACACCATGCATAGGAATTTATAGTGGACACTTTGGAATAACTTGGTTTCTTGGGAGTTGGATGCATGAGTAGAGCTTACTCATACAAGTAGAGGATAGTAAAAGACTGGGAGCGACCAACTAAGAGAGCAATAATGGTCATAATCATGCAGAGCGACAAAACATTACTAATCAAAGCATGAAGTGGTACTACAAGTCAAGGAATAAATGATCATAGAGGCTAAGATGACTTGTTCATAGTCATAACATGGTGTGAGCATGTGCCAAATCAACCCAAACAAATCATGAAAGGAGAATACCACAATACTATGCTTTTGTATGCCAAAACGACGCATGATTCCTTCAAGGCACACTAAGAAATCCAAATTGTTTGGAACAAGTCATGCTACAACAATAATCACTAAACATAAGGTCAAAACAACACCTAGCATGACATGATAAAGTCTAAATCACAGTCAAAGCAAGCTCCTCTTGTATTATTTAAGTAAGAACTTTCTACTCATTTCCAACACTGATCAACTTATTTGAAACAACACAGCGAGAAAGGGGGTCCAAACTACTTAGTCAAGCAAACTAAGCAAACCAAATGAAAACTAAGACACTCCAAGAACAACACAACAGTGCATGATACAATAAAAACGAAGTTTCTAGAAAGACCTGAGCTTTTTATTAATGAAGAAGGGGATGACTTGGGCATCCCCAAGCTTTGACACTTGTACCTCTTGAATATTTCTTGGGGTGACATGGGGTGGCATCCCCAATCTTGAGCTTTTGTCCATTATTCATCTCATTACATCATTCTCTCTCTACACCTAAAAATTTCCCTTCATACAAAACTTCACAAAATCTTCATTATCAACATTAGTGTATTCAATAGATAATAGAACCTTGGGTTTAGCTTTAGAACAGCAAAACTTTCACTAAAAACACAAGATACTATAGCAATTCCCTCAAAAAGCTCAATTTCCCAAAAAGAACCCAAAAAGGAATCAATAAGAAGCAAATGCAAATAATGGCAGAAATTTGTCAAAACAAACCAGCAGGTAGAAACCGATTTTTTCGAAGACCTTATGTTTCTCAAATCAAAAAGTGTTTAACTAACGAAAGTTATCTAACATACTGGGGGATTTATTGATAATATATCAGCTCAATCCGACTTATAGATATTCCTCACGAATTTTTATGGTGGAGCACAAAAATCTGTTCTGGGACAGCAACTCCCCAAATCTTACTTCCCTCTCTTTAGAGGTTATTCTTGGCACAAAAAGCAAACAATAAGGATAAGGAGAGGTCATTACTGAAGTAATAACTCCCAGGTGTCAAGAAAACTCTTGGTTTATCTCCCAACAAGTACTTTTCTTTAAGGCCTTTAAGTTAGGCACAAGAAGCAAGAATCAAGTATTTTCAAATGAAGAATTAAGATCAATACTTGCAATCTCTTCAACTAGGATAGGTATATCGTCCAAATGAGTTTTGGAGGATCCCTTCTCATCTCTCTTTGGTTCACTACTTTCATAAAAAGGATTTTCAGGAACAATCCAATCAAAATTCTTTTCTAAGGCTTCATGCATTCCTACAAGTTTAAAGGGTATGGGTATCCTAATTTCCTCTCTATGTTTGGTTTTATCTAAGGTACCCATAACATCTACACATGAGCCTAGCATATTAAAATGTTCAAAGACCTTTTTGGCTTCCTTAGCAACATCATTGAACTCTTTTAGTAAAGTTTCTAGGATAAATTCTCTCTTTTTAGCATCCTTTTATTCTTTTAGTTTGAGAAACAAAATTTGCATAATGGGGTTAAGGCTAACAAACCTAGCCTCCAATATATGAACTAAAGAAGCTGCAGCAATTTCATAATTAGGAGCAAGTTCTGTTATGGATTTATCCTCAATATCCTCATGTTTGATAACATGATTAAAGAATTCTTCAATATTTTCTTTCCCAATTATAGAGACACTACCTATTGAAAGATCTTTTAGGGTGAACTTGGGGATCAACATGGTGACTGTAACACCCTCAGAATCGGCCCTATGCAAGTTTCAGCGCTTTCCGCAGAAACCCGCATAGAAACGATTCAAAGATGCCCACCAGGCACTTGCGTGCGGGTGGGAAACGAAGTAATACCATTACACAATAGTCCTCGATGGAACCCACAAAACATATATATACAACAGCGACTCAAAGAGTCAAGAATACAGATATACAATACAAAGATCCAAATCACCTTGAAAACAATACAGCGTCTGAGTACGGACAAGATGCAAATTGAGCTAAGAGCCCTGAAGAATAACCAATGGCGTCCATAACCCTGCCCAGGCCAAGCCGGAAGGGTAACCCTGCTAACGACGTCGATCTCAAAACCTGCTTAAACAAAAGGGGTGCCGACAAAGGGCAAAGGAAAAAAGAGAGAGCGGTCAGTACTGAGGCCAGTACATGGCGAGACTAGAATTCGGCGGTCCTCGCCTACATAGGTATGGTGGACTGAAGCGGCAGCGCAGCATGCACTAAACAACCTATAGAGACTCGATATAACTGTCGGCTATCAGAGAGGGATAAGAAAGACCTATTCGGAACCATCCTGATGCTACCACCAAACATACCCATCCTGGTATTTCCCCCTCGAGACCAAACGAGGAAGTCAACCGAGGAACTCACACAGTTGGCAGTTTTATTCATTCCGTTATAGTTGCGGCAATTACTAGTCAAATATAGATAGTCATCCTGATATAATAAGCAGTGGGCACTTTTAGTTAACCATTCCGTTGTAGTTGCAACACTTACTAGTCAGATACAATTAGCATGAGATATCCCAAACCCAGCAGTTGTTGGTACTTTTATTTAGCCATTCCGTTGCAGAGAAGCTGATTACTAGTCATATCGGATACAAGTCAAATTATAGCAGCAAACTTTAGTTATAGTTTTCTATGATCAAGAACTGTGCTCCAAGTCGTCCATAACCGCGGACACGGCTTTTCGAAAAGATTTAACCCTGCAGGGGTGCACCAAAGTATCCACACGCACTTCGACCCTTTTTGCCAGATCAGTTAACATACACCCATCGGTATGTCGGCGGGGCCTAAGTCATGACGTTTCCCAGACCCAAAGCAAGTACATGGGGGCCACCCCACTAAGCTACCCGCAACGAAGTCGGCCGGTCTCTGAGACGGACTCAGGGTTTGCGTCAATGGCTGTAAATGACTGGGAACCCAAAAGTGTGACTGGGCTTGTCGATACCGCGAAAACACTCCGCTTACCTAAACAGTACAGGTGCATTCCTCGCACAATCTTAAATTAAGCAGTAAAGCATGGCATAAGTACATGATAGTAATAAAGTCCCAAACTAATTGTGGCCCCCGGTACAATACTTTCAAATCAGGTACTAATCGATGGGGGTGCCCATACACCCCACCTGTGGTTAGCGCGCTCGATCTAGGAACATGTGTCAAGAACTCGGGGTCCTACGGGACACCAGTGAGCGGTTAAAAACCAAATATTGTCTATTACCCACCGGTGCCTCTGCATTTACCTACTTTCAATTTTAGTTATTAAACAGTAATTAAAGCCATGATCATCTCCAACATTAAACATGCGGCAATACTCCAACAACTGTGGTACTTGACGACACGCAACAGCACTTGAGCAAGCGACTACGACGCGCAGGTCCAACTATCTACCAAACAACGGTAATAGGATGTGTCCAAGGCAATATAAGGCCGCAAGGGATATCACGGGTACGGAAACTAGAGCATCGCAACACAGATAGCAATAGATCAACAGGAGGAAATAAAGACTATAAATGCAAAATAGGTAGAAGGGGAAGGGATGCTCGCCTGAAAACATTGCCGAAGGTTCATCCGAAGATCGGGTCGACACTCACATCAACTCATCGGCCTAATCCGTGAAGAAGCAAAGCACTAGAAGAAACACCGGATGGACTATTTAATACTACGGTAGAAAATCGGGCATGATGCATGTATGATGTATGACATGGCAAAGGTGCGATGCATTAAGGCAATATTAAGCGGAAACCGGGGTCCCGACATTTATTATTAGGTTCGAGTTATTTATCTACCCCGCAAATTAAGTGTTGGGTTAACAGGGCGGAACATGGCATCGGTTCGCTACACCAATTTAAATGGAGTCCGGAATAAGATAAAGATATCCCGCATATCGACTCCATATTTAATTATGAAGTGAATCGGCATAAGGCCCCCAAACCACACGATATGCATGCGAGATGAACAATTAATATGCAACAAGATGATAATGTAATATTATAAAAAATAGGGTCTCGGATAAAGGGGTCACACATCTGGGTTCGGCAGATCTTGGGGTTCCGAGGGTTCCAGGTCCGGTCTCAGGGTTCGACGGGGATCAGGTGCGGATCAGGGCTACTGGGTCCGAGATGAAGAGCTTGGCGTTCGGCGTCCTTCGGTTTCATGTCGACGTGCTTGACGTCCAAGATGGAGAACTCAGCGTTCCGGGGAGAAGACCTTGGCGTGTCGAGGGCTCGGCCTTCGGATCCATGTCGGTGCACTCGGTGTTCCGGGTTGGAGATCATGGTGTTCCATGATGAAGTGCTTGTCGTTCCGGTGACGATCTTGGCGGTCTTCGGATCCGGGTCTTGGCGTGGCCTTTGGATCACCGGGATCGGGCTTCGGGGTCTCGGTCATCAGATCTGTGAAGGAGATCTTGGCGTGCCGAGGGTCTCGGTGGGATCGGTCTTAGCTTCCAGGAAGGAGTTCTTGGTGCTCCGTGAGGTAGATCTTGTCGGTTCCACCCCCAAAGGTCTTGTGGTTCCGTGACGGAGATCTCCGTGTTCGGTTCGCGGTTCCTCGTCGATGGTTCGGGGTCATGGTACCTGGAAGGAGATCTTGTCGGTAGTCCTTACAACTTGTTCTTGGTCGATCTTGTCTTTAGCCCCACACCGTATTCTTGTCTCCAGAGTACTACCACACAACACTACTCGCACAGGATCTGCACTGAATAGCTAAAAGCACCAGGGCAAACACGCGTCTAGGAGAAGGACGGCCGGACTTGACACGAGGGGAGGGCGGTGTCGGCGGTTCTCTGCGGGGTGGCGCGACGGCCGGCAGGGAGCAGGTCGGTGGTGGAGGCGACGGGGCGGCTCGACGGCGGGGAGGTGGGGATCGGGTCGGGCTGCAGCAGAACAGAGGCACACAGGCGAGCATGGGGAGGTGGTTCTCAAGGAGGCGACCGGTGGCGCGGTGGTTGGGGAAGCGTGCGGGGCCGAGGGAGAACAGGCGGAGGTGGTTGAGGCCGACGGGGGCCAGCGCGGAGCTCCGGACCGCGCGGGATAGAGGGGAGAGGGCGGGGACGCGTTGGGGACGAGGGCGAGAGGGGAACGCCGAGGCGATATAGCAGAGGCCGGAGAGAGGAGACCGTGGCTCGGCAGCGCTGGATGCGGTGGCACGGCAGGGCGTCGATGCGGCTGAAGGCGAGGCGGGCGAGGCCGGCCGGAGCTGAGAACGGCGGCGGGCGACGCGGCTCTGCCTGCGGCAGGAAGAGGGGGTGGCGTCGCTGCACTGGGAGAAGCAGAGGGAGGCGGAGGCGGAGCACTAGGGGAGGTTGGTGGCGGCCGACGCTGGAGGTGAGGCCCGCGCTGGCGGCGGCGGATCGAGCCGAGAGGGGAGAAGAGGTTCCTGGGTGCGGGGTGGGGGTCGAGCGTGGACAGGAGGGGCTCGCGAGGAGGTGGGACCGGGCTGGCAGGGAGCGGCCAGGGAGACGCTGTGTGGGTCGCGTGGGAGTGGGGGGGTCAGCAGGTGGTGGGGCCAGGAACGGGTCAACACCCAGGGTGGGGTCGGGCGGCCAGGGGGAGTGGGTCGGGGCAGCAGGTGGGGCTAGCCAGGTGGTGTTGGGGCGGCCGGCTGAGGTGGCGGGCTGGGATTGGATGGGGGAAAGGGAGAGGTGAGGTGTCGACATGGGATTGGAGGGGGTGAGGTGGAGGGGGCTGGGTAGATTAGGTTGGGGTAGGAAAAGGGTTTAGGTAGTCTGGTTTTTGTACTGGGGGTGGTCAACTGGGTCGGATCGGCCCGGTACGGCTGCCCCTAAAAAAAATAAAAAAAATATTTTAATATTTAAATCGGGGCTTTTGAAGTCCATTGGTAGACGAAACAAAATAATCCGGAGACCCGGGTTTTGGATTTGAAATAAAGGCAGGGTATTTAGAAAACAAAATATGCTTTTCGAAAATAGTTTCAGACAAACAAATGCATGATGATGACGATGCTCAAATGCAATGTGGCATGATGACATGAGCATGCGGTCATGATGATGCAATGCACAAAATTAACGCGATTTTCTAGTAGTGGTTTTTGCGGGGCGCCACAATTCAACACCACTAACAATGGATCTCGCCCTCGAGATCCGCCTCATGGTACCGGGAAGAAGGGCGGCGATCTGAATCTTCTCGCATCGTGTAGATCCTCGCGACACCACTAACAAGAGGTCGTTGTCCGTGATCGTCGAGAGAACACTCCGGGTACAAAAGGTCGAAGGTAGAGATATCAACAAATAAAGCCACCTCTAGCTTCGATAGAAAGAGGGAACCGATGCATTCTCATCCACTTCAATGTACAAAAGCGAATAGAAGGGGTAGTCGGCATGGGGGCCAATCCATCACGCACCCAAACTATTACTCCGCACAATCAGTGGAAAAGCGTGCAACCATTCTCGGAATCAGACTGAAGATCTCGACAATCGAGGTTCAGAAACAAAGGAGCGATGCAGACTATGCATCGGATCTGGCATAGATGATGTCGTCGCGTCGGAAAACACCGGAAGGCACGAGAAGGAACAAAGAGAAGTCCATCAGACGAAGGATTCCTCGGATAGCATGAAGACCAGATGTAGCAACACCGTTACCAAAGAAGGAAGCGAAACCCTGAAGGTACGATGGAACCCAACCACGAGAAATCCTGGACTCGAAGAGAGAGAAGAGAGCGGATTCAAAACACGCAGAGGTGAGAGGAGAGTAGCAGAGGGGTAAGGAGTAAAATCAGACCTAATCAGAACTATCCAACCAATTTTTCAAAAATAGTTTTGACACTCTACTTCGGCCGTTAGCTAGGTTATCCTACAGGCTGGACTTGTGGGGTATCGCAACTGCTGGGCTCTGATACCACTCTGTAACACCCTCAGAATCGGCCCTATGCAAGTTTCAGCGCTTCCCGCCAAAACCCGCATAGAAACGATTCAAAGGTGCCCACCAGGCACTTGCGTGCAGGTGGAAAACGAAGTAATACCATTACACAATAGTCCTCGATGGAACCCACAAAACATATATATACAACAGCGACTCAAAGAGTCAAGAATACAATATACAATACAAAGATCCAAATCACCTTGAAAACAATACAGCGTCCGAGTACGGACAAGATGCAAATTGAGCTAAGAGCCCTGAGGAATAACCAATGGCGTCCATAACCCTTCCCAGGCCAAGCCGGAAGGGTAACCCTGCTAACGACGTCGATCTCAAAACCTGCTTAAACAAAAGGGGTGCCGACAAAGGGCAAAGGAAAAAGAGAGAGCGGTCAGTACTGAGGCCAGTACACGGCGAGACTAGAATTCGGCGGTCCTCGCCTACATAGGTATGGTGGACTGAAGCGGCAGCGCAGCATGCACTAAACAACCTATAGAGACTCGATATAACTGTCGGCTATCAGAGAGGGATAAGAAAGACCTAGTCGGAACCATCCTGATGCTACCACCAAACATACCCATCCTAGTATTTCCCCCTCGAGACCAAACGAGGAAGTCAACCGAGGAACTCACACAGTTGGCAGTTTTATTCATTCCGTTATAGTTGCGGCAATTACTAGTCAAATATAGATAGTCATCCTGATATAAGAAGCAGTGGGCACTTTTAGTTAACCATTCCGTTGTAGTTGCAACACTTACTAGTCAGATACAATTAGCATGAGATATCCCAAACCCAGCAGTTGTTGGTACTTTTATTTAGCCATTCCGTTGCAGAGAAGCTGATTACTAGTCATATCGGATACAAGTCAAATTATAGCAGTAAACTTTAGTTATAGTTGTCTATGATCAAGAACTGTGCTCCAAGTCGTCCATAACCGCGGACACGGCTTTTCGAAAAGATTTAACCCTGCAGGGGTGCACCAAAGTATCCACACGCACTTCGACCCTTTTTGCCAGATCAGTTAACATACACCCATCGCTATGTCGGCGGGGCCTAAGTCATGACGTTTCCCAGACCCAAAGCAAGTACATGGGGGCCACCCCACTAAGCTACCCGCAACGAAGTCGGCCGGTCTCCGAGACGGACTCAGGGTTTGCTTCAATGGCTGTAAACGACTGGGAACCCGAAAGTGTGACTGGGCTTGTCGATACCGTGAAAACACTCCGCTTAGCTAAACAGTACAGGTGCATTCCTCGCACAATCTTAAATTAAGCAGTAAAGCATGGCATAAGTACAGGATAGTAATAAAGCACCAAACTAATTGTGGCCCCCGGTACAATACTTTGAAATCAGGTACTAATCGATGGGGGTGCCCATACACCCCACCTGTGGTTAGCGCGCTCGATCTCGGAACAGGTGTCAAGAACTCGGGGTCCTACGGGACACCAGTGAGCGGTTAAAAACCAAATATTGTCTATTACCCACCGGTGCCTCTGCATTTACCTACTTTCAATTTTAGTTATTAAACAGTAATTAAAGCCATGATCATCTCCAACATTAAACATGCGGCAATACTCCAACAACTGTGGTACTTGACGACACGCAACAGCACTTGAGCAAGCGACTATGACGTGCAGGTCCAACTATCTACCAAACAACGGTAATAGGATGTGTCCAAGGCAATATAAGGCCGCAAGGGATATCACGGGTACGGAAACTAGAGCATCGCAACACAGATAGCAATAGATCAACAGGAGGAAATAAAGACTATAAATGCAAAATAGGTAGAAGGGGAAGGGATGCTCGCCTGAAAACATTCCCGAAGGTTCATCCGAAGATCGGGTCGACACTCACATCAACTCATCGGCCTAATATGTGAAGAAGCAAAGCACTAGAAGAAACACCGGATGGACTATTTAATACTACGGTAGAAAATCGGGCATGATGCATGTATGATGTATGACATGGCAAAGGTGCGATGCATTAAGGCAATATTAAGCGGAAACCGGGGTCCCGACATTTATTATTAGGTTCGAGTTATTTATCTACCCCGCAAATTAAGTTTTGGGTTAACAGGGCGGAACATGGCATCGGTTCGCTACACCAATTTAAATGGAGTCCGGAATAAGATAAAGATATCCCGCATATCGACTCCATATTTAATTATGAAGTGAATCGGCATAAGGCCCCCAAACCGCACGATATGCATGCGAGATGAACAATTAATATGCAACAAGATGATAATGTAATATTATAAAAAATAGGGTCTCGGATAAAGGGGTCACACATCTGGGTTTGGCAGATCTTGGGGTTCCGAGGGTTCCAGGTCCGGTCTCAGGGTTCGACGGGGATCAGGTGCGGATCAGGGCTACGGGGTCCGAGATGAAGAGCTTGGCGTTCGGCGTCCTTCGGTTTCATGTCGACGTGCTTGACGTCCAAGATGGAGAACTCAGCGTTCCGGGGAGAAGACCTTGGCGTGTCGAGGGCTCGGCCTTCGGATCCATGTCGGTGCACTCGGTGTTCCGGGTTGGAGATCATGGTGTTCCATGATGAAGTTCTTGTCGTTCCGGTGAAGATCTTGGCGGTCTTCGGATCCGGGTCTTGGCGTGGCCTTTGGATCACCGGGATCGGGCTTCGGGGTCTCGGTCATCAGATATGTGAAGGAGATCTTGGCATGCCGAGGGTCTCGGTGGGATCGGTCTTCGGTTCCAGGAAGGAGTTCTTGGTGCTCCGTGAGGTAGATCTTGTCGGTTCCACCCCCAAAGGTCTTGTGGTTCTGTGACGGAGATCTCCGGGTTCGGTTCGCGGTTCCTCGTCGACGGTTCGGGGTCATGGTACCTGGAAGGATATCTTGTCGGTAGTCCTTACAACTTGTTCTTGGTCGATCTTGTCTTTAGCCCCACACTGTATTCTTGTCTCCAGAGTACCACCACACAACACTACTCGCACAGGATCTGCACTGAATAGCTAAAAGCACCAGGGCACACACGTGGCTAGGAGAAGGACGGCCGGACTTGACACGAGGGGAGGGCGGTGTCGGCGGTTCTCTGCGGGGTGGCGCGACGGCCGGTAGGGAGCAGGTCGGTGGTGGAGGCGACGGGGCGGCTCGACGGCGGGGAGGTAGGGATCGGGTCGGGCTGCAGCAGAACAGAGGCACATAGGCGAGCATGGGGAGGTGGTTCTCGAGGAGGCGACCGGCGGCGCGGTGGTTGGGGAAGCGTGCGGGGCCGAGGGAGAACGGGCGGAGGTGGTTGAGGCTGACGGGGGCCAGCGCGGAGCTCCAGACCACGCGGGACAGAGGGGAGAGGGCGGGGACGCATTGGGGACGAGGGCGAGAGGGGAACGCCGAGGCGAGATAGCAGAGGCCGGAGAGAGGAGACCGCGGCTCGGCAGCGCTGGATGCGGTGGCACGGCACGGCCTCAATGCGGCTGAAGGCGAGGCGGGCGAGGCCGGCCGGAGCCGAGCACGGCGGCGGGCGACGCGGCTCTGCCCGCGGCAGGAAGAGGGGGGTGGCGTCGCTGCACTGGGAGAAGCAGAGGGAGGTGGAGGCGGAGCACTAGGGGAGGTTGGTGGCGGCCGACGCTGGAGGTGAGGCCCGCGCTGGCGGCGACGGATCGAGCCGAGAGGGGAGAAGCGGTTCCTGGGCGCGGGGTGGGGGTCGAGCGTGGACAGGAGGGGCTCGCGAGGAGGTGGGACCGGGCTGGCAGGGAGCGGCCAGGGAGACGCTGTGTGGGTCGCGTGGGAGTGGGGGGGTCAGCAGGTGGTGGGGCCAGGAACGGGTCAACACCCAGGGTGGGGTCGGGCGGCCAGGGGGATTGGGTCGGGGCGACAGGTGGGGCTAGCCAGGTGGTGTTGGGGCGGCCGGCTGAGGTGGCGGGCTGGGATTGGATGGGGGAAAGGGAGAGGAGAGGTGTCGACATGGGATTGGAGGGGGTGAGGTGGAGGGGGCTGGGTAGATTAGGTTGGGGTAGGAAAAGGGTTTAGGTAGTCTGGTTTTTGTACTGGGGGTGGTCGACTGGGTCGAATCGGCCCGGTACGGCTGCCCCTAAAAAAATAAAAAAAATATTTTAATATTTAAATCGGGGCTTTTGAAGTCCGTTGGTAGACGAAACAAAATAATCCGGAGACCCGGGTTTTGGATTTGAAATAAAGGCGGGGTATTTAGAAAACAAAATATGCTTTTCGAAAATAGTTTCAGACAAACAAATGCATGATGATGACGATGCTCAAATGCAATGTGGCATGATGACATGAGCATGCGGTCATGATGATGCAATGCACAAAATTAACGCGATTTTCTAGTAGTGGTTTTTGCGGGGCGCCACAGTGACCTAGAGCAAGGTGGCAACTAGAGAAGAAACTATTTTTTTGTGTTTTTTGTAAGATAAAGAAAACCAAACTAAACTGATTTTTTGGAGTTTTTGATAAAAAGAGGCAAACAAAACCAAGCAAAATAAACTAAGCAAAACAAAAACAAAGTAAAGATAAAGGTTGTGAAGGACTCCCCTTGTGAAGACATCCTTATCCTCCCTGGCAACGGCGCCAGAAAACTTGTTGATGGAGCCTGGAAGCGCTTCGTCAGGAAACCCCAAGAGCAAGGTGTGATGCAGCACAGCATCAAGTCTTCCCTCAGTAAGAAACTGAGGTTATCGAACTAGTAGGAGGAAGGAGACGTCTCAAAGGTGTTGCAAGCAACTTGGAAACTTTGCCCCAACGAATAGTGAGGTTGTCAATCTCATCGGTTGCTATAACAAAGGATTAACTGTATGGTGTGAAAGGTTATAGTGGTTTGCAGCAAGTAAACAGGAACAGTGGAAGATGTATCAATGGTAAATATTGGACCGGGGTCCATAGTTCACTAGAGGTGTTCTCCTTAGATAAACAAACATGGAATGCAGGGTAAACAAATTACAGCAGGGAAATTGATAGGACTGAGCAAGGCATAACAATGCAATACTAGACATTCATGATCCTATGAGATACGATTACAATACAAAAAGATACATAGACCTCCATCCAACTGCATCTATTACTAGAAATCCACCTTCGGGTTATCATCCGAACACCCTCCAGTATTAAGTTGCAAGAAACCGATAACTGCTTTAAGCAAAGTGGGTAAGGTAAACAATCACTTGTTCCATGAACAAGAGACCGTTGTTTTCTCCCTAGTGGCAATAGCACATCTACAACCTTAGAGATTTCTATCACTTCCCTTAGATTAAATAGAGGCATGAACCCACTATCAAGCATAAATACCACCTCTTGGAGTCACTAGCATCTACTTGGCCAAGATAGATACTAGAAACGGAGAGCATGCAAGATCTCAAACAACACATACATGATAGAATCAATAAGACAAAACCATTAATCAATCTGACATAGTAATCTCAATATCCATCGGATCCCCGCAAACACAACATGCATAATTACAAATAGATGAGATCTTGATCATGAACGGAGCTCACAATATCTAAACATGATAGCACAAAGGAGGATATACAACCATCTAGCTACTACCTGGACCCGTAGTCCAAGGTGGAACTACTCACGCTTCATACCGGAGGCTGGCATGATGAAGAAGAAGGCCTCCGGGATGATCTCCCCTCCGGTGGGGTGCCGGGAAGAGCTTTAGGGACGGTGATGGAGGCTACAGACGGTTTCGTGGAATATTGATCAGGTACTTAGGGTTTAGGCATCGGAGGTATTTATAGGCTAAGAGGTGAGGCAGGGGGGTCTCCAGGGCAGCCGCACCTCCCCCAGGCGCGGGCCCACCTTGGCCGCGCGGCCAGGGGGTGTGGCCCCCTGGTGACTCTCCTCCATCTCTTATTCAGGCTTCATGTTCCTCACGGTAAAATATTGATTTTTTCTTTTGTCCCATCCAATTTCGAGAATATTGATTTTCTGCCTTTGTGGAACCAAAAACAGAAGAAAACAGGCAACTGGTACTATGGCATCTTGTTAATAGATTAGTACCAGAAAACATATAAAAACACCTCAAAGTGTAGATAAAGCAAAGAAAAGTAGATACTAAACAAGCATGGAACATCAAAAATTATAGATACGTTTCCGACGTATCAATGGCAAACAATGTTGTTGGTGTGAGTTTCCAACTATCTGGAAAGAACATTCTCAATTTTCCGAGTGATGACAATATTGTTCTTTTCCATAAAGAAAGTCCAAAGAATATGGATCTAAATGTCACAATCCAGCAAGCTTCCAAACATATTAAGTGTACCAACATGTTGTATGTAATTAAGATTTCCATGTTTTATGAGTTTTCAAACTCCCTAGCTAACTCTGCCCACTTGAGTGACTTTATGCCGATTTATTAAAATTAGGTCAAATTTGAACTGCGAGTAAATTTTAGGCTTGTTCGATAGTTTTACGAAAAATATTTTGGAGGTACCCATCGGGGGGGGTCAATTAATATATCAGAAACCACTGAGAGTTTTGATAACAGGTTCAACTTCTTGCTAAGATTATTCATCTTGCTAACTTAACGAAATTAGGTCAAACTTGAGCTACAAGTAGGCGCGATAGATTGCTCCCGAATTAAATGTAATTTCTGAGAAGTAGATGAGTTCATCTTCTTGTAGTAAACAATATGGTCGGTGTGAGTTTCCAACTATCATGAAATAATATTCGAATTTTTTTAGTGATGACGCTCGAGATTGTTCATTTCCGAAAAGAAAGTCTAAAGAATATGGATCTGAATGCCACAAGCCAAGCTTTCGACATATATAGTGGACCGACATGTTGTACTTATGATTAATTCCCATGTTTTAGGAGTTTTCAACTTTGGCCTAGCTAACTCTGTCCTCTTGAATGACTCTATGTCCGTTTACATTGATTAGGTGAAAATTTTGAACTACAAGTACATTTTAGGTTGCTTTGAAAGTTTACGAAAAAGCTTTTGGAAGGTACCCACCAGCGAGTCACAACTAATATATCAGAAACCACCGAGACTTTAAAGGACAAGTACAACTTCTTTCTAAGATTTTTCATCTTGACATTTTAACAAAATTTGGTCAAACTTGAGCTACACAAGTAAGCGCGATAGATTTTGATACGTCCAATTTGCATCACCATTCTATATCATAATTTGCCTCTATTCATTGATATATTTTATACTAAGAGGTGTTACTTATGTCTTCTCATATGTTTTTGCATGTTGGATGATTCTTGGAGGATGAACTGCCAGAGTCGAGATTTTGATGGAAAAAGAGGTGTTTTGATGCAATTTCGTGAAGACCAGAAAAATACCAGATAAACTACAGAAAATCCTATTTTCCCAGAAGACGAAGAATGCCAGAAGGGGTGTCGCCCACCTGGCCCACCTCTGGCTCCGCCCTCTCTCCTATATCTTCTCCTCGAAAACCCTAATACACGAGGAGTGACCATAGAAAGATTTCGCTGCCTCTGTAGGGAGGAAAACACCGAGAGAGAAAGAGCTCTCCGATAGACAGATTTCTGCCGGGGAAATTCCTTCCCGGAGAGGGGAGATCATCGCCATCAACACCATCATCAAGCTAGACTTCATCGGGATCATCATCATCATCCACACCATCATCTCCACCAGCACCATCATCACCACTCCATCCCGCTGTAACAATTGTATTGAATCTTGCATAGTTCTTAGGGGAAACTTTCCCGGTGTTGATTACTATTGTTGTTGATGCTTGTGAGTGGAACCATTGAATTATTGTTTATGTTCAGATTGTTATCCATCATCATATCATCTTTGATCTTGATCCATATGATGTCTCGTGAGTAGTTCGTTTAGTTCTTGAGGACATGGGAGAAGTCATGTTGTTAGTAGTGGATCTGTGTTTAGATACTATTCAATGGTTTAGCATTTAAGTTGTGGTGCTATTCTTCTAGTGGTGTCATGCGAACGTCGACTACATGAGACTTCACCATTTATGGGCCTAGGGGAATGCATTGTGTATTTGGCTACTAATTATGGGATTGCCGGAGTGACAGAAACCTGAACCTCCGTTAGGACACCATTGCACAAGGGAGTGTAGGATCTCAGAGTTTAAGGTTGTGGTTAGGTTTATACCTTAATTTCTTTCTTGTAGTTACGGATGCTTGCAAGGGGTTTAATCACAAGTATGTATTAGTCCAAGTAAGGTCGGTAAATTAGCACAGGTTCACCCACACAACACTTACAAAATCAAAGAAGACTACTCAGCTATATGAAGCGAAAGCACTTGACAGAATTCCCATGTGTCCTTGAGAACGTTTGGTCCTCATAAGTATTTCCACTGGCTTGTCCTTTGCTACGAAAGGATTGGGCCACTTGCTGCAATTGTTTGCTGTCTTTATTACTTACAATTTATTTCTTTGCTTTATCATAAAACCCCTAAAAATCTGTTTGCTTAGTATTTACAGAGATTTCTTGCTCCATAACACTTGTCAACACCTTCTGCTCCTCGTTGGGATCGCGATACACCCCCTATACTTGTGGGTCATCAAGACTATTTTCTGGCGCCGTTGTCGGGGAGTGAAGTGCTATTGAAGGGTGGAACTGGTAAAGGAAACTTCTACTATGAGTATTTTTTTATTTCTTTTTGTTACTTTGTTTACAATATGGATAACCCACTTGGTTTTCTATTGGGAAAACTACTACCACTGTAAGGGTTGTAGATGAACCACCGCCTGTTGAGATAGATCCTTTTAAGATACCTACAAGTATTGTTGATCATGTTATGGATAACTATTATTTAGGGGATGGAACTGTCCATCCTGGTGATCACTTGCTCTTTATCCATGAATTATGCGGGTTGTTTAAGTGTGAGGGTATCACAACTAAATAGGTGAAGAAGAAGTTACTCCCTATATCATTGAAAGGAAGAGCTAAAGAATGGTATAAGCTGCTGAAGAATGGACAATCTATGGAATGGGAGGAAATAGTACCTCTCTTTTATTCTAAATTCTATCTTCCCAGTGAGATTCATAAGGATAGGAATCTAATATGTAACTTTTGGCCTCGTGATGGAGAGAGTACAGCTCAAGCTTGGGGGAGATTGAAGTTACTAATTCTTAAATTTCCTATTCATGAACTCCCTAACAATATTATTATCAATAACTTTTATGCTAGGCTTTCTCTCCATGATAAATATTTACTAGATGCTTATTGTGCTGGATCATTCACACGTATGAAGGAAGAAGCTAAATGGGATCTCCTAGACCGTATTCAAGAGAACACTGAAGCTTGGGAGAATGACAAAGGAAGAAAGTCAGGTATAAACTATCATTATGAATGCATTAAATCCTTTATGGGAACTGATGACTTCCGTGATATTAGTACTGAGTATGGTCTTGATTCTGAAAGTATTGCCAATTGTTTTAAGGCCTTTACCTCTTACATAGAAATTCCCAAAAAGAAGTGGAATAAGTAACATGCACCTTATAAAGATGTTGTTAATCATGTTCCTATTAGAAATACCGAAGTTTGTACTACTAATCATATTTTCCCTGAACCTTATGTTGATAAAACACCTTTCCCATCTAAGGTAAAGGAGTATTCTATGATAATTAGTGCGAATAACAAAGGTACAAAGGAAGCTGTGGAACCTGATGAGCAAATAAACGATGAACCTGTGGTAATTATTGTGAAAGATCTTGTCACTAGAAATATAGAGGATGACCACATTGTCTTCTGTGAAGACGCTTCTAATATTATCTCTCATCCTAGTAAAGCTAGAAAAGATAGTGTCCCTGTGCTTTCGGTTAAAATTGGTGATCACTGCTATTATGGTTTATGTGATATTGGTGCTAGTTCTAGTGTTATTCCTTATGAGCTTTACAGGGAATTATGCATGAAATTGGTCCTTGTGAGATTGAGGACATTGATGTGGTTATTCACCCTGATAATAAGGAAACCATTTGCCCTATTGGTATTGTAAGAGATGTGGAGGTTCTCTGCGGTAAGATTGAGTATCCTACTGATTTTCTAGTGCTTAATTCAGCAGCTAGTAAAACGTGTCCTATCATTTTTGGTAGACCTTTCTTGAACACTTGTGGAGCTATTATAGATTGTAAAAAGGAGAAAGTTTTAACTAAGTTTGATGGAGATTCTTATGAGTTTAAGTTTTCCAAATTTTCTAAAGCTCTTTGTGAAAATAGCTTGCCTAATGAAGATTTCAGGATGCTCTATTGATCTAGTTTATGACCTTGGACCTCTTTTTGATGATTGTAAGTATGCTCATTCCGATGATAAAGTTGTTTCCTTTGATAGTTATATTGTCAACTTTCTTCAAAGTTCTACTGAAATTTATTATGAGAGAGGGAAACACGGTTTTATGCATCTCAATAATATTAAGTTTCCCCGTTTTATGTTGAAATCTTTGAAGTTGCATTTGTTTTGTTTTACTATGCTAGTGGCATTTTGTTCCAATAATTTGTTTTCTCATGAGACCACCTTGCATAGGAAGTGGGTTAGACTCAAATGTGTTGGATATTTTCTTCTTGATGCTCTCTTTCACTTCAAATATATATCTCCTACGTGAGCATCTTTGAAACTATCAAGCCTAACTTAAAGGCATTAAAGAAAAGTAGTTCTTGGGAGATAGCCCAATATTTTTTGTTGAGTCTTGGAAGTTATCCTTTTTTTTGTTTTTTTGTGTCAAGATCAACTACTTTTGAGAAGTAGAGGAGTTGTGAAAAGTGGTTGTCCTGGGACAGATTTTTGTGTTGCATTGTAAAATTCATGAAGAAGCTCAGTACTTCGGATGAAGTTGTATTTTTCTGTGCTTGTTCTCCCAGTAGTTATCCAACTTTTATTAGTTTTGCACATTTTGATTTGAGCAACATAAGATTTTCGAAAAAATCAATCTTTACCTGCTGGTCTGTTTTGACAGATTTCTGCCATCATTTGCATTTGCCTCTTAAATCGATTTCCTTTCGGATTCTTTTGGGCTTTTGAAAGGAGTTGCTTCAGTAGTTTTTGTTTTCAGTTGAAGTTTGAACCTAAAGGTTTATGGTTTTTGCATACACTAATGTTGCCAATGAGGTTTGTGTAAGGCCTTGTATGAAAGGAATTTTCAGGAGATGGAGAAAAGGAATCTGCAGAGTTCATCTTTGAGTAGGTAAAAGTAGTGAAAACAGAAGGTTTGTGAAAACCTTATCTTTCTATATTTTTGATGTTTTTATTACATACAGAAGGTTACGAGACGAAACAAAGGAGGAAACGGAGGCTAGGGTGTCCACTCCCACCCTAGGCGCGGGCCCCAGCTGGCCGCGCCTGGAGGGGGTGTGAGCCTCTGAACTCCATCTCCGCCGTGTTTTCGCACAGTACCTTCCTTGTGCATTGAAACTTCGTAATTTATAACCCCCCGGATCCCCCGAGGTTTGTATATCGTGTTCTCATCTTGTTTTCGTTTTGATCTGTTTCTGTTAGGAAATCTTCTCAAGTTTGGAGCACCATGGTCTCCGCCAACGACAAAGGCAAGAAGCCCGTGGAAGAGGAAAGGATCTTTGCTAGGCCCAGAGACATGGATTGGAGCATCAAGGAGAAAGTAGAGGACATGTCGGTAGGCATGAAGGGACAAGCTGTCACAGGAGCAAGGGCAAGAAAACCTACTTTTGTAGGGGCAATTAACACTGGAGGTGCTTTTTCTCATAGTATGCAGGGTATCATGACCTCCATTCCAGACTTCAGATCCTGCCCGGAGGTAGTGGACGCCCTTAGAACCACTGATGAGTTTTGTGATAAGTACCATGATCTAAGGATGAAGGTGGATAAGCTTCAAGAGGAGAATATTAGGCTTCGTAAGATGCTAGAGGATTTTCTGACCCTAAACAAGGGACCACCACCACCGACGGAGTAATTCATCATCAAGTTTGGCATCCCCTTGGCTTGTTCTAAGCTTGGGGGAGTGCCGCGGTATCACATCATTATCTTTTATCTTTTACCTTTTTAGTAGAGCTATATCTTTGGTACAAAATTTATCTTATAGGTTGGTTTGCATTGTGTAAGTATCTCAACTTTAGTTGGTTATCTATGTATCCCTTGGTGTGAGTGCCTTTATGGAATATTAATGAGAAGTTTCAACTTTTACTTTTTGCACTTCTTATTTTAGTTTGCAATTTCTATTATATGATTGATCTTGTTGATCAGTATTGGCATAGCTTTGAGAGCATCAAGTAGATCTAAATTGGTTTTGGCAAACCAAACTCTGGTCAGTAGCAACAATTTTTGAGGTTTGAAAGGAAAAGATAAAAAAAAGCTTAGAGGTATTTTGTATCGTTTATTTTCTTTCTTGATTGGCTCATAAGCTTAGTATTCTTTATTGAAGATCTTTTGTGTATTCAAGGAAGATTGCATGTTTGGCTTTATCACTTGTAGGTTTGCTTGTTTCCTTTAACTCTTTTGCTTGCCACCTAGCCTTGCTAGCCAAAAACCTGTTTTGAGAGGGCATACTTCGCATGCATCCAACCACTTTGAACCAAAACTTGTGCCATTTGTGTCCACCATATATACCTATTAGCATTATTGCTATTCCAACCAAATTCTCAAGCTTCACCTATCTTTCGAATTAAAATTATTTTGTTATGAGCAAATTAGTCAGTAAAGCTCTCACGAACTTGATGGCACACCTTATTTTCCTGCCCCTAATAAACTTGAACCATTGTGTCATCGAAGTTGTATATGCTTGCACCTATACGTTGGAATTAGCAGAACCGTGTTGTCACGGGGAACGCTTTCAACACTTATGGATACATATCCAGTTGATATCATGCTCTTTTGTGTGCGGATGTCGTCAGTGTGAAATAAAAGGGGATCTTGTAAGTCCATGGAGTTATGTATGTGTGTTAGAGAAACGCCTGGGCCGCTAGCCTATTCCATGCCTAATCATGGTGGAAACTTGCAGCATAACCATAGTGAGAAATCTGTGAAGCATAATCAATAAAAACCTATGCAAATAGCAAATAAAAAGATCACTGAGATGCTCACTGTTTGCTTGCCTTGTCAATTTGATTATGGGTTAGCTCCTATATCATGTGCAAGGGGTACCCCGTTGGCGGTTCTTTATGATACACATGTACTTACAGTTACAATAACTTACCAGTAACTAAAGTTGAGTAGCACGGGGAGCGGCCCTCGTACTCAAGGGATATGAGATTGCCAACTTATATTTCGTCAAGCATATGCTCCACCTTTGTCCACTTTAACCTTAATCACCTCAAGATGCTTATGATAGGGGCAATGAGAGCTCAAATCTAGTAAGTACCATAATCTTTTGGAAGCTCTTTATGAACTTGAATTCAATTCTTCCTTCTATGAAGGGCCTTTCTTCTACTTCTAAGTTGAGCCAGTAAACCTATTTCCTCTCTATCTCTAGCAAGCATTTGAGTTGTTGTGTTTCAAGCATTCATATGATGATTTATTCAATCATGTTCTTTATCTTCCTTGTTTGCACAAGACTCTTATATAATGAGTATTACTTTGAAAACCTTCATTGTGAAAAACCTTTTATGTTTGAGCAAAGAGTACTATTGTTGTAATACTTCCACAAAAGCTTTATTTTTGTGAAGCTGTCTGCCAGTTGTTCTCTGACCAAGAAAAAAGTTTGCCAATTCCAATTATGATTTATCTTTATGCATCTCTATTGTACTCCTATACTTGTTGCAAGCTAAGTTATATAATGGTGAGTTGCTATCTTATATGAGTTGTGTATTGCTAAGTGTGATGCTTCTTGTCCATATTATTTTATCGACACTTCACTCCATAAACATGTGGACATGTTTACTAAGCTCAGATTTCGCTTGGGGACAAGCGAAGGTCTAAGCTTGGGGGGAGTTGATATGTCCAATTTGCATCACCATTCTATATCATAATTTGCCTCTATTTCATTGATATATTTCATATTAAGAGGTGTTACTTATGTCTTTTCATCTGTTTTTTGCATGTTGGATGATTCTTGGAGGATGAACTGCCTTTGAGTCAGAATTCTGATGGAAAAAGAGGTGTTTTGGTGCAATTTTGTGAAGATCAGAAAAATACCAGAAAAACTACGGAAATCCTATTTTCCCAGAAGATGAAGAATGCCATAAGGTGAGGTGGAGATGGGCCATAGGGGGCCCACATCCCTCCCAGGCGCGGGCCAGCCCTAGGCCGCGCCTACAGGGGGTGTGGCCCACCTGGCCCACCTCTGGCTCCGTCCTCTCGCCTATATATTCTCCTTGAAACCCTAATACACGAGGAGCGACCATAGAAAGATTCCACCGCCACTGTGGGGTGGAAAACACCGAGAGAGAAAGAGCTCTCTGCCAGACAGATTTCTGCCGGGGAAATTCCTTCCTGGAGAGGGGAGATCGTCGCCATCAACACCATCATCAAGTTCGACTTCATCGGGATCATCATAAACATCCACACCATCATCTCCACCAGCACCATCATCACCACTCCATCCTGATGTAACAATTGTATTGAATCTTGCATAGTTCTTAGGGGAAACTTTCCCGGTGTTGATTACTATTGTAGTTGATGCTTGTGAGTGGAACCATTGAATTATTGTTTATGTTCAGATTGTTATCCATCATCATATCATCTTTGATCTTGATCCATATGATGTCTCGTGAGTAGTTCGTTTAGTTCTTGAGGACATGGGAATTCATGTTGTTAGTAGTGGATCTCTGTTGAGATACTATTCAATGTTTAGTATTTAAGTTGTGGTGCTATTCTTCTAGCTTTGTCATGTGAACGTCGACTACATGATACTTCACCATTTATTGGCCTAGGGGAATGCATTGTGTATTTGGATATTAATTGTGGGGTTGCCGGAGTGACAAAAACCTTAAACCCCGTTAGGACACCAATGCACAAGGGAGTATAGGATCTCAGAGTTTAAGGTTGTGGTTAGGTTTATACCTTAATTGCTTTCTTGTAGTTGCGGATGCTTGCGAGGGGTTTAATCACAAGTATGTATTAGTCCAAGTAAGGTCGGTACATTAGCATAGGTTCACCCACACAATACTTACAAAACCAAAGAAGACTACTTAGCTATATGAAGCGAAAGCACTTGACAGAATTCCCATGTGTCCTCGAGAACGTTTGGTCCTCATAAGTATTTCCACCGGCTTGTCCTTTACTAAGAAAGGATTGGGCCACTTGATGCAATTGTTTGTTGTC
Source organism: Avena sativa (assembly GCA_916181665.1). Taxonomy (NCBI): domain Eukaryota; kingdom Viridiplantae; phylum Streptophyta; class Magnoliopsida; order Poales; family Poaceae; genus Avena; species Avena sativa. The sequence continues at coordinate 37,612,797 of OV702279.1, read as the reverse complement.
TTTATTACTTGCACTTTATTTCTTTGCTTTATCATAAAACCCCTAAAAATGTAGGGGTTCGTAGCATGGAAAACAAAAAATTCTACCGCATGCACACAAACAATCCAAGATCTATCTACTAGATTGTAGCAACGAGTCGATAGAAGCACTCACCCTCGAAGATTCCAAAGTTGTTAACGAGAGCAGATTCTCGTGGGTGATGTAGTCGTACACTTGCCAATCTCAAGATCGCGTAGACGATCCTTCCAGCGCTGCGTTCCGACAGCGCTTCCACAGTCGGTCACACGTTCGATACTCCATGAAGACCTTCCTCTCCCTTGTTCCAGCAGGTAGCGGAGGTTGTAGTTCTCCCCTCGTGATTTCGGCAGCACGACAGCGTGGTGTCGGAAGTAGAGGGAGGATCCCGCAGAGCTTCGCCTAAGCCGGTGCGAGTTATGGTGGATTAGGGTTTCCCGGAGATCTAGGGTTTAGAAGTTTGGAAGGAGGAGGAGGTGTCAGCGGCGGCTAGGTAGGCGGCGGCGGTGCGGCGGCGCTAGGCGGCAGCTGGCGGCGGCGCAGCGGCGGCGGCGGCGCGGGTGTGGGGAGGGCTTGGCTCTTGTGTTGTTGGGGCAGCCTTCCCCCTCTATTTATGAGAGGGGGGCAGCCTTGGGAGAGGTGGGTTTGAATCCAAACCCAAACCCAAGTTGGATTGAGAGAAGGACTTGTTTCTTCTCCCACTAGGAAACCATTGTTCTAGTTTGACTTTTCAAACTTCCCGTTTGACTTTCAATATAGAGCTTTAATTCTCTCTTGCAAATGCCCACACCAAGTGACCTAGGATATGATCAAATCATTCCACTTACCCATGACACATTCATGGTCCATTCCCCTTTCGGTTCGGTGAACCTTCTAGACCCTTCTAGAACCTCTCCGATGAAAACATCGGAAACTTTACCGAACTCCGAAATAGGACTTTCCATATATGAATCTTATTCTCCGGACCATTCCGGATCTCCTCGTGATATCCCGGATCCCATCCGAAACTCCGAACAGCATTCGGTATCCCTACTAACATTCCATACCTACTAAACAACATCGAATCCTTAAGTGTGTCTCCCTACGGTTCGTGAATTATGCGGACATGACCGAGACACTTCTCCGATCAATAACCAATAGAGGAATCTGGAAATTCATATGGCTCCCACATATTTCTACGATTACTTTGCAATCGAATGAACCACTTACATATGTAACATCCCAAAAATCATGATTTCAAAGTTTGCACATCATTCATGCATTCATAATCATATTTAGGATCATTTCCTCAAAAACAGAAACTTTGTGAACTATTATTTTATGTAAGCAAGGAAATGGCCCAATGCTACTCTCTAGTATGAGATTATTTGTTTTAAACCAGAAAGTTTGAACTTAGAGTGCATAGAGGTATTTCTAAAGCTTGGACAAAATTTTCAAAACAAAGTATGAATTTAAAACCACTCTTATGCCTTTATTAAACAATTGATAAAGGCATTGATTATTTTTAAATTCCAATATCCCCATGTATTTCCAAGTGTACAATATTGTTCTATAACCAATTATGTACTTATTTCAACTTACAAAAATGCAGGAGTTGTTTGAATTCAAACCATTTTAAAATCATTTGAAAAGGATTCCTAGAAAATCAAACAGAAATAGAAAAGATAAAAGAAATAGAAATGGGCTGGCGCCAGCATTTCGTCCCAACAACAGAACCAGCCCACCCGGGCCAGTCCCCCTCTACCCCCTTTCTCACCCGCGCGAACCTTACCCCGCAGCCACGGACACTGGGCCCTGCACCACGTCAGCCTCGTCTTCCCCAAACACCGCGCGCAGACGTCGTCGCCGCCCGTTTCCTCCCCCTTCACTGCCGCAAATTAAGCCGCTTAATTCCCATGGATTCACCGAGTGATTGCCGCCCCTGCTCTGGCTACTTAACCACCTCCCCACCCCGCTCCTTTCCCCTCACATAGCACCCCCAGAGCGCCGCCAGGCTCCGCGAATTCTTGCTCACACCGCCGCTGTACTGACGAGCTCTGGCGACGAAATTCCGGTGAGCCAGACCACCCCTGCCCTTCTAATTCATACAAGTGTGTTCCTGACAACCTTGTGCATCTCCTGACCTCTTTCGTTTGGCCGCGCTTGACCCAGGCCGCCGTTCCCGTCCACCTCCGCAAGTGACAGAGCCACTGCTCGACTCCGGCGACACCTTCTGGTAGTTCCTGACCGCCCCTTTCTCTCTTCTGGATACTCACATGTTCGCCAGGCTTGTGCGCATCTAACGGCACTGTTCTTTTGGCTAGGCGCGGTCTGTAGCCTCGCCAACGACGACGAACAGCCGCACCTGACGGCAGACGCTTCTCCAGCGAGCAATAGACGTCGATTCTGTGCGCCCCTGTCCCTTCTTCCACCACCTCGAGCACCGCGACGACCCCATGAGATCGGTAAGCCCCTCTGTTTGCTCCCTTGCTTCCCAGAACCATCGGACCATCATTGGCCGAGCGTGCCGTCGCTCGCCGTTGACTTAGCGCCGCCAGTCTTTGGTCAGGGCGAAGCTGCCCGTTAGATCTAGATCCCACGGCCACGATTAGATCTTAGGTGAAGCGGTATGGGCGGATATGGGCCGTTCTTAGTTAGTTAGATCCAACGCCCCACGAGAGTGATCCAGTGAGAAGCGGTATTGTCCAATTAGGAAGCGCCGCGTGCCTAGGGTTTAAATTTAAAATCTGGAATTAGATCTATTAGTTGTTCAAACTTGCAAAATTCATAACTTTTGATCCACACGTTCAAACTTTGCAAATTTTATATCATTGGAGTCAGGAGAAAGAATTCTATCCAATTATGCACTTTGTTTAATAAATTTCATCTGTAAAATGGGTTGTTATTGCATAGACATTTATAAGCTTATTTTGTATATAAAAATTGTATGGAAAATGTTCTAAGGGCCAAATTAATTTTATTTAGTGTATAATTGTTTTGTTTATGATTCAGTACTGCTTCACATGTCTGGTTTGATTTAGAAAAATCATCACATGGCATTTGCATGCATTCATATATTTTTGCTTGTATATTTTTGATATGTGAATTTGGTGCTATCATTTTATGTGTAGATTTTGGTGCTAATAGTGATTGTGGTGGTGAAGATTGTTGCTACTCCCCCAACTACCAAGGCAAGTGGTGCTTCATATTTTTGTCCCAATATTTTGACTATCCATTAGAAATATTTTGTATAGGGCTTGCATGAGTATTTTTGCTAAGTATCTATATGCTATGCTTGGGAAATCCTAGTAGTTGTAGAGTTGTTAGAATTTTCTCTAAGTTAGGATACTTGCTATTGCCATGCTTAGCCTAGCTAGTAGCAACCAAGGGTAGAATATATACATGCTATGTAAAAATATTGCTAAGTCTTTGACTTCTGGTTTTGCATAATAAAACAACTAAGTGAATGAAACACCTGGGTGGAATGGTAATTGCTTGGTGGTTTTTGGTTGAGTGGTTACACAAGGACCATTTCTATGGTTTACCTTGTGTATCTCACTTGTGGATTGCCACCCAGGAAAAAATGGATTTCAGATGCCAAATGTTAAGAAGCTTCTAGTGCAGCCACATGGCATTATGGGCTTTGCCTGGATCATATAGGTTTTAATAACTTAGCCATTTGGAAAGTTGGTGGTAGTGGGATGATAGGTTGGAACGCGTCCATTTGGTCTAAGGGAAGGCTTCTGAAAGGTCATGTCTTGGTGAAACCAAGTCTTGTGGGGAAAGTGCACCACCTCTACAGATGGAAGAAACTAAGTACTTAGACGTGTCCCCGGTAATGGACAAACTTGAGTATCAAGACATGGAAGCTATCAAGAATCTCCTCATCCCAATTTTCTAAGTTAAAACTTGTGGTTGAACAAGGGTGAAGGTCCACCAATTTCTATTGGTGGTTCCTTGGGAAAGTTTTTGCCAAACAAAAACTTAGTATTTTTAACTGATAGGTAAAACCTATTTTGAGCAAAGCAAGCCTATGCTACACTTAGCCAAATTCATGTAGTAACTAGATGCTAATATTCTACTAAGGTATCACTTGCCAATACTATTCCAATGTATTGACCCACTGTGGCTGTAACTTGTGATGTTGCAGGTCACTCTGATGATGATTAGGGGTTATGAGTCTACACTCAACATGCTTGCCTGTGGCACATGAAGATGAAGACTTCTATTTTTATATTGTTAAGTTAAATCTTATACTAGCCTATGGCTATGGTGTTGTAAAAGACTATGTTATCTCTAGAATGACGATGTAATAATGACCTTTGTTTCTGTGTACTTCATCTTAAACTGTGGATGCTAGCAATTGATCCAGGGACTAGCATTGCAATCACAGGGATCTATACCTTTATAAAGGTGGGATCTTACAGATGGTATCAGAGCACTGTGTTGCCTGTAGGATTATGACCCTAGGATTGGATTAGAAACCACTAAGGAAATTTTTTCAACAATTTCCACACTTGTCTTTTTCTTCTCGTAAACTTTTCTAATCTTCTTTCTCATCGCTATTTGTAGATGAACTCCATCAACGAAGCCGTGAGGAAGGGACCACTCATGACCATGCCCTTGGAGTGTGAGACAGAATTCCCTAAGGCCCTCAAGAACCTCATGGTTACCATGGGGATACATGGTGCAGCTGTGTACAAAGGATTCCCCGTGATGGATGAAGGAGTAGAGTACTGGTGGGTGCAACTTCACTTGTATAAAGACAAGGAAGACAACCACAATGAGTCTGGATTCTGCATGGTCACCAACTCATAAATGCACAGAACATTCTTTGACTCTGCAAGAAATGGATCTTGGAATGCCATCAAGGAGCTTGGTGATAGACTCAAGTGCAGAATGCTTAACACCCAAAATGACCTTAGGGAAGAAAAGAAGCATACCCAAGAGTTAGAGGCTACCAACCAACGTTTATGAGAGGACATCATAGACTTAGCAATGGAGTCATGTGATCAGGATCGATAGATTGCCTCTAGGGATGCCCTGTTAGCCAACTTGGCAAGTGAGATAGGATTGTAATGTACTTCGTTAGTTGGACCACCACACTTATCGTTTTATTTCCAAAAAAATTATCTAAGTTATGTTGAACCTTTGAGGCTTGTAATGGATTTGTGTATGCCATGACTTGTGTGATTGTTGCCAAAGATATGCTTGTGATACTTTGTCTTGTGATTTTTCTCTATTGATGTTGATTCTAACTTTTCTCTATCTTATAAAAAAATAGATGCCTGTTGTTACTATCGACATGGCCGAAGAGTTCAAGGGAACTCGTTTTGGCACTCGTCTCATTGATCTCACTAGCGTTCTCAACCTTCCACTCCCTAGCATCATGACGCTTCCACTCACCAAGTTTGAGAGGAAGGACCTTTGGGGCTTCAGAGTCACTCAGCCCGGACGCCAAGCAGATCCAACCACGGAGACCATCACCTTCAAGTTGATGCATGACGACAAGGAGAAAGGCCTAGATGTAGTCATGCAGTAGTTACTTGGGCGCCTGGTAGGGAGACACTCCAGGGAGCTTAGAGGTCATTACTTTCACCCCTTCGGAAGACGAGATGAGGAGGGTGAGGCTATTGAGTTCGAGGATGCTGCTAGAGAGACGGTGGAGCCGATTCGTCTGTACCTTCAGGACCTAGAGGTTCTTATTAGGCACCTAGATACTGATAGGACCAACGTCATGCTTAGCAATGACAAGCTCTAGGTGCAGCTTCGTGAGAAGGACAAGCTCTTCGCGGAGCAAGACGAGATTGTCATGGAAATGGAGGCCAAGTTTGAGAGCCAAGACAGGAAATTCAAGAGCCAGGAGAAGAGAGTACAAGACCGGAACAAGAATATCCGGGAGATGAAGGAAGAGATGGAGGCCCAGGACTTCGAGCTCGAGCATCAGCAGGGAGTGATTGAGAGACTTCGCTCACAGAAGAGGGCTCTTAAGGCCAAGATAGAGGCCTTGACTACCAATGTCGAGGAATACAAGACCGCTATGGAGAATGCAGGTCTTACACTTGTTGATGTGGAGGTTGATATAGAGGAGTAGTGATGACTACTCATTTATCTTTCATTTACAGTAATTATGATTATTGAGTCGCAATGACCATCCAACATGTGGGTGGCTTGCTATGGTGTGTTTACTTTTTCAAACTTGTTGTTCATGTCGTTGAACCTTATGATTATTTTGATGCTTGTTTTGGTGATTGTCTATGTGATGTATTGTGCATGTTAAGCATCTATGGGTATCTCATTCTTATCCTTTTGAAAACCACAGATGCCTCCTCGACGTTCCAACCCCAACCCAAACAACAACAATGTCACCCCCGAGATGCAGCAGCTGATGACAGCACAGGCACAGCTGATGCAGATGATGACCACTTTTATGCAGAATCATAACAACAACAACAACAACAACAACAACAACAACAACAACAACAACAACAACAACAACAACAACAACAACAACAACAACAATCAGAACAATCCACCAGGATTTGACATGCTCACCAGATTCCTAAGACTGAGGCCTGCAAAGTTCTCAGGAACTACTGATCCCATGGTGGCCAATGATTGGCTACGTTCGGTGAACAAGGATTTGGTAACTGTCGGATGCACCGGGAGGAGAAGGTCAGGTTTGCAGCACATTTGTTGGAAGGACCAGCAGCTACTTGGTGGGATAACTTCTAGATCACCACTCCCATTGAGGATGTGACATGGGCTATCTTTGAAGACAGACTCCGTACAACTCACATCTCATCCGGGGTGATGAATTTGAAGAAGAAGGAGTTCCATAACCTGAAACAGCGTTACCACAGCGTGGCTGAATACATTGAGGAGTTCAACAATCTAGCGCGATATGCACCGGATGAAGTTGATACTGATGCCAAGAGGAAAGAGAAATTCCTCGAAGTACTGAATGATGAACTGAATCTACAGTTATCTGTGGCCTATGTCCCCACCTACCAATCACTTTGTGACAAGGCTACCATCTTGGAGAACAAGATGAAACAAGTTGAAAGCAGAAAGAGGAAGCACAGCTTTGACAAGCACAGCTCGGGATCGTCTCACAAGCGTTCCCATCATGATGATATTGGGAGTTCTAGATCCCACAAACATGGAAAGTAAAACAACCACCACATCCACAACCGCCATCATGACAACAAGCATCGTCGTAGTCATGATAATGACAAGTAAAAGAACCACAAGAGTGGACACAAGAGTCACCACAGTGGAGGTGGAAGTGGAAGTGGCAGTCATCCTGCAAAGAGAGATATCATTCAGGTTGAATGTTTCAAGTGTAAGAAGCTAGGGCATTATGCAAATGAGTTCCCAGAAAAGAAAGTTGAAGGTGCCAACAAGCCCAACCCTTTCCAGAAGGGACAGGTGAACCACATCAATGTGGAAGAGATTTATGAGGAACCTGATGCTGTGGCTGGTAAGTTCAAACTCAGTTCTATTCCAGCACTTGTTCTTTTTGATACTGGCGCATCACATTCATTCATATCAAGAGCATTTGTTGATAGAAACGAATTCCAGTTGAAACTATTGGGTGTCCTATAAAAGTAAGTTCTCCTGGTGGAGAAATGATAGTGAATTCAGGATGTCATGACCTAGTCATAGAGTTTGGGAAGTATAAGTTTCCCGTTAATCTGATAATCCTAAATTCACAAGGATTGGATGTCATTTTGGGAATGGACTGTATGACTAAGTACAAGGGAGTACTAGATTGTGCCAATCATACTGTCACACTCACAACCCCGGATAATAAAAGGATTAGATTCAAGACTAACTTTGAATCAAAAGGGAGTAAGCTAAATTCTCTTAAGGGGGTTAGCATAGACAGTGTGCCATTTGTGAGATAATATACGGATGTGTTTTTGGAAGAATTGTCGGGAATGCCACCAGATAGGGATGTGGAATTTCTGATTGACTTGCTGCCAGGATCAGGACCAATAGCAAAGAGACCTTACAAGATGTCAGTTGATGAGTTGAAAGAACTCAAGAAACAACTTGGAGAACAGTTGCATAAAGGATTTATTCAACCAAGTTCTTCATCTTGGGGAGCACCAGTCTTGTTTGTGGAAAAGAAAGATAGAAGTCAAAGGTTATGCATCGATTATCATTCACTCAATGAAGTGACTATCAAGAACAAGTATCCTTTGCCCAGAATCAATGACTTGTTTGATCAGTTAGAAGGAGCCTGTGTGTTCTCAAAGATTGATCTCTGGTCAGGTTATTTTCAGCTTAAGATAAGGGTACAAGACATACCTAAGAAAGTTTTCACCACTAGGTATGGATTGTATGAGTACACCGTGATGCCATTCGGCTTGACCAATGCACTAGCTTACTTCACGAATATGATGAACAAGGTGTTCATGGAGTTCCTTGACAAGTTTGTTGTCGTATTCATCGATGAAATTTGATCTACTCCAAGAGCAAAGAAGAGCATGAAGAACATTTGCGTTTAATACTTGAGAAGCTTAGAGAACATAAGTTGTATGCCAAATTCAGCAAGTGTGAATTCTGGTTGAATGAAGTTGGATTTCTTGGACACATTGTGTCAGGAGATGGTGTAGCAGTTGATCTCGCAAAAGTGTCATCTGTAACTGAATGGGAATCTCCTAAGTCAGTGAAAGAAGTTCGTAATTTTCTTGGCTTGGCAGGATACTACAGAAGATTCATTGAGAATTTCTCCAAGGTAGCTAAGCCAATGACGGAGTTACTAAAGAAAGACAAGAAATTTGCTTGGACTAAAGGTTGTGCACTCAGCTTTCAAGAATTGAAGAAGAGACTAGTGACAGCACCAGTCCTATGTCTGCCAGATTTGGATAAGGATTTCCAAGTGTATTGTGATGCATCTCATCATGGATTAGGTGCAGTTCTGATGCAAGAAGGGAAAGTTCTGGTTTATGCCTCGAGACAACTCAAAACTCATGAGGTAAATTATCCTACTCATGATTTAGAGTTAGCCTCTGTTGTCCATGCACTCAAAAAATGGAGACATTATCTTTTGGGGAAGCGATGTGAAGTGTTCACAGATCACAAAAGTTTGAAGTATATCTTCACTCAGAAAGAAATTAATATGAGACAAAGGATATGGCTAGAACTCATCAAGGACTATGACTTGATTTTGCAATACCACCCCGGTAAAGAAAATGTTGTAGTGGATGCACTAAGTCATAAGGTATTTGTGAATGGCCTTACTAAGGGACAGTTGCCAGATGATCTGTGTGCCCAATTTAGAGACCTCAGATTGGAAATTGTGCCTTAGGGACATCTCATGTCATTGGATGTTAAACCCACCTTGTTGGACAAAATCAAGGAAGCCCAAAAGATGGACAAGGAAATTGAAGAGATTAAGGAAAAGATTGGCAAGGGAAAATCCAAAGGATTCCATGAAGACGAACAAGGTACCTTATGGTATGGAAAACGTATCTGCGTTCCGCAAGATCTGGAGCTTCGGAAACTGATTTTACAGGAAGCACACAACTCACCATATTCCATTCATCCGGGTAACACCAAAATGTACATGGATATGAAGGAAAGATTTTGGTGGAATAATCTCAAGAAGGACATCGCCGAACATATTTCTTTGTGTGATGTATGTAGTAGAGTGAAAGCGGAACATCGGAAACCAGCAGGATTGTTACAACCGCTACCTATTCCTGATTGGAAGTGGGACAAGATTGGCATGGATTTCATTACCGGATTGCCAAGGATCAGGTCGGGATATGACTCTATTTGGGTAGTAGTGGATCATTTCATACCCGTGAAGACAACCTATACAAGTGCTAAGTTGGGCAAGATCTATATGAATAGGATTGCGTGTCTGCATGGAGTACCCAAGAGTATTGTGTCTGATAGGGGAACTCAATTCACTTCTCATTTTTGGAGGCAACTTCATGAATCATTGGGAACGAGATTGGAATTCAGTACTGCTTTTCATTCCCAGACTAATGGACAGGCAGAAAGGACCAACCAGATTCTAGAGGATATGTTGAGGGCATGTGACCTAGACTATGGAGCTAGTTGGGATGAAAGTCTGCCTTACGCAGAAATCTCTTACAACAACAGCTATCAAGCCAGTATTGAAATGGCACCGTTTGAGTTTCTCTATGGGAGGAAGTGTACTACCCCATTACTATGGAATGGTGTAGGAGAAAGAAATTTGTTCGGACCAGAACTAATCAAAGAGGCTGAAGAGAAAGTCAAGCTAGTAAAGGACATATTGAAGATAGCATAGTCCCGACAGAAGAGCTACGCAGATCCTAAGCGTAGAGAAGTCACCTATGAGGTGGGTGATAGAGCTTATCTTAGAGTGTCACCACTTCGTGGAGTGAAGAGATTTGGAGTCAAAGGGAAATTGGACCCAAGATATGTTGGACCATTCAAGATTCTGAGTCGTAAAGAAGTAGCTTATGAGATTGAACTGCCGTAATCATTGTCTGCCGTTCACAATGTGTTTCATGTGAGTCAGCTAAAGAAATGCCATCCAGAGATGGAAGAGACTTCTTTGAAGGATACTATACCTTTGGAAGAGGTCCAATTGGAAAGTGATCTCACCTATGAGGAAAAACCTATCAAGATTCTTGAGACTGCAGAAAGAGTTAATCGGGCAAAGACTATCAAATTCTGCAAAGTTCAATGGAACCATCATTCCGAGGAAGAAGCAACATGGAAAAGAGAAGATGACCTTCGGAAAGACCACCCTCACCTATTTTCTAGCCAATCCGAATCTCGAGGGCGAGATTCATCTTAATGGGGTTAGATTTGTAACATCCCAAAATCATGATTTAAAAGTTTGCACATCATTCATGCATTCATAATCATATTTAGGATCGTTTCCTCAAAAACAGAAACTTTGTGAACTATTATTTTATGTAAGCAAGGCAATGGCCCAATGCTACTCTCTAGTATGAGATTATTTGTTTTAAACCAGAAAGATTTGAACTTAGAGTGGATAGAGGTATTTCTAAAGCTTGGACAAAATTTTCAAAACAAAGTATGAATTTAAAACCACTCTTATGCCTTTATTAAACAATTGATAAAGGCATTTATTATTTTAAATTCCAATGTGCCCATGTATTTCCAAGTGTACAACATTGTTCTGTAACCAATTATGTACTTATTTCACCTTACAAAAATCCAGGAGTTGTTTGAATTCAAACCATTTTAAAATCATTTGAAAAGGATTCCTAGAAACTCAAACAGAAATAGAAAAAGATAAAAGAAATAGAAATGGGCTGGCGCCACCATATCGGCCCAACAACAGAACCAACCCACCCAGGCCAGTCCCCCTATACCCCCTCTCTCACCCGCGCGAACCTTACCCCGCAGCCGCTGACACTGGGCCCTGCACCACGTCAGCGTCGTCTTCCCAAAACACTGCGCGCAGACGCCGTAGCCGCCCGTTTCCTCCCCCTTCACTTCCGCAAATTAAGCCGCTTAATTCCCATTGATTCACCAAGTGATTGCCGCCCCTGATCTGGCTACTTAACCACCTCCCCACCCCGCTACTTTCCCCTCACACAGCACCCCTAGAGCGCCGCCAGGCTCCGTGAATTCTTGCTCACACCACCGCTGTATCGACGAGCTCCAGCGACGAAATTCCGGTGAGCCAGACCACCCCTGCCCTTCTAATTCATATGAGCGTGTTCCTCACAACCTTGTGCATCTCCTGACCTCTTTCGTTTGGCCGCGCTTGACCCAGGCCGCCGTTCCCGTCCACCTCCGCAAGTGACAGAGCCGCTGCTCGACTCTAGCGACACCTTCTGGTAGTTCCTAACCGCCCCTTTCTCTCTTCTAGATACTCACATGTTCGCCAGGCTTGTGCGCATCTAACGGCACCGTTCTTTTGGCTAGGCGCGGTCTGTAGCCTCGCCAACGACGACGAACAGCCGCACCTGACGGCAGACGCTTCTCCGGCGAGCAATAGACGTCGAGTCCGTGCGCCCCTGTCGCTCCTTCGACCACCTCGAGCACCGCGATGACCCCACGAGCTCGGTAAGCCCCTCTGTTTGCTCCCTCGCTTCCCAGAACCACTTTACCATCACTGGCCGAGCGTGCCACCGCTCGCCGTTGACTTAGCGCCGCCAGTCTTTGGTCAGGGCGAAGCTGCCCGTTAGATCTAGATCCCACGGCCACGATTAGATCTTAGGTGAAGCGGTACGGGCAGATCTGGGCCGTGCTTAGTTAGTTAGATCCAACGGCCCGTGAGCGTGATCCATTGTGAAGTGGTATCATCAAATCAGGAGGCGCCGCGTGGCTAGGGTTTAAATTTAAAATCTGTAATTAGATCTATTAGTTGTTCAAACTTTCAAAATTCATAACTTTTGATCCACACGTTCAAATTTTGCTAATTTTATATCATTGGAATCAGGAGAAAGAATTCTATCCAGTTATGCACTTTGTTTAATAAATTGCATCTGTAAAATGGGTTGTTTTTGCAGAGACATTTATAAGCTTATTTTGTATATAAAAATTGTATGGAAAATGTTCTAAGGGCCAAATTAATTTTATTTAGTGTATAATTGTTTTGTTTATGATTCAGTAGTGCTTCACTTGTCAGTAGTGCTAATAGTGATTGTGGTGGTGAAGATTGTTGCTACTCCCCCAACTACCAAGGCAAGTGGTGCTTCATATTTTTGTCCCAATATTTTGACTATGCATTAGAAATATTTTGTATAGGGCTTGCATGAGTATTTTTGCTAAGTATCTATATGCTATGCTTGGGAAATCCTAGTAGTTGTAGAATTGTTAGAATTTTCTCTCAGTTAGGATACTTGGTATTGCCATGCTTAGCCTAGCTAGTAGCAACCAAGGGTGGAATATATACATGCTATGTAAAAATATTGCTAAGTCTTTGACTTATGGTTTTGCTTAATAAAACGACTAAGTGAATGAAACACCTGGGTGGAATGGTAATTGCTTGGTGGTTTTTGGTTGAGTGGTTACACAAGGCCCATTTCTATGGTTTACCTTGTGTATCTCACTTATGGATTGCCACCCAGGAACAAAGGGATTTGAGATGCCAAATGTTAAGAAGCTTCTAGTGCAGCCACAGGGCATTATGGGCTCTGCCTGCATCATATAGGTTGCAATAACTTAGCCATTTGGACAGTTGGTGGTAGTGGGATGATAGGTTGGAACGCGTCCATTTGGTCTAAGGGAAGGCTTGTCAAATGTCCTGTCTTGGTGAAACCAAGTCTTGTGGGGAAAGTGCACCACCTCTGCAGATGGAAGAAACTAAGTACTTAGTCGTGTCCCCGGTAATGGACAAACTTAAGCATCAAGACATGGAAGCTATCAAGAATCTCCTCATCCCAATTTTCTAAGTTAAAACTTGTGGTTGAACAAGGGTGAAGGTCCACCAATTTCTATTGGTGGTTCCTTGGGAAAGTCTTTTCAACTGATAGGTAAAACCTATTTTGAGAAAAGCAAGCCTATGCTAAACTTAGCCAAATTCATGTAGTAACTAGATGCTAATATTCTACTAAGGTATCACTTTCCAATACTATTCCAATGTATTGACCCACTATGGCTGTAACTTGTGACGTTGCAGGTTACTCTGATGATGATTAGGGGTTATGAGTCTACACTCAACATGCTTGCCTGTGGCACATGAAGATGAAGACTTCTATTTTTATATTGTTAAGTTAAACTCTTGTACTATCCTATGGCTATGGAGTTGTAAAAGACTATGTTATCTCTGGAATGACGATGTAATAACGACCTTTGTTTCTGTGTACTTCATCTTAAACTGTGGATGCTAGCAATTGATCCAGGGACTAGCATTGGAATCACATGGATCTTTACCTTTATAAAGGTGGGATCTTACAACATACGATACCAATTTCCATTTGTCTCATGATAGTTTACTTATCCGAGGTTTTGATCGTTACCAATAAGTACTCTTTTCTCGTTCCCGTGATATGTGATCCCTTGTGAGCCAGTCACATGCTTGCAAGCTAATTGGATGACATTCCACCGAGAGGGCCCAGAGTATATCTATCCATCATATGGATGGACAAATCCCACTCTTGATCCATCTGCCTTAACCCATACTTTCCGAACACTCAATGCCACCTTTATAGCCACCCAGTTACGGTGTGGTGTTTGATGTCATCAAAGCATCCTTCCGGTGATGATTAACATGATCTCATGGTCAAAGGAATTAGGTTACTATGTATCAGAAAGCTTATAGCAAACGAACTATTGAAATGACTTGATGTTAATGCTACTCTTATCTATAGGAGTATGTACATCATACCATTCTCCTAATGATATGATCTTGTTATTAATAACATCTCAATGTGCATGATCGAGAAACCACGATCATCTATTAGTCAACAAGCTAGTATTATAAAGAGGCTTTACCAGGGACTCTAATTTAGTTTACAAATCACACAAGTATTAATGTTTCCGGTTAATACTATTATAGCATGAATGTAAACATTTATCATAAACACAAAGATATAATAATTACCACTTTTATTATTGCCTCTAGGGCATATCTCCAACAGTCTCCCACTTGCACTAGAGTCAACTAATCTAGATTACATGGTAATATACCAAACACCCATGGCGATTTGGTGCTGGTCATGTTTTGCCCTCGGGAGAGGTTTAGTCAATGGATCCGCCAGATTCAGATCTGTGTGTACTTTGCAAATCTTTATGTCACCATCTTGGACATGCTCTCGAATAGCGTGAAAATGTAGCTTGATGTGCTTCAGCTTGTTGTGTGACCTTGGTTCTTGTGCATTGGCTATGGCGCCCATGTTATCACAATAGATAGACATTGGGTCCAGCGCACTTGGAACCACACCGAGCTCTATAATGAACTCCTTCATCCATATCGCCTCTTGTGAAGCCTCCGAAGCATCGATGTATTCCGATTCAGTTGAAGATCTCGCCACAACGCTTTGCTTTGCACTCCTCCAGCTAACTGATGCACCATTCAAAGTAAATACATATCCAGATTGAGATTTAGAATCATCCGGACCGGTGTTCCAACTAGCGTCGGTGTAACCATTAACAACGAGCTGTTCATCACCTCCATAAGAAAGAACCATATCCTTAGTTCTTCTCAAGTACTTAAGGATGTTTTTGACCGCTGTCCAATGATCCACTCCTGGATCACTTTGATATCTGCTACTCAAACTAACAACATATGCAATGTCGGGTCTAGTACATAGCATGGCATACATTAGAGATCATATGGCTGAGGCATAGGGAGTCTTACTCCTCCTTTCTCTATCTTCTGCTGTTGCTGGACTTTGAGTTTTACTCAAGGTCGTATTGGGCAACATGGGCAAGAACCCTTTCTTGCTATCTTCCATTCCAAACCTCTTTAGAACTTTGTCCAGATATGTACTATGTGACAATGATATTAGGAGTCTCGATCTATCTCAATAAATCTTTATGCCTAATATGTTAGCTTCTTCGCCAAGGTCTTTCATTGAAAAACTATTATTAAAATAATCCTTGACACTATTAAGAAGGTCTACATCATTCCCAATCAACAATATGCCATCTACATATAGTATTAAGAATGCTACAGAGCTTCCACTCACTTTCTTGTAAATACAAGCTTCTCCATAAGTTTGTATAAAACCAAAACTTTTGATTACCTTATCAAAACATTGATTCCAACTTCGGGATGCTTGCTTCAATCCATATATTGACCGTTGAAGTTTGCATACCTTGTTAGCATCTTTAGGATCGACAAAACCTTTGGGTTGCATCATATACAACTCTTCATCAATGTCTCCATTGAGGAACGCCGTTTTGACATCCATCTGCCATATCTCATAATCATAATATGCAGCGATTGCTAACATAATCCTCACAGACTTTAGCTTCGCTACTGGTGAGAAAGTCTCATCGTAGTCAACTCCTTGAATTTGTCGAAACCCTTTTGCGACAAGTCGAACTTTATAGACTGTAACATTACCATCAGCATCTGTTTTCTTCTTGAAAATCCATTTGTTCTCGACAGCCTTCCGGCCATCCGGCCAACCGGTAAGTCCACGAAAGTCCATACTTGGTTTTCGTACATGGATCCAATCTCGGATTTCATGGCCTCTTGCCATTTATTGGAATCTGGGCTCATCATCGCTTCCTCATATGTCGTAGGGTCATCAGTGTTGTCCACCAACATGACACTCATAACGGGATCATACCAATCAGGAGTGGTACGAGTTCTCGTTGACCTGCGAGGTTCCGTAGTAACTTCAACCGAAGTTTCATGATCAACATCATTAGCTTCCTCTCTTATTGGTGTAGGAGCCACAGGAACCACTTCCGGTGTTGCGATACTCGCAAGTTCGAGAGAAGGTTCAACAACCTTGTCGAGTTCTACTTTCCTTCCAGTCACTTCTTTCGAGAGAAACTCCTTCTCTAGAAAGGATCCATTCTTGGCAACAAAGATTTTTCCCTCGGATCTATGATAGAAGGTATACCCAATAGTTTCCTTCAGGTATCCTATGAAGACGCATTTTTCCGCTTTGGGTTCAAGCTTGTCTGGCTGTAACTTCTTTACATAAGCTTCGCAACCCCAAACTTTAAGGAACGACAATTTAGGTTTTTTTCCAAACCACAACTCATACAGTGTCATTTCAACGGATTTAGATGGTGCCCTATTTAAAGTGAATGCGGCTGTTTCTAATGCATAACCCCAAAACGATAGCGGTAAATCTGTAAGTGACATCATAGAACGAACCATATCTAAGAGAGTTCGATTATGACGTTCGGACACACCATTATGCTGTGGTGTTCCCGGCGGTGTCAATTGTGAAAGTATTCCGCATTTATTCAAATGCTCGCCAAAATCGTAACTTAGATATTCACCTCCATGATCAGATCATAGAAATTTAATCTTCTTGTTACGTTGATTCTCTACCTCACTTTGAAATTCCTTAAACTTCTCAAAAGTTTAGGACTTATGTTTGATGAAATAGATAACCACCTCGCGATGCTACACTCATTGGGCCACACACATCGGTATGTATGATTTCCTATAAGTCCATAGCTCGCTCCATCATACCAGAAAATGGAGTCTTAGTCATTTTACCCATCAGACATGCTTCGCATCTTTCAAGTGATTCGAAATCAAGTGATTCAAGAAGTCCTTCGGAATGGAGTTTCTTCATACGCTTCACTCCAATATGACCAAGACGATAGTGCCACATATAGGTCGAGTTATCACTCAATTTCAAATGTTTAGCTTCAATGTTATTAATGTGTGTATTTCCACAATCAAGATTCAATAATAATAGACCATCTATCAAAGGTGCATGTGCATAAAACATATTACTCATATAAATCAAACAACCATTATTCTCGGACTTAAACAAGTAACCGTCTCGCAATAAACATGATCCAGATATAATGTTCATCCTCAACGCAGGCACCAAATAACAATTATTTAAGTATAAAACTAATCCCGATGGTAGATGAAGAGGTAGCGTGCCGACCGCGATCACATCAACCTTTGATCCATTTCCTACGTGCATCGTCACCTTGTTCTTCGCTAGCTTCCGTTTATTCTGCAGTACCTGTTTTGAGTTACAAATATGAGCAACCGAACCAATATCAAATACCCAGGCACTACTACGAGTACTAGTGAGATATACATTAATAACATGTATATCGGATATACCTTTCTTCTTGATGTTGTCGTTCTTAAAATCCGCCATGTACTTTGGGAAATTCCGCTTCTAGTGACCTTCTCTCTTGCAGTAAAAGCACTCAGTATCAGGCTTAGGCCCAGCCTTGGTCTTCTTCGCTGGCGCGGTAACTTTCTTATCGCCCTTCTTGAAGTTTCCCTTTTTCTTAGACTTGCCTTGCTTCTTGAATTTGGTGGTCTTATTGACCAACAACACTTGGTGCTCTTTCTTAATCTCCAGTTCTGCAGATTTCAACATGGAGAAGAGTTCTGGCAACGACTTGTCCATGTTTTGCATATTGTAGTTCATCACAAAGTTCTTGTAACTTGGTGGTAGTGATTGGAGGACACCGTGAATCCCCAAAGCATTAGGAATCACTATTCCCAAGCTTTTAAGCTTGCTTTCATGCCTAGACATCTTAAGCACGTGCTCACTGATGGAGCTGCCCTCTTCCATCTTGCAGTTAAAGAACTTTTCAGAAGCCTCATAACTCTCAACTATCGTGTGAGCCTCAAATATCATTTTGAGTTCACGGACAATATCATGTGGGTCATGGTTCTCAAACCTTTTCTGAAGCTCTGATTCCAAACCATACAAGATAGCACACTGAACTATGGAGTACTGATTCTTCCGAGCGAGGAAAACATTCTTTACCTCATCGGTAGCATTAGCTGCAGGCGGGTCACCCAGCGGTCATCCAGCACATAGGTCAAATTACCAGCATTTAGGACAATCCTCAAATTGCGGAACCAATCCGTGAAGTTGCTTCCATTGTTATTCAACTTTTCTTTCTCTAGGAACGCATTAAAAATGATGGTAGGGGACACCATTGATCTACAACATATTTGCAATAGTTTAGACTAAGTTTATGACAAATTGAGTTCTAATTAATAGTTAAATTAATCTAGGTGAACTCCCACTCAAAACAATATCCCTCAAATTGTTTTAGTGATCACACGAACCAAATCCACCACATCAAAACCGATCATCACGAGAGTTGATGTAGCTTCAATGGAGAACAATCAACATGTTCATCATATCTACTATATGGCTCATGCTTTACCTTTCGGTGATCCGTGTTCTGAGACCATGTTTGTACATGCTAGGCTCGTCAATATCAAACCTTAGCTTCCGCAGGAGCAAATCTAGCTTGCTCACATTGTATACACTCGCAGAATCTAACATACCCGATCATCACGTGGTGCTTTGAAACAACGAGCTTTAGCAACGATGCTTACTAAGGATGAACACTTTAAAACTTGAAATTTTTGTGCTTGAGGGATCATCTTATAATGCTACCGTCGTGAACTAAGCAATACAAGATGCATAAAAGGATTAACATCACATGCAATTCATAATATGTGATATGATATGACCTTTCTTCTTGTGCTTCCGATCTCCATCTTCAAGCACGAACATGATCTCCATCATCACCGGTATGGAGTCAAGGTCAATGGCGTCGTTTCATGGTTGTCGTCCACCAGCTTCAACTATTACAACTACTTTGAATAGACACGCAGGTCTTAATGGAATTTAAAAGACAACCATATGGCTCATGCCGGTTGCCAACTTACAATTAGGAACATTGCATACATCATATATAATCACAATCATGGCCATATCACATCACAGCACACCCATGCAAAACAAAGTTAGACGCCTCTAATTTTCTTTGCATATTTTACGTGGTTTGGGGCTTTCAATAAGTGTCGTTCTAACTTACGAACAAGAACCACAACGTTGATGTTTAAACTATCAAGTGCCCGTTGTAAATTGAATCTATACTATGATGGGAGAGACAGACACCCGCAAAGCCACTTATGCAATACTAGTTGCATGTTCAACGTGGAGCAAGTCTCATGAATGATGTCATGTAAGGTTAGCCCGGGCCGCTTCATCCAATCATACCGCAAGATGCAAAGTACACAAAAAGCAACTGATAATAAAAGCACCACCGCCCATAATGACCATTGTGTTCTACTCGTGCAACAGATCTACATATAGACACGGCTCTGATACCACTGTAGGGGTTCGTAGCATGGAAAACAAAAAAATTCTACCGCATGCACACAAACAAGCCAAGATCTATCTACTAGATTGTAGCAACGAGTCGATAGAAGCACTCACCCTCGAATATTCCAAAGTTCTTCTCCCACTAGGAAACCATTGTTCCAGTTTGACTTTTCAAACTTCCTGTTTGACTTTCAATTTAGAGCTTTAATTCTCTCTTGCAAATGCCCATACCAAGTGATCTAGGATAGGATCCAATCATTCCACTTATCCATGACACATCCATGGTCCATTCCCCTTCCGGTTCGGTGAACCTTCTAGACCCTTCTAGAACCTCTCCGATGAAAACATCGGAAACTTTCCCGAACTCCGAAATAGGACTTTCCTTATATGAATCTTATTCTCCGGACCATTCCGGATCTCCTCGTGATATCCCGGATCCCATCCGAGACTCCGAATAACATTCGGTATCCCTACTAACATTCCATATCTACTAAACAACATTGAATCCTTAAGTGTGTCTCCCTACGGTTCGTGAATTATGCGGACATGACCGAGACACTTCTCCGATCAATAACCAATAGAGGAATCTGGAAATTCATATGGCTTCCACATATTTCTATGATTACTTTGCAATCGAATGAACCACTTACATACGATACCAATTTCCCTTTGTTTCACGATAGTTTACTTATCCGAGGTTTTCATCGTCAGTATCTCTGCATACCTAGTTCAACCTCGTTACCGATAAGTACTCTTTTCTCGTTCCCGTGATATGTGATCCCTTGTGAGACATTCACATGCTTGCAAGATAATTGGATGACATTCCACCGAGAGGGCCCAGAGTATATCTATCCGTCATATGGATGGACAAATCCCACTCTTGATCCATGTGCCTCAACCCATACTTTCCAAACACTCAATGCCACCTTTATAGCCACCCAGTTACGGTGTGGTGTTTGATGTCATCAAAGGATCCTTCCGGTGATAGTGATTAACATGATCTCATGGTCGAAGGAATTAGGTTACTATGTATCAGAAAGCTTATAGCAAACGAACTATTAAAATGACTTGATCTTAATGCTAAGCTTATCTATAGGAGTATGTCCATCATACCATTCTCCTAATGATATGATCTTGTTATTAATAACATCTCAATGTTCATGATCGAGAAACCACGATCATCTATTAATCAACAAGCTAGTATTATAAAGAGGCTTTACCAGGGACTCTAATTTAGTTTACAAATCACACAAGTATTAATGTTTCCGGTTAATACTATTATAGCATGAATGTAAACATTTATCATAAACACAAAGATATAATAATAACCACTTTTATTATTGCCTCTAGGGCATATCTCCAACAAAAAAACCGTTTGCTAAGTATTTACATAGATTTCCTGCTCCATACCACTAGTCAACACCTTCTGCTCCTCATTGGGATCGACACTTCTATTTATCGAAAGTACTACGATACACCCCCGATACTTCTGGGTCATCATATTTCTCTTAAATTAAATGTATTTTCAGGGGTAATTGGTGCATCTGCTTTCAGTAAGCAATGTCATCGGTGTGACTTTCGAACTATGAGGAATGAACATTCAATTCTCATTTTTTCGAGTATGAGAACATAGTTCTTTTCCAGCCCATAGTCTATATGGGGCATTAAATCACTATGGGGTTTAAAACTCATATTATAGTACAATAATATAGAAGTATATATGGGTCTATTATAATTATGGTCTATGTGTGCAAAATGTGGATGCTATTTAATCACAATCACAAATAATTGTTCCAGTTCCTATGAAATCAATGTAAACTTTTAATGATCTTTTGGATAGACTACTCAAAATATACACCCATATTGACTTGTGCGGTTAACAAATCATATGTATCACTCATATTGGTTTATATTATCTAGAGCATATTGTGTTGATCATTATTTTATATATATGAATATGTTGCAAAAAATAATTTGCATCAAATTACGAGTTTTAAATAATATTGTATTAATATTTATGCTTCTCCCTTTTTATAAACTTATACAAACAAAGCGTGAAAGTCTATGTCTTTAATCCAAGTTTTTAAGGCATCGTCTAGCCTACATAAAAATTACGTTAAATTATGTTTATGTCTTGTTGAAAAACTTGTATATTTTAATTTAATCAACTCCTCTTGTCTTTATTTTTTGAAATTATTTTCTATAAGTGCTTGACAGGAACCTATAAGATGTGGAGTGCAAATAAATGAGAGATGACACTGCCATGAAACGCTATAAGAGTGCCACTAAATAGGAAATATACGAAATATAATAAAGCATCCATGGATATTCTGGCCTCAACTATAAACTACTACAATCACTGGTGTTTTTTCCAAGTTACTAAAAATATTGTTGATGTGTTAAAATTTAGACCGAAATAGACATACGTCGCCCTTATCATTTCACTTCCATTCTTTAGTTGCGAACAAATTCTAGACTTGCACATTTTTCATTCCATAATGTGCTTCACCATGAAGTTAGCGGCAAAGCCATCCAAATATTTATAGTATTCTCTCGATACCTTTTAGTTATCTTAATTTTGTACAAAGGTAAGTTTCAACTAATTTATTAGTAAATTTACTTCATAGTCAGTAAAAGATTCATAACCAATATGGACATTACATGCGAATAAAATTAAAGTGGTATATAGCAAAAGATGAACATATCGTGTTGGGCATCAACACCATTTAGATGGCATCACAAAAAACATTTGGGAGAACCTTAGAAAACATGAGCACTGATTACATTGGTAAAATAAACTTATAGCCGTTAAATATGTACTTTTAGACTTTTGCCGGCAGGATGGTCATAAAATTGTATAGAAAAAGGAATATGTTAAATAAAAATGCTTATGATTGTTTACCAGGATTTAGGATGTCTAGTTTTTCTGTTACAAAAGACACCTGAATTTATGCTCTTCCGTTTGCTAATATGTTAAATTTATGAGACCCGAGACACTAATTAACAGTATTGGGACCTAAGAGTTTTTAGTTTAACATTTTTGTATGCTTAATTGTGATTGATCTATATATCATTCGGAGCATTCTGTTTCTGCAATAATAATAAAGCCAATAAAGTATATCTAAAATGCGATTTAGCTTATAAAAGAAAGGACGCCTTCAGTTAGTGAGAAATACGTGCATACCAGCCTGCTTGACATAATTTTGTCCTCTTGTCATTGTAACAAGTTTTTGTCACATCCCAAATTTTAGATTTGGTTCTGCATATCATTCATATCATTGCATCATGCTTTTTCATGCAAAACCGTCGAGTGAAAAGGCTTGGCGAAACGCTATTTCCAAAACCTTATTCTATTTTGCTACGAGGCTCCTGCGGGAGGCTTTAGTAGGACTATCATTGCCCACCCTTGTAGCCTAGTGGTTTCGCCCAAACCTTGGGCCTAGATTGTTCCCCTCGACTGTACGAAACCGTAGGAGCAAGAATCACTCGATTCGGAGCTCGTACGAAAGTTGCGGCCGTTTTAGTGAATCGTCGGAAAACGGTCCGAATTTCCGGACAGATTTCCGAGTTCGTGTCCAGTTTCGCGCCGAATCAGAGTAGGACCCGCAGAGGGGCCCCACAAAAGAGGCCACCCGGCCTCGGGAACCGCACCCGCACGCCCCGCCTGCCCCGCCTCGATAGCGCTGCCTCGCCTCGATCCGCGTGATTGCCGCCGCCGCCGCCTCCTGGCGCCGTCACCGCGCCGCCCTCTCCCAGGTTCGCCGCCGCCGCCCTCTTCCCTCGCCGCGCCGCCCTCTTCTCCTCTTCCCGCCGCCGGCACCTCGCACCACCTCCGCCATCGCACCGCGCCACCGCGGCCAGCCGCCGCCATCGCCGCGGCCAACCGCCTGCCCCGCCGCCTGCAGCAGCCGCCGCCGCAGCCGCCTCCGCCGCCAGCCGCTGCAACGCCACCGCGCCAGCGCCCCGCGCCTCTCCCGCCTCCGCGCGCTGCGCCGCCTCCGAGCCGCTGCAGCCGCGCGCGCTGCTGCCGCTGCATGCCGCTGCTGCTGCTTGCGCTGCTGTGCGCGCACGCACACGCACACGCACGCGCACACATGCACGTGTGCCGCCATCGCCGCCGTACGCGCGCCGTCTTGCGCGCCGCGTTGACGATCTTGACCCGTACGCTGACCGTCTCCCTCTCACGCAGGCAAAGCACCGTCGTCCGGAATCGATCGTTGCACCGTCCGGAACTCGCCGCCGTCCGTTTCGCCCGTTCGTTTCCGGTAAGCCTGCAGCCACCGTCAGATCTCAGATCAGCGGTTCAGATCGTTCGTTGACCAGTCAGACCCAGACGTTGACTAGTCAGACGCCCGGTCAGCGCCCAGTCAGCAGACGTGTTGACCAGTCAACAGACACAGTTGACTGGTTAATTTCGTTAATCCTTTTAGTTGACAGATTTCGGTAGAAACTTGTAAATTGCGTAGATATTAAACCGCTTGGCAAAAAATTGCAAATAAAATATGTGTAGATTCAGTGAGTCGTGTAGAATCTCGCTGTTGTTTTGGTTCAGGCTTTTGCAGCAAGGGTTAGTACAGTTTAATCAAACTAGTTAGTGGCCTTTTCGGAGTAATAAATTCGTAGAAAAAGATCCGTAACTCCAAAAATCGCGTGTGATATGTCCCTGAATTCAGTGGAACGAGGGGAATCTCATCGTGAATTAAAAGGATAGGCTTACAGTGAAAACTTCTGCAGAAACTGTCTAGTGACTTTCTGCAGTGTTTTAATTACTCCGGGAGTTTTTTAATTCCTTTTAGAGTAATTATAGTTGGTACTATTCCTAAATTGCAATGCCTATGCGGTAGATTTTTCCCAAGATTTTACAAATAGTATACTACCGGTAGTGAATTATTTAAGTTCTAGCTCTAGTTTTGAGCATTCTTTTTGCGAAATAGTTTTCCTCGCGCTAAAACTATTTTCCATGCATGCAATCAGTACTATTATAGATTAGGATTAAGTGGTGCAGCTGTAGCACCAATTCACTTGCCTTGCATACCTTCATGCATCATATTTGTTGCATATGCTTGCGATTGTTTGTTTATGATTGCAATTGTATCGTGTATATTGTGACGAGTGCAACGCTTGCTCATGTGTGGATTGTTCTTCTGACCGCTACAACCAAGGCAAGTAGATGCTACTTTGTTCATGATATCGTCCTACTATTTTCAATGCATTGTCGTGTATTTTGTAGATGCATGTGTAGGATGATACTATCGCTGTGCTATGTCCTATTATGTGGTAGGGCTTTCCTTGTAGATGAACCACCGTTGGTAGATGTGCTTAGCCATGCTATGTTGAACGAGGGTTGGGTTACATCATTGAGACTTGTTTCTAAAAGTATTGGTTTGTGAAAACTAAAACAACTTAATCAATGAATCATCTGGGTGTGATGGTATTGATAATTTTTGGTGGTTTCATTGCGGAAAGGCACCCAGGTATCAAGAGAGAATGATTGGCTTCTTTATTGTGTAGCTTACGTGTACAACCATGTGCCAATAATGGAATGGGCGGTTGGTTGGACTTAGTAGGTTGTGGTAACTCGAACCCGCGTATCCAGAGATGTAGAATTTTGGTAGGTTGGACCGGTGCGCGTCGGGATTGGGGTGCTACTTCCCGAACAGTCTCTTCTTGGACTTCTCCCTATCACCACTCAAAATGGGAGTGATGGTACGAGCTGGGCTGGCCAAGTCACATGGGTAAAGTGTACTAACCCCTGCAGGGTGTATAATCTAATCGACTAGCCGTGTCCCCGGTTATGGACATCTGAGTTGCTTGATATTGATTCCATGACATGTTTCTCGCTCATTCTAATTTCATAATTGTTTTAATATTGTTGGGTTAACTTAATATGGATCTTTTCAAAGAAAATTGAAAACTGTTTATGAAAGTAGGACAAATGTATTTGCAAATGCTAGCCAGACACAGCTCCACTTGCCAAATATGCATGTAGATGTTAGTGCTATTGTCTTCATTACTAGCTCTACTTGCCATACATTCCATGTATTGACCCTTCGGGGCTGCTACGTTTCATGTTGCAGGATATTCCGATTCTAATTAATCGATATAGGCCACGGTACTCCACTCGGCACTTGTTCAATTGTGGGCAATTTGAAGAATGGAGGATTTACTTTATTTATGTTGCTACCTGAATAATTTGAGCTAGCTTTGTGCTAAGCTTTTATTGTAATAATGGTACTCTGGATCATCGTTATTCATGATACACGGATATTTTGCTATGTTATTCATCTTATTCTATTGTGCGCCAATGAACCGATACAGGGATTGGCATGTCACATAGAAGCCACGGTCTTTTCAGAACCGGGGTGTTACAGGATGGTATCAGAGCCAGGTTGTCGACTGTAGGATCGTGACCTAGGATTGGATTAGGAAGCCATAGATTATTAAAGCCTATATTAACTATGTCTTTCATTTTTGCCTTTCACCCTCGTAAATTCTTACCATATGCTATTCTCACACTTTCCTCTTTTACTTGATAGATGGGAGACGTCGGGACTGAGTATGTCACCATGGAGTCACCAAGGCCCTTTGCAAGGCAGTTAGCTCAGCTCTCGCAGTCATTGGGATTGCCACTGTGTAACTACCTCGGTGAATTACGCTCCTAGTTACAAGCCTGGACGAGCGGAAATGGTTAAAATAGTACGGTGGGGCCCAAATGCCACTCACAGGTAGACCTTTCGGCCGTCCTAACCATTTCCAAACATAGGGACAAGAACGGGCGGCGTAATCGGCAGGCGAAGGGATCAACTACATACACAAATGAGTATGTATGCAAGCCACCATACAACAGTCCTCAGAGCCATTCCATCTAAAATAAATAGAAATATTGCAACGCCATACGGCAAGATCCAAATATCCTAGATAGATATATAGTTTAGGATATCTCCTCATACATCAAACATCAGAGTATCAGGCGGAAGCGGAAAACAAGATCCGAGTACGAATAAGAAGCAAATCGGCATAAGATGCCCCATAAATAAACACATCCCGCCCACAGATCTCACGGATCCCCGTTCTCGGAATCTCTACACCGAATGATCGTTGCCCACATCGTCCGTCTCCTCCACCTTATCCATCTTGTGAGTGTACCTGTTCATCTGAATCAAATAATTTATCGTGTGAGACCCTAGGGGTACTCAGCAAGTCTTTATGCCTCTAAAGGGGACACAACCTGGGTGACGCAATTGCAGCAAAAGATAATACCTGACAATTCTATAGATACTCGCTAACCATCCGCCTAACCAAAGATAGACGGATGTCCGTGAATTAATAACAACAGTTATAACAGTAATATTAACAGATCCATCCTCCTCCTCGCTTACCAACGAGGAAGCGGACGAACACCCCCCATCCGTTGGCAGTTTTATTATCCATTCCATGAGTATTGCACTATTTACTAGTCAGTTACTTAGTCAAATTAAAAGCGGTACTTTAGTTATACTTGTCTATGATCGAGAAACTGTGCTCCAAGTCGTCCATAACCGTGGACACGGCTTTCAGAAAGTTTTACCCTGCAGGGGTGCACAAATAGCAACACACACTCGATCAACCTCGGAAAAACCAAATCAAAACCCAACGAGGCATTCACGACAAAGCGATCACAGGATTCCGAAATATTTCAGGGGGGCACCCCATTAAGCTACCCGCAACGAAGTTGGCCGGCTCCGAGACGGACTCAAGGTTTGTGTGGACGGCTGTAAATGACTGGGAACCCAAAAGTGTGACTGGGCTTGTCGATACAGTGAAAACGTGTCACGATCCTAAACAGTACAGGTGCTCCTCGCACAATCGTAAATAAAGCAGTAAAGCATGGCATAAGTACAGGATAGTAATAAAGCCCCAAACTACTTTGTGGCCCCAAGAAATAAGAATGAATCAAGCTCTGGCTCAGGGGGGTCCATAAGCCTCCCGGATGTGGATAG
Organism: Avena sativa; assembly: GCA_916181665.1. NCBI lineage: Eukaryota > Viridiplantae > Streptophyta > Magnoliopsida > Poales > Poaceae > Avena > Avena sativa. Next base: position 37,585,097 of record OV702279.1, on the reverse strand, counting down.
CGCGAATATTCAAGGAACAGGAATCAAGTACTCGGGGTCCTACGGGACACAAGTGAGCATGAAAAACCAAATAGCAGATATTGCTCACCGGTGCCACTTTCATTAGTTATCCCATACTACTCAGGTTAAGTTGTTTAGGTACCTCGTTATCCATCAGACACTCACATACCCTACACATGCTGTTCTACGACCCGCATGGCTCAAACAACTCCTGTAGTAATGGCTCATGGGATGGAGGAACAAGCTTCGGTGGGGTTTAAAAGTAATGGCTATGCAGTACTTGGGATTCAGTTTAATGCAATCGCGACTCAATGATGCAAGAATAAGATAGAGGCAATAGGTACTATATGTATGCAAGCATGTGGTAGTGCTTGCCTGGCAGCTCAGTTGAAGCGAGAGAAGGATCTGGGTAGTGCTCCTGGGTTTCTTGATATATCCCCTGCTCAGCGTCTATTCGAAGAAGAACCAAACAAACAAGGGCCAACATAAATAAAGTGCACAAGCATAAGAATAAAATGCGACAAGCAAACAATCATGCCATGATGAATGATGCACAATTTGCATGGCAATAAAGTAGCATGGCATGGGTGAGGTGTAGAATACAAGAAATAAACATTTTATTGAGTTTTGGTCACATTTTATTCTCGAATAAGTTGCTGTATACTTTATATTTATATTATTCATGCTGCAAAATAGAACATGGAATGCTTAAACAGAACGGTCTCGTCGAGCTAATCATTCTAGACATATCATTTGTTAAATTTGGAGTTGTAAAACAAAAGTTATTAATTAATTAAGGCAAAAGGGCATTTTATTGTAATTTAATCAACTTGAACTTTTAAGTGTTCAAAATATATTTTGGAGGGCATATTTGAATTCCTCATATTTTTCTAATTCCAAAACATATGTTACATGTTTAATTTGAATTTATATTTTAAAAGATATATTAAAACAGATTTAAATTTAAATTTAAATTAATTTGGAAAAGTTTGAATTAAAACAGGAATACAGAAACCCTTTTCTTACTCGGCTCATCCTAGCCCTAGACACTGACGGGTGGGGTCGATGCTGACTCAGCAATAGCCGGCACGGCTGGGTCTGGGCCGGACTTTTTGCACCGCGAGCACACCCAGCCGCAACGGATGTCAGGTGGGCCTCCAGGCGGCGGGGCCACAGCGCGCGCGCGGCCAGCGGGCAGCTGACACGTGGGCGATCCCAGGCGCGCGGGGGGGGGGGGTGGTTGTCCGTGATGTTCTGGATCTTCCGAGGGTTTACTTGCAAAATGAACACCGAGGCTGACAGGTGGGCTACGGGGACCGCGGGTTTAGGCGGGAAAAAGGGGAGGGGGCTAAGCGCAAGATGGCCAGTGGCTACTGTTGACGCTGACGGATGCGGTGCTGCCGGCGGCGAAAGACTGGCCGTCTTCCGGCGACGATGGCGACGCCTCCGCTGGGCGAAACGCATCGCTCCAAAAACGAAAAGCGTAGAGGGATCCACGGGCTACAACTTTCCTACAGGCGGCAACACCGGAGGAGGGCTACAACACGCGGGGCCTGGCGAGAAACAGAGGGGCAGAAACGGCTGCAGACGCGACGGACGGTGACTACGTCGGCGCATGTGCACGCGGGTTGCTCGATGCAGGGCGGCGGTGTTCTACGGCGGGAGGAGGATAGGGACCATGTCTAGGAGATGTAGGGGCTCACCGCGGTGTCGCCGGCGTGGTCGTTGGCGCTGAGGTGGAGGGGATCTGGCGGCGGGCTCGGGGACATTGGGCTCGGCCTGCGGCATTGCACGGCGGCGCTAGGCTGCTCCGGCGAGGTCCTGGTACTACCCCGCGGCCTAGGCATCGAAGAGGAAGCAGAGGACGCCCCTGGTGCTCCTGGATCGCCTTGGGGAGCTTCAGACCGACGAGGCCAGGAGGTAGATGGGTCTAGGGTTTGGGTTCGGCATGGGGAAGGCCATGGCCATGGTATATCTTGGGGAAGGAGGACGGATGGAGGGGATCTTCTGGTTGATCTTGATCTGGTCATGGCGTGGAGGAGGGGTAGAAAAGGAGAGGGTCAGGGCTTGCACATGGGGTTTGGTGTGGTGCAAAAAGGGCTCGGGTGGGGCTTCCTTCTCCCTCCTTTCTCTCTTTGTCTTGAAGCCAAAGAAAAGAGTAGGGAAGAGGAGGGGTGTGACGTGGTGGTGCTGGTTGATGGCTGCTGGTGGACCAAGGTGAGGGGGAGGAGAAGAGAGGGTAACCGAGAGGGGAGGGGTAGATGGCATGGGCTCGGTCTAGGGTTAGGGTAGGAGGTGGTGATAGAGGGGTGAGATCATGGTGGTGGTGGCTCGGTTTAGAGAGAGGAGAGATGAGGTCTTAGGGTTTAGAGAGAGGGATTAGGTGGAGTGTTCTCTTTTGACAAGACCAAGCAAAATCAAGCCAAGCTCAAACAAGATCTAGTCAAAAGAGAGGATGGGATAAAAGGTAGTGACGGTTTAGAGAGAGAGGTTAGGGTTAGGGTTTTAGATGCTTGCATGCATCAAGCAAGACCAAGTATGAAGAGGGGTAGAGATATGGGGATGATCCACTCAAAGATTCAAATCAAAACCAAAAGACTAGAATGTGGTGGTTCTTGCATGGCCCATGCAAAATAATTAATGCCATGCTTATTCTTGTGAAAACAATAATATTTACATGGCATTATTCTTATGCATTCCCAAAAGTGGATTAAAGCCAAGCAAAAGAATTTGTGGAAGTAGATCCATCCTATCTCCCATGAGCTAGATTAAATACCAAAAGAAAATAAAATACAAGCTCATGGATAATGGAATGGTGGAATTATAAGGTGGTGAAAAGAAAGGGTGGTGGAGTAGATTAAAAGATATGCCCCCAACTCAACTTGGGCATTTAAACAATATATCAAGAACCAAATACAATATCAAGAGGCAAATACAATTTACAATGCATATGAGAGAAGATCCAAAACAAAAAGAGTTTTATCTGATGCTCAATTGCAAGGTGGCATGATGACATGAGCATGATATAATTATGATGCAACAATTATATGTAGGAAGTAGCATTTATATAGACTAGGCTAGTAGCATTGCAATTGTTAGACAATTGGGATGCTACAACTCTCCCCCACTAAACAAGAATCTCGCCCCGAGATTCCTAGGAAAAAGAGAACAACACAAGAAGAGGCGGGTGTTCGAACGAAGGTGACCCTCACGTTCCCAAGTTGATGAACAACGGAATGGTGCGACCACTACACCTTGCAAAACATGCTAGACTTGTTGCGAGTCTTGCGTTTTGCTTGAGAAACAACGGGATAAAAGAATTGAAGGATTGTCGTGAGACAAGAAGGATAGGATGGACATAGCTCCGGTTTTCTCAAGAAACATGATAAAAGAATAGAACCACTTGTGAAAGAAGGGACAAGATGATGTATCATGGATAAAGAAACACACAGTTAAGATTAAAGATTTACCGATACTAGAGGGGATGAATCTTTGTCTCGCCGGAAGAAAAAGAGCTAGATTGGAGAGTTTTGAACCACTATGACAATAGCATCGTATCTTCTCTCGAATTTGAGAAAAGAAGTTCGGAAACAATATTGCCTTCAAACAATAGAGTCCCTTGATAACAACAGAAAGATTATTTAGACATCGTCGGATTAGATTCTTGTTGCGCCGGTAAGAACCAAGGATCACGCAATTTAGGTGCGCAGATATAACTTCCAGAGATGGATGTGAAGCCAGATTATGGTGGAATCCCGAGAAGCAAAGAATATGGAGGATCTGGAGTTTATTGTAGAGATACTTATTGCTTTCTTTAGCCTTGAGGCTAACGCAATAGATTTTCGGCTGATGGCATCAACCATAATTGGCTTTACTACAGAAAAAGAATTGATGAAACAAAGAGAGATAGTTTCCTTTAATCTTGTTTGGGGATATCGAGCATCGGTAGAAAGACGAGGATAGAAAAAGGTTTGCGTTTGTTTCCACCAGATAATTGAGGATTTTGCTGCGTGTAGAAAGGGTGAGATCACCAACAAGAGATTATTGATTACTTTCTTCGAAAGAGCACTCTGGAAAAACAAGGACGGAAGTAAAAGTATCAAGGGATAAAGGCCACTTCTAACTTCCGTGGAATGAGTGAAATCACATTAATTCACCAATTCAATGTACAAGAGCGAATGATAAGAGTAGTGGTATGGTAGCTACTCCATCCCGCACTCAAAGCATTACTCTGCACATGAATAAGAAAATCATGCAACCCAACTACCGAAACAGACTGAAGGTGTTGGCAAAAACTCATAGGACTCCGTTAGAAAACAAGGATAGATGCAAACGATTCGCCGGATTCATAGATAGATAAATATGATGATGTTGTCGTCATGTCGGAAGTACCAAGCCACCGGAAAGATATAAAGGAAGATCATGGAGACAACTGCAAAATTTCACAGATATAGAAAAAGATAGCACCACTTGAACAGAAGGAATACAAGATCTGGAAGGTCTTCATGGCCTCCGGTGGATTGAGCATAGACGATAGAGCGAGAGGGTTTCAAGAGATTACTTAAAGAGATTGAGGTGAAAGAACTCCATGTTCTTCTTGAAATGATTGAGAGAGATTTAGCAGCCTTGAGGAAATCTTCAGCGGAACGACGATGATAACTTGCCAACAAGGAACAACTCCGGATTGGTTGAAGATGGAGGATGGAATTAACAATGGACTTGCTAATTCCAGAGTTGAAGTAATGTATTTAGCAGAAGAACGTGGTCGAGATATGTGACTTCAAAAAGTCAGAATTCTCACTTTGAGACTTTGCACACAGGCAGTGCTCACGAAGCTCGAGAGAAAGAGACACAGATGATCTTCCATGTCCTTCCATAGATATCGAATAGGCAAGCATATTATCAACATATACCACCATGGATTAACAAGATATTCCCAGAATACCAAGTTCAAGAGGAGGGAGAACGAACAAATGCTCGAAACACTTTCTGAGCTCAACGCTCTTTGAAAGATCAACATTACGAGTAAGGATTCCTGTTGAAGAAGATGCGCTGACAGAATAGGTTAACTGGTCCTTCGGAAGAAAAAGAGATGTCACCTGGTTCACATTGTCGATCGGATCACCGGTTACAAAGATAAAGAGATCTTGGATAAGAACCGATGATAGCTCATACCTTAAGCAAAGCTATCAGAGACGAAAAGATGCAATTCCCTCGTATCCAGTAGAATTGTGCAGATATGGGATTCAAAAGGATGTGCAGCATGATGGACAGATGATAGACCGCCGTAGTGCTTGGAGAAACTCTGGATTTCCAAAGATGCTTGAATATGCATAGATATGATCGCGGTGTACTCAAAATCACAGGAGATAACCGTCACCATTTGGAGGATAGTGGTGATTGCATTTTCCATATTCCACTCAAGTTAAGTGTCATATAGCTATGCCGAGAACCAAATTACAATCACCAGCATCGGATCGACACATGTTATGTAATTAGCCCAAGAGAATTGGAGATGAAATGAAACTCTAGGATTAAGCGCCGGTGACAAAAGAATGAGTTAGCATGGACATGCTGATAAAAGGGAGATACATAATGTTTCACACATGACTGAAAAGGAGTGTGGAAGCACAGATGTATCAAAGAAAATTTTTCCGCATTTTTCGGCATTAAAATACCAATAGATGCGCAAAAACACTTATCAGGTAGCGATTAGCAACTGATGGTTTCACAGAATGTGGAGTTGCTAGAAGGAAGGACACCCTTAAGAAGATGGCACCGGTTAACAAGGAGTCAGATAGATCGCGCCGGTATTCAAAAGCCTGTCAGTATGGAATGTACCAACAGTTGATAACCAAAGGCAGATAAAGATAACATGTTGGATACAACAGATAGACAAGGAATTACACACACACACACATTCTATGGTACTACGGAAACCCAGAACACGTGAATCCTAGTTTGAATTTTAAGAAGAGGATTGAAAACGTTACACTTCCTTACCAGAAAAGGGTGGGTGGGTGGGTAAGAAGAAAAGTGGAAGCAGTCCTACTCTCGTGTTTTGTTTTTCCCTAGTATACATAGCTACCAAAAATAATTGCTAGACTGACAACGACCATTTGGCTGAGACCCTGAAGGGCGGGATGGCTCTAATACCAATTGTAACTACCTCGGTGAATTACGCTCCTAGTTACAAGCCTAGACGAGCGGAAATGGTTAAAATAGTACGGTGGGGCCCAAATGCCACTCACAGGTAGACCTTTCGGCCGTCCTAACCATTTCCAAACATCGGGACAAGAACGGGCGGCGTAATCGGCAGGCGAAGGGATCAACTACATACACAAATGAGTATGTATGCAAGCCACCATACAACAGTCCTCAGAGCCATTCCATCTAAAATAAATAGAAATATTGCAATGCCATACGGCAAGATCCAAATATCCTAGATAGATATATAGTTTAGGATATCTCCTCATACATCAAACATCAGAGTATCAGGCGGAAGCGGAAAACAAGATCCGAGTACGGATAAGAAGCAAATCGGCATAAGATGCCCCATAAATAAACACATCCCGCCCACAGATCTCACGGATCCCCGTTCCCGGAATCTCTACAACGAATGATCGTTGCCCACATCGTCCGTCTCCTCCACCCAGTATCCATCTAGTGAGTGTACCTGTTCATCTGAATCAAATAATTTATCGTGTGAGACCCTAGGGGTACTCAGCAAGTCTTTATGCCTCTAAAGGGGACACAACCTGGGTGACGCAATTGCAGCAAAAGATAATACCTGACAATTCTATAGATACTCGCTAACCATCCGCCTAACCAAAGATAGACGGATGTCTGTGAATTAATAACAACAGTTATAACAGTAATATTAACAGATCCATCCTCCTCCTCGCTTACCAACGAGGAAGCGGACGAACACCCCCCATCCGTTGGCAGTTTTATTATCCATTCCATGAGTGTTGCACTATTTACTAGTCAGTTACTTAGTCAAATTAAAAGCGGTACTTTAGTTATACTTGTCTATGATCGAGAAACTGTGCTCCAAGTCGTCCATAACCGCGGACACGGCTTTCAGAAAGTTTTACCCTGCAGGGGTGCACAAATAGCAACACACACTCGCTCAACCTCGGAAAAACCAAATCAAAACCCAACGAGGCATTCACGACAAAGCGATCACAGGATTCAGAAATATTTCAGGGGGCCACCCCATTAAGCTACCCGCAACGAAGTTGGCCGGCTCCGAGACGGACTCAAGGTTTGTGTGGACGGCTGTAAATGACTGGGAACCCAAAAGTGTGACTGGGCTTGTCGATACAGCGAAAACGTGTCACGATCCTAAACAGTACAGGTGCTCCTCGCACAATCGTAAATAAAGCAGTAAAGCATGGCATAAGTACAGGATAGTAATAAAGCCCCAAACTACTTTGTGGCCCCAAGAAATAAGAATGAATCAAGCTCTGGCTCAGGGGGGTCCATAAGCCTCCCGGATGTGGATAGCGCGAATATTCAAGGAACAGGAATCAAGTACTCGGGGTCCTACGGGACACAAGTGAGCATGAAAAACCAAATAGCAGATATTGCTCACCGGTGCCACTTTCATTAGTTATCCCATACTACTCAGGTTAAGTTGTTTAGGTACCTCGTTATCCATCAGACACTCACATACCCTACACATGCTGTTCTACGACCCGCATGGCTCAAACAACTCCTGTAGTAATGGCTCATGGGATGGAGGAACAAGCTTCGGTGGGGTTTAAAAGTAAAGGCTATGCAGTACTTGGGATTCAGTTTAATGCAATCGCGACTCAATGATGCAAGAATAAGATAGAGGCAATAGGTACTATATGTATGCAAGCATGTGGTAGTGCTTGCCTGGCAGCTCAGTTGAAGCGAGAGAAGGATCTGGGTAGTGCTCCTGGGTTTCTTGATATATCCCCTGCTCAGCGTCTATTCGAAGAAGAACCAAACAAACAAGGGCCAACATAAATAAAGTGCACAAGCATAAGAATAAAATGCGACAAGAAAACAATCATGCCATGATGAATGATGCACAATTTGCATGGCAATAAAGTAGCATGGCATGGGTGAGGTGTAGAATACAAGAAATAAACATTTTATTAAGTTTTGGTCACATTTTATTCTCGAATAAGTTGCTGTATACTTTATATTTATATTATGCATGCTGCAAAATAGAACATGGAATGCTTAAGCAGAACGGTCTCGTCGAGCTAATCATTCTAGACATATCATTTGTTAAATTTGGAGTTGTAAAACAAAAGTTATTAATTAATTAAGGCAAAAGGGCATTTTATTGTAATTTAATCAACTTGAACTTTTAAGTGTTCAAAATATATTTTGGAGGGCATATTTGAATTCCTCATATTTTTCTGATTCCAAAACATATGTTACATGTTTAATTTGAATTTATATTTTAAAAGATATATTAAAACAGATTTAAATTTGAATTTAAATTAATTTGGAAAAGTTTGAATTAAAACAAGAATACAGAAACCCTTTTCTTACTCGGCTCATCCTAGCCCTAGACACTGACGGGTGGGGTCGATGCTGACTCAGCAATAGCCGGCACGGCTGGGTCTGGGCCGGACTTTTTGCACCGCGAGCACACCCAGCCGCAACGGGTGACAGGTGGGCCTCCAGGCGGTGGGGCCACAGCGCACGCGCGGCCAGCGGGCAGCTGACACGTGGGCGATCCCAGGCACGGGGGGGGGGGGGGGTTGTCCGTGATGGTCTGGATCTTCCGAGGGTTTACTTGCAAAATGAACACCGAGGCTGACAGGTGGGCTACGGGGACCGCGGGTTTAGGCGGGAAAAAGGGGAGGGGGCTAAGCGCAAGACGGCCAGCGGCTGCTGCTGACGCTGACGGACGCGGTGCTGCCGGCGGCGAAAGACTGGCCGTCTTCCGGCGATGATGGCGACGCCTCCGCTGGGCGAAACGCATCGCTCCAAAAACGAAAAGCGTAGAGGGATCCACGGGCTACAACTTTCCTACAGGCGGCAACACCAGAGGGCTACAACGCGCGGGGCCTGGGGAGAAACAGAGGGGCAGAAACGGCTGCAGATGCGACGGACGGTGACTACGTCGGCGCACGTGCACGCGGGGTGCTTGACGCAGGGCGGCGGCGTTCTACGGCGGGAGGAGGATAAGGACCATGTATAGGAGATGCAGGGGCTCACCGCGGTGTCGCCGGCGTGGTCGTTGGCGCTGAGGTGGAGGGGATCTGGCAGCGGGCTCGGGGACGTTGGGCTCGGCCTGTGGCGGTGCACGGCGGCGCTAGGCTGCTCCGGCGAGGTCCTGGTACTACCCCGCGGCCTAGGCGTCGAAGAGGAAGCAGAGGACGCCCCTGGTGCTCCTGGATCGCCTTGGGGAGCTTCAGACCGACAAGGCCAGGAGGTAGATGGGTCTAGGGTTTGGGTTCGGCATGGGGAAGGCCATGGCCATGGTATATCTTGGGGAAGGAGGACGGAGGGAGGGGATCTTCTGGTTGATCTTGATCTGGTCATGGCGTGGAGGAAGGGTAGAAAAGGAGAGGGTCAGGGCTTGTACATGGGGTTTGGTGTGGTGCAAAAAGGGCTCGGGTGGGGCTTCCTTCTCCCTCCTTTCTCTCTTTGTCTTGAAGACAAAGAAAAGAGTGGGGCAGAGGAGGGGTGTGACGTGGTGGTGCTGGTTGATGGCTGCTGGTGGACCAAGGTGAGGGGGAGGAGAAGAGAGGGTAACCGAGAGGGGAGGGGTAGATGGCATGGGCTCGGTCTAGGGTTAGGGTAGGAGGTGGTGATAGAGGGGTGAGATCATGGTGGTGGTGGCTCTGTTTAGAGAGAGGAGAGATGAGGTCTTAGGGTTTAGAGAGAGGGATTAAGTGGAGTGTTCTCTTTTGACAAGACCAAGCAAAATCAAGCCAAGCTCAAACAAGATCTAGTCAAAAGAGAGGATGGGATAAAAGGTAGTGAGGGTTTAGAGAGAGAGGTTAGGGTTAGGGTTTTAGATGCTTGCATGCATCAAGCAAGACCAAGCATGAAGAGGGGTAGAGATATGGGGATGATCCACTCAAAGATTCAAATCAAAACCAAAAGACTAGAATGTGGTGGTTCTTGCATGGCCCATGCAAAATAATTAATGCCATGCTTATTCTTGTGAAAACAATAATATTTACATGGCATTATTCTGATGCATTCCCAAAAGTGGATTAAATCCAAGCAAAAGAATTTGTGGAAGTAGATCCATCCTATCTCCCATGAGCTAGATTAAATACCAAAAGAAAATAAAATGCAAGCTCATGGATAATGGAATGGTGGAATTATAAGGTGGTGAAAAGAAAGGGTGCTGGAGTAGATTAAAAGATATGCCCCCAACTCAACTTGGGCATTTAAACAATATATCAATAACCAAATACAATATCAAGAGGCAAATACAATTGACAATGCATAAGAGAGAAGATCCAAAACAAAAAGAGTTTTATATGATGCTCAATTGCAAGGTGGCATGATGACATGAGCATGCTATAATTATGATGCAACAATTATATGTAGGAAGTAGCATTTATATAGACTAGGCTAGTATCATTGCAATTGTTAGACAATTGGGATGCTACAACTCTCCCCCACTAAACAAGAATCTCGCCCCGAGATTCCTAGGAAAAAGAGAACAACACAAGAAGAGGCGGGTGTTCGAACGAAGGTGACCCTCACGTTCCCAAGTTGATGAACAACGGAATGGTGCGACCACTACACCTTGCAAAACTTGCTAGACTTGTTGCGAGTCTTGCGTTTTGCTTGAGAAACAACGGGATAGAAGAATTGAAGGATTGTCGTGAGACAAGAAGGATAGGATGGACATAGCTCCGGTTTTCTCAAGAAACATGATAAAAGAATAGAACCACTTGTGAAAGAAGGGACAAGACGATGTATCATGTATAAAGAAAGACACCGTTAAGATTAAAGATTTACCGATAGTAGAGGGGATGAATCTTTGTCTCGCCGGAAGAAAAAGAGCTAGATTGGAGAGTTTTGAACCACTATGACAATAGCATCGTATCTTCTCTCGGATTTGAGAAAAGAAGTTCAGAAACAATATTGCCTTAAAACAATAGAGTCCCTTGATAACAACAGAAAGATTTAGTTAGACATCGTCGGATTAGATTCTTGTTGCACCGGTAAGAACCAAGGATCGCGCAATTTAGGTGCGCAGATATAACTTCCAGAGATGGATGTGAAGCCAGATTATGGTGGAATCCCGAGAAGCAAAGAATATGGAGGATCTGGAGTTTATTGTAGAGATACTTATTGCTTTCTTTAGCCTTGAGGCTAACGCAATAGATTTGCGGCTGATGGCATCAACCATAATTGGCTTTACTACAGAAAAAGAATTGATGAAACAAAGAGAGATAGTTTCCTTTAATCTTGTTTGGGGATATCGAGCATCGGTAGAAAGACGAGGATAGAAAAAGGTTTGCGTTTGTTTCCACCAGATAATTGAGGATTTTGCTGCGTGTAGAAAGGGTGAGATCACCAACAAGAGATTATTGATTACTTTCTTCGAAAGAGCACTCCGGAAAAACAAGGACGGAAGTAAAAGTATCAAGGGATAAAGGCCACTTCTAACTTCCGTGGAATGAGTGAAATCACATTAATTCACCAATTCAATGTACAAGAGCGAATGATAAGAGTAGTGGTATGGTAGCTACTCCATCCCGCACTCAAAGCATTACTCCGCACATGAATAAGAAAATCATGCAACCCAACTACCGAAACAGACTGAAGGTGTTGGCAAAAACTCATAGGACTCCGTTGGAAAACAAGGATAGATGCAAACGATTCGCCGGATTCATAGATAGATAAATATGATGATGTTGTCGTCATGTCGGAAGTACCAAGCCACTGGAAAGATATAAAGGAAGATCACGGAGACAACTGCAAAATTTCACAGATATATAAAAAGATAGCACCTCTTGAACAGAAGGAATACAAGATCTGGAAGGTCTTCATGGCCTCCGGTGGATTGAGCATAGACGATAGAGCGAGAGGGTTTCAAGAGATTACTTAACGAGATTGAGGTGAAATAACTCCATGTTCTTCTTGAAATGATTGAGAGAGATTTAGCAGCCTTGAGGAAATCTTCAGCGGAACGACGATGATAACTTGCCAACAAGGAACAACTCCGGATTGGTTGAAGATGGAGGATGGAATTAACAATGGACTTGCTGATTCCAGAGTTGAAGTAATGTATTTAGCAGAAGGACGTGGTCGAGATATGTGACTTCAAAAAGTCAGAATTCTCACTTTGAGACTTTGCACACAGGCAGTGCTCACGAAGCTCGAGAGAAAGAGACACAGATGATCTTCCATGTCCTTCCATAGATATCGAATAGGCAAGCATATTATCAACATATACCACCATGGATTAACAAGATATTCCTAGAATACCAAGTTCAAGAGGCGGGAGAACGAACAAGTGCTCGAAACACTTTCTGAGCTCAACGCTCTTTAAAATATCAACGTTACGAGTAAGGATTCCTGTTGAAGAAGATGCGCTGACAGAATAGGTTGACTGGTCCTTCGGAAGAAAAAGAGATGTCACCTGGTTCACATTGTCGATCAGATCACCGGTTACAAAGATAAAGAGATCTTGGATAAGAACCGATGATAGCTCATACCTTAAGCAAAGCTATCAGAGACAAAAAGATGCAATTCCCTCGTATCCAGGAGAATTGTGCAGATATGGGATTCAAAAGGATGTGCAGCATGATGGACAGATGATAGACCGCCGTAGTGCTTGGAGAAACTCTGGATTGCCAAAGATGCTTGAATATGCATAGATATGATCGCGGTGTACTCAAAATCACAGGAGATAACCGTCACCATTTGGAGGATAGTGGTGATTGCATTTTCCATATTCCACTCAAGATAAGTGTCATATAGCTATGCCGAGAACCAAATTACAATCACCAGCATCGGATCGACACATGTTATGTAATTAGCCCAAGAGAATTGGAGATGAAATGAAACTCTAGGATTAAGCGTGGGTGACAAAAGAATGAGTTAGCATGGACATGCTGATAAAAGGGAGATAGATAATGTTTCACACACGACTGAAAAGGAGTGTGGAAGCACAGATGTATCAAAGAAAATTTTTCCGCATTTTTTGGCATTAAAATACCAATAGATGCGCAAAAACACTTATCAGGTAGCGATTAGCAACTGATGGTTTCACAGAATGTGGAGTTGCTAGAAGGAAGGACACCCTTAAGAAGATGGCACCGGTTAACAAGGAGTCAGATAGATCGCGCCGGTATTCAAAAGCCTGTCAGTATGGAATGTACCAACAGTTGATAACCAAAGGCAGATAAAGATAACATGTTGGATACAACAGATAGACAAGGAATTACACACACACACACATTCTATGGTACTACGGAAACCCAGAACACGTGAATCCTAGTTTGAATTTTAAGAAGAGGATTGAAAACGTTACACTTCCTTACCAGAAAAGGGTGGGTGGGTGGGTAAGAAGAAAAGTGGAAGTAGTCCTACTCTCGCGTTTTGTTTTTCCCTAGTATACATAGCTACCAAAAATAATTGCTAGACTGACAACGACCATTTGGCTGAGACCCTGAAGTGCGGGATGGCTCTAATACCAATTGTAACTACCTCGGTGAATTACGCTCCTAGTTACAAGCCTGGACGAGCAGAAATGGTTAAAATAGTACGGTGGGGCCCAAATGCCACTCACAGGTAGACCTTTCGGCCGTCCTAACCATTTCCAAACATCGGGACAAGAACGGGCGGCGTAATCGGCAGGCGAAGGGATCAACTACATACACAAATGAGTATGTATGCAAGCCACCATACAACAGTCCTCAGAGCCATTCCATCTAAAAGAAATAGAAATATTGCAACGCCATACATCAAGATCCAAATATCCTAGATAGATATATAGTTTAGGATATCTCCTCATACATCAAACATCAGAGTATCAGGCGGAAGCGGAAAACAAGATCCGAGTACGGATAAGAAGCAAATCGGCATAAGATGCCCCATAAATAAACACATCCCGCCCACAGATCTCACGGATCCCCGTTCCCGGAATCTCTACACCGAATGATCGTTGCCCACATCATCCGTCTCCTCCACCGTATCCATCTTATGAGTGTACCTGTTCATCTGAATCAATTAATTTATCGTGTGAGACCCTAGGGGTACTCAGCAAGTCTTTATGCCTCTAAAGGGGACACAACCTGGGTGACGCAATTGCAGCAAAAGATAATACCTGACAATTCTATAGATACTCGCTAACCATCCGCCTAACCAAAGTTAGACGGATGTCCGTGAATTAATAACAACAGTTATAAGAGTAATATTAACAGATCCATCCTCCTCCTCGCTTACCAACGAGGAAGCGGACGAACACCCCCCATCCGTTGGCAGTTTTATTATCCATTCCATGAGTGTTGCACTATTTACTAGGCAGTTACTTAGTCAAATTAAAAGCGGTACTTTAGTTATACTTGTCTATGATCGAGAAACTGTGCTCCAAGTCGTCCATAACCGCGGACACGGCTTTCAGAAAGTTTTACCCTGCCGGGGTGCACAAATAGCAACACACACTCGATCAACCTTGGAAAAACCAAATCAAAACCCAACGAGGCATTCACGACAAAGCGATCACAGGATTCAGAAATATTTCAGGGGGCCACCCCATTAAGCTACCCGCAACGAAGTTGGCCGGCTCCGAGATGGACTCAAGGTTTGTGTGGACGGCTGTAAAACGACTGGGAACCCGAAAGTGTGACTGGGCTTGTCGATACAGCGAAAACGTGTCACGATCCTAAACAGTATAGGTGCTCCTCGCACAATCGTAAATAAAGCAGTAAAGCATGGCATAAGTACAGGATAGTAATAAAGCCCCAAACTACTTTGTGGCCCCAAGAAATAAGAATGAATCAAGCTCTGGCTTAGGGGGGTCCATAAGCCTCCCGGATGTGGATAGCGCGAATATTCAAGGAACAGGAATCAAGTACTCGGGGTCCTACGGGACACAAGTGAGCATGAAAAACCAAATAGCAGATATTGCTCACCGGTGCCACTTTCATTAGTTATCCCATACTACTCAGGTTAAGTTGTTTAGGTACCTCGTTATCCATCAGACACTCACATACCCTACACATGCTGTTCTACGACCCGCATGGCTCAAACAACTCCTGTAGTAATGGCTCATGGGATGGAGGAACAAGCTTCGGTGGGGTTTAAAAGTAAAGGCTATGCAGTACTTGGGATTCAGTTTAATGCAATCGCGACTCAATGATGCAAGAATAAGATAGAGGCAATAGGTACTATATGTATGCAAGCATGTGGTAGTGCTTGCCTGGCAGCTCAGTTGAAGCGAGAGAAGGATCTGGGTAGTGCTCCTGGGTTTCTTGATATATCCCCTGCTCAGCGTCTATTCGAAGAAGAACCAAACAAACAAGGGCCAACATAAATAAAGTACACAAGCATAAGAATAAAATGCGACAAGCAAACAATCATGCCATGATGAATGATGCACAATTTGCATGGCAATAAAGTAGCATGGCATGGGTGAGGTGTAGAATACAAGAAATAAACATTTTATTGAGTTTTGGTCACATTTTATTCTCGTATAAGTTGCTGTATACTTTATATTTATATTATGCATGCTGCAAAACAGAACATGGAATGCTTAAACAGAACGGTCTCGTCGAGCTAATCATTCTAGACATATCATTTGTTAAATTTGGAGTTGTAAAACAAAAGTTATTAATTAATTAAGGCAAAAGGGCATTTTATTGTAATTTAATCAACTTGAACTTTTAAGTGTTCAAAATATATTTTGGAGGGCATATTTGAATTCCTCATATTTTTCTGATTCCAAAACATATGTTACATGTTTAATTTGAATTTATATTTTAAAAGATATATTAAAACAGATTTAAATTTGAATTTAAATTAATTTGGAAAAGTTTGAATTAAAACAGGAATACAGAAACCCTTTTCTTACTCGGCTCATCCTAGCCCTAGACACTGACGGGTGGGGTCGATGCTGACTCAGCAATAGCCGGCACGGCTGGGTCTGGGCCGGACTTTTTGCACCGCGAGCACACCCAGCCGCAACGGATGTCAGGTGGGCCTCCAGGCGGCGGGGCCACAGCGCGCGCGCGGCCAGCGGGCAGCTGACACGTGGGCGATCCCAGGCGCGCGGGGGGGGGGGGGGGAGGGGTTGTCCGTGATGTTCTGGATCTTCCGAGGGTTTACTTGCAAAATGAACACCGAGGCTGACAGGTGGGCTACGGGGACCGCAGGTTTAGGCGGGAAAAAGGGGAGGGGGCTAAGCGCAAGATGGCCAGCGGCTACTGCTGACGCTGACGGACGCGGTGCTGCCGGCGGCGAAAGACTGGCCGTCTTCCGGCGACGATGGCGACGCCTCCGCTGGGCGAAACGCATCGCTCCAAAAACGAAAAGCGTAGAGGGATCCACGGGCTACAACTTTCCTACAGGCGGCAACACCGGAGGAGGGCTACAACGCGCGGGGCCTGGCGAGAAACAGAGGGGCAGAAACGGCTGCAGACGCGACGGACGGTGACTACGTCGACGCACGTGCACGCGGGGTGCTCGACGCAGGGCGGCGGCGTTCTACTGCGGGAGGAGGATAGGGACCATGTCTAGGAGATGCAGGGGCTCACCGCGGTGTCGCCGGCGTGGTCGTTGGCGCTGAGGTGGAGGGATCTGGCGGCGGGCTCGGGGACGTTGGGCTCGGCCTGCGGCGGTGCACCGCGGCGCTAGGCTGCTCCGGCGAGGTCCTGGTACTACCCCGCGGCCTAGGCGTCGAAGAGGAAGCAGAGGACGCCCCTGGTGCTCCTGGATCGCCTTGGGGAGCTTCAGACCGACGAGGCCAGGAGGTAGATGGGTCTAGGGTTTGGGTTCGGCATGGGGAAGGCCATGGCCATGGTATATCTTGGGGAAGGAGGACGGAGGGAGGGGATCTTCTGGTTGATCTTGATCTGGTCATGGCGTGGAGGAGGGGTAGAAAAGGAGAGGGTCAGGCCTTGCACATGGGGTTTGGTGTGGTGCAAAAAGGGCTCGGGTGGGGCTTCCTTCTCCCTCCTTTCTCTCTTTGTCTTGAATCCAAAGAAAAGAGTGGGGCAGAGGAGGGGTGTGATGTGGTGGTGCTGGTTGATGGCTGCTGGTGGACCAAGGTGAGGGGGAGGAGAAAAGAGGGTAACCGAGAGGGGAGGGGTAGATGGCATGGGCTCGGTCTAGGGTTAGGGTAGGAGGTGGTGATAGAGGGGTGAGATCATGGTGGTGGTGGCTCGGTTTAGAGAGAGGAGAGATGAGGTCTTAGGGTTTAGAGAGAGGGATTAGGTGGAGTGTTCTCTTTTGACAAGACCAAGCAAAATCAAGCCAAGCTCAAACAAGATCTAGTCAAAAGAGAGGATGGGATAAAAGGTAGTGAGGGTTTAGAGAGAGAGGTTAGGGTTAGGGTTTTAGATGCTTGCATGCATCAAGCAAGACCAAGCATGAAGAGGGGTAGAGATATGGGGATGATCCACTCAAAGATTCAAATCAAAACCAAAAGACTAGAATGTGGTGGTTCTTGCATGGCCCATGCAAAATAATTAATGCCATGCTTATTCTTGTGAAAACAATAATATTTACATGGCATTATTCTTATGCATTCCCAAAAGTGGATTAAAGCCAAGCAAAAGAATTTGTGGAAGTAGATCCATCCTATCTCCCATGAGCTAGATTAAATACCAAAAGAAAATAAAATACAAGCTCATGGATAATGGAATGGTGGAATTATAAGGTGGTGAAAAGAAAGGGTGGTGGAGTATATTAAAAGATATGCCCCCAACTCAACTTGGGCATTTAAACAATATATCAAGAACCAAATACAATATCAAGAGGCAAATACAATTGACAATGCATATGAGAGAAGATCCAAAACAAAAAGAGTTTTATATGATGCTCAATTGCAAGGTGGCATGATGACATGAGCATGATATAATTATGATGCAACAATTATATGTAGGAAGTAGCATTTATATAGACTAGGCTAGTAGCATTGCAATTGTTAGACAATTGGGATGCTACACACTGCCCATGTTCAAGGGAAGAAGGCTGTACACCTATGGATATGGAGAGGATGCATGGGAGATCACTACCTTCATATTCAGAGATGCCGCCTTGCCAAACCCCGTGCACTTGGTCTACACCAAGACATACTGCAACTGGGGACTTGGAATCAACTTGGCCATACATGAAGCCCTGTCTCGCCAGTGCCATTATGTCCGACACCTACTACCAGCAGATTCACCCTACCGTGAATATGGAAGGCGTGATGAAGATGGGAACATTGTGGTTACCCCGGGCGACAGGAACAACATGCCGCCCCGTCGGAGGCACATAGAGGACATGGAGAGGGAAAATGGAGCTCTAGCAGAGAAGGTGAGGATGATAAAGGAGATTGCAGATTTTACTAGCAATGGTATGGTGGTCCAAGGACAGGAGATTGACACCCTGCATGAAGCTGTGGGAGTTCTGGAGAATGTCCTGATAGCCAGAGATGCAACCATAGCTCATCTTCATGGTATTGTGTAGGAGAACACCCAGAACATACAACAGTTGCATGGGACCGTCCAGGAAAGGGATCAAACTATTGAAGCTATGACAGCCCAGATTGCCGCTCTCCAAGCACAGCTGAATCCACCCTCTGATGATGACAATGGAGATGATGGAAACAATGGGGATGATGATGACAGTGGAGACGATGATGATGAGGATGAGGATGATGATGATGGAGACGATGATGGTGGAGGAGATGAAGTTGTTGCAGTTGCAGCTGAAAGTGAAGAAGAAGAGGAGGATCCAGAAGAGGTGGAGTTTGAGATCTCGAGTGATGATTCAGGAGAAGTGTACACTCCGCCGCCATGGTTGTACCGCGAGCCGAAGCGCCAACGCATGACCGCAAGGACCTACCTCAACCTCTTCAAGAAGTAGATAGAAGTCCACCAATTAGTCCTTGTTAGGCGAATTCGTTAAGATTAGTCTCGATCATTGTGAAACTTAGTTCGTGTTAGTTTAAGAGTGATTAGTTGCTTATTTGTGTACTCCAATATCCCAGGAATTATTTGTGCGAATTGTAATGAAAGAGTTATGGCAATTTGATTACTACCTGTGTTATTTTCGCTGCAGATTTTCTGCTGATACAGCAGTACTGCGCGATTTTTCATATTTTTCTGGTAACTCGGAAAAATCTGAAAAAAATTGGGCTGATGCGAAACTCTCTGTAATATATTTGAAAAAATCAGCTAAATTTTCTGACGAGTTTAAGTCAGGCGGAAAAATTCGTGAACGCTGCTGGACTGTTCTGGCAGATTGATGTTTTGTTGTTTAGTTGATCAACTGTTTAGTTAACCATTGCCAACTCTTGTAAAACTATTTCAGTAGTTATATACTGCTAGGATAACCCCTGGGATGTTGCTGGATCACTTGTTTGTTGATGTGTTGCTTGCTTGTGATTGTCTGCTGTTGGTTGTTGTTGGTTGATCATATGCATGGGTAGAATCCTATTGTCGTAGTTGATTCTTTCTAAACTTACCTGTGCTGAACCGCAGATGCCTCCCTGCCGTCACCCCACTGAGTTGGAGCAACTCATGGCAGCTCAGGCACAGCTGACCCAAGTGATGACTCAGTTCATGGCAAACCAGAACAACAACAACAATGGAAACAATCAGCCTCAGGGAGATGCTCTCACCGGATTTCTGAGGCTAAGGCCAGCTAAGTTCTCTACTGCAACAGAACCAATGGTTGCTCTCGACTGGTTGCGTTCAGTCAACAAGGATCTAGTAACTATTGGATGCACTGATGCTGAGAAGGTGAGGTTTGCCGCTCACCTACTGGAGGGACCAGCCGCTTCTTGGTGGGACACTTTTCAGATCACCCACCCGCTGGATACCGTGACTTGGGCAATGTTTGAGGAAGGTTTCAGGACCAACCACGTGTCTTCAGGAGTTCTGGGCCTGAAGAGGAAGGAGTTCCGCAACTTGCGCCAAACCAATCGCACTGTGGCCGAGTACATTGAGGAGTTCAACAACCTGACCCGTTATGCACCTGAGGATGTTGACACTGATGCAAAAAGGAGGGAGAGATTCTTGGATGGCCTCAGTGATGAGCTTTCAGTACAGCTATTGGTAGTTTACTGCCCCACTTTCCAGGAGCTTATGGACAAGGCCAGGATCTTGGAAGGGAAGCACAAACAGGTGGAGAACCGCAAGAGAAAGAGCAACAATCACCACTCTGGTTCACACCACAAGTCTCGCGCTTCATATGTTGGATACTCCAAGCATGGAGGGAGTGACTATGGGAGCCATGATCGCAACCGCCATGGGGGCGATGGACATCATCATGACAACCATAGGAGCAGCCACCACAGCCACAAGGGAGGACACTCTCACCACTCTGGAGGACACGGTGGACATGACCGCAACCGTGATCGCAGCTTTGTGAAGAAGGATCTGAGTGAGGTGACGTGCTTCAAGTGTAAGCAGAAGGGGCACTATGCTGACAACTGTCTGGAGAGGAAAGGACTGAAGCCAAACAACAACGAGAAGGCCACAGTGAACCACATGAATGTGGAGGAGATTCCAGATGAGCCTGATCTTGTGATTGGTAAGTTTCCAATCAACACTTACCCAGCACTTATACTTTTCGATACTGGTGCATCGCATTCATTCATATCAAGGGTATTTGTGGATAAGTATAAGCTACCTACTGAGTCTATGAAAAGGGCTATTAGAGTGAGTTCACCTGGAGGAGATATGATAGCTAGCGCGGGATGCCGTGATTTAACTGTGAGGATTGGAACACACAACTTCATTGCACATTTGGTAGTGTTGGATTCACAGGGATTAGACGTTATTCTGGGTATGTATTGGATGTCTATGCATGGGGGACACATAGATTGTGCACAGCGAGCTGTTTCACTTAAAACCCCGGATGGTAAGAGGATTAGATTCAAGTCAGTTGTACGACCACGAAGGTGTAAGTTGAATTCTCTTAAGGGGGTTAGCATGGATACTGTGCCAGTGATTAGGGATTACCCCGACGTGTTTCCGGAAGAGCTTCCAGGGATGCCACCTGACAGGGAAGTAGAGTTTCTTATCGACCTGATGCCGGGAACAGGACCTATAGAAAAGAAACCATATAAGATGGATGTGGATGAGCTGAAGGAATTGAAGAAGCAGTTGAAAGAGCAGCTGGAAAAGGGATTCATTCAGCCTAGTTCGTCGTCATGGGGTGCACCTGTTCTGTTTGTGGAGAAGAAAGACAGCAGCAAGAGATTAGTGGTGGACTATCGCTCGCTGAATGAAGTAACCATCAAGAACAAGTACCCTCTGCCGAACATAAATGATTTGTTTGATCAACTAGAAGGAGCAAAGGTGTTCAGCAAGATTGATTTGCGATCTGGCTACTTTCAATTGAAGATCCGGGAGCAGGACGTACCAAAGACCGCCTTCACCACTAGGTATGGTCTATATGAATATACGGTTATGTCTTTTGGACTAACGAATGCCCCGGCATATTTCATGACCATGATGAACAAGGTATTTATGGAGTACTTGGACAAGTTCGTGGTGGTGTTTATTGACGACATACTGATATATTCCAAGGATGATGCTGAGCATGAGAAGCATCTGCGACTGATTATGGAGAAGCTGAGGGAACACAAGCTGTATGCCAAATTCAGCAAGTGTGAGTTCTGGCTTAACACCGTTGGTTTTATTGGACACGTAGTGTCAGGAGAAGGAGTCGCTGTTGATCCAAGCAAAGTGACTGCAGTGACTGAGTGGGAAGCGCCCAAGAATGCTGGAGAGATTCGAAGCTTTTTGGGACTTGCTAGATATTACAGGAGGTTCATTGAAAACTTTTCCAAGATTGCTAAGCCGATGACTGAACTTCTGAAGAAGGAGAGGAAGTTGAGTGGTCAGACGTATGTGAAGCCAGCTTTCAGGAACTGAAGTGTCGATTAGTGACCGCACCTGTTCTGTGTTTACCATACCTTCAGAAGGATTTCCAAGTGTACTGTGATGCTTCTCGACAGGGACTTGGGAGTGTGCTGATGCAAGATGGGAGAGTGGTGTCATACGCCTCGCGACAACTCAAACACCATGAGCGGAATTACCCCACACACGACTTGGAGTTAGCGTCAGTGGTTCATGCGCTCAAGGTATGGAGGCATTACTTAATGGGAAAACACTATGATGTATACACCGACCACAAGAGCCTGAAGTACATATTCACGCAGAAGGAACTGAACATGAGGCAAAGGAGATGGTTGGAGCTTATCAAGGACTATGATATGAATCTACAATACCACCCAGGAAAGGCCAATGTAGTAGCAGATGCTCTGAGCCGGAAGGTTTATGCCAATGGTTTGACAATTGGTGAATTGCCCGAGGATTTGTATCTGAAGGATATTTGGCTACAATGGAAGTCCAACCGACGCTACAGGACAGGATCAAGAAGGCTCAGATAGGAGACAAGGAAATAGAGGAGATAAAGGAAAAGATGAAGGAGAATCGGGAAAAGGACATTCGCGAGGATGAGTATGATACCTTGTGGTATGGAGATCGTTTGTGTGTGCCCAGCGACCCGGAGATAAGGGATTTGATTCTGCAGGAGGCTCATAACTCGCCATACTCCATACATCTGGGCAACACAAAGATGTATATGGATTTGAAGAGCAGATTTTGGTGGAACAACATGAAGGGAGATATCGCCAAGCATATTGCCCTATGTGATGTGTGCAGCCGAGTGAAGGCGGAACACCAGAAGCCAACAGGACTACTACAGCCATTGCTTGTGCCGGATTGGAAGTGGGATAGAGTGGGAATGGACTTTGTCACAGGATTGCCCAGAACCAGGTCAGGATATGACTCTATTTGGGTAGTGGTCGACCATTTAACGAAGGTAGCCCACTTTATACCGGTGAAGACGACCTATACGAGTGCAAAGTTGGCCAAGATTTACATGGACAGGATTGTGTGCCTACACGGAGTTCCCAAGAGTATCGTATCTGATAGAGGCACCCAATTTACCTCACACTTCTGGCGCCAGCTGCACGAGTCACTTGGTACTAGATTGGAGTTTAGCACAAAGTTTCACCCATAGACTGATGGACAGACCGAGAGGGTGAATCAGATTTTGGAAGACATGCTGAGAGCTTGCGCCTTGGCTCATGGTTCTAGTTGGGATGAGAATTTGCCGTATGCGGAGTTTTCCTACAACAACAGCTATCAAACCAGCATCAAGACATCACCGTTCGATGTGCTGTATGGGAAACGGTGCCGGACACCATTGCTATGGGATGTAGTAGGAGAACGTCAGTTGTTTGGGCCTGATTTGATCAAGGATGCTGAGGAGAAGGTCGCCTTGATTAGGGACAGACTGAAGGTAGCACAATCAAGGAAGAAGAGCTACGCTGACGCCAAGCGCAAGGAAGTGGTGTATGAGATAGGAGATAGAGCATACCTCAGAGTGTCGCCACTTCGTGGAATCAAGAGATTTGGAATTAAGGGTAAGCTGGCACCTCGGTTTATTGGACCGTATCGGGTCTTAGCACGCAAAGGAGAAGTTGCTTATCAGTTGGAGTTGCCAGAGGCTCTGTCCGCTGTTCACAACGTGTTCCACGTGTCCCAGCTGAAGAAGTGTCATCCGGAGATGGTGGATACACCATTGAGAGACACTGTACCGCTAGAGGAGGTTCAGCTTGAGAATGACTTGACCTATGAGGAGAAACCGGTCAAGATTCTGGAAACAGCGGAGAGGATTACCCGTACCAAGACAATCAAGTTTTGCAAGGTGCAGTGGAGCCACCTCACTGCAGAGGAAGCCACTTGGGAGCGTGAGGATGACATCCGAGAGGATTACCCACACCTATTTGCTAGCCGCGCCGAATCTCGAGGATGAGATTCATCTTAAGGGGGTTAGTCTTGTCACATCCCAAATTTTAGATTTGGTTCTGCATATCATTCATATCATTGCATCATGCTTTTCCATGCAAAACCGTCGAGTGAAAAGGCTCGGCGAAACGCTATTTCCAAAACCCTATTCTATTTTGCTACGAGGCTCCTGCGGGAGGCTTTAGTAGGACTAGCATTGCCCACCCTTGTAGCCTAGTGGTTTCGCCCAAACCTTGGGCTAGATTGTTCCCCTCGACTGTACGAAACCGTAGGAGCAATAATCACTCGATTCGGAGCTCGTACAGAGAAGTTGCGGCCGTTTTAGTGAATCGTCGGAAAACGGTCCGAATTTTCGGACCGATTTCCGAGTTCGTGTCCAGTTTCGCGCCGAATCAGAGTAGGACCCGCAGAGGGGCCCCACAAAAGAGGCCACCCGGCCTCGGGAACCGCACCCGCACGCCCCGCCTGCCCCGCCTCGATCGCGCTGCCTCGCCTCGATCCGTGTGATCGCCGCCGCCGCCTCCTGGCGCCGTCACCGCGCCGCCCTCTCCCAGGTTCGCCGCCGCCGCCCTCTTCCCTCGCCGCGCCGCCCTCTTCTCCTCTTCCCGCCGCCGGCACCCCGCACCACCGCCGCCATCGCACCGCGCCACCGCGGCCAGCCGCCGCCATCGCCGCCCGCCGCCGCGGCCAACCGTCTGCCCCGCCGCCTGCAGCAGCCGCCTCTGCCGCCAGCCGCTGCAACGCCACCGCGCCAGCGCCCCGCGCCGCTCCCGCCTCCGCGCGCTGCGCCGCCTCCGAGCCGCTGCCGCTGCTGCGCGCGCACGCACACGCACACGCACGCGCACACATGCACGTGTGCCGCCATCGCCGCCGTACGCGCGCCGTCTTGCGCGCCGCGTTGACGATCTTGACCCGTACGCTGACCGTCTCCCTCTCACGCAGGCAAAGCACCGCCGTCCGGAATCGATCGTTGCACCGTCCGGAACTCGCCGCCGTCCGTTTCGCCCGTTCGTTTCCGGTAAGCCTGCAGCCACCGTCAGATCTCAGATCAGCGGTTCAGATCGTTCGTTGACCAGTCAGACCCAGGCGTTGACTAGTCAGACGCCCGGTCAGCGCCCAGTCAGCAGATGTGTTGACCAGTCAACAGACACAGTTGACTGGTTAATTTCGTTAATCCTTTTAGTTGACAGATTTCGGTAGAAACTTGTAAATTGCATAGATATTAAACCGCTTGGCCAAAAATTGCAAATAAAATATGTGTAGATTCAGTGAGTCGTGTAGAATCTCGATGTACTTTTGGTTCAGGCTTTTGCAGCAAGGGTTAGTACAGTTTAATCAAACTAGTTAGTGGCCTTTTCGGAGTAATAAATTCGTAGAAAAAGATCCGTAACTCCAAAAATCGCGTGTGATATGTCCCTGAATTCAGTGGAGCGAGGGGAATCTCATCGTGAATTAAAAGGATAGGCTTACAGTGAAAACTTCTGCAGAAACTGTTTAGTGGCTTTCTGCAGTGTTTTAATTACTCCGGGAGTTTTTTAATTCCTTTTTGAGTAATTCCAGTTGGTACTGTTCCTAAATAGCAATGCCTATGCGGTAGAATTTTCCCAAGATTTTACAAATAGTATACTACCGGTAGTGAATTATTTGAGTTCTAGCTCTAGTTTTGAGCATTACTTTTTGCGAAATAGTTTTCCTCACGCTAAAACTATTTTCCATGCATGCAATCAGTACTATTATAGATTAGGATTAAGTGGTGCAGCTGTAGCACCAATTCACTTGCCTTGCATACCTTCATGCATCATATTTGTTGCATATGCTTGCGATTGTTTGTTTATGATTGCAATTGTATCGTGTAGATTGTGACGAGTGCAAAGCTTGCTCGTGTGTGGATTGTTCTTCCGACCGCTACAACCAAGGCAAGTAGATGCTACTTTGTTCATGATATCGTCCTACTATTTTTAATGCATTGCCGTGTATTTTATAGATGCATGTGTAGGATGATACTATCGATGTGCTATGTCCTATTATGTGGTAGGACTTTCCTTGTAGATGAACCACCATTGGTAGATGTGCTTAGCCATGCTATGTTGGAGGGCTGGGTTACATCATTGAGACTTGTTTCTAAAAGTATTGGTTTGTGAAAACTAAAACAACTTAATCAATGAATCATCTGGGTGTGATGGTATTGATAATTTTTGGTGGTTTCATTGCGGAAAGGCACCCAGGTATCAAGAGAGAATGATTGGCTTCTTTATTGTGTAGCTTACGTGTACAACCATGTGCCAATAATGGAATGGGCGGTTGGTTGGACTTAGTAGGTTGTGGTAACTCGAACCCGCGTATCCAGAGATGTAGAATTTTGGTAGGTTGGACCGGTGCGCGTCGGGATTGGGGTGCTACTTCCCGAACAGTCTCTTTTTGGACTTCTCCCTATCACCACTCAAAATGGGAGTGATGGTACGAGCTGGGCTGGCCAAGTCACATGGGTAAAGTGTACTAACCCCTGCAGGGTGTATAATCTAATCGACTAGCCGTGTCCCCGGTTATGGACATCTGAGTTGCTTGATATTGATTCCATGACATGTTTCTCGCTCATTCTAATTTCATAATTGTTTTAATATTGTTGGGTTAACTTAATTGGGATCTTTTCAAAGAAAATTGAAAACTATTTATGAAAGTAGGACAAATGTATTTGCAAATGCAAGCCAGACACAGCTCCACTTGCCAAATATGCATGTAGATGTTAGTGCTATTGTCTCTATTACTAGCTCTACTTGCCATACATTCCATGTATTGACCCTTCGGGGCTGCTACGTTTCATGTTGCAGGATATTCCGATTCTGATTAATCGATATAGGCCACGGTACTCCACTCGGCACTTGTTCACTTGTGGGCAATTTGAAGAATGGAGGATTTACTTTATTTATGTTGCTACCTGAATAATTTGAGCTAGCTTTGTGCTAAGCTTTTATTGTAATAATGGTACTCCGGATCATCGTTATTCATGATACACGGATATTTTGCTATGTTATTCATCTTATTCTATTGTGCGCCAATGAACCGATTCAGGGATTGGCATGTCACATAGAAGCCACGGTCTTTTCAGAACTGGGGTGTTACATTTTTGTAGATTGAAAGGCTCATGGTCCTGGGTGAGATCATATCCCATCTTTCGTGTGCCGTTTATTAACATTTTATGCTTATACAGGAACTTTAATCCATTATGTAGGTTTAAATTTGCTCCATCTCTTTGAAAGTAGGACAAAAATAATTATTCCATGATCTGTTGGGTTTAAAAATAATTATAATTAGTAATGTTACAGTGTCAAAATTGATAGTAAGAGACTTCTGAACAAACATACCTACCACTGCAGTTATCTTCGGCACCTTGAAACCATTCAATTTAACATGAGAGTATGTACGAACAGCTAGCATGAACTGATGCATAGCGTTATAGTTCAAAACATTAATACATAACCACCTCCAGTGTGTTAGTTCCTCTTGTTGGATGTTCCGGTGTTCAACATGAGCTCTTATATTTTTTTACTTGCATCGCATTGTATAGCCTAGTCAGTGGCGCCATGGTTATGTGTTGCATGGATTTTAAGGCCGGAAGCTTGCGTCTCGCTGAGGCTGCCCAACTCTTGTGCATGTACTTATATCTCAAGTTCAATTAAGAGGAAAAACAAAAACACCTTACAAAGTTTGTCAGAAATTGCCTATTTCGAGACGTTCTTGTGCTTGTGTCCTCGGGCTCGCTCGAGTTGAATCCTCATCTTAAATTAGCCTGCAATTTTCATAGAAAAAGTTATAAACCCATGAACAGTTGACTGGTAGAAAAGGAAAACGTTGTATAAACCACTCTAGCATAGTAGTCGATTGCAGCCGCACTGGATTGGATGATTGGATCGTCGCTCTCCCGCTTCAGCCGTGCATGCACGCCGACTTAAGTGTTGCAATGTTTCTCCACATCCTCCTGGGATGATCTTTCAGGCCACTCTTCCCATCTTTGCTCGCCAATATGAAGATTGGTTCCAGAGACAAAACCTATCACATCCTAGCACAAATAGAGTTGGGACGGCCATACCAGATCTTAGTTTGAATAGATGACCTGCAACTTCACAGTAAACGTACTTGTTTGGATCTGACAAAGATATAGAGGCCATCCAAATCATTGCCGATTGGTTTTAGAGAGGATCTAAGCGGGAATCATATTACGGCTCGCCAGGTCCGATTTACATGTTGCCGTTGTAGATCGTAGATGTACTTTATGCCGAGCTACACAGATACATGTGCAAAGGCTTTATACGTAGATCGATTTATTTTTTGTTCGAGTCCACGCATAGAGAAGGTGGATCAGGCTCGCCATGCCAGTCGAATTGTATCGTTAGCTGCACCATATAAAATATTTATTAGGAGCAAATCATATCGGGAGAAAATCAGAAATTATAGCTCTATAAAATAGGTTGGCTTTCTGCTTCCATGTCTTTTCTTCAGCGCTCAACACTGGGCTAAGAAAAAGAGGTTTCTGCCTTCCTGGAGACATCCGATGCGAGGAGCAGCTCGAGGATGATGGCATCTCAAGGGAGATTTGGCGGCGGTGAATGCATAGTTTTGGCCTGCGAAATAAAGTAAATACACCAATCTTTTAGGGCAGCAGATCCACGTAGATGGAAGAGGTTTGTTTAATTTATTGTGGCAAAGATGGGTAATTTCTTCAAACTTTAAAGGTACACCTTTTTTGGGGATCTAACAGTTGAGATTATTTGCTCTCTCAGATTAATGGTCAGATTTCTCTGTTTTTTATGGGATTTTCTAGCCTATTTATCGATTTTCTGGTTGACCCATCACGTATTTTTAATATATAATAATAGATTTGAACAGCGAGTAAATTTTAGGCTTCTTTGGTAGTTTTACGAAAAATATTTTAGAGGTACCCATCGGGGGTTCAATTAATATATTAGAAAGCACCGAGAGTTTTGACAATAGGTTCAACTTCTTGCTAAGATTATTCATCTTGATAACTTAACGAAATTAAGTCAAACTTGAAATACATGTAGGAGCGATAGATTGCTCTCGAATTAAATGTAATTTCAGAGCGGTAGATTGGTGCATCTTCTTGTAGTAAACAATACTGTCGGTGTGAGTTTCCAACTATCAGGAAATAACATTCGAATTTTTCTAAGTGATGATGATCGAGATTGTTTATTTCCGAAAAAAAAGTCTGAAAAATATGGATCTGAATGCCACAAGCCAAGCTTTCCACATATATAGTGGATCGATATGTTGTACTTATGATTAATTTCCATGTTTTAGGAGTTCTTAAACTTTGTCCTAGCTAACTCTGTCCACTTGGATGACTTTATGTCTATTTTCATAGATTAGTTGAAAATTTTGAACTATAAGTAAATTGTAGGTTGCTTTGAAAGTTTACAAAAAAGCTTTTGAAAGTTTCCCACCAACGAGTCACAACTAATATATCAAAAACCACCGAGACTTTAAAGGACAAGTCCAACTTCTTGCTAAGATTTTTTATCTTGACATTTTAACGAAATTTGTTCAAACTTGAGCTACACAAGTAAGCGCGATAGATTTCTCTTGAATTAAATGTATTTTCACGGATAAATGGGTGCATCTTCTTTCAGTAAGAAATGTCATCGGTGTGACTTTCGAACTATGAGGAATGAACATTCAATTCTCAATTTTTTGAGTATGAGAACATAGTTCTTTTCCATAAAGAAAATTTCGAAGATTATTGGATATGGATGCCAAAAGCCAAGTTTACATAAATATATATTGGACCAACATGCTATACTTACGATTCCCGTGTTTTATGAGTTTTTAAACTTCCTAGCTAACTGACCCCACTTGAATGAATTTATGGTGATTTATCGAAATTAGATCAAATTTGAAACTACAAGTAAATTGTAGGTTGCTTTGAAATTTTACATAAAATCTTTTGGAGGTACCCATTGGGGGGCATAATTAATATATTAAACCACCGCGAGTTTTAATGATAGCTTCAACTTCTTGCTAAGATTTTCCATATTGACAATTTAAAAAATAAGGTGAAACTTGAGCTACCAGTAAGCACAATAAATTGCTCTTGAATTAAATGTATTTTCGAAGGTTGTTGGATGCATCTTATTGTATTAAATAATGCTGTGGGTGTGAGTTTCTAACTATGAGGAAAGAACATTCTCAATTTTCCAAGTGATGACGAGATTGTACTTTCCCGTAAAGAAAGTCCAAAAAACATGGATCTGAAACCACAAGCCAAGTTTTCAGACATATACAGTGGACCAACATATCGTACTTACGATTTCCCATGTTTTATGTAACACCCCGGTTCTGAAAAGACCGTGGCCTCTATGTGACATGCCAATCCCTGGATCGGTTCATTGGCCCACAATAGAGTAAGATAGATAACATAGCAAAATATCCGTGTATCATGAATAATGAAGATCCAGAGTACCATTATTACAATAAAAGCTTAGCACAAAGCCAGCTCAAATTATCCAGGTAGCAACATAAATAAGGTAAATCCTCCATTCTTCAAATTGCCCATAAGTGAACAAGTGCCGAGTGGAGTACCATGGCCTATAACGATCAATCAGAATCGGAATAACCTGCAACATGAAACGTAGCAACCCCGAAGGGTCAATACATGGAATGTATGCAAGTAGAGCTAGTAAAGGAGACAATAGTACTAACAACTACATGCATATTTGGCAAGTGGAGCTGTGCCTGGCTTGCATTTGCAAATACATTTGTCCTACTTTCATAAACAGATTTTGATTTTCTTTGAAAAGATCCAATTAAGTTAACCCAACAATATTAAAACAATTATGAAATTAGAATGAGCGAGATACATGTCATGGAATCAATATCTAGCAACTCAGATGTCCATAACAGGGGACACGGCTAATCGATTAGATTATACACTCTGCAGAGGTTAGTACACTTTACCCATGTGACTTGGCCAGCCCAGTTCGTACCATCACTCTCATTTTGGGTGATGATAGGGAGAAGACCAAGAAGAGACTGTTCGGGAAGTAGCTCCTCAATCCCGACGCGCACCGGTCCAACCTACCAAAATTCTACATCTCTGGATACGCGGGTTCGAGTTACCACAACCTACTAAGTCCAACCAACCGCCCATTTCATTATTGGCACATGGTTGTACACGTAAGCTATACAATAAAGAAGCCAATCAATTTCTCTCGATACCTGGGTGCCTTTCCGCAATGAAACCACCAAAAATTATCAATACCATCACACCCAGGGGGTTCATTGATTAAGTTGTTTTTAGTTTTCACAAACCAATACTTTGAGAAAACAAGTATCAATGATGTAACCCAGCCCTCGTTCAACATAGCATGGCTAAGCACATCTACCAACGGTGTTTCATCTACAAGGAAGGCCCTACCACATAATAGGACATAGCATAGCGATAGTATCATTCTACACATGCAACTACAAAATACACGACAATGCTTTGAAAATAGTAGGACAATATCATGAAAAAAGTAGCATCTACTTGCTTTGGTTGTAGCGGTCGGAAGAACAATCCACACACGAGCAAGCGTTGCACTCGTCACAATCTACACGATAAAATTGCATTCATAAACAAAAAATCCACAACATATGCAACAAATATGATGCATGAAATGCAAGAACGTCAAGTGAATTGGTGCTACAGCTGCACCACAATATCCTATACCATAATACTACCGATTGCATGCATTGGAAATAGTTTTAGCGCTAGGAAAACTAATAGACAAAACTAATGCTCACAACTAGAGCTAGAACTTAAATATTTCACTACCGGTAGTATACTGTTTGTAAAATCTTGGGAAAATTCTACCGTATATGCATCGCTGATTAGAAACAGTACCAACTGGAATTACTCAAAAAGGAGTTATAAAACTTCCTGAGTAATTAAAACACTGCAGAAAGCCATTAGACAAATACTGCAGAAGTTTTTACTGTAAGCCTATCTTTTTAATTCACGATGAGATTTCCCTAGTTCTCCCGAGTTCAGGGACATATCATACGCGATTTTTTGAGCTACGGATCCTTTTCTACGAATTTATTACTCCGAAAAGGCCACTAACTAGTTTGATTAAACTGTACTAAACCTTGCAGTAAAAGTCTGAACCAAAGGTACAGCGAGATTCTACACGACTCACTGAACCCGTACATATTTTATTTGCAATTTTTGGCCAAGCGGTTGAATTACTACGCAATTTACAAGATTCTACCGAAATCTGTCAACTAAAAGGATTAACGAAATTGACCAGTCAATTGTGTCTGTTGACTGGTCAAAGCGTCTGCTGACTGGGCGCTGACTGGGCGTCTGACTAGTCAACGCCTGAGTCTGACCGGTCAACTAACGATCTGAGCCGCTGATCTGAGATCTGACGGTGGCTGCTGTCTTACCGGAAACGGACGGCGAAACGGACTCCGGAAGGTGCGGCGAGCTCCGGACGGCGGTGGCGAGCGGTTCCGGCGTCGGGGTCTTTCCTGCACGGACGTATACACGGTCAACTAACGGTCGAGAAAAATCAACCGCGCGCAAGGCGGCGCGTACGTGCGTGTATGTGTGCGCGTGTATGCATGCATGCGATAATGTGCACGCGAGGCGGCAGCGAGGCGGCGCAGCGCGCAGCGCGGCGGCGCGCACAGCAGCGAGGCGCGGCAGCAGCAGATGGCGCGGGAGGCGGCCGAGGCGGATGGCGGCACACGCGGTGGCGATGGCGTGCGGCGGCGGGGTCGACGGCTGGCGGGCGCGGGCTCGCGCGCTGGCGCAGGCGGCGGGGAAAGGCGGCGAGGCGGCGGCTGTGACGAGGCGGCCCGGCGGCGGGGTCTCGGTGGCGGGAACGGAGAGGCGGCGGCGGCGGTGACCGGTGGCGGTGGAGGCGGGGTCCAGCGGCGGAGCAGATGGCGGCGGCGGCGGCCTTGGAGCGCGCGCGGGTGGCGGTATCGAGGCGGCGGGGATCGATCGCGTGGGCAGGCGGTGGTTGCGGGCACGGAAACCGAGGCAGGTGGTGGGGTCCTTTAAGTGGCCATGCGCGCGGAAATCCTAAACAGAAACGGTCCGCAGTTGGACTACAACTCGGAAATCCGGATTTTCGGACCGTTTTCCGGCGGTTTACTAAAACGTCCGAAGCTTTTCCATACGAACTCCGATTCGAGCGATCCTCGCGCCTACGGGTTCGTATCGTCGAGGGGAACAATCTAGTGTCAAGGTTTGAGCGAAACCTCGAACCTACAGGGGTGGTTGTCGCGAGTCCAACTAAAGCTTCCCGCAGGAATCTCGTAGTGAAACAAAATAGGGTTTTGAAGGTGGCGTTTCGCCGAACCTTTCTACTCGACGGTTTTGCATGGAAAGATATGATGCAATGCTATGAATGATATGCAAGACCAAATCTAAAGTTTGGGATGTGACATTTTATGAGTTCTTAAACTTACCAGATAACTCCACCCACTTGAATGACTTTATGTCGATTTATAGAAATTAGGTCAAATTTGACTACTACTAGTAAATCATAGGCTGCTTCGTGAGTTTTATGAAATGGCGTTTGGAGGTACCCATATCGGGCGGTCAATTAATACATCTAAAAGCACCGAGAGTTTTGACAACTAGTTTGACTTCTTGCTAAGATTTTGAATATTGACAATTTTAAACCCCTTTTGAAAACGACCACATGAAATAAATAAAAATAAAAAATAAATTAAAATATGTACGCCTGACACGCCCTATTATGCATGTCCTGTGCGCTACGTGTCATGAAAACGTTAACCATGGGATTTGACGAGTTTTGGAAAAAACAGCTTTGCGGTATGGTTCTGCCATATATAGACACTATTGGGTTTCAAACGGAATGACCAAGGTTGTCAAGGCCATATCGATCAACATCGTAGTTTATAACCTGATGGAATTCCCGCAATAGATGGGTGCATCTTGGGATAGTAAGAATTGTTGATCGTGAGTATTTTCTCACATATAGTGGATCATGCTTCCTATCTAACTTATGGTTTCAAATTTCGGCTGAGATTACCGAAATTTTACTGAAATTCAGCCATTTTGTCCACGATCGGTGAGAGAATTTACTGAATGAAAAATTTCTAAATTTGGCGATTCTTAGTTGAATTATATAAAAT
Source organism: Avena sativa (assembly GCA_916181665.1). Taxonomy (NCBI): domain Eukaryota; kingdom Viridiplantae; phylum Streptophyta; class Magnoliopsida; order Poales; family Poaceae; genus Avena; species Avena sativa. The sequence goes on along the minus strand of OV702279.1, from coordinate 37,550,928 downwards.
ATTTTATATTTGGTAGAATTTTTTTGAAACTCTAAATTTTGGTCTAATTTTAGAAAAATTTCGTTTCAAAGTTTAAATTTTGATTCTTGCGTTTCATCCGAGATTTGACCAAAATTCACCAAAACAACCGAATTTCGGCCATTTCTCTCGTACCCGGTAAAAAACAAAAACTGAAAATCCTAAACCTTGATCTAACTACATTGGTTAAATGAATTTTACAAAAAAAAATCAAGTCTAGAACGGTAGATATGGGAGTACAAATCACAAGTGTCTAAGGGCATGCGTAATATAGGACCCACCCGGCTTACGAGAATTACTATAATGTATAAGTTCAAAATTTGCCACAAGGTAGGACCCACATTACTTGGTCATATTGCTCCATGCAAGAGAGAGGAAGGAGGGGAAATGATTTTTCTATTATCTATGGGCAACCCACAAGCTTGAGGTAACTTTATTTTCTCCATAATGTACTACTATATGCCCTTAAGGTGTGTTTTTTACACATTGCGGATGCCCTAAGGAAAAAAACAAATTTTGGGCCCACTTGGCAGTGTATGACCAAAATATAAAATTCCCATGCAAAAATTCTTCAGTTTAGTGGGTCCCACGAATCATCTCGTTTAGACACTTGTGGAGCTTATTACTTGTAGTATAGTAGTATTTCTGTTGCTTAGACATAAGTATATGCTAACCTCTGTCCACGCGATGTACTTGCAGAGAGAATAAAACGTAGGCAGGGGAAGAGGACAACAGCGAAGAGAGAAGAGAAGTTGAAGGAAGTTCGACGTCACAGCAAAGTTTATGATGTGTTACTGACACGAGGTACTCCTGACTCTACTAGTAGTAGTAAATGTCGGGACCTAAGCACGCAAAAAAATGGAAGTATGTTTTCTCTCTTCTTCGATGCCTCTCATCTCTCCACCCCTCTCCCCTCGCGCACCGGCTCGGCTGATCTCTCCCTCTTCCATAGCGTGGTTCTCTGCACGTGTGCCTCGGTATAGCGGCTCTTTTTTTTCCTTTTTTGAGAGAAAGGGGGCTCTGTTTCTATGGCGTGTTCGGCAGCCGCGTTGGTCTGGAGTAGGAGATGAGTACATAGGAAGGAAACAACTTTGGTCCTTGGCGGCAAAAATATTCAAACTTTTCCGGTTTCGAAATTTTCACTTGCTTCCCAAATATCGGGAGGGAAAGGTAATTTAAAAGACAGGCCATTCACAGTAGTACTTCTTAACTTATCTTTTTCATCAAAAAACTATATAGTATACAGATAACTTTGAATATGGACCGTTAGATCAAGACTGGAAAATCCAAACATTGCTAACTGTTGTATCTTCTTTTCCATTCTTAGCATCTAGAAGATTCTATCGATAGTCCTAAGCACAACGAACATTGTTGTGCACAAACCTCAAAACACACTTCATTTCTTAGTTTCAGGGACCTTGTGCTAAATGCATGGACTTAGATATAATTTTCCATTTTACGTGGTCCTTGATGTAACTTGTACTTCCACCGAGCATGTTAACTGAAGCACCTCACTCTAGGGGGACCTATCACAGTTAGAAGAAAATGCAACCCTCCCAATTATCACACACAGTGGACCACGGTTTCATATACAATTCCATTTTTTAAGATTTCTAGCTAGCTTCGCACACTTCACTTAATTCATTGTCGATTCAACGAAGTTAGGTCAAACTTGAGCTACAAGTAAGCGCGGTAGATTAATTTATCTTGAATTAAATGTACATTTTGAGATAGATGGGTGCGTATTATCTTGTCAAACAATGTTGTCGGTGTGAGTTTACAACTATATTGAAAGAACATTCTCAATTTCCTGAGAGATGACGAGATTGTTCTTTTCCGTAAAGGAAGACCGAAGAATATGGATCTGAATGCCACAAGCTAGCAAGCTTCCAGACATATTAAGTGGACAAACATGTTGTACATAATTGATATTTCCACGTTTTATGAGTTTTCAAACGCCCTAGCTAACTCTGCCCTCTTGTGACTTTATGCCGATTTATCAAAATTAGGTCAAATTTGAACAGCGAGTAAACTTTAGGCTGTTTTGATAGATTTACTAAAAAGATTTTGGAGGTACCCATCGGGGGTCAATTAATATATTAGAAACCATCGAGAGTTTTGACAACAAGTTTAACTTCTTGCTAATATTATTCATCATATTAATAGGAGCATAAAGTTTGATTCTATAAATTTTTCCTTTTATTGAAAGAATTCTCAAAATTTAAGGGAGAAACTAATTAGAAACTTGACAACTTAACGAAATTAGGCCAAGCTTGAGCTACAAGTAGGCACGATAGATTGCTCTCTAATTAAATGTAATTTCACAGCGGTATATGGGTGCATCTTATTGTAGTAAATAATACCATCGGTGTGAGTTTCCAACTATCAAGAAATAACATTCTAATTTTTCTGAGTGATGACGATCGAGATTGTTCATTTCCAAATAAAAATTTTGAAGAATATGGATCTGAATGCCAAAATCCAAGCTTTCGACATATGTAGTGGACCGACATGTTATACTTATGATTAATTCCCATGTTTTAGGAGTTTTGAAACTTCGGTCTAGCTAACTCTGTCCACTTGAATGATTTTATGTCTATTTACCGAGATTAGGTGCAATTTTTGAACTACAAGTAAATTGTAGGTTGCTTTAAAGTTTACGAAAAAGCTTTTTGGAAGGTACCCACGAGGGAGTCACAACTAATATATCAGAAATCACCGAGATTTTAGATGACAGGTCCAACTTCTTGCTAAGATTTTTCATCTTGACAATTTAACAAAATTTGGCCAAACTTGAGCTACACAAGTAAGCGCGATAGATTTCTCTTCAATTAAATGTATTTTCAGAGGTAAATGAGTGCATCTTCTTGCAGTACACAATGTCATCCGTGTGGGTTTCAAACTATGAGGAAAGAACATTCAATTCTCAATTTTTTCGATTGATGAGAACATAGATATTTTCCACGAAGAAAAGTTTGAAGATTGGATCTGGATGCCACAAGCCAAGTTTACATATATATATTTGACCAACATGTTGCACTTATGATTCCTATGTTTTATGAGTTTTCAAACTTCCTAGCTAACCGAGCCCACTTGAATGAATTTATGTCTATTTATTAAAATTAGGTCAAATTTGATACTACAAGTAAATTGTAGGTTGCTTTGAAAGTTTGCGAAAAAGCTTTTGGGGGTACCCATTGGGGGCATAATTAATATATTAAACAACCGAGGGTTTTGATGATAGCTTCAACTTCTTCCTATGATTTTACATCTGGACAATTTAACGAAATAAGGTGAAACTTGAGCTACCAGTAAGCGCAATAGATTTCTCTTGAATTAAATGTCTTTCCAGAGGTTGATGGGTGCATCTTATTGTATTAAACAATTCCATCAGTGTGAGTTTCCAACTATGAGAAAAGAACATTCTCAATTTTCTAAGTGATGACGAGATTGACCTTTCCTATAAAGGAAGTCCGAAGAACATGGATCTGAATACCACAAGCCAAGTTTTCAGACATATACAGTGGACCAAAATATTGTACTTATGATCTCCCATGTTTTATGAGTTTTCAAACTTCCTATCTAACTCTGCCCACTTGAATGATGTAGCACCCCAGGCAAAACCATTACTAGAAAATTGCATGTCTTATCTTTGTGCATCATCATGCATCTATCTGTCTAAAACTATTTTGCTAAAAGATCTATTTTGTTTTCTAAAAATATCCCTCTCTTTATTCAAATGTGAAACCTCCGACTTCCGCGATATTTTTTTATCTAAAACTATTTACCAAGGTTTGAAAATAAAAATAAATATAGATATAATTTTTTTTATAAAATTAGGTGAGGCAGACACCGGTCTGGCCCAACTGCCCAACCGGAGTCCACGTAAAACCCCAGCAAAACAAACCCTAGCCTACCCCAAACCCTAAACCTAGTCCCACACCACCCCCACGCACACTCTTTCTCTCTTGGCCGCACCAACACGCTTCCGCCGCTCACCAACCCGCAACGCCCAGCACCGAACCCACTGACACGATCCACATACACGTTGCGCACTCCACGCACCTACCCGCGATCCCACCCCCATGACACGACCCGTAGCCCATCCAGTCACTAACCGACCCACACGAGGCGTGCTTCCCTCAACCTCGCTCGCAGCTTTGACATGGCCCCGCCCCGATCCGTACGCCACACCTACCCTCGGCCCCACCATCGTGCACAGCGCTCGACCGCATCCTTCTCACGCGACAAAATTAGGCGCACGCGGCCACATCGAGCTCCTCCCCACCTCCCTGCGCTGTTGCCACCCCTGGCAGCGCTCCGCCGCGTACATCACCTTACCTTCCCCGAAGCGGACCATTCTCGTGACCCCGCCACCGTCTGCCACCAGGAGCGCCTCCTCCTCGTCGCTCTCTCTCCGCCTAGTGCCTTCTAGAGGCTCGTCCTGCTGAGCTTACCGCAGCCAGCCGCCGCCCCTGGCCTCCAAGGCCGCCCTCGAGCTCGCCCCGCATCCCCATCGAGGCCCCCCTCGCAAGATCCGTCCCTCTCCTCTCCGCCCGGAGATCCACCCCGCAGAGCCCCGAGCCACGCCCACAGCCAAACTCTTGCCGATCGCCGCCGCAAACTCGACCTTCCAGTCTTCCCGCGTCGGTGTCGTACTCCTCCCTGCTATAGCCGAGCGCCTCCTACTGCCCTACTGTTTCCCCTGCTCGCGAGCATCGCCGGCGCCACCGCGAGCGAGACTGCACCCCGTCGGCCTCTGCCTTTGATTGTTGTGTGGTTCCCTCGGACGGTTGTCGTTGTGTGCTTCAGTTCTGCAGGTGTACATCTGGTAGAAGTTGCCTGTGACGTTTTTCCCTATGGCCACACATCGAGATCTCTGGAATGCCATGTTGTCCCATGGCGTTGATTTGTGTCTCTGTCTCGCTCCTAGTAATGATGCTTCCCAAGTCAGGAGTCGAGGACACATGTGACTCCAAGTTCCCCTACGACAAGATCTCCATTCGCCCGCGTGTGTCATAGGAATCCAAGCTCTTCAAGTCACCATACCAACATGGACACCGAAGCCTCGATCTTGGAACCGAAGACCGAACCCCGGAAAGCCAATTTCTTACTCACGGATCTGGACACCGAGTTCTCTTCACGGATCCGAAGACCCGGACACCGATCCCGTCGAACCCGAACCACCTCGTATCGAAGATCTCCGGATCAGTGTGTGACTCCTTTTCCTCGAAGACCTATTTTTTATAAATGATACATCTTATTGCATATTGAATTTTCATGCTTGCACATATATCATGTGGTTTGGGGGCTTTTAGCTGATTCACCTCATAATTAAATATAGAGATCATATGTGGGCTTTTCGAGTCTTATATTGGCTCTATTTAAGTTTGTGTAGAGAACCGGGACATATTTTGCCTTGTTAATACAACACTTAAATTGTGGGATATCTAACCAACATAAACCATCTAATTAATCGCTAGGACCCAATTTTTTGCTTAATATTGCTTAATTGCATCGCATATTTGTCATGTCATATATCATACATGCATCATGCCCGATCTTCTGACATAGTATTAAATAGTGCAACCGGTATTTCTTCTAGTGCTTTGCTTATTCACGGATTAGGCCAATGAGTTGATGCGAGTGTCGACTCGATCTTCGGATGAACCTTCGATTTATAGTATTTGCTTCCTCCTATTGATCTATTTGTGTTACAATGCTATAGATTCTGTACCCCTTTATACTTTCATGTAGCCTCTATATTGTCATGGATACCTCCTATTACTTGTTGTTTGGAATATACTCGGCCTTGCAAGTCATAGTCGCTTGCGCAGGTGTTGCTTCGCGTCGTCGATGTTCCACAGTTGTTGGAGGAATGTCTCATGCTTTATGGTGGAGTTGATCGTGGCTTTAATTACAGTTTAATAACTAATATTGAAAGTAGGTAAATAATGCAGAGGCACCGGTGGGCAATAGATGTTATTTGGTTTTAACCGCCCACTTGTATCCCGTAGGACCCAGAGTACTTGATACTTGTTTCTTGACTATCGCACTATCCGCATGCGGGACCATGAATCCCCTTATCCAGAGCTTGAGTCATAACTTATTTCTTGGGGCCACAAACTACTTTGGGGCATTATTACTATCATGTACTAATGCCATGCTATTGCTTTATTTACTACTGTTGCTTGTGGAGAGCGTTTACTACTGTACTATTTAGGAACCCCATGCCACGTTTCCACTGTATCGACAAGCCCAATCACACTTTCGGGTTCCTAGTCGTTTACATCCGTCACCACACACCCTGGTTCCATCGCGGAGCCAGCCGACTTCGTAGCGGGTAGCATAGTGGGGTAGCCCCCTGAAATATTTTATAAATCTTGTGATTGCTTTGTCGTGATTCCTTGTTGGGTTTTCATTTGGTTTTTCTGAGGTTGATCGTGCTTGTGTTTCTATTTGTGCACCCCTACAGGGTAAATCTTTCTGAAAGCCGTGTCCGCGGTTATGGACGACTTGGAGCACAGTATCTCGATCATAGATAACTATAACTAAAGTAGTGTTATAAATTTGACTTTGTGATGACTAGTAATCAGCTTCACTATAATGGTATGCAAATAAAAGTGCCAACAACTGCTGGTTTTGGGATGTCCCATGCTATTTGTATCTGACTAGTAAGTATTGCAACTAAAAAAGAATGGTTAACTAAAACTGCCCACTTCTTATGATGTCAGGATGACTCGTGCTATCCATATCTGACTAGTTATTGCCGCAACTATAACGGAATGAATAAAACTGCCAACGGTGTGAGTTCCTCGATGGACTTCCTCATTTGGTCTCGAGAGGGAAATATCAGGATGGGTATGTTTGGTGGTAGTATCAGGCTGGATCCAAATAAGTCCTTATCCCTCTCTGATAGCCAATAGTTGTATCGAGACTCTATAGGTTTTTTAGTGCTCACTGCGCTGCCGCTTTAGTCCACCATACCTATGTAGGCGAGAACCACCAAATTCTAAGACTCGTCGTGTACTGGCCTCAGTACTGACCGCTCTCTTTTACCTTTGCCCTTTTGCCGACACCCCTTTTGTTTAAGAAAGTTTGAGATCGACATCGTTAGCGGGGTTACCCTTCTGACTTGGCCTAGGCAAGGTTATGGACGCCATTGGTTATTTTTCAGGGCTCTTAGCCTAATCTGCATCTTATCCGTACTCAGATGTTGTATTGTTTTCAAAGGTGATTTGGATATTTGTATTGTATATCTTTATTCTTGACTCTTTGAGTCGCTGTTGTATATATCTGTTATGTGGGTTCCATCATGGACTAATGTGTAATGGTATTACTTAGTTTTCCACCCACACAAAAGTTCCTGGTGGACACCTTTGAATCTTTTCTATGCGGGTTTGGAGGGAATCACTAAAACTTGCATAGGGCTGATCCGAGGGTGTTACAAATGACTTTATGCCGATTTATTGAAATTAGGTCAAATTTTACTACTGCTAGTAAATCGTGGGCTGTTGTGTGATTTTTTTGAAAAAGCGTTTGGAGGTACCCGCATCGGCGGTCAATTAATATATCAGAAACCACCGAGAGTTTTGACGACTAGTTTGACTTTTTGCTAAGATTTTGCATCTTGAAAATTTTGAACCCCTTTTGAAAATGACCACATGAAATAAAGAAAAAGAAAAAATAAATTAAAAGATTTATGCATGGCACGTCCTATTATGTCATGTGCACTACGTGCCATGAAAGCGTTAACCATGGGATTTGACTAGTTTTGGAAAAAACAGCTTCGCAGTATTGTCCTACCATATATATAGATATTATCGGGTTTCAACCCGAACGACCAAGATTTATAGATGTGCAAAGAACCAATAATACACCCATAGTTTATAGATGTGGCCAAGTTTTATAAATGTTTTGAGCTTTACCTATTATAATTAAATATAGTGATGATATGTCATACTTCTGTATATTAGACATGTCTCACGTGCAAGGCACATGCTACTTACTGGTAGTACTAGGAAGAACATTGCTCAACCACCGGATTTTAAAACTGAGTATATTGCACGCGACAGTGTTAGTACTAGAGGGCAAAACTGAGTACAACCAAATTGCCAGTGTTACTCTCAAGGGTATAACCGAGTACACCTACATCGTCATAGTTTTATACACGAGGGAAAAAACGTGACCACGAAACGCGTGTTGCGGTGCACGGGGCGTTATTAGAGGACGCGTGTGGCCATGCACGATGCAGTAGCATACGCAGGTTACGCGGTACATGGTGGTGCAATGAAACTTCCCTTCCCTTCACCTTTATTATAGACGCCCTCTCCCTCTCGGCCTCCCCACATTCAGCAGCCGTCTCCACTATCCCATCACCTTCTGCAAACCTCCAGGAAAACCCCAACCATGCCGACGATGGAGAAGAAAGGCGTGTTGGCCATCGTCGCCTCCAAGTCCACCAGTGAGGATGTCATCGTCCTCGTCTAGACCCCCGTCGAGTCCCCGTCCTGGCCCCCGTCCCCGCTAACAGCATAGCCGTCGGTGAGGAGGCCCCCACCGGTCGCGGGAAGGTCCCGCTCGATTGGGACCTCTACGACGAGCAAGAGTACATATTCCCAGAGAACCCCTATGACACCAGCATCGTCGACCCATGGTTGGAGGTAACTAGGGTTTTCTCCCCTTCCCTTGTTCTTCCCCCATTCCCACCGTTGGATGCTAGATCGTTTGTTATTAGGGTTCGGCTGTTCGCATTTTCAATCGTTGGATGCTTGATCTTTTTATAGAAGATAATTCTCTTGTGTTTCGATGAATCCCCATGTTCATATTTCAACCCTATTTTATTTGTCCTCCAAGTTGTAGTTAAGGGATTCCCTAGTTGGTACTAGCGACGATATGTAGTTGGAATCAATATTTGATTTTGTTTGATATTTGGGGATTGGGGAATTTAACCCACCCGCTTAATTTATGCAAAAAATCATGGGATCTCAATCGGTTAATTTAGGCAAATAATCAATCCTAATAAAAAAGTTATCTCAATCATGTCCTTATTGTATGCTACTATTTTTTCCAACAGGTGGATAGCAGCGATGTCTGGAGCAATGACGAGTCCAAGCACACCAATACTCGTCAGGTGCTGAGGAGGCTGAAGTCCAGCCAGTACGACCACTACTTCGTCGGTGATGTCTATAGGTGCCCCTTCTGCGAGAGGAGAATCCACACCACCGACTTCAACTGCCTCGTGAAGCATGCCGAGGACGTGACCACCTGTGGCCACAACGTGAACGTCCATGCCTTCAGAGGCAAGCACAAGGCGCTCGGCTTTCACCTCTGCAACATCAAGAAGGTGGCCATAGAAGAGGGTCGCATGCCCCTGATCAATACCAAGGAGCAAAAGGTCAAGGGAATGGGTAGAAAGAAGTGGAGGAAGCGCCAGAGGGAGGAGGCGGATGCGAGGAGGTGCCACTGATGTTGTGTGTTGTTGCTGCTGTAAAGTAGCTTCTTTTGTATTTCCGTGTTGAACTTGTCTGATGCTGCTGTTGAGAAGCCTAATTGTCGAACCTTGTGAACTGTTGTACTACATATCCTATGTTAGATTTGCCTAATTCTTCTTTGTTTACTGAATGTGCTGGTTAAATTTTCTTCTCTAGATTTGCTACCAAACTGGGCAAAAACGAGGGACAAAATGAGCAATGAATGATGAAGAGAGAAGCTGCTGTAGAAGAAGGATACGAGAGAAGAGAGAGGTAGGAGGGGAAGACAATGAGCGGGATGACAGGTGGGCCCCAGGTTCATGTCATTGCTTAATTGTGGGCCCATCATGTTAGTTTAGCTGTTAAAACGCGATTAGCCAAAAAATATTTACCTATTTGTAACAGCTCGCCCCAAAAGCGGTACGTATCCGCAAAAAATTGCAGCGCACTAACCTATTACCCTGGCCCCAATTGTGGTAACAAATGTAATTTACTCGAGAAATGTGGGTTTATGTCCTTTCCTAAAACATAATAAAACTTATTTCTGGTATTATTTATAGCTAGTCTATGTGATGAGACAATATAATACTGAGCCTTGACCGCTTGCTAGTCTAGCTATAACTCCAGTCGATGTCCTCAATACAGTTGCGCACTACAGAAGATCGACGAGGCAACACGCAAAAACCCCTCGTTCAAAGAGCCTCCCATCTTCTCTATCTCCGACTTGGCCAACACTAGCTAGCTGCATTTTGGATCCTCTCGAGTTAGCGCGCACTTTGCAAATTTTGCTAGCCATTTATCGCCTGTGGAATCGGTTCTTGCAGGCCGTCATCACTCTCCTCCAAGAAACCCCAACAATAATATTTGAATCCTCCCTCGCCCCCTGTCCATCCGGACTAAATGGCGGATTCAACGCACAAGATTTGGTACGGTGGCTAGAGCAAGTTCGACGACGATTCCTTCAGAGAAATCGCTATGCGTATGGGCACTACCAGCACCATCCGGCTGGTTGCATGCTCCAAGGAGTTGCGCCGCCACGTCGATGGCAAAAATGGTAGCAGATGCCCCAACGACGACTGCGGGACATTGGTCGCCTTCCACGACTTCCTCAGCCACAAGATGGCATGCCTGCACGGCCTGTGCAACTTCCTTGAGCCTGTATGCGAGTTCGCCACCCCGACCACACCGCTCCTCGCCAACCTCGAAAAATCACACCCAATGGAAGTGCACAGTTTCCACAATGGCCTAGAACACAGGTACATCTCTCACCCTTTTCTGGCACCTGGCTCATGGAGAGTAGAGATGATTTATACCTTTGATCCGGATTACAGATGTAGATAGCTCCTTTTCCCTAGTAGACCTAGGTTTATCAAATCCTCGGGAAGCAGAAAGCAAAGTGAGATTACTTAAACGGACCTTCGGGAGTTTTAGAATTCCTTTTATGTTTTCACCGGACCAAGAGTTTGTGATCTTTTTGTTGTTGTTGACGATGGAGAGCGAGAGGGACTAGGGTCTTTGGTTTTCACCAGTAGATGTGCAAAACATCTGATAGGAATAAAAGATAATAGTAAAATATGCAAGTAATCGTTAGAGTAAGATAATTATATGTGGGTAGTGCATCCATAATTGTTATTGCCTCCGCAACCTCTTATAGCAATAACCTACTAGTCTCATCCATAGAATAAAGAGAACTAATTATATGCACAATGATGCCACCGTTAATCCCAAGTAAATCCCTCACATATAGCCGTACTACCCCTTCTGCCACTTGGGTTCCCAACCTGCAGATAAGTCATTACTCACACTCCTTATACCTGGATCAATCCTCGGGGTCTTGGGTACCTGAAAAGTCCTTATATTGAGGGAAGAGAGGGTACTATAATCATCATGTGATACGTCGTAAATGTATCTTTAATTTTTGATGTTTCATGCTTGTTTAGTATCTACGTTGCTTTGCTTTCTCTACACTTTCAGGTGTTTTATATATTTTCTGATACTAACCTATTAACAAGATGCCACAGTACCAGTTGCCCGTTTTCTTCTGTTTTTGGTTCCAGAAAAGGTAGAAAATCATATTCTCGGAATTGGACGGGACAAAAGCCAAAGTCATTATTTCACCCGGCACGACACAAACCTACGAAGCAGAGATGGAGGAGGACACCAGGGTGGCCACACCCTAGGTGGGCGCGGGCCAGTGATACGTCGGAAACGTATCTATAATTTTTGATGCTCCATGCTTGTTTAGTATCTACTTTTCTTTGCTTGTATACACTTTGAGGTACTTTTTACATGTTTCCTGGTACTAACCTACTAACAAGTTGCAACAGTGCCAGATGCCTGTTTTCTGCTATTTTTGGTTTCAGAAAAGTTAGTAAAGAAATTCAAAGTCAATTACTTTCCGTGGGGAACAAGAAGTCCATAGGGGAGCTGGGGAGGCCGGACAGGGCGGCCAGACCCACCCTAGGCGCGGGTGGGCCCTGCCCCGCGCCTGGGAGGGGTATGGGGCCCCTGGCCACCGCCCCGGCCTCCCCCTTTGCCTATAATAAGGCCCCGATGCATAAACCCTAAGTACCCGATCAAATCTCCACGAAACCTTCTATAGCCGCCGCCACCATCGTCCCTAGATCGGGGGGATCTGAAGTTCTTCCCGGCACCCTGCCGGAGGGGAGATCATCTCGAAGGCCTTCTCTCTGGTATGATGCGTGAGTAGTTCCACCTTGGACTATGGGTCCATGTAGTAGCTAGATGGTTGTATCTCCTCCTTTGTGCTTTCATGTATAGATCTTGTGAGCTCCGTTCATGATCAAGATCTAATCTATTTGTAATCATGCATGTTGTGTTTATGGGGATCCGATGGATATTGAGATTATTATGTTGGTTTGATTAATGGTTTTGTCTTTATGATTCTATCATGTCTGTGTTGTTCGTGATCTTGCATGCTCTCCGTTGTTAGTAGCTATCTTGGCCAAGTAGTTGCTAGTGACTCCAAGAGGGGGTATTTATGCTCGATAGTGGGTTCATGCCTCTAGTTTCCAAGGGAAGTGACATAAATCTCTTCAGTTGTAGATGTGTTGTTGCCACTAGGGAGAAAACAATGGTCTCTTGTTCATGGAACATGTGGACTGCTTACCTTACACACATAAGGTGGACTTCTAGTCATGGATGCAGTTGGATGGCGGTCTATGTATCTTGTTGTATTGCCAAATCGAATCTCATAGGATCTTTTTGACTAGTAATTGCATTGTTATGCCTTGCTCATTTCCTGTCAATTGCCCTGCTGTAATTTATTTACCCTTCATGCCATGTTATTTATCTAAGGAGAGCACCTCTAGTGAACTATGGACCCCGGTCCAATATTTACCATTGATACATCTTCCACTGTTACTTGTTTACTTGCTGCAAACCATTACCTTCCACACCATACGTTTAATCCTTTGTTACAGCAAACCGGTGAGCTTGACAACCTCACTGATTCGTTGGGGCCAAGTCTTGAGTTTGTGTTGTGCGGGTCTCCGCGTTGCTCGCAACACCTGTGTGACGTTTCCTTCCTCCTTCTGGTTCGATAACCCCGGTCTCAACTGAGGGAAAACTTGTTTCTTGCTCTTCACACCCTACGCTTGGGGTTACCAACGAAGTGCCACGTCGAGCATCATCAAGGCTTTTCTGGCGCCGTTGTCGGGGAGGCTAAGGACGTCTTCACAAGGGGAGTCCTTCACTTCCTTTATCTTTACTTTGTTTTTAGTTTGCTTTGTTTCTTTTGCTTGGCTTTGTTTTCATCTTTCCAAAAAACCCAAAAAAATTATTCTAGTTTGGTTTGCTTGCTTTATTCAAAAACACAAAAAAATTAGTTCCTGCTCTAGCTGCTGCTGCTGTTTTTGGCGTGCCCACCTTTGCCAAAATGAACTCTGCTGAGAACACCAAGTTGTGTGACTTTACTAGCACCAACAACAATGATTTCCTAAGCACTCCTATTGCTCCACCTGCTCCTGATGCTACCTTTTATGAAATTAAGCCTGCTTTATTGAATCTTGTGATGAGAGAGCAATTTTCTGGTGCTGGTTCTAATGATCCTGCTGCCCATCTCAATAGCTTTGTTGAACTTTGTGAGATGCAAAAGTATAAGGATGTAGATGGAGATATTATTAAGCTCAAGCTTTTTCCTTTCTCCTTGAGAGGGAAAGCCAAAGAATGGTTGCTTTCTTTGCCTAAAAATAGTATTGATTCTTGGACTAAGTGCAAAGATGCTTTTATTGTAAAGTACTATCCTCCTACTAAGATTATATCTATGAGAAGTGACATTATGAAATTTAAACAACTTGATAGTGAACATGTTGCTCCAGCTTGGGAAAGAATGAAGTCTTTGGTTAAGAATTGTCCCACTCATGGACTCACTGCTTGGATGATTATTCAGAATTTTTATGGAGGTTTGAACTTCTCCTCAAGAAATTTGTTGGATTCAGCTGCTGGAGGTACTTTTATGGGCCTCACTTTGGGTGCTGCAACAAGGCTCCTTGATAATATGATGGTTAACTACTCTGAATGGCATGTTGAGAGAGCTTCACATGGTAAGAAGGTAAATTATGTTGAGGAAACTTCCTCTTTGAGTGAAAAGATTGATGTTATTATGGCTATGCTTGTTAATGGGAAAGCTCCTATAGATCCTAATAGAGTTCCCTCAGCCTCTTTGGTTGCTCAAGAAGAGAAAGTTGATGTGAACTTCATTAGAAACAACAATTTCAAAAACAATGCATATATGAATAATTTTGGTAGCAACAACAATTATAGGCCTTATCCTCCTGATAATGGCAATTCCCATGGAATCTCTTACAATAATGCTAGAAGTGCCCCTCTAAACTTGAAGTCATGCTCAAAGACATCATTAGTAAACAAACCACTTTCAATAAGACTATAGAGGAAAAGCTTTTAACTATTGAGAAAAATATACCTCTTTGTCTGAAGCTCAGTCCTCTTTGATTAATAAAATGGCTGCTAAACCTGAAGCCATGGAAAATAACTTTGCTACTGCTCATGACATACAAGTTACTATTGATGAAAATGTTAGGCTGTTAGCTCAACTTCATGCTAAGTCGGAAAGGGAAGCTGAAATTGATAGAAACAATAGTGTGTGCACCATCACCACTAAACCACAAGTAGTCCATATTCCTCCTCCTACTATGCCTAAACCTATTGAGCCTACTACTAGTGATGCTAAGTTTGACTTTGATATTGATGGTTGCAATATTTCTGAAGTGATTATGTTCTTGCAAAAGCTTGCTAGAAGTCCTGATGCTAGTGATATGCATGTTGCTTTCACTAAACATATTACAGATGCTCTTGTGAAAATTAAGGAAGAGAAGCTAAAACAGAAAGCTTCTATTCCTAGGAAAGTAGAAGATAGTTGGGAACCCATTATTAATATGCAAGTAAATGACTTTGATCTCAAAGCTTCATGTGATCTTGGTTCTAGTGTCTCTATTATGCCTAGGAAGATTTATGAAATGCTTGATTTGCCACCATTAGAAGATTGTTATTTAGATGTCCCACTCAATGATAATGCTAAGAAGAAACTCATGGGGATTATTAATGATGTTCTCATTATGGTTAACAATGCTTATGTCCTTGTTGATTTCTATGTTTTGGATGTTGAATACAATGCTTCTTGCCCTATTACCTTGGGAAGACCTTTTCTTAGAACAGTTGGTGCCATCATTGGTATGAAATAAGGCACCATTAAATATCATTTTCCATTCAAGAAAGGTATTGAACACTTCCCTATGAGGAGAGAGAAGTTGCTTTTTTCTACTCCTTTGAAAGCAAGATTTGATGTTAATGCTTCTTCATTTGAAAATACTTGATTCTTCTTGCTTCTTGTGCCTAACTTAAAGCGTTAAAGAAAAGTACTTGTTGGGAGATAACCCAAGAATTTCCTTGAGTCTTGGAAGTTATTACTTCAGTAATGACCTCTCCTTATCCTTTTTGTTTGCTTTTTGTGCCAAGAATGACTTCTAATGAGAGGGAAGTAGGATTTGGGGAGTTGCTGTCCCGAAACAGATTTCTGTTCTCTACCAAACAAATTAGTGAGGAGTCTCTGTAACTCGGATTGATCTCAAAATTTACGAATAAAGTCCCCAGTATGTTAGATAACTTTTTTTAGTTCAACACTTTTTAATTTGAGCAACAGAAGATGTTTGAAAAAATCGGTTTCTACCTGCTAGTATGTTTTGACAGATTTCTACCATTATTTGCATTTGCTTCTTATTGATTCCTTTTTGAGTTCTCTTTAGGTGAATTGAGCTTTTTGAAGGAGTTACTACAGTAGATTGTGTTTTTAGTGAAAATCCTTGCTGTTCCAAAGCTTTGCCAGAGGTATAATATCTTTTGAATACACTAATGTTGCTAATGAAGATTGTGTGAAGTTTTGTATGAAGGAAAAATTTCAGGTGTAAAGAGAGAATGATGCAATGAGATGAAGAATGAAAAAAAGCTCAAGCTTGGGGATGCCACCATGGTGTCACCCCAAGAAATATCCAAGAGGTACAAGCATCAAAGCTTGGGGATGCCCAAGGCATCCCCTTCTTCATCAATAAAAAGCTCAGGTCTGTCTAGACACTTCGTTTTTATTGTTTCATGCACAATTGTGTTGTTCTTGGAGCGTCTTAGTTTTCGTTTGCTTTGCTTAGGTTGTTTAGTTTTCTTGAATAAAGAAGTTTGGACCCCCATTCTCGTTGTGTTGTTTTGCAAATAATTTGCTTGGTGTTGGAAAGGAGTAGTAAGTTCTTGCTTGAAGTGCAAGAGGAGCTTGCATTGACTGTGACTTAGACTTTAGCATGACATGCTAGGTGTTGTTTTGACCTTATGCTTAGAGATTATTTCTGTAGCATGTCTTGTTCCAAACAATTGGGATTGCTTAGTGTTCCTTGAAGAAATTATGCGTTGTTTTAGCATGCAAAAGCATAGTATTGTAGTATTCTCCTTTGATGCTTTGCTTGGGTTGACTTAGCACATGCTCACACCATGTTATGAGTATGACAAGTCACCATTAGCCTCTATGATCATTTAGTCCTTGACTTGTAGTACCACTCTTTGCTTTGATTAGTATGTTTTGTTGCTCTGCATGATTATGGCCATTATGGTCTCTTGCTAGATCGGGGATCTCCCTGCTTCCTTTACAAAAGGCCTTTCTTCCACCATTATTGAGTCTCCACCTTCTACCTTTAGGCACCATTAAGAGAGAATAGTTGTCATTCTGTGTGCAGTGTTCCAAATCTTATTAATTGATGCATATTATGATATTACTTGTTCTTGTGCTATTTGTTTCTAGTCATCCTTGTGAAATTTGAAGGTGTCCTATGCATCTATATTGCTACTCTATGAGGGACAAGCTGATTGCCACTATGCCATGTTTTCTGTATGTGAAACAAACAAACGTTTTTCAATGCATGTTATTCATGATCTTTGTTTGTAGCTTGTCATGTTGCATGCATAGTTACTATGTCCTATTTTTAGAACTCCGTGTTTCATGCACATGTTTAGAGTTCTTTGATCCCAGCTTTCAATTCTTGCAAATGGTTGGATCTTTATTGTGAGGGTGCATGCCACCTCAAAAATTATTCTTTTATCACTTATCTACTCAAGGATGAGAAGTAGTTAAGATTGGGGATGTTGATACGTCGGAAATGTATCTATAATTTTTGATGCTCCATGCTTGTTTAGTATCTACTTTGCTTTTCTTGTCTACACTTTGAGGTGCTTTTTACATGTTTTCTGGTACTAACCTACTAACAAGTTGCAACAGTGACATATGCCTGTTTTATGTTGTTTTTGGTTTCAGAAAAGTTAGTAAAGAAATATTCTTGGAATTGGACGGGACAAACGTTAAAGTCAGTTAATTTCCGTGGGGAACAAAAGTCTAGAGGGGAGTCTGGGAGGCCGGCCAGGGTGGCCATACCCAGCCTAGGAGTGGGTGGGCCCTGCCCCGCGCCTGGGAGGGGTGTGGGGCCCCTAGCTGGTGCCTCGGCCTCCCCCTTCGCCTATAAGAAGCCCCTGATGCAGAAACCCTAAGTACCCAATCAAATCTCCACGAAACCTTCTGTAGCCGTCGCCACCATCATCCCTAGATCGGGGGGATCTCAAGTTCTTCCTGGCACCCTGCCGGAGGGGAGATCATCCTGGAGGCCTTCTCTCTGGTATGATGCGTGAGTAGTTCCACCTTGGACTATGGGTCCGTGTAGTAGCTAGATGGTTGTAGCTCCTCCTTTGTGCTTCCATGTATAGATCTTGTGAGCTCCGTTCATGATCAAGATCTAATCTATTTGTAATCATGCATGTTGTGTTTGCTGGGATCCGATGGATATTGAGATTATTAGGTTGGTTTGATTAATGGTTTTGTCTTTATGATTCTATCATGTTTGTTATGTTTGTGATCTTGCATGCTCTCCGTTATTAGTAGCTATCTTGGCCAAGTAGTTGCTAGTGACTCCAAGAGGGGGTATTTATGCTCGATAGTGGGTTCATGCCTCTAGTTTCCAAGGGAAGTGACAGAAATCTCTTCGGTTGTAGATGTGTTGTTGCCACTAGGGAGAAAACAACAGTATCTTGTTCATGGAACATGTGGACTGTTTACCTTACACACTTTGCTTAAAGTAGTTATCTGTTGCTTGCAACTTAATACTGGAGGGGGTTCGCATGATAACTTGAAGGTGGACTTCTAGTCATAGATGCAGTTGGATGGCGGTCTATGTATCTTGTTGTATTTCCCAATTGAATCTCATAGGATCTTTCTGACTAGTAATTGCATTGTTATTCCTTGCTCAGTTCCTGTCAATTGCCCTGCTTTAATTTGTTTACCCTTCATGCCATGTTGTTTATCTAAGGAGAGCACCTCTAGTGAACTATGGACCTCGGTCCAATCTTTACCATTGATACATCTTCCAATGTTACTTGTTTACTTGCTGCAAACCATTACCTTCCACACCATACGTTTAATCCTTTGTTACAGCAAACCAGTGAGCTTGACAACCTCACTGATTCGTTGGTGCAAAGTCTTGAGTTTGTGTTGTGCAGGTCTCCGTGTTGCTTGCAACACCTATGTGACGTTTCCTTCCTCCTTCTGGTTCGATAACCTCGGTCTCAACTGAGGGAAAATTTGCTGCTTGCTCTTCACACCCTACACTTGGGGTTACCAACGAAGTGCCACGTCGAGCATCATCAGCCAGCCCTAGAGGCGCCCATAGGGGGTGTGGGACCCCTGTCCCTCCACCGACCTTGCCTCCTTCGCCTATAATAAGCCCCCGACTCAGAAACCCTAGATAATCGACCAAAAAATAATGAAAAGTTTCACAACGCCGCTGCCACCGAAGGGGAGATTCGGGGGATAGAAATCTCTATTCCGGCACCATGCCAGGACGGGGAAGTGCCCCCGGAGCCATCTCCATCGATCTCCACCACCATCTTCATCACTGTTGCTGATTCCAATGACGAGGAGAGAGTAGTTCTTCCTTGAGGCTAAGGGCTCTACTGGTATCTATGTGTTCATCTCTCTCTCTCTCTATGCATGATCATATTGTGGTCATGAGCTTTGTAATCTAGTAGATCTACCTTGCTACTCAAGTGATTCAATAGATCTCTGCTTTTCCCCACGTGTGTGAAAGTGACAGCGTGCACACCGTGTGTGGCACTTAGGCTAGATTACATATATATTTATCATGAGTATATTTGGAGTTGGATGTCTCTATGAAATTGTGGGGTTTTTTGGAACCATCTAACGCTCAAGGTGACAGTGTGGGGTTATCTAGATTGGGAAAGGTGGATTTTGAGGAGTGCTGTTATAGCCCTATCATGGATTAGAGTGTCCAACCGGAGAGTAGGTCACGGTAGTATCATGAAGAGAATATATTTATTGAGAGTGTTCACTAGTGAAAGTATGATCCCTAGGCCTTGTTTCTAAGCATTGAAACACCATTTGCATCTAGATTTTTTGCATGTTTGCTTGCTTCCATCTTTATTTCAGTTTGATTTTAGTCTCTCCCACGTCAACAACAAGTCAGAAGCTCTTTTATGGCACCGTTACCACTTATATTTCACTATCTCTTCGCCGAACTAGTGCACCTATACACCTGACAAGTGTATTAGGTGTGTTGGGGACACAAGAGACTTCTTGTATCTTGATTTCAGGGTTGCTTGAGAGGGATACCTTTGACCACTTCCTCCCCGAGTTCGATAAACCTTGGGTAATCCACTTGAGGGAAACTTGCTATTGTTCTACAAACCTCTGCACTTGGAGGCCCAACAATTGTCTACAAGAATGGAAGTGTGTATACATTGTAACATCCCAAAAATATTAAACTTGGATCATCAAACTCTAATCATCAAATTTAGGGTTAACAAAAACTTTTCTAATTAAAAATATGAAAGCATCCATATGTGTGTGTATTAAAATTTGGATTCTTTTGAATTGACATGGTTCTGTGTTTCTTTGCTTGTAAAATGATTCTTAGGTGAAATAAACATCATCTAAACAATCCCCAAACTTTTCCCAAAGACAAACAAGTAAAAACAAATAAATTAAGTGAATGGTCACTTTGGCCAAATTAACTCCCATGCCTACTTTGGCTATCCCTAAATTTCAGAACTTAACAGAAACATGTATGGATCTTTGCACCCCTTGATAGTACTCATAACAAGGTACCAAGGCCCACTTTGTGATCATCCAAAAACATTTAAATGCTTAGTTTAAATGATAGTTTAAAATTGAATCTATTTCATATGGGAAGATCCCACTATTTCAAAAACCACTCAAACAAGCTCAATTTTCAAAACACAAGCATCCACAGAACCCTCAACACATGCCTAGCACACCCACCAAAAATCTTTTAAAAATTCAAAACATAAGTTCATGTGGCCATTTCATCAAACAGGTTGCAGATTCAAACCAACAAAATCAAAAACACTATGTTGAGCAGTGTTTTGGGCCTAAATTGTTCCCTCTCTGGTTACAACTAGCCTTAGTAGATCATCTAGCAACTTTAAATAATCTCTAGCACCACTGTAAGCTGGCCAGTGTCATCAATGGAGAGCAGGACGAGAGCACCATTGCCACCCCATGGTCGATAGCAAGCTACGAGCAACACATGCCTCGCCAACCTTGTCTGGGAGCTAGCCAGCACCCCACCGCCACTCCCTGTCCCAGCCTCGAGCAATGATAGCTACTGGACCACACGCCCAGGCCATGCCAAGCCTCTCTGCGAGCATGCCGAGAGCGCGCCCGTGCGCCACACTCGACACACGCCCACAGACAGCGCGCCGCCTTCGCCGCATGCACGTGTGATCACCACCACCCCAGCAACCCCGTGGACCACACGCGCTATGCGCCATCAAAACCTCCGTTGGACAAGCTCAGAGCGCCGAAGCGTTCCGACCGATCAGCACCGCCCCACGCCTCTCCACCACGTCGTTGATCTTTGCCAGGGAGCACAACACCGTCCCCTACCGTCGCCCACGCTGATAGCCCTCTGTGCCGTCGACCACGACGAGCTCAGCCCGTGCCCGTCGGTCCCCTCTCGCCACTATAAATAGAGGCATCCCCCGCTCAATTTCTTCACACCATTCCACTCCCCTCTCACCCAGAACCACCCT
Organism: Avena sativa; assembly: GCA_916181665.1. Taxonomy (NCBI): domain Eukaryota; kingdom Viridiplantae; phylum Streptophyta; class Magnoliopsida; order Poales; family Poaceae; genus Avena; species Avena sativa. The sequence continues at coordinate 37,529,803 of OV702279.1, read as the reverse complement.
AACTCACTCCCGGAGCAAGGCGAGCAGCGCATCACCGGAATTTCACCAGAGCCCGCCGCTGCTGGAGAAGAAGGCAGCCATCGATTGGAGCCGCCCCAGGAGGAGCTGCCGGTGCCAGGAGAATCGTCGTCGTTGACTTTATCGTTTGCCCCCATCGCCGACCCTCACCTGAGCCCCGGTGAGCCTCCCACAACCCCCACCTTCCGCGTTAGGGTTCTGTCTCGCCGGCGCTGCCCGACGTGGACGATGAGTCGTAGCCGTTCGATTAGACTTAGATCGTGCGGACAAGATCGCCCCGTACCGCTTCGCGTGTTATGAGCCACTGACTGGTGGAACCCCCCTGTCAGTTGCGCCCTGCGCTGCGGAGTGACACCGGGCCGGCCCAATAACCTTTCCCGCGCAGCCCACTCGTTTGAATTTAGTTTTTTCTATTTATATTCAAACTCAGTTCTGTACCTAGTTTCAAAAATCAACCCAGCTCGATTCAGTGAACCAAATTGCATGAAACCAATTTTGTTATAAAGGTATTGAAATGCTTAAGCCAAGCCCGTTGGATTCAAGTCATTTGTATCTGTAGATCAACCTTGGTAAAAATAACAAGTCAGAAGCTTTTTTTTCCTTCAAACATTTTTCAAATTTCAACCATAATAGCTTTTGAGTTGATTCCAACTCTCAAAAATCACATTTGATCATACCTTTCCGAATATATAGAAACATATGGGTTTACTTACAGAAATAATGTCCAAGTAATAAAAGAATGCCACATCGGCATTTCTAGTCACTTTATTTAATTAAAATAAAAAGGTTAAACCTTTTTAAATTGTGACACCACTTTAAATCACAATCCCATGTACTGAAATATGTGGTGATGACATGTGTCAACATGATCCCATGTTTTAGTTGGAGAATATTAAATCTTAAGTAGTTTTTCAATGAGTAGAAATTACTTTTCTAAACAAATGAATAAATAAGACAAATGCTTTATTCTTGTGATATTAGTGATGATGCTACATCATCTATAGAACACCTTTGTTTGATGATTGAAAATAGTTAAGTATTGTTTGGTGATTGTGTACCTCGTATTTATTCATAGACGCTAGTACCGACCAAGGATACGAGGAGGAAGGAGGATACTACGAAGAAGAAGCCGAGGAGAACTTCAACCACTGCGCTGCACAAGGCAAGCTGATACTGATACCTATGAAAGCCTAATACTACTAGTTGATTGAGCAAGCTAACACTTGCAAGATACTCTACTTTAGCAAGCCTATACTGATCCTGATGCAAGCTAATACTTGCTTGTTACTATGACCACTAGATGCCTTAAGCATATGTGATCATACCCACTTGATACCCCTCCTAGTTTTACTTGCAAGCTTTATACTTTATTTCTTTATCAAAGCTATTACTTAGAGTCTACTTAAGTGACTTGTAGATTCTAGGAAGATAATTGAAGGTTGCATAAAGAGCATTAAATTTGGCCTAAGCTAGATAATCTTGATGTCACCCTAAGGCATGAGATTGAACCTAGTTAAACTACACTTGTTTACCACCCCTCATTAGTACTCACCCCCACTTGTAGATGCTAGTGCTAAGCATAAAACTTGATCAACTTTAGATGGGAATACTTGGTGGAAAATGGTTATGAAAACCTTAGAACGATGAGTCATTCTACTGAGATGTTTTGACATGTGTTTCCGAACACCAGATGATTTTGATGATGAAAATGTTAAGGCATGAGCCTTAGCCCTTTATAAAACTGATTGTTGTCTAGATGCGATACCATTCCAATTTTACCGTACAACCACAATACCCGAAATTTGGGTAGGGTTTGACTGGAAACTTATATACTTTAGTATGGGTTCCCTCACGGCCAAGGTCTGAGCTGAGGCTGCCTTGTGAAGATTGTCCACCTGTGCAGTACCCAAGATGATAGTTGGTCATGGTTGGGAGGCCAAACTCACAGGAGAGGTTCTTATACTAGGGCGTGTAATTGAAAGGTTAGGATTGATTATCCGCATACTAAGTATGGTGAATTCAGGATTTGTTCCTGACGGATGTATCGAATGTTGTGGTGAAAATGTACAATCTCTACAGAGTGTCAAACTATTCGAATAGCCGCGTCCGCGGTTATGGACAGTTGGAGTGGCCATACTGTTTCCCCGTCAGATGTTTTCAAAACGACTTGTCAAATGAGTTGAGATTTTGACTTGACCAAAACAGAGTTGTGATATGAAATTCAAGTTACCACTTAGGTGTTATAAAATTTCAACTAGCTTTTCTTGCTTCTGAACTTAGTAGAGCTAAATCTGGCTTTTTGCAAAACAACCCTAGATCTTAGTATCCTATTACAAAAAACCCTTCACTTGTTAGTACTAGTTTGCGAGTACTTAAAGAGTACTCATGGCTTTGTCCCTGGCTATTCCCGTGGCTAGACTATGAAGAGGAGTACCAGGACGAAGGACCCCAGGAAGGTTACGACCACTAGGATCATCTCCCATCGTCAGCATTGCCTGTGACCCCGAAGATGGAGCTTCGCCTACTCTACCATTATTATTACGTATTTCCGCTGCTTGAGTTGTATTAAGAACTGGATCCTGAGATCCTTATTTGTGTAAGACCTTATGTATGGTTTGTAATGGATGATGTACTATGGTATCGAAATCTGTTATGTCTCGCAAAAATGGTAATCCTGGGATTGCGATGTATGGCATAACAGGCATCTGGGATTAAAAATCCGGGTGTTGACAAGTTGGTATTAGAGCCATCCTGACCATAGGAGACCCTAGTGAGACTGGGCATTTGAATCAAAAACTTAGTTTCAAAACCAAAGGAAACAAATATTTACAAAAACTTATTCCCATTCTTATCACTTTGATTCTTTAGTATAAACTCATGTTCTTCAAAAACTCTTGCAAAATACATAAAAATTGACACACTTGATCACTCTACTAACTTACTCATTCTATATTCTTTTAGATGGACGTGAAGTACAGCAAGTTTTATCAGTTGGGGAATGGAGGAGACCTTATCTTTGAACGGGATTTGGACCAGCTTTCGGAACTTCTGGAGAGTCCGCACCCCGAGTTCTTTGGAGCTCATCTCAATGATCAAGGAGGAGAAGATCTGCAGTTGCTAATTCTTGTAAGTCTCCGAGGTAAGATTGAACCTCCCACTGCTGAGGGAATTCAGTTCACCATAAGAGAGAACAATTGTCTCGATGGACTTGTCAGGGCCATGCAGAAGCTCTTGCCCATCTATGTGGGCAGAGTATCAACCAGATCAAGGGTACCCGCTTTGAGTTTTGTCCAAGGTGTGATGCTATGGGACAGCCACTGGAAGCCCCATACCACCCCGAGCTGAAGACTCAGTTGGACCACCTTAGCTTCATGATGTACGATCGTCAGCAGGAATTGGACAATTTCCATGACTACTCCAACCACAAGTCCGCCATCATCAAGACAAAGGATCAGTTCATCGCCATGCTAGCAAAGGATCGCAAGTCTCGCCATCGTCAGCTTGACAAGAAGGAGCGCATCATTGCCCGTCTTCGCCACCGTATCTCGGATTTGGAGGAGACCATCCACGAGAGAGACATGCAGTTGGAGGAAAGGGAGAATGTCGGAGAGGATCTTCGTGGAGACCCCTACTCCTATCTCAGTGATGATGATGATTTTATGGAGGATCAGGCTATGGACTTCTTCACCGATGAGGATGATTTCGCCTTCATCGATGACGATGAGGATGACGAGGATGACAACTACACCGACTCCAAGGAGTAGTAGCACTTGAGCACTAGCGTAGTGAGTTGTATTCGGTCCCACTGTATCGTAGTTTCTAGAATGGTTCTTAAAACCATCTATTTTTCTTGTTTTGTGGTGTGTGTTTGTATCGTGTGCTATGAATGAAAAGCAAGTTGCTAGAAAATTTTAGTCAAACTTTAAAAACTTTCCAAAGTCCCGGAACCTTAGAAATTTCCCTCTTTTCTCATGATCTATCTCAATCTTCAGATGCCACGCGGAGGAAGTGGTTCATCCCCGGACCCGATGTTGCAGATCCTGCAAATGTTGGTTTCTGACCGTGAAGCTGAAAGAGCTGAACGTCAAGCCAACCTAGCCACCCTTCAGCAGATAGCTCAGCTAGCCCACAACAATCAAGGCCAAGGAAATCAGGACAACCATGGATCTAAGCTCAAGAATTTCCAGAATACCAACCCACCTGTTTTCACTAAGTCGGAAGAGCACTTAGACACAGATGATTGGCTGCAAACCATGGAAAACAACCTAGAAGTCGCCAGAGTGGAAGCTAATGAGAAAGTTCTGTTCGCCACCCACTATCTAGATGGAGATGCAAGAGTATGGTGGAACAGCGTTCGTGCAATGACCGGAGGATAGATGATGACCTGGGAGGAATTCAAGGTCAAGTTCAGCAGAACCCATGTGCCACCAGGTTTGATCAAGAGAATGAGAGATGAGTTCAGAGAACTGAAGCAAGGACGGATGACCGTAGTGGAATACCGTGACAAATTCTTGTCATTAGCTAGGTATGCCCTGGATGAGATCGACACCGAAGCCAAGAAGAAAGAGAGATTCTTGAATGGTCTGCACGATGAGATGCAGACTGTGTTGGTCAATATCCCCTTTGCGGATATTGAAGCCCTTGTCGACTCTGCCATCCATATGGAAGGAAAGATCAACCAAGCCAATGAGAACCGCAAGCGTCGCATGATGCATCAGCCAAGAACCCATCAGACCCCAAAGTATCGCCCCAACCCATCTCCAGGATTTGCCCCTAGAAACAACCGACCCCCAATGAATCGTCCAACCTATCCCAACCGTGGAAACCCAAGACCCAGAGGAAATCACAACAACCCCAGCAACTCTGGCAATTTCAACCGTGCCCCACCCAAGTTCAAAAACAACAATACTACCGCCAACACCAACACTGCCCCGAGGACTGGAAGCAATGTTGTGCCTGTTGCAGCAAAGGACAAGTCGCAAGTGACTTGTTATGACTGTGGAAATAAAGGCCACTACTCCAATGAGTGCCCCAAGAAGAATGCCGCAGCCCCCAATGCAAATGCCCTAGCTCAGCAGCAGCGTCGTGTTCAGCCCAGAAGAAGGTTTGCCCCAGAAAACTTGCTCAACCGCAATGGCCGTCTTTTTCTCATGCATGCTGAAGAATCCCAGGAAGCGCTAGACGTCATGCTGGGTATGTTTTCTGTTAATTCAGTACTTGCAAGAGTGTTGTTTGACTCTGGTGCATCGCACTCGTTTGTCACCGAAAAATTTGCATGCACTAGTAAGATTCAACCAACCAAACTGAAGCATGTTATGATTGTTCAAATCCCCGGTTCAACCACGAAAGCTAGGCAAATTTGCAAAGTCGTCCCTATCCGAATCCATGGCATAGATTTTTATTGTAATCTGATAGTACTCGGAACTAAAGGTTTGGAAGTAGTACTAGGAATGGATTGGATGTCCAAACATAAAGGATTAATTAACTATGCCAAGAAAGCCATAACCATGACCAGTACAGCCGGAATATCAGTCGAGCATGTATCTGAAACCTTACCTCGTCAATTCAAGTGCAACAAGAGTATAGCCCAACCTACCATTGACCAAGTCTGGATAGTCTATGAATACCCCGATGTATTTCCAGATGTTTTGCCCGGTATGCCCCCAGATCGGGATATCGAGTTTATCATTGAACTAATCCCCGGAACAGGACCCATAGCCCAGTGACCATATAGTATGAACCCGTCTGAGCTAGCAGAACTGAAGAAGCAACTAGATGCCATGTTGGAAATTGGATTGATTCAACCAAGTGCGTCACCATGGAGATCACCTGTCTTGTTTGTGGACAAGAAGGATGGAGGTAACCGTCTGTGTACGGATTATCGGAAGTTGAATGATGTCACTATCAAGAACAAATACCCATTGCCCAAGATAGAAGATTTGTTTGATCAGTTGACCGATGCCAAAGTGTTTTCTAAGATTGATCTTAGAACCGGCTATCATCAACTCAAGATTCACGCAGAGGATATTCCCAAGACTGCCTTTACCACCAAATATGCATTATACGAGTATATCGTCATGTCTTTTGGATTAACCAATGCCCCTGCTTATTTCATGAATCTCATGAATAAGATTTTTATGGACTTCCTAGATAAGTTTGTCGTTGTTTTCATCGATGACATTCTAATTTATTCCAAGTCAGAAGAAGAACATGAGCTACACCTAAGGACCATTCTTGGAACCCTTAGAGAGCATCAGTTGTATGCCAAGTTTAGCAAATGTGAATTCTGGTTACAGGAGGTAGGATTACTCGGCCACATTGTATCAGCCGGAGGAATTGCCGTTGACCCTGCAAAAGTGAAAGATGTCGAAGATTGGCAAGCCCCAACCACTCAGACCCAAGTTCGTGCATTTCTCGGATTGGCGGGATATTACCGCAAGTTCGTAGAAGGATTCTTGAGTATCGCCAGACCCATGACCCAATTGCTGAAGAAGGACAAGAAGTTTGAATGGACAGACAAATGTGAAGCGAGTTTTCAAGAACTCAAGAGGAGATTGATTTCAGCCCCAATCTTAGCCATGCCAGATATCACGAAGCCTTTGATGTGTATTGTGATGCATCCAAGATCGGTCTCGGATGTGTGCTAATGCAAGAAGGCAAAGTTATATCTTATCTATCTCGACAACTGAAACAACATGAGCAAAATTACCCAAGCCATGACCTCAAACTCGCAGCCGTAGTTCTAGCCCTGAAGACATGGAGGCATTACCTGATGGGAAATCGTTGTGAGATTTATTCGGATCACAAGAGCCTGAAGTATATATTCACTTAGAAGGATATGAATATGAGACAGAGAAGATGGATTGAGCTAATCAAGGATGACGATCTAGACATTCACTATCACCCCGGTAAAGCCAACGTGGTAGCAGATGCCCTTAGCAGATTGCCGTGCCGCTTGATCTCCATGATCTTGAAGGAGCAACCAATCTTGCACAAAGAGATGGAAGATTTTCGAATGGAATTAGTGAGTGAAGTATTTTTGGCTAGCATAGAACTTCAACCCACTATGATCAGCCAGATCAAAGAGGCGCAGAAAGGAAATGCTAGTATCGACGGAATCAAGCATCGTATCGGTACAGGCAAAGTACCAGGATTCACCAAAGACGAAGGAGTTCTGTGGTACAAAGGACGCCTTTGTGTACCTGCAGATTCTGAGTTGAAAGAAGTTATTCTGAAGGAAGCTCATGATACTCTTTATTCTATCCACCCCGGAGGAACGAAGATGTATCAAGATTTGAAGGAACAATTTTGGTGGCATAAGATGAAGAGAGAAATCGGAAGCTATATCGCCAAGTGTGATATATGTCAGCGAGTCAAGGCGGGACATCAAAGACCCGCTGGATTGTTGCAACCATTGAAGATTCCGGAATGGAAATGGGATTCCGTTGGAATGGACTTTATCACCGGATTGCCTACTTCTATTAGGGGAAATGACTCTATCTGGGTCACAGTGGACAGATTGTGCAAAGTCGCCCATTTCTTACCCGTCAACACCACATATCAGAGTTCGAAGCTAGCGGAGTTATACATCGCTAGAATCATCAGTTTGCATGGAGTTCCCAAGAACATCGTATCAGATCGAGGAACTCAGTTTACCTCGAGGTTCTGGAAGAAAGTACAAGAAGGTTTAGGAACCCGACTAGATTTCAGCACCGCTTATAACCCTCAGACCGACGGACAAACGAAGCGACTAAATCAAATACTCGAAGATATGCTGAGAGCATCTGTGTTAGAATATGGATCTAAATGAGAAGACTGTCTACCATTCGCAGAATATTCATACAACAACAGTTATCAAGCTAGTTTGCAAATGGCCCCATTTGAATTCATGTACGGAAGAAAGTGTCGCACCCCTTTGAAATGGTCGAAAGTAGGAGAGTCAGATTTTTGGACCCGACATCCTACGAGAAGCAGAAGAGAAGGTTCACAAGATTCGTGAGCACCTCAAGACCGCCCAGTCCAGACAAAAGAGTTACACCGACAAGAGACGTCGAGACCTCGCCTTCAACATAGGAGATTTTGTGTATCTGAAAGTGTCACCATTGAAAGGAATGCAGCGTTTCCAACTACAAGGAAAGTTAACCCCCAGATATATCGGACCCTTTAAGATTCTGAACCGTCGAGGATAAGTGTCGTATCAATTGGAACTACCCGAAGAGATGTCAGCCGTGCACAATGTGTTCCATATCTCATTACTTCGCAAGTGCGTCGAAGTTCTAGAGAAGACTGAAGTGTTCAAGAATATTGATCACCGGACCATAGAGATCAACGATGACCTGACCTATTATGAAGTACCTATCCGTATTTTGGAATAATCTTTCAGAACTACCAGAACCCGGAGCATCAAGTTTCTCAAGATTCAGTGGAGCAACCACACAGAAGAGAAAGCTACCTGGGAGCGCGAAGATCACATCAGGAAGGAGTTTCCCGATCTCTTCAAATCCTAGGTAATCTTTTCGTCCCTTTTCAAATCTCGGGACGAGATTTTGTTTAAGGGGGGAAGGTTTGTAACATCCCAAAAATATTAAACTTGTATCATCAAACTCTAATTATCAAATTTAGGGTTAACAAAAACTTTTCTAATTAAAAATATGAAAGCATCCATATGTGTGTGTATTAAAATTAGGATTCTTTTGAATTGCCATGGTTCTGTGTTTATTTGCTTGTAAAATGATTCTTAGGTGAAATAAACATCATCTAAACAATCCCCGAACTTTTCCCAAAGACAAACAAGTCAAAACAAATAAATTAAGTGAATGTTCACTTTGGCCAAATTAACTCCCATGCCTATTTTGGCTATCCCTAACTTTCAGAACTTAACAGAAACATGTATGGATCTTTGCAACCCTTGATAGTACTCATAACAAGGTACCAAGGCCCACTTTGTGATCATCCAAAAACATTTAAATGCTTAGTTTAAATGATAGTTTAAAATTGAATCTATTTCATATGGGAAGATCCCACTATTTCAAAAACCACTCAAACAAGCTCAATTTTCAAATCCCAAGAATCCACAGAACCCTCAACACATGCCTAGCACACCCACCAAAAATCTTTTCAAAATTCAAACCTTAAGTTCATGCGGCCATTTCATCAAACAGGTTGCAGATTCAAACCAACAAAATCAAAAACACTATGTTGAGCACTGTTTTGGGCCTAACTTATTCCCTCTCTGGTTACAACTATCCTTAGTAGATCATCTAGCAACTTTAACTAATCTCTAGCACCACTGTAAGCTGGCCATTGTCATCAATGGTGAGCAGGCCGAGAGCACTATTGCCACACCATGGTCGACAGCAAGCTACGAGCAACACTAGCCTCGCCAACCTTGTTTGGGAGCTAGCCAGCACCCCACTGCCACTCCATGTCCCAGCCTCGAGCAATGACAGCTACTGGACCACATTCCCAAGCCATGCCAAGCCTCTCTACGAGCATGCCGAGAGCACGCCCGTGCGCCACACTCGACACACGCCCACAGACCGCGCGCCGCCTTCGCCGCGTGCACGCGTTATCACCACCACCCCAGCAACCCCGCAGACACGCCCGTTCGCCGCCGCGTGGACCACGCGTGCTGTGCGCCATCAAAACCTCCGTTGGACACGCTCAGAGCGCCGAAGCATTCTGACCGATCAGCAGCGCCCCACGCCTCGCCACCACGCCGTTGATCTTCGCCAGGGAGCACAGCACCGCCCCCTACCGTCACCCACACCGATAGCCCTCTGTGCCTTCGACCACGACAAGCTCAGCCCGCGCCCGTCGGACCCCTCTCGCCACTATAAATAGAGGCATCCCCCGCTCGATTTCTTCACACCATTCCAGTCCCCTCTCACCTAGAACCACCCCACCTCACTCCCAGAGCAAGGCAAGCAGCGCATCGCCGGAATTTCACCGGAGCCCGCCGCTGCTGGAGAAGAAGGAAGCCATTGATTGGAGCCGCCCCAGGAGGAGCTGCCGGTGCCAGGAGAATCGCCGTCGTCGACTTCGTCGTTTGCCCCCATTGCCGACCCTCGCCTGATCCCCGGTGAGCCTCCCACGACCCCCACCTGCCGCGTTAGGGTCCTCTCTCGCTGGAGCTGCCCGACGTGGACGATGAGCCGTAGTTGTTCGATTAGACTTAGATCATGCAGCCGAGATCGCCCCATACCACTTCGCATGTTATGAGCCACTGACTGGTGGAACCCCCTGTTAGTTGCGCCACGCACTGCGGAGTGACACCGGGCCGGCCCAATAAGCTTTCCCGCGCAGGCCACTTGTTTGAATTTAGCTTTTTCTATTTATATTCAAACTCAGTTCTGTACCTAGTTTCAAAAATAAACCCAGCTCGATTCAGTGAACCAAATTGCATGAAACCAATTTTGTTAGAAAGGTATTGAAATGCTTAATCCAAGCCCGTTGGATTCAAGTCATTTGGATCTGTAGATCAACCTTGGTAAAAATAACAAGTCAGAAGCTTTTCTGCCTTCAAACTTTTTCAAATTTCAACCATAATAGCTTTTGAGTTGATTCCAACTCTCAAAAATCACATTTGATCATACCTTTCCGAATATATAGAAACATATGGGTTTACTTACAGAAATAATGTCCAAGTAATAAAAGAATGCCACATAGGCATTTCTAGTCACTTTATTTAATTGAAATAAAAGGTTAAACCTTATTAAATTGTGACACCACTTTAAATCACATTCCCATGTACTGAAATATGTGGTGATGACATGTGTCAACATGATCCCATGTTTGAGTTGGAGAATATTAAATCTTAAGTAGTTTTTCAATGAGTAGAAATTACTTTTCTAAACAAATGAATAAATAAGACAAATGCTTTATTCTTGTGATATTAGTGATGATGCTAGATCATCTATAGAACACCTTTGTGTGATGATTGAAAATAGTTAAGTATTGTTTGGCGATTGTACCTCGTATTTATTCACAGACGCTAGTACCGACCAAGGATACGAGGAGGAAGGAGGATACTACAAAGAAGAAGCCGGGGAGAACTTCAACCACTGCTCTGCACAAGGCAAGCTGATACTGATACCTATGAAAGCCTAATACTACTAGTTGATTGAGCAAGCTAACACTTGCAAGATACTCTACTTTAGCAAGCATATACTGATCCTGATGCAAGCTCATACTTGCTTGTTACTATGACCACTAGATGCCTTAAGAATATGTGATCATACCCACTTGATACCCCTCCTAGTTTTACTTGCAAGCTTTATACTTTATTTCTTTATCAAAGATATTACTTAGAGTCTACTTAAGTGACTTGTAGATTCTAGGAAGATAATTGAAGGTTGCATAAAGAGCATTAAATTTGGCCTTAGCTAGATAATCTTGATGTCACCCTAAGGCATGAGATTGAACCTAGTTAAACTACACTTGTTTACCACCCCTTATTAGTACTCACCCCCCACTTGTAGATGCTAGTGCTAAGCATAAAACTTGATCAACTTTAGATGGGAATACTTGGTGGAAAATGGTTATGAAAACCTTAGAATGATGAGTCATTCTATTAAGATGCTTTGACATGTGTTTCCGAACACCAAATGATTTTGATGATGGAAATGTTAAGGCATGAGCCTTAGCCCTTTATAAAAATAATGGTTGTCTGGATGCGATACCATTCCAATTTTACCGTACAACCACAATACCAAAAATTTGGGTAGGGCTTGACTCGAAACTTATATACTTTAGTATGGGTTCCCTCACGACCAAGGTCTGAGCTGAGGCTGCCTTGTGAAGATTGTCCACCTGTGCAGTACCCAAGATGATAGTTGGTCATGGTTGGGAGGCCAAACTCACAGGAGAGGTGCTTATACTAGGGCGTGTAATTGAAAGGTTAGGATTGATTATCCGCATACTGAGTATGGTGAATTCAGGATTTGTTCCTGACGGATGTATCGAATGTTGTGGTGAAAGTGTACAATCTCTACAGAGTGTCAAACTATTCGAATAGCCGCGTCCGCGGTTATGGACAGTTGGAGTGGCCATACTGTTTCCCCGTCAGATGTTTTCAAAACGACTTGTCAAATGAGTTGAGATTTTGACTTGACCAAAACAGAGTTGTGATATGAAATTCAAGTTACCACTTAGGTGTTATAAAATTTCAACTAGCTTTTCTTGCTTCTGAACTTAGTAGAGCTAAATCTGGCTTTTTGCAAAACAACCCTAGATCTTAGTATCCTATTACAAAAAACCCTTCACTTGTTAGTACTAGTTTGCGAGTACTTAAAGAGTACTCATGGCTTTGTCCCTGGCTATTCCCGTGGCTAGACTATGAAGAGGAGTACCAGGACGAAGGACCCCAGGAAGGTTACGACCACTAGGATCATCTCCCATCGTCAGCATTGCCTGTGACCCCGAAGATGGAGCTTCGCCTACTCTACCATTATTATTACGTATTTCCGCTGCTTGAGTTGTATTAAGAACTGGATCCTGAGATCCTTATTTGTGTAAGACCTTATGTATGGTTTGTAATGGATGATGTACTATGGTATCGAAATCTGTTATGTCTCGCAAAAATGGTAATCCTGGGATTGCGATGTATGGCATAACAGGCATCTGGGATTAAAAATCCGGGTGTTGACAGACATCAAGCTCTTTTCTGGCGCCATTGTCGGGGACGTAAGGTAAAAGGTACTCACATCCTCTTGGTGTGTGAGTGCTCGAAATTATTTCCTTTAGATTCTACAATTTTGTCTTTTTGTTTCTTGTTTTCACTAGTTAGGCTTAATGGAAAACAACAAAATTAGAGAGCTTTATAGTATCTATCTTGAGTTAGGACATGAAGTGTTTGAAGAGAAAATTAAAAAACCTATGGAACTTTATTTGCATGCTAATAGCAATGTTATTAGTATGAATTCTTTGGACACCATTATTGCTAATACTATGGAAACGTCTAAGCTTGGAGAAGCTAGTTTTTATGAAAATGATCTTTTTAGTTCCCCAGCTCTGGAAGATAGATATTCTATTGCTTATGATGATACCAGACCTCCAATATATGATGATTACAATGATGAGTATGATATTTTCAGTCCACCTACTATTGAGGAGAAAATTAGTTGTGATTACAATATGCCTCCTATATTTGATGATTATGGTGATGTGAATATTAATGATATCTATTTTGTTGAATTTGCTCCCACTACAATTAATAAAAATGACTATGCTTGTACAAAGAGTAATAATTTTATGCAAGTGGCTCATGATAAGAATGTTTTATGTGATAGTTATATTGTTAATTTTATTCATGTTGCTACTGAAAGTTATTATAAGAGAGGGAAACATGGTTTAATGTATCTCAACAATATTAAGTTTCCCCTCTTTATGTTGCAAATTTTGAATTTGCACTTGTTTTGCTTTCCTATGCTTGTTGCTTTGTGATTTCCTGACTTGTTTCTTTACAAGATTCCTATGCATAGGAAGTGGGTTAGAGTTAAATGTGTTTTGAATTTTCTTCTTGATGCTCTCTTTTACTTCAATTCATAATTCTTATGTGAGCATCTTCTCAAACTATCAAGCCTAACTTAAAGGCGTTAAAGAAAAGTACTTATTGGGAACCCAAAAGTTTTTTTGAGTCTTGGAAGTTATTACTTCTGTAATAACCTCTCCTTATCCTTTTTTGTTTGCTTTTTGTGCCAAACATAACCTCTAATGAGAGGGAAGTAAGATTTGGGGAGTTGCTGTCCCGAAACAGATTTTTGTGCTCCACCGTAAAATTTCGTGAGGAATCTCTGTAATTCGGATTGAGCTGATATTTTGTTAATAAATCCTCCAGGTTGTTATCTAACTTTCGTTAGTTCAACACTTTTTTATTTGAGCAACAGAAGGTCTTCGAAAAAATCGGTTTTCACCTGCTGGTCTGTTTTGACAAATTTCTGCCATTATTTGCATTTGCCTCTTCATTGATTTCCTTTTTAGTTCTCTTGGGTAACTTGAACTTTTTGAGGGAATTGCTACAGTATCTTGTGTTCTTAATGAAAGTTTTTCTGTTTTAAAACTAAACCCAAAGGTTTATTATCTTTTGACTACACTAATGTTGCTAATGAAGATTGTGTGAAGTTTTGTATGAAGGAAAATTTTCAGGTGTAAGGAAAGAATGATGTAATGAGATGAAGAATGGACAAAGCTCAAGCTTGGGGATGCCACCCCGTGTCACCCTAAGAAATATTCAAGAGGTCAAGCGTCAAAGCTTGGGGATGCCCAAGGCATTCCCTTCTTCATCAATCAAAATCTCAGGTCTCTCTAGACACTTCGTTTTTATTGTTTCATGCACAGTTGTGTTATTCATGGAGCGTCTTTGTTTTTGTTTTTAGTTTTCTTTTGTTTAGTTTGCTTGAGTAAGTTGGTTGGATCCTAGCACACTTATTTTGGAGAGAGACACACTCTGTTTTCATTGCCTAGAACACTCTAGTTTTCATTCTTATTGTCTTGTGAGTGTTCCCTTTTGCTAGCACTGTGTTTATCCTTAGGTTTCTTGTGCTTTCTGATTAGAACTTTTTAGTTCTTCTTTGTGGATTTGTGAGACATGCCCACTGATCTTCATTGATTATTATCTTTGTGAGTTGTTTCAAATAAGTCGATTGAGCTTGTTTTGACTGTGGCTTAAACTTTATCATGCCATGCTAGATGTTGTTTTGACCTTATGATTAGTCATTATTTGACCTGTTCCAAACAGTTGAGATTGCTTAATGTGCCAGGAAAGAATCATGCGTTGTTTTAGCATACAAAATCATAGTATTGTGATATTCTCCTTTGATGCTTTGTTTGGGTTGACTTGGCACATGATCACACCATGTTATGACTATGATAAGTCACCATAGCCTCTATGATCGTTTAGTCCTTGACTTGTAGTACCACTTTACGCTTTGATTAGTAATGTTTTGTCGCTCTTCATGATTATGGCCATTATTGCTCTCTTAGTTGGTCGCTCCCGGTCTTTTGCTAGCCTCCACTTATATGAGTAAGCTCTACTCATTCATCCAACTCCCAAGAAACCAAGTTATTCCAAAGTGTCCACTATAAATTCCTATGCATGGTGTGTTACACCATTCCAAGTATATTCTTGTTTTCATCTATCTTCCAATTAAAAAGTATTTTATTATGTGAAAACTTAGTGATTAAAGCTCTCACAAACTTGATGGCACACTTTCTATTTCTTGCCCCTAATAAAATTTAACCATTGTGTCATCTATGTTGTATATTCTTGCACTTATACGTTGGAATTAGAATAACCGTGATGTCACGGGGAATGCTTTCAACATTGCACTTGTACTTTGTACATAGTTGATATTATGCTTTTTTGCCTATGGATGTCGCCAGTGTGAAATA
This sequence comes from Avena sativa, assembly GCA_916181665.1. Taxonomy (NCBI): domain Eukaryota; kingdom Viridiplantae; phylum Streptophyta; class Magnoliopsida; order Poales; family Poaceae; genus Avena; species Avena sativa. The sequence goes on along the minus strand of OV702279.1, from coordinate 37,514,395 downwards.
AAAGGGGAGCTTGTAAGTGCATGGAGTTATGTATGTGTGTTAGAGAAACGCCTGGGCCGCTAGCCTAAGCCATGCATAATCATGGTGGAAACTTGCAGCATCACCATAATGACATCTATGAAGCTTTCTTCTTATAAAAAAAGAGACATATTGAAAAGAGGAAAGAGAGAGAAAACCACCATTTTCCCATGGTAAATAAGAAGATTGCCGAGATGCTCATTGTCTGCTTGCCTTGTCATTTTGATTATGGGATAGCTCCTGTATCATGTGCAAGGGGTACCCCATTGGCGGTTCTCTATGATACACATGTACTTACTATGACAAGAACTTATAGGTGACTAAAGTTGAGTAGCATGAGGTGCGGCCCTCATATTCAAGGGACATGAGATTGCCAACTTATACTTTTTCAAGCATATACTCCATAGTTTGTTAACTTTAACCTTAATCACTTCAAGATGCTTATGATAGGGGCAATGAGAGCTGAAAGATAACAAGTACCATAATTTTTAGAAGCTCTTTTTGAGACTGGAAATCCCTGCTTTCCTTTTATGAAGGGCCTTTCTTCCACCATTATATTGAGTCTCCACCTTCTTTTCTTATGCACCAATTAAGAGAGAATAGGTGCCATTCTTAGTTCTATGTGCATTGTCCCAAAACTTATTGATTGATTCATATTGTTGATATTACTTGATCTTGAACTATTTGTATCTAGTCACTCTTATGAACTTTGAAGGTGTCCTATGCATCTATTTGCTACTCCGTGAGGGACAAGCTGAATGCCACTATTCCATAGTTTCTGTATGTGAAACAAACAAACGTTTTTCAATGCATGTTATTCATGATCTTTGTTTGTAACCTTTCATGTTGCATGCATAGTTACTTTGTCTTACTGTTAGAACTCCATCTTTCATGCTAATATTTAGAGTTATTTGATCCCAACTTTCAATGCTTGCAAATGGTTTGATCTTGATTTTGATGGTGCATGTCACCTCAAAAATTATTCTCTTTATCACTTACCTACTCGAGGACAAGCAAGATTTAAGCTTGGGGATGCTTGATACGTCGTAAACGTATCTATAATTTTTGATTTTCCATGCTTGTTTAGTATCTACTTTGCTTTGCTTTGTCTACACTTTTAGGTGTTTTATATGTTTTCTGGTACTAACCTATTAACAAGATGCCACAGTGCCAGTTGCCTGTTTTATTTTGTTTTTGGTTCCAGAAAAGGTAGAAAATCAATATTCTCGTAATTGGGCGGGACAAAAGCCGAAGTCATTATTTTACCCGGCACGACACGGAACCACGAAGAAGAGATGGAGGAGGATACCAGGGTGGCCACACCCTAGGTGGGCGTGGGCCAGCCCTGGTGGCGCCCATAGGGGGTGTGGGACCCCTGTCCCTCCACCGACCTTGCCCCCTTCGCCTATAATAAGCCCCCGACTCAGAAACCCTAGATAATCGACCAAAAAATAACAAAAAGTTTCACAACGCCGCTGCCACCGAAGGGGAGATTCGGGGGACAAAAATCTCTATTCCGGCACCATGCCAGGACGGGGAAGTGCCCCCGGAGCCATCTCCATCGATCTCCACCACCATCTTCATCACTGTTGCTGATTCCAATGACGAGGAGAGAGTAGTTCTTCCTTGAGGCTAAGGGCTCTACTGGTATCTATGTGTTCATCTCTCTCTCTCTATGCATGATCATATTGTGGTCATGAGCTTTGTAATCTAGTAGATCTACCTTGCTACTCAAGTGATTCAATAGATCTCTGCTTTTCCCCACGTGTGTGAAAGTGACAGCGTGCACACCGTGTGTGGCACTTAGGCTAGATTACATATATATTTATCATGAGTATATTTGGAGTTGGATGTCTCTATGAAATTGTGGTGTTTTTTGGAACCATCTAGCGCTCAAGGTGACAGGGTGGGGTTATCTAGATGGGAAAGGTGGATTTTGAGGAGTGTTGTTATAGCCCTATCATGGATTAGAGTGTCCAACCGGAGAGTAGGTCAGGGTAGTATCATGAAGAGAATATATTTATTGAGAGTGTTCACTAGTGAAACTATGATCCCTAGGCCTTGTTTCTAAGCATTGAAACACTGTTTGCACCTAGATCTGTTGCATGTTTTCTTGCTTCCATCTTTATTTCAGTTTACTTTTAGTCTCTCCCACGTCAACAATAATTCAGAAGCTCTTTTCTGGCACTGTTACCACTTGTATTTCACCATCTCTTCGTCGAACTAGTGAACCTATACACCCGACAAGTGTATTAGGTGTGTTGGGGACACAAGATACTTCGTGTATCTTGATTGCAGGGTTGGTTGAGAGATATACCTTTGACCACTTCCTCCCTGAGTACGATAAACCTTGGGTAATCCACTTAAGGGAAACTTGCTGCTATTCTACAAACCTCTGCACTTGGAGGCCCAATAACTGTCTATAAGAATAGAAGTGCGTAGACATCATCATGTCATACAAACTAATACATGATCCCATCTATGATAAATAACATGCATAAAAAGCTACATGGCTAGGCCTAAGCCCTTATCCCAAGGAGAATTACTCACACAGAGAGATGAAATGAACAATCATAAACATTGTAATAGAGGTCATAAGATTGATAGAAAATAGTCTTACAATGTCGCCAATTGGAGAAGAGATCTACTATTACAAGTGGTGTAAGATTGCTATGGTGGTGGAGAAGTGTTTGGAGATTTAGATCTTGATCTATTCCTCCGGCGTGGCGGCTTCTAGTTGCAGGGAGAGTTGAGGTCGAAAAAAATCGTTGTTTCCTGTCGCCCGAAGCCTCTTTATATATGGGTCCCTTCACGAAAGTTGTTCTGTTTGACCTAATGGAGTCGATGCCAACTATACGACCGGAACTATACAGTCAGAATAAATTTCCCGTCAGATAGTTGGTCGTTAAGTCTTCTGGATCCACTTCACGGCTGCTGGTTTCTTTGACATGTTGGAAATCTCGTATCTTTGGCATTTAAGTTGTGATTCCCATCATCAAACGTCATTATCTGTGCAAGGAAAAATAGCAAGAAAGGATTGCATACCCCTTTGATCATTAGGCATTAGTGGCAGGGTTTAGAGAGATATTTCAGCAAATATATGAATAATATATAGTTTAAATGCGGACGCGGATGGCTATATTTCACATCCATCAACCTCCCCAAGCTTAAACTTGATCATCCTTGAGAAATAAAACCAAAATCAAAAGGGAACTCATAATTTAAACTGAAATAACGAGATGATGATCTAAGTCATGATTGGTAGTCTCATGTTTCCTCCACTTTATTAATCTGAAAAACATGAGCATAGATAGAGCAATTGAAAGCATATCATACGGGTTTCATGAATCTTTATAGCGCAGAAAAATTATTGTAAGAATGGATGATTAAAAAGAGTAAACTTTATTCTATGTCATTCAATCAACTCATAAACTTGCCTTTGAACAATAAAGTATAATCATGTAAAATTAAGAGTGTGAGAGTTTGTCATGAAAAGAATATACACTAAAGTATCTCAATTATCCCACAACAATAAATTAAGACTTTTCAAGCAATACTTTTCTATTCATTGTCCTTCAAAAATTTCAGTTCTTAAGTAATTGAGAGCATGCCAAAAAAATTCATTAGTTTATAGGGTTGTGATGGACACTTGTGGCATCACTAAGGTTTTTGTTCCTTTTGCATAATGATTACTTATATCAGCCATAGGAGTGATTCCATCATGTTTTCAGATACCCAGTAGTGCCAAGAATCTTACCCATTATAGCATTGCTGCTACATATGTTTAATCAACTCATAGCCGAAATCTAGGAGTTTCCTCCATGAAGATCGTTCGTAGGTGTAGCGGTCCCAACCTGATAAGGTAGAGATCCATGTGTTTACAGTGCTAGTCCCTGGATCGAATATCTAGCACCCATAGTTTAAGATGTAATATCAAGAAACAAAGGTCATATTACAACTTATAACGAGAAATAAAATAATTTCATTACAACTTACATAGCTCATATGGCTATCTTATTACAATGCCACAGATATAACTATATAGCATTGAGTCCTTCATCTTCATATGCCACAGGCAATCATGTTGGTTGTAGACTTGTAATCCCTACTCAACAAACTTCACTAACATCAAACAAACCTGCAACATGATAAGTTACAGCCACAAGGGTCAATACATTTGAATTGTATTGGCAAGTGATATCATATTGATATGCAGAATCTAACATTTACATGAATATATGGCTAAGTGGAATTTTGGCTGGCCTTTGCATAAAACAACTTTTTCCTATCCTTTGTAAAATAGTTTTCTCTTTTCAAAACACTTCAACAAACAATGGCACACTGGAGTCACACCAGGTACTTCCCTTGTTCACCCACAAGTTTTAAACTCATAGAAATTGGGATGAGGAGATCATTGATAATTTCAATGTCTTTGATGCTCAAAAATGTCCATTACCGGGGACACGGCTAAGTACTTAGTTTATACCCTCTCGAGAGGTGGTGCACTTTCCCCAGAAGACTCGATGTAACATCCCAAAAATATTAAACTAGAATCATCAAACTCTAATCATCAAATTTAGGGTTAACAAAAACTTTTCTAATTAAAATTATGAAGGCATGCATATGTGTATGCATTGAATTTGAAATTCTTTTGAACCACCTTGTTTATGTGTTTCTTTTCTTGTAAAATGTTTCTTAGGTGAAATAAAAATCATCTAAAACATTTCCCAAACTTGTCCTAAAGACAAATAAATCAAAACCAATAAAATAAAGGAATGGTCATTTTGACCAATTTAACTCCCATGCCTACTTTGGCTGTCTCAAACTTTCAGAACCTACCAGAAACTTTTCTGGATCTTTGCACCCCTTGAATGTACTCATAACAAGGTATCAAGGCCCACTTTGTGATCATCCAGAAACTTTCAAATGCATAGTTTAAATGACAATTCAAAATTGAATCTTTATCATATGGGAAGATCCCACTTTTTCAAAAACCACTCAAACAAGATCAACTTTCAAAACCCAAGCATTTGCAGACTCACCAGCACCAATCTAGCAAACCCACCAAAAATCTTTTCAAAATTCAAAACTTGATTTCATGCGGCCATTTCGTCAAACAGGTTGCAGACACAAATCATCAAAATCCTAAACACTATAGTGAGCAGTGTTTGAAACCTAACTTGTTCCGTCTCTGGGCACCACTAGCCTTAGTAGATCATCTAACAACCTAAACTAACCCTTAGCATCACTGTAAGCTTGGCATTGCCATCAATGGTGAACAGACGAGCACACCCATGTCACCCCCATGTCGACAGCAAGCTAGGAAGAGAAGCAAGCCTAGCCAGCATGTCTGGGAGGCAGCCCACCGTCCACCGCCACTCCCTGTCCACCGCTCGAACCTTGCCAACCCCTGGACCACACACACAGACCGCGCCCAGACCGCCAGCGACCATACCGAGCGTGCGCCAGAGCGCCACCCTCGACCGAAGCCCACAGACCGCGCGCCGCCCTCGCCGCGTGCATATGTGATCACCACCCACCCAGGAGACCGCCAGACATCCTCGTTCGCCGCCCCGTGACGCACAGCCACCGCTCGCCATCAAAGACGCCGCCTCTGCCGCGCAGAGCGTCGCATGTTCCAGACCAAGCCGCACCGGCCCACGCCTCAAAACCATGTCGTTGAGCATCGCCCGGGAACACTGCACCGCCCCCTACCTTCGCCCATGCCAATAGCCGCCTATAACATCTCCCCCGATGAGCTTACCGTGCGCCCCGTCGATCCCCTCGCTCGACTATAAATAGAGGCCACCCCTAGTCGATTTCTTCACACCATCTCACTCCCCTCTCCTCACTGATCATACCACACCGTTCCTAGAGCAAGGCGAGCACCACCTCGCTGGAATTTCACCGGAGCCCGCCGCCTCTGGAGAAGAAGGGCGCCATCGATTTCTTCCACCCCAGGAGCTGTCGCGACCACCCCTGAGTTCGTCGTCGTCGACTTCGTCGTTCACCCGCCTCGCCAACCCTCGCCTGCACCCCGGTGAGCCCCCAGCACCCCTCACTGGCCGCGCTAGGTTTCTTTCTCGCCGGCATTGCTCAACGTCGATGATGACTGTCAGCCATTGGATTAGAACTAGATCGAACGATCCACATTGCCCTGTATCTCTTCGCCCCTCCCTGTCTCACTGACGAGTGGGGACACCCACTTAAGAAGACCGCGGGAGCACTGCGCTTAGCAGGCCGGCCCGTTAACTTTTCCCGCGCAGCCCAGTGATTTGAATTAAACCTTTTCCATTTTATTTCAAACTCACTTCTGTACCCAACTTCAAAAATCAACCCAGATCGATTCAGTGCACCAAATTGGATTCAAGTCATTTGGATCTATAGATCACCCATGGTAAAAATAACAAGGCAAAAGCTTTTCTGCATTCAAACATTTTTCAAATTTAAACCATAATATCTTTTGAGTTGATTCCAACTCTCAAAAAATCACATTTAACCATACCTTCAGAATATATAAAAATATATAGGTTTACCTTCAGAAATAATGTTCAATTAATAAAAGAATGCTACATAGGAATTTCTAGCCACTTTAATTAATTAAAATAAAAGGGTAAAACCTTATTAAATTGTGACACCACTTTAAATCACATTCCCATGGACTACAATATGTGGTGATGACATGTGTCCACATGATCCCATATTTGGTTTAGAGAATATTAAATCTTAAGTAGTTTTTCAATGAGTAGAAATTACTTTTCTAAAAATAAAAGGAATTAAACCAAGCTTTAATCTTGTAATGTTAGTGATGATGTTAGATCATCTATAGGACCCTTGTGTGTGATGATTGCAAGTAGTTAAATATTGTTTGGTGATTGTGCACCTCGTATTTATTCATAGACGATAGTATCGACCAAGGATACGAGGAGGAAGGAGGATTCTACGAAGAAGAAGCCGAGGAGAACTTCAACCACTGCTCTACACAAGGCAAGCTAAAACTTGCAAGCTGATACTATACCTATGCAAGCTAAAACTTGCAAGCTGATACTATGCCTATGCAAGCTAAAAACTTGCAAGATACTCTACTTTAGCAAGCCTAATACTACTAGTGAATGTGCAAGTTAACACTTGAAATTTAGCAAGCCTTACTACATCAATTGACCTATGCAAGCTATTAACTTAGCAAGCTTATACCACTTGATAAACCATCCTAGTTTTATTTGCAAGTCTATTACTTTATTTCTTTATCAAAACTCTTACTTACAGTTTACTGAAATAAATGGTAGATACTAGAAGAATATTTGAAGGTTTCATAAAGAGCATAAAATTTGGCCTAAGCTAGATAATCTTGATGTCATCTTAAGGCATGAGATTAAACTTAGTTAGAACTCCACTAGTTTACCACCCCTCATTATTGCTTACCCCCACCTGTAGATGCTAGTGCTAAGCATAAAACTTGAGAAAATTTAGATGGGAATACTTGGTGGAAAAATGGTTATGAAAACCTTGGAATGATGGATCATTCTATTGAAATGTTTTGGACATGTGTTTCCGAACACCTGATGATTTTGGTGATGAAATTATTGAGGCATGAGCCTTAGCCCTTTTTAAAACTGATGGTTGTCTGGATGCGATACAATTCCTGTTTTATCGTATAACCACAATACCCGAAGATTGGGTAGGGCTTGATTGGAATCTTATATACCTTAGTATTAGTTCCCTCACGGCCAAGGTCTGAGTTGAGGCTACCTTGTGAAGATTGTCCACCTGTGCAGTACCCAAGATGATAGTTGGTCATGGTTGGGAGGCTAAACTCACAGGAGAGGTGCTTATACTAGGGCATGTAATTGAAAGGTTAGGATTGATTATCCGCATACTGAGTATGGTGAATTCAGGATTTGTTCCTGACGGATGTATCGAATGTTGTGGTGAAAGTGTACAATCTCTGCAGAGTGTCAAACTATTCGAATAGCCGCGCCCGCGGTTATGGACAGTTGGAGTGGCCATACTGTTCCCCCGTCAAACTTTTCAAAATTACCTGTGAAATGGATTGAGACTTTGACTTGACCACAACAGGGTTGTGATATGAAATACAAGTTCCCACTTAGGAGTTATAAAATTGTGACTAGCATTCATTTGCTTCTATACTTAGTAGATATATCTGGCTTTTGCAAAACAACCCTAGAGCCTAGTGTCCTATTATCCAAAAACCCCTTTACCTGTTAGTATTAGTTTGCGAGTACTTAAAGAGTACTCATGGCTTTGTCCCTGGCTATTCCCATGGCCAGACTATGAAGAGGAGTACCTTGAGGATGGACCCCAGGAAGGTTACGACAACTAGGATCATCTCCCATCGTCAGCATTGCCTGTGACCCCGAAGATGGAGCTTCGCCTACGCTACCGTTATTATTACGTATTCCGCTTCTTGATGTTGTATTAAGAACTGGATCATGAGATCCCTATTTGTGTAAGAACCTATGTATCGTTTGTAATGGATGATGTACTATGGTATCCAATTCTATTATGTCTCGCAAAAATGGTAATCCTGGGATTGCGATGTATGGCATAACAGGCTTCTGGGATTAAAAATCCGGGTGTTGACACTCGACATGCATCGAGACGAGAATTTTCAAAAACAATCCCTCAGATCAGCACAGACGCTTTCCATCCTATCATCACTACCACCAATAGTTTGTCTGTCTGAGTTCTTGCAACCTAGTTGGTCAAGGCAGAGCCCATATGCCATGTGGTTACACTGGAAGCTTCTCAACAGAATACATCTCAAATCTCTTTGTTCCTGGGTGGCCATCCACAAGTGTGATACACAAGGTAAACCATAGACATGGGCCTTGTGTAACCACTCAACACAAACGAATCACCCCATTCCACCCAGGTGATTGATTCACATAGTTGTTTTATTAATCAGAAACATAGTCATAGATTTTGCATAACATCACATCATGAATATTACACCCTTGAGTTCTAATAGCTAGGATAATCATACTAGCATTACATGTCTCTTAACTTAGAAATATTCATACAAAGATATATTCTATAGGATCTATTATAGCATAGCGATATATATAGAAAAATAGTCCTATCATGCATACTGCAAAAATATCACTAATGAAAATATTGAAAAGATAGGACTTTTGATGACCAAAGTATCACTTGCCTTTTTGTAGAAATTCTAGGTACTCTCCTTGATCTTGCAATTGTAACACTTCTCAAGGTTCACTACATACAATCAAGCAAAGCACCCATTCAAAACTAGCACTCAATCAAACAACAAAACAAAGCAATAAAACAAAGAAATGCATGCAAGCATGTAAAAAGGATTTTTTTATTAAAAACGGGGTTTCTAACAAGGTTCTAAACATTTCAAAACACCTACTGGTCATTTATAAATGTGGAAATTCCATTGGGACCAAGTTAGTGAAATTTGGTTATTTAAATCATTTTTGTTTTACTAGAAATTCTTTTATATTCAAAGGAATAATTTCTAGTGTTAACAAAATATATTTTTAAATTCAAAAGTTAGTGTTTATGGCCAGAGGGTTCAAAACAAACCATTTGCAAAAGGTCTCACTGAAAAATCATTTTTAGAACAATTTTTATACTCAAAATAGTCCTACAAATGTTTCTGCATAAAACTCTAAATTTTCAGAATCAAATGAGCAAACCAGGGCCATAAGTGCAAATTAAACATTTTTCTGAATCCATAGACACTAAATTTGCAATTTTTGGACATATAGATCAAAAGTTATGGATTTTACAAATTCAAACATGTAATAGAACAAATTCTGGTTTTTAAAACAAAAGCTTGGCCACGTGTCTTAATCTTATTGGCTGATACCGTTTCGTGTGGATCGAGCATCACGAGCCGTAGGATCTAACTAACATCACAAGGTGCCGATCAAGTCGTACCCCTTCGTTTAAGTGATCTGTTTTATCCCTTGGATCTAGATCTAACGGTTCACGAGGTTCTGACCAAAACTGGGTGGCGCAAACGACGGTGCATGGCGGAGGCGCGTCTGTCGACGGTGGTCCAGCAACTCTAGGGGGCAAGGGAGAGGGCACAGGGCATTACCAGAGTCGCTGTGGCGAGGGGGTGCTTAAGGTGGTCTCCGTTGACGAAGGGGCGCACGGGCTCATTCGGAATCGCTCACCAGAGTTGTTGCCACCGTTGGGAGCTTGCAGACGCTGATGGAGGCGAGCCTACAGATCACGAGCAAGGAAATGGCGAGCATCAGGAGACTTATAGGACAAAGGCGAACAAGACATCAAGAGTTAGGGGTCGAGGCACGCATGGGGTTCACCTGATTCCGTCGCCGAAGTTTGCACGCTCCATCGGTGGTTGCAGAGGTTGACGGGGCGAGGCTCCGGTGCATGCGGAAGCAAATGGGAAGGTTCACTAGGTGTGCAAGAGGATGGCGAACGTGGCAGTGCAAGGCAGAGGGCAAGGGGCAGTTGAGGCTCACCGAAATTCTCGTCAGAGCCCGTCGGGTACTGCGGTGGTGCAGGTCAAATTGGGGGCAGCCTGGGGGCTCACTGGGTGCGGTGACTGAGATGAAACAGAGAGGAGAGGGAGGCGTTTAAGAGAGCGTAGTCGCGGGAGGAAATCACTGCGCCAATTACGCATATGGATTCGAATAAATTCAAGAAGAAACGATGGAGGAAAGGGAGAGAACTGGTCCGCGTGGGGTTGAAGATGATTACGTTGCGGTGGGGCCTGTTCGTCAGTGAGAGGGTGCGGGAAGGGGTGAAGTGAGAAAATCTCTATGGGGAGAGAGGGGGAGTGCCGGGTGGGCTGAGTTGGGCCAGGTTGGGCTGGGGGTGCTGGGTTGGGTAGGTTAGTTCCTTTTTTTCTTCAAAACCTTTTCCTTTTTCTTTTTCTTTTTCTGTTTTCTGTTTTTATTCAATTCAATTTGATTTCAACCCAATTTGAATTCAGATAAAATCCAAATATTTTCAGTAGGTTTTGTTCATGATATGTGTTTATTTAATTAGTCCACTTTGGAATAATCCAAATATTTTTCTTGTGATTTTAACATTTATTGCATTTTGTCTTTATTTAAATAATTGAATATGGTTCAAACCCATATAATTTTATTCAAATAATCTTTTATTATTTTATTTTATTTCATTTACGTTTATTCCATTTTCTTAGGGATTTGGCCAATGGTTTAAATTGTCTTTTAAATATTTCTTATTTATTTATTTCTTTCTTTGTCTTATAAAATCCATATCTTTTTCTTTATAGTTCCAAAATTGGTGATTCCAATTTGTATAATTTTATTTAATATTTATTTATCTTTTCAAAAAAACCTAGGATTACTTTGCTCACAATTTAGTGTTGATTTTTGTTACGAGCTTTATTAGCCTTGGAAATTACTTTCTTTTATCTTATTAAAATCATAAGTTTTTATCCCTGGCTCCAAATTGAGTGAAACCAATTTCCATGGTTTTGTAATATTTTTTTACCATTTTTGGTCATTAGAAATGTTTGTCCTAACTTTTTATATGGGACAAAGCCATAGTCTTGTTGTGATCTTGGAAATGATTTCTTTCATTAGGATTTAGGGTTTTGGTTCAACTTTTCCAAATGCTTTAAGTTCAAGTTACATTCCATGCATGAATGCATTTGATCTTTGGAATATTTGTTTGTTGCTTTGTTATTCAAATTTGGTTCAACTAGGGTTTTGATGTTTCCATTTAGAAGCAAAAAGTTTCTTTTCACCCTAAATTTCAACAATTATTTCTTTTGTTTGTTTATTTTTCACATTTCAAAATTTGGAGAATTTTGGGATGTGACAGACTACCACCCTTAAAAGGAATCTCGTCCTGAGATTCGGGAAGTCTAGAAGCAACAAGTTAGTTTCAAGACAACTAGGGCACTACCACCCTTAAAAGATTTTTAACTAGATTACATCTTGGCTTACTTGAGGTCTTGATGTAACTTCTCTGGACAGTTATTTGCATAGTGTCCTTTGTTTCCAAACATTTGATGGTTTCCATCCTTAGCTTGATGTTTCATATGTTGAACTATAGGATAGATGTGGCATTAAACAGGGACATGATCATTTCCTTCACATAGGAAACATGTAACTTGAGATGTGGGGCATTGTCGAGTTGGATGTTTCTCTTCACAATTAGGGCATTGGTCCATGTGATCTTTATAAGTGTGTTCTATGTCTCCATAGATTTTGTAGACTTGAGTTCCTTCTATAATATCATCATTGATATCATTGTTGTCACAATCTCTTTGGGAAGGGTTGCTTCTCATGTTGATCATCTGACTAGTCATCCTTTGCAACAATTGAGATTGGGATTCCAAGAACTTTAGCATGGCTGGGTCTAACTCAATGTTGTTGGCTAAAAACTGGCTTGTCACTTGATTTAACTGGACTTGGTTTGCTAGCAATTGTTCTGTCATGTGCATCTCTAGATTGTTGTTACCATCCTTGATGTTGTACTTGTGGTCTCTTGGAGAAGTCATCTGCTTGGGTTGGATTGGGATTAGATTAGGCAAAACATTTCTAGAGGAAGAATTCTACTTACACACAACAAATCACAAAGTAATGTGCAAGCAATCACAAACATGCATTCCACTCAAACAACAAGATTCAAGCATATTTTAGGCAAAAAAATATTTTTGCTACACCACATAAGTTGGTGTGATCAATACTAGTGTGGTGGTCCAACTATGGGTATCACGTGAGATCATTCCATTCTTCTTAGTTGATACACCAGGAACAAGATCATGGTGTCCTTGGAGAAAATTCTTGCATCCTGGTCACAAAGTTCAAAGGTGATGATGGTTCCTTCTAAGTTGTGTTTCCTTAGTATCCAAGTCTTGAGTTTTATTCTTATCTCACTTGAAGTCCTTAGTGATGTCCAAGTTGAAGTCCTTGGTGCAACTGAAGCTGGAGTCATTGGTGATGTTGAAGCTGAATTATTTTGTAATGTTGAAGTCCTTGCTCATGTTGAAGTTTTTGTCCATCAAGTTGAAAAGGGAGAGATGTAGAATCAAAACAAAATATTGAGGAAAGAGTTTACAAGATTGTTTGTCAATAAGTTTGAACAATTACAACTTTTATTTTTCTAAGGGGTTTTGTCCAATCCTAGGGTTACAATCCTACATGCAACACAATGCTCTAATAGAATCTGTAGTGGTCCCAACCTGATAAGGTAGAGATTCCTGTGTTTACAGTGCTAGTCCCTGGATCGAATAGCTAGCACCCACAATTCAAGATGAAATATCAAGAAACAAAGGTCATATTACAACTTATAACCAGGAATAAAATAATTTCATCACAACTTACATAGCTCATATTGCTATCTTATTACAATGCAGCAGATATAATTATATAGCATGGAGTCCTTCATCTTCATATGCCACAGGCAATCATGTTGGTTGTAGACTTGTAATCCCTACTCAGCAAACTTCACTAAGATCAAACAAACTTGCAACATGATAAGTTATAGCCACAAGGGTCAATACATTTGAATTGTATTGGCAAGTGATATCACATTGATATGGAGAATCTAACATCTACATGAATATATGGCTAAGTGGAGTTTTGGCTGGCCTTTGCATAAATCAACCTTTTCCTATCCTTTGTAAAATAGTTTTCTCTTTTCAAAACACTTTATCAAACAATGGCACACTGGAGTCACACCAGGTGCTTCCCTTGTTCAGCCACAAGTTTTAAACTTAGAGAAATTGGGATGAGGAGATTCTTGATCATTTCAATGTCGTTGATGCTCAAAAATGTCCATTACCGGGGACACGACTAAGTACTTAGTTTATACCCTCTCGAGAGGTGGTGTACTTTCCCCACAAGACTCGACATGGAGGCGAGAATTTTCAGAAACAATCCCTCAGATCAGCACATACGCGTTCCATCCTATCATACCACCAACAGTCTGTCCTTCTAAGTTCTTGCAACCTAGTTGGTCAAGGCAGAGACCATATGCCATGTGGCTGCACTGGAAGCTTCTCAACACAAACATCTCAAATCTCTTTGTTCCTAGGTGGCCATCCACAAGTGTGATATACAGGTAAACCATAGACATGGGCCTTGTGTAACTACTCAACACAAACCAATCTCCCCATTCCACCCAGGTGATTCATTCGCATATTTGTTTTATTAATCAAAAACATAGTAATAGACTTTGCATAACATCATAGCATGAATATTCCACCCTTGAGTTCTGATAGCTAGGATAAGCATACTAGCATAACATGTCTCTTAACTTAGAAAGATTCATACCAAGATATATTCTATAGGATCTACTATAGCATAGCCATATATACAGAAAAATAGTCCTATCATGCATACTGCAGAAAATATCACTAATGCAATATTGAAAAGATAGGACTTTTGATGACCAAAGTGTCACTTGCCTTTTTGTAGAAAATATAGGTACTCTCCTTGATCTTGCAATTGTCACACTTCTCAAGGTTCACTACATACAATCAAGCAAGGCACCCATTTAAAACTAGAACTCAATCAAACAAAAAACAAAAAATAAAACAAAGAAATGCATGCAAGCATGTAAAAAGGTTGTTTTATTGAAAAAGGGGTTTCTAACAAGGTTCTAAACATTTCAAAACACCTACTGGTCATTTATAAATGTGGAAATTCCATTGGGACCAAGTTAGTGGAATTTGGTTATTTAAATCATTTTTGTTTTACTAGAAATGATTTTATATTCAAAGGAATAATTTCTATTGTTAACAAAATATATTTTTAAACTCAAAAGTTAGTGCTTATGGTCAGAGGGTTCAAAACAAACCATTTGCAAAAGGTCTCACTCAAAAATCATTTTTAGAACAATTTTTATACTCAAAATAGTCCTACAAATATTTCTGCATAAAACTCTAAATTTTCAGAAGAAAATGACCAAACCAGGGCCATAAGTGCAAATTAGACATTTTTTTGAATCCATAGACACCAAATTTGCAATTTTTGGACATACAGATCAAAAGTTATGGATTTTACAAATTCAAACATGTAATAGAACAAATTCTGGTTTTTAAAACAAAAGCTTGGCCACGTGTCTTAATCTTACTGGCTGATACCATTTCATGTGGATCGAGCATCGTGAGCTGTAGGATCTAACTAACATCGCACGGCGCCGATCAAGTCGTACCCCTTTGTTTAAGTGATCTATTTTATCCCTTGGATCTAGATCTAATGGTTCAAGAGGTTCTGACCAAAACTGGGCGGCGCAAACGACGGTGCGTGGCGGAGGCGCGTCTGTCGACGGTGGTCCAGCAAATCTAGGGGAAAGGGAGAGGGCACAGTGCATTACCAGAGTCGCCATGGCGAAGGGGTTCTCAAGGTGGTCTCCGTTGACAAAGGGGCGCACGGGCTCATTCGGAATCGCTCACCGGAGTTGCTGCCACCGTCGGGAGCTTGCAGACGCTGATGGAGGCGAGCCTACAGATCACGAGCGAGGAAAGGGCGAGAATCAGGAGACTTACAGGACAAAGGCGAACAAGACATCAAGAGTTAGGGGTTGAGGCACGCACGGGGTTCACCTGATTCCGTCGCCGGAGTTTACACGCTCCATCGGTGGTTGCAGAGGTTGACGAGGCGAGGTTCCGGTGCATGCGGAAGCAAATGGGAAGGTTCACTAGGTGCGCAAGAGGATGGCGAACGCGGCAGTGCAAGGCAGAGGGCGAGGGGCAGTTGAGGCTCACCGAAATTCTCGTCAGAGCCCGTCGGGTACTGCGGTGGTGCTAGTCAAATTGGGAGCAGCCTGGGGGCTCACTGGGCGCGTCTACTGAGGGGAAACAGAGAGGAGAGGGAGGCGTTTAAGCGAGCGTGGTCGCGGGAGGAAATCACTACGCCAATTACGCGTATTGTTTCGAATAAATTCGAGCAGAAACGATGGAGGAAAGGGGAAGAACTGGTCCGCATGGGGTTGAAGATGATTACGTGGCAGTGGGGCATGTTCGTTAGTGAGAGGGTGCGGGAAGGGGTGCGGTGAGAAAAGCTCTACGGGGAGAGAGGGGGAGTGTCGGGTGGGCTGAGTTGGGCCAGGTTGGGCTGGGGGTGCTGGGTTGGGTAGGTTAGTTCCTTTTTTTCTTCAAAACCTTTTTCTTTTTCTTTTTCTGTTTTCCGTTTTTATTCAATTCAATTTGATTTCAACCCAATTTGACTTCAGATAAAATCCAAATCTTTTCAGTAGGTTTTATTCATGATATGTGTTGATTTAATTAGTCCACTTTGGAATAATCCAAATATTTTTCTTGTGATTTTAATATTTATTAAGTGAGGTATTTTGTCTTTATTTAAATAAAATTGAATATGGTTCAAACCCATATAATTTTATTCAAATAATCTTTTATTCTTTTATTTTATTTCATTTACTTTTATTCCATTTGCTTAGGGATTTGGCCAATGGTTTAAATTGTCTTTTAAATATTTCTTATTTTTTTATTTTTTATTTCTTTGTCTTATAAAATCCATATCTTTTTATTTATAGTTCCAAAATTGGTGATTCCAATTTGTATAATTTTATTTAATATTTATTTATCTTTTAATATCCTTTTAGGATTAATTTGCTCACAATTTAGTGTTGATTTTTGTTAGGAGCTTTATTAGCCTTGGAAATTACTTTCTTTTATCTTATTAAAATCATAAGTTTTTATCCCTGGCTCCAAATTGAGTGAAACCAATTTCTATGGTTTTGTAATATTTTGTTTACCATTTTTGGTCATTTAGAAATGTTTGTGATAAATTTTTATATGGGACAAAGCCATAGTCTTGGAGTGATCTTGGAAATGATTTCTTTCATTAGGGTTTAGGGTTTTGGTTCAATTTTTCCAAATGCTTTAAATTCAAGTTACATTCCATGCATGAATGCCTTTGATCTTTGGAATATTTGTTTGTTGCTTTTTTATTCAAATTTTGTTCAAGTAGGGTTTTGATGTTTCCATTTAGAAGCAAAAAGTTTCCTTTCACCCTAAATTTCAACAAATATTTCTTTTGTTTGTTTATTTTTCACATTTCAAAACTTGGAGAAATTTGGGATGTGACAGTAGGCTAGCGGGGTTGTTGGCATCCCATGAAGTTTGACATGCATAAAGCTATATCATTCTTATGATTCACAAGTCAAACTTTGGCATGCTCACAAAAACCGCTAAACATTAATTCAATTGAACAAATCCTTACAAAGAGAGCTATCAAGTCAATCATTATTTTCTATGGTGTTGAGTGTCTCTAGGAATAAGCTCAAGTCTTCAATCGTGAGAATTTTTCTTGTTTCAATTGTTAAGCAAAAAAAAATTAGGCAAGACTTGGTTAACTACAAGAGCTGGAACAAAACATACTCAATTAAATACCCATGCAAACAAAATTTTACTTCGATATAGAGACTCACTCCACCAATATAACATATTAACATTACTACTAACTAGCATGGGTTTCTCAAACTTAAAATGTGGGGGTCATAAGGCATACCTCTCATGTTTGGTTCCACTTCTCTATTCCCTTTTTATTTGTTTCTTGGAAACTCGAAGTCAATCACTCTCCTGCAAATACATGAGAACCTCGAGGCAAAAAGAAAAGAAAGAGGGAAAATAAAGATAAATGAAGAAATATTTTGTGGTTTTTGAGAAGGGGATTTAAAGAATAGAAAATTCGCAGCAAAGCTCGGCTGGAAAATCTCAAACAAAATAAATAACTAAAGATAAAGTGTTGGGGAAACCAACACGAGTGCTTATAAACTCAAATAAAAGCATAAACTTGAAAATAAAATAAAGCAAATGGATGCCAAATAAAAATAGATAGAAAACCTCCCCAAGCTTAAGCTTTTGCAAGCCCTTCAAATCATTGAGGTGGGGGGAAAATTTGTAAACCCAGTCCGCAAATTGAGTTGATAAGTTACTTGTTGTTTCTTGGAGGTTCAGGGTGAGATTATGCATCCCCTTCATAGTCCCTCCATGATTTTGGACATCTTGATATGTAGCGAACCGGTTTGGTGGTTTCTCTCCTTGATGAGGAACTTCTTGATCCTCCTCTTGGTCCTCATCCTCTTCCAGAATCTCTTCCTCGGGTTGGTGTTTCTCAACCAGCAAGTCCTAAAGCACACATCCTTCCTCGATAGAGAAAATACCATTAGGCAGAGGAGCGGGGTAGAGACGCCTAGCTCCAGAAATATGCAAATAATAAACACCACCTCTCCTAGTAAGCATTCCATAAGCCCTCAAAGTAGAGAAACCAACACGTCGCTCACCTAGCACTGGTTGCAACTCACCTAGGTCAATACCTAGGGCATTGGCAAGCACAGTGATGACGCCTCCACATTTGATTGGTCCTTGTCTTTGGGAGGATTGGTACTCCAAGTAGCGCACAAGAATTGCGCCCAAGTTGAGTGACAAGTTGTCGTAGTTGAAAGAATCTTTTGCGAGGACTAAGATGTCCTCCTCATTGAGTCTTGTAAACTCATTACGCGCATGCAAGGTGTTAGCAATAACACAGAACAAATAGCGAATAGTAGGATGTTGAATATTTTTCCCTTTGCTGACTCTAGAAGTAAAGCTCATTCTATTATAGCAGAGTTCAGGGGAAGGTTATATGCTAGTAAAATATGCGTGCAGAGCATTAGGATCATTGTTGGGTAAACCAAAACAATTGCACCATTCATCAAGTGATAATGAATAATTTTTATTCATTAGTCGGAAAGAAATTCTATCCTCCCCATGCCATGTTTTAATGGTGCTTTCAAAGAACTTAATGAAGGTTCGCAGCATAGAAAACAAAAAAATTCCTACGATGGGAACAACTATGTACCAAGATCTATCTACTAGATACAAGCAACGAGTGGATATACATCCATAGAATACATACCCTTGAAGACCAAATAGCGTTAACGAGGTAGTACTCGTGGATGATGTAGTCGAACGCTTGCCTATCTCAAGATCGAGAAGAAGTCCATCCGGTCTAGCAGGTCCAGCACAATCTAGTCTAGCAACGCAAAGCAGTGGTGCATCCATGATCGCACACACATCTGGGTATCCCGACAACCTCCGCGCCCTCGCTCTAGCGAAGCAGCGGAAGAAAAAAATCCTTCCAGGAAAAGCCACCGGGAACATGTATCACGCTGATCCGAGACCATGTGGTAATTCTAAAGGGGAGAGAGATCCTTCACGAGGAAGTGTGAGAGTGGAGGAGTAGAGGGAGGCCTTTTATAGGGAGATGGGGGGCACCCAAGGGGCATGTCCCCCAGCCATGGTGGCTACCCCCACCTCTTCCACATTCATGTGGGTCGAGATCCCACTCAAAATGAAAAGCCTCCACTCACATAAACATGCCTCCACTCAAAAATCCACCCACATGCATTAAATTTCCACTAAATTTAATGCAAGCTCTCATTTAAATAAAACTCTTTTATTTATTTATTCAGAATTTTGATAATTACTTGAATTAACAAACATTCACATAAAACCCCTTACAACATTTCAATTTCACATGTGGAACTAGTTTTAGCAATTTCAACCGCAACAGTTCCGGTGTCTAGTGAAATAAATTCCTGCACTTTCCTTTTTATTTCTCTGGCATATTATTTGCTCCAAATGGTGTTGGTATCCCTTAAGTGTGTCACCCTATGGTTCGCGACTAATGTATAAATGATCAATACCCTCTCCGATCAATAATCAGCAGCGGGACCTGGAGATCCGTACTGACTCCCACACATTCAACAATGACTTCTGTGATCGTGTGAACCTTATACGCATGTAACTCAATCCCTTTGTCTCGCGATATATTACATGTGTGAGATTCGATCATCAGTATCTTCATACCTAGTTTGATCTCGTTACTGACATGTACTCTTTTCTTGTTCCCGTGATATAACATTCTAGTGATTAAATCACTTGCTTGCAAGCTAACTAATGTGATATCACCGAGAATGCCTAGAGTATATCTCTCCTTCATCGGGATGGACAAATTCCACTCTTGATCCATGAGCCTCAACATAACACCTTCGTAGCACTAAACCCATCTTTATAGTCACCCTATTACGGTGTGACGTTTGATGTTTATCAAGATACTCTTCTGGTATTAGTGATTGACATGATCTCATGGTCTAAGGATTAATATTACTCCGTATGATGTTATAGCAATATAAACGCAATGACCTTGATCATAATGCTATACTTCGGATGAATGTTCATCACATCATTCCAACAATGTTGTGACCTCGGTATTAACAACATCCAATGTCCATGATCAGGAAACCTTTGATCATCTTGTTAATCAACGAGCTAGTTTATAAGAGAGGCATAACTAGGAACTTTCTTTTTGTTCATTAAACACACATGTATTAACGTTTCCGTATTAATACAATTATAGCATGCAAAATAAACATTTACCATAAATAAGGAATAAGATAATAACCACTTTATTATTGCCTCTCGGGCATATTCCCTTCAGTCTCCCACTTGCACTACAGACAATAATCTAGTTTGAAAACTTTGAGTATTGAACACCTATGGCTTTCTGGTGTTCCATATACACGATTGCAAGTGCTTGTCATAATCTACGGATCTGACGCTTTCAGGTCCATGTGTATTTGCATGTCTTTGTGTCTTCACGCATCACTCATTCTCCAATGAGATGGCATTGTATAAATTTGGTATTTTGGTGAGACTTTTAGTTCCTTGGGGTTAAATAATGTCGATAGTATTGTCGTACAATATATCTTTAGTGTTAGCCCATTGCGAACCACACCTTAGTTTGATAACAAACTACTTGACACAAATTCCCTCCTTTGCTGCTACTGTAGCAGTCATATACTTAGCCTTTTGTTGTAGTATCCGTCAGAATGTCTTAACTTTGGAATTCATCCAAATCCGTCATGGAAACTTCTTTCCATTTCATTGTGCCACCCATAGTTTAAATTGAGATCAACTTAATTTTGTATCTTGTGACAAAACTAGTATCAATGTAACGCTTTACAATGAACTATTTGTAATTGTTTGTCACCTCTACACAAATATATTCTTAGTTCTTCCAAAAGGTCATAAGAATTTCCTTACTATCATCCAATGATCATCTTGTGATTCATTCTGGTATATGCTCATGTTATTTAGAGCATAGGACATATTTGGATGTGTACATATCATGGTATGATTGATCAAAATATTCTTGTGATTTCACTCACCAAGTGTCAAAGCACTTGAATCTTGTTTCACTTACGAAGTGTTAATACACTTGAATTTTGATCCAATTCATTTCCATGCGACAAGAACCTTTTCTCGTTGTTTCTATATTGAACTCCTTCAATATCTCATATATGTATGTTTGGCACAACCATATTAGCTTCACAGTCCATCAATATAGATATTCATGCTAAATATTCGGCCTTTTCCTAAGTCTTTCATCGAAATGAAATTCTTAACCTTTGTTAATAAAATATACATAATTTCCAATCAACAAGATGTCCTCCACATAATGTATTAGAAATATGTCACAGCGCTCCCACTTAATTTGTTGCAAATGCAAGCATCTTCATCGTCTCCTGATGAAAACTCCTATAACAGTTTCATCACGGCGAAGATTCCAACTCCGCGATGCTTACTTCAACCATTGAAGTTTTCATGCCCTTTTTAGAATCCTTTGAATTAACAAAACCCTTTGGATCGTGTCATGCACACGTACTAGGTAACCATTCTATTAGAAGAACTTGTTTTGTTTATTCATCTACCATATACCAAATTATATGTAGTGGTAGCTACATTAATCCGTCTAGAATAAATATCGCTTATGAAAGATCAATTCTTGTCATAGTCAACTCCTTGAACATTGTCGTAAAATAATTTACGACATGTCAACTTTTTCATAGATGTAAAACATCCATGTCTGTTTCTTTATAGATCCAAATACGACCGATAGGTTTTTACACCTTTCCGAAGGGTCTTCCAAGTTCAAAAAACTTGATTTCTCGTGTATGGAACTATCACGGATTTTTGTATGTAGTCGGTTCATCATTGTCAAACAACAATGATTTACTCTCAAATCTCAGCATTTGATTGTTTATCCGACCTACTTGGTTCAATAGGAACTTAGACCGCCATGACTGATACGTCCAATACGTATCTACTTTCCCGAACACTTTTTCTATTGTTTCTCCTCTAAACTTGTGTGATTTGGATACAACTAACACGGACGGATTTTTTTTCAGCATAATTACCTTGGTGTCTAGTTTTTGTGCAGAAAATCAACTATCAGGAAAAATCCCGAAAAATATGCCAAAAATCCTATTTCACCAGAAGATCCATGGAGCCAGAGTACGAGACGGAGTGGAGGCCTGGGCCCACACCCCTGACAGGCGCGGGCCAGGCCTGGTCGCGCCTAGGGGGTGCAGCCACCCCAGGCGCCCCCTCGGCCTCCCTCTCCGCCTATAAGAAGCCTCTTTACCTAAAAACTGAGGGGGGGTTCGTCTTTTTTCCAGAAAGAGTTCCGCTGCGCCGCCACCGCCAGAAGCCGCGATTCGGAACCAGAAACTCCTTTCTGGCATCCTGCCGGGACGGGGAATTTGGGGAGGATCATCGCCATCGTCATCACCAACGCCTCTCCATCAACCATCAATGTGTCCCTCATCCATGAGTGAGTAATCCCCCGCTGTAGGCTATGTGGATGGTAGGGATTGGATGAGTTCTATCATGTAATCGAATAAGATTGTTAGGGCATAGTGCCTAGTATCTCTATTAGTGCTATTTGACTTTGTTGCAACTTGTTGTGCTTAATGCTTGTCACTAGGGCCCGAGTGCCATGATATCAGATCTGAACTTATTATTGAATCATTACGATAGTATTGTTTGTGATCTTATTTGCAAGTTGTGTACATATATCATTTTCTGGATCCAAAGGCCTCGAAGTGACAGAAATTGGGACAACTGGAGGGGATGGCTGTGGTGTGAGGATCACATGTGTTCATGGAGTGTTAATGCTTTGCTCCGGTGCTCTATTAAAAGGAGCACCTTAATTTCCAGTAGTTCCCTTGAGGCCCTGCTGCAACGGGCTGGTAGGACAAAAGATGTTGTGCAAGTTCTCATTGCGATCACGCATGACTATATATGGATCACATGCCTATGATTGTTTAGTACTTGGATGCTCATCCTTATTTATCTGCAATTTCCCTAGATCTTGAAGTTACAATTTTAGACTCGTCCATGCAACGCCCGTCCATCCATCCCTATGCCTACCGCGCTCATATCCTATTGTTTGCTACTACTGTTACTATTGCTCCTGTTTTACTATTGTTGCTTTGCTGTTTCTACTACAAACTATTGCTACTAATAAACTTCTGTGAGCAAGAACTATTTCCAGGTGCAGCTGAATTGACAACACAGTTGTTAAGGCATGCAAGTATTCTTTGGCTCTCCTTCTGTCAAATCAATAAATTGGGTAATACTACCCTCGAAGACTGTTGTGATACCCTATACTTGTGGGTCATCAGTGACCGCAACATTTGAGGCACGTGAGCCATGATCATTGTGGCTGCCTCTAGAAAATTTTCCGGCGCTACGCAACTCAGCACATATAGCTAAGGTTCGTTAACCTTATTAAAGTTCTATTTTCCTCCCACTTAACTTTTGCAAAAAATTCTTTTTTCAAGAAACTTGACGTTCTAAGCGACAAACGCTTTGTCTTCGGTGTTATGGAGGAATACCCAACGGTTATTTGAAATAACCTACAAAGACATGCTCATCCGACTTTGGTTGTAAACATCTTACTTATGCTTAGCATACCAAAATTTAAGAAAGGACAACTTGGGTTTTACCCCAAACCATAACTTACATGGTGTCATTTCAACGGATCAAGATGGATCTCTTTTCAGTGTAAAAGCGGTAGTCTCTAAAGCTTTAATCTTTTAAAACATAATGGCAGTTTTATAAATAACACATTTGATCCAACCATGTCAAACAAGGTTTCATTACAAATCTCAAACACTACATATTCATATGGTGTTTCGGGAGATGCAAATATAGGTGTTTTGCTAAACTTGCAACTCAAATAAATCCCTTTATGATAAAATCATAAATTATTTATTTTCTTGTTACAATGATTTTCCACTTCATCTTGAAAGTATTTGAACATTTTCAAATATTTCATACTTCTTTCTCATTAAGTGAATATTCACTCAAATTTCCGGAGAAAGCATGTGAATTTGAAGTCCATCGCTTACGACTATAAATAATGGACTACATACATCGATATGTATAAATTCCAATATTTTAGTCGTTCGTTCTTCTTTGGCTTTTGAATGAAGTTTTAATTATCCCGAGGAAAGTCTCACAAGCGTCATTTGATCAAATCAAAGACTCCAAAAATCCATGAAAATGGAGTGTCTTCATGTTTTATTTCCAGTATAATTTAAATGGCGATGTCACTTTGTAAGTGATCTTCCCATCATTTGTCTTGCGACATTTTAGCATTAGTTTTATGGGTGTGATTTCTCCAACTAGATTTGTAAATCATCCATCTTATATGGAATACGGTAATTATTTGAACAATCTTTGTTCTCATAATACCTGATTTAAATAACTATTATTAAAACAAATCTTGAAGGCAAGCTTTGATGTCAACGAGAAATACAAACAACGGTTTGTTTGTCTTCGATGAACATCATCACATATTCTCTTGCTAGTTACTTAGGCCATTGTGGTTCATAAATTGCGTCGTCTGTATGAAATTTCACACCAACCAATTTGGTATTCAATACCCAAGAACCACATTGTTTAACAAGCAAAGAATACAACCATAACATGTATATCATCTATATACCTAAACTGGATATTTCCAATCTTTTCTTTTCTGCCAAATATATTTTATAGATTCTCTTTCAGCATTTCCTTTTCCTTTTAAAAGAATATATCAACATCAAAAGTGGCGCCATATACATGACACATAGTCCAAAGCGTGTATATTTAAATACTAATATCTTTGGACTTGCACTTTGAAGTAGATCACCATCATCAAATGGGGTTCTTTTTAAATACATTCTTTAGTAATCTTTTAGTGTAGTAAACAATTTACATACATCTTCTATTCATCCTTATCATGACGACTTTCATGATCAAGCTAATGTAGCTTATAAAGGCGAATCGTGAGTATAACATTACTTTCCAAAACCCTTTTAGATGATTAGGATGTCTAGCATCTCCAACCTTTGCAAATTCTCATCCAATATGAGAACATATATTATACTCTATCATATTGCAACCAAAACATTGTTTCAGATGTCGTTATATATGCCAGACATGATGGTTTATGAAACAATTCTTTCAGCTCCTAGATAATCTTGATATTTAAATCAAGAATCATGGAGGCAAACATGATACTTTAGATACTAACACTGGAATTGTCACTCTTGATTTAATACTAATTATTAAACTTCAAGGAGTAAACAGAGTTTGCTTAAAGTTTGCAATAGGACTTTAAAATTTAGATTGACACTCAACACAATACGATACGAGTTTGTAAAGTAAATATCCAGAATTCTATAGTTCTATTATCTCAATTACAACTAAGCATAAGGTGGTGAACGAATGCCAATGACTACAACAAATTATGCAAATTCACTTTGATTTAATTTATGATAAATTGAGTTCTACTAATCCAAATTAGAAATGAACTCCCACTCAAAAACGACATCCCTCATGTCTTTTTGGTGATTACATGAACCAAATCCACTACACCAAGTCCGATCATCACGTGAGTCGGTGTATCTTCAAAGGCGAGCATCTACATGGTCATCATATCAAGCATATGACTCATGCTTAACCTTTCGGTCCGTGTTCGGAGGCCATGTCTGCACATGCTAGGCTCGCCATGTAAGAACCTTAGTATTTGCATGTGTAAATCTATCTTACACCCGAGATATGCTCGTGGATTCAATTACACCCGATCATCACATGATTTATTGAAGCGGCGAAACATTGTTGGTCCATACTTAAGGAAGAACACATTTTTTTTTCTTCATATCTAAATGAGGTATCATCTTATTATGCTAATAAAACACCAAACAAGCAATATAATATGCAACAAACATCACATGTGAAAAATGAAATGATATGGTCCTTGCACTTGATCGTTAGCATGTGCATCATGGTATGATCTTCATCATTCCTTTATGTGTAAGTCCAAGGTCTATGGAACTTACATGTTATGTGTGTTTTAAGAGTATCGACTTATACTTTTACTTACAACATCACCATATCATGACACTAGCCTAGCAACAATCTAAACTAGACGCTTCTAATTTATCCATTACAAGTTTTACGTGTCTTAGGGCTTTCGAAGATAGAACCGTTCTTACATACGAACAGGGAACCATAATGAGGATAACCAAATTATCAACAAATCGTTGTAAATTAGATATTGACTATAATAGGAGAGACAGACACCCGCTGACCACTTATGCAAAACTAGTTGCATGTCAAGCGTGGAACATGTCTCATGTGCGAGGACATATAAAGTTTGTCCGGGCCGCTTCATCCCACTATTCCACCAATATCCAAAATACAAAAAAGAAGCAATAACATGATCATCATCGCCCACATACTCATATGTGTACTATCCGTGCAAAGCATCTACGCATAGATCCAACTCTGATGCCACTGAAGGGTTCGCAGCATAGAAAACAAAAAAATTCCTACGATGGGAACAACTATGTACCAAGATCTATCTACTAGATACAAGCAACGGGTGGATATACATCCATAGAATATATACCCTTGAAGACCGAATAGCGTTAACGAGGTTGTACTCGTGGATGATGTAGTCGAACGCTTGCTGGTCTCAAGATCGAAAAGAAGTCCATCCGGTCCAGCAGGTCCAGCACCATCTAGTCCAGCACCACAAAGCAGTGGTGCATCCGTGATCGCACACACGTCCGGGTATCCCGACAACCTCTGCGCCCTTGCTCCAGCGAAGCAGCGGAAGCAACAAATCCTTCCAGAAAAAGCCACCGGGAACATGTATCGCTGATCCAAGACCATGGGGAAATTCTAAAGGGGGAGAGAGATCCTTCACGAGGAGGAGAGGGAGGCCTTTTATACGGAGAGGGGGCACCCAAGGGGCATGGCGCCCAGCCATGGTAGCTTCCCCCACCTCTTCCACATTCATGTGGGTGGAGCTCCCACTCAAAATGAAAAGCCTCCAATCACATAAACATGCCTCCACTCAAAAATCCACTCACATGCATTAAATTTCCACCAAATTTAATGCAAGCTCTTATTTAAATAAAAATCTTTTATTTATTTATTCATAATTTTGTTAATTACTTTAATTAACAAAAATCCACATAAAAACCCTTACAACATTTCAATTTCACATGCAGAACCAGTTTCAGCATTTTCAACCGAAACAGTTCCGGTGTCTAGTGAAATAAATTCATGCGCTTTCCTTTTTATTTCTCTGGCATATTATTTGCTCCAAATGGTGTCGATATCCCTTAAGTGTGTCACCCTATGGTTCGCGAATAATGTAGACATGATCAAGACTCTCTCCGATCAATAATCAGCAGCGAGACCTGGAGATCCGTACTGACTCCCACACATTCAATGATGACTTCTGTGATTGTGTGAACCTTATGCGCATGTAACTCAATCCCTTTTTCTCGCGATATATTACATGTCCGAGATTCGATCATCGATATCTTCATACCTAGTTTGATCTCGTTACCGACATCTACTCTTTTCTCATACCCGTGATGTAACATTCTAGTGATTAAATCACTTGCTTGCAAGATAACTAATGTGATATCACCGAGAGGGCCCAGAGTATATATCTCCGTCATCGGGATGGAAAAATTCCACTCTTGATCCATGGGCCTCAACATAACACCTTCGTAGCACTAAACCCATCTTTATAGTCACCCTGTTACGGTGTGACGTTTGATGTTTATCAAGATACTCTTCCGGTGTTAGTGATTAACATGATGTCATGGTCTAATGTAACATCTAAAAAACACCAAACTTAGATCATCAAACACTAATCATCAAGATTAGGGTTACCAAAACCTTTTCTAAATAAACTCATGAATGCATGTATATGTGTATGCATGGATTTTGAATTTCTTTAAAAACCACCTTGTTTGTGTGATCCATTGCTTGTAAAATGTTTCTTCGGTGAAATAAAAATCATCTAAAACATTTCCCACACTTTTCCTAAATACAAGTAAATCAAAACAAATATATTAAGTGAATGGTCATTTTGACCAATTTAACTCCCATGCCTACTTTGGCCGTCTCAAACTTTCAAAACCTAATAGAAACTTTTCTGGATCTTTGCACCCCTTGAATGTACTCATAACAAGGTATCAAGGCCCACTTTGTGATCATCCAGAAACTTTCAAATGCATAGTTTAAATGACAATTCAAAACTGAATCTTCTTCATATGGGAAGATCCCACTTTTCCAAAACCCACTCAAACAAGCTCAACTTTTAAAATCCAAGCATCTGCAGACTCACCAGCACCAATCTAGCAAACCCACCAAAATTTATTTCAGAATTCAAAACTTGATTTCATGCGGCCATTTCATTAAACAGGTTGCAGACACAAATCAAACAAAACATCAAACACTATAGTGTGCAGTGATTCTTGCCTAACTTGTTCCCTAGTTAGCTCACACACAACTCAGTAGATCAACTAGAAAGATTAGCCCAACACTAGCACCCCTGTGAGCTTGCCATTGTCATTAATGGTGAACAGCCGAGCACCCCCAATGTCACCCCACTGTGGACAGCAGGCTAGAGGAAGAACTAGCCGTGCCAACCTTGTCTGGGAGGCAGCCCACCATCCACCGCCACTCCCTGTCCCAGCCGCGAGTGTTGCCAAGCCCTGGACCACGCGCACAAGCCACGCCCAGACCATGCCGAGCGTGCGCCAGAGCGCCACCCTCGACCAGCGTCCACAGACCGCGCGCCGCCCTCACCGCGTGCACACACGATCACCACCGACCTAGAAGACCGCCAGACATCCCCGTTTGCCGCCCCGTGCCATACGGCCACCGCCCGCCGTCGAAGACGCCGCCTCTGCCGCGCAGAGCACCGGCCGTTCCAGACCAAACCACACCGCCCCATGCCTCGCGACCATGTCGTTGAGCATCGCCAGGAGACACATCACCGTCCCCTACCCTTGCCCATGCCATTAGCCGCCTGTAACGTCGCCCCCGACGAGCTCACCGTGCGCCCCGATGGTCCCCTCGCTCGACTATAAATAGAGGCCACCCCCGCATGATTTCTTCACACCATCTCACTCCCCTCTCCTCACTGATCGTGCCACACCATTCTCAGAGGAATGCGAGCACCACCTCACTGGAATTTCACTAGATCCTGCCGCTGCCGGAGAAGAAGGGAGCCAGCTATTGGAGCCGCCCTAGGAAAAGCCACCGGTACCAGGAGGTTCGCCGTCGTCGACTTCGTCGTTCGCCCGCCTCGTCGACCCTCGCCCGTACCCCGGTGATCCCCCAGCACCCCTCACTGGCCGCGCTAGGTTTCGTTCTCGCCGGAGTTGTCTCGCGTCGACGATGACCCTCAGCCGTTGGATTAGAACTAGATCGAACGATCCATGTTGCCCCATACCGCTTCGCCCAGCCCCGTGTCACTGACGAGTGGGGACACCCACTTAAGCAGCCCGCGGGAGCACTGCGCATAGCAGGCCGGCCCGTTAGAATTTCCCGCGCAGCCCAGCAATTCAAATTAAAACTTTTTCTATTTCAATTCAAACACACTTCAGCACCCAACTTCAAAAATCAACCCAGATCGATTCAGTGCACCAAATTGAATGAAACCAATTTTGTTGGAATGGTCTGTGAATGCTTAATGCAAGCCTGTTGGATTCAAGTCATTTGGATCTGTAGATCACCCATAGTAAAAATAACAAGGCAGAAGCTTTTCTGCATTCAAACATTTTTCAAATTTAAACCATAAATCTTTTGAGTTGATTCCAACTCTCAGAAATCACATTTAACCATACCTTTCAGAATATATAAAAATATATAGGTTTACTTGCAGAAATAATGTTCAAGTAATAAAAGAATGCTTCATAAGCATTTCTAGCCACTTTAATTAATTAAAATAAAAGGGTAAAACCTTATTAAATTGTGACACCAGTTTAAATCACATTCCCATGGACTACAATATGTGGTGATGACATGTATCAACATGATCCCATGTTTAGTTTGGAGAATATTAAATCTTAAGTAGTTTTTCAATGAGTAGAAATTACTTTTCTAAAAATAAAAAGATTTAAACCAAGCTTTAACCTTGTAATGTTAGAGATGATGCTAGATCATCTATAGGACCCTTGTGTGTGATGATTGCAAGTAGTTAAGTATTGTTTGGTGATTGTGTACCTCGTATTTATTCATAGACGCTAGTACCGACCAAGGATACAAGGAGGAAGGAGGATACTACGAAGAGGAAGCCGAGGAGAACTTCAACCACTGCTCTGCACAAGGCAAGCTGATACTATACCAATGCAAGCTAAAACTTGCAAGACACTCTACTTTAGCAAGCCTAGTACTACTAGTGAATGTGCAAGCTAACACTTGCAAGATACTATACCTATGCAAGCTGATACTGATATTGATGCAAGCTAACCTTTGCAAGATACCCTACTGATGCCACAAACCCATACTGTGATCCTACCTACTTGTAAACCAATCCTAGTTTTATGGAAAGCTTCTTACTTTATTTCTTTATCAAAGCTTACTTAGAGTCTACGTAAGAGTTTGGTAGATACTAGATAGTTGTGCTGAAGGTTGCATAAAGAGCATAAAATTTGTCCTAAGCTAGAAACCTTGATATCAGCCTAAGATGTAAGGTTGGACTTAGTGAAACTCCACTAGTTACCACCCCTCATTAGTACTACCCCCACCTGTAGATGCTAGTGCTAAGCATAAAACTTGATCAACTTTTAGATGGGAATACTTGGTGGAAGAATGGTTATGAAAACCTTGGAATGATGGATCATTCTATTGAAATGTTTTGGACATGTGTTTCCAAACAAATGATGATTTTGGTGATGAAAATGTTGAGGCATGAGCCTTAGCCCTTTATAAAACTGATGGTTGTCTGGATGCGATACCATTCCAATTTTAGCGTACAACCATAATACCCGAATATTGGGTAGGGCTTGACTGGAAACTTATATTCCTTAGTATTAGTTCCCTCACGGCCAAGGTCTGAGCTGAGGCTACCTTGTGAAGATTGTCCACCTGTGCAGTACCCAAGATGACAGTGGTCATGGTTGGGAGGCCAAACTCACAGGAGAGGTGCTTATACTAGGGCGTGTAATTGAAAGGTTAGGATTGATTATCCGCATACTGAGTATGGTGAATTCAGGATTTGTTCATGACGGATGTATCGAATGTTGTGGTGAAAGTCTACAATCTCTGCAGAGTGTCAAACTATTCGAATAGCCGTGTCCGCGGTTATGGACAGTTGGAGTGGCCATACTGTTCCCCCGTTAGACTTTTCAAAATGACTTCTGAAATGAATTGAGACTTTGACTTGACCACAACAGAGTTGTGACCTGAATTACAAGATCCCACTTAGGAGTTATAAAATTGTGACTAGCTTTGGAACTTAGTAGAGATAAACCTGGCTTTTGCAAAACAACCCTAGAGCCTAGTGTCCTATTATCCAAAAACCCCCCTTTACTTGTTAGTATTAGTTTGCGAGTACTTAAAGAGTACTCATGGCTTTGTCCCTGGCTATTCCCATGGCTAGACTATGAAGAGGAGTACCTGGAAGATGGACCCCAGGAAGGTTACGACAACTAGGATCATCTCCCATCGTCAGCATTGCCTGTGACCCCGAAGATGGAGCTTCGCCTACGCTACCGTTATTATTATGTATTCCGCTGCTTGATGTTGTATTAAGAACTGGATCATGAGATCCCTATTTGTGTAAGACTTATGTATCGTTTGTAATGGATGAAGTACTATGGTATCCAATTCTGTTATGTCTCGCAAAAATGGTAATCCTAGGATTGCGATGTATGGCATAACAGGCATCTAGGATTGAAAAATCCGGGTGTTGACATCTAAGGATTAAGATTACTGCATATGATGTTATAGTAATATAAACACAATGACCTTGATTGTAATGATATACTTCTGATGAATGTTCATCACATAATTCCAACAATGTTGTGACCTCATTATTAACAACATCCAATGTCCATGATCAGGAAACCTTTGATCATCTTGTTAATCAATGAGCTAGTTTATAAGATAGGCGTAACTAGGAACTTTCTTTTTGTTCATTAAACACACATGTATTAACAGTTCCGTATTAATACAATTATAGAATGCAAAATAAACATTTATCATGAATAAGGAATAAGATAATAACCACTTTATTATTGCCTCTCGGGCATATTCCCTTCAAAAAATTCGATGGTTAACCCGCGATAGGTAGGTGCATCATGAAATACAAAAATTTGTAGGCCAACCCAATTGCAAAGTAAATTAAAGTCGTCAAAAATACCGAGTTGGTTCAATATGATGGGGCATGCCCACTTGGTTGCCTTCACTTCTCGGTTTTGATCCTGTCGAAACAATCACGGTGGGACTCGTTCTTGAATCGAATCCCCATGCATTCCTGAGTTGCAGCCCGAGAAGAACTAGCGGCGGCAAGATCACGCGTTTGGCTCCTCGTGTTCATCTTATAAAAATAAATACGAAAGAAAAATATAAATTTTTTTGATCCAACAGTAATAGTCATAGTATATTCCTCATCATTGCACACTGAAGAATCTCCTCAGCATAATAATCTAGGCAAGATAATCATGGAAACTAGTTCAAAATAAGTCTCACCCTAGATTGATAATGATAATATATCAGAGATGAATTCACGAAAAGTAATTGGAGGATCGGAGGAGAAACATAACGTAGATCACTTGTGTGAGAGGAAATCAAGTGGAGGTGAAGATTCCATAAGGTTTTGAGAGAGTTTGGAGGTAGAAGAGAGAGAAAAAGGATTGGCGTTTCGTTGTTTTGGGTACCTTCCCGTGCGTTTAAGTAATCAGACACAACTATACGGCTAGAACACTTGTTCTTGCCGTATAGTTGGTCTGACAGCAAAAAAGTAGGGTTTCTAGGGTTTCTTTCCTGGCGGTTGTATCTATATGGCCAGAACTATACGGCCGGAACTTTTGTTCCCGATGTATAGTTGGTCGTTAAACCTTCTGTATCTGGAGATGAAAAATTGTCGATGGATCAAATAACTATACGGCTGGAACTATACGGCTAGAATATTTATTCCTGCCGTATAGTTAGTCGTTAAAGGTACCGTATACATCAAAAAAATCTATTTCTTCAAGAATTACTTTTTAGACTAGAACTTAGCGAAACACCTTGTTCTGACAGAAAAATGATAGACTAAATTGTCGACCAACTTTGGAATATATAAAACAGGAATTTTTAGTACCACGGAATCTCTCCTTCTCACTGGAGTTTCTATCACTCTTTATTCAACATAAAACTTGAACTAAAATTAAAAAATTTACTCAAACCTTTATTTCATATGGGTTGCTTCCCATGCAGCACTCTTTTATGGTCAATAGCTTGACCTTGATGTTGCTCACTTAGGCCAGATGAGTGGAACTCCCACTCCAAAATAGTTGGCCTTCAAACTGATGGCCTCCTTCTCATCTTACTTGGCTTTCTTTTTCCTGGGAAAATGGATAACAAAAGGATCCTGTGAAGGCAATTGGAGCTTCACGTTCCCTTCATGCAGATTAATCAAATCCTTAATAGTTCTTAAGAAGAGACAACCTAATATGATAGGAGCAGTAGCATCTTCTGGCATGCTAACAATAATAAAATCAATAAGAGCGGGACAGCCTTTAATGTATACTAAGGTATTCTCTTTAATACCTACTGCATGTTTGTAAGTAGAATCTGCTAGATGCAATTTTAGTCGGTGATTTCAAAAGAGCCAAGATTTAACTTATTAAAAATTCTCTTTGGAATTGTTGAAACACTTGCACCTAAATCACAAAGTGCAGCTATTTCATTAGTCCCAAATTTAATTTTAATAGTAGTCTCAAATATATCATCTAGCTTAACAGGTAATTTTTCAGCAATTTTCTTATATTCCTCCTCAAGCTCACGTACCTTTATTGCTACCTGATTAACGAAGTGTTGATACATGGCTTCCTCATTTCCTTCACTTACCGCAATCTTGATATTGATCCTTTTTACAAGATCTTCAACTGTGTAATTTGGTGAAGGAGCATTGCTATAATCAAGTTTTTCAGGCTCCTCCCTTTGGATTCTTATCATCTTGAGGTCTTCTATCGGATTGGGCTCAGCTTTACCTAAAAATTTAGCTAGAATGAGAGTTTGACTCTCGGTTATGTTATGTAGCTATGCCTCAACAATCCTTGTTCTTTCTTGGAGGGCCTGCAAATCATTCCTCAAACAAACAACTTGGTTAGATAATTTACCAAACATAGCATAATGGTTCTCCGTTATTTTAACTAGAATATTGTTTTGCTCATTTTGTGAGTCCATAAAAGATTTAATAGTTTCTTGGAGACTACTATTATTTGATGCCATATTATTATTAGAATTACCTGCAAGACTAGAATAATGTTTCTAAAAATTTGGATTATAATTCTTCTTCAAAGTAGGATTATAATCATTACGAGATATGAAGTATATTTCTTCAATAGTTGGTTTGGGAGTAGATCTTACCTAGGTTTCCTTACCTTTGGAGGCTAATATGAGCTCATCCAACTTAGCATTGAGTTCTTCATTTTCTTGAGGTGTGACGGAGTTCACCTTCTTCGTGTTTGATCTTTCCACATGCCATTGGGCATGGTTTTCTTGCATATTGTCTAGCAGCTGCTTTGCTTCGATAACTTTTTTACCCATAAATGTTCCTCCAGCTGCAGTATCAAGCATAGACTTAGACACAGGGTTAAGAGCATTATAAAATAAATGGAGAATTAACCAATCTTCCATCCCATGGCTAGGACAGTTTCTCATGCATTCTTTCATTCTCTCCCACGCAAGCGCTAGTGGCTCACGCTCTTCCTGTCTAAAACAAGTATTATTAGATATGAGTTTCATAGTCTTTGCAGGTGGAAAGAATTTAGTCATAAATAAAGAAGTACATTCCACCCATGATGCAATAGTATTTCTAGGCAAAGATAGCAACCATTCTATTTCTCTTCCTCTAAGAGAGAAAGGAAATAAATGCAACTTGACCGGGTCAGGGTCAACATCTTTAATGCGCATCATATCACATATTTGAGTGAAAGTATTTAAATGCATACCTGCATCTTCAAAAGCAGAGGCTCCAAATTGATTCTGTTGAAACAAACTTAAATAGTGGGTCTTAATTTCATAATCTTCAGCAGTAATTGTTGGCTGAGTAATAGGAGTACGCAAATAATCATTGTTGGGAGTTGCAAACTCCCCCAGCTTATTTTCAGCCATACTTCCTCTATTTTCGGATTTTCTTAAACAAATAATAATGATGATAAAAACAAGAATTAAAGACTAACTATTTTTTTTGTTTTTCAAATAAAGACTGAAATAAAACTAACAAAATTTCAAACAAGAATTAAAACTAGCAAGGTTCCTACTAACCTCACCAGGGTAGCAATTGATTCCCCGACAACGGCGCGAAAAAAAGTGTTGATATCTTTGTTCCGGATTATGGATGTAGTATAGCTCTTCTTCCCTAGTAGACCTTGTAGAGGTCCCAACCTTTAATAAGGTAGAGATCCCTGTGTTTACAATGCTAGTCCCTAGATCAATAGCTAGCATCCACAGTTAAGATGTAATATCAAGAAACAAAGGTCATAATACAACTTTATAACGAGGAATAAAATAATTCATTACATCTTACATAGCTCATTTGGCAATCTCATTACAATGCAGCAGAAATAACTATATAGCATGGAGTCCTTCATCTTCAAAGTGCCACAGGCAATCATGTTGGTTGTAGACTTGTAATCATAATCAACACACTTCACTAACATCAAACAAACCTACAACATAATAAGTTACAACCACAAAGGTTAATACATTTGAATTGTATTGGCAAGTGATACTATGGTAGAATAGTGGTATCTATCATCTATATGCATTTGGCTAAGTGGAGCTTAGGCTTCCTTTGCTCAAAATATATTTTCCTTATCATTTGAAAACACTAAGTTTTTGTTTGTCAAAATCACCCAAGGCATCAACCAATAGACATTGGTGATCCTTTAACCCTTGTTCAAACACAAGTTTTTAACTTAGAAATTGACATGAGGAGATTCTTGATAGCTTCCATGTCTTGATGCTCAAATTTTCCATTGCCGGGGACACGGCTAAGTACTTAGATTTTACTCTCTCGGTAGGTGGTGCACTTTCCCCACAAGACTC
The DNA here is from genome assembly GCA_916181665.1 of Avena sativa. NCBI lineage: Eukaryota > Viridiplantae > Streptophyta > Magnoliopsida > Poales > Poaceae > Avena > Avena sativa. Next base: position 37,477,959 of record OV702279.1, on the reverse strand, counting down.
GACATGCATCGAGACAAGATCTTTCAGAAGCCTCCCCTTAGACCAGAATGGACGCATTCCCAAACCTATCATCCCCTACCACCAACTGTCCATTTGGCTAAGTTATTGTAACCTATATGATCCAGGCAGAGCCCATAATGCCAAGTGGCTGCACTTGAAGCTTCTCAACATTTGACATCTCAAATCTCTTTGTTCCTGGGTGGCATTCCACAAGTGAGATACACAAGGTTCACCAGTCCCCTGGCCTTGTGTAACCACTCAACAAAAATCCATCCAAGCAATACCATTCCACCCAGGTCATTCATTCACATAGTTGTTTTATTAAACAAAACACAAGTCATTGACTTAGAAATATTCCATAGCATGAATATAATCCACCCTTGTTTTCTACTAGCTTGGCTAAGCATGATAGTAGTAGGAATATTAACTTAGGAAAATTCTACTAAGGTTTCATCTATTAGGATTTCCCATGGCATAGTTTATACTTAGCAAAAATTCCATGCAAGTCCTACTTAGAAATATCACTAATGCATAGTGAAAATAATAGGACAAAAGTATGAAGCACCACTTGCCTTTTTGGTAGAGAATATAAGTTCACTCCTTGATCTTGCAATAGTCACACTCTTCAAATTTCACTACAATTCAACCAAGGCACAAATTAATTCTAGCATTCAAGCAATTTCATCACATAGAATAATAAAAACAAAGCAATGCATGCAAGCATGCCAAGGATAGTTTTATTTGGAAAAGTGGTTTCTAATAGGTTATAAACATTTTAAAACACCTATTGGTCATTTATAAAAGTGGCAAAACCATTTGATATTAAGTTAGTGAAAATGGCCATTTAAATCATTTTTGTTTTACTAGAAATGATTTAAATCCAAGGAATATTTTCTAGTGTTTGCCAAATATATTTTTAACACATATGTTAGTGTTTTAAGGTCAATTTTTTAATATTAAAACCATTTGCAAAAGTTTTTACCTATAAACCATTTTTTACACCAAAGCAATATTTTATTTTGTTGGAAATGCCTTTAAACAAGGTAATAATTTTATAGGGTTCACCAAATATATTTTTAAATCCTAAAACTTGGTGTTTAGGGTCAGAGAGTTTAAATTAAATCATTTTCCAAAGGTTTTACTCAATAATCATTTTTAAACCATAATCAACAATTTTATTTAGCTAGAAATGCTTTAATTCAAAGGAATATTTCCTAATTGTCACATAATATATTTTTAAATCCAAAAGTTGGTTTATAAGTTCAGTAGGTTCAAAACAAACCATTTACAAAAGATTTTACCCTAAAAACATTTCTAGAATAAATTTTATATTCAAAATATGCCTACACATGTTTCTGCAAATACATCCAGTTTTCCAGAAGCAATTTACTAAACAAAGTACATGGTTGGAAAGTACTCTTCTTTCTGATTCCATTGATATAAAATTTGCAATATTTGGACGTGTGGATCAAAAGTTATAAATTTTACAAATTCTAACATCTAATAGTTTCAATTCTGTTTTTAAAACAAATCCTGAGCCACGTGTCTTATTCTGATTCGCTGATACCGGTTCGGCAGGATCGATCAATGTGGGTTGTTGGATTAAAAGGGAATTGCACGACTCAGATCTAGCATACCGTTTCACTTAAGTGATTCTATCCTATCCATGCGTTCAAAATCCAACGGCTGCAGCACGTGAGACCAAGAATGGGCGGCGCTGGCGGCGGTGAGTGGCGGCGGCACGCTCAGACGAGGATGGTAACGGTGATTCAGGAAGCAAGAGAGATAGGGGAAGAGCTTACCGAGGTCGTCGTGGCATGGGGATGACCGACGTGTGCTTGGTTGTCGAAGGGGCGCTCGGGGTTGATCTGAATCGCTCGCTGGAGTTGTCTCTATCAACGGGGGAGCTTGGCGACGTCATTGGCGAGGCTAGGGTGCACGCTAAGACAAACCAGGGGTGCAGTTAGATGCGTACGAGAGAGGGAGTTTTAGGAGTAGCAGCCAGTGAGGAGGGGTGGTCAGGTCTCACCGTGGGGGGTCACCGGAGTGGAAGCAGACGACGGAGATGCTCAGGTGTGGTCGTTGTCGAGCCTAGGGAACGCACGCGGGCAGGGGAAGGTGCTGGGGATGCGCACGAGGTTGGAGAACAAGTCTGCGTGATCTAGGGCAAGGGGCGTGGTCTGGGCTCGCCGGAATTCGTTCGTGATCTCGCCGAAGCATAGGATGTTCAAGCGCGAAATCCAAGGCAGCCTATGGGCAGTGAGTGCGGGGTGTCTGGGGGGAAAGATAGAGGAGACGCGGGCGATTAAGTACACAAGATCAGGGGAGGAATTACTGGCGCATTGATTCAAATTCAAGCGAGTTTTACTCGACCAGAAACAGCCGGCATGATTTGAGGATGAAGGAGTCGCGTGGTTGACGACGATGACGGGGCAGTGGGGCTATGCTGTCAGCGAGTGGAAAGGTGGTTCGGTGGGGTCGGGTAGTCAGCGTCTGATAGGGTCAAGTTTGTGGTGTGAACCATTTTCTGTGGGGAAGAGGGGAAATGGGCTAGCTGGGCCTGATGGGCTAGGTTAGTTGGGCTGGTTTGTTTTATTTTTTTCTTCTTCTGTTTTCTTTTTATTTTCCATTTTCATTTTTTGTTTTCAAATTCAAACATTCATTTGAATCCAGATTTATTATACGAACCTTTTTCAAATATTCAGTATATTTCTATACAGTTTTAAATAGGTATTTTAAGTCCATTTTACAATAATTCTTTTATTCTTTTATGGTTTATATTTTATTTAAAATGGGTACTTGTCTTTTATTAAAATAAGATTTTGATTTTATTTTCAAACCCTTATTTGAATTCTAATTTTTCACCAAACTTTATTCAGTAGGTTTTATTTATTTAATAGGGCAAATAATTCTCTTTGAATGATTTAAAGTATTTTAATATAATTTATTAATCATTTAAATTGGGTAGATTGTCTTTATTCAAATCAAATTAAATATGGTTTCAATCCTATATAAAGTTTTATTCAAATAATTCTTTGATCCTATTTAGGTTAATTAAATAACTTTTATTTCTCTTGGGCAAATTTCATTTATTATTTTCCCATGATTTAATTAATCATTTCTATTAGGGATTTTATCTTTATCCATATATAATTAGAATATGGTTTAATGCAATATAATTTTATTGGAATAATCTTTATCCCTTTATTTTATTTGGATTTGGATTATCTTTGTTTGATTATGGATTTGGCCAAGATTTAATTTGGCTTTTAAACATTCCTTATTTATTTCCTTCTTTGTTTGTCTTATAAAATCCATATCTTTTTATTTATAGATCCAAAATTGGTGATTCGAATTTGTAGAATTTTATTTAATATTTGTTTATACTTTTAAATCTCTTTAGGATTATTTTGCTCACAATTTGGTATGGATTTTAGATAGGAGCTTTATTAGCTTTGAATTTTAATTCCTTATCTTATTAAATTCATAAGATTTTATCTATGGCTCCAAATTAAGTGAAACCAATTCCTATGGTTTTATAATATTTTTATTTGTCATTTTGATCATTTATAAATGTTTGTTGACAAATTTTTATATGGATCAAATCCATAGTCTTTGAGATATCTTGGGAATGATTTCCTTCATTAAGGTTTAAGGTTTTGATTAATTTTTTCTCAAGTTTGAATTTCAAGATATATTCATTGATGAATGCTTTCCACTTGTTTGAAATTTGTTGGATTCCATTTTATTCAAATTTGTTCAAGATGGGTTTTTAAGTTTCCATTTAGGAATAAAAATTTTCTTTTCACCCTAAATTTCAACAATTATTTATTTTGTTTATCTATTTTTCACATTTCAAAATTTGGAAAATTTTGGGATGTGACAGACCTAGGTTTATCGAATCCTCGGGAAGCAGAAAGAAAAGTGAGATTACTTAAATGGACCTTCGGGAGTTTTAGAATTCCTTTTGTGTTTTCACCGGACCAAGAGTTTGCGATCTTTTTGTTGTTGTTGTTGACGATGGAGAGAGAGGGCCTAGGGTCTTCGGTTTCACTAGTAGCTGTGCAAAACATCTGATGGGAATAAAATATAATAATAAAGTATGCATGTAATCGTTAGAGCAAGATAATTATATGTGGGCAGTGCATCCATAATTTCTATTGCCTCTGCAACCGCTTATAGCAATAACCTACTAGTCTCATCCATAAAAGAAAGAGCACTAATGATATGCATAGTGATATCACTATTAATCCCAACTAAATCCCTCACATACAGTCGTACTACCCCTTCTATCACTAGGGTTGCCAACCTGCAGATCAGTCATCACTGAAATGGATCGTATGGGCGCCTAGAGGGGGGTTAATAGGTGCTACTTAATTTTAGTTCTTTTTAAATTTTAGGCTTGACACAAAGTAAATTCTCTAGATATGCAACTACGAGAATTTCCCTATATGCAAACCTAGCTACTAAGCATGTAAAGAGAGGAGCAAGGAAACCGTAGTGGAGAACGCGGAGACACAGGGATTTGTTTTACCGTAGTTCCTTCCTTGTTAAGGGAAGTACATCTGCGTTGGAGGGGTGGGCGGTTCTAAGACCACCACACCACAATAGGCCTCACCCTATTCTCCGATGGATCTCGCCACGAAAGGCCTGATCCACCTTCTCCACTATTGGTACCCTTCGAGGAGGGAACCGGTGCCATTACAACTCTACCGGGGCACACAACCACAACTGAATTGGGGGCTCCCGTAATGACAACAAGCTGTCACAAGAACAAGGTTTATCAATATAAACAAAAGAAAGGATCTAGATATTTGCAAGAAATACTAGATCGGTGATTCTCCAAATTAATGGAGAGGAGATGAAGTGCTTGATTGCAGTTGTAGAAGATCGAGTTCTCCTCCTTCGATTCCCCAAGGAACGGGGCATGTGGGTGGATGAAGGTGGAACTCTCTTGGATGAAGCTTGAAGAACAGATCTTGACTTTTTCGAATGAACCAAGTGTTCTGGAAGGAGAGGGAAGGCTGGCTTAAATACCCCCTGCACAGATCTGGCCGTTAGTGAAGTTTGGGGGCGGATTATCCGCGCCCCACTAGGGGCGGACTATCCGCCCTGGGGGGAAAATCCGCCCCCTGGACGGAAAGTCTGGGGGAAAATCCGCCCCCATACAGAAGGTCGCGTCGGTCTTGTCTTGGTGAAAATCCTCGAGGGGGCGGATTATCCGCCCCCCTCAAGGGGCAGACTATCCGCCCCTAGGGAAAATCCACCCAGAGACGGGAAGTCCCGGGGAAACTCCGCCCCCTCTTTGAGAGATGCGTCTTGGCAACCTTTGAGACAGTTCCTGGGGAGCGGACTATCCGGCCCCCTGGAGGGGCGGATTATTCGGCATGGGCAAAAACTCCAGCCCTGGCCCAAAAATCCATGGGATATTCCGCCCCCATTCTGAGGGTTGCGCACTTCTGAGTTTGGGGAGGGGCGGATTATTCGCCCCCCAAAAGAAGTTTCCAACTCCTTTTCAAGGTACAAATCTGCAACACTTCAACACACATTAAATAATCATTGGTATTGCTATCTAACACACAAAACACTAGGGATCATGAAATGGTCTTTCAATCTGCCCCTTTTTAGTGTTAGATGATACTGGGATTTTCAATGAAACCTACTAACAACACCTCAAGGAAAAGAAAGAGTCTCCCCCTAAATGTGTGCATATTTATAATTTCCATTTGAATACAAATGCACACACTAAAGATCAAGCCAATTTCATAACAATGACAAACTAAAACAAGGTGAGTTAGGGAACATAGTCATACCACCAGGATGTGAAAATAGCCAATGAATAAAGAGAGTATTAGGCCTCAAATAGATCCCAACATATTGATGCAAACAATAGATAACTCCATTATTCCATATGCCTTCAACAGAATTCCATACTCCATAGATAGATCCAAAATTCCATACGACTAGTTCCACAAGATAGTTCCAGAATTCCAGAAATCCACACACAAGCACAAAAAGTATCACACGACATAGTCCTATACAAACCAAGCACAAATAAGTTCAATGCTAAAAGGGCACAAGCAAGCAAATGGAGAAAACAAATGATAAATAGGCAAATGCTTGCGCTCGACCCATGCAAATCCGAGACCTAATAGAACTACTTCTCCCCCTTTGGCATCGAAACGCCAAAAAGGAAGAAGAGCGATGCTAGCGTCCCAGAATATCACTCCTCCTCGTACTCATCCTCGTCCCCTTCCTCGTCAAACTCATCATCATCATCAATCGGAGGAGTAGGCGCCAAAAAGCCAAAATTGGGTGCGATTTCCATAAGAATTAAAGATATGCAAGAAAATCCAAAGAGAGGCACTAGAAACTAACTCTTCTTAAGGAAGAGGGCAGTGGCCGAAGCTACCATGTTGGAGCGCATGGCATGACACCGCGAAGATGTATCTTGAGTTCAAAACCAATGCTCATCCATGACCCACATATCACAAAATGATATTAAGTGAAATGATTTTTCTTGCTTTCGGATTATGGGGGAGTTAGACCAATCAATTAGGACCACACTCCCCCTATGTCTATGCCCGCATCTAAACCAAATACATGAAGAAGAGTAAGTGAGTATGCAAGGGTAGTCAAGCCAAACTCCTTGAATCTATGATATTTAGCTCATTCCTCAAATAACAAAATCTTGCTTCATCAAGAGGCTTCGTGAAGATATCATCAAGTTGGTTCTTCGTGCTCACAAAAGATAGTGCAATATCTCCACAAGCAACATGATCCTGAATGAAATGATTGCGAATCCCAATATGTTTTGTTCTTGTATGCTGCACCGGATTGTAAGCAATTTTGATAGCACTTTCATTGTCACATAAAAGAGGCACTTTGTCACAATTGACACCATATTCCTTTAAAGTTTGCCTCATCCATAATAATTGTGTACAAGCACTTGCAGCAGCAACATACTCAGCTTCGGCGGTTGAGAGTGATATGCAATTTTGTTTCTTCGAAGACCAACACACTAGAGACCTGCCCAAGAATTGACATGCACCAGAAGTTGATTTTCGATCATGTTTGTCACCAGCCCAATCTGAATCAATGTAACCACATAGATAGAAACTGGAGCCTTTGGGATACCATAAACCAAAATTTGGGGAATGAACCAAATATCTGAAGATTCTCTTGACCGCCACTAAGTGGCTTTCTTTAGGAGCGGCTTGGTACCTTGCACACACTCCTACACTCAACATGATATCGGGCCTAAATGCGCAAAGGTAAAGGAGAGAGCCGATCATGGATTGATATACCTTTTGGTCCACGTCTTTACCCTTTCGCTTAAGCTCAAGATGACACTTAGTTTGCATTGGAGTAGCAACGCCATTGAGATCAGTCATCTTGAACCTCTTGAGCATGTCTTGGATGTACTTAGCTTGATTAATGAAAGTTCCCTCTCTAAGTTGTTTGATCTCGAATCCAAGAAAGAACCTCAATTCTCCCATCATAGACATCTCAAACCTGTCAGTCATAAGTTTTAAAAATGCATCATTAAAAGCTTCGCTAGTAGAGCCAAAAATAATGTCGTATACATATAGTTGGTATACAAAAAGCTCCCCATTAACCTTCTTAGTAAAAAGAGTGGGATCGATTTGCCCAACTTAGAATCCACGGTCTAACAAAAGCTCTTTAAGGTGCTCATAACATGCACGTGGGGCTTGTTTAAGGCCATAGAGCGCCTTATCGAGTTTGTAGACATGGTTCTGAAATTTGGGATCCTCAAATCCCAGGGGTTGCTTGACGTATACCAACTCATGTAGTGGACCATTAAGAAAAGCACTCTTAACATCCATTTGCTATAATTTAAAATTATGACGAGCAGCATAGGCAAGAAGGATACAGATGGACTCAAGACGAGCCATCGGAGCATAAGTTTCGCCGAAATCAATGCCTTCCACTTAAGAGAAACCTTGATCCACTAGCCTTGCTTTATTCCTTACAACAATGCCATTTTCATCTTGTTTGTTCTTGAAAATCCACTTGGTGTCGTTAACATTGCGACATTCTTTGGGTTTATCTATGAGCTTCCAAACCTTGTTGCGCTCGAAGTTATTTAGTTCTTCATGCATTGCAACCACCCAATCGGGATCTTCAAGACCATAAAAGACCTTCTTTCGTTCAACCATTGAAATGTGTTCTTGATGATCATAGAAGCTAGCAAGTTCTCTTCTAGTAGACACTCTTCTTCTTAGATCACCGATAACCTTGTCAAGAGTGTGGCCCCTTAACTCAAGGTTTTGATCAGCGCGAGCTTTACGACAAGCCTAAATTTTCTTGTTGTTTCTTGAAGGAGTTGATTTAGCATTTGGATCCTTGTCTTGGCCACTACCTTGCCCTTGATTTTGATCTGAGCTTGAAACATGTGATTTGCTGTTTTGTTTCATCAGGGCCAAACAATCCACCCCTTGGTGGGTCCGGACTATCCGCCCAGGGAGAAGTGGCCACAGTTCCTTCTTCCTGAACGTCCCTGACAGAACTTGGAGTGCCAGGGCCAGATAATCCACCCCTTGGGGGCGGGCCTGGGATTTTCTTGAGTGGTTTACTCTTCATGATGTCCCCTGGAGCGAGTTGGAGTGCCAGGGGCAGACTATCCGCCCCTTGGAGGGGGCGGATAGTCCGGCCTAGGACTACCATTTTGCCCAGAAGACAGGTGATCTTAAGCAGGTTGTGGTGTTGATGCAGAGGTTTCTCCAGTAGTAGGGGCTTGTTGATCGTGTGTAGATGAGGGCTCCACTTGAGTGGAGCATTGTCCTTCCCGGTCCTCCACAAGGGGTTCCTCAATGGGGCAGAAAAAACCCACGCCCATTCTTCTTATGGAATCTTGGGGTATTTCAACATCTGCATCACAAACATCAACTTGCCCCACATGGGAGCCATCATTTTCATCGAATTCCACACTACAAGATTCTACAACAATTCCGGAGATCTTGTTGTAGACTCAAGTGTGGGATTCGGCACCGTAACCAACAAAAATTCCTTCTAAAGCCTTAGACTCAAATTTAGACAAGCGTACTCCTTTGATGAGAAAGAAACATTTACAACAGAATACCCGGAAGTACGAAATGTTGGGCTTGTTACCGGTAAGTATTTCATACGGAGTTTTGTCCAAGATCTTGCGGAGGTAGAGCCGATTTTATGAGTGACAAGCGGTGGATATGGCTTCATCCCAAAAGTTGTAAGGAGACTTGAATTCAGCCAACATTGATCTAGCCATATCCAAAAAAGTGTGGTTCTTCCTCTCGGCTACACCATTTTGTTGAGGGGTGTACGCAGCGGAATATTGATGTCTTATCCCCTCTTCACTTAGAAATTCATTTAACATGTAGTTATTGAACTCGGAGCCGCTGTCACTTCTGTCACATCCCAAAATTTTCCAAATTTTGTAATGTGAAAAATAAATAAACAAATTAAATAATTGTTGAAATTTAGGGTGAAAAGAAACTTTTTGTTTTAAAATGGAAACATCAAAACCCATCTTGAACAAACTTTGAATAAAACTTGAATCCAACTAAATTCAAATCAAGTGAAATGCATTCTTCATAAATGCATCTTGAAATTTAAAACACTTGGACAATAAACCAAAACTCTAAAACCCTAATGGAAGAAATAATTTCCAGGATCTCTCTAAGACTATGGATTTGATCCATATAAAAATTTGTCAACAAACATTTATAAATAAAAACATAGAAATTGGTTTCACTTAATTTGGAACCATAGATAAAAAGATATGAGTTTAATATGATAAAAGGAAATATTTCCAAAGCTAATAAAGCCCCTATCTAAAATCCATACCAAATTGTGAACAAAATAATCCTAAAGAGATGTAAAAGTATAAACAAATACCAAATAAAATTTTACAAGTTGGAATCACCAATTTTGGATCTTTAAATAAAAAGATATGGATTTTATAAGGTAAAGAAAGAAACAAATAAATAAGGAATATTTAAAAGCCAAATTAAAACTTGGCCAAATCCATACGCAAATGAAATAAAGATAATCCAAATAAAACAAAGGGATAAAGATTATTCCAATGAAATTATATGGCATTAAACCTTATTCTAATTATATATGAATAAAGATAAAATTCCTAATAGAAATGATTAATTAAATCATGAGAAAGTAATAAATGGAAATTTATCCAAATGGATTAAAAGTTATCAAATTAACTTAAAAGAATTATTTGAATAAAATTTATATGGTATTAAAACCATAATCAAATTTTATTTAATTAAAGACAAATGCCCAAATTAAATGATTGATAAATCATAATAAAAATAATTCAAATAATTCAAAATGAATTATTTAACACCCTACTGAATAAATAAAACCTACTGAAAAAGGTTATAATAAAAATTTGAATTCAAATAAGATTTGAAATTATATTTAAAAATCTTATTTGAATAAAGGCAAGTGCCTAATTTAATGAAAATATAAACCATACAAGAATAAAATAATTATTCTAAAATGGACTGAAAATAACTATTTAAAACAGTATAGAAATATACTGAACATTTGAAAAGGGTTTGAATAATAAATCTGGATTCAAATGATAGTTTGAATTCAAAACAGAAAAAGAAAATAGAAAAAGAAAAATGAAACAAAACAAAAAAAGGGGGAAAGAAATCAACCCAGCCCAACCAACACACCAGTCCCAGCTAGCCCATCTTCTCTTCCCCGCGCAGTCACTGAACCCCGGACCCCACCCTTCCTCTCTCCCTTACGCTGACAAAGCGACCCCACCCATCAGCCGTTGTCTTCAACCCCGCTGACCTCGCCCCTCTCCTCTCACTGCCGTTTCGGCCGGCGTTCAATTCTCTTTAATTCGCGTTACTGGCCGAGTAACTCCCATCCGCGACCTCTCCCACTTAATCGCCTCGCCCTCCTCCTCATTTCCCCTCAGTCGCGAGCTCCTCTCCTCCCTAGGGCTACCCTAATTGCTCGCTACAACCACACAGGCTCCGACGAGGTCCAGTGCGAATTCCGGCGAGCCCAGACCGCGCCCCTTGCCCTAGATCACGCAGACTTGTTTGCCGCCCTCGTGCGCATCTGCCAGCACCTTCCCCTTGCCCGCGCGCGTTCCCTAGGCTCGACAACGACCACACCCGAGCATCGTCGTCGTCTGCTTCCACTCCGGCGACCCCCCACGGTGAGGCCTGACCGCCCCCTGTTGGAATTATTCCCTAGAGGCAATAATAAAGATGTTATTATTATAATTCTTGTTCATTATAATGTTTATATTCCATGCTAGAATTGTATTAAGCGGAAACTTTAATACTTGTGTGGTTTGTGAACAACACCGCGTCCCTAGTATGCCTCTATGGACTAGCTCATTGATTAATGATGGTTAAGGTTTCCTAGCCATGGACATGAGTTGTCGATTAATAATGAGATCATATCATTGGGAGAATGATATGGTGGACAGACCCAAACTAAGCGAAGCAATTAGATCGTGTCATCGTGTTCGTCTTTGCGAAGCTTTTCTTATGTCAAATAGTGTATTCCTTAGACCATGAGATAATACAACTCCTTGGTATCGGAAGAAAGCTTTGAGGTCATCAAACGTCATCCTATGAGAGGGTGATCATAAAGGTGTCTCTCAGGTGATCGGAAAGTATCTGTTCGGTTGTATGTATCGAGATGGGATTTGTCCCTCCCAAGTCGGAGAGATATACTTCGGGCCCACTCGGTAATCGATATCAACACCGCTTGAAAGCATGTGGTTAAGGAGTTAATCACAAAGTGATATCGGATTACGGAACGAGTAAAGTACTTGCTGTGAACGAGATTGAACTAGGTATGACGGTACCGACGATCGAATCTCGGGCAAGTAAAATATCGCGAGACGAAGGGAATATATATATATGGGATTGATTGAATCCTGGCATCGTGGTTCATCCGATATGATCATCGATGAATGTGTGGGAGTCAATATGGGTTTCCAGGCCCCGCTGTTGATTATTGATAGAAGATCATGTCTGCATATTCTCGAACCCGCAGGGTCACACACTTAACGTGTCTCGATGCTAGGATAGATTGGATAATTGGTTTATGAGTTTTTGTTCGGAGTCTTGGATGGGATCCGGGACATCACGATAGGTTCCGGAGTGGTCCGGAGAATAAGATTCATATAAGGCAGTGCAGTTTTTGGAGTTCGGAATTGTTCCGGGTTAATCGGTATTGTACCGGAAGCTTCTAGAACCTTCCGGAAGGGGACCAACGTGGCCCCACCTTCCGGGAGGGGGCATGGGCCTATGAGGGAGTGCCCTGGCCGCATTGGGCCAGGGGCACAAGGCCCCATAGGGCCCAGCCGGCCCAGAGGGTTTTAAACTCGAGATAGATCTTCTAGAAGGGGGGGTTTCCTTGCCCCCCACTCCTTATCCTTTGGGGCCGCCGATTTGGGCTTGGGGGAGGGGCTAGGGCTGCGCCCCCCTCTATATAAATAGGGGTGGGGGCGCACCAACCCCCCACACCTTCCCCTCCAACCCTAGCCACCCTGCTGCCCTTCCTCTCTCCCTCCCGACTGTTTGTAGGCGAAGCCCTGCTGCAGAAATTCTCCACCAATTGCACCGCGCCGTCGCGTTGTAGATCCAACCCATCTCTCAACCATACTTGCTGGACCAAGGAAGGAGGAGACGTCGAGGTGCTGCACGTGTGCATCTCACGGAGGCACCGCCACTTGTGGTGCTAGATCGGATCGGATGGCGAGGAGGAGAAGCGAGTACGACTACATCACCCACGTTCCGACGAACGTTCCGCTGTGCGAATCTTCAAGGGTATGAAGATCTAATCCAATCTCTCTCGTTGTTTGCATCTCCTAGATTAGATCTTGGCTTCCCCTCTGTTCGCATCCGTAGAAAATTTTGATTTACTATGCTGCGAAACCCTTCACCCCCTCCTCACAGGTTGCTACTCCTACAACCCCCTCTCTCGCACGCATCTAACTGCACCCCTGGTTTGTCTTAGCGCGCACCACAGCCTCGCCCCCGACGACGCCAGAGCGTTCCTGACGCCAGGAGCATCTCCGGTGAGCAATCCACAATGACCTCGTGCACCCCTCGGCCAAAGGAGACTACCTTGAGCATCTACTCGCCACGGCGATCTCGGTGAACCACCCCTCGTCCTCTCTTGCTTCCTGTATCGCCGGCACCATCCTCGTCTGAGCGCGCCGCCGCCACTCGCTGCCGCTAGCGCCGCCCATCTTAGTTCATCGTACTGTGAGCTATTGGATCTTGATCTGAGGGATACGATAGAATAACTAAACGAAGAGGTACGCAATGATCTAAACCACACAGATCTAATTAGATCCAATGGCTATAACTGCTTGATCCAGCCGAAGCGGTACGCGCCAGTTAGATCACGCCACGTGGCCCTGCCTGTTGTTTTAAAAACAGATTTGATCTATTAGATCCTAGATGTTGTAAAATCTATAACTTTTTATCCACACATCCAAAGTTTGCAAATTTTATATCAATGGAATCAGCAAAAATAATTCTATCCAACCATGTACTTCGTTTAGTAATTTGCTTTTGTAAACTTAGTTGTTTTTGCAGAAACTTGTGTAGGCATAATTTGAACGTAAAAATTATTCTAGAAATATTTTTAAGGTAAAATCTTTGGTAAATGGTTTGTTTTGAACCTACTGACCATAGAAACCAACTTATGGATCTAAAAGTGTATTTTGTGAAGCTAAAGAGTAAATCTTGGAATAAAAGCATTTCTAGTTAAATAAAAATATTGTTTGTGTTTTAAAAATGCTTTTTGAGTAAAACCTTTGGAAAATGGTTTGATTTAAACTCTATGACCCTAAAAACCAAGTTGTAGGATTCAAAAATATATTTGATGAACCCTATAAAATTATTACTTTGCTAAAAGGCATTTCCAACAACATAAAATATTGCTTTGGTATAAAAATGGTTTATAGGTAAAACCTTTTGCAAATGGTTTTATTATTAAACACTTGACCTTAAAACACTAACATTTGTGTTTAAAAATATATTTGTCAAACACTAGAAATTATTACTTTGATTAAATCATTTCTAACAAAACAAAAATGATTTAAAGTGGCCATTTTCACTAACTTAATATCAAATGGTTTTGCCATTTTTATAAATGACCAATAGGTGTTTTAAAATGTTTATAACCTATTAGAAACCACTTTTCCAAATAAAACAATCTTTGGCATGCTTGCATGCATTGCTTTGTTTTTATTATTCTATGTGATGAATTGCTTGAATGGTAGATTGAATTTGTGCCTTGATTGAATTGTAGTGAAAATTGAAGAGTGTGACTATTGCAAGATCAAGGAGTGAACTTATATTCTCTACCAAAAAGGCAAGTGATGCTTCATACTTTTGTCCCATTATTTTCACTATGCATTAGTGATATTTTCTAAGTAGGACTTGCATGGAATTTTTTTACTAAGTATAAACTATGCCATGGGAAATCCAAGTAGATGAAACCTTAGTAGAATTTTCCTAAGTTAAGATTCCTACTACTATAATGCTTAGCTTAGCAAGTAGAAAACAAGGGTGGATTATATTCATGCTATGGAATATTTCTAAGTCAAGGACTTGTGTTTTTTTTAATAAAACAACTATGTGAATGAATCACCTGGGTGGAATGGTATTGCTTGGATGGATTTTTGTTCAGTGGTTACACAAGTCCAGTGGACTGGTGAACCTTGTGTATCTCACTTGTGGAATGCCACCTAGGAACAAAGAGATTTGAGATGTCAAATGTTGAGAAGCTTCAACTGCAACCACTTGGCATTATGGGCTCTGCCTGGATCATATAGGTTGCAATAACTTAGCCAAATGGACAGTTGGTGGTAGGGGATGTTATGTTAGAACGCGTCCATTTTGGTCTAAGGGAAGGCTTCTGAAAGATCTTGTCTCGATGCATGTTGAGTCCTATGGGGAAAGTGCACCACCTCTCGAGAGTGTAAAATCTAAGTACTTAGCCGTTTCCCCAACAATGGACAATTTGAGCATCAAGACATGGAAGCTATCAAGAATCTCCTCATCCCAATTTCTAAGTTAAAAACTTGTGGTTGAACAAGGGTTAAAGGATCTTCAATCTTTTGATTGGTAGATGCCTTGGGTGATTTTTGACAAGCAAAAACTTAGTGTTTTCAAATGATCAGGAAAATCTATTTTGAGCAAAGCAAGCCTAAGCTCCACATAGCCAAATGCATATAGATGATAGTTACCAATATTCTACCATAGTATCACTTGCCAATACAATTCAAATGTATTGACCCTTGTGGCTGTAACTTATTATGTTGCAGGTTTGTTTGATGTTAGTGAAGTGTGTTTATTAGGTTTACAAGTCTACAACCAACATGTTTGCCTGTGGCACTTTGAAGATGAAGGACTCCATGCTATAGTTATTTCTGCTGCATTGTAATGAGATAGCCAAATGAGCTAAATTATTTTATTCATGGTTATAAAGTTGTATTATGCCTTTGTTTCTTGATATTACATCTTAACTGTGGATGCTAGCTATTGATCCAGGGACTAGCATTGTAAACACAGGGATCTCTACCTTATTAAAGGTTGGGACCTCTGCAGATGCTATCAGAGCATTGTGTTGCCTGTAGGATTGTAACCCTAGGATTGGACAAAACCCCTTAGAAAAATAGGAGTTGTATTTGTTCCAAAACTTATTTACTAACAATCTTGTAAACTCTTTACTCAACCTTTCTGGTTTTCAATCAACATCTCTTCTATTTCAAACTTGATGGACAAAGCCTCCACCATGAACAAAGACTTCAACATGAGCAAAGACTTCAAACTTGAGCAAAGGACTTCACCAACTCAAATGACTTCAACTTCAACATCATCAAAGACTTCAACTTTAGTTTCAACAAGGACTTCAACTTGGACATCACTAAGGACTACAAGTGAGACAAGAAATACTACTCAAGATTTGAAGACTAAGGAAACACAACTTAGAAGGAACCATCATCACCTTTGAAGTTTTGTGACCAAGATACAAGAATTTTTTCAAGGAAGCCATGATCTCATTCATGATGAATCAACTAAGAAGAATGGAATGATCTCAAGAAAACCATATAGTTGGACCACCATACTAGTGTTTAGATCAAACCCACCGACTTATGTGGTGTAGCGAAAATATTTTGTTGCCTAAAAATGTGCTTGAACCTTGTTGTTTGAGTGGAATGTTTGTTTGTGATTGCTTGCACATTGCTTGTGTGAATTGTTGTGTGTGAGTAGACTTCTTCCTTAGAATTTTTTTGCCTAATCTAATCCCAATCCAACCCAAACAGATGACTTCCCCAAGAGACTCCAACCTCAAGAATGGTGACAACAATAACCAAGAGATGCACATGAGAAAACAATTTCTAGCAACCCAAGCCCAGTTGAATCAGATGACAACTCAGTTTTTAGCCAACAACAATGAGTTAGACCCAACCTTGCAAAAGTTTTTGGAAATCCAATCCCAATTGTTGCAAGGGATGACAACTCAAATGATCAACATGAAAGAGAACCATTCCCAAGGAGTTTGTGACGACAATGATGTCAAGGATGATATTATAGAAGGAACTCAATCTTGCAATATTTGTGGATACATGGATCACACTTCCAAAGATAATGAAGATCAATGCCCTAATTGTGAAGAGAAACATCCAACTAAACAATGCCCCACATCTCAAGTGACTTGTTTCCTGTGTGAAGGAAATAATCATGTCCCTATCCAATGCCCCATCTATCCTATAGTTCAACAAAGGAAACAAGGTTGAATGCATCAAAATTTTGGTAACCCCCATGAGGAAACAACCTCTATCAAGAAGGATGAAGGCAAAGGCAAATCTCAGATTGCACCTCCATACATTAAGAATCACCTTGATGGACAAAATAGGAAACATAGGTATTATCCAAGGAATCGATTAAGGAACCAAGGAGACTTTCCCACCTTTGAGGTGAGATATGAAGAGCATGATCTAGAAGAACTCCTAGCTTTGGAGAAACCCAAGAAAAATAAGAATAAGGAAATTAGCCAAGTGTGGTGCAACAACTGCAAAGAGCTAGGCCATTATATATCAACTTGTCCAGAGAAGATACGTGAAGAACTCACCCTTGTCACATGTTACAATTGTGGTGACCAAGGACATTATGCAAGCAATTGTCCACAAAAGATGAGGTACAAGACAAGCAAGCCTATGAGGAATCTCAGCCTTGTCACATGTTTCAAGTGTGGAAACAAAGGACACTATGCAGATGTTTGTCTAGAGAAGTTTCACCAAGATCCCAAGTAAGCCAAGATGTAATCTAGTTGGAAATTTTTAAGGGTGGTAGTACCCTAGTTGTTTTGAAACCAATTTGTAACCTCTAGCCTTCCCAAATCTCGGGACGAGATTTATTTTAAGGCTGGTAGCCTGTCATATCACAAAATTTTCCAAATTTTGTAATGTGAAAAATAAATAAACAAAATAAATAATTGTTTAAATTTAGGGTGAAAAGAAACTTTTTGTTTTAAAATGGAAACATCAAAACCCATCTTGAACAAACTTCGAATAAAACTTGAATCCAACTAAATTAAAATCAAGTGAAATGCATTCTTCATAAATGCATCTTGAAATTTAAAACACTTGGACAATAAACCAAAATACTAAAACCCTAATGGAAGAAATCATTTCCAAGATCTCTCTAAGACTATGGATTTGATCCATATAAAAATTTGGCAACAAACATTTATAAATAAAACCATAGAAATTGGTTTCACTTAATTTGGAACCATAGATAAAAACCTATGAGTTTAATATGATAAAAGGAAATATTTACAAAGCTAATAAAGCCCCTATCTAAAATCCATACCAAATTGTGAACAAAATAATCCTAAAGAGATGTACAAGGATAAACAAATACCAAATAAAATTTTACAAGTTGGAATCACCAATTTTGGCTCTTTAAATAAAAATATATGGATTTTATAAGGTAAATAAAGAAACAAATAAATAAGGAATATTTAAAAGCCAAAATAAAACTTGGCCAAATCCATACGCAAATGAAATAAAGATAATCCAAATAAAACAAAGGGATAAAGATTATTCCAATGAAATTATATGGCATTAAACCTTATTCTAATTATATATGAATAAAGATAAAATTCCTAATAGAAATGATTAATTAAATCATGAGAAAGTAATAGATGGAAATTTATCCAAATAGATTAAAAGGTTATCAAATTAACTTAAAAGAATTATTTGAACAAAATTTATATGGTATTAAAACCATAATCAAATTTTATTTAATTAAAGACAAATTCCCAAATTAAATGATTGATAAATCATAATTCAAATAATTCAAAATGAATTATTTAACACCCTACTGAATAAATAAAACCTACTGAAAAAGGTTTTGATAAAAATTTGAATTCAAATAAGAGTTGAAATTATATTTAAAAATCTTATTTGAATAAAGGCAAGTGCCTAATTTAAATAAAATATAGACCATACAAGAATAAAATAATTATTCTAAAATGGACTTAAAATAACTATTTAAAACAGTATAGAAATATACTGAACATTTGAAAAGGGTTTGAATAATAAATCTGGATTCAAATGATAGTTTGAATTCAAAACAGAAAAAGAAAATAGAAAAAGAAAAATGAAACAGAACAAAAAAAGGGAAAGAAATCAACCCAGCCCAACCAGCCCACCAGGCCCAGCTAGCCCATCTTCTCTTCCCCGCAGGAAAAACGATTCGCATGAGAGAACACACCCGCGCAGCACTGAACCCGGGACCCCACCCTTACGCTGACGAAGCGACCCCACCCGTCAGCCGTCGTCTTCAACCCCGCTGACCTCGCCCCTCTTCTCTCACTGCCGTTTCGGCCGGCGTTCAATTCTCGTTAATTCGCGTTACTGGCCGAGTAACTCCCGTCCGCGACCTCTCCCACTTAATCGCCTCGCCCTCCTCCTCATTTCTCCTCAGTCGCCAGCTCCTCTCCGCCCCACGGCTACCCTAATTGCTCGCTGCAACCATACAGGCTCCAACGAGGTCTAGTGCGAATTCCGGCGAGCCCAGACCGCGCCCCTTGCCCTAGATCACGCAGACTTCTTCGCCTACCTCGTGCGCATCTGCCATCACCTTCCCCTTGCTCGCGCGCGTTCCCTAGGCTCGACAACAACCACACCCGAGCACGCCATCGTCTGCTTCCACTCCAGTGACCCCCCACGGTGAGACCTGACCGCCCCCTCCTCACTGGTTTCTACTCCTACAACCCCCTCTCTCGCACGCATCTAACTACACCCCTGGTTTGTCTTAGCACACACCATAGCCTCGCCCCCGACGATGCCAGAGCGTGCCCGACGCCAGGAGCGTCTCCGGTGAGCAATCCATGGTGACCACGTGCGCCTCTCGGCCAAAGGAGACTACCTTGATCATCTACTCGCCACGGCGATCTCGATGAGCCACCCCACGTCCTCTCTCGCTTCCTGTATCGCCGATACCATCCTCGTCTGAGCGCGCCACGGCCACTCGCCGCCGCCAGCGCCGTCCATCTTAGGTCATCGTACTGTGAGTCGTTGGATCTTGATCTGAGGGATACGATAGAATCACTAAATGAAGAGGTACACAATGATCTGAACCGCACAGATCTAATTAGATCCAATGGCTGTAGCTGCTTGATCCAGTCGAAGCGGTATGCGCCAGATAGATCACACCATGTGGCCCTGCCTATTGTTTTAAAAACAGATTTGATCTATTAGATCCTAGATTTTGTAAAATCTATAACTTTTGATCCACACGTCCAAAGTTTGCAAATTTTATATCAATGGAATCAGCAAAAATAATGCTATCCAACCATGTACTTCGTTTAGTAATTTTCTTCTGTAAACTTAGTTTTTTTTGCAGAAACTTGTGTAGGCATAATTTGAACATAAAAATTATTCTAGAAATATTTTTAAGGTAAAATCTTTGGTAAATGGTTTGTTTTGAACCTACTGACCATAGAAACCAACTTATGGATCTAAAAGTGTATTTTGTGAAGCTAAAGAGTAAATCTTGGAATAAAAGCATTTCTAGTTAAATAAAAATATTGTTTATGTTTTCAAAATGCTTTTTGAGTAAAACCTTTGGAAAATGGTTTGATTTAAACTCTCTGACCCTAAACACCAAGTTTTAGGATTCAAAAATATATTTTATGAACCCTATAAAATTATTACTTTGCTAAAAGGAATTTCCAACAACATAAAATATTGCTTTGGTATAAAAATGGTTTATAGGTAAAACCTTTTGCAAATGGTTTTAATATTAAACACTTGACCTTAAAACACTCAAATTTGTGTTTAAAAATATATTTGTCAAACACTAGAAATTATTACTTTGATTAAATCATTTCTAACAAAACAAAAATGATTTAAAGTGGCCATTTTCACTAACTTAATATCAAATGGTTTTGCCATTTTTATAAATGACCAATAGGTGTTTTAAAATGTTTATAACCTATTAGAAACCACTTTTCCAAATAAAACAATCTTTGGCATGCTTGCATGCATTGCTTTGTTTTTATTATTCTATGTGATGAATTGCTTGAATGGTAGATTGAATTTGTGCCTTGATTGAATTGTAGTGAAAATTGAAGAGTGTGACTATTGCAAGATCAAGGAGTGAACTTATATTCTCTACCAAAAAGGCAAGTGATGCTTCATACTTTTGTCCCATTATTTTCACTATGCATTAGTGATATTTTCTAAGTAGGACTTGCATGGAATTTTTTAAATAAGTATAAACTATGCCATGGGAAATCCTAGTAGATCAAACCTTAGTAGAATTTTCCTAAGTTAAGATTTCTACTACTATAATGCTTAGCTTAGCAAGTAGAAAACAAGGGTGGATTATATTCATGCTATGGAATATTTCTAAGTCAAGGACTTGTGTTTTGTTTAATAAAACAACTATGTGAATGAATCACCTGGGTGGAATGGTATTGCTTGGATGGATTTTTGTTGAGTGGTTACACAAGGCCAGGGGAATGGTGAACCTTGTGTATCTCACTTGTGGAATGCCACCCAGGAACAAAGAGATTTGAGATGTCAAATGTTGAGAAGCTTCAACTGCAACCACTTGGCATTATGGGCTCTGCCTGGATCATATAGGTTGCAATAACTTAGCCAAATGGACAATTGGTGGTAGGGGATGTTAGGTTGGAATGCGTCCATTTTGTTCTAAGGGAAGGCTTCTGAAAGATCTTGTCTCGATGCATGTCGAGTCCTGTGGGGAAAGTGCACCACCTCTCGAGAGTGTAAAATCTAAGTACTTAGCCGTGTCCCCGGCAATAGACAATTTGAGCATCAAGACATGGAAGCTATCAAGAATCTCCTCATCCCAATTTCTAAGTTAAAACTTGTGGTTGAACAAGTGTTAAAGGATCTTCAATCTTTTGATTGGTAGATGCCTTGGGTGATTTTTGACAAGCAAAAACTTAGTGTTTTCAAATGATAAGGAAAATCTATTTTGAGCAAAGCAAGCCTAAGCTCCACATAGCCAAATGCATATAGATGATAGTTAACAATATTCTACCATAGTATCACTTGCCAATACAATTCAAATGTATTGACCCTTGTGGCTGTAACTTATTATGTTGCAGGTTTGTTTGATGTTAGTGAAGTGTGTTGATTAGGTTTACAAGTCTACAACCAACATGATTGCCTGTGGCACTTTGAAGATGGACTCCATGCTATAGTTATTTCTGCTGCATTGTAATGAGATAGCCAAATGAGCTATGTAAGATGTAATTAATTATTTTATTACTGGTTATAAAGTTGTATTATGACCTTTGTTTCTTGATATTACATCTTAACTGTGGATGCTAGCTATTGATCCAGGGACTAGCATTGTAAACACAGGGATCTCTACCTTATTAAAGGTTGGGACCTCTACAACTTCTAATTGCCAAAATGGGGACGTTGTGTTGACGCTGAACTTCATTGGCGAAATCAATGACAGTTTGTTGAGTCTCACTCTTTAGCTTGAAGAAATAGACCCAAGTGTATCTTGAGTAATCATCAACTACCACCAAGCAATATTTATTCCCACCGAGGCTAGCATGAGATGGAGGACCAAATAAGTCCACATGAAGTAACTCCAAGATCCTCTTTGAGGAGACAATGGTTTTCCTCTTGTGGGGAGAGTCATGCATTTTTCCTTCAACACAAGCCCTGCAAACACGATCTTTAGCAAAGGAAACATTGTCTTTTAGTCCAAGGATGTGGCCACCCTTGTGAAGACTTTGCAAAGTTCTCATGTTGACATGGGCTAAACGGCGATGCCATATCCAGCCCACGTCGGCCTTTCCGAATAATCACATCGGACCCGAAGTGGTTTTCCCCGAAAAGTCCACCACATACAGGTCATTTTCGACGTACCCAACGAAAGAGACATTTAGAGACTTGCTCTACAAGAGTACCACTAAATCACCATCAATGATAACAACAAAGCCCATATTACCAAGGGCACGAACAGAAAGTAAGTTGTAACCGAGGGTCTCAACAAGCATGACGTCCACGAGGGAGATATTGTGGGTGACCACAACCTTGCCAAGACCCAATACCTCAGATTTAGACTTATCACCATAGGAGATTGGAATATGATCATGATTGGGTCGCATCTCCATGATGATCTCCTTGATTCCGGTCATATGACTAGTGCATCCACTATCCAACACCCATTTAGACCCACCGGAAGAATAGCGCTGCAAGAGAATTAATTCTTGGTTTTAGGTACCCATTTTTAAATGGGTCCTCTCATGTTAGTAACAAGGGTCTTTGGAACCCAAATAGACCAAGCAACATATTCATCAAAAGGACCAACATAATAAGCATACACATCGCCATAATAATCACAAAAGAGTTCATAATTTGGATTGTGAGACCCTGCAAAACCAATATGGTAAGTTTTTTCTTTTGTGACATTCTTATCAACGGTGTTTGTCTTTGCTTGTTAAATCTTGGTCTTCTTCTTCTTGTCCTTCTTCTTCTTGGACTTGCTGATATATCCAAGTCCCTCTTTTCCTAAATTCGATCTTTGCTTGCCAAGAATATCATCAAGTACACCCTTACCTTTGGGTGTGATGTCATTGACATGATCATCAACCACCCTAGCATTTTCCTTGTAAATATATGTTGATTTAGATGTGCTAGGAACATCATATTTGGACAATCGAATTTGGAGCTGATCATGCGACTCATTGAGAATACGGAATTCACTTTTCAAATCCTTGTGAGCAATGTCAAGTTTCTCCAATTCCTCAGAGAGTCTAGCATGAGCAGCCCCAAAGTCAACCTTTTCTTTCTTTAGCTTCTTTGCTTTTGCTACTGCATTGTCACGTTCCTTAACAAGCTTTGTCATCATTTCTTCATGTGACTCAATAGACTCAAGCCTCTCTTCAAGATAAACCCGAGGCTCTTCTTCTTCTTCTAGAGAATTTCTCAAGGATGCAATGAAATTGCATCCTCCCTTTCAATCCTGCCCTTTTCTTCAAGAAGCACTTCATTTTGGGCCAGCTGGTCCATAAGAGCCTCAAAATGTATTTTGTGCTCGCGTTGCAAGTTAGTACAGAAATAGTCCAAAGCAATATTCTCTTCTTTAACCTTAAGACTAGTAGGATCATCCATGTTAATCATAGCCTTAGGAAAAGAAGTGTTGGAAGTTGATACCTCGGAACCTCTTGCCATGAGACAGGTAGCGTTCTTGTTGGTGACGTTTTCGTTCGGAGATTCAAAGAGAGATGTTGGTGTAGATGTGGTGACTATATCAGCCACCTCTCGAGAGCTATCATCCTCATCTTCATCTTCACTTCCTGAAGAATATTCTTCTTGAGCCACTAGAACAATCTTTGGTTGCTTCTTGAAAGGAGCATTCTTCTTTACAAATTGTTTCTTGCGTGGAGCCTTTGACTTTTCATTGAGAATGAGTCTTCCTCCATTATATTTCCTACTTTGGTACAGACACTCGGCTACAAAGTGCAGCCGGTCTCCACAGTTGAAACAAGTTCTCAGCTTGGGACCATTTTCCTTTCTTCCATATGCTCCACTCTTGCATTCTAGTCCAGATTTGGCTTTGGCTAGATCCTTCCAAACGTTTCTAACATAGAAGGCCATGTATTGTCCATGAATTATTTTTACATCCTCGGGACGGTCCATATCTTCTATGTCATCTTCATCGTGATCAGCCACACTTGTCTTCAAGGCCACGTTGACTCCCTTTTGCATCCCCATGGCTCGTTCACGAGCATCTTCGGCATTCTTGGCAGCCACTTTGAAAGCTGCCATCTCTTGCATTACCTCATTGGATGTCATTAGGTGGTAGTTATGCCTTCCTTGGAGACTCTTCAAATCTTTTGGCTCAAATGGCATAAGAGCACTGACATACTTGCGCTTGATCCAAGCATCATCAACATGAGAGGCACCATGATTTCTAAAAATGGTGGTTATTGACTTGAGCCTCCTATACATGTCCTCGTGGTCTTCTCCATCCAACATATAGAATACTTCAACTTCATTACTCAAAGCATCATATCTATTTCTTCTCATGCTTTCATTTCCAATGAAGAGCTCGGTGAGGGCATCCCAAGCTTCCTTAGCTGTGTTAAGATGCTGAATGTGTGGCATGTCTTTGTCACCCACGCCAAGATGTATTATGTGTAGAGCCATAGCGTTGAGTTGACTGTCAGCAACCTCTCTTCTTGTTATGTTGTGGGGATCTCCAACATGAAGACCATTCTCTATGATTTTCCACAACTCAATGGAGGAGCTGCACACATGAGACTTCATCAAAAATTGCCATTGATTAAAAGTAGATGCTGAAAGTTTGGGTGGATCACCCCTATTATGTATATGTGGGTGTGGGATAGGTGGATTAGGAGAATACACATGGGAAACCTCATTGTATCCTTCCTTACCACTATCCTTTTTCGAGGAGGAGCTCTTGCTAGTGCCATCACAAACCACTTCGTTATCTTTGGAATCGGTTTTACCCGGTTCCTTGGATTGCGGAGTGGTAGCCTCTGAGGCAGATGGAGGTGATGCTGCTGATGGGGAGAGACGCATTATCATTTGACACATCTCTTCCATCTTAGTCTCCATAGAACTAATCAACATTGTTTTCAACGTCTTGAGATCGTCCATGGTGACTACCTCCGGAGCATCACTCCCATCTCCCTTGGAACCCATACTTCTCTTAGGCGGTTAAGCCCGAATTAAGAGTCGGGGCTCTGATACCAATTGAAATGGATCGTATGTGCACCTAGAGGGGGTGAATAGGTTCTACTCAATTTTTAGTTCTTTTTCAATTTTAGGCTTGACACAAAGTAAATTCTCTACATATGCAACTACGAGAATTTACCTATATGCAAACCTAGCTACTAAGCACGTAAAGAGAGGAGCAAGGAAACCGTAGTGGAGCACGCGGAGACACAAGGATTTGTTTTACCGCAGTTCCTTCCTTGTTAAGGTAAGTACATCTACGTTGGAGGGGTGGGCGGTTCTAAGACCACCACGCCACAATAGGCCTCACCCTATTCTCCGATGGATCTCGACACGAAAGGCCTGATCCACCTTCTCCACTATTGGAACCCTTCGAGGCAGGAACCGGTGCCTTTACAACTCTACCGGGGCACACACACACAACTAAATTGGGGGCTCCCGTAATGACAACAAGATGTCACAAGAACAAGGTTTATCAATATAAAGAAAAGCAAGGATCTAGATATTTGCAACAAATACTAGATCGGTGATTCACCAAATGAATGGAGAGGAGATGAAGCGCTTAATTGCAATTGTAGAAGATCGAGTTCTCCTCCTTCGATTCCCCAAGGAACGGGGACTGTGGGTGGATGAAGGTGGAGCTCTCTTGGATGAAGCTTGAAGAACAGATCTTGACTTTTTTGAATGAACCAAGCATTCTGGCAGGAGAGGGAAGGCTGGCTTAAATACCCCCGATCTGGCCGTTGGTGAATGTGGTGACCCAGCATACCACTGCATGATGTAGTACACTATAGTCGTTGACATAACACCAATGAAACACCGTTCACTAGTATTACATCCCTCAAAGTGGTACAACAGAAACACATCGGGTCCCAATACATGGCTAAAGGTTACAACTCACTCTATACACAAGATCCAGAGAACACTCTAGGTTAAAGAGAGAGAAATAACTTCAAAGAAGAATCAAATAAAAATAATGCACCAACTATTATACTTTTAAGACTATTATTTTAACTAAGGGGTTGGCATTGTTGTTATGGCAATACACTAAAGAAATAGGTTCTATGGCTAGAGATTATATTCCTATCAAAACAGTAACTTCGTCTTCACTGGAGCTGGTGTGTATGTTGACTTCATTCAAGATATTAGCTTTTGACGATGATTCCTGGGGCATACCTTGATGTAAACGTTGTCTGCACTGGCTTCAGAATCTAGCAAGGGTTAAGAATATACATTGAGTACGAGCGTACTCAGCAAGTTCACTAGAAAAGGAGTGTTTGATGCACTATATCTACAGCCACAGACCATAGGTCGTAGGCAATGCAAGTTTTCGTAAACATTTCTTCAAAGGTTGCTTTTATTCTGAAAATCTATGTCTGTCAGCCTTCACGGGTTTACCATAACTTTCATGGAGTTCCTTTCCCACATCGTTCGCAGCTCCTTCCCGGAACAGGGAGTAACAAGTTACAGTTCTTACACCCTGTAGAGGTGCGTTACTTTTCCCATGAGAGATCAACTCCTTGTTGCATAACCGGGCAGCTTACCCGTCCACAATTCCATGTTTTGGGGCCTAGTAGATGATCCAAGCCAATCACTGCCCTCTCCACGACCTCATATGTCTGCACGATCCTTCAGGCTGGCTCATCTTTGTTAAGCCCCCTTTCGGGCTGGCTAAAACCCTGATTAGTTCCCGAAGACTCTTTGACCTAGTGTTGCCCTGGAAAGTGCCATAGTAAATGGTCCATCCACTAAACACCATCCATAGATAATCTAGACACCAAAAGTGTGGGGCGTAAGGGTGCCCACCCATATGTTGGATCCGCACAAGGAATCACAACGTCACGTTAAGGTCGTCTTGCCTCCATACAAGAGGAAAAGGATACAGCTGACTTCTCCGTCCCATTCCAAATCTCATGGTTAACGCGTAATATACGGCGCAAGAATCACTGGCGACATTGGTTGTTAAGTCCTAGATAATATGTTCCTTTACCACCAAAACTTTCATAGTAGGTTATTACCTCATGGTAAATAACCTATAATCATATTATTACGAAGATAGTGTTTTCTGATATTTTTCAAATGCAGGTGATGTCAACACTTGGTTTGTAAAATACTTTACATAAAATAATCGAAGGACATGAGCAAGTGTGAACTTGACTTTTGTGATTGCAAGATTATGCACTCACGGTCTTCAAGACAATATAAGATCCAATATCGGCATCATTGGTCCGGTAAGGACTAATGTTTAAAGAAGCAATATGATCTTATGCATAAGTAATGTGATGCACTTTATAAACGCGAATCCCAAGGATAACGTTGTTCTAGGGTTTGGATACTGGAAATGGTTTCTTTAGAATGTGTTGTTCTATTAGATAAGTTTCACACTTGTGCTTCCTATTAGGGCTTGTGAGTGTGTGTGAACAACACATATTTAGAAAGTATACACATATGGAATGCTATTCAAGATTGTTTACACTTTAATTGTTTGTCTTCAAACTTTACTTTACAAGTAAGGTCACTTATTGTTAAGAGTTGAGAAATATTATTATAATGTTTGTTGATTGAAGTGGCAAAACGAATAACTTTTGAAGAAAAAATTCATTTTATAAGGTTTAAACAATCTTTGTGGTTAGTTAGCGGTGGTTGATGTTATTTGTGCTTGCTTGAATAGTTTGGACTTTTGAGGTTTTATGACTTAACTATAACAGACCAAAGTTAACTATAAAACATATAACAATGTCTTTAGTATTATATTTAGAGTCTTGTAGACTAAAGTTAACTTTAAAGCATAGATGGTTTGAAAGTATAATACTTATAACATTTGTACCTTGTGTACTTGGTAATGTTTCCTTAAGGTTTCTTAAGAATGGTTATATTTTTACTTGGTGTAGTGTTTTCTTGATTTTAAAATGGAATAGTATCATTTACCTTCTTATAGATGAGTGGTTATAGTTTTAAACAAAGAAATAATATTGCTTAACTACATATAAACTTACTATAGTGTTGTGATAGTTTTGTAAACTGGTGGTTGAAGTATATGGAAAAGATTGGATTTAGTTATAATTATTCTTGGGGTTTTATAATTGTTTAGGACCTTTTTACAAAATAATTACTCATTTGGTTGAAGGAATGTTCAATAAAATTGTACTTATAATGTTTCGAACCATTATGACTTCATAATATGAATATGTAAGACTAATACTATTTTTACACTTAATTGACTAATTTTAGAAATATTAACAAATTTTTATTCACCCTTATATGAATTAACGACTAAGGAAATAGGTTTAAATTCAAGTTGCTAAGGTGTTTTATTTTTTACCTCAAAAGTGGATTATTGTATTTTTTAGCATATAGGTATTATTTTTGTGATCACTTTGGTACATTACATTTATTTTTGTGATTTATAAATAATAAGATATGATTTTTATAAGATTTATTACTTTATAAATACTTAATAAATAATAAATACTTATTTAAGTGAAATAATAATGCAGGATTATAGTTTTAAAGTATTGTTTTTATTTTTCCAAGATTTTTGGTATTTTATTTATATTTTTAATATTTACCATTATTAAAATAGGAATTATCAAAGTTTTATTACCTTTAAAATCTTTATTAAATAATAATTATTTAAATTGTTAACATAACAAATTTTTATAATGGATTAATGTAATAGATTTTATTTTTCTAAACATTTTCATATATAATACATATTTTTCTGAATTATAAAACAAAAATTATGGATTTAATAAGATTTAATGATTTTATTTTACTTTTGGAATATTTAAACTTGGGATTGTATCTTTTATTTATTTTACTTTTGGAATATTTAAACTTGGGATTGTATCTTTCATTGGAATGTTGCAGCTCCAGGATCCCAGACATCTCTTCCTTCTTGAACTATTTTCCAAGCACTCAAAACCAATTTCATGTGCACAATAGTAGACAGAGACACTGCAGTCCAACTGAATATGCTACAGTAGCAGACGAGCTGCTTGAATGGTTCTGAATATAGGTAGTCCAAAATAATTGGCAAGCAACAAGACTGTACCCGGAGAAAAACACTCGCAGTAGTGCACCAGGAATGACAGTGTAACAACAGCTGAGCCCAGAATTGTTTTGAGCGAACATGTTTCCCAATAAAAATTAACAGCTTGAATTTTTCTTGACCACTGCGAAGTAGATTTGGCACTGCAGTTTCTTCGGGCATAATATCCATTTGGTTCAAAATGCCTGGATTCCATAAAAAGTGAATTCCCGGATTCATCAGCCGTGATGGCACTCTGTAATTGCACTGTCGTGGGAGAAAGCATTTGGATATGCCAAACTGGATTCTCGCGGCTAGCACACCATTGAGTAAAGGAATACCACTTTTTGGCAGTATTGAGGTCTGATGAAAATAGTGAATATCGCTGGTTTGTGTTGAACTAAAAAATGTGTGTATTCCTGGGTCCCATCCGTTTCTTCTCTCATGAATCACCAATACATTGGTTTGTGGGTCTCTTGGTTGTACTGTTTCTTCATGAACACACAACGTAGAGGCATTATGTGTGCTCCTTTCGTTTGTAAGTTTGATGGACCTGTCACCATGTATAACAGGAGCATATGAAAATTTCAAATCTGCAGCCTCTTCACTGAGTGCATTATCTGAGTCGTTGTTGAAGCACACGGGAAGTAGTCCAGTGTCAGATTTCTTCTCATTGGTAAAACTGAATATACCATCAGTAGGTCTCTCATGACTAATTATTTGTTTGCCACTGTCTACCATGACCTCAATTTCTTCAGTTTCTACTTCCATGATGTCGACGGTAGGATGTAGGCTACTATGGTAAGCAGTCACATCTTCATATACATCATATACAAGCATTTCCTTGAATACACCAGAACCATCTTGCATAGACGTTGGCACATTTTCTGCTGCTGAATGTGACACTGGTGGAGTTGCCTGCTCCAACGGATAATCTTCTAATAACGCATATAAGCTATGCTCACTACCGTCTGCTAGGAACACACTTTGGCGCTTGAGACTATCGAAGCCATAATGGTGTGGCGGTCCATCAAGATGTTGCTCATGCTGATTGGGGCTTCCACTTTGCACACAAGAACTCTGAATCTGATTTGAATACCCAGAGCAACAGTTCTCATATCGAGGTGCTATAACACGCGTTCCATGGCCAAGGTTTGGCCTTGGCATTTCACCAAACTCCTGCTGAGCGACATAAGCAGTCGTGGATGACATGGTGGGTGCACTCATTGCAGAAATGGAAGCAAACGTAGGTTTAGACACAACAGAAGATGGTTCAGTAGCCAGTGCCTCAGTGGTTTGCATGCCCATCGACACTACTAACTATGAGACTAAATTTGATACTTTTGAGAATGCACCTTGGAGCGAGTCGAAGTTAGACTTAAATTCGGCGAAGTGGTGGGTGGAGCCCGTGTTGGGGAGGATCTCAGGACCCGTGTGCTTGTGAACGAGCTTCTCGCTGGGGACGGCACTGACCTTGTTCTCCACCGTGCGGAGAACCTCGTGCGCGTGCAACTGCTTCACAGGGCGGCCAGCAGGTGCACATCCGCTGGTCATCTTTCTTGGTGGCTGGAGGTCCGGTGGCGGAATAGGCGTACTAGAGAAAATGGCCGTGGAGGCGTACGCTGGAGCGGGGAAGGAGCCGGACGCGGGTGTTGGGGAAGCGGTGGTGGGGGTTTGAGGATAGGGAGAAGAGACCAATACGGGTGCTCCGACGAGGCTGTAGGCGGTGGAGGTGGTTGGGTCTAAAGCGGGCGGTGGCCAATTTGGGTCGATTTGGGTGGGGATTGGGGCTGGGAAAGCATATGGCGCGCTGAACATGTGGAAAGGCGGCTGATAGGCGACGGGGAAGAAGCCAGATGCGGGTGGTGGGTAAGCGGCGGTGGAGGGGAGGTTGGGGGAGCCGTACACTAGGGCGGGGAAAAAACCATACGCGGCCGCTGGGTAGGAGGGAAAGGTGCAGGAGGAAGGAGATGTGTAGTAGCCGCCGGGAAGAAGAGGAGGTGTGTAGGTCGCCATGGATGCGAATCAGGAGGTAGAAGAAGATGTCGCCGGTGCGACGGGAAGCGCCGATGAAGACGAGGGAGGGAAGGGTGGGGAGCAGGCCGATCGATCGAACCCACTTTGTCAGGATCCTGATGGATCTGACAACAAGAAGATCACAAAGAACAGTAATTTAAGGAGAATCTCTACTATTTAAAAAAGACGAAGCGTTCAGTCTTCTGACTCAATCGTGTTTCGCTCCGGGCATCGTCGTGCATCGCCCCGTTCCGTGTATCCGTCATCGCACCCCCTCGATCTGGTCCCACACGAGTGCCCATGCCCTCCGCTCCCGCACTCTCTCTCTCTCTCTCTCTCTCTCTCTCTCTCTCTCTCTCTCTCTCTCTCTCTCTCTCTCTCTCTCTCTCTCTCTCTCTCTCTCCACCTCGGCGACGCATCCGACGCTCTTCAGACCCACCTCCTCCAGCGCCTCCTCCCACCCACGCATCTGGCGCCCCCAATACTACTTTCTCCAGCCCCATCTCACACTGGTCGTCAGATCCGGTCGTCACCGCCTCCATAGCGCGAACCCGCCCTCCACCGTACAGATCCGGCATTCACCGCTTCCCACTCGCATGTCCCTGTCCTCCACATCACGTCTCGCGAGCATGTATGCCAGACGACCTCCCCAGATCACGAGCAAGAGTCGTAGCTCGAGCCTCGAGGCATGAAGGCCAAGATTTGGGCATAGAGATGTGGATCTGATCTACTTGCTTGATCTTCTTTTTCTGGTACTACATATTCATTTTGTTTTGTTTTGTTTTGTTTTGGAATTAGTGTACTTTTTGGTGGAAACAAAATGTGCATCATGAAGCAGTGTTTTGGTTTCTTCCAATCTGAAAAACACCTATTCTGATCCATTGTATGAAAACACTTGATCTTGTAGATTGATCACCAAGTTATTGTTAATATGCTTGTGCACCTTCAGATTTCAGTTAGTCTTCCACTTTGAAAATTTCTAGAGTTTTTGTTAAACTATTTGTGGTAGCACAATCGAAGAGGCACCACTTGGTGTATTTAGCTATGGCTTTCGAGAGCGCAGCGAGAGACAAACATAGTAGTCTGCAATGTCTTGATAGTTGAGATCAGGAGCTTGATGCTTTTCAGGCATTCAATTTAGTCTCTGTTCTAGACTTTATGTTCCAATGTCAAACTCCCCTCTTTATGTGATCAACGATATGTCAAACGATTATGAGTTCTTATGTCTTCCTTTTTATGTCTGAGAATTTACTATGCACAAATCTGAGAAGTTTGGTGTTCACAAGTTTCGTGTGCGTGCGTCAGTTTGTGGTTCATTGGGTGGGCATGTCTAAGATTTCTCTACGTACATGGTTTTGCTGTTTCAGCTAGATCTTCGGATTTGTTATGGTATTTGTGAAGCTGATTTTTTGAAACAGATAGCTAGCTTCTATCCTCTGCGGTAGCTAATTTGTTTGCATTCGCTCTTGCCCAATCCAGCAGGACAATAGAACTTGAGAGTTTCTGTCAACAATATTGTGCTGCTCCGGGGGGAGCAAGCCGACAGGTAATTCAAAATCACTAACATATACCGCAATATCCTTTTTAATCCCAATCCTCGCACTCACAAATCCAATTTCATGTGTGATGTGATGTGCCATTGTAGGATCAGCTGCTCCGGGGGCTAGAGGCTGGGCACGCCATTCACCTCTGAACTCAGGCGCCTCGGCTGGATCTGGTGATCTTCGTCATCAGTGGTCAAGCGATGTCAGCAAGGATGTAGTCATCAGGTAATACCAATACTGTACAACCACTGGTCGCTGCTATTCTCGCATGCCACGGTGGCTGCAGAAATCGAGGACCTTGTGCGACCGAAATCCAGACCTGGGAGGTGCCAGCCGCCTAGCCAGTAGCTGCCATTTTCGCATATCTAGGGCAACTACCAGTGGGCTGTGTCCCAACACCCATCTCTTCTTCCTCCTTCCTATCCACCTCACGGCTCAGGGGACCCGTCTGGCTGCTGGAGGCTAATTCCTGAAGAGAAAAAGGCAAGCCAAACCGTGATGCTGAATTTGCATAGACTTGTGAATTATGATCTTCAAAGTTAGGACTAGGTAATTCAAGATACTTGCACATCTTCTATAATCTTCTATACCGCTTGATGATGTACAGGCAAGCTTTTATATATACTTCTATACAGGTGTAGGTACTTCCATTATCTATTATCAACTTAATTAGTGAATTTTCTGTCCACGTGGGTGCCGAATTAGCATCACAAAGGACTGGCATCACCGAATCTTCTCGTTAAAATTTCTTGTGTTTTTCTGTTCGTACTTAGTTCTCAATTTTCATGCATTGAGTGACTAACAGAAATTTTGGACTTTGGACATTCATCATGCGTAGAAAACATCAATGACCAATGACGACAGTTAGCTTGTTTGGAGCTATGGTAGGTATACATGATTTTATTTACTACTATAGATTTGCATAATCCTCTTTATTTTGTCAGCTACCATCTCTGCTGCCCGTGTTTATTACTGTATAATGTACTGTCATGGTTATCACTCTTGCAACCTGATGCTCTTGTGTGATGTCGGATTCGGTGGATAACAAATCACTCTTTGTTAGTCTGAAAGGGTGTCGAATGGATGCTTTGGAAGAAATACAATGGTAATTTCTTTCTTTCGATGTGGGTTCTCAAGTAACCTATGTTTGACAGCTCCTTATAAAACCATTTCAACAAAAGTGAAGTTAATTGTTAGACTCTTTTGTTTCTACTACTACAATAACATATTGTGAAAATTATTACATTCTCTAGAACATTGCAGATCTCTATTTTTTATTATGTTTTCATATAAGATGATTCATGTGTTAATCTTACCCTGTTTATTAGCTATATGTTGATGGCTGGCATATTCATTGCACTTGAGCTAATTAGTTTGCAGTAGGCTTATGAATAAAATAAAATATCTTAAAGGCCTTTTATTTTAATCCAATGGAGGCTGGAGCTCAATGTCAATGTACTGAATGATATGCTCTCGGTTCCCTTGCATTTGGTTTACTAGACTAAGTATCGCAAACACATAGATCTCTGAGATGGTTCCTTAGATGATACTACATGAGTACTTTATTAATGCATTGAAATGATACAAAAAATACACTCGTTCTTTAGATTGTTGGTTTAATTGTTTCTTTTTGCAAGATGCATATATACTGAATGCTATCACCAATATGTGCACATGCAGAGTAATAGGAGAATCTCATCGAAGATCGAAGCCAAAGACAAAGGTAGATGGTGATCGCTGCTGAATCTTTGCCTTTTTTGGAGGACGCAGCGGTTGCAATTCATCTTCGCTTTTATCGATCCGTCGTTGTTGGCATTAGTTTCTTTCCTTTTTTCTTGTTTTTCTCTTTTGGAGCTTGTTTGTGCTGTTTCCCCCAGCCGTTACCTCAAAGTTGTACTGTGTTGGTTGCTATATTAATATAGCTGGGCGCAAGTCTGTTTCGAGAGAAGTAGCCACATAGTTGAGGCTTCACCCAGTATGGGGTGAACACGAAATTGATTGGTGTTGCTGCCTCACCTTATGCACCATTTTACCAATAAATTTATTTACTGTACCACACCAGAAATCATAGTGGAGAAGAGGTGGGAGTAAACAGTAGAGCAATATCACATATTTGTCACAATAAACATGATCAGGCGCCAAGATACCTTGCCTATGTGCAATTGTTTGTGGCCTGGTATAGGCCCTTTGTCCGATGGTGCTTGTAGCTACGACCAACCATCCCCTGCTGTGAGCTTTTGGGTAGCACTGTAGCAGTGACCAATTAGGAACGGTTGATATGGTGAAGATTGGAGGTAAAGAGTGATAGCAATGACACAATCATTTGTTTATCATGGGACATCGTTAAGAATTTATGAATTTCATGCAGTAATAACGGTGAATCCCTTTTAATTAGAGCATCATTTGACTTTAATTTTCTTCTATAATGTTGAATCCAATTTAATGTGATTTTATCAGATATTCTATGTTTTGTGTAATGATTGATCACTTTTGCACAATTACTTTTTGATTTTTTTTGAAAGGAACTAAAATTGAGGCATGAACTTAAATATACTGTTCATTAGACTTGGTTGAACATTAATTAAACCATGTACATCTTTCTTTGTTGTTTTTAATTATTTATAAATTTATTTTTTGGCATTATAGATAGGAGACATAGGGAGAACGTGAGAGGGGTGA
The DNA here is from genome assembly GCA_916181665.1 of Avena sativa. Classification (NCBI taxonomy): domain Eukaryota; kingdom Viridiplantae; phylum Streptophyta; class Magnoliopsida; order Poales; family Poaceae; genus Avena; species Avena sativa. The sequence goes on along the minus strand of OV702279.1, from coordinate 37,442,408 downwards.
AAGGTTGGAAGATGACCGAGTTTGGGTAGATAACATTGTTAGGAGTAGATCTTGGTCAATGAAAAAACATGCAATGTTTAATTAGATTTTACCAAAATACAATTCAAGAAAAGTAGAATCTTAATGTTTTTGGAGTTTGACTGTTGTTATATTTTCTATACAAGTGAAATTGTAAACATTACATATTTCATATTTGCATATATCATGAAACTAGAGGATCGTAGCAACTCACGGCTGCGCAAGGAGGGCTATAGGATTATTTCGGGACAGGGAACTAGGGTGACCTCCATCTCTAGCGACGACGGGGAGCTAAGGCGGTGGCGGCCTGCAAGGAGTTGGGCGGCGGTGGGCCACAGGGAGCTAGGCGGCCGCGATTTCCCCAGAGAAAGCGGAGGAAGGGAGACGCACGCACGAACAGGATAAATGCGGTAACAGAGCCCACCCATGACCATCCGCATCCTTCGCATCGGTTGAGCGAGCAGCGACCCGAGGGATCGTTTCCTTGGATCCCTCAAAGGATATGTATCATTTTCCTTTTGTGAATATGCAATGGGAGGAGAAGGTAGATGGCTGCTATTTTGGGGCGGAGTTTTGAAGATTAAGAACTAGATTGTATTCACTTTCAGTTGTTTTTCTCTAAACAGGATTTCGTCCCATTTTATAAACAAAGCCACATTGTTGAACCTATACAAACTATAAATACACTGTCTGACTTCGGGATCAAACGTAATTAAACTGCATATTTCTCTTTTGTTTTTCCGTGGCAACGCACGGTGTAAAAATAGATAGATTGCAGATCTAAATAAAAGATAAATTGCTGGAAATAAATGATAGAATTAGGTTTTTGATTTCTTGATTGGATCACAGGATATAAGGTAGGCTTATATAGACCAAACCAACATATGTGGAATACCTAATATGCCCTCATAGCTACAACATACTACTACTCCATACCACTAGTAGCCTTGACAGACCGGGACGAGCCTGGCGGGGTCGCGTCCAGGGCGGCGCTTGGAGAGGGAGGGCGGCAGAGGGGAGGAGGGGCACAGGAGGAGAGCCTGGCGGCGGGGAAGGTGGGGATAGAGGCGAGCAAGCGAGAGCAGGGTTGGTGGGGTCGGACTGCGGGGGTGGGCAATTGGGTTTGTCGGGGAGTGATGGGTCCACGCGGGAACGGGAAGGTGAGGGCGACTCGGTGGGGTGCGGGAGCGTGCGTTCCGTGCGTCTTGTGTTCGCGTGCGTGATTAGGTGTGTGTGGTCGACGGTAGCGTGACAGGGCAACAGACAGGGGTATGCGGTGTGGTGTGCGCGCAGGGTTAGGTAGGGTGCGACGGCTGTGCGGGTCGGTTAGGCTAGGGTTTGGTTTTAGGGTTAGGTCTAGGTCGCCCGGGTTGCAGCTAGTATGGTATGGTTGGGCAGACTTCTGGTCTGACCGGTCGGATTGCCTCTCTGAAAAAAATGTTTTATCTATTTATTTATTTTAAAATAATACTATATTGTAATTAGTTTATAGACAAATAAAATATCTGGTTTGATCGGGATTTTGCATTTGAAATAAAGAGAGGGATATTTGCAGAAAGCAAAACTGGGCTTTTAGCAAAATAGTTTTAATGTTAAATATGCATGCAGACATGATGATACTCAAATGCAATGTGTCATGATGACATAAGTATGCGACCAAGCAGATGCACAAAACAAGAAGGATCAAGCGATTTTCTAGTAGTGGTTTTACCCGGGGTGCTACACCAGCATAGACATGTTTCCTATACATAGAAGGCTGACATATGGGAACCAACAACGAAGTATAGATTAATATTTTTTGTACTCTATAAGGATGACATCTAGGACCCAAATAAATTGCTGCTGCATCATAGACATGTTTCCCTACAAAAAAAATCTACCAATGTTGCCAAGATCATAACGGCGGACTCAACCCGAAAAAGCAGTCAAACATACACACGTTTCTTTCAAATAGAGGCTAACATCTGGGACTCAGCATAGACACGTTTCCTGCACAGAGGTTGCTGACATCTAATACCCAGCTACGGATCAAAGTCAGAACAACGGAGGTGGTCGAAAAAAAGTCCATCATAGCACTTTTCATTTACGGAGAGGCTGACATGTGAGACCCACCAGAGAGACCTTATATAGGTGTTGCATCGAGCAACGTTGCCAAGTTCAAATAAGGTAGGCGTGAGCGAGAAAAAGTCTAACATGCACACATTTCTAATGAGATGCTGATATGTGGGACCCAGCAGCGTGACCAAACGACAGATTCGTCGAGCAACGCTATCTAGTTCGGAACAGGGTAACACTAGAGAAGAAAAAAATCCATCATATACACACTATTCTTCTAATGTGAGGCTGACATATGGGACCCACCAGTCTGTATAAATGGCTGATGCATCGAGCAACGTTGCCAAGTTCGAAACACGGAGGCACGACCGAGTAAAAAGTTCTACATACATACGTCTTTTTTAATGAGATGTTGACATGTGGGACCCAGCAGCCTGTATAAATGGTTGATCCATAAGCAACGCTGCCAAGTTTGAAACATGCAGGCGCGGGCGAGAAATAAGTCCAACATGCACACGTTCTTCTAATAAGATGCTGACACGTGGGACCCACCTGCCTGAATAAACGGCTGATGTAGCGAGCAACGCTATCAAGTTAACACAGAGGCACGACCGAGGGTAAGTATTCCATCATGCATACGTTTCTTCTAATGAGAGAATGACATATGGGTCCCAGCTACGTGATTATGCATCTGGCAGCACTATCAAGATCGGAATAGGGTGACATGACCGAGAGCAAAAAATCCATCATACGCACATTTCTTCTAATGAGAGGATGACATGTGGGACCCAGCATCGTGATTAACGGAATAGATCGAGCAACGTTATCGAGTTCATATCAGGGAGGCATGAGACAAGAAAAAAATTCATCATGCACACGTTTATTCTAGTGTGAGGATGACAGGTGAAACCCAACAGCCTGATTAAACGGCAAATGCATCGAGCGATGCTATCAAGTTCGAAATTGGGAAGGGAAAAAATTCCATCATACACACGATTTCTCTAATGTGAGGCAGACATGCTAGACCCAGCATCCTGACTAAACGGAAGAGGCATCGAATGACATTATCGGGTTCAAATCAGGAAGGCGTGACCGAAAAGTTTGGTCCGCTAGAGTCACTGACATCCGGGACCCACACGCAAAAAAACTTCGACGAGTCAACATCTTGCGAGGAAGCGGAAATCTTACTTCTGCCACGCGCCCGTCGAGCTTCATCCATGTTTTTAGCGGTTTCGTCGTAGTAGAGGGACGCGAAACCAGAAAAAAAAGTCAAGGTATACATCAACCACGTTCGAGCCGAGATTTTATTCGTGGAAGACGCACCTTCTATGATGACCGACGGGCCAGTCGTTGCGAAAGGAAATATTTCTTGTAGTGAACCATGAAAATCTGTCGTTGGAACAAACTGTTAGAACATTTATTCAAGATCAAACCGAGCAAAACAATATGCTTATCAAAATCACGAAAAATCACGAGAGTAGTATAGGGAAATTATCTAACCAAACTGTTACAATTAGAAATGTTGCATAGGTTCTATAGAAAAGGACAAAAACCATGGATCATCAATTGGGTAAAGTTGCTAAGAGCCACCTCTCATACTAGCAAAGTTTGCTAGAAAACCCGAGCCAAATACGGTGAAAGATCTCAAGATGATGAGGGTTGTAAACAAAGAATATAAAATTGAAGAGCTAGACTATATCAATGCTTCAACACAGGAATATAGCGTGGAAGATCTATTAAAGATGATTACCATAAATAATCCTGCTATAGAACAAGCTAACGATGCTATGTACCAACAATTTTTGTTTTCTAAATATTCCCGTCTTTATTCAAATCAAAACCCGGGACCTCCGAGTATGTTGTTTGTCTAAATTATTTATAAAATTGTTTACTAAAATAAATCAAATAAAATTTAATAAAAAACAGTTTTGCCTGAAAAAGGCAGCTCAGCACGTAGGCCAGACCACCTATCACCCCGGCCAGCTTAGCCCGTTTCAGAGTAACCCTAAATCTAGATCCAGATTGACCAAACCCTAACTCTAGCAATCCCTAGTCCCCCACCTACTCCTGCCCTACCCTCTGTCCCACCCACCGAACCAAACACACGCAGTAGCCGGCACGCGCACACGGACACGACGCATACGACGCACACGCAGCCCGACCGAACCCACCCTAGCACGCACTCACGCACGCTCCACCGCTCGCTACCAGGCCCCACCCCGCTTGCGACCACGCTCCCTGACCCTCCCCGGCCGAATCGACGCCTGGCTCCACCCCGTACGCGTCGGGATCCCCACCCTACCCCACCTACCGCGACCCTGCGCCCCGCTCTCCCGTCCCCAACCTCTATCCCCTCGACCTCGCGTGGCGCCGCCGCCAGCAACTCCCCGCGCACCACCCTGGAACTCCCCCTCCTCTCCTCGCTATCATAGGTTCCTCCGTCGCCCTCTCTACACCCGCCGCTGGCCCCGCTCTGCTCTCCGCGCGTCCTCACTCCTCCGTGTTGGGCATCGTGCTACCGAAACCATCACTAACGCCCTCCCCCATGGCCCTCTTTCCCGGGCCTCCCCCTGCAAGTCTCGCGGGCCTGCCTCCTCGACCACCGGCTACCACGCCAGCAGGCCATGGTCCCCGCCTCCTAGCGCCGCCCGCACCCTCCCCGTCGAGCTCCTCTGCAACCACCCGTCACCGTCGCCACGAGGCACCCCGCGCTGTACCCACCTCTCTGGAAGCTCCTCTCTGCCCCAGGCTGCTGCATGCCCCCGTCGCCGGGCGCCTCTGCCATCGTGGCCTTCCCCACCTCCCCTACCCTTGAAGCCCGTATGCGCCTTGGCCGTACCCTCTCTGTCGAACTGCGGCCTATAGGTCCTGCCGCCGTTGCAGGCCCTGTGCTCGCCAGCGCCACCGGTCGCTGTGCACGACACCTCTGTTGACCTCGCCGCCATCGCCAGCACGTCGCCTTCTTGGCCCGCGCAGCTCCACCCTTGTGCCTTCCCGCCCGGCGTTCCTCCGGCCGCCGTCTTCAGCTCCCTTGTGTCGCCCCGCGGGCATCCTTGTTGTGTGCCCCGTTCTTTTGTTCCTTGCCGCACAGCAACAACAGTAGCGCTACTTTCACTTCAGTATAGCATTCTTCAGTTTGCAGAAGAGAGGGCAGCAATAGTCCAAGCAAGCAAGCCATTTACCAAACCTGGTCCTTTCCCCTTCACGAAACCTGAAGACTGGTCCCGGGAACTCGAAGATGAATATGCCAAGTTCGTCTTTATGGAAACCCAAGGCCTCCTTCCTGCAGCCATAGTGGCACGCCAAGACCTTTGTCCAGAAACCCAAAGGCGATGGAGCCAAAACCCTAAGTTCGACACCGAAGCGGGCACAGACGTCAAAATCTACTCCATGGATTAGATGACCTATAGTTCTCCATCCCGGGTTCGAAGACCGATCACGACGCGCCCGAACCCCCTTCAAACGCTTAGAAGCCAAGTTCACCGAATCACACGTGTGACCCCTTTTCCGAGACCAATATTTTTATAATATATAATATACCTCTATTGCATATAAATTGTCATGATTGTATTCTTAACATGTGGTTTTGGGGGCATTATGCCGATTTACCTCATAATTCAATATGAAGACCAGATGCGGGATTTTCTAGTCTTATATTGGCCCTATTTAAATTTGTGTAGTGAACCATCATGTTTTGTCTTGTTAAGCCAACATTTGAATTGCGGGGTATCTAACAACATGAGCCATCTAACTAATTATCGGGACCCTGGTTCCGCTTAGTATTGCCTAACTGCATCGCACCTTTGCCATTTCATACATCATACATGCATCATGCCCGATCTTGTGCCATAGTATTAAATAGTGCATCCGGTGTTTCTTCTAGTGCTTTGCTTCTTCACGGATTAGGCCGATGAGTTGATGCGAGTATTGACCCAATCTTTGGATGAACCTTCGACAATGTTTTCAAGCGAGCATTCTCCCCCTTTCTACCTATTTTTCTTTTATAGTCTTTACTTCCTCCTGTTGATATTTTTCTATCCGTGTTGCGATGCTTTAGATTCCGTGCACCAGTTATATTTTGTCAAATCCCAAAATTTTCCAAATTTTAAAATGTGAAAAATAAACAAACAAAAGAAACAAATGTTGAAATTTAGGGGGAAAAGAAACTTTTGCTTCTAAATGGAAACATCAAAATACTTGAACAAAATTTGAAGGAGAAAGTAAGATTTTTTTTAAAATAGATCAAATGCATCCATGCATAGAATGTATCTTGATTTTAAGCACATGGAAAAGTTAAACCTAAACCCTAAACCCTAATAAGAGAGAATCATCATCAAGATCACTCAAGACTATGGCTTTGTTCCATATAAAAATTTAGCAACAAACATTTCTAAATGATCTATAATGATAAACAAAAATATTACAAAACCATGGGAATTCGTTTCACTCTATTTGGAGCCATGGATAAAAAATTATGATTTTTATAAGATAAAAGAAAGTATTCCAAGGCTAATAAAGCTCATAGCTAAAATCAATACCACATTGTGATCAAAGTAATCCTAAAAGGATTTAAAAATATAAATAAATATTAAATAGGATTATACAAATTGGAATCACTATTTTTGGAATTATAAATAAAAAGATATGAATTTTATAAGACAAAGAAATAAGTAAATAAGAATTATTTCAAAGACAATTTAAACCATGGAAAAAATCCATAAGTAAATGGAATAAAAGTTTATTAAACAATTTAAAAGGATAAAAGTTTATTTAAATAAAATTATATGGGCTTATGAACCATATTCAAATTTTATTTAAATAAATACCAATATGCATCACTTAATTTTAAATGAATATTAATTGTTAATTTTTTTAAATGGACTAATTAATCAAGTCTTATTTTTTTAGTAAAACCTACTAAAAGGTTTTGGAGAAGATTTGAATCAATTTGGAGTTGAAATCAATTATTCTGAATAAAAACAGAAAATGGAAATAGAAAAGGAAAATGTAAGAAGAAAAAAAGAGAGAAAACCCTGCTCAGCCCAGCCCAGTGATGTCTACGCACTTCTATTCTTGTAGACAGTTGTTGGGCCTCCAAGTGCAGAGGTTTGTAGAACAGCAGGAAGTTTCCCTTAAGTGGATTACCCAAGGTTTATCGAACTCAGGTAGGAAGTGGTCAAAGGTATTCCCTCTCAAGCAACCTTGCAATCAAGATACAAGAAGTCTCTTGTGTCCCCAACACACCCAATACACTTGTCAGGTGTATAGGTGCACTAGTTTGGCGAAGAGATAGTGAAATACAAGTGGTAATGGTGCTAGAAAATAGCTTGACAGTGAGATAAAGACTAAAGGCAAAAAGAAGGAAGCAAGCAAACATGCAATAGATATGGATGCAACGGTGTTTCAATGCTTAGAAACAAGGCCGAGAGATCATACTTTCACTAGTGAACACTCTCTCATATAAATATCCTCTCTTCATGATACCACCCTGAACTACTCTCCGGTTGGACACTCTCCGGTTGGACACTCTCTCATATAAATATCCTCTCTTCATGATACCACCCTTCCCCAATCTAGATAACCCCACACTGTCACCTTGAGCGCTAGATGGTTCCAACAAACACCACAATTTTATAGAGACAACCAACTCAAAATATACTCATGATAAATATATATGTAACCTATCTTAAGTGCCACACACGGTGTGCACGCTGTCACTTTCACACTCGTGGGGAAAAGCATAGATCTATTAAAGCACAATGAGTATTTATGTAGACTCTAGCCTAAGTGCCACCATGACGTGCACGCTGTCACTTTCACACACATGGGGAGAGCAGAGATCTATTAAATCACTTGAGTAGCAAGGTAGATCTACTTGATTACAAAGCTCATGACCACAACAAGATCATGCATAGAGAGAGAGATGAACACATAGCTACCGGTAGATCCCTTAGCCTCGAGGAAGAACTACTCCCTCCTCATCATGGGAATCAACAATGGTGATGAAGATGGCGATGGAGATCGATGGAGATGGCTCCAGGGGCACTTCCCCATCCCGGCAGGGTGCCGGAATATAGACTTTCTGTCCCCTGAATCTCCCCTTTGGTGGCGGTGGTGCTGTGGAACTTTTCGTGGCTTTCTGGTCGATGATTTAGGGTTTCTGAGTTGAGGGCTTCTTATAGGCGAAGGAGGCAAGGTCGGTGGAGGGCCATGGGGCCCACACCCCCTATGGGCGCGTCCAGGGTAGGCCCCGTGCCCACCTAGGGTGTGGCCACCTTGGTGTCCTCCTCCATCTCGTCTTCGATTTTCCATATCGTTCGGGAAAAAAATATGAACATTGGCTTTTGTCCCGTCCAATTCCGAGAATATTCATTTTTTATCTTTCTGAGACCAAAAACAGTGGAAAACAGGCAAGTGTCACTATGGCATCTTGTCAATAGGTTAGTTCCGGAAAGTGTATAAAAATACCTCAAAGTGTAGACAAAATATAAGACAAATGATATAAAACAAGCATGGAGCATCAAAAATTATAGATACGTTTACGATGTATCAAGCATCCCCAAGCTTAACTCCTGCTCGTCCTCGAGTAGGTAAGTGATAAAAAGAATAATTTTTGAGGTGACATGCACCATCACAATCATGATCAAGGTATTTGCAAGCATTGAAAGCTGGGATTAAAGTACTCTAAACATGGACATGAAAGATGAAGTTCTAAGAATAAGACAAAGTAACTATGCATGCAACATGAAATGTTACAAACAAAGACAATGAATAACATGCATTGAAAAACGTTTGTTTGTTTCACATACAGTAAACATAACATAGTGGCATTCAGCTTGTCCCTCATAGAGTAGCAAATAGATGCATAGGACAACTTCAAAGTTCATAAGAGTGACTAGATACAAATAGTTCAAGGACAAGCAATATCAACATTATGAATCAATCAATAAGTTTTGGGACAATGCACATAAAACTAAGAATGACAACTATGCTCTCTTAATTGGTGCCTAAGGATGGAAGGTGGAGACTCAATATAAAAGTGTAAGAAAGGCCCTTCAAAGGGAAGCAAGGATTTCAAGTTTCATAAAGAGCTTCCAAAAATTTTGGTACTTGTTAGCTTTCAGCTCTCATTGCCCCTATCATAAGCATCTTGAAGTGATTAAGGTTAAAGTGAACAAACAATGGAGTATATGCTTGACAAAGTATAAGTTGGCAATCTCATGTCCCTTGAATACGAGGGACGCACCTCATGCTACTCAACTTTAGTCACCTGTAAGTTCTTGCCATAGTAAGTACATGTGTATCATAGAAAACAGCCAACGGGGTACCCCTTGCACATGATACAGGAGCTATCCCATAATCAAAATGACAAGGCAAGCAGACAATGAACATCTCAACAATCTTCTTATTTACCATGGGAAAATGGTGCTTTTTTCTCTCTTTCCTCTTTTCAATATTTCTCTTTTTTATAAGAATAAAGCTTCATAGATGTCATTATGGTGATGCTGAAGGGAATATGCCCGAGAGTCAATAATAAAGTGGTTATTATCGTATTACTTATTCATGATAAATGTTTATTTTGCATGCTATAATTGTATTAATATGGAAACGTTAATACATGTGTGTTTAATAAACAATAAGGAAGTTCCTAGTTATGCCTCTCTTATAAACTAGCTCGTTGATTAACAAGATGATCAAAGGCTTCCTGATCATGGACATTGGATGTTGTTAATGACGAGGTCACAACATTGTTGTAATGATGTGATGAACATGCATCCGAAGTATAGCATTACGATCAAGGTCATTGTGTTTATATTTCTATAACATCATATGAAGTAATCTTAGTCCTTAGACCATGATATCATGTCAATCACTAACACCGTAAGAGTATCTTGATAACATCAAACATCACACCATAACAGAGTGACTATAAAGATGGGTTCAGTGCTACGAAGGTATTATGTTGAGGCTCATGGATCAATAGTGGAATTTGTCCATCCCGATGATGGACATATATACTCTGGGCCCTCTCGGTGATATCACATTAGTTAGCTTGCAAGCAAGTGATTTGATTACTCGAATGTTATATCACAGGAACGAGAAAAGAGTACATGTCGGTAACAAGATCAAACTAGGTATGGAGATACTGATGATCGAATCTTGGATATGTAATATATCGCGAGACAAAGGGATTGAGTTACATGCGTATAAGGTTCACACGATCATAGAAGTCATCGTTGAATGTGTGGGAGTCAGTACGAATCTCCAGGTCCCGCTGCTGATTATTGATCGGAGAGGGGTATCGATCATGTCTACATTATTCGTGAACCATAGGGTGACACACTTAAGGGATACCGACACCATTTGGAGCAAATAATATGCCAGAGAAAGAAAAAGGAAAGCGCATGAAATTATTTCACTAGACACCAGAACTGTTTCAGTTGAAATTGCTGAAGCTGGTTCTACATGTGAAATTGAAATGTTATAAGGGGTTTTATGTGAATGTTTGTTAATTAGAGTAATTAACAAATTTCTGAATAAATAAATAAAAGAGTTTTATTTAAATGAGAGCTTGCATTAAATTTGGTGGAAATTTAATGCATGTGAGTGGATTTTTGAGTGGAGGCATTTTTATGGGAGTGGAGGCTTTTCATTTTGAGTGGGAGCTCCACCCACATGAATTTGGAAGAGGTGGGGGCAGCCACCATGGCTGGGCGCATTGCCCATTGGGGTGCCCCCCTCTCCCTATAAAAGGCCCCCCTCTCATCCTCTCACAATACACCTCCTCGTGAAGGATCTCTCTCCCCCCTTTAGAATTTCCCCATGGTCTCGGATCAGCGAGATACATGTTCCCGGTGGCCTTTTCTGGCAGGATTTGTTGCTTCCGCTACTTCATTGGAGCGGGGGCACGGAGGTTGTCGGGGTATCCAAACGTGTGTATGATCACGGATGCACCACTGCTTTGCGGTGCTGGACCGGCTGGACCAGATGGACTTCATCACGATCTTGAGATCGGCAAGCATTCGGCTACGTCATCCACGAGTACAACCTCGTTAACGCTATTCGGTCTTTGAGGGTATATATTCTATGGATGTATATCCACCCGTTGCTTGTATATAGTAGATAGATCTTGGTACTTAGTTGTTCCCATCGTAGGAATTTTTTTGTTTTCTATGCTGCGAACCCTACAGTGGTATCAGAGCCGGATCTATGCGTAGTTTCTTTGAACCGGTAGTACACATATGTATATGTGGGCGATGATGATCATTTTATTGCTTCTTAGTTGTACTTTGGATATTGGTGGCATAGTGGGATGAAGCGGCCCGGACAAACTTTACATGTCCTCGCACATGACACCTGTTCCATGCTTGACATGCAACTAGTTTTGCATAAGTGGCTAGCGGGTGTCTGTCTCTCCTACTATAGTCAATATATAATTTGCAACGAGTTGTTAATAATTTGGTTATCCTTGTTGTGGTTCATGTTCATAGATAAGAACGGTTCTATCTTTGAAAACCCTAAGCCACGTAAAACTTGCAATGGATAAATTAGAAGCGTCTAGTTTAGATTGTTGCTGGGCTAGTGTCATGATATGATGTTGTAAGTAAAAGTATAAGTCGATACTCTTACAACACACATAACGTGTAAGTTACATATATCTTGGCCTTACACATAAAGGAATGATGGAGATCATACCACGATGCACATGATAACTATCAAGTGCAAGGACCATATCATTTCATTTTTCACATGTGATGTTTGTTTCATCTTATATTGGTAGTTTGGCATTTTATTAGCATAATAAGATGGTCCCTCATTTAAATATCAAGATAAAAATGTGTTCTTCCTTAAGTATGCACCGACAATGTTTCACCGCTTCAAGACATCACGTGATGATCGGGTGCACTTGAATCCACGAGCATATCTCGGGTGTAAGACAATTTTACACACGCGAATACTAAGGTTCTTACTTGGCGAGCCTAGCATGTGCAGACATGGCCTCGGAACACGGACCGAAAGGTTAAGCATGAGTCATATGTTTTGATATGATGACCATATGGATGCTCGCCTTTGAAGCTACACCGACTCACATGATGATCGAACTTGGTGTAGTGGATTTGGTTCATGTAATCACCAAAAAGACACGAGGGATGTCATTTTTGAGTGGGAGTTAATTTTTAATTTGGATTAGTAGAACTCAATTTATTATAAATTAAATCAAAGTGAATTTGCATAATTTGTTGTAGTCATTGGCATTCGTTCACCACCTTATGATTAGTTGTGATTGAGATAATAGAACTATAGAATTCTGGATATTTACTTTACGAACTGGTACCGTATTGTGTTGAGTGTCAATCTAAAGTTTAAATTTCTATTGCAAACTTTCAAAAAACTCTGTTTACTCCGTGAAATTTGATAATTAGTATTAAATCGAGAGTAACAATTCCAGTGTTAGTTCTTGATTTAAATATCGAGATTATCTAGGAGCTAAAAGAATTGTTTCAGAAACCATAATGTGTGGCAAATATAAAGATATCTGAAACAATATTTTGGTTGCAATATGATAGAGTATAATATATGTTCTCATATTTGATGAGAATTTGCGAAGGTTGGAGATGCTAGACATCCTAATCATCCAAAAGGGTTTTGGAAAGTATTGTTATACTCATGATTCACATTTATAAGCTACGTTAGCTTGATCATGAAAGTCATCATGATAAGGATGAATAGAAGATGTATGTAAAGTGTTTACTACACTAAAAGATTATTAAAGAATGGTTTTTTTAAAGAACGCCAATCATTTGATGATTGTGATCTACTTCAAAGTATAAGTCCAAAGGTATTAGTATTTGAATATACACGCTTTGGACTATGTGTCATGTATATGGAGCCACTTTTGATGTTGATAGATTCTTTTAAAAGGAAAAAGGAAATGCTAAAAGATAATCTATAAAATATATTTGGCAGAAAAGAGAGAATCTATAAAATATATTTGGCAGAAAAGAAAAGACTAAAAATATCCAGTTTAGGTATATACATGATATACATGTTATGGTTGTATTCTTTGCTTGTTAAACAATCTGGTTCTTGGGTATTGGATACATAATTGGTTGGTATGAAATTTCATACAGAATGACGCAATTCATGAACTATAATGGCCTAAGTAACTAGGAAGAGAATATGTGATGATGATCATTGAAAACAAACAAGCCGTTGTTTATATTTCTTGTTGACATCAAAGCTTGCCTTCAAGATTTGTTTTAATAATAGTTATTTAAATCAGGTATTATGAGAACAAAGATTTTTCAAATAATTACCGTATTCCAAATAAGATGGATGATTTACAAATTTAGTTGGAGAAATCACATCCATAAAACTAATGCTAAAGTGTCGCAAGACAAATGATTGGAAGATCACTTACAAAGTGACATCACCGTTTAAATTATATTGGAAATAAAACATGAAGAAACTCCATTTTAATGGATTTTTGGAGTCTTTGATTTGATCAAGTGACGCTTGTGAGACTTTCCTCGGGATAATTAAAACTTCGTTCAAAGGCCAAAGAAGAACGAATTACTAAAATATTGGAATTTATACATATCGATGTAAGTAGTCCATTATGTATAGTTGTAAGCGATGGACTTCAACTTCATATGCTTTCTCTGTAAATTTGAGTGAATAATCACTTAATGAGAAAGAAGTATGAAGTATTTGAAAACGTTCAAAGATTTTCAAGATGAAATGGAAAATCATTGTAACAAGAAAATAAATGATTTATGATTTAATCATAAAGGGATTTATTTGAGTTGCAAGTGTAACAAGAAAATAAATGATTTATGATTTTATCATAAAGGGATTTATTTGAGTTGCAAGTTTAGCATAACACCTAGATTTAAATCTCCCAAAACACCATAGGAATATGTAGTGTTTGAGATTTGTAATGAAACCTTGTTTGACATGGTTGGATTAAAGGTGCTATTTATAAAACTGCCATTATGTTTTAAAATATTAAAGCTTTAGAGTCTACCGCTTTTATACTTAAAAGAGCTCCATATTGATCCGTTGAAATGACACCATGTAATTTATGGTTTGGGGTAAAAACCAAGTTGTCCTTTCTTAAATTTTGGTATGCTAAGCATAAGTAAGATGTTTACAACCAAAGTCGGATGAGCATGTCTTTGTAGGTTATTTCGAATAACCATTGGGTATTCCTCCATAACACCAAGGACAAAAGGGTTTGTCGCTTGAAACGTGAATTTTCTTGAAAAAGAATTTTTTCACAAAAAGTTAAGTGGGAGGACAATAGAACTTTGATAAGGTTAACGAACCTTAGCTATATGTGGTGAGTTGCACATCGCCGGAAAAACATTCTGGAGGCAGCCACAATGCTCATGGCTCATGTGCCTCAAAGGTTGCGGCACAGAGGTCTAAGTTCCTATTGAACCAAGTAGGTCGGATAAACAAACAAATGCTGAGATTTGAGAGTAAATCATTATTGTTTGACAATGATGAACCGACTACATGCAAAGAAGCGATGATGGGACCTGACTCCGTTAAATGGCTTGAAGCCATAAAATCCGTGATAGTTCCATAAACGAGAAATCAAGTTTTTTGAACTTGGAAGAGCCTCCGGAAAGGTGTAAAAACCTATCGGCCGTATATGGATCTATAAATAAACAGACATGGATGTTTCACATCTATGAAATAGTCGACATGTCGATAAAGTTTTTACGACAATGTTCAAGGAGTTGACTATGACAATATTTGATCTTTTGTAAGCGATATGTAGTCTGGACGGATTAAAGTAGCAACCACTACATATAATTTGGTATATGGTAGATGAATAAACGAAACAAAGTTCTTCTAATAGAATGGTTACCTAGGACGTGTGCATGACATGATCCAAAGGGTTTTGTTAATTCAAAGGATGCTAAAAAGGGCATGAAAACTTCAATGGTTAAAGTAAGCATCACAGAGTTGGAATCTTCACCGTGATGAAACTGTTAAAGGAGTTTTCATCAGGAGACGGTGATGAAGCTTGCATTTGCAAGAAATTAAGTGGGAGCGCTGAGACATATTTCTAATACATTATGTGGAGGACATCTTGTTGATTGGAACTGATGTATCTTTTATTGACAAAGGTTAAGAATTTCATTTCGATGAAAGACTTAGGCAAAACCCGAATATTTAGCATGAATGTCTACATGGATAGACTGTGACGCTAATATGATTATGCCAAACGTACATATATGAGATATTTAAGGAGTTCAATATAGAAACGACGAGAAAAGGGTCTTATCGCTTGGAAAAGAATAGAATCAAGATTCAAGTGTATCGACACTTGGTAAGTGAAACATGATTCAAGTGCTTTGACACTTGATGAGTGAAATCACAAGAATGTTTTGATCAATCATACCATGATATGCACACATCCAGATATGTCCTATGCTCTAAGTGTTATGAGCATATACCAGAATGAATCATAAAATGATCATTGGACGATAGTAAGGATATTCTTACAATTTTTGGAAGAATTAAGAATACATTATATTTGTATAAGATACAAATAGTTTATTGAAAAATGATACTAGTTTTTTCACAAGATACAAATTAAGTTTATCTCAATTTAAACTATGGGTGGCACAATGTAATGGAAAGGAGATTCCATGATGGATTTGGATGAATTCCAAAGTTAAGACATTGTGATGGATACTACAACAAAAGGCTAAGTATATGACTGCTATAGTAGCAGCAAAGGAGGGCATTTATGTCAAGTAGTTTGTTATCAAACTAAGGTGTGGTTTGCGATGGGATAACACTAAAGATATATTGTACGACAATAGTATCGATATGATTACCCCAAGGAACTAAAGGTCTCACCAAAAGACCAAATTTATACAATGCCATCTCATTGGAGAATGAGTGATGCGTGAAGACGCAAAGACATGCAAATACACACGGACCTGAAAGCGTCAGATCCGTAGATTATGTTAACCAATTGCAATCGCGTATATGGAACACCAGAAAGCCATAGGTGTTCAATACAAAAAGTTTTCAAACTAGATTATTGTCTCTAGTGCAAGTGGGAGACTGAAGGGAATATGCCATAGAGGCAATAATAAAGTGGTTATTATCGTATTCCTTATTTATGATAAATATTTATTTTGCATGATAAAATTGTATTAATACGGAAAAATTAATACATGTGTGTTTAATAAACAAAAAGGAAGTTCCTAGTTATGCCTCTCTTATAAACTAGCTTTGATTAACAAGATGATCAAAGGTTTCCTGATCATGGACATTGGATGTTGTTAATAACGAGGTCACAACATTGTTGGAATGATGTGATGAACATTCATTCGAAGTATAGCATTACGATCAAGGTCATTGTGTTTATATTGCTATAACATCATACAAAGTAATCTTAGTCCTTAGACCATGAGATCATGTCAATCACTAACACCGGAAGAGTATCTTGATAACATCAATCGTCACACCGTAACAGGGTGACTATAAAGATGGGTTCAATGCTACGAAGGTGTTATGTTGAGGCTCATGGATCAATAGTGGAATTTGTCCATCCCGATGACGGACAGATATACTCTGGGCCCTCTCGGTGATATCACATTAGTTAGCTTGCAAGCAAGTGATTTGATTACTCGAATGTTATATCACAGGAACGAGAAAAGAGTACATGTCGGTAACGAGATCAAACTAGGTATGGAGATACCGATGATCGAATCTCGAACATGTAATATATCGCGAGACAAAGGGATTGAGTTACATGCGTATAAGGTTCACACGATCATAGAAGTCATCGTTGAATGTGTGAGAGTCAGTACGGATCTCTAGGTCCCACTGCTGATTATTGATCAGAGAGGGGTCCTGATCATGTCTACATTATTCGTGAACCATAGGGTGACACACTTAAGGGATACCGACACCATTTGGAGCAAATAATATGCCAGAGAAACAAAAAAGGAAAGCGCATGAATTTATTTCACTAGACACCAGAACTATTTCGGTTGAAATTGCTGAAACTGGTTCTGCATGTGAAATTGAAATGTTGTAAGGGGTTTTATGTTAATGTTTGTTAATTAGAGTAATTAACAAATTTCTGAATAAATAAATAAAAGAGTTTTATTTAAATGAGAGCTTGCATTAAATTTGGTGGGAATTTAATGCATGTGAGTGGATTTTTTGAGTGGAGGCATTTTTATGGGAGTGGAGGATTTTCATTTTGAGTGGGAGCTCCACCCACATGAATGTGGAAGAGGTGGGGGCAGCCACCATGGCTGGGCGCCATGCCCCTTGGGGTGCCCCCCCTCTCCCTATAAAAGGCCCCCCTCTCCTCCTCTCACAACACACCTCCTCGTGAAGGATCTCTCTCCCCCCTTTAAAATTTCCCCATGGTCTCGGATCAGCGAGATACATGTTCCTGGTGGTCTTTTCTGGAAGGATTTGTTGCTTCCGCTACTTTGATGGAGCGAGGGCACGGAGGTTGTCGGGGTACCCGGACGTGTGTGCGATCACGGATGCACCACTGCTTTGCGGTGCTGGACTTGATGGTGCTGGACCGGCTGGACCAGATGGTGACGAGGTTTCGACTCGTCAATGCCCATTGTTATGGACTTGGGTTTTGGAGAAGATGGGGATGCTGGAGATCGCCGAACGGTTAGCAAACAAGCAACACGGGGACACGAGGTTTACCCAGGTTCAGGCCCCCGGAGGGAAAACCCTACTCCTGCTTGTCTGCTCTTGATTACGGTGGAACCGGTGATTACAGAGGTGCGCAGATGCAATCTGGCGTGGAGGTGTGTATGCGGAAGTATGAGTCGAGCGATCTAGGTCATGCCCTCCTGGTCTTTATATAGACTTAGGCAGGTCCCGGACATAGACCTAGTCGGTTACAAGTTCTTGGGTTTTACCTCTTTGAATTTCCTATCTACTCTAGTCTTGCTCTCCAAGGATCCGAAGGCGTCATGGGCCTTGGCCACCCGAAAGTCTTCATGGGCCGGCGTATATTTGCTGTGGGCCTTCCTTGGGCTGGACCAGGTATGCTGAGATCATGCACCCGCGGGGTATAACCATGTCAGTAGCCCCCGAGTGTTCAGTCGAATCGTAGATTCGACTGAGGACTCTTCAATCCTTCGAGTGCAACTCTGTCTTTCAAGAGAATGTGTAGGGATTTTTGATGCATGTGCCTGACTCTCCCGACGGATCAGGGTCAATTAACTATCTTAGGACAAAACAACATGATCTTCTCTAGGTTCGAGTCCCTCGACTCGAACCTGGAACATATGCTGGCGTAATTCGACTCAGGCCACGGAGGACTTACAGGAGTGGAATTCCAGTGAATTTAATTGGTGTACCCAACGCGTTCGTCGGTATTTTTCATCGCGCCTGTTGGCACGGGTTTATACTAGCAGAGCGCAGTCATGTGCGTTACCAGGCCATCAGATGATATCTGTAGGTCTTATCTTTGCGTCGCAGACACAGCATCCGAATTTTGTCACCGCGGAGGTGTTTCGGGTGGCCAAGGAGAATGTTACTCACTTAGCGTTAATTGGGGCAGAGTTGCCAAAAAGTTTTTGCATACTGATCCGAAGGATCGCAGTCGAAGAATTCATAGGGTGCGCGACCAGCGCTCCCTATGGGAGTAGCCCCCGAGTGTCTGTTCGAGTCGTAGACTCGAGCGGAGACTTTAATTCAGCCATTGTTCAGTGTTAGGTCCGTGGGACACAAAATTTTTCGGATGCTTAAATCCGTCCTCCCTATGGGAGTAGCCCCCGAGTCCTTAGTGGAGTCGTAGACTCGATGTAGGACTCGAAGAAACAATTCGGTTTGTAACGTGTTGTTCATTCTTCGGGTGCGCGGCCAGCGCTCCTGATAGGAGTAGCCCCCAAGTAATTGGTCGAATCGTAGATTCAAGTGAGTACTCTTAGCTTCGAAGTCGAAGAAATTGTAGCTGCTGCTAGTGTAGCATTTGATGATGTTAGTGCTGACGATCAATGACCTCAAGCGTCTGCTGCGCCAGAGATGACTTGACTAGACGAACATGGGTCCCACTGTCTGACCTTGAATTGACCGGTCACGCGCGGCGTGGAGATAATTACGGCGTCGCCTCGATTTCCGCGCGTAGTGGACGGCGTGTTAGCGACGGTTCGTTGAGATGCTGACACATGTATGGCCAGATCCTGCCGTTGGCATTAGGTCTTCTCAATGGATGGCTGTCGTGCATCGTCTTTGTCTTTATAATCATTGGGGAAAACTTTAGTTTGTTTTCACCGCAGCTATTCTCGTTTCACTGCTTCCTTGTTCTCTGAGAGCTCTTGCTGCGCGCTGGGATATCCTTCCACATTTCCCTCTTCCATATTGCGCTCTCGCCGCCGGCGCCGCCGTACCGCGATGGGAAAGCCGAAGAAGTCTTCTTCTGCGGTTGGTACCAGCGCTGCTGGAGGGAAGAAGGGTGCCACCGCTACCCGTGTCACCGACGGTGGCTGGCGGCGATCGGAGACGCGGGAGAGTGATCTCCGCAAGCTTTGTGAGTGGGGCTTGATCCCGCAGGATAGGGAGGCCGTCAAACTCCCAGGCAACGAGGTAATCCCCCGTCCCCCCGATGGGTTTCGGGTTATGTTCCTCTCCTTTGTCATTCGCGGATTTTCCTTCCCAGTCCACGACTTCCTTCGTGGACTGCTTTTTCTGTACGGTGTCCAATTGCACCATATTTCCCCCAATTCTCTTCTTCACGTTGCTTGTTGTATCACTTTCTGCGAGTGCTGGCTCGGTATTGAGCCGCACTTTGGCCTCTTCCGGAAACTCTATTCCGTGAAGAGGCAATCCGGTTCGTATGGTTGCATCATCTCCCTCAAGCCCAATCTGCTTTTCTTTTCTTTTTCCATGTCCGGATCTGTCCAGTACTGGCGGAGGCGATGGTTTTATATCCGCGACTCCGTAGTGCCTGGGCAGGATTTTGGTCTTGTTCCTTTCGACCCCTCCCAAAAGATCGAGCCGAAAAGGTCCTGGAAAAACAAGATCTTGGATGGAGAGGTGGCGGAGATAGAGGCTCTCTATCGTCGAGTGGAGGATCTCCAGTTGATTCCGGAGAAGGAAGTGAACGGTGTGGATATCATCCGCACTTTTCTCGAGCGTCGGGTGCAGCCACTCCAGGCTAGGGCGCACCCGATGTTCCTTATGCTGGCCGGCGTGATCCGACGAGGGTTTTGACTGAGAAATTCTCCCAGGGAGATCTCGACAGGGCCCTTCGTTCGCTGCTGAAGTTCAAGGCTGGAGAGGATATCCCGGGGAAGTCGCCGACTCCTCCGTTTTCTTCTTCGCTTCTTGTTCCACAGGTGTAGATCTGTGCGCGTAGCGCTATTTTCGACTGCATTGTATTTTCCTTTGTTTGATAACAAATTTTCTGTTCTTTGTGCAGAGCTTCAAAGTGCCGGGCATGTCGCCTCCATTACCCGAAGTATTTCCGGATGCTCCAGATAATGATGTGGTGGATTCCATGTACGAGCTGCCGTCAGCACGGTCTCCGGCTGAAGATGCCAACTAGTCGAGCGAGGACCACACTCGCAAACGATCGCGGAGCTCCAGCGAATCTTCGGATGCCTCGACTCCTCCGACTCATAAGAACCCACTGTGTCTTGAGCGTCATAGTGGTGGGCATGGAGGCTCTTCCTCTTTGATTCCTGCCGTTCTCGTGCGGGCTGTAGCGCCGCACCCGCCGGCGAAGCGGAAGAAGGAAGAAAAGAAGGAAGAGAAGAAAGAGGAGAAGAAGGTCCAGAGGACCCCTCCTGTCTTCAACCTGAGAGAGCTTGACTCGTAAGTTTCCTTTGTTCTGCATTGCTTTTTGTTGCCTGTTTACTTTGTACTTGTACTAATTTGTCCGTGTGCAGGCACTCTTCCAACGAATCCTCTAGTGATGGTGCTCGGGAGATGATGGGGGAGTCGAAAGTCGCGTCTCATTCTCCTCAGACGGTGGCTACCTCTAAGGGCGCTGCTCCGAAACCTCCTCCGCAGGAGGTTCAGGTGGTTGCGCCTCAGAATTTTGCTAGCGGACCTTCGGCATCTCCATCGGATCATGTAAGTAGTTCTGTCTCCTGCCACGGGGGGATCCCCCAAGCATATGTAAAAGAGTTTTCTTGTTTTGTTCTTCCTTCGAGTCTCAGGGGGAGCCCCCGAGCGTTTTCGTGTGTGTATTTTGCTTCTGTTCTTTTCTGTTGGGCGTAGCCCCGAGTCCTTTTCTTGACTAGTAGGTCGTCTTCCTGCAGCCTTTTGTGCAGGATGCCAGGCGAATGGTGCAGGAGCACCTGGTGCTGGAGGCCATCCTCAAACAGCTTCAAGGTAGTGTTATGCCTTGATGTTTGCTTCTTCGTGTACTCGTGTCCTGTTATCTGACGCTTGTATTTTTTGAATGCAGAGGAGCACAACACCTCCCTTGGTGAGATTGATGCTCTCAAAAATTGCCTCGGTCAAGAGGAGAAGAAGGCCGAGGCCGCCGTTGGTGCGAAGGAGCGCCTCGAGCTGGAGCTGGCCACTCCGGCTGAGGCTAAGGAGCATCTGCAGCGGGAGGCCACGGATCGCGAGGAGAAGCTTTCCACTGCTGCGACTGCGCGTGAAAGGGAGGTGGCTAGCAAGATCATGGCGGCTGCCAAAGCTGTTTCGGGTGAGTATCTTCACTTGCGTCTTTTTTGGTTTTCTTGTCTTTCTTCTGCGGTGCTTTCGCTCATTTATTTTCTTTATTGTCTCAGATGCCGCGGGCATCGAGTTTGACCGCGGTGCTCTGGAGCACGGGAGTGCTCTGGATGATGCTACTGCAGCGGTCGAAGATCGCTGCAGCACCGTCGTCAACTCGCTCGCCAAGGCCAAGGAGGTCCTTGGACGCTTCTACACTACAAGGAATCTGGCTATATATGACCCTCAATTTTCGTCATAGAATCGTCATAGTAGTCCGTTTATGACGATTCTATGACGATTTTGAGATCGTCAAAAGCTGGGCGTCGCAAATGAACTATAACGACGTTTTTGATAAAGTCGTCATAAACGTCTATGACGATATTGAATCGTCATAACGTTTATGATGATCCAATATCGTCATGGACCTTCTAGCCAGGCCAGCTCAGATCCTACGTGGCCGATCCTACGTGGCAAAATTGTGACGAAATGAAATCGTCTTAAATCAAAATCAGCCCAGTCCATTTTAGTTGCTTACTTGGGCTAAGCCCAATAATTCTGGCTTTTCTTTTTCTAGTCGTCGGCCTTTTATGGTGTCTCTCTCTTAGGCCTTAGCCTTTTTATGGCCTCTTTTCTATTTTGGACCTCGACCTTTTTACGATACATTTCTGTTTGGGATAGGCCCGCTTTTCAGTTTCAATTTTCATACAGCACTTGTCCAGTTTTATTTTTCATGGTTTGTTAATAATTTAACAACAAATAATTTAATCAGAACTGAGTACATCAATTATTTTTGATAATCAAGAATATAACGATATTTTCATTGTTTAAATCACAGATACTGATATACAAAATAATAATCCAGGTTTGAAAATACAACAAAAAATGAATATGCATAACTCAATTATAATATTTCCGATGTTCAAATGGCAGATACTGATATACAAAATAATAATTCAGGTATAAAAATACAACACAAATTGAACCTTCCATCATAATACAAGGCTGCAACAGAATGTAAAACCACTACAGGACCATATCCCTTGAACATGTAACATCCATCGACGGTCAGAGCACGAGGAAACAAAGCATATCCTTCCAGCCAACCAAACTCGACTCCAAAGCTAGATGCCCCTTGCTATTGCATTATCAGGACCTCTCCCCTACACAAACAACACATCAAGTTGCTAACTACTTATGGTATATCAAATAACACAGCATGCATGCTTCCAAAAAAAATTATAATCAGACCATAACTATAAAATAGAACTTTACCATGCTATGAAACAATATGTATCTATCCTGCAAGAACAACATTCAAAACAGAAATGCACCTGTATAGCCTATGAGCAGCTAACAGCTAATAGTCCTAATTTAGGTATCATATCAGACAATGATACATACATGAATTCAACTCAAATTTATAATGCATGAATACACCTATTAATTTAGCATATGATCCATAACACGATGTATGTTCAATTCCAGTTTTACACTGAGATTATTGTCACTCGCATCAGAGCCTAAATACAAAGGAACATGTACAACAATGGCCTATCAACCAAGTAACAAGGGACACAAAGAGGTTAAATCAAGGACTTATCTAATCCAGAGAAGGAAGCGCCTCTGCAGTTGCAACGCGGTGAACTCGACGATATGAACGCGGTGCCATGGCTAGGTTTGGTGCGTTGTAGCATGAAATGTAGCACAGGTAACTCCCCTGGTTCAGCAAGGCACATCACCACACATTTGTGTCTGGGAATAAATAATAACTTGTAAGCAAGATAATTTAATCAAATATAACTGTGTACTGGATACAACAATGGTGGAAAAAAATGTTTGGTAAATATACAATAAGTCATTTCCCAAAGCTCTAAAAATGGAACTTAGTAGGATTGGCATACATATTATCTCAAGGTTTTCAAAAATATTAAGATGATGCATTACTCTAGCATAACCAAAATAGAAGCATCAGTTTAGATAGGTACAACAGAAGAGAGCCAATAAACATCCCAGTTCAGACATCTCTTTCTCCACAGATAAATCGAGCAATTCTAGAGCATGTATGGAGCCTCTCTCAAAATAAAGGAAGGTATATGAGGACATGAAGCTATCATGTGGTCAGAGAGGTTATAAAAATTTAATATGGGCACAATAGAGACTATTGAGACATGCATCAGGATATACACATATACACAATAAGTATTGAGACATGCATCAGGATATATACTAGTACTTCAACTGCAATGGGATATGTTAGTCGAATCACCACTTCAACAGCGACAAATATGTATTGGAGTAAACCATTTGGCAAACTAATTCTACTATTATTCCCCAAGTAGACACAGTAGTAGCATCACTAAGTTCTATAGTTTCTATTCAGCAGCAGCACCACCGAGTATGGGACTGGTGGAATCAAATTTAAAGCAGCAAATGAGCACCTAGTCACTGACACAAATCCAATGAACTCGAAATTTTAGTTATCTGAGACTGCAATGCTGCTGCGAAACTGATCTGGATACTAACTTGGTGAGCGTGCAGCGGCTGGTGAGATCGAACATGAACAAGATCGCCACGGCGTCCTTGCAGGCGATCGGGATGTGGTCGGCGGACTGGCTACCTCCTGCATCAGAACATTCAGGATCCCTAGCCAACGCAAATCACAATTCAATTTGGTGCCTGCATCTGCACACTGACTAGTAGGAGTACCTGCCACATCCCAGATGTTGAAGGCGAGCCTGGCGCACCGAACGACCAGCGTCTTGTCCATGAGATTCAGGCCCGTCATCTGCAGGCCGTTCTGCTCCTCCCCATCTCCCACATACTTAACCTGCAGAGATCAATGACCACCATGGAAAAGAATGGTCAGTTAGCTGAATCGACAGGCTACATGTTACTGAAGGCTGAATATATATGGTGAATTTGTGATGCATTTCAAGGCTGGTGCCAGGCTCCACACTTTGGTGGTCAAAACAGAAAGTTGTGAAAGAAATTACTCTAGCATTGTTCTATGAGAACGAAATGCCTGTGTAGTACTAGGTCCGTTGTACCAGCAACATACATAGGAATTACTCCTAGTTAGGCTTTGAATAGTAAGAAAAGCACGGGCAACAAACATAACCGCCCGCAATAACACTGGCTAGCTATGTGAGTGGTGGTAGTAGTAGTAAGTAGCGGTAGTGATAGCTGGAGCTGCTGCTGCTGCTTGGGTCTTGACTAGGAGGGATCTTGGATGGATGGATGGGTTCCGGCGGTCTGCGTGTACCTGGTCGTACTTGAGGCGTAGCTGCTCATTGGCTTCCCGCAGCTCCTCCACCTCCGTCTCGATCTGGGTGACGTGTGCCTGCTTGCGCGCGTGTGAGTGGGACGCCGACTCCCGGTTCTTGATCATCCGCTTCTTGCGCCGCTCCACGGGCGTGGCGGCGCCGACGAGGCCTCCTCCGCCGACGTTGGCGGCGGTCCAGCTCACGGCCGCGTTTGCCGAGGGGCCGAGGCGCATCTCACGCTCCAGCGCGCGGCGGGCCGGACCGGCGTCGAGCGGCGGCGTGTGGCGGGGGAAGGAGGAGGCCGCGGCGGCGGAGAAGAAGGGGGTGGAGAAGAAGGGCGACGCGGCCACATTGCGGTAGCAGCCGCCGCCGCCGGGCTGGAAAGGGGACCCGGGGAGGAACGGGGACCCGACGCCGCCGACGCCAGACGCCCGAACGCCGTCGTCGGTTCATCCGAGCTCGCGGGTGTCGCACGCATCGCAGGGGTGCTGCCCATATTTGGCTTATGCGGCGTCGGAGTCGGCTTCGGGTGAGGAGGAGGAGGGAGGGAGGCAGCTATGTCGACGCAAGGAAAAGAGAGGAGGAATGTGGTGGCGGCGCAAGGAAAAGAGAGGAGGGCGCATCAATCTCGATCTAGGTCAAGGGGAAAGAGGACAGAGGGGAATCAAAGTAGGTGTGGTTTTTTCAGGTGTGTTTCTTTGGGTGAGCGCAGAAGCGTTGGATTGTCTTTTAACGGTTTTGATGAGGCTGAGATTCCTGATCCGTGGGAGGCCGAACCCTGTAATTTGATTGGTTGTAGAAGAAATGGTCATTTTCCATTTTCCGAGCGCAAAAAACGGGGTGTTTTGTGAATCAACCACAAAATGAAAGTTTTAGAATGGTACCAACATATTTTTTAAAAATATTAGACCACCTTACATGTACAATGTCCCAACCGGGGTATCTCAAACCTTTCCGTTCACCCCTGATAAAAAAGACAAATTCCTGCCGAATCGGTAGGAAGTGGGTCCGGTTTGAACTATAGGTACATGATCCGATGCTCATGATTTTTGGTAAAAATCATTTTTAGACTCACAATATGCTGTTTCTTCAGAGATCCAATGCAAGTTTAGCGAGGCTCATCCCCTAGCTAAGAACCTTCGTGCCCGCCGTTTTGACCATAGTTTGAAACAGACATAAAAAATTCAAAAACGGTCCGATCAATGCAAATCCTTCGCGTGGTGTCTTCTTATGTGACATAGTTGCAAGGAAAAATACCAAACTTGGTATATTGCAAGTGTCTCAAAAAAACCTTCTCAGAAATGACCTATCATCTCCGAGGTTTCGTGGCTTTCGGGCCAAACGACCAATGTTATGGCCAGAATCGCGGCATAGTTTGTGATAATATGCCCATATTGTGCACACATATGTATCATGGCATGGAGAACAATGTTGCAGGAGAAAGTTTTCCTTTTCGACAGACGGAAAATCCATTTTCTATTTTCCGAACGCAAAAAACGGGGCGTTTTGTGAAGCAACCACCAAATGTCAGTTTTAGAATGGTACCGACACATTTTGTAGAAATATTAGACCACCTTACATGGACAATGTCCCAACCGGGGTATCTCAAACCTTTCCGTTCACCCCTGGCGAAAAAGACAAATTCCTGCCGAATCGGTAGGAAGTGGGTCCGGTTTGAACTACAGGTACATGATCCGATGCTCATGATTTTTAAAAAAAATTAGTTTTAGACTCACAATATGCTGTTTCTTCAGAGATCCAATGCAAGTTCAGCGAGGCTCAGCCCCTAGCTAAGAACCTTCATACCCGCCGTTTTGACCATAGTTTGAAACGGGCATAAAAAAATAAAAAACGGTCCGATCAACGCAAATCCTTCGCGTGGTGTCTTATTATGTGACATAATTGCAAGGAAAAATACCAAACTTGGTCAATTGAGTATGTCTCAAAAAACCCTTCACAAAATGACCTATCATGTTCGAGGTTTCGTGGCTTTCGGGCCAAACGACCAATGTTATGGCCAGAATCGCGGCATAGTTTGTGATAATATGTCCATATTGTGCACACATATGTATCATGGCATGGAGAACAATGTTGCAGGAGAAAGTTTTCCTTTTTGACAGACGGAAAATCCATTTTCTATTTTCCGAACGCAAAAAAGGGGCGTTTTGTGAAGCAACCACCAAATGACAGTTTTAGAATGGTACCGACACATTTTGTAGAAATATTAGACCACCTTACATGGACAATGTCCCAACCGGGGTATCTCAAACCTTTCCGTTCACCCCTGGCGAAAAAGACAAATTCCTGCCGAATCGGTAGGAAGTGGGTCCGGTTTGAACTACAGGTACATGATCCGATGCTCATGATTTTTTGAAAAAATTAGTTTTAGACTCACAATATGCTGTTTCTTCAGAGATCCAATGCAAGTTCAGCGAGGCTCAGCCCCTAGCTAAGAACCTTCATACCCGCCGTTTTGACCATAGTTTGAAACGGGCATAAAAAAATAAAAACCGGTTCGATCAACGCAAATCCTTCGCGTGGTGTCTTATTATGTGACATAATTGCAAGGAAAAATACCAAACTTGGCCAATTGAGTATGTCTCAAAAAACCCTTCACAAAATGACCTATCATGTTCGAGGTTTCGTGGCTTTCGGGTCAAATGACCAATGTTATGGCTAGAATCAGGGCATAGTTTGTGATAATGTGCCCATATTGTGCACACATATGTATCATGGCATGGAAAACAATGTTGCAGGAGAAAGTTTTCCTTTTCGACACACGGAAAATCCATTTTCTATTTTCCGAACGCAAAAAACTGGGCGTTTTGTGAAGCAACCACCAAATGACAGTTTTAGAATGGTACCGCCACATTTTGTAGAAATATTAGACCACCTTAAATGGACAATGTCCCAACCGGGGTATCTCAAACCTTTCCATTCATCCTTGGTGAAAAAGACAAATTCCTGCCGAATCGGTAGGAAGTGGGTCCGGTTTGAACTACAGGTACATGATCCGGTGCTCATGATTTTTTGAAAAAATTAGTTTTAGACTCACAATATCATGTTTCTTCAGAGATCCAATGCAATTTTAGCGAGGCTCATCCCCTACCTAAGAACCTTCTCAGAATGACAGTTTTAGAATGGTACCGCCACATTTTGTAAAAATATTATACCATCTTACATGGACAAATGTCCAAACCGGGGCATCTCAAACCTTTCCTTACACCCCTGGTTGCAAATCCTCCGCGTGGTGTCTTATTATGTGACATGGTTGCAAAGAAAAATACTAAACTTGGTATATTGCAAGTGTCTCGAAAAAACCTTCTCAGAAATGACCTATCATCTATGAGGTTTCATGGCTTTCGGCCAAACCACTAGTGTTATGGCCAGAATTACAGCATAGTTTGTGATAATGTGCCCGTATTGTGCATGCATGTGCATATTGTGATGAAGAACAATGTTGCAGGAGGAAGTTTTCCTTTACGACGCACAGAGAATCGATTTTCCATTTGCCAAGCACAAAAAACGGGGCGTTTTATGAAGCAACCACCAAATGACAGTTTCAAAACTGCTCTTAATGCATGATGCAAATGATAACATGGATAACGTTTAACAATTCGAAAATTTTAATTGCTCAAATTATGTTTTCAATAGCATATTCATAATCCTCATGTTTTTCTGATTCAAAAACATATATTACAAGTATTATTTCAAATTTTGAATTTAAAATTATTAGTAACTACAAACAATTCAAATTGGGTCAAAAGTCAAGGGTTTGACTAGATAGAGTTGACTCTGGTCAAATTTGAAATCATGGTTGAATTCATATTTAAAAAATATTTACTTTTTATTTTGAAAGTTTTTATAAATTCGAATTATTTCATAAGATATGAATTTAGTTAGAATTAAACATTTCCTGTAATTTTATTTGTATTAAAGTTTTTGCAAAATTTTGTTACTCATGGAGATTCTACCCACAGAGATGGACGAGTGGACCAGATGAGCATAATGGCTCCACCCACGTGTGGCCAGCTGTGGGATGTCACGTGGTGGAGCCGAGGACGACATGCCGAGATGCTAAAAAGGTAGGGGCCTTTTCACAAAACCTTCCATGAAGTTATCTAACGAACTGAAGATTGCATCAGCGAAAATAGCTAGCTGATCTCGATTTTCGGGAGACGATGGTGAGCGATCCGCTAGGAATATCGTGATACCACAAAAAGAAAGATTATAGAGGGGATCCAGATCTACAAATTTGGTTCATGATGTTTCTCCGGAGGAGGGCTGAGGCGGCGGGAAAACAAGGAGGAACAGAGGCGGGTCAGAGGTGTTGTTTTCGTGTTTAACTGACAGAAAAACTCAGAGAGTTCAGAGCAGCGGCGACCGAAAACTTGCATGACTTCAGGTGAGGATTCCGAGAGATGTATCTCACTGTTTTGATCAAGGTTGGGATTTTTGGAAAGATGGATGTACCCTGTTTACGGAGGTGTGAGGCGAGGCACCAGACCTAGATGGAGGAAGCCATAAGAAAGGCGGGAATAGGGCCACGCGAGGTTTGGTTGCTGCGGTGGCGAGCGCGTCGGGCGCTGCGCGCGCGGGCGGCTGTAGCGTGTGCGGAGGCGTGCTTCCGGTGGCATCTGGAGACCGATAACTGGTGCGGAAGATGCGCCTGGGTGTGCCGAACTCGAATGCATCGAGCTGGTGCCGTAAGGTGACAGACATGGGGAGGACGGTGAGGCGACGGTGGCGGCCGGCGACGCGATCAAGCTGGAGACGCAGGGGATGGCGATAGAGTACACGCATGGAACCAGGCAGAGACGAGAGGAAGAGAGGCTCATCGGGCGGCGATTGAGAAGGCGGCTCACCTTATTTTTAAAAGGACAAGAATAGGCCCAGGCCCATCTGTGGTTCGGTCACTGAGGCCTAGGTCGAGCTGGCGATTTGTGAAGATAATGTGTGAGCGCAATAGTTGGACACCAAAGTTCAAGTGCCGTGGTGGTTTGTCCATTGGAATTTCCGTGGCGCATTGTTCGCGGGTTCGATTCCCCTGGTAGCATCCTTTTTTCGCAAATATAAGGAAAAAACTTCTCCTAGTGTTAGTTCAGACATGGGACCACCTGGTAGATTCAAACAGTGCCACATAAGCAGATATTGACACATGGATATGACACGTAGTAAAAAACTGAAACCTATAGATGCAATTTGCTGATGTGGTAGACTACCCAATTCAACTTATCCTTATTTGGAGGTTATGACGATTTTAAATCGTCGTAGTGAGGTACAAATAACATCATAGGCTACATCCATCAGATTATGACGATTTGAGCTAATCAAATTATGACGTTCCTAAGCAAAATCGTCATTATTTTGTATGGTTTTGAACCTCTCGAACGGCTTACGACCATCTGATGCGAAATCGTCATAACTCTATGACGATTTTGTCCACGGTCACTATGAGAAGGTCATAGAATCACACATTCCTTGTAGTGCTACAAGGAGCTTGTCCCCAAGGGCGCGGCCCTTGATGATGTTGACGCTCTGGCGGAGGCATTGTCAGCCGAAGCACCTGCGGCGTACAAGCGCAAGCTGAAGGGCATCGGCGCATCCGTCGGGCTGGCAATGGCTTTGGCGGCTGGAGAGGAGTTGGATCTTCCCCATATCACCTCCCGGATGCCGAGGACATGCGGATGGATCCGAGGTAGCCTTCGCTGCCTATTCTGCTCGCTGTAAGCGATATGGGCCAAAGCTGATTGATCTACTGGCCGAGTACGCACTACTGCAGCAGGGGGAAGCCAAGGCGAGGCAATCCGGCTCCGAGGCTACTCAGGGTGCCGCATCTTAGGCGTTGTAGCTGTACGATAGTTGTAGTCTATTTTTTTGTAATTATGTTGATGAACAAATCCTTGTGCCACATAGTGGCTTTTGATGCACTTAATGAATTTGTTGAGTTGTGTGCTTCTTCGTCTGAGTGTTCATGTCTTTGCCTTTCTGCTGATCTAGGGTCCTTCGGGTGCTGATCCCGTTGACACCTCGCCTGCCGTGCGGATGCGGCCATCCTTGGATGATTCGTCGCAGCTTGCGTTTCTTCGAGACCGTGTCCGTAGTCTCGAGAAAGAGTTGCTTGGGGTGCGTGGCCATGCCGATGTTTGGAAGTCCAAGGCGGATCGCGGTGCTGCCAGAGAGGAGTACTTGATGGCGGAATTGCTTCGATTATCCGAGCAGCTTCAGTGTAAGTTTTTCGAGCTGTTGCCCTTTTCTTCGGATGCGCCTGCTGGCATTGCATCTTACTTTTG
Source organism: Avena sativa (assembly GCA_916181665.1). Taxonomy (NCBI): domain Eukaryota; kingdom Viridiplantae; phylum Streptophyta; class Magnoliopsida; order Poales; family Poaceae; genus Avena; species Avena sativa. The sequence continues at coordinate 37,411,093 of OV702279.1, read as the reverse complement.
TGCAAGTATTGCAGGTGCTAACCTTGCTCCAAGGGAGGAGAAGGAGCATGTTGTTGTTCGGGTCAATTGTTTGAGTCAACAGGACATGGAAGCCGGCGGGTTCTTTTGGATGGATCGTGACCGTGCTATGGTCCTTGTGACTGTACAAGATCACGTTCACCAAGTGTCGCGGGTGCTTCGTCAGGTGCAGACTTCACTCGCGTCGGTTCTGCATGTGATGTTTCCGTTGGATGCTACACCGACGACCCTTTCTGGTCTTCTGGCGAAGTTTCGGAACGTGAATCATGTCAAGGAGTTGGTGCGGCATCAGCTCGTCGCGGGAGTGAAGGCTGCATTGTCTCTTGGGAGGCTGCATCGCCCTGATGTAGATCTATCCATTGTAGCGGCTGGACCACCCCCTCGGCCATATGGTGGTGCGTGGGATATGCGTCCGCATTACGCGGCTGTAGGGCAGTATGCCGAAGAGATCGTAGATCTATTTGAGCAGCGTGCTCAGGTTATTCTTTAGAATAGGTAGTGCCTGTAAAAGAGATAGATGTAAAATTTGTATATATTTGACTGGGCGTGTTTTGCCCTTTGTTATAAAGGTTTGGTTGTTGTTTGAGAACGTAGTGCTTTGTTCGCATACGTGTCCTTTTTGTTAGCCTGACGTTGTCAGCTACTTAGGCGTACACGTGTTATCCTCAGTCGACGAAATCGTGAGGTGGGGGGAGCCCCCGAGTGCGTTTGTAGCATGAAGTAAAAGTGCGAATAGGAAAACAAAATTTTTGGGGTGAGACATTTAGCTTTATTTATATCGTAATGGAGGAGGTACATTGTTCGGCTGAGTAGCCTTGGATGAATAGCCTTATTGAAAGTAAAGGGGTAGGTATCTAGGGGTAGAATCGCCGCAAGTGTGCGATGTTCCATGGGTTGGAGTATGCGACTCCAGACTCCACGTGCTTGAGGCGATAGGCGCCACCTGGGATGACTTCGGTGATGATGTAGGGTGCTTCCCATGGTGACTCGAATTTCTTCGGTCACTCTTGCTTGAGTCGCAAGACGAGGTCTCCTTCGACGAAGGACCTTGGGCGCAACCGTCGGCTGTGGTAGTTGCGGAGACTCTGCTGGTACACCGCTGATCGAGCTGCTGCTATGTCTCATGCCTCGTCGAGTGTGTCGACGTCGTCTTCGAGTGCATCCGTGGATTCGGCTTCACTATAAGCGACGACCCGGGGGGCCTGGTGGCATACTTCGGTTGGTAGCACGACTTTGGCTCCGTGCACCATGAAGAACGGCGTGTAGCCGGTGGAGCTATTTGGCGTGGTACGCAAGCTCCATAGGACGGATGGTAGCTATTTCGTCCAGGCTCCGGCGAGTCGCTCGAGTGGGCTCATGAGGCGCTTCTTGATGCCAGCGCCGATTAGGCCGTTGGCCTTTTCCACCTGCCCGTTCGTTTGCGGGTGCGCCACGGAGGCGTATGTGATGTTGATTCCGAGGCCTTCGTAGAAGTCTTGGAATTCTTTGGAGATGAAGTTCGATCCGTTGTCGGTGATGATGCTATGCGGTACGCCGAACCTGTAGACAATGGATTCAAAGAACTTGACGGTAGTCTTGCCCTTTTGGTTAGTTATCAGCATGGCTTCGATCCACTTGGTGAACTTGTCGACTGCGACCAGGAGGTAGATGTGCCCTCCTTTCGAGGACCTTGGCAGTTTGCCGATCATGTAAAGGCCCCATTGGGCGAAGGGCCAGGCTAGTGGTATGGGCCTGAGCTCTGACCCGGGTGCGTGTGGTTTGTCGGCGAACCTTTTGCACCCTTTGCATCTTCGGACGATGTCCTTTGCGTCATTCATGGACGTTGGCCAGTAGAATCCAGCTCGTAGAGCTTTGGCGACAAGGGAGCGACTGCCTGCGTGATGGCCGCAGATGCCCTCATGGATGTCTTGAAGTATGGTTTTCCCGTCACCGATGGTGACGCACCGTTGTAGTACACCCGAAATTCTGCGCTTGTATAGCTCGCCATTGATGATGGTGAAGGCTTTTGACCAGCGAGATATGTGCCAGGCATCTGTCGGGCTATCAGGTAGTTCTCCGTCTATCAAGTACTCGAGGTACGGTCATGTCCAAGTTTCTTCGACTGCCATGACCTGCATCAGGTTGACCGTGGCGACCTCTGTGTCCAGTTTTTCGGGTCCTTCATGACCTTCGGGTAGCGTAGTCCCCGAGTGTTCCGTTTCCTCGGGTGATCCCTTGGGGAATTCCCGCTTGATGGATGGCACGTAGATCTGTTCGAGGAACACACCTAGTGGCACCCTTGCGCAGGTGGAGCCGATGTTGGCGAGTCTGTCGGCTTCCTCGTTGCTTTCTCTTCCAACATGCCGAAGCTCGCAGCCGTCAAATTCTCCTTCGAGTGCGTTGTAGAGTGCGCGGTACACGATCATGTTTTTGGCGTGTGCGTCACACTCATTCATCGTCTGTTGGACGACGAGATTGGAGTCACCGTAGATGACCAGGCGCGTTGTGCCGCAGATCTTTGCCATCCTCATGCCGTGGATGAGGGCTTCGTATTCGGCCTCGTTGTTGGAAGCTCGGAATTTCATCCGAAGGACGTACTTCATCTTGTCGCCCTGCGGGGAGGTCAGTATGACCCCGGCTCCTGCTCCAGCTTCACGCTTGGAGCCGTCGAAGTGCATCGTCCATGACTGCGACATGTCTAGGGTGTCTGGCAGCTGCAGCTCCATCCAGTGTACAAGGAAGTCCGGGAGGACCTGAGACTTGATTGCGAGTCGCTTCTCATAGACGATGTCTAGGGGTGACAGCTCGATGCCCCACAGGGCCACGCTGTTGGAGATATGCCCAAGAGGCAATAATAAAGTAGGTTATTATCATATCTTCATGCTTATGATAAATGTTTACATACCATGCTATAATTGTATTAACAGGAAACATTAATACTTGTGTGATTTGTAAATATAAAAGAGTCCCTAGTAAAGCCTCTTGTTAAACTAGCTTGTTGGTTAATATATGATCATGGTTTCCTGATCATGAACATAGAGATGTTATTAACAACAGGGTCATATCATTAGGAGAATGATGTGATGGACATACTCCTATAGATAAGCGTAGCATAAAGATCAAGTCATTTAATATAGTTCATTTGCTATATGCTTTCTGATACATAGTAACCTAATTCCTTCGACCATGAGATCATGTTAATCACCATCACCGGAAGGATGCTTTGATGACATCAAACACCACACCGTAACTGGGTGGCTATAAAGGTGGCATTGAGTGTTCGGAAAGTATGTGTTGAGGCACATGGATCAAGAGTGGGATTTGTCCATCCATATGATGGATAGATATACTCTGGGCCCTCTCGGTGGAATGTCATCCAATTAGCTTGCAAGCATGTGACTGGCTCACAAGGGATCACATACCACGGGAACGAGAAAAGAGTACTTATCGGTAACGAGGTTGAACTAGGTATGCAGAGATACCGACGATCAAAACCTCGGATAAGTAAACTATCGTGAGACAAAGGGAAATTGGTATCGTATGTAAGTGGTTCATTCGATCGCAAATTAATCGTAGAAATATGTGGGAGCCATATGAATTTCCAGATTCCTCTATTGGTTATTGATCGGAGAAGTGTCTCGATCATGTCCGCATAATTCACGAACCGTAGGGAGACACACTTAAGGATTCGATGTTGTTGAGTAGTTATGGAATGATGAGTAAGAGACCGAATGTTGTTCGGAGTCTCGGATGGGATCCGGGATATCACGAGGAGATCCGGAATGGTCCGGAGAATAAGATTCATATAAGGAAAGTCCTGTTTCGGAGTTGAGGAATGATTCCGGTGTTTTCATCGGGAATGTTCTAGAAGGTTCCGGAATGTCCGGCACTCCGGAGGGGAAGGGGTACATGAATGTGTCATTACAAGTTGGAATGATTGCATCATGTACTAAGTGTCATCGCTGTCCAAAATAAAGGGTTTATTCAAATCCTAGTTTGAAAAGTCAAACGGCTAGTTTGAAAAGTCAAAACGGCAGTTTTTGGAAAGAGGAGGAGAGGTGGAAACCGAGTTGGGGAGGAGTTCCCTCCTCCAACCGGCGGCCCACCTCCAAGCCGAGTTGGGGAGGGACTCCCCTCCCCTTGGCCGCACCTCCCACCTATAAAGGGAGGGGCAGGGCTGCCCCTCCTAGCACACAAGGTTGCCCCCTCTAAACCTAACCCTAGCCGCCGCCGCCCACCATAGCCGCCGCCGCCTAGGGTTTCTCCTCTAGCCGCCGACTTGGGCACCTCCAAGCCCTAGCCGCCGGCCCTAGCACCCCCTCCTTGGTGTGTCTAAACCCTAGAACACCGATGGCTCTCTCATAGTCCACCATACTCGCTCCGGCTTAAGGCGAAGCCCTGCGAGATCTCCCCTCTACTTCCGGTACCACGCCGTCGTGCTGCCGGAATCACGAGGAGAGTGCTACAACCTTCGATGCCTGCTGGAACAAGGGAGAGGAAGGTCTTCGTCGAGTACCGAACGTGTGACCGACTGCAGGAGCACTGCCGGAACGCAGCGCCGGAAGGATCGTCTGCGCGATCTTGAGATCGGGAGTGTACGACTACATCATCCACGAGAATCTGCTCTCGTTAACCGCTTTGGATCTTCGAGGGTTAGTACTCTATTGACTCGTTGCTACAATCTAGTAGATAGATCTTGGCTTGATCATAGATTAGATCTTGATTGTGTGTTCATGCGGTAGAAATTTTTTGTTTTCCATGCTACGAAACCCTACAGTTGTATCAGAGCCGTGTCTATATGTAGATCTGTTGCACGAGTAGAACACAATAGTCATTGTGGGCGTTGATGCTTTTATTGTCGATTGCTTCTTGTGTACTTTGCATCTTGCGGTATGTTGGGATGAAGCGGCCCGGGCTAACCTTACATGACATCGTTCATGAGACTTGCTCCACGCTTGACATCCAACTTGTATTGCATAAGTGGCTTTGCGGGTGCCTGTTTGTCCTAGAATAGTTAAGATCCAATTTACAATGGGTGATTAACAATACTAGTATCAATGTTGTGGTTCTTGTTCGTAAGTTAGAACGACACTTATTGAAAGCCCCAAACCACGTAAAATATGCAAAGAAAGTAGAAGCGTCTAACTTTGTTTTGCAGGGGTGTGCTGTGATGTGATATGGCCATGATTGTGATTATATTTGATGTATGCAATGTACCTTATTGTAAGTTGGCAACCGGCAGGAGCCATATGGTTGTCTTTAAATTCTGTTAAGACCCGCTTGTCTGTTCAAAGTAGTTGTAATAGTTGAAGCTGGTGGATGACAACCATGGAGCGGCGTCATTGACCTTGATGCAATGCCGGTGATGATGGAGATCATGTTCGTGCTTGAAGATGGAGATCGGAAGCACAAGAAGAAAGGCCATATCATATCACATATTATGAATTGCATGTGATGTTAATCCTTTTATGCATCTTGTATTGCTTAGTTCACGACGGTAGCATTATAAGATGATCCCTCAAGCACACAATTTCAAGTTTTAAAGTGTTCATCCTTAGTAAGCACCAATGCTAAAGCTCGTTGTTTTGAAGCACCACGTGATGATCAGGTGTGTTAGATTCTGCGAGTGTATACAACGTGAGCAAGCCAGATTTGCTTATGCGGAAGCTAAGGTTGATCTTGACGAGCCTAGCATGTACAAACATGGTCTCGGAACACGGATCACCGAAAGGTAAAGCATGAGTCATATAGTAGATATGATGAACATGTTGATTGTTCGCCATTGAAGCTACATCAACTCTCGTGATGACCAGTTTTGATGTGGTGGATTTGGTTCGTGTGATCACTAAAACAATGTGAGGGATATTGTTTTGAGTGGGAGTTCAATGGCAATATGATTAAAAGTTGAACACTATTTATCATAAATTAAATCAAAGTGAATTTGCATAGTTGTTGTAGTCATTGGCATCCGTTTACCACCTTACACTTAGTTATAATTGAGATGATAGAACTATATAATTCTGGTTAGTTACTTTACGAACTGGTATCGTATTGTTTTGAAGTGTTAATCTAAAGTTTAAAAGTCCTATTGCAAACTTTCAGTAAGTTCCGGTTACTCCATGAAGTTTAATAATTGGTATTAAAACAAGAGTGACAATTCCAAGAGTTAGTGTATGAGTATCATGTTTGTTTCCATGATTCTTGATATTCAAAGGATTGTCTTAATATCAAGGTTATCTAGGATCTGAAAGAGTTGTTTCAGAAACCATGATGTGTGGAAGATATTGTGATATCTGAAACGAAGTTTTGGTTGCAACATGATAGAGTATAATATGGCAAAAGTCATGTTCTCATATTTGATGAGAATTTGCAAAAGGTTGGAGACACTAGTTGTCCTAATCCTCCAAAAGGTTTTGGAGAGCAACATTATACTCGCGATTCACCGTTACAAGCTAAAAGTAACTTGATCATGGATAAATCCATGATGAGGGTGAATATTTGATGTAGGTAAAATGTTTACTACACCAAGAGATTACTAAAGAAAGGAATTTGAAAGAACACCAAACATTTGATAATGGTGATCTACTTCAAAGTGCAAGTCCAAAGACATTGGTATTTAACTATACACGCTTTGGACTATGTGTCATATGTATGACTCCACTATTGATGTTGATAGATTCTTTCAAACAGAAAAGGAAATACTGAAAGAAAATATCATAAATATATGGCAGAAATGAAAAGACTAGAATTGTTCAGTTTAAGTATATAGATGATATACATGTTATGGCTATATTCTTTGCTTATTAAACAATGTGGTTCTTAAGTATTTGATACTGAATTTGTTGGTGTGAATCGTCATACGAAACAACACAATTCATGAACTACAATGGCCTAAGTAACTAGCAAAAGAATATGTGATGATGTTCATCAAGAACAAATAAAGGGTTATTGTGTTGTTCGTTAAACATCAAAGCTTGCCTTCAAGATTTGTTTTATCACGTATTATGAGAACAAAAGGGTTGTTCAAATAATTGCCGTAATCTATAAAAGATGGATGATTCACAAATCTCGTTGGAGAAATCACATCCATAAAACTAGTGCTAAAAATAGATTGAAAGATCACTCAGGAAGTGACATCGCCGTTTAAATTATATTGGAAAGAAAACATGAAGAAACTCCATGTGGATGGAAGTTTGGAGTCTTTTGATTTTGATCAAATGATGCTTGTGAAAACTTTCCTAGAGATAATTAAAACTTCGTTCATAGGCCAAAAAGGGAACGAATGACTAGCTTATTGGAACTTGTACATATTGTTGTATGAAGTCCATTATGTATAGTCAAGAGCAATGGATTTCAACTTCATATGCTTTCTCCGAAAATTTGAGTGAATATATGAATATTTACTTAATAAGGATGAAGTATGAAACATTTGAAAAGTTCAAAGACTTTCAAGATGAAGTGCAAAATCATTGTAACAAGAATATAAATAGTTTATGATAAGATCATAAAGGAAGATATTTGAGTTACAAGTTTAGCATAATACCTAAGATTTAAGGAATCGTTCCGTGGATTTGCATTTTTCGAAACACCATAAGAAGTATGGAGTGTTCGAGATATGTAATTAAACCTTGTTTGACATGGTAAGATCAAAGGTGTAATTCATAAAACTGCCTATATTTTAAAGATTAAAAGCTTTAGTGACTACCGTTTTTCCACTGAAAAGAGCTCCATCATAATCTGTTGAATTGACACCATATAAAGTTATGGTTTGGGATAAAACCCAAGTTGTCCTTTCTTAAACATTGGTATGCTATGCATAAGAAAGATGTTTGCAACCAAAGTCGGATGAACCTGTCTTTGTTAAGTATTCCTCCATAACACCGGAGACAAAAGTGTTTGTCGCTTAGAACGTCAAGTTTCTTTGAGAAGGAATTTTTTCGTGAAAAGTTAAGTGGGAGGACAATAGAACTTTGATGAGGTTAAAAGAACCTTAGCTATATGTGCAAAGTTGCGCAGCACCGAAAAGTGTTCCGGAGGCAGCAACAATGCTCATGGCTCACGTGCCTCAAAGGTTGTGGTTACGAAGGTCAAAATTTCTATTGAACCAAGTAGGTCGAGTAAGCAATCAAATACCAAGATTTGAGGGTTGAATCATTATTTGAGAATAATGAACTTACTACATGCAAAGAAGTGATGATGGGCCCTGACTCCATAAAATGGCTTGAAGCCATAAAATCCGTGATAGTTCCATACACGAGAAATCAAGCTTTGAACTTGAAGGACCCTCGAGAAAGGTGTAAGACCTTACAGTTGTGTTTGGATCTATAAATAAATAGACATGGATTTTGCACATCTATGAAATAGTCGACATGTCGGGAAAGAGTTCACGACAATGTTCAAAGAGTTGACTATGACAAGATCTGATCTTTCATTAAGCGATATTTAGTCTAGACGGATTAATGTAGCAATCACGACATATAATTTTGTTATGTGTTGGATAAACAAAACAAGTTCTTCTAATAGAAGGATTACCTAGGACGTGTGCATGACACGGTCCATAGGGTTTTGTTAATTCAAAGGATGCTAAAAGCATATGCAAACTTCAATGGTTGAAGTGAGCATCGCGGAGTTGGAATCTTCACAATGATGAAATTGTTAAAAGAGTTTAAATTCATCAGAGACAATGAAGATGCTTGCATTTGCAAGAAATTAAGTGGGAGCACTAAGACATATTTCTAATACATTATGTAGGAGACATATTGTTGATTGGAAGTGATGTATCTTTTTATTAACACAAGATAAAGAATTTCATCTCGATGAAAGACTTAGGCAAAACCCAAATAATTGGCATCAATAGACGCCAATATGGTTGTGCCAGAAGTACATAGATGAGATATTGTAACACCCTCAGAATCGGACCTATGCAAGTTTTAGCGATACCCGCCAAACCCGCATAGAAACGATTCAAAGGTGCCCACCAGGCACTTTCGTGCGGGTGGAAAACGAAGTAATAACATTACACAACAGTCCTTGATGGGACCCACAGAACAGATATATATACAACATGACTCCATGAGTCAAGAATACAAATATAAGGTACGAAGATCCAAGTCACCTTGAAAACGATAGAGCGTCCAGCTACGGACAAGATGCAAATGGGGCCAAGAGCCCTGAAGAATAACCAATGGCGTCCATAACCCTGCCCAGGCCAAGCCGGAAGGGTAACCCTGCTAACGACGTCGATCTCAAAACCTGCTTAAACAAAAGGGGTGCCGACAAAGGGCGAAGGAAAAAGAGGAGCGTCAGTACTGAGGCCAGTACACGGCGAGACTAGAATTCGGCGGTCCTCGCCTACATAGGTATGGTGGACTGAAGCGGCAGCGGCAGCATGCACTGAACAACCTATAGAGACTCGATACAACTAGCGGCAAGCAGAGAGGGGTAGAAAGACCTACTCGGATCCGACCTGAAACTAACATCAAGCAAACCCATCCTGGTGTTTCCCCCTCGAGACCAAACGAGGAAGTCAACCGAGGAACTCACACAGTTGGCAGTTTTATTTATTCAGTTATCGTTGCAGCAATTACTAGTCAGATTTGGATAATCATCCTGATAAAATAAGCAGTGGGCACTTTTAGTTAATCATTCCGTTGTAGTTGCAACAATTACTAATCAGATACAATTAGCATGAGATAACCCAAAACCCAGCAGTTGTTGGCACTTTTATTTAGCCATTCCGTTGTAGTTGTCATACTTACTAGTCAGGTACAATGGTCGCAAGCGACACACCAAACAAGCAATTGTGGGCAGTATTAATTAGCCATTCCATTATAGTGAAGCTGATTACTAATCATTATAAAGTCAAATTTATAGCAATAAACTTTAGTTATGCTTGTCTATGGTCGAGATACTGTGCTCCAAGTCGTCCATAACCGCGGACACGGCTTTCAGAAAGTTTTACCCGGCCGGGGTGCACCAATAGCAACACACACTCGATCAACCTCGAAAAAACCAAATCAAAACCCAACGAGGCCTTCACGACAAAGCAATCACAGGATTCAGAAATATTTCAGGGGGCCACCCCATTGAGTAGACCCGCAACGAAGCCAGCTGACTCCGAGACGGACTCAAGGTTTGCGACAATGGCTGTAAACGACAAGGAACCCAAAACTGGGATTGTCGATACCGCGAAAACATTCCGCTTACCTAAACAGTACAGGTGCTATCTGTCGCACAATTTAAATAAAGCAGTAAAACATGGCATAAGTACAGGAACATAAATAAAACCTCAAACTAGTTTGTGGCCCCAAGAAATAAGACTGAATCAAGCTCTGGCTAAGGGGGGTCCCATATACCTCCCGGATGTGGATAGCGCGATAAATCAAGGAACAGGTATCAAGTAGTCGGGGTCCTACGGGACACAAGTGGGCGGTCGGAAACCAAATGTTATCTATCACCCACCGATGCCTCTGCTTACTTACTTCAATTTTAGTTGTTAAACCGGAATTAAAGTGCATAATAAGTAAAGCCGTGATAATCTCCAACATCAAACATGCGGCATTACTCCAACAACTGTGGCACTTGACAACACGCAACAGCACTAGAGCAAGCGACTACGGCGCGCAAGTCTAACTATCTACCAAACAACAGGTAATAGGGTGTGTCCAAGGCAATATAAGGCTGCAGGGGATATCACGGTACGAAAACTAGAGCATCGCAACAGAGATAGCAATAGATCAACAGGAGGGAATAAATACTATAAAAGTAAGATAGGTAGAAAGGGGGAGATGCTCGCCTGAAAACATTGTCGAAGGTTCATCCGAAGATCGGGGCGAAGCTCACATCAACTCAACGGCCTTATCCGCGAAGAAGCAAAACACTAGAAGAAACACCGGATGCAATATTTAATACGACGGCAGAAGATCGGCATGATGCATGTATGATGCATGGCATGGCAAAGGTGCAATGCAATTAGGTCATATTAAGCGGAACCGGGGTCCCGACAATTATTCAAGTGGTTCAAGTTGTTTAGCTACCCTGCATTTTAAATGTTGTTTTAACCAGGCAAGATATGACAACGGTTCGATGCACCAATTTAAATGAGGCCAATATAAGGCTAGATTTGCACGCATATGGGCCCCATATTTAATTATGAGGTGAATCGGCATAAGGCCCCCAACCCACTCAAATATGCATGCGAGATGAATGATTAAATATGCAACAATTCATATAGTTGACCATTTATAAAATAGGGTTCTCGGAAAGGGGTTCACACATTTAGGGTTCGGCAGATCTTGGTCCGGGGGGTTCGGGGTCGGCCTCAGGGTCCAGGGTTCGGCGGGTTCGGTCTCGACGGAAGCGTTCTCGGATTTACTGGGTAGATCTTGTCGCATCCGGGTTCTCGGCGAGCTCGGCGCCCGGAAAAGAGTACTTGGTTCGGTGTCGGGGGGCGCATCGGATTCTCTCTGGTCGATGTTGTTCTTGTCGTCGTGAAGAACTTGTCGGGTCCTTGTGTCGGGTCGGTCTCGACGTACCGGGTCGGCGACCGTGGCGTTCAGGGGATGTTTCCGGGGTGAAGTGCTTGTAGTTCCGGTGGCAATCTTGGCGGTCTTCTAGTGGCACCATGTACACCCCTCGAGCCCATCGTCATTGAGCCGGTCTTGTCGTTGAGCATCCCTGTACGCAGGTCTGGGTGTTCCGGTTCCAGTGACGATGGCGATCTTGATTCAACATCATCGCGGCCTTCGAGGTTTCGGCTAGCGGAGCCGGGAAGGAGTTCTTGGGGTCCGGGGAGGGAATCCTGTCGCATCCGAGGGGGTACTTGAAGTCCGTGATGGAGATCTTGTCGGGTTCCATGTTGTCCTCCTTGGAATATACCCGACTTGACGATGGGCTTGTGATGTTGAACGACACGGCGAAAAGGAAGCACACTACTTGCACCGAGGACACGTAGTGCTGCTGTTGCTACCCATGCGCACACACACAACGTAGAAGACGGAGAGGCAGCGGCCTGGGCCAAACAGACGGAGGCGGTGGGGATGCGCAGAGGTTGACGGCGAGGTGCTGATGGTGGATCCCTGGAGGCGCATAGGAGGACGTTGTGGCGGTGGTGCCCGTCGCTGGACAGCCGCAGCTGCTTCTGGAAGACGACGGCCATGAGCGCGGACCGCATGCGCATGCCGAACCGCCTCGACCCGAAGAACCAGTGCCTCTGTGACAGCGACTCCACGAGCTTCATGGCCACCGGGCCGGCGATGAGCGTGGCCCCGGTGCGGAGATCACGCACGGGCCTGACGGAGAAGGACACGAAGCAGAAGCGCATCACGGGAGACGCGGCGAAGGACACGGTGCGGAGGAGCGTGTACAGCGCCGTCAGGAGGAGGTCCTTCTTGTGGCACTCGGCGAGCACGAGGAGCACGAGGTTGGTCGTCCTCTGACTTGCCGCCACCGACGACTCCCTCCGCCGGTGCCATTCGTCGAGGAACGTCCGGCACGCCTCCGCCCGGCTTGGAGGCGCTCGGGGCGCTGCCGACGGGGACACGGCGAGGCGCGGGCCGACGATGGAGAGACCTGGGGCAGCGCCCGACGACGGCGGAGCTCGGACGGGGACAGGGAAAGGCGCGGAGGACGCGGGGCCGGCCAGAGGGAGAGCGGCGGCGAGGCGAGAGCCTGGGGAGGGAGGGGGGCGACTCGGCGGCGAGCAGAGAGGGGTAGGGGAGGAGGGGGAGCGGATGCGGCGAGGTGGGGGAAGGAGAGGAGAGGAGGAAGAAGGAGGGTGGGGGCGACGGGGCAGGTCAGACGGTGGGGCCAGGAGCGGGGCCAGGGAGCAGGGGAGGTTGGTCTGGGGGAGGTGGAAACGGGGGGGGGGGGGTAGATGGGCGCGTGGGGGTGCGGTGGGGTGGTGTTGTGTGGCCAGGGGTGAGTGTGCTGGGTTTGAGAGAGAGAAGGAAGGGAGGGGAGAGAGAGAGGAGGGGTGAGGTGGCATGGTTTGATAGGTTAGGGGGAGGGGAGAGGTGAGGTGGCGAGAGGAGATTGGGTGGGGTGAGGTGGAGGGGGTGTGGGTAGACTAGGTTGGGTATGTTTAGGAATTTAGGCAGACCGATTTAAATGGACCGTTTATTCTGGGGTGGTCGTTCGGGTCGAATCGGCCCGTTCGACTGCCCCACTAAAAACAATTAGAAGTTTTATTTATTCAAACAGAGCCCTTGCAAACCGAAACCGACAAAACAATTAATCCGGAGTCCCGGGTTTGAATTTGAAAACAAGACGGGGCGTTTTAGAAAACAAAAACAGGATTTGCGAAAATAGTTTTAAGCAAACAATGCATGATGATGACGATGCAATGCACAAATTCAACGCGATTTTCTAGTAGTGGTTTTGCGGGATGCCACAATTCGACACCACTAACAATGGATCTCGCCCTCGAGATCCGCCTCATGGTACCGGAAGGAAGGTCGGCGAACTGCGTCTTCTCGCTTCGTGTAGATCCTCGCGACACCACTAACAAGAGGTCGTTGTCCGTGACCATCGAGAGGACACTCCGGGAACAAAAGGTCGAAGGTAGAGGTATCAACAATTAAAGCCACCTCTAGCTCCGATGGAAAGGGGGAACCGATGCATTCTCATCCACTTCAATGTACACAAGCGAATAGAAGGGGTAGTCGGCATGGGGGCCAATCCATCACGCACCCAAACTATTACTCCGCACAATCAGTGGAAAAGCGTGCAACCATTCTCGGAATCAGACTGAAGATCTCGTCAAGCGAGGTTCGGAACAACGGAGGAGTGATGCAGACTCTGCATCGGATCTGGCGTAGATGATGTCGTCGCGTCGGACAAACACCGGAAGGCACAAACAAGGAACAAAGAATGGTACCGTAGTAGACGGATTCCTCAGGCAGCAGGAACACCGGATGGTAGAACACCGTTATCAGAGGAGGAAGCGAAACCCTGAAGGTACGACGGAACCCACCCACGAGAAATCCTAGACTCGAAGAAAGATAAGAGAGCAGATTCAAAACACATCGAGATAAGAGGAGAATAGCAGAGGGTTAAGAAGTAAAATCAGACCTAATTAGAACTATCCAACCGATTTTGCAAAAATAGTTTTTGACACTCTACTTCGGCCGTTAGCTAGGTTATCCTACAGGCTGGACTTGTGGGGTATCGCAACTGCGGTGCTCTGATACCACTCTGTAACACCCTCAGAATCGGACCTATGCAAGTTTTAGAGAAACCCGCCAAACCCGCATAGAAATGATTCAAAGGTGCCCACCAGGCACTTTCGTGCGGGTGGAAAACGAAGTAATAACATTACACAACAGTCCTCGATGGGACCCACAGAACAGATATATATACAACACGACTCCATGAGTCAAGAATACAAATATAAGGTACGAAGATCCAAGTCACCTTGAAAACGATAGAGCGTCCAGCTACGGACAAGATGCAAATGGGGCTAAGAGCCCTGAAGAATAACCAATGGCGTCCATAACCCTGCCCAGGCCAAGCCGGAAGGGTAACCCTGCTAACGACGTCGATCTCAAAACCTGCTTAAACAAAAGGGGTGCCGACAAAGGGCGAAGGAAAAAGAGGAGCGTCAGTACTGAGGCCAGTACACGGCGAGACTAGAATTCGGCGGTCCTCGCCTACATAGGTATGGTGGACTGAAGCGGCAGCGGCAGCATGCACTGAACAACCTATAGAGACTCGATACAACTAGCGGCAAGCAGAGAGGGGTAGAAAGACCTACTCGGATCCGACCTGAAACTAACATCAAGCAAACCCATCCTGGTGTTTCCCCCTCGAGACCAAACGAGGAAGTCAACCGAGGAACTCACACAGTTGGCAGTTTTATTTATTCAGTTATCGTTGCAGCAATTACTAGTCAGATTTGGATAATCATCCTGATAAAATAAGCAGTGGGCACTTTTAGTTAATCATTCCGTTGTAGTTGCAACAATTACTAATCAGATACAATTAGCATGAGATAACCCAAAACCCAGCAGTTGTTGGCACTTTTATTTAGCCATTCCGTTGTAGTTGTCATACTTACTAGTCAGGTACAATGGTCGCAAGCGACACACCAAACAAGCAATTGTGGGCAGTATTAATTAGCCATTCCATTATAGTGAAGCTGATTACTAATCATTATAAAGTCAAATTTATAGCAATAAACTTTAGTTATGCTTGTCTCTGGTCGAGATACTGTGGTCCAAGTCGTCCATAACCGCGGACACGGCTTTCAGAAAGTTTTACCCGGCCGGGGTGCACCAATAGCAACACACACTCGATCAACCTCGGAAAAACCAAATCAAAACCCAACGAGGCCTTCACGACAAAGCAATCACAGGATTCAGAAATATTTCAGGGGGCCACCCCATTGAGTAGACCCGCAACAAAGCCAGTTGACTCCGAGACGGACTCAAGGTTTGCGACAATGGCTGTAAACGACTGGGAACCCAAAACTGGGATTGTCGATACCGCGAAAACATTCCGCTTACCTAAACAGTACAGGTGCTATCTGTCGCACAATTTAAATAAAGCAGTAAAACATGGCATAAGTACAGGAACATAAATAAAACCTCAAACTAGTTTGTGGCCCCAAGAAATAAGACTGAATCAAGCTCTGGCTAAGGGGGGGTCCCATATACCTCCCGGATGTGGATAGCGCGATAAATCAAGGAACATGTATCAAGTAGTCGGGGTCCTACGGGACACAAGTGGGCGGTCGGAAACCAAATGTTATCTATCACCCACCGATGCCTCTGCTTACTTACTTCAATTTTAGTTGTTAAACCGGAATTAAAGTGCATAATAAGTAAAGCCGTGATAATCTCCAACATCAAACATGCGGCATTACTCCAACAACTGTGGCACTTGACAACACGCAACAGCACTAGAGCAAGCGACTACGGCGCGCAAGTCTAACTATCTACCAAACAACAGGTAATAGGGTGTGTCCAAGGCAATATAAGGCTGCAGGGGATATCACGGTACGAAAACTAGAGCATCGCAACACAGATAGCAATAGATCAACAGGAGGGAATAAATACTATAAAAGTAAGATAGGTAGAAAGGGGGAGATGCTCGCCTGAAAACATTGTCGAAGGTTCATCCGAAGATCGGGGCGAAGCTCACATCAACTCAACGGCCTTATCCGCGAAGAAGCAAAACACTAGAAGAAACACCGGATGCAATATTTAATACGACGGTAGAAGATCGGCATGATGCATGTATGATGCATGGCATGGCAAAGGTGCAATGCAATTAGGTCATATTAAGCGGAACCGGGGTCCCGACAATTATTCAAGTGGTTCAAGTTGTTTAGCTACCCTGCATTTTAAATGTTGTTTTAACCAGGCAAGATATGACAACGGTTCGATGCACCAATTTAAATGAGGCCAATATAAGGCTAGATTTGCCCGCATATGGGCCCCATATTTAATTATGAGGTGAATCGGCATAAGGCCCCCAACCCACTCAAATATGCATGCGAGATGAATGATTAAATATGCAACAATTCATATAGTTGACCATTTATAAAATAGGGTTCTCGGAAAGGGGTTCACACATTTAGGGTTCGGCAGATCTTGGTCCGGGGAGTTCGGGGTCGGCCTCAGGGTCCAGGGTTCGGCGGGTTCGGTCTCGACGGAAGCGTTCTCGGATTTACTGGGTAGATCTTGTCGCATCCGGGTTCTCGGCGAGCTCGGCGCCTGGAAAAGAGTACTTGGTTCGGTGTCGGGGGGCGCATCGGATTCTCTCTGGTCGATGTCGTTCTTGTCGTCGTGAAGAACTTGTCGGGTCCTTGTGTCGGGTCGGTCTCGACGTACCGGGTCGGCGACCGTGGCGTTCAGGGGATGTTTCCGGGGTGAAGTGCTTGTAGTTCCGGTGGCGATCTTGGCGGTCTTCTAGTGGCACCATGTACACCCCTCGAGCCCATCGGCATTGAGCCGGTCTTGTCGTTGAGCATCCCTGTACGCAGGTCTGGGTGTTCCGGTTCCAGTGACGATGGCGATCTTGATTCAACATCATCGCGGCCTTCGAGGTTTCGGCTAGCGGAGCCGGGAAGGAGTTCTTGGGGTCCGGGGAGGGAATCCTGTCGCATCCGAGGGGGTAATTGAAGTCCGTGATGGAGATCTTGTCGGGTTCCATGTTGTCCTCCTTGGAATATACCCGACTTGACGATGGGCTTGTGATGTTGAACGACACGGCGAAAAGGAAGCACACTACTTGCACCGAGGACACGTAGTGCTGCTGTTGCTACCCATGCGCACACACACAACGTAGAAGACGGAGAGGCAGCGGCCTGGGCCAAACAGACGGAGGCGGTGGGGATGCGCAGAGGTTGACGGCGAGGTGCTGATGGTGGATCCCGAGAGACGCATAGGAGGACGTTGTGGCGGTGGTGCCCGTCGCTGGACAGCCGCAGCTGCTTCTGGAAGACGGCGGCCATGAGCGCGGACCGCATGCGCATGCCGAACCGCCTCGACCCGAAGAACCAGTGCCTCTGCGACAGCAACTCCACGAGCTTCATGGCCACCGGGCCGGCGATGAGCGTGGCCCCGGTGCGGAGATCACGCACGGGCCTGACGGAGAAGGACACGAAGCAGAAGCGCATCACGGGAGACGCGGCGAAGGACACGGTGCGGAGGAGCGTGTACAGCGCCGTCAGGAGGAGGTCCTTCTTGTGGCACTCGGCGAGCACGAGGAGCACGAGGTTGGTCGTCCTCTGACTTGCCGCCACCGACGACTCCCTCCGCCGGTGCCATTCGTCGAGGAACGTCCGGCACGCCTCCGCCCGGCTTGGAGGCGCTCGGGGCGCTGCCGACGGGGACACGGCGAGGCGCGGGCCGACGATGGCGAGACCTGGGGCAGCGGCCGACGACGGCGGAGCTCGGACGGGGACGGGGAAAGGCGCGGAGGAGGTGGGGCCGGCCAGAGGGAGAGCGGCGGAGAGGCGAGAGCCTGGGGAGGGAGGGGGGCGGCTCGGCGGCGAGCAGAGAGGGGTAGGGGAGGAGGGGGAGCGGATGCGGCGAGGTGGGGGAAGGAGAGGAGAGGAGGAAGAAGGAGGGTGGGGGCGACGGGGCAGGTCAGACGGTGGGGCCAGGAGCGGGGCCAGGGAGCAGGGGAGGTTGGTCTGGGGGAGGTGGAAACGGGGGGGGGGGGGGGGGTAGATGGGCGCGTGGGGGTGCGGTGGGGTGGTGTTGTGTGGCCAGGGGTGAGTGTGCTGGGTTTGAGAGAGAGAAGGAAGGGAGGGGAGAGAGAGAGGAGGGGTGAGGTGGCATGGTTTGATAGGTTAGGGGGAGGGGAGAGGTGAGGTGGCGAGAGGAGATTGGGTGGGGTGAGGTGGAGGGGGTGTGGGTAGATTAGGTTGGGTATGTTTAGGAATTTAGGCAGACCGATTTAAATGGACCGTTTATTCTGGGGTGGTCGTTCGGGTCGAATCGGCCCGTTCGACTGCCCCACTAAAAACAATTAGAAGTTTTATTTATTCAAACAGAGCCCTTGCAAACCGAAACCGACAAAACAATTAATCCGGAGTCCCGGGTTTGAATTTGAAAACAAGACGGGGCGTTTTAGAAAACAAAAACAGGCTTTGCGAAAATAGTTTTAAGCAAACAATACATGATGATGACGATGCAATGCACAAATTCAACGCGATTTTCTAGTAGTGGTTTTGCGGGATGCCACATATATTGAATGAGTTCAATATAGAAACTACAAGAAAGGTTCTTGTCGCACAGAAAGGATCGAATGAGTTCAATATTGATGATATATTCAAGTGTATTGACACAGGGTAAGTGAAACAAAGATTCAAGTATAGATTGATACTTGATGTATGAAATCACAAAGAATATTTATATCAATCATACTGTGATATGTACAAATCCAGATATGTCCTATGCTCTAAATGTTATGAGCATATACCAGAATGATTCATAAGATGATCATTGGACAATAATAAGGATATTCTTATGATCTTTTGGAAGAACTAAGAGTATATTATTTGTAGAAGTGACAAATGGATGGTTAGTTCATTGTAAAAGTACTACATTGATACTAGTTTTGTCACAAAGTACAAATTAAGTTTATCTCAATCTAAACTAACGGTGGCACAATATGATGGAAAGTAAGTTCCATAATGGATTTGGATGAGTTCCAAAGATAATACATTGTGACAGATACTACAAGAAAAGGCTAAGTATATGACTACTATTATAGCAGCAAAAGAGGGCATTTGTGTCAAGTAGTTTGTTATCAAACTAGGTGTAGTTCACAGCGGATAATACTATGAAGATATATTGTACGACAATATTGTCAACATGTTTTACCCCCAAAGAACTAAAGGTCTCACCAAAGGACCAAAATTATACAAAGCCATCTCATTAGAGAATGAGTGATGCGTAGAGACGCAAATACATGCAATTACACATGGACCTGGAAGTGTCAGATCCGGAGATCAGTTGACCACTAGCAATCGTGTACATACAACACCGGAAAGCCATAGGTGTTGAATACACAAAGGTTTGAAACTAGATTATTGACTCTAGTGCAAGTGGGAGACTGTTGGAGATATGCCCAAGAGGCAATAATAAAGTAGGTTATTATCATATCTTCATGCTTATGATAAATGTTTACATACCATGCTATAATTGTATTAACAGGAAACATTAATACTTGTGTGATTTGTAAACATAAAAGAGTCCCTAGTAAAGCCTCTTGTTAAACTAGCTTGTTGGTTAATATATGATCATGGTTTCCTGATCATGAACATAAAGATGTTATTAACAACAGGGTCATATCATTAGGAGAATGATGTGATGGACATACTCCTATAGATAAGCGTAGCATAAAGATCAAGTCATTTAATATAGTTCATTTGCTATATGCTTTCTGATACATAGTAACCTAATTCCTTCGACCATGAGATCATGTTAATCACCATCACCGGAAGGATGCTTTGATGACATCAAACACCACACTGTAACTGGGTGGCTATAAAGGTGGCATTGAGTGTTCGGAAAGTATGTGTTGAGGCACATGGATCAAGAGTGGGATTTGTCCATCCATATGACGGATAGATATACTCTGGGCCCTCTCGGTGGAATGTCATCCAATTAGCTTGCAAGCATGTGACTGGCTCACAAGGGATCACATACCACGGGAACGAGAAAAGAGTACTTATCGGTAACGAGGTTGAACTAGGTATGCAGAGATACCGACGATCAAAACCTCGGATAAGTAAACTATCGTGAGACAAAGGGAAATTGGTATCGTATGTAAGTGGTTCATTCGATCGCAAAGTAATCGTAGAAATATGTGGGAGCCATATGAATTTCCAGATTCCTCTATTGGTTATTGATCGGAGAAGTGTCTCAATCATGTCCGCATAATTCACGAACCGTAGGGAGACACACTTAAGGATTCGATGTTGTTGAGTAGTTATGGAATGATGAGTAAGAGACCGAATGTTGTTCGGAGTCTCGGATGGGATCCGGGATATCACGAGGAGATCCGGAATGGTCCGGAGAATAAGATTCATATAAGGAAAGTCCTGTTTCAGAGTTGAGGAATGATTCCGGTGTTTTCATCGGGAATGTTCTAGAAGGTTCCGGAATGTCCGGCACTCCGGAGGGGAAGGGGTACATGAATGTGTCATTACAAGTTGGAATGATTGCATCATGTGCTAAGTGTCATCGCTGTCCAAAATAAAGGGTTTATTCAAATCCTAGTTTGAAAAGTCAAACGACTAGTTTGAAAAGTCAAAACGGCAGTTTTTGGAAAGAGGAGGAGAGGTGGAAACCGAGTTGGGGAGGAGTTCCCTCCTCCAACCGGCGGACCACCTCCAAGCCGAGTTGGGGAGGGACTCCCCTCCCCTTGGCCGCACCTCCCACCTATAAAGGGAGGGGCAGGGCTGCCCCTCCTAGCACACAAGGTTGCCCCCTCTAAACCTAACCCTAGCCACCACCGCCCACCATAGCCGCCGCCTAGGGTTTCTCCTCTAGCCGCTGACTTGGGCACCTCCAAGCCCTAGCCGCCGGCCCTAGCACCCCCTCCTTGGTGTGTCTAAACCCTAGAACACCGAGGGATCTCTCATAGTCCACCATACTCGCTCCGGCTTAAGGCGAAGCCCTACGAGATCTCCCCTCTACTTCCGGTACCACGCCATCGTGCTGCCGGAATCACGAGGAGAGTGCTACAACCTCCGCTACCTGCTGGAACAAGGGAGAGGAAGGTCTTCGTCGAGTACCGAACGTGTGACCGACTGCGGGAGCACTGCCGGAACGCAACGCCGGAAGGATCGTCTGCGCGATCTTGAGATCGGGAGTGTACGACTACATCATCCACGAGAATCTGCTCTCGTTAACCGCTTTGGATCTTCGAGGGTTAGTACTCTATTGACTCGTTGCTACAATCTAGTAGATAGATCTTGGCTTGATCATAGATTAGATCTTGATTGTGTGTTCATGCGGTAGAAATTTTTTGTTTTCCATGCTACGAAACCCTACACACGCGTCCTATGGCCTCTGGGTTATTCAAGATGCTATTCAGGGGTGCTTCGTTGACGACCATCACCTGGTGCTCCTGGAAGTAGTGGCTGAACCTTCGAGCCGTCATGAACACGCCGTAGGCAAGTTTCTGGTAGTGAGGGTACCTCTGCTTTGTTGGCGTCAGTACCTCGCTGAGGTAGTAG
This sequence comes from Avena sativa, assembly GCA_916181665.1. Taxonomy (NCBI): domain Eukaryota; kingdom Viridiplantae; phylum Streptophyta; class Magnoliopsida; order Poales; family Poaceae; genus Avena; species Avena sativa. Next base: position 37,389,399 of record OV702279.1, on the reverse strand, counting down.
ATTGGGCGTTGGACCCCATGGGTCTTGCCTTCTTCGGGTCGCTCGACCACCAGTACGGTGCTTACCACCTGGTGTGTGGCTGCTATGTACAGCAGTAGGGGTTCGCGATCCTTTGGCGTGACCAAGACGGGCGAGGTGGAGAGCAGCCCCTTCAGATCTTCGAATGCGTCGTCCGCTTCAGGTGTCCATTAGAATTTATCTGCCTTGCGTAGCAGTTGGTAGAATGGCAGGGCCTTCTCGCCCATGCGGCTGATGAACCTGCTCAATGCCGCTATTCGTCCTGCGAGCTGCTGGACACCCTTGAGGTTTTTCGGCTTCTCCATGGCCATGATGGCTTGGATTTTCTTCGGGTTCGCCTTGATCCCTCGCTGGGAGATGAAGTACCCAAGCAGCTGACCCGATGGGACGCCGAAGGCGCACTTTTCGGGATTGAGCTTGATCCTATAGCGGTCAAGGTTATCGAACGTCTTGCGGAGATCCTCGATGAGCGTTCTTGCCTCCCTGGTTTTGATGACTATGTCGTCGACATAGACTTGGACGTTGCGACCGATCTGGTCCTTGAGGCATGCCTGCATGCATCGCTGGTACGTGGCACCTGTGTTCTTTAGCCCGAAGGGCATTGTGTTGTAACAGAATACTCCGAACGGTGTAATAAACGCCGTTTTCTCTTGATCTTCGACCTTGAGTCGAATATGGTTGTAGCCGGAGTAGGCGTCGAGGAAGGAGAGTTTCTCGCATCCTGCCGTCGAATCGATGATCTGATTGATCCGAGGAAGGGGGAAGTGGTCCTTGGGGCAGTGCTTGTTCAGCGACGTGAAGTCTACGCACATCCACAGGATGTCCGTGTCCTTCTTGGGGACCATCACTGTATTTGCGATCCACTCGCTTTCTTTGATCTCCCTTCCGAAGTCTCCAGCGATTAGTCTGTTGATTTCCATCCCAATAGCTTCGGCCCGTGGCTCGGACAGTCTCCGGATGGACTGTTTGACGAGCTTGGTGTCTGGAAAGACGTTGAGTGCGTGCTCAGCGAATTCCCTGGGAACTCCTGGCATGTCCGCAGGACACCAGGCGAAGATTTCCCAGCGCTGACGGAGGAATTAGACGAGCGCGCTTTCCTATGCGGGGATGAGGTCGTTGGCGATCAGCGCCGTCTTGGAGGCATCCGTCGGGTGGACCTGCACCTTTTTTGTGTTGACGGTGGAGTCGAAAGACATGTCAGGTGCGTTTTGTCGTGCGACAGGGGGTGCTCCATTGTCCGTCACCTCACGGAGCCGGACGAGCTCATCCTGCATGCCGAATGACTGGGAGATTCTGTTGAAATCCCTGTCGCAGTGGTCCGATCGGGTGAAGCTCCCGTGGACCGTGATGACGCCCCTGGGTCCTGGCATCTTGAGTAGTAGGTATGCGTAGTGTGGGATAGCCAAGAACCTTGCGAATGCTACACTCCCGAGGATGGTGTGGTATTGTGATGGCCAGTCCACCACTTCGAATTCGAGCCGCTCGCATCGAAAGTTGTCCGGCTTGCCAAGATGACGTCGAGCCATATTTTGCCCAGGGGGAATATGCCCTTTCCTGGGACGGTGCCGTGGAACATTGTGTCTGACTGTTCTAGGCTGCACAGCGGGATCCGCGTTGCTGCTAGAGTGCTTGCGAACATCAGGTTGATGCCGCTGCCACCGTCCATGAAGACGCGGCTCATCTCGAAACCTCCGATTTGCGCCTCCAGGACCAGGGCAGCATGACCTGGGCGAGGGATCTGGCAAGGGTGATCCGAACGACTGAACGTGATGCAGGACTCCGATCCGCTGAGGTACTCAGGGATGGCGGGTGGAGTTGTCACGGCCAGGTTGATATGACGGGTGATTTTCTTCTGCACCCTATTCGTCAGGCGCCCCTTCTGGATCATCAGTAATCCTTTCGGCGGGGGATACCCGTGCCCAGTGTTGTTCTGTGCTGGTGCGACTGGTTGGTTCGGGCCTCCTGCAGGTGGCGGTGGAGGAGCTCCATGCGCTATTTCACCTGGTGCGGGTGCGTTCCCGAATCTAGGGGGTGGAGCCTGCTGCCTCATCTGAGCCATGCTTTCGCTGAGTTTCTAGAACTCGCGGCAGTCCTTGAGCATGTGGCTTGCCTTCTTCTTGCCATCCTGCTTGTCGATGTAGAAGTGGATGGTGCATGGACCCGAAAGTTTTTCGTATGCCGAGGGCTCGTTATCGCGATCGCGGCGTTGCCACGACTGTGCTGGGCGTCCTCCATCGCGGAAGTTGCCTGCGCGGTATCCGCCACTGTTGCGGTTGGCATCGTTGCGGCGATCGGCCTAGCCGGCCGCGACCATGTCGGGTCCATCGCGATCGTCGTAGACGCGCGGTATCCTCTTGTTACGGCGTTCCCGTCGTCGGCCATAATCGTCCTCTTCCTCCAAGTGTGCCCGGTGGACGGAATCTTCACCGTCGGCCCACCTGTTGGCGATGTCCATGAGGTGGTCGAGTGTCTTGGGCTTGACGTGCCCGAGTTCCTCCTTGAAGTCATGGTGCTTGACTCCGTCCTTGAAGGCGTCGATGGCCCTCTCTTCGGAGATGTGCGCTGCGGAGTTCTTGGTGTTGGACCAGCGTAGTATGTATGAGCGAATGGATTCGCCCGTTCGTTGAGTGCAGGCTCGCAACTCCTCGATTGAGGCGGGCCTCTTGCTGGTGCCTTTGAAGTTTCGGATGAAACTGTAAGCCAGCTCCTCCCAGCTTCGGATGGATCCTGAGGATAGGCTGCTAAGCCAGATCCGAGTTGCGCTTGTCAGCTGTAGCTGAAGGCATTGCATGGCGGTTTCCTTGTTTCCACCGTGCAGTTTGACGGATGACAGGTGGTCGCTGAGCCATGCCTTGGGGTCCTGTGTGCCGTCTAACTTCGGAGTATCCGAAGGAAGCTTGAAATTTCACGGCATCCGTGTCCGTCGGACAGATCTGCTGAAGCACCGGGCTCCGCAGAGTTCTCCTTCGTCTTCGTCCATCTTGGATTCAGACGAGCATGCGCGCTTGGCTCGCGCTTTGTCGATTTTGCCTTGTGTTAGCGCGTCTCTGGCGTCGTAATCGCGGCTGTGATGACGCGAGCTCTTGTGCCTTCGAGGAAGGTCATGGTCCTCTTCTTCGGATGAAGGAGTGGGGCTGCGGTTGAACCTGACCGTAGCTTTCTTTTTCGGCTCCGTAGGAGTTTCTTGATGGAGCGCAGCTCCGACAAGTCCGAGTCCGGTGAGTGCGGACTTGTGCATGGATATCTTCGGGTCCCCCTTCGGAGGTGGGTGGGCCGCGAGGTACGCAGTGGCTGTTATGATCGCAGCTTGCGGTGTCTTCGGGATGATGTTGCCGTCGGCATCCATCTCCATGAAGGATGCGTTGAGGGTTCGGGTCACCTCGCGGTGCTCCTTGGGGTCCATGTTCTCTGTTCAGGAGCGATGCTTATTGCCGTGGTTGCCGTTCGAGCTGGAGCCGATGCCCATGGCGGAGAGCGCAGCTCGTCGCGCACTGGACTCCGAGGCTGCTTGCTTGCGTTTGTCGAGAGCCTCTTGCATCTTGACCTGCTTCTTGTGCTCCTCGATCAGGAGCAGATGGTAGGCCATCAACAGATCCCGTGAGGAGTCTGCAGGCAGGACTATGCTGCCCGCCACAGCGGTGCGTGCCTAGGCCCATCCTTCTTTGCTAAGGCGGATGACATGGCCGTTGTTGTCCCCTTCGGGTGGGAGGGACTGGCTTCTTCTATTCCCGCCATTTCGATCTGGCGGGTTAGGTGTCGGGTTGGGCGGCGGGTTGGGTGTTTGCTTCTCCACGTCGCTCTGGATGACTATGGCGCATTGGTAGCACTTGTAGATCGGTCCGCTGCTGCCGCAGTTTTCAGATCCGGAACCGTAGGTCCCTTCATCCAACGACGGATCGGACAGATCGGAGTTGCAGCTGTTGCTGTCGTAGGAATCATCTGTTGATGATGTTGTGCGTAGCACAGGATGTGGGGCCCATGAAGCGGGCCTTATTGATGGTAGGGACACCCGCTCAGGGAGGCGAAGGGTGCCAGTTTGCCCCACCTAGAAGCACAAGCTCCCGAACAGGATCTCGAGTCCGTCGCCTACGGGCTCGAAGTCCTTCATGGTGGCCGGTGAGTGGGCGGTGAAGTCGAAAGCGCCGAAGAGGAGGTGGCTCTCCGTCGCCGCAGAGTTGTAGATTGATCGGGTTGGGACCGTCACGATCGCACAATCAATGTCCCCAGTTCCCACAGACGGCGCCAATTGACGAGGTTTCGACTCGTCAGTGCCCATTGTTATGGACTTGGGTTTTGGAGAATATGGGGATGCTGGATATCGTGGAACGGTTAGCAAACAAGCAACACGGGGACACGAGGTTTACCCAGGTTCAGGCCCCCGGAGGGAAAACCCTACTCCTGCTTGCCTGCTCTTGATTATGGCGGAACCGGTGATTACAGGGGTGCGCAGATGCAATCTGGCGTGGAGGTGTGTATGCGGAAGTATGAGTCGAGCGATCTAGGTCGTGCCCTCCTGGCCTTTATATAGACTTAGGCAGGTCCCAGACATAGACCTAGTCGGTTACAAGTTCTAGGGTTTTACCCCTTTGAATTTCCTATCTACTCTAGTCTTGCTCTCCAAGGATCTGAAGGCGTCATGGGCCTTGGCCACCCGAAAGTATTCATGGGCCGGCGTATATTTGCCGTGGGCCTTCCTTGGGCTGGACCAGGTATGCTGAGATCATGCACCCGCGGGGTATAACCATGTCAGATGGACTTCATCACGATCTTGAGATCGGCAAGCGTTCGACCACATCATCCACGAGTTCAACCTCGTTAATGCTATTCGGTCTTCGAGGGTATGTATTCTATGGATGTATATCCACCTATTGCTTGTATCTAGTAGATAGATCATGGTACTTAGTTGTTCTCACCGTAGGAATTTTTTTGTTTTCTATGCTTCGAACCCTACACATGTTGCACGTTTCCATGATGATTAGGCATGGCTTAGGCTAGCGGCCCAGGCGTTTTTCTAACACACATACATAACTCCATGGACTTACAAGCTCCCCTTTTATTTCACACTGGCGACATCCATATACAAAAGAGCATGATATCAACTGTGTACAAAGTACAATTGCAATGTCGAAAGAGTTCCCCGTGACAGCACGGTTCTGCTAATGCCAACGTATAAGTGCAAGCATATACAACATAGATGACACAATGGTTCAAGTTTATTAGGAGCAAGAAATATAAGGTGTTCCATCAAGTTTATGAGAGCTTTAATCACTAAGTTTTCACATAACAAAATACTTTTTAATTGGAAGATAGATGAAATAAAGAATATACTTGGAATGGTGTAACACACCATGAATAGGAATTTATAGTGGACACTTTGGAATAACTTGGTTTCTTGGGAGTTGGATGCATGAGTAGAGCATACTCATACAAGTGGAGGCTAGCAAAAGACTAGGAACGACCAACTAGGAGAGCAATAATGGCCATAATCATGCAGAGCGACAAAACATTACTATTCAAAGCATAAAGTGGTACTACAAGTCAAGGAATAAATGATCATAGAGGCTAGGATGACTGGTTCATAGTCATAAAATGGTGTAAGCATGTGCCAAGTCAACCCAAACAAAGCATCAAAGGAGAATACCATAATACTATGCTTTTGTAGGCTAAAAGAACACATGATTCTTTCAAGGTACATTAAGAAATCTCAATTTTTTGGAACAAGTCATGCTACAACAATAATCACTAAGCGTAAGGTCAAATCAACATCGAGCATGACATGAGAAAGTCTAAGCCACAGTCAAAACAAGCTCCCTTTTGTACCACTTAAGCATGAAGCTTTCTACTCTTTCCCAACACCAATTTGAAACAACTCACAAAGATAATAATCAATAAAGACCAGTGTAGCTTGTATCACAAATACACAAAGAATAACTAAAAATTTCCAAGCAAAAAGAACAAGAAAACTAAGGCTAAGCATGGTGCTAGCAAAAGTGAACACTCACAAACAATAAGAGTGAAAACTAGAGTGTTCTAGGCAATGAAAACATAGTGTGCCTCTCTCTAAAAGAAGTGTGTTGGGATCCAACCAACTTATTCAAGAAAACTAAGCAAACATAAACTAAAAACAAAAACTAAGAGGCTCCAAGAACAACACAACTGTGCATGAAACAATAAAAACGAAGTGTCTAGAAAGACCTGAGATTTTTATTGATGAAGAAGGGGATGCCTTGGGCATCCCCAATCTTTGATGCTTGTACTTCTTGAATATTTATTGGGGTGACACGGGGTGGCATACCCAAGCTTGAGCTTTTGTCCATTCTTCATCTTATTACATCAATCTTCCCTTACACCTGAAAATTTTCCTCCATACAAAACTTCACACAATCTTCATTAGCAACATTAATGCATTCAAAAGATAATAAACCTTTGGTTTTAGTTTTAAAACAGAAAAACTTTCATTAAAAACACAAGCTACTGTATCAATTCCCTCAAAAAGCTCAATTTCCCAAAAAGAACCCAAAAAGGAATCAATAAGAAGGAAATGTAAATAATGGCAGAAATCTGTCAAAACAGACCAGCAGGTAGAAACCGATTTTTTTGAAGACCTTTTGTTGCTCAAATCAAAAAGTGTTGAACTAACGAAAGTTAGATAACATACTGGGGGATTTATTTGAAAAATATCACCTCAATCCGACTTACATAGATTACTCATGAATTTTTACGGTGGAGCACAAAAATCTGTTTCGGGACAGCAACTCCCCAAATCTTACTTCCCTCTCATTAGAGGTTATTCTTGGCACAAAAAGAAAACAAAAAATATAAGGAGAGGTCATTACTGAAGTAATAACTTCCAAGACTCAAGAAAACTCTTGGGTTATCTCCCAACATGTACTTTTTTTAACGCCTTTAAGTTAGGCATGATAGTTTGAGAAGATGCTCACATAAGAAATATGAATTGAAGTAAAAGAGAGCATCAAGAAGAAAATTCAAAACAAATTTAAGTCTAACCCACTTCCTATGCATAGGAATATTGTAAAGAAACAAGTCATGAAAGCACAAAGCATGAAGCATAGGAAAGCAAAACAAGTGTAACTTCAAGATTTTCAACATAAAGAGGGGAAACTTAATATTTTTGAGATGCATAAGACCATGTTACCCTCTCTCATAATAACTTTCAGTAGAAACATGAATAAAATTAACAATATAACTATCACATAAAACATTCTTATCATGATCCACATGCATATAATAATTATTACTCTCCACATAAGCATAGTCATCCTTATTAATTATAGTGGGAACAAATTCAACAAAATAGCTATCATTAGTATTCTCATCACCATAGTTATCAAATATAGGAGGCTTATTGTAATCACAATAAATTTTATCCTCAATAGTAGGTGGACTTAAAATATCAAACTCATCATCGTAATCATCATATATTGGAGGTTTGGTGTCATCATAAGCAATATAATAGCTATCTTCCCAAGTGCGTTCATTTGTAAACATATCATCATTGAAAGGAACATGGATAGCACTAATAGCACAACAATTATTAATATCATCATTTTCAGAATTGGTGCCAAAGATATTTTCAATATCAAAAGTATTGTGCTTTTCCCAATCATGATCACTAATATAGGTAACAGGCATAGGAACATCATCTAGTTCAGACTCATCAGCAAAAACTATGATAGGAGTAACATGCTTAGAGGAACATACCGTTTCCTCTCTCCTTTTACTCCTCTTCTTCTTCTTCTTCTTCTTCTTCTTCTTTTTCTTCTTCTTCTTCTTCTTCTTCTTCTTCTTCTTCTTCTTCTTCTTCTTCTTCTTCTTCTTCTTCTTCTTCTTCTTCTTCTTCTTCTTCTTCTTCCTCTTCTCCTCTTTAGGAGGGAGAGGCTTGAAAGGAAGCTTCTCCACATACCATGGTTTATTGTTAGAGACAATAGAATAAACTTTGGAGGATTCCTCCTTTTCATTAATAAGAACAAAACTCATATTAGTCCTGTCATATTTTGGTAAAATATCATCTTTTAAAATATTTTGTATGTAAGTATTCACGTGGCAATTATCAACACAATAAATATGATACCCATGTAGGACGCAATCCATACCAAAAGCACTCATGTCTACCAAATAAGTTTTTCTTGATAACTCTTCACACCCCAAAAATAATGTAAGTTCATCATGTTGATTATCAGTGATTGCGTTATCACAATACAAGCTTGCAGGACTCATTAGATTAGAAAGGTTATTAGTATGGCCTGAGCATGGAAAATTGAAATGACCCACTTCATAGCAGAGTTCACAAATAAAAGGGTAGATGGCACAATTTTTTACCAAGATCATTTAGAGCCTTATACCACGTTCTGGTTTTTTCATTCCAGTGGGTGATACAATATTCTTCTTCTATTTGATTCTTCTCACAAGGTCTATGCATACCACAAAAATTAACATGCTTATAAGAAATAGTACTTTCAGAAGTTTGAGCATGTTTATTGCAATCATTAATAAGATTTTCATTTTCCATGCAAGTGTCTTTAAAAGATTCATGATACATGTCCCATTTTTCTTTAGGAACATTAATATGGGAAGCAAAGGCTCTATAATATCTAACAAGAATTTGAGGATCAAGACCATATTTAGCACTAAGCTCTTGAAAATCAGCAGTTTCAGCGAAAGACTTGATGCAATCATACTCATAGTTTATACCTGGTTCTTTACCTTTGTAATTATCCCAATCTTAAGTATTGCTTTGAATTGTTTCAAGAAGATCCCACTTAGCTTTGACCCCCTTACTTGTGAAGGATCCCTCTAAACAGTCATCTAGATAGTCCTTGTAATGTCCTGAAAGCCTTGCATAAAAAATATTGATAATGATATTACTGGGGAGCTCATGAATGGGACATTTGAGCATTAGTGACTTCAATCTTCCCCAAGCTTGGGCAATACTTTCTCCATCATGAGGGTGAAAATTATAAATATAATTCCTATCTTTATGGATTTCATGAGGAGGATAAAATTTAGAGTAAAAGAGTGTAAGATCCCACCTTTATATAAGGTAGAGATCCCTGTGTTTACAATGCTAGTCCCTGGATCATTAGCTAGCATCCACAGTTAAGATGTAATATCAAGAAACAAAGGTCATAATACAACTTTATAACCAGGAATAAAATAATTCATTACATCAACATAGCTCATTTGGCTATCTCATTACAATGCAGCAGAAATAACTATAGCATAGAGTCCTTCATCTTCAAAGTGCCACATGGAATCATGTTGGTTGTATACTTGTAATCCTAATCAACACACTTCACTAACATCAAACAAACCTGCAACATAATAAGTTACAGCCACAAGGGTCAATACATTTGAATTGTATTGGCAAGTGATACTATGGTATAGTAGTGGTATCTAACATCTATATGCATTTGACTAAGTGGAGCTTAGGCTTGCTTTACTCAAAATATATTTTCCTTATCATTTGAAAAACACTAAGTTTTTATTTGGCAAAAACCATCCCAAGGAACCACCAATAGAAATTGGTGAACCTTCACCCTGGTTCAACCACAAGTTTTAACTTAGAAAATTGGGATGAGGAGATTCTTGATAGCTTCCATGTCTTGATGCTCAAATTGTCCATTGCCGGGACACGGCTAAGTACTTTGTCAACACCCGGATTTTTAATCCCAGATGCCTGTTATGCCATACATCGCAATCCCAGGATTACCATTTTTGCGAGACATAACAGAATTGGATACCACAGTACATCATCCAATACAAACCATACATAAGGTCTTACACAAATAAGGATCTCATGATCCAGTGCTCAATACAACTCAAGCAGCGGAAATACGTAATAATAAAGGTAGCGTAGGCGAAGCTCCATCTTCGGGGTCACAGGCAATGCTGACGATGGGAGATGATCCTAGTTGTCGTAACCTTCCTAGGGTCCATCCTCCTGGTACTCCTCTTCATAGTCTGGCCATGTGAATAGCCAGGGACAAAGCCATGAGTACTCTTTAAGTACTCGCAAACTAATACTAACAAGTGAAGGGGATTTTTGTAGTAGGACACTAAGCTCTATGGTTGTTTTGCAAAAATCCACATTTACATCTACTAAGTTCAGAAGTAAGAAAAGCTAGTTGAAATTTTATAACACCTAAGTGGGAACTTGAATTTCATATCACAACTCTGTTGTGGTCAAGTCAAAGTCTCAAGTCATTTTGAAAACAATCTGACGGGGGAACAGTATGGCCACTCCAACTGTCCATAACCGCGGACGCGGCTATTCGAATAGTTTGACACTCTGCAGAGATTGTACACTTTCACCACAACATTCGATACATCCGTCAGGAACAAATCCCGAATTCACCATACTCAGTATGCGGATAATCAATCCTAACCTTTCAATTACACACCCTAGTATAGGCACCTCTCCTGTGAGTTTGGCCTCCCAACCATGACCAACTGTCATCTTGGGTACTACACAGGTGGACAATCTTCACAAGGTAGCCTCAGCTCAGACCTTGGCCCTGAGGGAACCAATACTAAGGTATATAAGCTTCCAGTCAAGCCCTACCCAATTCTCGGGTATTGTGGTTGTACGGTAAAATTGGAATAGTATCGCATCCAGACAACCATCAGTTTTAAAAAGGGCTAAGGCTCATGCCTCAACATTTTCATCACCATAAATCATCTAGTGTTCGGAAACACATGTCCAAAACATTTCAATAGAATGATCCATCATTCCAAGGTTTTCATAACCATTTTTCCACCAAGTATTCCCATCTAAGTTGATCAAGTTTTATGCTTAGCACTAGCCTCTGCAAGTGGGGGTAAGTACTAAAGAGGGGTGGTAAATTAGTGGAGTTTAACTAAGTTCAATCTCATGCCTTAGGATGGCATAAATATTATCTTGCTTAGGCCAAATTTTATGCTCTTTATGCAACCTTCAATTATCTTTCTAGTATCTACAATTCACTTAAGTAGACTCTAAGTATTAGCTTTGATAAAGAAATAGAGTATAAAGCTTGTAAGTAAAACTAGGATTGGTTTATCAAGTGGTTATGATCATATATGCTTAAGGCATATAGTTGGCATGGTAACAAGCAAGTATTTGCTTGCATAGGTATAGTATCTTGCAAGTGTTAGCTTGCACAAGTATCAGTATAATCTTGCTAAGTTAATAGCTTGCAAGTATTGTCTTGCCTTGTGCAGAGCAGTGGTTGAAGTTCTCCTCGGCTTCTTCTTCGTAGTATCCTCCTTCCTCCTCGTATCCTTGGTCGGTACTAGTGTCTATGAATAAATACGAGGTACACAATCACCAAACAATACTTAACTACTTTCAATCATCACACAAAAGGGTCCTATAGATGATCTAGCGTCATCACTAACATTACAAGATTAAAGCTTGGTTTAATTTCTTTTATTTTTAGAAAAGTAATTTCTACTCATTGAAAAACTACTTAAGATTTAATATTCTCGAAACCAAACATGGGATCATGTTGACACATGTCATCACCACACATTTTAGTCCATGGGAATGTGATTCAAAGTGGTGTCACGATTTAATAAGGTTTAACCTTTTTATTTTAAATAAAATAAGTGACTAGAAATGCCTATGTGGCATTCTTTTATTACCTGAACATTATTTCTGTAAGTAAACCCAAATGTTTTTATATATTCTGAAAGGTATGATCAAATGTGATTTTTGAGAGTTGGAATCAACTCAAAAGCTATTATGGTTTAAATTTGAAAAATGTTTGAATGCATAAAAGGTCCTGCCTTGTTATTTTTACCAAGGGTGATCTATAGATTCAAATGATTTGAATCCAACGGGCTTGGATTAAGCATTTCAATATATTTCTAATAAAATTGGTTTCATTCAATTTGGTTTACTGAATCGAGCTGGGTTGATTTTTTAAACTAGGTACAGAACTGTGTTGGAATTAAAATGGAAAAAGTTAAATTCAAACGACTGGGCTGCGTGGGAAACGATAATGGGCCGGCCCGGTGTCACTCCGTGGCGCGGGGCTCAACTCACAGGGGGGTTCCACCAGTCAGTGGCTTTTTAAACGTGAAGCGGTACGGGGCAATCTCATCCGCACGATCTAAGTCTAATCAAACGGCTGCTACTCATCGTCCACGTCGGGCGGCGCCGGCGAGACAAAAACCTAACGCGGCAGGTGGGGGTCGTCGGGGGCTCACCGGGGCTCAGGCGAGGGTCGGCGAGGCGGGCAAACGACGAAGTCGACGACGGCGAACTTCCTGGTACCGACAGCTTCTCCTGGGTGGACGCAGTCGACGGCGCCCTTCTTCTCCAGAGGCGGCCGGCTCCGGCCAAATTCCGGCGATGCGCTGCTCGCCTTGCTCCGGTAATAGGGTGGAACGATCAGTGAGGAGAGGGGAGTGAGATGGTGTGAAGAATTTGAGCGGGGGATCCCTCTATTTATAGTCTCGACGACGAGACCGAACGGAATGGGTAGGCGACGGTGGCGAAGGCTAGGGGCTGCTAGAGGCATGGCCGGCGGTGGAGATCGATCGGTGGTCTCCTGGCGATGCTCTATGGCTTTAATTCGTGTGTAGGGGCGGTGGCAATCGGTCTGGAACATGCGATGCTCTGCGCGGCAGAGGTGGCATTTTTTACGGCGAGCGGTGGCTGTGAGGCATGGGGCGGCGAACGGGGATGTCTGGCGGTCTCCTGGGATGGTGGTGATCACATATGCACGAGGCGAGGGCGGCGCGCGGTCTGTGGGCGTGTGTCGAGGGTGGAGCTCTGGCGCACGCTCGTCATGGTTGACAGAGGCACGGGCGCGACGTTCCTGGGTGCTCTGGTCGATGTCTTCGAGGCAGGGCTGGTCGAGAGGGGGCGGTGAGGCATGGGCTACCTCCCAGACAAGGTTGGCACGACTAGTTCTTCTCCTAGCTTGCTGTCCACACTGGGGTGACATGGGTGGCTTTGGCTGTTCACCATTGATGACATTGCCAAGCTTACAGTGGGGCTAGTGCTTAGTTAAGTTTGCTAGATGATCTACTGAGGTTGCTGTGAGCTAGGGAGGGAACAAGTTAGGCTCAAATCACTGCTCCAAATAGTGTTTGGATTTTATTTGATTTGCATCTGCAAGGTGTTTGATGAAATGGCCGCATGAATTCAAGTTTTGAATTTTGAAAAGATTTTTGGTGGGTGTGCTAGGTAGGTGCTGGTGAGTCTGCAGATGCTTGGGTTTTGAAAGTTGAGCTTGTTTGAGTGGTTTTTGAAAAAGTGGGATCTTCCCATATGATAAAGATTCAATTTTAAACTATCATTTAAACTATGCATTTGAATGTTTCTGGATGATCACAAGGTGGTCCTTGATACTTTGTTATGAGTACTATCAAGGGGTGCAAAGATCCAAATAAGTTTCTGTTAAGTTCTGAAAGTTAGAGATAGCCAAAGTAGGCATGGGAGTTAATTTGGCCAAAGTTACCATTCCCTTATTTTGTTTGTTTTGATTTATTTGTCTTTGGGAAAAGTGTGGGGATTGTTTAGATGATGTTTATTTCACCTAAGAATCCTTTTACAAGCAAAGAAACACATAAACAAGGCAATTCAAAAGAATTCAAAATGGGATGCATACACACATGCATGCTTTCATATTTTTATTTAGAAAAGTTTTTGTTAACCCTAATTTTGATGCATAGAGTTTGATGATTCTAGTTTAATATTTTTGGGATGTTACATACTTAGATTTTACACTCTGCAGAGGTGGTGCACTTTCCCCACAAGACTCGACATGCATCGAGACAAGATCTTTCAGAAGCCTTCCCTTAGACCAAAATGGACGCGCTCCAAACCTATCAAACCCCTACAACCAACTGTCCATTTGGCTAAGTTATTTCAACCTATATGATCCAGGCAGAGCCCATAATGCCAAGTTGCACTTGAAGCTTCTCAACATTTGACATCTCAAATCTCTTTGTTCCTGGGTGGCATTCCACAAGTGAGATACACAAGGTAAACCATAGAAATGTGCCTTGTGTAACCACTCAACAAAAATCCTTCCAAGCAATACCATTCCACCCAGGTGATTCATTCACTTAGTTGTTTTATTAAACAAAGCATAAGTCCTTGACTTAGAAGTATTCCATAGCATGAATATAATCCACCCTTGTTTTCTACTAGCTAGGCTAAGCATGATAGTAGTAGGAATCTTAACTTAGGGAAAATTCTACTAAGGTTTCATCTACTAGGATTTCCCATGGCATAGTTAACACTTAGAAAATTCCATTCAAGTCCTACTTAGAAATATCACTAATGCATAGTGAAAATAATGGGACAAAAGTATGAGGTACCACTTGCCTTTTTGGTAGAGATTATAAGTTCACTCCTTGATCTTGCAATAGTCACACTCTTCAAATTCCACTACAATTCAATCAAGCAAGCAATACTCAATGTACCATTCAAGCAATCATCACATAGGATAATAAAAACAAAGCAATGCATGCAAGCATGCTAAAGATTGTTTGATTTGGAAAAGTGGTTTCTAATAGGTTATAAACATTTTAAAACACATATTGGTCATTTATAAAAGTGGCAAAACCATTGGATATCAAGTTAGTGAAAATGGTCATTTAAATCATTTTTATTTTGCTATAAATGATTTAAATCCAAGGAATATTTACTAGTGCTTACCAAATATATTTTTAATACAAATTTTAGTGTTTTATGGTCAAGTGTTTTAATATTAAAACCATTTGCAAAAGGTTTTACCTATAAATCATTTTTAAATCAAACAACACTTTATTTCATTAGAAAATGCCTTTAAACAAAGTAATAGTTTTCTAAGGTTCACCAAATATGTTTTTAAATCTCAAAGCTTGGTGTTTAGGTTCAGAGAGTTTAAATCAAATCATTTTCCCAAAGGTTTTACTAAAAATCATTTTTATACCATAATCATTATTTTTATTTAGCTAAAAATGCTTTTATTCAAAGATTTATTCCTTAGCATCTCAAAATATGTTTTTAAAACAAAAAGTTGGTTTCTATGGTCAGTAGGTTCAAAACAATCCATCTGCCAAAGATTTTACCTTAAAAATATTTCTAGAATAATTGTTATATTCAAATTATGCCTACACAAGTTTTTGCAAAAACAACCAATTTTACAGAAGCAATTCATTAAACAAAGTGCATGGTTGGAAAGTACTTGTTTTTCTGATTCCATTGATATAAAATTTGAAAAATTTGGACGTGTGGATCAAAAGTTATGCAATTTACAAATTTGAACATCTAATAGAACAAATTCTGTTTTTAAAGCTAGAGTCTGGCCACGTGGAATGTTTTCATTCGTCCATACCTATTCACACGGACCGGCCTATGCGTTGCATTGGATCTAAAGTGGATCGCACGAATCAGATCAGCGCATACCTCTTTGGGTTAGGTTCTATCGTATGCGTCCGATCAAAATCCTACGGTCTAAATCGACTAACCCTAAACGGGCGGCGCAGGCGGCGGTGGTTGGCGGCGGCGCGGTCAGACAGTGTCAGAGCCGGTGGTACAGGAAGCAAGGAGACAGGGGAGAGGCTCACCGAGGTCGCCGCGAAGTGCTGATGCTCAAGGTGGTCTCCACCGTCGAAGGGGCGCTCGGGTTTGTCCTAAATCGCTCGCCTGAGTTGCGTTTCTCCTCGGGTACGCTCCGCCGTTGTCGGGGACATCGCTACATGGCACGGGAGAGGGAACGGAGGGTATTGTTAGCTTCGTACGCGAGTTGCAAACAAGTGAGCATCAAAATGAGGGGAAGGGGGGGGGTCTGTGCTCACCAGGGAAACTCGCCGGAGTCAAGGCAGTGGACGGCGACGCTCGGCTGTCGTCGTTGCCGAGGTTCTGGGGCGCGCGCAAGTGAGTTGAGGGAGCTGGAAGGTGCGTACGGGAGAGGGGAGCAGGCTCGAGTGGTCGAAGGGGCAGGGCGCGGTCTGGGCTCGCCGGAATCGTCGTCGGAGTCTGAGAGCTTTCGATACGAATTCAGGGCGGCCTGGGGGCGGAGGGGAGATGGTGTCTGGGGAAAAAGCTAGAGGAGGTGTGGGCGTTTAAAGGAGCATGGTCGCAGGGAGTAAAGGCTGCGTCATTGTCGTGTATTGAATCGAGTTTTAAACGGCAGAAACGACCGACGAGGGCGTGGTCACTGCGAGGGGGTGAGGAAGACGACTGACGAGTGGGGCTGGCTAGTCAGCGAGAGAGGGAAAGGAAAGGTGGGGGCCAGCGGTCAGTGAGGGGGCGGGTTCGTTCTCTGGTGCGATTGGTTTTCTGCGGGGGAGAGGGCTAGTTGGGCCAGATGGGCTTAGCCGGGCTGGCTGCTTTGTTTTATTTTTATTCTTCTTCTGTTTATTTTTCTTTTTCTGTTTATTTTATTCTGTTTTGATTTGTCCAAAAGATTTCAAACCTTCTTTGAATTCAAACCCTTTTCAAATTTTCATTATATTTCTATACTGTTTTAAATAGTTATTTTAAGTCCATTTTAGAATAATTCTTTTATTCTTTTATGGTTTTTATTCTATTTAAATTAGGCACTTGTCTTTATTTAAATAGATTTAATTAAATCTTTAAACCCTTATTTAAATTCTAGTTTTTCTCCAAACCTTATTCAGTAGGTTTTATTTATTTAATAGGGTCTTCAAATAATTCACTTTGAATTATTTGAAATATTAATATGGTTTATTAATCATTTGAATTGAGCAATCTTCTTTATTTAAATGAAATACAATATGGTTTTAAATCAATATAAATTTTATTCAAATAATACTTTGATTCCATTTAAGTCAATTAAATAACTTTTACTCCTCTTGGGAAAATTCCAATTATCATTTTCCCATGATTTAATTAATCATTCTTATTAGGTATTTTGTCTTTAATCAAATGGAATAGAATTTGGTTAAGGCCATTTAATTTTTATTTGAAAATTCTTTAGCCATTTATTTTATTTGGATTATATTTATTCCATTTGCTTATGGATTAGGCCAAGTTTTAATTTGTCTTTTAAATAATCCTTATTTATTTTATTTCTTCCTTTGTCTTATAAAATCCACATATTTTTATTTAAGGATCCAAACTTGGTGATTCCAATTTGTAAAATTTTATTTGATATTTGTTTGTCCTTTTAAATCTCTTTAGGATTGTTTTCTCACCATTTGGTATGCATTTTAGATAGGAGCTTTATTAGCTTTGGAAATTATTTCCTTTCATCTTATTAAATTCATAAGTTTTTATCCATGGCTCCAAATTAAGTGAAACCAATTTCCTATGGTTTTATAATATTTCTATTTTATCATGATCATTTATAAATGTTTGTTGACAAAAGTTTTATATGGATCAAATCGGTAGTCTTTGAGGTATCTTGGAAATGTTTTTCTTCCATTAGGGTTTTAGAGTTTTGGCTTATTCTCCAAGTGTTTAAATTTCAAGAAGCATTTATGAAGAATGCATTTCACTTGATTTGAATTTAGTTGGATTAAACCTTAATTCAAGTTTTTTGAAGATGGGTTTTTAAGTTTCCATTTAGAAACAAAAAGTTTCTTTTCACCCTAAATTTCAACAATTATTTATTTTGTTTATTTATTTTTCACATTACAAAATTTGGAAAATTTTGGGATGTGACAGGCTACCACCCTTAAAAGAAATCTCGTCCCGAGATTTGGGAAGGCTAGAGGTTACAAGTTGGCTTCAAAGCAACTAGGATACTACCACCCTTAAAAATTTTCAACTAGATTACATCTTGGCTTGCTTGGGATCTTGAAGAAACTTCTCTGGGTAGACATCTGCATAGTGTCCTTTGTTTCCACACTTGAAACATGTGACAAGGCTGAGATCTCTCATAGGCTTGTTTGTCTTGTACTTCATCTTTTCTGGACAATTGCTTGCATAATGTCCTTGGTTACCACAATTGTAACATGTGACAAGGTTGAGTTCTTCACGAATCTTCTATGGACAAGTTGATACATAATGGCCTAGCTCTTTGCAGTTGTTGCACCACACTTGGCTAATTTCCTTATACTTCTTCTTCTTTTCTGGACATTCATTGGCATAGTGTCCCATCTCTTTGCAATTGCAACATTGCACTTGGCTTTTGTCCTTCTTCTTCTTGGGTTTCTCCAAAGCTAGGAGTTCTTCTAGTTCATGTTCTTCATATCTCACCTCAAAGGTGGGAAAGTATCCTTGTCTCCTTAATCGTTTCCTTGGATAATACATATGTTTCTTCTTATGTCCATCAATGTGAGTCATAGTGCATGGAGGTGCAAGCTGAGATTTGCCTTTGACTTCATCCTTCTTGATAGAAGTTGTTTCCTCATGGGGGTTTACAAACTCTTGATGCACTCCACCTTGTTTCCTTTGTTGAACTATGGAATAGATGGGGCATTGGATAGGGACATGATTATTTCCTTCACGTAGGAAATAAGTAGATTGAGATGTGGGGCATTGATTAGTTGGATGTTTCTCTTGACAATTAGGGCATTGATCTTCATGCTCTTTGGAAGTGTGATCCGTGTCTCCACAAATATTGCCAGCTTGAGTTCCTTCTATAATATCATCCTTGACATCATTGTTGTCACAAGCTCCTTGGGAAGGGTTGTCTCCTATGTTGATCATTCGATTTGTAACCTTTTGCATTAATTGGGTTCGGGTTTCCAAAAACCTTTGCATGGTTGAATCTAACTCATTGTTGTTGGCTAAAAACTGAGTTGTCACTTGGTTCAACTGGGTTTGGGTTACTATGAGTTCTCTCATGTGCATCCCTTGGTTCTTGTTATCACCATCCTTGATGTTGGAGTTTCTTGGGGTAGTCATCTGTTTGGGTTGGATTGGGGTTAGAATAGGCAAAGATTTCTAAGGAAATAATTCTAATCCACACATCACAATCACACAAGAAATGTGCAAGCAATCACAAACAAACATCCCACTCAAACAACAAGTTTCAAGCACATTTTTAGGCAACAAAATATTTTTGCTACACCACATAAGTTGGTGTGTTTGATCTAAACTAAATATGGTGGTCCAACTATATGGTTCTCTTGAGATCATTCCATTCTTCTTAGGTGTTTCTTTTTGAATGAGATCATGGTTTCCTTGGAACAATTTCTTGTGTCTTGGTCACAAAGCTTCAGAAGTGATGATGGTTCCTTCTAGTTTTTGTTTCCCTGGTCTTCAAGTCTTGAGTATCATTTCTTGTCTCACTTGTAGTCCTTAGTTATGTCCAAGTTGAAGTCCTTGGTGAAACTAGAGTTGAAGTCTTTGGTCATGGGGGAGGATTTGTCCATCAAGTTTGAAATAGCAGAGATGTAGAATCAAAACCAAAAAGGTTGAGGAAAGAGTTTACAAGATTATTTGTAAATAAGTTTTGGAACAAATACAACTCCTATTTTTCTAAGGGGTTTTGTCAAATCCTAGGGTTACAATCCTACAGGCAACACACTGCTCTGATACCATCTGTAAGATCACACCTTTATATAAGGTAGAGATCCCTGTGTTTACAATGCTAGTCCCTGGATCATTAGCTAGCATCCATAGTTAAGATGTAATATCAAGAAACAAAGGTCATAATACAACTTTATAACCAGGAATAAAATAATTCATTACATCTTACATAGCTCATTTGGCTATCTCATTGCAATGCAGCAGAAATAACTATAGCATGGAGTCCTTCATCTTCAAAGTGCCACAGGCAATCATGTTGGTTGTAGACTTGTAATCCTAATCAACACACTTCACTAACATCAAACAAACCTGCAACATAATAAGTTACAGCCACAAGGGTCAATACATTTGAATTGTATTGGCAAGTGATACTATGGTATAATAGTGGTATCTAACATCTATATGCATTTGGCTAAGTGGAGCTTAGGCTTGCTTTGCTCAAAATAGATTTTCCTTATCATTTGAAAACACTAAGTTTTTATTTGGCAAAAACCATCCCAAGGAACCACCAATAGAAATTGGTGAACCTTCACCCTGGTTCAACCACAAGTTTTAACTTAGAAAATTGGGATGAGGAGATTCTTGATAGCTTCCATGTCTTGATGCTCAAATTTTCCATTGCCGGGGACACGGCTAAGTACTTAGATTTTACACTCTGCAGAGGTGGTGCACTTTCCCCACAAGACTCGACATGCATCGAGACAAGATCTTTCAGAAGCCTTCCCTTAGATCAAAATGGACGCGCTCCAAACCTATCAAACCCCTACAATCAACTGTCCATTTGGCTAAGTTATTGCAACCTATATGATCCAGGCAGAACCCATAATGCCAAGTGGCTTCACTTGAAGCTTCTCAACATTTGACATCTGAAATCTCTTTGTTCCTGGGTGGCATTCCACAAGTGAGATACACAAGGTAAACCATAGAAATGGGCCTTGTGTAACAACTCAACAAAAAATCCTTCCAAGCAATACCATTCCACCCAGGTGATTCATTCACTTAGTTGTTTTATTAAACAAAACATAAGTCCTTGACTTAGAAGTATTCCATAGCATGAATATAATCCACCCTTGTTTTCTACTAGCTAAGCTAAGCATGATAGTAGTAGGAATCTTAACTTAGGGAAAATTCTACTAAGGTTTCATCTACTAGGATTTCCCATGGCATAGTTAACACTTAGAAAATTCCATGCAAGTCCTACTTAGAAATATCACTAATGCATACTGAAAATAATGGGACAAAAGTATGAGGTACCACTTGCCTTTTTGGTAGAGATTATAAGTTCACTCCTTGATCTTGCAATAGTCACACTCTTCAAATTCCACTACAATTCAATCAAGTAAGCAATACTCAATCTACCATTCAAGCAATAATCACATAGGATAATAAAAACAAAGCAATACATGCAAGCATGCTAAAGATTGTTTTATTTGGAAAAGTGGTTTCTAATAGGTTATAAACATTTTAAAACACATATTGGTCATTTATAAAAGTGGCAAAACCATTGGATATCAAGTTAGTGAAAATGGCCATTTAAATCATTTTTGTTTTGCTAGAAATGATTTAAATCCAAGGAATATTTACTAGTGCTTACCAAATATATTTTAACACAAATGTTAGTGTTTTATGGTCAAGTGTTTTAATATTAAAACCATTTGCAAAAGGTTTTACCTATAAATCATTTTTAAATCAAACAACACTTTATTTCATTAGAAAATGCCTTTAAACAAAGTAATAGTTTTCTAAGGTTCACTAAATATGTTTTTAAATATAAAATCTTGGTGTTTAGGGTCAGAGAGTTTAAATCAAATCATTTTCCCAAAGGTTTTACTAAAAATCATTTTTATACCATAATCATTATTTTTATTTAGCTAGAAATGATTTTATTCAAAGATTTATTCCTTAGCATCTCAAAATATGTTTTTAAAACAAAAAGTTGGTTTCTATGGTCAGTAGGTTCAAAACAATCCATTTTCCAAAGAGTTTACCTTAAAAATATTTCTAGAATAATTGTTATATTCAAATTATGCCTATAGAAGTTTCTACAAAAACAACCAATTTTCCAGAAGCAATTCATTAAACAAAGTGCATGGTTGGAAATTACTTTTCCAAAGACGGTCTTGGAGCCGGCGATACAGGAAACAAGGAGACAGGGGAGACGCTCACCGAGGTCGCCGCGACGTGCTAATGCTCAAGATGGTCTCCACCGTCGAAGGGGCAGTCGGGTTCTTCCTAAATCGCTCGCCGGAGTTGCGTTTATCCTCGAGTACGCTCCGCCATTGTCGGGGACGTTGCTATAGGGCACGGGAGAGCGAACGGAGGGTACTGTTAGCTTCGTACGCGAGTTGCAAACAAGTGAGCATCAAAAGGAGGGAAAGGGGGGGGGGTATGTGCTCACAAGGGAAACTCACCGGAGTCGAGGCAGTGGACGGCGACGCTCGGCTGTCATCGTTGCCGAGGTTCTGGGGCACGCGCAAGTGATATGAGGGCGCTGACAGGTGTGCACGGGAGAGGGGAGAAGGCTCGAGTGGTCGAAGGGGCAGGGCGCGGTCTAGGCTCGCCGGAATCATCGTCGGAGTTTGTCGGAGTCTGAGGGCTTTCGAGACGAATTCAGGGCGGCCTGGGGGTGGAGGGGATATGGTGTCTGGGGAAAAAGCTAGAGGGGGTGTGGGCGTTTAAAGGAGCGTGGTCGCAGGGAGTAAAGGCTGCGTCATTGTTGCATATTGAATCGAGTTTTAAACGGCAGAAACAGCCGGCGAGGGCGTGGTCACCGCAGGGGGGTGAGGAAGACGACTAACGAGTGGGGCTGGCTAGTCAGTGAGAGAGGGAAAGGAAAGGTGGGGGCCAGCGGTCAGTGAGGGGGCAGGTTCGTTCTCTGTTGCGATTGGTTTTCTACGGGGGAGAGGGCTAGTTGGGCCAGATGGGCTTAGATGGGCTGGCTGCTTTGTTTTATTTTTATTCTTCTTCTGTTTATTTTATTCTGTTTTGATTTTGTCCAAAAGATTTCAAACCTTGTTTGAATTCAAACCCTTTTCAAATGTTAAGTATATTTCTATACTGTTTTAAATAGTTATTTTAAGTCCATTTTAGAATTATTATTTTATTCTTTTATGGTTTTTATTCAATTTAAATTAGGCACTTGTATTTATTTAAATAAGATTTAATTAAATCTTTAAACCCTTATTTAAATTCTAGTTTTTCTCCAAACCTTATTCAGTAGGTTTTATTTATTTAATAGGGATTCAAATACTTCACCTTGAATTATTTGAAATATTAATATGGTTTATTAATCATTTGAATTGAGCAATACTCTTTATTTAAATGAAATACAATATGGTTTGAAATCAATATAAATTTTATTCAAATAATTCTTTGATTCCATTTAAGTCAATTAAATAACTTTTACTCCTCTTGGGCAAATTCCAATTATCATTTTCCCATGATTTAATTAATCATTCTTATTAGGGATTTTGTCTTTAATCAAATGGAATAGAATTTGGGTAAGGCCATTTAATTTTTATTTGAAAATTATTTAGCCATTTATTTTATTTGGATTTGGATTATATTTATTCCATTTTCTTATGGATTAGGCCAATTTTTAATTTGGCTTTTAAATACTCCTTATTTATTTATTTATTTCTTCCTTTGTCTTATAAAATCCACATCTTTTTATTTAAGGATCCAAAATTGGTGATTCCAATTTGTAAAATTTTATTTGATATTTGTTTGTCCTTTTAAATCTCTTTAGGATTATTTTCTCACCATTTGGTATGCATTTTAGATAGGAGCTTTATTAGCTTTGGAAATTATTTCCTTTCATCTTATTAAATTCATAAGTTTTTATCCATGGCTCCAAATTAAGTGAAACCAATTTCCTATGGTTTTATAATATTTCTATTTTATCATTTTGATCATTTATAAATGTTTGTTGACAAAATTTTTATATGGATCAAATCCATAGTCTTTGAGGTATCTTGGAATTTTTTTCTTCCATTAGGGTTTTAGAGTTTTGGTTTATTCTCCAAGTGTTTAAATTTCAAGATGCATTTATGAAGAATGAATTTCACTTGATTTGAATTTAGTTGGATTCAAACTTAATTCAAGTTTGTTCAAGATGGGTTTTTAAGTTTCCATTTAGAAACAAAAAGTTTCTTTTCACCCTAAATTTCAAAAATTATTTATTTTGTTTATTTATTTTGCACATTACAAAATTTGGAAAATTCTGGGATGTGACAAAGAGATATTAAAGTTCCTTCCATTCTAAATGATGAGAATCATCTAGTAGCTCATACCACTCCCTTTCTTTATCCCTAAGTGATAAAGAGAATAGCTTCCTCTTAACTTGGTACATTGAAATACCTACAAACTTGAACAACTCACATAATTCATGGATAAAAAGCAAGTGATTACTAGGATGGACAGTTCCATCTCCAAAATAGTAGTTATCCATAACACAATCAACAATTTTTGTAGGTATCTTAAAAGGGACACTTTCAGTATGTGGCTTTAAAATATCCTGGAAACTGAGTTCACATCCTTCAGACCAAGAAAATTTCTTGTCTTTCTTTAGTAACTCCATCATTGGCTTAGCTACCTTGGAGAAATTTTCAATGAATCTTCTGTAGTATCCTGCCAAGCCAAGGAAACTACGAACCTCTTTTACTGACTTAGGAGATTCCCACTCAGTTACAACTAACACTTTAGCGGTATCAACTGCTACACCATCTCCTGACACAACGTGTCCAAGAAATCCAACTTCATTTAACCAAAATTCACACTTGTTGAATTTGGCATACTGCTTATGCTCTCTAAGCTTCTCAAGTATCAAACGCAAATGTCCTTCATGATCTTATTTACTCTTGGAGTAGATCAAAATGTCATCAATGAAAATGATAACAAACTTGTCAAGGAACTGCATGAACACCTTGTTCATCATATTCATGAAATAAGCTGGTGCATTGGTCAAACCAAATGGCATTACGGTGTACTCATACAATCCATACCTAGTGGCGAAAGCTGTCTTAGTTATGTCTTTTTATCTTATCTTGAGCTGGAAATAACCTGACCAGAGATCAATCTTTGAGAACACACAAGCTCATTCTAACTGATCAAACAAGTCATTGATTCTAGGCAAAGGGTATTTGTTCTTGATAGTCACCTCATTGAGTGAACGGTAATCTATGCATAATCTTTGACTTCTATCTTTCTTTTCCACAAACAAAACTGGTGCTCCCCAAGATGAAGAACTTGGTTGAATAAATCCTTTCTGCAACTGTTCTCCAAGTTGTTTCCTGAGTTCTTTCAACTCATCAACTGACATCTTGTAAGGTCTCTTTGCTATTGGTCCTGATCCTGGTAGCAAATCAATCAGAAATTCCACATCTCTATCTGGTGGCATTCCCGGAAATTCTTCTAGAAACACATCCGGATATTCACTCACAATTGGCACACTGTCTATGCTAACCCCCTTAAGAGAATTTAGCTTACTCCCTTTCGATTCAAAGTTAGTATTGAATCTAATCCTTTTGTTTTCTGGGGTTGTGAGTGTTACGGTATGGTTGGCACAATCTAGCACTCCCTTGTGCTAGTCATCCAGCCCATTCCCAAAATGACATCCAATCCTTGGGAATTTAGGATTATCAGATTAACGGGTAACTTGTACTTCCCAAACTCTATGACTAGGTCATGGCATCCTGAGTTCACTATCATTTCTCCACCAGGAGAACTTACTTTTATAGTACACCCAATAGTTTCAACTGGAAGCTCATTTCTTTCAACAAATGCTCTTGATATGAATGAATGCGATGCGCCAGTATCAAAAAGAACAAGTGCTGGAACAGAATTGAGTTTGAACTTACCAGCGACAGCATCAGGTTCTTCATAGATTTCTTCCACATTGATGTGGTTCACCTGTCCCTTCTGGAAAGGGTTGGGCTTGTTGGGTCCTTCAACTTTCTTTTCTGGGCAGTCATTTGCATAATGCCCCATCTTCTTTCACTTGAAGCATTCAACCTGACTGAGATCCTTCTTTTCAGGCTGGCTTCCACTACCACTTCCACTTCCATTGTGGTGGCTCTTGTATCCACCCTTGTGGTTCTTGTAATTGTCATTGTCATGACTACGGTGATGCTTGTTGTCATGATGACGGTTGTGGTTGTGGTGGCTATTGTACTTTACATGCTTGTGGAATCCAAAACTCCAACTATCATCATCATGGGAACGCTTGTGAGACGATCCCGAGCTGTGTTTCCTCTTTCTGCTTTCAACCTGTTTCATCTTGCTCTCCAAGATGGCAGCCTTATCACAAAGGGACTGGTAGGTGGGGACATAGGCCACAGATAACTGCAGATTCAGTTCATCGTTCAGTCCTTCGAGGAACTTCTCTTTCCTCTTGGCATCAGTGTCAACTTCATCCGGTGCATAACGCCCAAGTAAATCCTTGTTCACTGAACGTAGCCAGTCATTGGCCACCATGGGATCAGTAGTTCATCAGAACTTTGCTGGCCTTAGTCTTAGGAATCTGGTGAGCATGTCAAAACCTGGTGGATTGTTCTGATTCTTGTTGTTGTTGTTGTTGTTGTTGTTGTTGTTGTTGTTGTTGTTGTTGTTGTTGTTGTTGTTGTTGTTGTTGTTGTTGTTGTTGTTGTTGTTGTTGTTGTTGCTGTTGCTGTTGTTGCTGTTGCTGTTGTTGCTGTTGCTGTTGTTGCTGTTGTTGTTGTTGTTGCTGCTGTTGTTGTTGTTGTTGTTGTTGTTGTTGTTGTTGTTGTTGTTGTTGTTGTTCCGATTCAGCATGAAAGTAGTCATCATCTGCATCAGCTGTGCATGTGCTGTCATCAGCTGCTACATCTCGGGGGTGACATTGTTGTTGTTTGGGTTGGGGTTGGCACGTCGAGGAGGCATCTGTGGTTTTCAAATAAGGATAAGAATGAGATACCCATAGATGCTTATTATGCACAATACAACACATAGACAATCACCAAACAAGCATCAAAATAACATAAAGTTCAACGACATAAAAAACAAGTTTGAAAAGCAAACACACCAATAGCAAGCCATCTACATGTTGGGTGGTCATTGCGACTCAATAATCATAAGTATGGTAAATGATAAATAAACGAGTAGTCATCACTACTCCTCTGCATCAACCTCCTCATCGACAAGTGTAAGACCTGCATTCTCCATAGCGGTCTTGTACTCCTCGACATTGGTAGTCAAGGCCTCTACCTTGGCTTTGAGAGCCCTCTTCTGTGAACGAAGTCTCTCAATCACACCCTGCTGATGCTCGAGCTCGAAGTCCTTGGCCTCTAGTTCTGCAGTCATCTCTTGAATCCTCTTGTTCCTGTCTTGGAATCTTTTCTCTTGACTCTTGAACTTCCTATCCTGACTCTCAAACTTGGCCTCCATTTCCTTGACTATCTCGTCTTGCTCCGCGAAGAGCTTGTCCTTCTCACGAAGCTGCACCTGGAGCTCGTCATTGCTAAGCATGACGTTGGTCCTATCGGTATCTAGGTGCCTAAGTAGAACCTCTAGGTCCTGAAGGTACAGACGAATCGGCTCTGCCGTCTCTCTAGCAGTATCCTCGAACTCAATAGCCTCACCATCCTCGTCGCGTCTTCCGAAAGCGTGGAAGTGAGTACCTCTAATCTCCCGAGAGTGTCTCCCTAGCAAACGCCCAAGTAAATCCTGCATGACTACCTCTAGGCCTCTCTCCTTGTCATCATGCATAAGCTTGAAGGTGATAGCCTCCGTGGCTGTCTTAGTCTGGCGTCCTGGCTGAGTAACCTTGAAGCCCCAAAGGTCCTTCCTCTCAAACTTGGTGAGGGGAAGCATCATGATGCTAGGAAGCGGAAGATTGAGCACACTAGTGAGCTCTCAATAAGACGAGTGCCAAAACGAGTTCCCTTGAACTCTTCAGACGTGCTGATAGTAACATTATGCATCTATTTTATAAGATAGAAAAAGTTAGAATCAACATCAATAGAGAAAATCACAAGACAAAGCATCACAGGCATATCATTACAAGCATCCAAGGTTCAACCTAACTTAGACAACATTTTTGGAAAATAAAATGATAAGTGTGGTGGTCCAACTAACGAAGTACGTTACAACTCTCACTCACTAGACAAAATTGATGGGATATGCCTACCGGGGTATACCCAGCAGGACGTTTCCTACTGGCCCAGGTGCCAGCGAGTGGGCCTGCAGGACGGCGACTGGATCAAGATCAGGCATGGACTCAAGCGACTGGAAGCTGAAGGCCCAGAAGCATAGATAGGCCCAGTCAGCTTAGGTTAAAGAATCGTTGAAACCTAAACTTATTCGGTTGAGATCTGTAAACCCTAGGGAGGTGAGTATATATAAACCTCCCTAGAGGATGCATAGAGGGTACGTTCCATCATACACCCAAGCAACTCGCCGCCTAGCTGAAGAGCCCGCCCCATTGTACTCTCCCCATAATACAATCTAGCAGGAGTAGGTCTTTACCCTCCGGGGGGCCGAACCTGGGTAAATCCTTGTGTCTCAGCCCTCATCTCGCACCGCAGATGGCTGGCCGCCTTGCCCCATGTTCTACTACTCGGTCCCATTGCAGCATCTGCCGTGGTCATTCCCACGACAGTGGCGCCCACCGTGGGGCCTGGCCGGTCAGGCCGGTGTTCTGCGGCGAGATCCAATCTGCCCATCAACAAGACGATCGCCACCGACCGCATGATCGCGATCGGCGAGATGCTCCAGATCTTGCCGAGCAGCTACGTCCTGGCGGCCCGGCCCGTCACGCATAGCATGATCCTGCCGGTCGGCACAATCAGCCTCTTCATCGGCCTCACTGACGTCATCGTCTCGGAGGACTCGGCTCGCATCCGCGAGTCGCCACCATGCGACAGGATCTCTGAGAGTCAGGTCCGCACGATCCATCGCCTTGCCTCCGAGTACGACTCGGCCCACAGCAACGTGGCCAAAAACACGACGGCCGCGGAAGACGCGGCCCTCAACGACGACGCCGATTCGGCGACCCCAGCATCACTCGCCGGGTCCATTGTCGCCGCGTCACCCGCGGGCTCCATCACCCAGGTCTCCAACATCGGAGACTTCGAGGATCCCTCTATCCATGGATCTTCGACTTCGACTCCGGGTTGGAGAACTCCGCCGTCCTCCGCGACGGAACCGGCCGCCACGCCGCGACCTACATGGCGACTGGCGCCGACCCACCGGAAGATCCATTCTCCATGCTGATCCCTCCCAACGCGACGGCAACGGAGGTTGAGGAACTCCGCCTGAAGCTGGCGGAAGCAGTCCGCAAGGAACAAGCCGAGCACGAAAAATTTCGCCTCGAGGAGGTGACAGCGCAGGAGCTGTCGCGCTACCACCAGCTCCGAATCAGGTCGCGCCTGAACCCCACTGTCCAGGGGCGCGTCCTGAAATTCGACGACGAGAACGACCCGGCCCATGCGGCCGAGCGCGTGATCTTCGAGAACGCGCCACCAGGAGGAAGCACTCGGCCCCCACCAGGGTCAACGACCAATGGCGCCCCGCCACCACCCAACCGCGCAATCCCCAGGGACCAGCCGAGGATCGTGGTCTCCTCACGGGAGCGAGACGCGAACGGCCTACCGCTGTTGTCCACCCCAATGGACAACCTCGTCGCGGGCCGAGCAGCAGTCGACAACTTCGCAACCACTGGTGAAGGCGCCCTGCAGATCCAGTACGCCAAGGCCCTGCTCGCAAAAGCGGTCGAGCAACAAAACACAGGCGTCGACTCACAGGGTCGGATGTACTCTCGTTCATCGGGCAGCAGAGCAGCCTCAAGCGGCCACCCCATGGT
The DNA here is from genome assembly GCA_916181665.1 of Avena sativa. Taxonomy (NCBI): domain Eukaryota; kingdom Viridiplantae; phylum Streptophyta; class Magnoliopsida; order Poales; family Poaceae; genus Avena; species Avena sativa. Next base: position 37,360,117 of record OV702279.1, on the reverse strand, counting down.
GGCAAACACCCTCAACTGCCTGCCACCCGAACCACTATAGCTCCAACACCGACCCATGAACACGGCACTCTCCACCAACGACCCCCAGCCGGCGACCAACTTCGTCGCCGCTAACGGTCAACCCGTCGACGCCCGCACCCACATCATCAACAACCAGAGCTGGCGCGCACGCCAGCCCGACGACCTGCGGCATACCCTCACCAACCGCCGTGACGGTGACTCGAGGGGGTCGCTAAGCCGACTCAGGCCCTGGTGCTTCGGACCGATGATCCGAGGCGAGAGATACCCGGCGAACTTCAAAGCGCCGAAGGAAATAGAGAAGTACGACCCCTCGTACGATCCCTCCGTGTGGCTCGATACCTACCTCATGGCGATGGGGATCTCCGGCCACACCTATCTACTAGCCGCCCGCTACCTTCCCCTGATGATGGAGGGAGCGTGCAGGCAGTGGATCAACACTCTTCCCGCGGATAGCATCGACTCCTGGGAAGAGATGTGCGACGCCTTCGTCAGGCACTTCGAGGGTTCATACACCCGCGCCACCACCATCGAGGACCTGGAACGATGCGTCCAGGGACCTCGCGAGTCGACCCGCAGCTGGGTCCAACGGTGGCAAGAACTGTGGTACAACGCGGTCGGCATCCACCCAGACACCGCGATCCACTGCTTCAAGACCTCGTGCCGCTACGAGCCCCTAGTCGCCAAGCTCAAACGAGCGTACCGCACACTCGACAACATACCGGATCTCCTGGAGATCGCCAAAAGGTACGCGGAGGAAGATCCAAACCAAGAAACCAACGACGAGTCGGGAGGACAACGCCGAACGAGCGGCCACGACAATGGAAGACGATCCGATCTACGCTACATCAACACTCGCCTCACCGGCAAGCGCCGCAGTGACGGGTGAGTCGACTTCGTCGCCAACGCTGGATACGCGCAGCGCGAGCCCAAGAGCTTCCGCCGCGATGGGGGGGCAACGCCGCGACGGCGACAACTATAAGGCGAAGCCGAGGTTCGACCCCGTGGCCCTTCTTAACCAACCTTGTGTATTTCACAGCAGGGAAGGAAAGCCCGCTATGCACACGATCGCCGACTGCCACTCTCTCAAGGAGATCGAGAAGGCACGACACACGCGGGAAGACCCTGACAATAACCCGCCAAACGGCGGAAAATTCGGCAGCGTGGCCGGATCTCTCCACACCTTCACAGGCTTCAACACGAAGCGCGAAAAGAAGGTCATCGCCCGCGCCATCGCTGTCAACGCTGTGGCCCAGGTGGACGTCCCCCAGTTCCTCAACTGGTCTGAGCAACCAATCACGTGGAGCCGCCAGGACCACTCGCCATGGAGCGAGTACCCAGGCCGAGTCGCCTTGGTGGTCAAGCCCAAGGTGGGAGACTACTGGCTCCCCAAGACATTGATGGACGGCGGCAGCTCCATCAACATCCTGTACCTGGACACCTCCAGGCGACTGCAGCTCCCATAGTCGATGATTGAGACGACCTACACCACGTTCCACGACATCTTCCCCGGTCGGAAGGCGTACCCGATCGGCAAAGTCACGCTGCCAGTCACCTTCGGCACACCGGCAAACTTCCGCACCGAGCGGATCGTCTTCGAGCTGGTGCCCTTCGACAGCCCCTACCACTGCGTCCTAGGGCGCCAGGCGTTCGACAAGTTCATGGCAGCGCCCCACTACGCGTACATCACAATGAAGCTCCTTGGACCGCGCAGCGTCATCACCATCCACGGCGACCCCCGACATGGCCGCTGAGTGCGAGGCCAAAGGAGCCGAACTCGCCGACGCTGTCATCGCGGCAGAGGCCAACCACGCCGACGAGCTCGCCAAGTACGCGAGCGGGGTCAACAACGACGACCCCACCATACTCAAGAAGCCCAACTCAGAGGGCGGCAACACCTCAGCCTTCGAGGCAACGACGCATACCCGCATCGTCGAGCTGGTCCCAGGCGACTCCTGCCAGACGGTGACGATCAGGACGGGCATGAGCCCAGCATAGGAAGGCGCGCTCATCGAGTTCCTCCATGAGAACAGGGACATCTTCACATGGAAGCCCTCTGACATGCCTGGTGTCCCTAGGGAACTGGCTGAGCACAAACTCAACGCCGACCCCAAAGTGCGACCTGTCAAGCAATCGCTGCGGCCCATCAATGAAGAGCGCCGCCGAGCCATCGCCGAGGAGGTGCAGCGTCTACTCGCGGCAGGCTTCATCTGGCCAATCAAGTACTCCAAGTGGCTGGCAAACCCAGTCCTGGTCGAGAAGAAAAATGGGACCTGGAGGATGTGTATCGATTACACAAACTTAAACAGCGCCTGACGGAAGGAGCAATTCGTCCTCCCGCGGATCGACCAAATCATCGATTCCACTGCGGGCTCGGAGTCGCTATGCTTCCTCGACGCCTACTCTGGCTACAACCAGATCAAAATGGCCATTGAGGACGAAGAAAACACGGCGTTCATCACGCCATTCGGAGCCTTCTGCTACACTGCCATGACCTTCGGCCTAAAGAACGTCGGGGCAACCTACCAGCGGTGCATGCAGGAGTGCCTTGCGAGCCAAATTGGCCGCAATAACCACGTCTACATCGACGACGTGGTGGTGAAGTCCGCTCGCCAGAGCGACCTACTCGCTGACCTGGCGGAAACATTCGCAACCTGCGGAAATACAAGATAAAGCTAAACCCAGGCAAATGCACCTTCGGCGTACCAGCTGGGCAGCTACTGGGATACGTTGTTTCCAAGCGCGGGATCGAGGCAAACCCCACCAAGATCGACACGATCGCTCGACTCGGCAAACCCGAGTGCCTGCGCGACGTCCAGAATCTGGCCGGGCGAGTCGCGGCTCTCAGTCGCTTCATCCCCTGATTGGGCGAAAAGGCGATGCCCCTCTACCGCCTGATGCGCAAGAACCCCACCTTCCAGTGGGACAAGGAGGCGGATGATGCACTCCGCGACCTCAATAAGGTGCTACTCGCAGCACCGCTACTCGCCACCCCCGTCGACAAGGAACCCATGCTGGTCTACGTCGCGGCTTCCGAGCGCGTCGTCAATGCCGTCTTGGTCATCGAACGACCAGAGGAAGGAAAGGAGCGCCCGGTGCAGCGACCAATGTACTACATCAGCGAAGTCCTCACCGAATCGTGCCAGCGCTACCCGCAATACCATAAACTAGTATACGCGGTCTTCGGAGCACAGCGGCGACTGCCACACTACTTCCTGGAGCACCCGATAACGATCGTCTCCTCAGCACCATTGCAGGACATCATCCGCAACCGTGAGGCGACCGGGAGAGTCGCCAAGTGGGCCATCGAGATCGGCGTCCACAACATCAAGTACGAGCCTCACAAAGCAATCAAGTCACAGGCTCTCGCGGACTTCATCGCCGACTGGGAAGAGGCCCAGCAGCCAGAAAAGCTGCCATACCTATATTACTGGAGCTTACACTTCGACGGCTCCAAGAACGTGGACGGCACAGGAGCAGGGATCGTGCTAACTTCTCCAAAGGGCGACAAACTCCGCTACGTCCTCTGCCTCGACTTCACCACCTGCACCAACAACATGGCCGAGTACGAGGCGCTACTCCACGGCATGCGAGCCGCCAAGGAAATGAACGTCAACCGCCTGCGCTGCTACGGAGACTCCGACCTCGTCGCCGGGCAAGTCGCTGGCACCTGCGACGCCGTCTCCCCCACCATGGCGGCATACCGCCAAGCAGTGGACAAGCTGGGTGGACACTTCGCAGGCTACTCCGTCGAGTGGATTGAGAGGCGGAAGAACGAGGAAGCCGACGCACTCTCGCGCATAGGCTCGGCTCGACTCGCACCACCCGCCGGCGTCTTCCTCGACACCATCACCAAGCCTTCCGTCTCTCCCCCAAGGGAGATCGACATCGGAATCCCGCTGCAACCAGAGGCAGCCCTGGTCGCACTTATCGCCGAGCCAGACGACTGGACCGCACCGTACACTGCTTACTTGGAATGAGGCACCCTACCAACGTATGAAACGGACGCCGGATGATAGCACGCCGCTGCAAATCCTTCGTCATCATCAACGGCGAGATCCACAAGCGCAGCGTGACCGGCGTGTTCCAACGCTGCGTTCAACCCGCTGAAGGACGCAAAATCCTCCAAGACATTCACTTCGGCGACTGCGGCCACCACACCGGTGCCCGCTCTCTGGTCGCAAAGGCTATGCGACACGGCTTCTACTGGCCCACCACACACGCAGACGCTATCGACATTGTCCAGCGGTGCGTCGGATGCCAGAAGTACGCCAACCAGACCCACGTGCCGAGATCGGCTCTCAAGACAATCCCCATCACCTGGCCGTTCGCCGTGTGGGGCATGGACATGGTAGGCCCTTTCAAGAAGGCCCCCTCCGGCTTCACCCACCTCATGGTCATAGTCGACAAATTCACAAAATGGGTGGAGGCCAAGCCAGTCCGCAAATGCGACGGGAAGACCGCCACCAATTTCCTACGCGAGCTCATCTATCGCTACGGGTTCCCGAACAGCATCATCACGGACAACGGCACCAATTTCGCCAAAGGAGCCATGACCGAGTTCTGCGAGGAACATCACATCCGACTCGACCTCGCCTCAGTCGCCCACCCGGAGTCCAACGGCCAGGAGAAACGAGCCAACCAGAGCATTCTCCATGGCCTGAAGCCACGGCTCCAAGTACCACTCGAGCGCACCGCCGGGTGCTAGGTCGAAGAGCTACCCTCCGTCATTTGGGGCATTCGCACCTCCGTCAACAGGTTGACTGGATTTACACCCTTCTTCATGGTGTACGGCGCCGAGGCAGTCATTCCCACCGACCTCGAGCACGATTCGCCAAGGTTGTCAACTACACAGAGGCTACAAACAAACTCGCACGACAAGACGGAGTCGACCAGCTCGACGGGGCACGCGACCTAGCTCGCTCCCGCACCACCATCTACCAGCAAGGGCTCCGCCGCTACCATAGCCGGCGAGTAAGGACTCGCACTTTCCAGGAAGGCGACCTGGTACTACGCCTCATCTAGGACAAGAAGGGCATGCACAAGCTCTCCCCCCTTGGGAGGGACCATTCGCCATCGGGCAAGTCCTAGGCAACGACGCCTACTACCTCACCGACGTCCGAGGATACGGGAAACTCGATGTCAAGCGATCGTGGAATGTAAACCTCCTACGGAAGTTCTACTCCTAGAACTCCATACATGTACCCTCCACCTGCCATGAAATAAAACAGATCGGTTACCGCAAATTGCGTCTACTCTCCGTGTCTTGTGCCACTCGCACTCGTAATGACAGCATTAAGCTATTCGCAGAAGTCAACCTTTGGTAAAGCGACTGGCACAGCCAAGTAGTGCGGTACAAGGGCACTGGGAGACCCCCGGCCTTGTAACGTCCACGAAAAACGCCAACCTGGAGCCCCATCGGAGTCGCCTATCCCGACTGGCTTACCGAGCCAAGACAACTACCCTTGCTTCTCACACCAACCAAGGTCATCCGCATCCTCGGCACAGCGACTCGAACGGCCAAGTACCATGCTCGGGGACTGACGTCCAGTCAAATATGAGCGGCTAGGGAAAAACGCCCAGTATGAGAGCGTGCCCAGGACTCTCCATGCGACTGATCCTTCGGGTCAGGCAGGAGTGACGTGCTTACTCTAACGCGCTTAGTCCTCACCTACCCTGGAGCTGCGACTAGAACCACCAAGTACCACGCTCGGGGACTCGGCTACCCGACCTCGTTCGTGCACGGGAAAACGGTCAAGTAAAGAGCACCCACGGGACTCGCCCTGCGACTGGCTCTCCGAGCTCTGGCGAGTCGACCTCAATAGTGAATTAATTGACAAAACATTCAAAATCGCACACACATAACAAACGAGGTAAACCCCATAAAAAGGGCGGACGCGCCCGGGGACTCGTCCAATCAACATTCAAAATCGCGGAACAATTCACAAAACAACACGAATTTCCATTACAGCAGAACAAAGTTGTTCCAAAATACAAGAAAAGTTCAATGGCTATTTCTTACTAATGCCCTAGGGCACAATGCTTCTACTCCGCAGATTTCGACGCCGACTCGCCGCCACCCCTGCGATTGCGAATGAAGGGCACGTACGGGTTCGACGGGTACGTCGTCAACTAACCCGCCATCGCCGCACGGAATGGCTGCTCGACTTTGAAGTCCAAATGCTTCGGTTCGGGATCGTTGGGGGCGACAGTCGTCTCTTGATAGGGGAGGAGGTCGCCCATCGCCCAAACGCGATCGGAATACACCGCGGCCCAGTCCTTTAGCTTCAGGACCTCGGCAATCTCCACAGAGCCCGTCGACAAGGGGTAGCCACTCGTCACATCATCAAGGTCGAAGTCCTCCGGGAAATGGGCAAGCCCAAGGCTGAGCGCCGTCGCCGCCCCGCGCCGGAAGGCCGACCGCGTCATGAATTCGACGACCGACGGAGCCTTCTCCAGATAACGCCATACCTCGACGAGGTCGTTGGGAATCACTTCCGTTGGCGATATCTCCTGAAGATATGCTCGAATGCAAGTCGCGGATAATGCGGCCGAGTCGACCAGAGTGGTCACACAGTGCCGCGCGTCCTATGACTGCGCCTCCTCCGAGCTATCAATAATCCGGCCTGTGGACAGAAACCGGCAGTGAGCACACCAACGACTCCACAACGCAGCTGTTGTAGGCAGAGGAAAGCGGAAGAAAGGTTTACCAATTAGCGGACGGCAGAGGCCCATGATGAAGCTTTGAAGCGAGGAGAAGTCGTTCTACAACCCAACAACGAGTGCGTCAGACACCTTCCGCTCTTCAGCGGCAGCCGTAACAGCAGCTTTCGCTCGCCCTTCCGCCGAGCTCGCCTCCGCCTTCGCTTCCGTGAGTTCACGCTCCAGTTCAGCGATTCGCTTCTCGGCCATACTCAAAGAAGATTGAGCCGCCGTCAGGTCACCCGCCGGGACAAGGCCCCGGCGGACCTCCTCCGCCTCGGCCAGAATTGCTTGGAGTCCCTTGTTCATCTCCTAGATGGCAATGAGTTCCTTCTCCATGCGACACTTTGCTGCAAGACGATCGGCCGATTCGCGCTGCAGGCCCTGCGCACAAAATAAACCGTCAACAATACTGAAAATCCTAAGTGCCCACCCGCTGAAATTCAGCGACTAGGCACTCGGGGACTGGACACTGAAAATCCTAAGTGCCCACCCGCTGAAATTTAGCGACTAGGCACTCGGGGACTGGACACTGAAAATCCTAAGTGCCCACCCGCTGAAATTCAGCGACTAGGCACTCGGGGACTGGACATTGAAAATCGTAAGTGCCCACCCGCTGAATTTCAGCGACTAGGCACCCAGATACTGGACGCTACAAAAAAAATAAGAATCCAACCATTGAAATTTAGTGGCCTGATCCTCGGGGACTGGACATACCTGGATGGATGCGCCCAGCATGCCGTGAAGTTGCAGCGCGTCCACAGACGCAAGCATGACCGGAGTATGGCCGCGATGCTGCTCGACCTCCGTCTCGGCCATGAAGCAAGGGAAAGTTGCAGCGGACACCGCGGCACCACTAGGATCCGGCTCGGACCCTTCGGGCGAGGCAACAGCCTCCTTGGTCTTCGAGGCCACCTCTGCCGCAGTCGGAGGTTCGCTCGGAGCAACCGCCGTGTCATCAGAGACCGTCACGACGTTGTCGCCTTTCGCCCTCTTGGCACTGTCAGCGGGAGAAGCGACTTCGTTGGTTTTCCTCTTCCGTGAGGGGTCCTCCTCGGTGACGACTGGCGGAACCTTGGCCACAGAAGGATGGCCGATCTTTTTAACTCCAGTCTTGTGAAACAATGATATGAATAAGACTGTCCGACTAGAACGGAACACAAGGAGATGAACATGACTTATTTGGCGACTGGTATGAACCGCACACCGGTGCGGATGCTGGAAGGCCTTTCTAGCTCAGGCCCCAACTTCCGACTGAGGCCCATCTCGAATACACCGTGTGCCCAAGACACAGAGGGTTTCTTCGAAGACAAGGCTGTGGCAGGAGCCTCCGTGACGACGGCTGCGGAAGCTTCCCTGGGAGGCGAAGCTGCTGCGGCCGGAGTAGCTCCCAACCCAGAGACTGGGGCGAATGGAGGTGGCAGCGCCGCTAGAGGCACCTCGTCCAGGGGGGCTGCAGCGTCTGGCGCCACGGTCGTGCGCGCCGCCTCGCCCTTAGCCGAGCTGGTGGCGTCAGAACTGAAGGCGGATCGGGGCGGAGACGTCTGCTTTGCCGGCTTCTTCTTCCTTTTCCGCGGAGCCTTCGCCTCTTTCTTCTCCTTCTTCTTCTTCTTCTTCTTCTTCTTCTTCTTCTTCTTCTTCTTCTTCTTCTTCTTCTTCTTCGACGGCGTGGCCTCATGATGTGAGGTGTGCTCGGGAAGCTCGTCATCATCATCATCGTGAGGCTTCTACTCGCTTCGAGCTCGCGCTGGTGTTGCCCGCGAGTCTTGCGAACTGTTGGGGCGGCGTCTTCCACGGGATCGTCTTCATCATCGTCGTCATCATCACCATCGTCGCTCCCGACGTCGCCTTTTGTGGAGGGCGACTCGCTCCCGTCCTGGACGGACGAGCTAGAGTTTTCATCGTCTGCGGGTGGGAGCCAGCCTTCCACCACTTGGAACAACTACAACAAACATGAGACAACACCAGCACAACCGCGAATGCATCATCTGCGACTGCGAGTGGTGGCGAAATAACGGCTTACCGTCGGAGCTGGGCGCCTTGTAGTATAAGGGGCAACCCCGGCCTTTGCGTCCAGATACACCGCCTGGGTAATTTTCTTCAGGGCTAGAGTGTAGTCGTCAAGATGCCATTTGGCAAAGGAAGACTTCGTCGGATCGTCCTTACCCGTGTACTCGTACATGTAATGGTCGCGGTGGGCCAAGGGCACGAGCCGCCGCCCAAACTAGCAGTTGTAGAGGTTTATGGTCTGGAGGCCCTTCTTCTTCAGACCGCTGATGGTTTGCAACATTTCATCGACAACCATCCGTTGATCCAGCGGGAGCTTGCCGACCTGGAGCTGACACGGTTCGGGCCGGCCGGCGGAGTACCTTGGAATCGCCACCTCGCCGTCCGGAGTCGACTTAGTGACGTAGAACCAGGATTTCTTCCATTCGTTTGCCGCCTTGGCGGGCAGCATCAGGTCGAAGAACGACGCCTTCGACTTCAGCTGGAATGTCAGGCCACCCGCAGCCAGCATCGGGCCGCCTGATTATTCGCGGCTGATCCTCCCATGGAACAGATCTTGACACAAGGGGAAATAGGGCCTGCAGCCCAGATAGCACTCGCAGAATGCCACGAAAATGGCGAGCTGCTCGATGCTGTGCGGGCCTAGGTCCGACGGCTGGATCCCGTAATAAGTGCAGAAACGCCGGAAGAAGAGGGAAGTGGGAAACCCCAGCCCCCGCTCCAGGTGGCTGGTGAAGCAGATGAATTCTCCCTCGCGCGGGTCCAGAGTCACTTCTCCGGCCGCGGGGATGCGCCATCTGCCGGCGCGCAGGATCCCGGCCTCCTCGAAGGACGCTAGTAGCGCCCTGGTACACTTGGATCTACCCCATGGTTCGGTGGAGGGGGCCATTGGTTGGAAGTTCGCGGAGGTCGGGGCTCTCTGGATTGGTTGGATCGCGATGCGGAGTGGAAAACGGAGATGGGCAAGATCGGAGGAAGGACGAAGGAGTGTTTCCCCGTTCGCCTATCATTCTCCTTATATAGCGGTTGCTACCCGCCAATTTCGGGATCCATTACTACGCGGTAATTATGCCTAAGTTACCGTTGGATTACCCCAACGGCTAGTTTGACCCTGATTGACGGTCCAACTTCATCCATTCAACTCGTCGCTCCGCGCGACTCGACAATTTGCCGACCCGATCACTATAAGAGTGACTGAGTATTCGCCGACCCGTTCGCCGAGCTGCGACCCGATTGGTCGACATTATTGCGACTAGAGTAACTAGTTTTTCCTTTATTCAGCAGTCCGCCGCCGATTCGACTGGGCGTCCGCATTGGACCCGTATACTCCGATCGCCAGCGAACGCCTGCGACCAATCAACGACGGCCTCAGGGACTACTGATGGGGATATGCCTACTGGGGTATACCCAGCAGGACGTTTCCTACGAGTGGGCCTGCAGGACGACGACTGGATCAAGATCAGGCGTGGACTCAAGCGACTGGAAGCTGAAGGCCCAGAAGCGTAGATAGGCCCAGTCGGATTAGGTTAAAGAATCGTTGAAACCTAAAATGATTCGGTTGAGATCTGTAAACCCTAGGGAGGTGAGTCTATATAAACCTCCCTAGAGGATGCATAGAGGGTACGTTCCATCATACACTCAAGCGACTCGCCGCCTAGCTGATGAGCTCGCCCCATTGTACTCTCCCCATAATACAATCTAGCAGGAGTAGGTCTTTACCCTCCAGGGGCCGAACCTGGGTAAATCCTTGTGTCTCAGCCCTCATCTCGCACCGCAGATGGCTGGCCGCCCTTGCCCCATGTTCTACTACTCGTTGTCGATTGCAGCATCTGCCGTGGTCATTCCCACGACAAAAATGGCTATCAAAGCATCCTTAGTAGCCATCTATCTATCTTGTTCACAAGAATCCCAAATCAAGTCTATGATATCTTCCCTTAGTTGTTGGTTGGTAGCCTCCAACTCTTGGGTATGCTTCTTTTCTTCCCTAAGGTCATTTTGGGTGTTAAGCATTCTGCACTTGAGCCTATCACCAAGCTCTTTGATGGCCTTCCAAGCTGCATCCCTTGCAGAGTCAAAGAATGTGGTGTGCATCACTGAGTTGGTGACCATGCAGAATCCTGATTCTTTGTGGTTGTCTTCCTTGTTTTTGTACAAGTGAAGTTGCACCCACCAATACTCTTCTCCTTCATCCATCATAGGGAAACCTTTGTACACAGCTGCACCATGTATCCCCATGGTAACCATAAGGTTCTTGAGGGCTTTTGGAAATTCAGTCTCACACTCTAAAGTCATAGTCATGAGTCGTCCCTTCCTTACGGCTTTGTTGATGGAGTTCATCTACAAATTGAGATGAGAAAGAAGATTAGAAAAGTTTACGAGAAGAAACGACAAGTGTAGAAAATTTTCAAAGTGTTGAGATTTTTCCTTAGTGGTTTCTAATCCAATCCTAGGGTTATAATCCTACAGGCACCACAGTGCTCTGATACCATCTGTAAGATCCCTCCCTTTTAAAGGTAAGGATCCCTGTGATTGCAATGCTAGTCCCTGGATCAATGCTAGCATCCATAGTTTAAGATGAAGTACACAGAAACAAAGGTCATTATTACATATCATTCCAGAGACAAACATAGTCTTTTACAACTCCATGGCCATAGGCCTAATACAAAGTTTAACCATAACAATAAGTCTTCATCTTCATGTGCCACAGGCAAGCATGTTGAGTGTAGACTCATAACCCCTAATCGTCATCAGAATAACCTGCCACATCACAAGTTACAGCCACAGTGGGTCAATACATTGGAATAGTATTGGCAAGTGATACCTTAGTAGAATATTAACATCTAGTTACTACATGCATTTGACTAAGTGTAGCTTAGGCTTGCTTTGCTCAAAATAGTTTTTACCTATTAGTTAAAAACACTAAGTTTTTCTTTGACAAAATTTTCCCAAGGAATCACCAATAGAAATTGGTGAACCTTCACCCTTGTTCAACCACAAGTTTTAACTTAGAAAATTGGGATGAGGAGATTCTTGATAGCTTCCATGTCTTGATGCTCAAGTTGTCCAATACTAGGGACATGGCTAAGTACTTAGATTCTTCCATCTGCAGAGGTTGTGCATTTTCCCCACAAGACTTGATTTTCACCAAGACAGGACCTTTCAAAAGCCTTCCCTTAGACCAAATGGACGCGTTCCAACCTATCATCCCACTACCACCAACTGTCCAAATGGCTAAGTTATTGCAACCTATATGATCCAGGCAGAGCCCATAATGCCATGTGGCTGCACTAGAAGCTTCTTAACATTTGGAATCTCAAATCCCTTTGTTCCTGGGTGGCATTCCACAAGTGAGATACACAAGGTAAACCATAGAAATGGGCCTTGTGTAACCACTCAACACAAACCATTCTTTCCATTCCACCCAGGTGTTTCATTCACTTAGTTGTTTTATTAAGCAAAAACACAAGTCAACGACTTAGAAATATTTCACATAGCATGAATATATAGTCCACCCTTGGTTGCTACTAGCTAGGCTAAGCATGGCAAAAGTAAGCATCTTAACTTAGAGGAAATTCTAACAGTTCTACAACTACTAGGATTTCCCAAGCATAGCATATAGATACTTAGCAAAATATTCATGCAAGTCCTATACAAAATATCTCTAATGCATAGGTGAAAATATAGGGATAAAACATGAAGCACCACTTTCATTGGTAGTTTGGGGAGTAGCAACAATCTTCACAACCACAATCACTATTAGCACCAAAATCTACACATAAAATAATGGCACCAAAATCACATAACAAAATATACAAACAAAAATATATGAATGTAAGCAAATGCCATGTGATGATTTTTCTACACCAAAAAAGACTAGTATACAGTAATGAAACATAAACAAGACCAAGACACCCAAAATAAACTTTATTTGATCTTTAAAACATTTTTCAAATAATTTCCATACTCAAATTAAGCCTACAAATGTCTCTGCAAAAATAACCATTTTTACAGAGGCTAAACATTAAACACATTGCATAAATATATAGAATTCTTTATCCTGATTCCAATGATATAAAATTTGTAAAATTTGAACGTGTGGATCAAAAGTTATGAATTTTACAAGTTTGAATCACTTATAGATCTAAATTGTGTTTTTAAATCTAAATGCAGGCCACGCGGCGTGTTCAGATTGGCCCGTACCAGTTCGGATGGATCTTAAAGTGTGGACCACACTATCTAAATGAAATCGCATGGCCAGATTTAACACATACCCCTTCGCTAAATGATTCTATCTCGTGCGTTGGATCTAGATCTGATGGCTGCTGATCAAGCGACCATAGTGGGGCGGCGCCAGCGGCGGCAAGTGGCGATGGCGCGCTCTGTCAGAGAAGTTGCCAGCGATTTAGGTCGCGCGGGGAGGAGTGGGTATGCTTATGGTGTTCACGTGGTCGCTGCGGTGCTCGAGGTGGTCGAGGGAGAGACAGGGGCGCACGGACGCAGCGGCAGGACCTCGTCGGAGTTGCTGGCGGCGTCGGGTGTTTGCGGATGGAGTCGTTGTCGACGATGTAGACTGCCCTAGCACGAACCAGTGGTGTTAGAGGATGCACAAGGTTGTGGCGGACACAACAGGGTCAAAGAGGGAGCAAGGGGCGTTCGGGGTTTATCGGTATTCTTCGTCGGAGTTGAGAGACGGCTCTGTCACTTGCAGAGGTGGACGGGAGCGGCGGCCTGGGTCAAGTGCGGCCAAACGAAATGGGTCAAGAGATGCACAAGGTTGGAAGGAACATGCTCGTGTGAATTAGAAGGGCAGAGGTGGTCTGGCTCACCAGAATTTTGTCGCCGGAGCTCGTCGGTACAGCGGCGGTGCGAGAGCAATTAGGGCCAGCCTTTTGGCGGAGCGAGGGGAAATGGTCGTAGAGGGGTGGGGATTAAGTAGCCGAGCAAAGGAGGGCGAATTACTACGCGAATCAAGCGCAATCAAAGGATTTGAATTCGGGAGGAAACAGCAGCGTCGAGCAGTTCCTCCGGCGTGTGATTGACGACGACGATGACGGGGCAAGGTGGGGTCAGCCTGTCAGCGAGTGGGTGCGCTTGGTTGCAGTGAGAAACAGAGGGGGAGAGGGAAACCAAGGTGGGCTGTTTTGGTTACTGGGCTGAAAAGGTATCGCCGGCCCATTTATGTTATCCTTATTCTTTTTATTTTTCTAATTGATTTTCAGGAAACAATTTCAGATGAAATCAAATGTGTTTGATTTCAAATTCTTTCTAGATTTTTATAAAGTGAATCCTGCACAAATTTAAGTGTAAAACCTTGCTCTTTCACTAAACTTGCTTGGTTCTTTTGGAGTTTTAAAATAAAATAAAATATTGTCTTTACATAAGATGAAATAAAGATATGAAAATGGTTTTAAAACCATATTTTGTTTTGAAATAATTGTCCAAGCTTTGGAACTCAACCAAACCAACTCATGAACAAACAATCTTGGTTTGAAACAAATAATCTCTCACTAGAGAGTAGCATTGGATCAATGCCTGTTTACATAAAATAATAAGCACCCAAATGCTTCTGTTTTTGTAATGACTTTGAAAATGATCCCTAAATGATTATTAATGCATGGATGATATGCAAAGCTTTGAAATCATTATTTTAGAGATGGTACAAATCTAACCCCCTTAAGGTGAATCTCGTCCTCGAGATTCTGATTGGCTAGCAAATAGGTGAGGGTGGTCTTTCCGAAGATCATCTTCTCTTTCCCATGTTGCTTCTTGTTCGGAATGATGGTTCCATTGAACTTTGCAGAATTTGATAGTCTTAGTCCGTTTAACTCTTTCTGCAGTCTCAATAATCTTGATGGGTTTTTCCTCATAAGTGAGATCACTTTCCAATTGAACCTCCTCCAAAGGTATAGTATCCTTCAAATAAGCCTCTTCCATTTCTGGATGGCATTTCTTTAACTGACTCACATGAAATACATTGTGAACTGCAGACAATGATTCTGGCAATTCAATTTCATCAGCTACTTCTCCTTTACGACTTAGAATCTTGAATGGTCCAACATATCTTGGGGCCAATTTTCCTTTGAGTCCAAATCTCTTCACTCCACGAAGTGGTGACACTCTAAGATAAGCTCTATCACCCACTTGATAGGTGACTTCTCTATGCTTAGGGTCTACATAGCTTTTCTGTCGGGACTGTGCTATCTTCAATCTATCCTTTACAAGCTTGACTTTCTCTTCAGCTTCTTTGATTAGTTCTGGCCCGAACAAGTTCCTTTCTCCTACAACATTCCATAGCAATGGGGTAGTACACTTTCTCCCATAGAGAAACTCAAACGGTGCCATCTCGATACTGGCTTGATAGCTGTTATTGTAAGGGAATTCTGCGTAAGGCAGACTTTCATCCCAACTATCTTCAAGAATCTGGTTGGTCCTTTCTATCTGTCCATCAGTCTGAGGATGAAAAGGAGTGCTGAATTCCAACCTCGTTCCCATTGACTCATGTAGTTGCCTCCAAAAATGAGAAGTGAACTGAGTTCCCCTATCAGACACAATACTCTTGGGTACTCCATGTAGACACACAATCCTACTCATGTAGATATTGGCCAACTTAGCACTTATATAGGTTGTCTTCAGGGGTATGAAATGAGCCACTTTAGTGAGGCGATCCACTACTACCCAAATAGAATCATATCATGACCTGGTCCTTGGCAATCCAGTGATGAAATCCATGCCAATCTTGTCCCACTTCCAATCAGGAATAGGTAGTGGTTGTAGCACTCCTGCTGGTTTCTGATGTTCTGCTTTCACTCTACTACATACATCACACAAAGCAATATGTTCGGCGATGTCCTTCTTGAGATTATTCCACCAAAATCTTTCCTTCATATCCATGTACATTCTGGTGTTACCCGGATGAATGGAATATTGTGAGTTGTGTGCTTCCTGTAAAATCAGTTTCCGAAGCTCCGGATCTTATGCAACGCATATATGTTTTCCATACCATAAAGTACCCTGTTCTTCTTCATGGAATCCTTTGGATTTTCCCTTTCCAATCTTTTCATTAATCTCTTCTATTTCCTTGTCCGTCTTTTGGGATTCCTTGATCTTGTCCAACAATGTGGGTTGAACATCCAATGACATAAGATGTCCCTCAGGCACAATCTCCAATCTAAGGTCTCTAAATTGGGCACACAGATCATCTGGCAATTCTCCCTTAGTAAGGCCATTCACAAATACCTTACGTCTTAGAGCATCCGCTACAACATTTGCTTTACCGGGGTGGTATTGCAAACTCAAGTCATAGTCTTTGATGAGTTCTAACCATCTTCTTTGTCTCATGTTGATTTCTTTCTGAGTGAAGATATACTTCAAACTTTTGTGATCTGTGAACACTTCACATCGTTTTCCCAAAAGATAGTGTCTCCATGTTTTGAGTGCATGGACAACATATGCTAACTCCAAATCATGAGTAGGGTAATTTACCTCATGAGTTTTGAGTTGTCTCGAGGCATAAGCCACAACTTTCCCTTCTTGCATTAGAACTGCACCTAATCCATGATGAGATGCATCACAATATACTTGGAAATATTTCTCCAAATCCGGTAGACATAAGACTGGTGCTATCACTAGTCTCTTCTTCAATTCCTGGAAACTGAGTTCACATCCTTCAGACCAAGCAAATTTCTTGTCCTTCTTAGTAACTCCGTCATTGGCTTAGCTACCTTGGAGAAATTTTCAATGAATCTTCTGTAGTATCCTGCCAAGCCAAGGACACTATGAACCTCTTTTACTGACTTAGGAGATTCCCACTTAGTTACAGCTGACACTTTAGCGGGATCAACTGCTACACCATCTCCTGGCACAACGTGTCCAAGAAATCCAACTTCATTTAACCAAAATTCACACTTGCTGAATTTGGCATCCAACTTATGCTCTCTAAGCTTCTCAAGTATCAAACGCAAATGTCCTTCATGCTCTTATTTACTCTTGGAGTAGATCAAAATGTCATCAATGAAAACGATAACAAACTTGTCAAGGAACTCCACGAACACCTTGTTCATCATATTCATGAAATAAGCTAGTGCATTGGTCAAACCAAATGGCATTACGGTGTACTCATACAATCCATACCTAGTGGTGAAAGTTGTCTTAGGTATGTCTTGTTCTCTTATCTTGAGCTGGAAATAACCTGACAGGAGATCAATCTTTGAGAACACACAGGCTCCTTCTAACTGATCAAACAAGTCATTGATTCTAAGAAAAGGGTATTTGTTCTTGATAGTCACCTCATTGAGTGAACGGTAATCTATGCATAACCTTTGACTTCTATCTTTGTTTTCCACAAACAAAACTGGTGCTCCCCAAGATGAAGAACTTGGTTGAATAAATCCTTTCTGCAACTGTTCTCCAAGTTGTTTCTTGAGTTCTTTCAACTCATCAACTGACATCTTGTAAGGTCTCTTTGCTATTGGTCCTGATCCTGGTAGCAAATTAATCAGAAATTCCACATCTCTATCTGGTGGCATTCCCGGCAATTCTTTCGGAAACACATCCGGATATTCACTCACAATTGGCACACTGTCTATGCTAACCCCCTTAAGATAATTTAGCTTACTCCCTTTCGATTGAAAGTTAGTCTTAAATCTAATCCTTTTGTTTTCTGGGGTTGTGAGTGTGACCGTATTGTTGGCACAATCTAGCACTCCCTTGTGCTTAGTCATCCATTCCATTCCCAAAAAGACATCCAATCCTTAAGAATTTAGGATTATCAGATTAACGGGAAACTTATACTTCCCAAACTCCATGACTAGGTCATGGCATCCTGAGTTCACTATCATTTCTCCACCAGGAGAACTTACTTTTATAGGACACCTAATAGTTTCAACTATAAGCTCATTTATTTCAACAAATGCTCTTGATATGAATGAATGCGATGCGCCAGTATCAAAAAGAACAAGTGATAGAACAGAATTGAGTTTGAACTTACCAGCGACAACATCAGGTTCTTCATAGATTTCTTCCACATTGATGTGGTTCACCTGTCCCTTCTGGAAAGGGTTGGGCTTGTTGGGTCCTTCAACTTTCTTTTCTGGGCATTCATTTGCATAATGCCCCATATTCTTGCACTTGAAGCATTCAACCTGACTGAGATCCTTCTTGACAGGCTGGCTTCCACTACCACTTCCAATTCCATTGTGGTGGCTCTTGTATCCACCCTTGTGGTTCTTGTACTTGTCATTATCATGACTACGGTGATGCTTGTTGTCATGATGACGGTTGTGGTTGTGGTGGCTGTTGTACTTTCCATGCTTGTGGAATCCAGAACTCCCACTATCATCATAATGGGAACACTTGTCAGACGACCCCGAGCTGTGCTTGTCAGAGCTGTGTTTCCTCTTTCTGCTTTCAACCTGTTTCATCTTGCTCTCCAAGATGGCAGCCTTATCACAAAGGGACTGGTAGGTGGGGACATAGGCCACAGATAACTGCATATTCAGTTCATCGTTCAGTCCTTTGAGGAACTTCTCTTTCCTCTTGGCTTCAGTGTTAACTTCATCCGATGCATAACACGCCAGATTGTTGAACTCCTCAATATATTCAGCCACGCTGCGGTGGCGCTGTTTCAGATTATGGAATTCCTTCTTCTTCAAGCTCATCATTCTGGATGAGATGTGAGCTGTCCGGAAACCATCTTCAAAGATAGCCCATGTCACATCCTCAATGGGAGTGGTGACCTGAAAGTTATCCCACCAAGTAGCTGCTGGTCCTTCCAACAAGTGTGCTGCAAACCTGACTTTCTCCTCGTCGGTACAGCCGACAGTTACCAAATCCTAGTTCACTGAACGTAGCCAGTCATTGGCCACCATGGGATCAGTAGTTCCTGAGAACTTTTGTAGCCTCAGTCTTAGGAATCTGGTGAGCATGTCAAGACCTGGTGGATTGTTCTGATTGTTGTTGTTGTTGTTGTTGTTGTTGTTGTTGTTGTTGTTGTTGTTGTTGTTGTTGTTGTTGTTGTTGTTGTTGTTGTTGTTGTTGTTGTTGTTGTTGTTGTTGTTGTTGTTGTCGTTGTTGTCGTTGTTGTCGTTGTTGTCGTTGTTGTCGTTGTTGTCGTTGTTGTTGTTGTTGTCGTTGTTGTCGTTGTTGTCGTTGTTGTCGTTGTTGTCGTTGTTGTCGTCGTTGTTGTTGTTGTTGTTGTTGTTGTTGTTGTTGTTGTTGTTGTTGTTGTTGTTGTTGTTGTTGTTTTTGTTGTTGTTGTTGTTGTTGTTGTTGTTGTTGTTGTTGTTGTTGTCATCATCTGCATCAGCTGTGCATGTGCTGTCATCAGCTGCTGCATCTCGGGGGGTGACATTGTTGTTGTTCGGGTTGGGGTTGGCACGTCGAGGAGGCATCTGTGGTTTTCAAATAAGGATAAGAATGAGATACCCATAGATGCTTATTATGCACAATACAACACATAGACAATCACCAAACAAGCATCAAAATATCATCAAGTTCAATGACATAAACAACAAGTTTGAAAAGCAAACACACCAATAGCAAGCCATCCACATGTTGGGTGGTCGCCCCATTGTATTCTACCCATAATACAATCTAGCAGGAGTAGGTCTTTACCCTCCGGGGGGCCGAACCTGGGTAAATCCTTGTGTCTTAGCCCTCATCTCGTACCGCAGATGGCTGGCCGCCCTTGCCCCATGTTCTACTACTCGCTGCCGATTGCAGCATCTGCCGTGGTCATTCCCACGACAAAAATGGCTATCAAAGCATCCTTAGTAGCCATCTGTCTATCTTGCTCACAAGAATCCCAAATCAAGTCTATGATATCTTCCCTTAGTTGTTGGTTGGTACCCTCCAACTCTTGGGTATGCTTCTTTTCTTCCCTAAGGTCATTTTGGGTGTTAAGCATTCTGCACTTGAGCCTATCACCAAGCTCTTTGATGGCCTTCCAAGCTGCATCCCTTGCAGAGTCAAAGAATGTGGTGTGCATCACTGAGTTGGTGACCATGCAGAATCCTGATTCTTTGTGGTTGTCTTACTTGTTTTTGTACAAGTGAAGTTGCACCCACCAATACTATTCTCCTTCATCCATCATAGGGAAACCTTTGTACACAGCTGCACCATGTATCCCCATGGTAACCATAAGGTTCTTGAGGGATTTTGGAAATTCAGTCTCACACTCTAAAGTCATAGTCATGAGTGGTCCCTTCCTTACGGATTCGTTGATGGATTTCATCTACAAATTTAGATGAGAAAGAAGATTAGAAAAGTTTACGAGAAGAAAAGACAAGTGCAGAAAATTTTCAAAGTGTTGAGATTTTTCCTTAGTGGTTTCTAATCCAATCCTAGGGTTATAATCCTACAGGAAACACAGTGCTCTAATACCATCTGTAAGATCCCTCCCTTTTAAAGGTAAGGATCCCTGTGATTACAATGCTAGTCCCTGGATCAATGCTAGCATCCACAGTTTAAGATGAAGTACACAGAAACAAAGGTCATTATTACATATCATTCCAGAGACAAACATAGTCTTTTACAACTCCATGGCCATAGGCCTAATACAAGAGTTTAACCATAACAATAAGTCTTCATCTTCATGTGCCACATGCAAGCATGTTGAGTGTAGACTCATAACCCCTAATCATCATCAGAATAATCTGCAACATCACAAGTTACAGCCACAGTGGGTCAATACATTGGAATAGTATTGGCAAGTGATACCTTAGTAGAATATTAACATCTAGTTGCTACATGCATTTGGCTAAGTGTAGCTTAGGCTTGCTTTGCTCAAAATAGGTTTTACCTATTAGTTGAAAACACTATGTTTTTCTTTGAAAAAATCTTCCCAAGGAATCACCAATAGAAATTGGTGAACCTTCACCCTTGTTCAACCACAAGTTTTAACTTAGAAAATTGGGATGAGGAGATTCTTGATAGCTTCCATGTCTTGATGCTCAAGTTGTCCAATACCAGGGACATGCCTAAGTACTTAGATTCTTCCATCTGAAGAGGTTGTGCACTTTCCCCACAAGACTTGATTTTCACCAAGACAGGACCTTTCAAAAGCCTTCCCTTAGACCAAATGGACGCGTTCCAACCTATCATCCCACTACCACCAACTGTCCAAATGGCTAACCTATATGATCCAGGCAGAGCCCGTAATGCCATGTGGCTGCACTTGAAGCTTCTTAAAATTTCACATCTCAAATCCCTTTGTTCCTGGGTGGCTTTCCACAAGTGAGATACACAAGGTAAACCATAGAAATGGGCCTTGTGTAACCACTCAACACAAACCATTCTTTCCATTCCACCCAGGTGTTTCATTCACTTAGTTGTTTTATTAAGAAAAAACACAAGTCAACGACTTAGAAATATTTCACATAGCATGAATATATAGTCCACCCTTGGTTGCTACTAGCTAGGCTAAGCATGGCAAAAGTAAGCATCTTAACTTAGAGGAAATTCTAATAGTTCTACAACTACTAGGATTTCCCAAGCATAGCATATAGATACTTAGCAAAATATTCATGAAAGTCCTATACTAAATATCTCTAATGCATAGGTGAAAATATAGGGATAAAAACATGAAGCACCACTTGCCTTGGTAGTTTGGGGAGTAGCAACAATCTTCACAACCACAATCACTATTAGCACCAAAATCTACACATAAAATAATGGCACCAAAATCACATAACAAAATATACAAACAAAAATATATGAATGTATGCAAATGCCATGTGATGATTTTTCTACACCAAACAAGACAAGTATACAGTAATGAAACATAAACAAGACCAAGACACCCAAAATAAACTTTATTTGATCTTTAAAACATTTTTCAAATAATTTACATACTCAAATTAAGCCTACAAATGTCTCTGAAAAAATAACCATTTTTACAGAGGCTAAACATTAAACACATTGCATAAATAGATATAATTCTTTCTCCTGATTCCAATGATATAAAATTTGTAAAATTTGAACGTGTGGATCAAAAGTTATGAATTTTACAAGTTTGAATCACTAATAGATCTAAATTCTGTTTTTAAATCTAAACGCAGGCCACGCGGCGTGTTCTGATTAACCCGTACCGGTTCGGCCGGATCGACCAGTGTGGACCGCACGATCTAAATGAAATCGCACGACCAGATTTAACACATGCCCCTTCGCTAAATGATTCTATCGCGTGCGTTGGATCTAGATCTGACGGCTGCTGATCAAGCGACCATAGTGGGGCGGCGCCAGCGGCGGCAAGTGGCAGGGGCACGCTCTGTCAGAGAAGTTGCCGGCGATTTAGGTCGCGCGGGGAGGAGTGGGGATGCTTACGGTGTTCACATGGTCGCTGCGGTGCTCGAGGTGGTCGAGGGAGAGACAGTGGCGCACGGACGCAGCGGCAGGACCTCGTCGGAGTTGCTGGCGGCATCGGGTGTTTGCGGATGGAGTCGTTGTCGACGATGTAGACCACCCTAGCACGAACTAGTGGTGTCAGAGGATGCACAAGGTTGTGGCAGACACGACAGGGTCAAAGAGGGAGCAAGGGGCGTTCGGGGTTTACCGGTATTCTTCATCGGAGTTGAGCGACGGCTCTGTCACTTGCGGAGGTGGACGGGAACGGCGGCTTGGTTCAAGCGCGGCCAAACGAAAAGGGTCAAGAGATGCACAAGGTTGTAAGGAACATGCTCGTGTGAATTAGAAGGGCAGAGGTGGTCTGGCTCATTGGAATTTTGTCGCCGGAGCTCGTCGGTACAGCGGCAGTGCGAGAGCAATTAGGGCAGCCTGGTGGCGGAGCGAGTGAGTTGAGTGAGGGGAAATGGTTGTCGAGGGGTGGGGATTAAGTACCTGAGCGAGGAGGGGGAATTACTCTGCGAATCAAGCGCAATCAAAGGATTTGAATTCGGGAGGAAACGACAGCGTCGAGCAGTTCCTCCGCCGCGTGATTGACGACGATGATGACGGGGCAAGGTGGGGTCGGCCTGTCAGCGAGTGGGTGCGCTTGGTTGCAGTGAGAAACAGAGGGGGAGAGGGAAACCCGGGTGGGCTATTTTGGTTACTGGGCTGAAAAGGTATCGCCGGCCCATTTCTGTTATCCTTATTCTTTTTCTTTTTCTAATTGATTTTCAGGAAACAATTTCAAATGAAATAAAATGTGTTTGATTTCAAATTCTTTATAGATTTTTATAAAGTGAAACCTGCACAAATTTAAGTGTAAAACCTTGCTGTTTCACTAAACTTGCTTGGTTCTTTTGGAGTTTTAAAATAAAATAAAATAGTGTCTTTACATAAGATGAAATAAAGATATGAAAATGGTTTTAAAACCATATTTTGTTTTGAAATAATTGTCCAAGCTTTGCAACTCAACCAAACCAACTCATGAACAAACAATCTTGGTTTGAAACAAATAATCTCTCACTAGAGAGTAGCATTGGATCAATGCATGTTTACATAAAATAATAAGCACCCAAATGCTTCTGTTTTTGTAATGACTTTGGAAATGATCCCTAAATGATTATGAATGCATGAATTATATGCAAAGCTTTGAAATCATGATTTTAGGGATGTTACAGGAGGGGATATGGTGTCTAGGGAAAAAGCTAGAGGGGGTGTGGGCGTTTAAAGGAGCATGGTCGCATGGAGTAAAGGCTGCGTCATTGTCGCATATTGAATCGAGTTTTAAACGGCAGAAACGGTCGGCAAGGGCATGGTCACCGCGGGGGGGGGGGGTGAGGAAGATGACTGACGAGTGGGGCTGGCTAGTCAGCGAGAGAGGGAAAGGAAAGGTGGGGGCCAGCGGTCAGTGAGGGGGCAGGTTCGTTCTCTGTTGCGATTGGTTTTCTGCGGGGGAGAGGGCTAGTTGGGCCAGATGGGCTTAGCTGGGCTGGCTGCTTTGTTTTATTTTTATTCTTATTCTGTTTATTTTTATTTTTATTTTTATTTTATTCTGTTTTGATTTTGTTCAAAAGATTTCAAACCTTGTTTGAATTCAAACCCTTTTCAAATGTTCAGTATATTTCTATACTATTTTAAATAGTTATTTTAAGTCCATTTTAGAATAATTCTTTTATTCTTTTATGGTTTTTATTCTATTTAAATTAGGCACTTGTATTTATTTAAATAAGATTTAATTAAATCTTTAAACCCTTATTTAAATTCTAGTTTTTCTCCAAACCTTATTCAGTAGGTTTTATTTATTTAATAGGGTCTTTAAATAATTCACTTTGAATTATTTGAAATATTAATATGGTTTATTAATCATTTGAATTGAGCAATCTTCTTTATTTAAATGAAATACAATATGGTTTTAAATCAATATAAATTTTATTCAAATAATTCTTTGATTCCATTTGAGTCAATTAAATAACTTTTACTCCTCTTGGGCAAATTCCAATTATCATTTTCCCATGATTTAATTAATCATTCTTATTAGGGATTTTGTCTTTAATCAAATGGAATAGAATTTGGTTAAGGACATTTAATTTTTATTTGAAAATTCTTTAGCCATTTATTTTATTTGGATTTGGATTATATTTATTCCACTTGCTTATGGATTAGGCCAATTTTTAATTTGGCTTTTAAATACTCCTTATTTATTTATTTCTTATTTTGTCTTATAAAATCCACATCTTTTTATTTAAGGATCCAAACTTGGTGATTCCAATTTGTAAAATTTTATTTGATATTTGTTTGTCCTTTTAAATCTCTTTAGGATTATTTGCTCACCATTTGGTATGGATTTTAGATAGGAGCTTTCTTAGCTTTGTAAATTATTTCCTTTCATCTTATTAAATTCATAAGTTTTTATCCATGGCTCCAAATTAAGTGAAACCAATTTCCCATGGTTTTATAATATTTCTATTTTATCATTTTGATCATTTATAAATGTTTGTTGACAAATTTTTTATATGGATCAAATCCATAGTCTTTGATGTATCTTGGAATTTTTTTTCTTCCACTAGGGTTTTAGAGTTTTGGTTTATTCTCCAAGTGTTTAAATTTCAAGATGCATTTATGAAGAATGCATTTCACTTGATTTGAATTTAGTTTGATTCAAACTTAATTCAAGTCTGTTCAAGATGGGTTTTTAAGTTTCCATTTAGAAACAAAAAGTTTCTTTTCACCCTAAATTTCAACAATTATTTATTTTGTTTATTTATTTTGCACATTACAAAATTTGGAAAATTTTGGGATGTTACAAAGAGATATTAAAGTTCCTTCCATTCCAAATGATGAGAATCATCTAGTAGCTCATACCACTCCCTTGCTTTATCCCTAAGTGATAAAGAGAATAGCTTCCTCTTAACTTGGTACATTGAAATACCTACAAACTTGAACAACTCACATAATTCATGGATAAAAATCAAGTGATCACTAGGATGGACAGTTCCATCTCCAAAATAGTAGTTATCCATAACACGATCAACAATTTTTGTAGGTATCTTAAAAGGGACACTTTCAGTATGTGGCTTTAAAATATCACGAGCATCATTAGAATTACCACATATAGGAGATAAAGTATCATCAGAACAAATTTTCTTCCCTAAAGTTGGGGAACTAAAGACATCTTTCTCATAAAAACTAGCTTCCCCAAGCTTAGACTTTTCCATACCATTAGTAAAAATGGTGTTCAAAAAATTCATACTAATAACATTGCTGTTAGCATGCAAAGAAAGTTCCATAGGTTTTTAAATTTTCTTTTCTAACCACTCAAGTTCTAACTTAGGAAAAATACTAAAAAGCTCTCTAATTTTTTTGTTGTTTTCCATTAAGACTAACTAGTGAAAACAAGAAACAAAAAGACAAAATTGCAGAATCTAAAGGAAATAACTTTGAGCACTCACATCGGAGCATGTGAGTACCTTTTATCTTACCTCCCCGGCAACGACACTAGAAAAGAGCTTTCGGGCTTCCTGTTGCCGTGGGGTAACGTATGTGAGTGCCTTTTACCTTTCCTCCCCGGCAACGACGCCAGAAAAGATCTTGATTCCTACACACTTCTATTCTTGTAGACAGTTGTTGGGACTCCAAGTGCACAGGTTTGTAGAACAACAGCAAGTTTCCCTTAAGTGGATTACCCAAGGTTTATCGAACACAGGGAGGAAGTGGTCAAAGGCATTCCCTCTCAAGCAACCCTGCAATCAAGATACAAGAAGTCTCTTGTGTCCCCAACACACCCAATACACTTGTCAAGTGTATAGGTGCACTAGTTCGGCGAAGAGATAGTGAAATACAAGTGGTAACGGTGCCAGAAAATAGCTTGATGGTGAGGTAAAGACTAAAGGCAAAAATAAGGAAGCAAGCAAACATGAAATATATCTAGATGCAAACGGTGTTTCAATGATTAGAAACAAGGCCTAGGGATCATACTTTCACTAGTGAACACTCTCTCATATAAATATCCTCTCTTCATGATACTACCCTAAACTACTCTCCGGTTGGACACTCTAATCCACGGTAGGGCCTTCCCCAATCTAGATAACCCCACAATGTCACCTTGAGCGCTAGATGGTTCCAACAAACACCAAAATTTATAGAGATAACCAACTCAAAATATACTCATGATAAATATATATGTAACCTAGCTTAAGTGCCACACACGGTGTGCACGCTGTCACTTTCACACTCGTGGGGAAAAGCATAGATCTATTAAAGCACGATGAGTATTTATGTAGACTCTAGCCTAAGTGCCACCATGGCGTGCACGCTGTCACTTTCACACACATGGGGAGAGCAGAGATCTATTAAAGCACCTGAGTAGCAAGGTAGATCTACTTTATTACAAAGCTCATGGCCACAACAAGATCATGCATAGAGAGATGAACACATAGCTACCAGTAGAGACCTTAGCCTCGAGGAAGAACTACTCCCTCCTCATCATGGGAATCCACAATGGTGATGAAGAAGGCGATGGAGATCAATGGAGATGGCTCCGGGGCACTTCCCCATCCCGGCAGGGTACCGTAACAAAGACTTTTTGTCCCCCGAATCTCCCCTTCAGTGGCGGCGGCACTGCGGAACTTTTCATGGCTTTCTGGTCGATCATTTAGGGTTTCTGAGTCGGGGGCTTCTTATAGGCGAAGGAGGCAAGGTCGATGGAGGGCCAGGGGCCCACACCCCCTGTGGGCGTGGCCAGGGTGGGCCCCGCGCCCACCTAGGGTGTGGCCACCCTGGTGTCCTCCTCCGTCTCGTCTGGTCTTCGATTTTCCGTATCGTTCGGAAAAAATATGAACTTTGGCTTTTGTCCCGTCCAATTCCGAGAATATTTAGTTTTTAGCTTTCTAAAACCAAAAACAACAGAAAACAGGCAACTGGCACTATGGCATCTTGTCAATAGATTAGTTACAGAAAGTGTATAAAAATAACTCAAAGTGTAGACAAAACATAAGACAAATCATATAAAACAAGCATGGAGCATAAAAATTATAGATACGTTTACGACTTACCACCCAGCCCAACAAACCCCCAGCCCACTAAAAGACCACCCGGGAAACACCCCTCTCTCCCCTTTGTTTCTTTTCTCACCCACTCCTCCCCGCACCCCTCACTGATGGCCCGACCCCACTGCCACGTAGCCTATGTCTTCAAGCCAGCGACTGAGCCCGCGTTCCCCTCCTCGCTGTTTCTGGTCGAATTCATTCGCGTTAATACGCTTAACTGCAAGCTTAATCCCCGCCCTGACCTTGCCTTATTATTCTCCCCTCCCTCCTCTCCATTTCCCTTCAAGTCCCACGCCCTGAGAGCCCCCAGGCTGCCCGTATTCGAGCTCACACCACCGTGGTTCCCGACGAACTCCGACGCCGATTCCGGCAAACATAGACCCCCTTGCCCCTAGTTCACACTAGCTTGCTCTCCAACCCCATACGCACCTACTGACATTGCCCGTGTGATCGCGCGTGCCCTAGAGGCTCGGCTCCGTCTGTAGGGGTTCGTAGCATGGAAAACAAAAAATTTCTATCGCATACAAACAAACAAGCCAAGATCTATCTACTAGATTTTAGCAACGAGTCGATGGAATAACTTACCCTCGAAGATTCCAAAGTGTTTAACGAGAGCGGATTCTCGTGGGTGATGTAGTCGTACTCTTCCCGATCTCAAGATCATGTAGACGATCCTTCCGGCGCTGCGTTCCGGCAGCGCTCCCGCAGTCGGTCACACGTTCGGTACTCGACGAAGACCTTCCTCTCCCTTGTTCCAGCAGGCAGCGGAGGTTGTAGCACTCTCCTCGCGATTCCGGCAGCACAACGGCGTGGTACCGGAAGTAGAGGGGAAATCCCGCAGGGCTTCGCCTTAAGCCGGAGCGAGTATGGTGGATTATGAGAGAGGGCTATTAGTGGTCTAGAGATTAGACACACCAATTAGAAGGCTCTAAACCGCAGGCTAAAGCAATTAGAAGCTCTAAACCAAAACGGCTCTAAACCGGAGATTAGAGGTAGAAACTTGTGTGTCTAGAGGAGGAGGCCCTGCCCCTCCTTTTATGGGTGGAGGGGCCGGCGCGCCAGGGGAGGGAGGGGAGTCCCTCTCCAACTCGGCCTAGGTGGGCCGCCGGCTTGGAGAGGAGGGACTCCTCCCCCAAGTCGGTTTTTGCCTCCTCTTGCTTGTTTCCCACAGTTTCTTGTTTTAGCCGTTTGACTTTCAAACTGCACATTTGACTTTTCTATTTTAGGATTCAATTTAATCCTTTATTTGGAACAGCAAGAACACTTAGTACATGATGCAATCATTCCAATATGTAATGACACATTCATGTACCCCTCCCCCCTCCCGGAGTGCCGGACATTCCGGAACCTTCTAGAACATTCACCGGAATCATTTCCGAACTCCGAAACGGGACTTTCCTTATATGAATCTTAATCCGGACCATTCCGGATCACCTCGTGATATCCCGGATCCCATCTGAGACTCCGAACAACATTCGGTCTCTTTCTCATAATACCATAACTACTCAAAACAACGTAGAATCCTTAAGTGTGTCTCCCTACGGTTCGTGAATTATGCGGACATGATCGAGACACTTCTCCGAACAATAACCAATAGAGGAATCTGGAAATTCATATGGCTCCCACATATTTCTACGATTACTTTGCGATCGAATGAACCACTTACATACGATACCAATTTCCCTTTGTCTCACGATATGTTACTTATCCGAGGTTATGATCGTCGGTATCTCTGCATACCTAGTTCAACCTCGTTACTGATAAGTACTCTTTTCTCGTTCCCGTGATATGTGATCCCTTGTGAGCCAGTCACATGCTTGCAAGCTAATTGGATGACATTTCACCGAGAGGGCCCAGAGAATATCTATCCGTCATATGGATGGACATATCCCACTCTTGATCCATGTGTCTCAACCAATACTTTCCGAACACTCAATGCCACCTTTATAGCCACCCAGTTACGGTGTGGTGTTTGATGTCATCAAAGCATCCATCCAGTAAAGGTGATATGCATGATCTCATGGTCGAAGGAATTAGGTTACTATGTATCAGAAAGCATATAGCAATTGAACTATTAAAATGACTTGATCTTTATGCTACGCTTATCTATAGGAGTATGTCCACCATATCATTCTCCTAATGATATGATCTTGTTGTTGATAACATCTCAATGTTCATGATAGGGAAACCACAATCATTTATCAACCAACAAGCTAGTGAAGTATAGAGGCTATACTAGGGACTTCAAATTAAGTTTACAAATCACACAAGTATTAATGTTTCCTTGTTAATACTATTATAGCATGAATGTAAACATTTATCATAAACACAAAGATATAATAATAACTACATTTATTATTGCCTCTAGGGCATATCTCCAACAGTCTCCCACTTGCACTAGAGTCATCTAATCTAGATTACATGGTAATATACCAAACACCCATGGCAGTTTGGTGTTGGTCATGTTTTGCCCTCGGGAGAGGTTTAGTCAACGGATCCGCCACATTCAGATCTGTGTGTACTTTGCAAATCTTTATATCCCCATCCTGGATATGTTCTCGAATAGCGTGAAAACGTAGCTTGATATGCTTCAGCTTCTTGTGTGACCTTGGTTCTTGCGCATTGGCTATGGCGCCCATGTTATCACAGTAGATAGACATTGGGTCCAGCGCACTAGGAACCACACCCAGCTCTGTAATGAACTCTTTCATCCATATCGCTTCTTGAGAAGCCTCCGAAGCAGCCATGTATTCCGATTCAGTTGAAGATCTCGCCACAACGCTTTGCTTTGCACTCCTCCAGCTAACTGCTGCACCATTCAAAATAAATACGTATCCAGATTGTGATTTAGAATCATCCGGATCGGTGTTCCAACTAGCATCGGTGTAACCATTAACAACGAGTTGTTCATCACCTCCATAAGAAAGAACCATATCCTTAGTTCTTCTCAAGTACTTAAGGATGTTTTTGACCGCTGTCCAATGATCCACTCCTGGATCACTTTGATATCTGCTAGTTAGACTAACAGTATATGCGATGTCGGGTCTAGTACATAGCATGGCATACATTAGAGATCCTATGGCTGATGCATAGGGAGTCTTACTCATCCTTTCTCTATCTTCTGCCGATGTCAGACTTTGAGTTTTACTCAAGGTCGTATTGGGCAACATGGGCAAGAACCCTTTCTTGCTTTCTTCCATTCCAAACCTCTTTAGAACTTTGTCCAAATATGTACTCTGTGACAATGATATTTGGCGTTTCGATCTATCTCTATAAATCTTTATGCCTAATATGTAAGCTGCTTCGCCAAGATCCTTCATTGAAAACTATTATTCAAATATTCTTTGACACTATTAAGAAGGTCTACATCATTCCCAATCAACAATATGTCATCCACATATAGTATTAAGAATGCTACAGAGCTCCCACTCACTTTCTTGTAAATACAAGCTTCTCCATAAGTTTGTATAAAACCAAAACTTTTGATTACCTTATCAAAACGTTGATTCCAACTTCGGGATGCTTGCTTCAATCCATAGATGGACCGTTGAAGTTTGCATACCTTGTTAGCATCTTTAGGATCGACAAAACCTTTGGGTTGCATCATATACAACTCTTCATCAATATCTCCATTGAGGAATGCTATTTTGACATCCATCTGCCATATCTCATAATCATAATATGCAGCGATTGCTAACATAATCCTCACAGACTTTAGCTTCGCTACCAGTGAGAAAGTCTCATCGTAGTCAACTCCTTGAATTTGTCGAAACCCTTTTGCGACTAGTCGAGCTTTATAGACAGTAACATTACCATCAGCATCTGTTTTCTTCTTGAAAATCCATTTGTTCTCGACAGCCTTTCGGCCATCCGGTAAGTCCACCAAAGTCCATACTTGGTTTTCGTACATGGATCCAATCTCGGATTTCATGGCTTCTTGCCATTTATTGGAATCTGGGCTCATCATCGCTTCCTCATATGTCTCGGGGTCATCGGTGTTGTCCACCAACATGACACTCATAACGGAATCATACCAATCTGGAGTGGTACGAGTTCTCGTTGACCTCCGAGGCTCTGTAGCAACTTCAACCGAAGTTTCATGATCACCATCATTAGCTCCCTCTCTAATTGGTGCAGGCACCACAGGAACTTCTTCCGGTGCTGCGCTACTCGCAATTTCGAGAGAAGGTTCGACAACCTCGTCGAGTTCTACTTTCCTTCCAGTCACTTCTTTCGAGAGAAATTCCTTCTCTAGAAAGGATCCATTCTTGGCAACGAAGATTTTGCCTTCGGATCTATGATAGAAGGTATACCCAATAGTTTCCTTCGGTATCCTATGAAGACGCATTTTTCCGCTTTGGGTTCAAGCTTGTCTGGCTGTAACTTCTTTACATAGGCTTCGCATCCCCAAACTTTAAGGAACGACAATTTAGGTTTCTTCCCAAACCATAATTCATACGGTGTCGTTTCAACGGATTTAGATGGTGCCCTATTTAAAGTGAATGCGGCTGTTTCTAATGCATAACCCCAAAATGATAGCGGTAAATCTGTAAGTGACATCATAGAACGAACCATATCTAAGAGAGTTCGATTACGACGTTCGGACACACCATTACGCTGTGGTGTTCCCGGCGGTGTCAATTGTGAAAGTATTCCGCATTTCTTCAAATGCTCGCCAAACTCGTAACTTAGATATTCACCTCCACGATCAGAACGTAGAAATTTAATCTTCTTGTTACGTTGATTCTCTACCTCACTTTGAAACTCCTTAAACTTCTCGAAAGTTTCGGACTTATGTTTCATGAAATAGATATACCCATATCTACTCAAGTCATCCGTGAAGGTAAGAACATAACGATAACCACCGCGCGATGCTACACTCATTGGACCACACACATCGGTATGTATGATTTCCAATAAGTCCGTAGCTCGCTCCATCATACCAGAAAATGGAGTCTTAGTCATTTTTCCCATCAGACATGCTTCGCATCTTTCAAGTGATTCAAAATCAAGTGATTCAAGAAGTCCATCGGAATGGAGTTTCTTCATACGCTTCACTCCAATGTGACCAAGACGACAGTGCCACATATAGGTCGAATTATCGCTTGATTTCAAACGTTTAGCCTCAATGTTGTTGATATGTGTATTTCCACTATCGAGATTCAATAAGAATAGACCATCTATCAAAGGTGCATGTGCGTAAAACATATTACTCATATAAATCGAACAACCATTATTCTCGGACTTAAATAAGTAACCGTCTCGCAATAAACAAGATCCCGATATAATGTTCATGCTCAACGCAGGCACCAAATAACAATTATTTAAGTATAAAACTAATCCTGATGGTAGATGAAGGGGTAGCGTGCCGACAGCGATCACATCAACCTTTGATCCGTTTCCCACACGCATCGTTACCTTGTTCTTCGCTAGCTTCCGTTTATTCTGCAGCACCTGTTTCGAGTTACAAATATGAGCAACCAAACCAGTATCAAATACCCAGGCACTACTACGAGTACTAGTGAGATACACATCAATAACATGTATATCAGATATACCTTTCTTCTTGATGTTGCCGTTCTTCAAATCCGCCAAGTACTTTGGGCAATTCCGCTTCCAGTGACCTTCTCCCTTGCAGTAAAAGCACTCAGTATCAGGCTTAGGTCCAGCCTTGGTCTTCTTCGCCGGCGTGGTAACTTTCTTACCACCCTTCTTGAAGTGTCCCTTTTGCTTAGACTTGCCTTTGTTGAATTTGGTGGTCTTATTGACCAACAACACTTGGTGCTCTTTCTTAATCTCCACTTCTGCAGATTTCAACATGGCAAAGAGTTCTGGCAACGTCTTGTTCATGTTCTGCATGTTGTAGTTCATCACAAAGTTCTTGTAACTTGGTGGTAGTGATTGGAGGACTCGGTAAATCCCCAAAGCATTAGGAATCACAATACCCAAGCTTTGAAGTTTGTTTGCGTGCCCAGATATCTTAAGCACATGCTCACTGACGGAGCTGCCCTCTTCCATCTTGCAGTTAAAGAACTTTTCAGAAGCCTCATAACTTTCAATTGCCGCATGAGTCTCAAAAATCAATTTGAGATCCTCGACAATATCATATGGGTCTGAATCCTCAAACCTTTTCTGAAGCTCCGATTCCAAACCATACAAGATAGCACACTGAACTATGGAGTACTGATTCTTCCGAGCGAGGTAAACATTCTTTACTTCATCGGGAGCATCATCTGCAGGTGGGTCACCCAGCGGTGCATCCAGCACATAGGTCAAATTACCAGCTGTGAGGACAATCCTCAAATTGCGGAACCAATCCGCGAAGTTGCTTCCATTGTTTTTCAACTTTTCTTTCTCTAGGAACGCATTAAAATTGATGGTAGGGGCTGCCATTGATCTACAACATATTTGCAATAGTTTAGACTAAGTTTATGACAAATTGAGTTCAAATTAATAATGAAATTAAACTAGGTGAACTCCCACTCAAAACAATATCCCTCACATTGTTTTAGTGATCACACGAACCAAATCCACCATATCAACACCGATCATCACGAGAGTTGACATAGTTTCAATGGCGAACAATCGACATGTTCATCATATCTACTATATGATTCATGCTTTACCTTTCGGTGATCCGTGTTCCGAGACCATGTCTGTACATGCTAGGCTCGTCAAGATCAAACCTTAGTTTCCGCATGAGCAAATCTGGCTTGCTCACGTTGTAAACACTTGCAGAATCTAACACACCCGATCATCACGTGGTGCTTCGAAACAACAAGCTTTAGCAACGGTGCTAACTAAGGGTGAACACTTTATGACTTGAAATTGATGTGCATGAGGGATCATCTTATAATGCTACCGTCGTCTACTAAGCAATACAAGATGCATAAAGGATTAACATCACATGCAATTCAATATATATGTGATATGATATGGCCTTTCTTCTTTGTGCTTCCGATCTCCATCTTCAAGCACGAACATGATCTCTATCATCACCAGCATTGCATCAAGGTCAATGACGCTTCTCCATGGTTGTCGTCCACCGGCTTCAACTATTACAACTACTTTGAATAGACACGCGGGTCTTAACATAAATTAAAGACAACCATATGGCTCCTGCCGGTTGCCAACTTACAATAAGGAACATTGCATACATCAAATATAATCACAATCATGGCCATATCACATCACTGCACACCCCCGCAAAACAAAGTTAGACGCCTCTACTTTCTTTGCATATTTTACGTGGTTTGGGGCTTTCAATAAGTGTCGTTCTAACTTACGAACAAGAACCACAACATTGATACTAGCATTGTTGATCACCCGTTGTAAATTGGATCTTAACTATGCTAGGAGAAACAGGCACCCGCAAAGCCACTTATGCAATACAAGTTGCATGTCAAGCGTGGAGCAAGTCTCATGAACGATGTCATGTAAGGTTAGCCCGGGCCGCTTCATCCCAACATACCACAAGATGCAAAGTACACAAGAAGTAATCGACAATAAAAGCATCAACGCCCACAATGACCATTGTGTTCTACTCGTGCAACAGATCTACATATAAACACGGCTCTGATACCACTGTAGGGGTTCGTAGCATGGAAAACAAAAAATTGCTATCGCATACAAACAAACAAGCCAAGATCTATCTACTAGATTGTAGCAACGAGTCGATGGAATAACTTACCCTCGAAGATTCCAAAGTGTTTAACGAGAGCGGATTCTCGTGGGTGATGTAGTCGTACTCTTCCCGATCTCAAGATCGTGTAGACGATCCTTCCGGCGCTGTGTTCCGGCAGCGCTCCCGCAGTCGGTCACACGTTCGGTACTCGACGAAGACCTTCCTCTCCCTTGTTCCAGCAGGCAGCGGAGGTTGTAGCACTCTCCTCGCGATTCTGGCAGCACAACGGCGTGGTACCGGAAGTAGAGGGGAAATCCCGCAGGGCTTCGCCTTAAGCCGGAGCGAGTATGGTGGATTATGAGAGAGGGCTATTAGTGGTCTAGAGATTAGACACACCAATTAGAAGGCTCTAAACCGCAGGCTAAAGCAATTAGAAGCTCTAAACCAAAACGGCTCTAAACCGGAGATTAGAGGTAGAAACTTGTGTGTCTAGAGGAGGAGGCCCTGCCCCCCCTTTTATGGGTGGAGGGGCCGGCGCGCCAGGGGAGGGAGGGGAGTCCCTCCCCAACTCGGCCTAGGTGGGCCGCCGGCTTGGAGAGGAGGGACTCCTCCCCCAAGTCGGTTTTTGCCTCCTCTTGCTTGTTTCCCACAGTTTCTTGTTTTAGCCGTTTGACTTTCAAACTGGACATTTGACTTTTCTGTTTTAGGATTCAATTTAATCCTTTATTTGGAACAGCAAGAACACTTAGTACATGATGCAATCATTCCAATATGTAATGACACATTCATGTACCCCTCCCCCCTCCCGTAGTGCCGGACATTCCGGAACCTTCTAGAACATTCACCGGAATCATTTCCGAACTCCGAAACGGGACTTTCCTTATATGAATCTTATTCTCCGGACCATTCCGGATCACCTCGTGATATCCCGGATCCCATCCGAGACTCCGAACAACATTCGGTCTCTTTCTCATAATACCATAACTACTCAAAACAACGTCGAATCCTTAAGTGTGTCTCCCTACGGTTCGTGAATTATGCGGACATGATCGAGACACTTCTCCGAACAATAACCAATAGAGGAATCTGGAAATTCATATGGCTCCCACATATTTCTACGATTACTTTGCGATCGAATGAACCACTTACATACGATACCAATTTCCCTTTGTCTCACGATATGTTACTTATCCGAGGTTATGATCGTCGGTATCTCTGCATACCTAGTTCAACCTCGTTACTGATAAGTACTCTTTTCTCGTTCCCATGATATGTGATCCCTTGTGAGCCAGTCACATGCTTGCAAGCTAATTGGATGACATTTCACCGAGAGGGCCCAGAGAATATATATCCGTCATATGGATGGACAAATCCCACTCTTGATCCATGTGTCTCAACCAATACTTTCCGAACACTCAATGCCACCTTTATAGCCACCCAGTTACGGTGTGGTGTTTGATGTCATCAAAGCATCCATCCAGTAAAGGTGATATGCATGATCTCATGGTCGAAGGAATTAGGTTACTATGTATCAGAAAGCATATAGCAATTGAACTATTAAAATGACTTGATCTTTATGCTACGCTTATCTATAGGAGTATGTCCACCATATCATTCTCCTAATGATATGATCTTGTTGTCGATAACATCTCAATGTTCATGATAGGGAAACCACAATCATTTATCAACCAACAAGCTAGTGAAGTATAGAGGCTATACTAGGGACTTCAAATTAAGTTTACAAATCACACAAGTATTAATGTTTCCTTGTTAATACTATTATAGCATGAATGTAAACATTTATCATAAACACAAAGATATAATAATAACTACATTTATTATTGCCTCTAGGGCATATCTCCAACACCGTCTCCAACCGTGAACTACTGACGCCGAGCGCTACTCCGGCGACGCATTCCGGTGAGTCCAGTGCTCCCCTCGACCTCTAATTCAAACGAACTTGCTCGCTGTTGTCTTGTGCACCTTCTGATGCATGCCAATTGTCCTCTTGTTCCCTAGAGAATCACCCCCGTTGTTGACTGAGAGCTCCCGACGGTGGCCACAACTCCGACGAGGGATCGCCGCCAAACCCGTGCGCCCCTCCCTCCCCCGTGACCGCCAGCGCAACCCTGTTGACCCCGCGACTCGATAACGCCTCAGTGCCCCTCCCTTTTCCCCCTAGTGCCGCCAGTACGCCATTGCCAGACGCGCCGCTGTCACACTCGCCAGCAGCGCTGCCCATCTCTGGTCAGAGCACTCTAATCTGTAGGATCATGATCGAAAGGCCATGATAGATCACTTAAACAAAGGGGTTTCGATCCATCTGGGCCGCTCAGACTCACTTAAATCCAACGGCCTTTGTAGCTAATCCGCGTGAAATGGTACCAACCAATAGGAACATGCCACGTGTGTGTGATTTGGAATTAAAATCCAGATTTTGTTCTATTAGATGTTTAAACTTGTAAAATCAATAACTTTTGATCTGTAATTCCAAAAATTACAAATTAGGTGTCTATGGATTCAGAAAAATGTTTAATTTGCACCTGTGTCCTTACTTTAGTCTTTTGATTCAGAAAAATTAGAGTTTTAGGCAGAGATATGTTTAGGGCAATTTTGAGTATAAAAATTGTTCTAAAAATTATTTTTGAGTAAATCCTTTTGCAAATGGTTTTGTTTTGATCCCTATGACCATAAACACTAACATTTGAAATAAAAAATATATTGTTTTGACACTATAAATTATTACTTTGAATAAAAGCTTTACTAACCAAACAAAAATGATTTAAATGACTTAATTTCACTAACTTGGTTTCAAATGAAATTCCACTTTTATAAAAGACCAGTAGGTCTTTTTAAATGTTTAGAACCTTCTTAGAAACAATATTTTCAATAAAATAACCTTTTACATCCTTGCATGCATTTCTTCGTTTTGTTTTTTTATCTGGTGTGCTAGTTTTGAATGTGTGCTTTGCTTGATTGTGATGTAGTGAACTTTGAGGAGTGTGACAATTACAAGATCAAGGAGAGTACCTAGATTTTCTACTAAAAAGTAAAGTGATATTTCATATTATGTCCTATTATTTTACCTATTGCATTGGTGTTATTTTTAGTAGGACTTGCATGATAGTTTTAAGTATATTGCTATCCTATGGAATTCTATAGATTATATCTTGGTAGTATTTCCCTAAGATAAGAGACATCCTATGCTAGAATGCTTAGTCTTGCTATTAGAATTCGTGGGTGGAAATTCATATTATGTTGTTACGGAAAGTTATATACTTATATATTTTTGACTAAGAAAACAACTATTGTTAATGAAAAACCTAGGTGGAATGGGACTTGTATGGATTGTGTTGAGTGGTTACTCAGGGCCCATTTCTATGGTTACCCTGGTATCACACTTGTGGATGGCCACCCAAGAACACAGATATTTGAGATGTTTAGTGTTGAGAAGCTTCCAGTGCAACCATATGGCATATGGGCTCTGCCTTGACCAACTAAGTTGTGAGAACTCAGCCAGACGGACAATGGATGGTAGAATTGATAGGACGGAACGTGTCCATGGTGGTCTGAGGGATTGATTCTGAAAAGTCTTCTCTCGATGCATGTCGAGTCTTGTGGGGAAAGTGCACCACCTCTCGAGAGGGTAAAACCTAAGTACTTAGCCGCGTCCCCGGTAATGGACATTTTGAGCATCAAAGACATTGAAATGATCAAGAATCTCCTCATCCCAATTTCTCTAAGTTGAAACTTGTTGGGTGAACAAGGGTAGCACCTGGTGTGTATCCAGTGTGCCATTGTTTGATGAAGTGTTTTGAAAAAGAGAAACTATTTTACAAAGGATAGGGAAAACTTATTTTATGCAAAGGCCAGCCAAAACTCCACTTAGCCATATATTCATGTAGATGTTAGATTCTCCATATCACTATGTTATCACTTGCCAATACAATTCAAATGTATTGACCCTTTTGGCTGTAACTTATCATGTTGCAGGTTTGTTTGATGTTAGTGAAGTGTGTTGAGTAGGGATTACAAGTCTACAACACACATGATTGCCTGTGGCACATGAAGATGAAGGACTCCATGTTATATCTACTGCTTTGTAATAAGATAGCCATATGAGCTATGTAAGTTGTAATGAAATATTTATTCCTAGTTATGAGTTGTAATATGACCTTTGTTTATTGATATTACATCTTAAACTGTGGGTGCTAGCTATTCGATCTAGGGACTAGCACTATAAACACAAGGACTTGTACCTTTTTGGGTTTAGGCCTCTACAGATGGTATCAGAGCACTGTGTTGCCTGTAGGATTTTAACCCTAGGATTGGACAAAACCCCTTAGAAAAATAGGATTGTATTTGTTCAAACTTATTTACAAACAATCTTGTAAACTCTTTCCTCAGCATTTTGTTTTGTCGCTATATCTCTCCCTTTTCCAACTTGATGGGCAAAGACTTCAACATGAGCAAGGACTTCAACATCACAAATGACTTTAGCTTAAACATCTCAAAGGACTTCAGCTTTAGCTTCACCAAGGACTTCAACTTGGACATCACTAAGGACTTCAAGTGAGATAAGAATAATACTCAAGACTTGGAGACTAAGGAAACACAACTTAGGAGGAACCAACATCACCTTTGAACCTTGTGACCAAGATGCAATAATTTCCTTCAAGGAAACCATGATCTTGTTCCTGATGTAATAGCTAAGAAGAAGGATTGAATGATCTCAAGTGATACCTTATAGTTGGACCACCATACTACTGTTTAGTTTAAAAATAGATTTGCCAATCATTTATTGATCATACCAACCTATGTGGTGTGACAATAATATTTTGTTTGCCTAGAATATGCTTGAACCTTGTTGTTTGAGTGGAATGCATGATTGTGATTGCTTGTACATTGTTTGGTGTGAATTGTTGTTTATGAGTAGAATTCTTTCCCTAGAAATCTCTTGTCTATTCTAATTCCAACCCAACCCAAGCAGATGACTTCTCCAAGAGACCACAACTCCAACATCAAGGATGGTTACAACAACAACCTCGAGGTGCACATGACAGTACAACTACTAGCAACCCAAACTAAGTTGAATCAAGTGACAACCCAGTTTTTAGCCAACAACCACAACAACATTGAGTTAGACCCAGCCATGCTAAAGTTCTTGGGATACCAATCCCAATTGTTGCAAAGGATGACCAATCAGATGATCAACATGGGAAACAACCCTTCCCAAAGGAATTGTGACAACAATGATTTCAAGGATGATATTATGGAAAGAACACAAGCTTGCAAAATCTGTGGAGACATAAGACATACTTATAAAGAGCATAATGACCAATGCCCTAACTATGAAGAGAACCTTCCAGCTAGACAATGCCCCAATCTCAAGTTACCTATTTCCTGTGTGAAGGAAATGATCATGTCCATGTCCAATGCCACATCTATCCTATAGTTCAATAGATGAAAGATCAAGCTAAAGATGGAGTACAGCAAGTCTTTGGAAACATCCATGAAGGTACAACTTCTACCAAGAATGATGAAGACAAAGTCAAATCTTAGTATGCACCTCCATACAATGTAACCAACCTTGGTGAACAAAATAGGAAACATGGACGTTATCCTAGGAACCGTTCTAAGAACCGAGGAAGTTTTCCTACATTTGTGGTGAAATATGAAGAACAGGAACTAAGAGACCGCCTAGCCTTGGAGAGACCCAAAAAGAAGAAGGGCCAAGGAAAAAAATAAGAGATAGTGATACCAAGGATAAAGAGGGATGACAGTCCAGTTCACTGTTTCAACTGTCACAATCTTGGACACTATGCCAATGAGTTTCTGGTGGAGAAAAGTCTTGACTACTAATGTGAAGAGTGTTTGGTAGGGAAATGCCTCAACCTTGTCACATGTTTCAAATGTGGTAATAAAGGACACTATGAAAACAACTGTCCAGAGAAGTTACATCAAGACACCAAGTAAGCCAAGATGCAATCTAGTTAAAATCCTTTTAAGGGTGGTAGTACCCTAGTTGTTCTAAAACAAACTTGTAATTTCTAGCCTTCTCGAATCTCGGGACGAGATTCCTTTTAAGGGTGGTAGTCTGTCACATCCCAAAATTTTCCAACTTTTGAAATGTGAAAAATAAACAAACAAAAGAAACAAATGTTGAAATTTAGGGGGAAAAGAAACTTTTGCTTCTAAATGGAAACATCAAAACCTTACTTGAACAAAATTTGAAGGAGAAAGTAAGAAATAAATTTTCAAATAGATCAAATGCATCCATGCATGGAATGTATCTTGATTTTAAGCAGATGGAAACGTTAAACCTAAACCCTAAACCCTAATAAGAGAGAATCATCATCAAGATCACTCCAAGACTATGGCTTTGTTCCATAGAAAAATTTAACAACAAACATTTCTAAATGATTAATAATGATAAAAAAAAATATTACAAAACCATGGGAATTGGTTTCACTCTATTTGGAGCCATGGATAAAAACTTATGATTTTTATAAGATAAAAGAAAGTATTCCAAGGCTAATAAAGCTCATAGCTAAAATCAATACCACATTGTGAGCAAAGTAATCCTAAAAGGATTTAAAAATAATATTAAATAGGATTATACAAATTGGAATCACTATTTTTGGAATTATAAATAAAAAGATATGAATTATATAAGACAATGAAATAAGTAAATAAGAATTATTTCAAAGACAATTTAAACCATGGCAAAAATCCATAAGTAAATGGAATAAAAATTTATTAAATAATTTAAAAGGATAATTTATTTAAATAAAATTATATGGGCTTATGAACCATATTCAAATTTTATTTAAATAAATACCAATATGCATCACTTAATTTTAAAAGAATATTAATTGTTTTGGAGAATATTAATACCAATATCCTAGTGGTCTAATTAATCAACTCTTATTTTTAATAAAACCTACTAAAAGGTTTTGGAGAATATTTGAATCAATTTGTAGTTGAAATCAATTAGTTTGAATAAAAACAGAAAATGAAAATACAAAAGGAAAAGGTAAGAAAAAAAAGAGAAAACCCCGCTGAGCCTATCCCAGCCCAATAAACCTCCAGCCCACTAAAATCCCACCAGGGAAACACCCCTCTCTCCCCTCTGTTTATTTTCTCACCAAC
The DNA here is from genome assembly GCA_916181665.1 of Avena sativa. NCBI lineage: Eukaryota > Viridiplantae > Streptophyta > Magnoliopsida > Poales > Poaceae > Avena > Avena sativa. The sequence goes on along the minus strand of OV702279.1, from coordinate 37,318,189 downwards.
TCCTCCCTGCACGCCTCACTGACGGCCCGGCCTGCGGTGACCTAGCATACCACTGCATGTGTAGTATACTATAGTCATGGACATGACCTCGACAGAACACCGTTCTGTAAATATCACATCCCTTAGAGTGGTACAACAGAAACATTGCGGGTCCATATTACAAACATTCACACATTATTATTATTATAATACCAGAAGTTCAAGACTTCAAAAGGATTAAACTTACAAAACAAAATATAAAGTGTTTTCAGCGGAATTTAAAAGTAGCAACTCCCACTAGGAGTTAAGCTCAGCAGCTTATTCTATAGAGTTCATGCTGCTCGGCTCCGTCGGTTACTACTAACTAGGGTACTTAGTTGGACTCGTTGTCATCGACACCATAGCGGATTTCGTAATCCACTCCTTCAGCACCTCCTGACAGGTCAGGCTCCTCGTAGAACACATCTTCTTGGCATTCGGCTGCATACATTGGCATGTCCTCGGAATCCTTAGAGTCTAAGCAAGGGATCAAAGGAAAGGATGAGTAACAGTGTTACCCAACAAGTTCATTATATGCAAGGTGGGAAGTTTGATGCTCTAACTACCACCTCGAATTATAAATCCTTGGCACTATGCAGTTTTTGTAAATCTTTCTTCAAAGCTTGATGTTATTATAGAAATCTATGACCATAAGCCTTCACAGGTTGACCAGAACTTTCATGGAGTTTCTTTCCTGCCGCGTTCGTAGCTCCTTTCCGGAACAGGGAGTAACAAGTTACAATTCTTACACTCTGCAGAGGTGCGTTACTTTACCCATGAGAGATCAACTCCTTGTTGCACAACTAGGCGTAGTTTCTCGTCCACAATTCCATGATGTGGGGCCCAGTAGTTGGTCCAAGCCAATCACTGCCCCCTTCGCGACCTCGCATGCCTCCTTGGTGTACACCATGCCCACATATTTAATTACGGCAATGGTTTGTACAAACCGTTAGATGCCAGAACTATCATGGGATGATGAGGGTTCCCATCCATATGCTTCATATCCTCTACGAATTACCAATTAATATGCATGCTACGAGGATACCATCCACGACCTGCATGCTATGAGGATAATAGCCACGACATGCGAGAGGAAGAAGATACAACTGACTTCTCTGTCACATTCCAAATCTCATGGCTAATGTGTAATATACGGCGCTAGAATCACTGATGTCAGGGGTTATTAAGTCCATAATTGATCATCATTGTTGCAAATAGAACCCTAAGTTCTATTGCTCCATTATATCATCACTTAGGATGATATATATGATTTATTTATTAGTGAAAATAATATTTTCTTTCTTTGGAGTATATATGATAACACACAATTTGCAAATACTTTGATAAAGACTCTTCAAAGGATATGAGCCAGTGATGAACTTGCCTTGTGATTGCAAGGTAGTGAATTCTGATGCTTGCACTGGACCTTGAGCTTCTATGTCTACAAAAACATCATTATTGACCGGTAAGGACAATATTTAAAGAAGCAAAATGATTATGCAAAGTAATGTAATGCATTATTTAATTTTTATGCGTATTCTTCCCCATTATTTAAATTATAAGAATTCTTTTTAATAATATAGAATTTATAAATATTAATTTTTTAATATTTATTGAATATTGTATTTTTTAATTTAATTTCCTTTTATTTGAATTTTATTAATTTAATAATTCCTTTAAGAATTATCATTTAAATACCAGAAATTGTTAATAAATATTTGTTTAGTATTTTTCTAAAATACTACAATATTAATCAATAATGAAAGTGATTTTTATTATTTTATCAACTTTCAATAATTTTGTAAAATTCAGTAAGGAATATTTATATTACAAAATTATTAATGAAATTTATAAGTCTAAATTTTTAATTTCTTAATTTATTTTGGATAGTTTGGATTATTATGAATCCAAAAATATTTTATTTATTATTTTTGGATTTTTATTTTATTTTTTGGAATTTATTTAAGTTCAGGGCATTTTGGTCTTTTCCTATTTATTAAAAATAGCCTTTAGGTAAATGGACTGCCTATTTGGTTTATTGGGCCCTTGTGGCCCAATAGGGAAGAACCAAAACCACACCCCGAAGGGGTTTTGGCCCAATCCAGCCCACTCCCTCTGTCACTCGCTCGTTCTCACCACTATCCTCTCCTCCTCGACCCCGTGGTCAATGGCGCAGCCGTCGTGGTCCTCCCTGGCCGCTGCCGTGATGCAGCGCGAGGATGTCCACCACGCGCTACCCTCCTGTCCAATTCGATTTGGTTTAGGAGCTTTCCCATGGCCAGTCTAGCCTCATCCCGAACACTAGGGTTTGGGCCGATGCGGGTACTATTGACGATGTTCCTGCCGTGTTCTGTGGTGGTGCTCCTCCCCTTCAGGCTAGACTATGGTCGCTGCTGTGGCGTTGTGTGGGTTGCAGCATGCCCTTGGGGGTGCTCCCCATGCCGCTGTGTTCATCGGCCTTCTCCGCTTCCTCTTCTATTCTTCAGCGAGCACCATAGGTAAGTTGATCCCTGGGGTTTTCCCCGTGACTCTACTTCCTCTGAGTTCATATGTGTGTAACTAGTGGCCATCCCTCTTTAGGGTTCATCTCTGTTTTAGGGTTCTTCCCTGGTTCTAGGATTCATCCTTGTTTGTGCTTGTAAGATGATGGTTTGATTTGGTAGTGGTGACTAGTGAAGATTGTGCTCACTGCATTGATTATCTGATGATATTCTTGATCTATTGCTGGTGATTTAGTAGTTTTTCCTGGTTAATTAAGTTGAGGTTTAGTGAGTTTCTCTACTGTTAGTACTCCATTACTGAAAGTAGCATTGTCAATAGAGATGTGCAGATGGAAGTTACTTAGTTTCTTACAGTAACACTTTGCACACATGTAAACCTGATCCTGATTCCTGATTATTCCTTGTAGGAAGATGATAGTTATTAATTTATTGGTTTATTTATGAAAGATCAATGATTGTTGGCTTATTTAGAATTGGTTCTTGTGACACCATCCTAGGATGGCACACAGGTAGTGATTCTACAACTGGGCTTTAACTTAGTAGTGCTTTGTAGGGGTTCGTAGCATGCAAAACAAAATTTTCTACTGCATGCACACAAACAAGCCAAGATCTATCTACTAGATTGTAGCCACGAGTCGATAGAAGCACTCACCCTCGAAGATTCCAAAGCGGTTAACGAGAGCAGATTCTCGTGGGTGATGTAGTCGTACACTTGCCGATCTCAAGATCGCGTAGACGATCCTTCCGGCGCTGCGTTCCGGCAGCGCTTCCACAGTCGTTCACATGTTCAGTACTCGATGAAGACCTTCCTCTCCCTTGTTCCAGCAGGCAGCGGAGGTTGTAGTTCCCCCCTCGTGATTCCGGCAGCACGACGGCGTGGTGTCGGAAGTAGAGGGAAGATCCCGCAGGGCTTCGCCTAAGTCGGTGCGAGTTATGGTGGAATTAGGGTTTCCCGGTGATCTAGGGTTTAGAAGACCGGGAGGAGGAGGAGGTGTCGGCGGTGGCTTGGGCAACGGCGACGGCCGGCGGCAGCGCAAGGCAGCGGCAGCTAGCGGCGGCGGCACGGGGCAGCGGCGGGTCGTCGGCGGTGGCTCGGGTGGAGAGGGGCTTGTCTTGTTGGGGCAGCCCTCCCCCTCTATTTATGAGAGGGGGACAGCCTTGGGAGGGGTGGGTTTGAATTCAAACCCAAACCCAACTTGGATTAAGAGAAGGACTTGTTTCTTCTCCCACTAGGAAACCATTGTTCCAGTTTGACTTTTCAAACTTCCCGTTTGACTTTCAATTTAGAGCTTCAATTCTCTCTTGCAAATGCCCACACCAAGTGACCTAGGATATGATCCAATCATTCCACTTACCCATGACACATTCATGGACCATTCTCCTTCCGGATCGGTGAACCTTCTAGAACCTTTTAGAACCTCTCCGATGAAAACATCGAAATCATTCCCGAACTCCGGAATCGGACTTTCATTATATGAATCTTATTCTCCGGACCATTCCGGATCTCCTCGTGGTATCCCGGATCCCATCCGAGACTCCAAACAACATTCGGTATCCCTACTAACATTCCATATCTACTAAACAACATTGAATCCTTAAGTGTGTCTCCCTACGGTTCGTGAGTTATGCGGACATGACCAAGACACTTCTCCGATCAATAACCAATAGAGGAATCTGGAAATTCATATGGCTCCCACATATTTATATGATTACTTTGCGATCGAATGAACCACTTACATACGATACCAATTTCCCTTTGTCTCACGATAGTTTACTTATCTGAGGTTTTGATCGTCGGTATCTCTGCATACCTAGTTCAACCTCATTACCAATAAGTACTCTTTTCTCGTTCCCGTGATATGTGATCCCTTGTGAGCCAGTCACATGTTTGCAAGCTAATTGGATGACATTCCACCGAGAGGGCCCAGAGTATATCTATCCGTCATATGGATGGACAAATCCCACTCTTGATCCATGTGCCTCAACCCATACTTTTCGAACACTCAATGCCACCTTTATAGCCACCCAGTAACGGTGTGGTGTTTGATGTCATCAAAGCATCCTTCCGATGATGGTGATTAGCATGATCTCATGGTCGAAGGAATTAGGTTACTATGTATCAGAAAGCTTATAGGAAACGAACTATTGAAATGACTTGATCTTTATGCTACGGTTATCTATAGGAGTATGTCCATCATACCATTCTCCTAATGATATGATCTTGTTATTAATAACATATCAATGTTCACGATCGAGAAACCACGATCATCTATTAATCAACAAGCTAGTATTATAAAGAGGCTTTACTAGGGACTCTAATTTAGTTTACAAATCACACAAGTATTAATGTTTCCGGTTAATACTATTATAGCATGAATGTAAAAAATTATAATAAACACAAAGATATAATAATAACCAATTTTATTATTGCCTCTAGGGCATATCTCCAACATGCTTAAGATTGTATGTCTATTAAAATAAATTGTAAGCTTCTTTCTTTAAAAGATCAATGCCAATGATGCTAGTCTGAGGCTTAGGAATTAAATTCCTATCCTACTATCCCTTATAGATATGCTTAAGTATCAAGGTTGTTCACTGAACCTTGGATCTTAGTGGGCTAAAATGATTGGTTTGCTTGTAGCTTAATGTTGGTGCATGTAGTTTATAAAATCTAAGGTGCTACTCCATTATGAGATTGCCCAAATTTTATAGGTTATTGAGAACATTTTGGAATGTATGAGTTGTTTATGATTACCAGGACCTATGATGCTGGTCTGAGGTCCTAGTGGATTTGGTAGAGCTTACTACTGGCCTTTATATTTCAAGCTTTCTCTATGATAGGTTCACCCCACTTAGGTGATCACTGAGAGGTTTAATTTGTAAAACATCACATGTTTTTTTGTTGGACTAAAATGAACAGAATATATGGGTGTTTTATGATACTCACCACACTTGGGTGTTGTTGGGGTTGCAAGTGGTGAATCTTATGGCTAGCTTGATCTGGTGCTCCTCCTGGTATTTTCGGTTCTTGGACTTGTCCTTGTTCTACCTCTCCACTTCCTGGTCCTGGTGGCTTGATCTTGTCCTTGCTATACACCCGATCTACCCCCTCCTTATGTCACCAATTTTGGTGATGTGATCCAGGGTTTTGATTGGTGTGATCTTGCTTGGCTTTGATTTGGTTTAGCTGGGCTGTTGTTCTTGGTGTGTATGAACAAAAAAATGGTGTGGGGATTCCTCCCACGACTATGCTGATGGTTTTGTGTGTGTGTGTGGAGCTGTTGCTGTGGTGCTGACAGCACACACCATGCAGTTTGGTGTGTGTGCTGACTGTGTGCCTGTTGCACACCTTGTGGATATGCTCATCTTTTGAAAGTTACTTTAATCAGATTACCTATTCCTTGGCTGGTGAAACTTTCCCCTCCTTGCTGTTTATTTGGCTTATGGCTTGAAATTATGAAAGATATATTCTTTCATATTGGTGAAATTTGCCCCTTTTGAAAGAATACTCAATGATGATCTTGGAACAGTGCACTTCACTGTCAAATATGAGAGTATAATAATTTTAATCCTTAACTTTTCTTTCTTTTTAGTTTATGTTTATTTTTCAGGTACCAGACTTGGAAATTCAAGACTTTAGTCTAGGTTTTCTTTTTATTTGTAGAATAGTCATATTTAATATTTCTTTATTCTTTTGTAATTTTATTTTTATACTTTTGTAATAAAGATTGTACTATTATTCAATAAAGATTCTTCTTTTGTTTCAAGTACTATTGTAAAGACCCTAATAAGTTACATTTGTAACTCATTTATTGAATAAGTTAATTTTTATTTTATTGATTAGTTTCTTTCATTTAAAGTTTGAGTTATTAATTGTTAACTCTTGATTAAATCAAATTACCCAAACCTAATTATAAATCCTTCTACCTTATAAATCCAACACTCAAATTTAAATTCAAATTTCATTTCCCAAAACATACTAATCCACAAAGATCATATCAAAGTCTATAACAATCATCCTTCAAGACTATGCCTACTCTCAAAGCATGAAAGAAACTTTGATCACTTTAGGTTTTTTATTTGGCGAAAAATTTACCCACATTTTTATATATGAATGCATGCAATATCACAGATTCCTAAATCTACCCTTTGTTGGTTCCTAAATGCTGGGATGTTACACGGCCCCACTGCCACATCGCCTTCGTCTTCAAGCCAGCGACTGACCCCGCATTCCTCTCCTCGCCGTTCTTGGTCTAATTCATTCATGTTAATATGCTTAATTGCAAGCTTAATCCCTGCCCTGTCCTTGCCTTCTTATTCTCCCCTCCCTCCTCTCTGTTTCCCCTCAAGCCCCATGCCCTGAGAGCCCTCAGGCTGCCCGTATTCGAGCTCACACCACCGCGGTTCCCGACGAACTCCGACGCCGATTCCGGCGAACACAGACCCCCCTTGCCCCTAGTTCACACTAGCTTGATCGCCAACCCCATATGCACCTGCTGACATTGCCCGTGTGATCGCGCGTGCCCTAGAGGCTCGGCTCCATCTCCAACCGTGAACCACTGACGCCGAGCGCTACTCCGGCGACGCATTCCGGTGAGTCCAGTGCTCCCCTCGACCTCTAATTCAAACAAACTTGCTCGCTGTTGTCTTGTGCACCTTCTGATGCATGCCAATTGTGCTCTTGTGCCCTAGAGAATCACCCCCGTTTTTGACTGAGAGCTCCTGACGGTGGTCACAACTCCGACGAGGTATCGCCGCCTCACCCGTGCACCCCTCCCTCGCCCGTGACTGCCAGCGCAACCACGTCGACCCCACGACTCGATAATGCCTCAGTGCCCCTCTCTTTACCCCCTAGCGCCGCCAGTACGCCATTGCTAGACGCGCCGCTGTCGCACTCGCCAGCAGCGCTGCCCATCTCTGGTCAGAGCACTCTGATCCATAGGATCTAGATCGAAAGGCCATGATAGATCACTTAAACAAAGGGGTATCAATCCTTCCAGGCCGCTCAGACTCACTTAAATCCAACGGCCTTTGTAGCTAATCCGCGCAAAATGGTACCAACCAATAGGAACATGCCACGTGTGTGTGATTTAGAATTAAAATCCAGATTTTGTTCTATTAGATGTTTACACTTGTAAAATAAATAACTTTTTATCTGTAATTCCAAAAATTACAAATTAGGTGTCTATGGATTCAGAAAATGTGTACTTTGCACCTGTGGCCTTACTTTAGTCTTTTGCTTCAGAAAAATTAGAGTTTTAGGCAGAGACATGTTTAGATCTATTTTGAGTATAAAAATTGTTCTAAAAATTACTTTTGAGTAAATCCTTTTGCAAATGGTTTTGTTTTGAGCCCTATGACCATAAACACTAACATTTGAAATTAAAAATATATTTTTTTGACACTAGAAATTATTCCTTTGAATAAAAGCTTTACTAACCAAAGAAAAATGATTTAAACCACTTAATTTCACTAACTTGGTTTCAAATGAAATTCCACTTTTAATAAAAGACCAGTAGGTGTTTTGAAATGTTTAGAACCTTCTTATAAACAATTTTTTCAATAAAATAACCTTTTACATACTTGCATGCATTTCTTTGTTTTGTTTTGTTATTTGGTGTGCTAGTTTTTAATGTGTGCTTTGCTTGATTGTGATGTAGTGAAATTTGAGGAGAGTGACAATTACAAGATCAAGGAGAGTACCTAGATTTTCTACTAAAAAGGCAAGTGATATTTCATCTTATGTCCTATTCTTTTGCCTATTGCATTAGTGTTATTTTTAGTAGGACTTGCATGATAGTTTCAAGTATATTGCTATGCATGATAGTTTCTGCTTGAACTCCTCCCATGTGCACTCCCTTCCTGGTTGTTGCATGGCCAACTGATTCTCCCACCATGATGCTACAGGTCCAGTCAGAAGATGAGTTGCATACCTTAATTTCTCCTCATCATTGCAACCTACAGTCTTCAGCTTTCTTTCTGTATATGCTAGCCACCCTCTGCATCGATTGGTTTAGGGGATGATGCAAAAGGTAACGGCCTTGCATTCTAGAAGTAAGAAAGACTCACTCCTCCACCTTCAGGTGCCCTCTGATTTGCTCGTCCCAGCAGCTCCTCCATGAACTTGTTCTGGGTCTCTTGCATCATTTGCATACACTGCATAAAGTTCTGCTCCATTAATGACCTCATTGGTGGTGGTGGTGGTAATGCTCCGTGATTTGCTGCATCTGCATCGGCCTTCTCTTTGGCCTCACGTTCCATCCGTTGTTGTTCAACTTCGGTTTCTACACCCATATCCATGAACCTCTAGTCCTGCAACATAAAGCGAATACTCATAATGTAACATCCCAGCATTAGAGCTCAGAAATAAGCTGAACCCAGATGTGTGCATTGCATCCATGCATAGAAAATCCGAATAATTTTCGCGCTTTTGAAAAAAACTTGTTAAAATGATTGAAGCTTCTCTCAACTTGATGGAATTGAGGTAGATCATCAAGTTGACTGTGATAAGTTTCAATATGACTTTGCTAAAATCTTATGTTTTGGGTAACCATAATTTGATCTAAGGGTAGATCAAATATAATAATAATTAAATCATAATGTGTTGCTTAAATGACTAATATCTGATCCTTAAGGGATCATATCATACTATTCATCACAACAACCCATGAATACCAAGTTAAAAATGTAATAATTTACTCTTGACTTATTTATTTCTTATCCCATTATACCATGAGTAGCATGGTAATACCTAACTTAAAATCTTTAGTGAGATTGGGAAGGAAAGAAGCTAAGTCTAGATCATTCACTATATACCTTTCTTTCCATATCAATCCTTATGGAATTCTATCTCAATATCTGTTGTTCATCATTGTTGAGTAATCAACTATTGATTCACCAACTCTTAATCTATCAACTCCTGACCATACCATAGTATACATTTAAGTGTCTATAAAGAAACAACTAAGAAGAGGTAAATAGTAATGCTAGTTTTAGATATCATCTATAAGATGGGAGTGATTGAAGAAGAATAAATCAATGTGATAATTGATGGAGTTCAACTCACTCCTGAAATGATATAAGAGTTATTGGATATGTAATTATATGGTAGGAAAGAAGATTACAAGGATGAAACCTGAAGATAGATACCAGTAGTAATTCTGTTGGATCAAGTGGGCATAGTCCATGAATAACAGCCTTAATCCAATTAAAGATACTAAGGAGATAATTCCAATACAATTGTAATGTTGTATTGATAAAGCCTTGATTAACCAACTGAAAACCTAAGTAATAAATGATTAAAGGATTATAATGATCATGCCTTGCTCACCAGGATGGTATACTTATATCAAGTATAAGGGACATTTGTGGGTAGAACATGATTGAAACCCTAGTATAGGTAAGTTAACCTAGAGTAGTTATTACATGTCACATTGATATAATGTGAGGTTGGAGTATGAGTTATTTGAGTAAAGTAAATGTAGGATAGTACGATTAAATTAAAGCTACTATAGCATAGAGTTATGGAAGTAGTGTTATTCATCTTAAAGGATAGTAAGCTTTAGAGAAAGGTAGTTGGATGTATACATCTAATGGAGAAATATTAGGGATGGATGATTAAGGAAGATTATGAGTGGAGTTTGAAGGAACTACTTGTTGGATTGAAGATTATCAACAGAAGAGTAGTTGATATAGCCAAGTCTGGATAGGTGAAGATCATAAAATGCTTTAGTGTCAAACTCATTGGATTCATCCATCCGTTTAGAAGAATAATAGGTGGATAAGAATATTTTTTATGAAGTAAAAGCTCATCATGTTAACCATGATGATGGATAAGAAGAAGTAGTTTATCTAGGAAAGGAATTCCTTAATTAGAAGTCCAGGATTGTGAATTATGGAAAATAGACATTCTTGGTGAACACCCAACTCTAAATCTCAAACCAAATATAATATCCATTTCATGTTATTAATCCATCATCTTATCTCCATATCACTTTAAAGGAATATTTTCTTATAGCCCATTACATAAGCACATCTTTATCGTTCCAAATTGTCTCAACCATATGTGTTAGAAGCTATTTTATCAATTTCTTTTCCATAAAACATTATTTTAATGTAACTTTCTATTTTAAAAGGGTGATAACATTATAGATCACAAACAGAAAACAATATGCTTAGTTATTAAATCTTTACTCACATCAACAAAATAATATAAGTATATTAAGAACCCTAAACCCTTGGGAAAACATTTACAATTCAAACCCTAAACTTCTATGTTTAACATAATATATACATTGCCATTTTCTAAAGTAATGGAAGTAGTATTAACTATATTAATTTCTTTTGTAATTCATGCATCAAATAATAATATAGGATCATTATATATAAAAATTTCTATTCAAAATATGAGTTAACTAGAGTTAAGTTTTATAAACAAATAAGAAAATATCATATAATAAATCCATGGTTTAGTATAGAAAGAAAATTAATAATAAGGGCTTCTACATAATATAAAAAGGGTATTAATAGAAATTAAATAAAGAAATAATACCACTATATGACAAACTCATAAAAGAACCTTAATATACTTTATTAATGTTGCAATCACGCAGCAAATCCATCCTATAAAGAGAATTCAAATCAAATAAGTAAATTCAAATCTGAAATTAAAACAAGAAAATAGAAAAAGGAAAATAAATAAAAAACCTTTCTTGGCCGTAGCCCAACTTCCTCCTTCTTACCTGTCGCCATGTGCAGCCCACAAAAGCCCAGCAGCCAGCCCAACTCGTTCTCTTCTATGACTAACAGGTGGGACCAAAGAAGGATCGCAGGTTGAGAGGAAAGAAGTGCTAGGGGTTTTTCTGCAAAACCGTCATCGTCGTCTTCCTCTAGCTGGAAGAAGCTCGGTGGCGATACCGAGGCCGTCCGCCGCCGTCAGTGCGTCAAGATGCACGCCGTCGTCGCCAGGAGAGGATAACGAGGCCACGACAATGTCCCTGTTCGTCATCATCCCCATTTACCCCTTTGAAATCCTCTCTCTCTCTCGGGTTCTTCCTCTGAACCGAGAACCCTAGCTCGGAGGTGAGCCGGTGGCGGTGATTCTGTGCTCACCTCGGCCAGATAAGACCACAGTGGAGACCACCGTGCTCCTCTCATTCGTTTGCCCCTACTCGCACTAGCGGAGGAGGCGCTCAACCCAATTGCAACCTCGGTTCTCGGCGCTGTTCGTCGACCTCAGCGTCGTCTCCGACCTCGCCTCGCCCTATCGACCACACCTTCGTGTTCCTGGTGAGTCACTGAGTCTCCTCGTATGCGTAAATGATTTGTTTGCTTCCTAAATCCACGCCGCCATGATCAACCACAAGCACCGCCGCATGAGCTCATCGCCGGTCGACCTCCGGCGACCAAAATAGGGCGGCGCCACCACCAATAGGTACCTCGGGATACCCTCTTTCCAACAATCCTCACTGCAGCCCCGCGCGCGCACCAAATCACCTGATCCATCATCTATCTCAGAGGATCAAGCTCGAATGATGTCATGCCAACGTCACCCTCGGCCTAGTCAGCCAGTTTGACCCAGTCTTTATCTCTCGTGGCAGATGACATGGTCTAGGGCCCATCTGTCATTGTCTGGGGGTAGCAATCAGGCCAGTAACAAATGCATTTATTAACTTGAGAGATGATGTGGCCACTGGCCCACTAGTCAGTGACTAGGACTAGGTGTGGGTGCGGTGTAAAAAGTTTAATATCTGTTTAGGAAATAAATAAAAGATACAATCCCAAGTTTAAATATTCCAAAAATAAAATAAAATCATTAAATCTTATTAAATCCATAACTTTTGTTTTATAATTCAGAAAAATATGTATTATATATGAAAATGTTTAGAAAAATAAAATCTATAACATTAATCCATTATAAAAATTTGTTATGTTAACAATTTAAATAATTATTATTTAATAAAGATTTTAAAGGTAATAAAACTTTGATAATTCCTATTTTAATAATGGTAAATATTAAAAATATAAATAAAATACAAAAAATCTTGGAAAAATAAAAACAATACTTTAAAACTATAATCCTGCATTATTATTTCACTAAATAAGTATTTATAAAGTAATAAATCTTATAAAAATCATATCTTATTATTAATAAATCACAAAAATAAATGTAATATACCAAAATGATCACAAAAATAATACCTATATGCTAAAAATACAATAATCCACTTTTCAGGTAAATAAAAAATCAAAACACCTTAGCAACTTGAATTTAAACCTATTTCCTTAGTTGTTAATTCATATAAGGGTGAATAGAAATTTGTTAATATTTCTAAAATTAGTCAATTAAGTCTAAAAAAATAGTATTAGTCTTAAATATTCATATTATGAAGTCATAATGGTTCAAAACATTACTAGTACAATTTTATTGAACTTTCCTTCAACGAAATGAGTAATTATTTTCTAACAAGGTCCTAAACAATTATAAAACCCCAAGAATAATTATAACTAAATCCAATCTTTTCCATATACTTCAACCACCAGTTTACAAAACTATCACAACACTTTAGTAAGTCTATATGTAGTTAAGCAATATTATTTCTTTGTTTAAAACTATAACCACTCATCTATAAGAAGGTAAATGATATTATTCCATTATAAAATCAAGAAACCACTACACCAAGTAAAAATATAACCATTCTTAAGAAACCTTAAGGAAACATTACCAAGTACACAAGGTATAAATGTTATAAGTATCACACTTTCAAACCATCTATGCTTTAAAGTTAACTTTAGTCTACAAGACTCTAAATATAATACCAAAGACATTGTTATATGTTTTATAGTTAACTTTGGTCTGCTATAGTTAAGTCATAAAACCTCACAAGTACAAACTATTCAAGCAAGCACAAATACAATCAACCACCGCTGACTAACCACAAAGATTGTTTAAACCTTAGAAAAGGAATCTTTTCTTCAAAAGTTATTCGTTTTGCCACTTCAATCAACAAACATTATAATAATATTTCTCAACTCTTAACAATAAGTGACCTTACTTGTAAAGTAAAGTTTGAAGATAAACAATTAAAGTGTAAACAATCTTGAATAGCATTCCATATGTGTATATTTTATAAATATGTGTTATTCACACACACTCACAAGCCCCAATAAGAAGCACAAGTGTGAAACTTATCTAATAGAACAACACATTCGAAAGAAACCATTTCCAGTATCCAAACCCTAGAACAACTTTATCCTCGGTATTCGCATTTATAAAGTGCATCACATTACTTATGCATAAGAGCATATTGCTTCTTTAAACATTAGTCCTTACCGGACCAATGATGCTGATTTCAGATATTGGATCTTATATTGTCTTGAAGACCGTGAGTGCATAATCTTGCAATCACAAAAGGCAAGTTCACACTTGATCATTTCCTTTGATTATTTTCTGTAAAGTATTTTACAAATCCAGTGTTGACATCACCTGCATTTCAAAAAGGCCAGAAAACACGTTTTTCTTAATAATATGATTATAGGTTATTTACCATGAGGTAATAACCTACTATGAAAGTTCCGGTGGTAAAGGAACATATTATCTAGGACTTAACAACCAATGTCGCCAGTGATTCTTGCGCCGTATATTACGCGTTAACCATGAGATTTAGAATGGGACGGAGAAGTCAGCTGTATCCTTTTCCTCTCGTATGGAGGCAAGACGACCTTAATGTGACGTTGTGACTCCTTGTGCGGATCCAACATATGGGTGGGCACCCTTATGCCCCACACTTTTGGTGTCTAGATTATCTATGGATGGTGTTTAGTGGGTGGACCATTTACTATGGCACTTTCCAGGGCAACACCAGGTCATAGAGTCTTTGGGAACTCATCAGGGTTTTAGCCTGCCCGAAAGGGGGCTTAACGAAGATGAGCCAGCCCGAATGATCGTGCAGACATATGAGGTCTCGGAGAGGGCAGTGATTGGCTTGGATCATCTACTGGGCCCCACAACATGGAAATGTGGACGGGTAAGCTGCTCGGTTGTGCAACAAGGAGTTGATCTCTCATGGGAAAAGTAATGCACCTCTGTAGAGTGTAATAACTATAACTTGTTACTCCCTGTTCCGGGAAGGAGCTGCGAACGCTACGGGAAAGGAACTCCATGAAAGTTCTAGTAAACCCGTGAAGGCTGACGGACATAGCTTTTCAGAATAAAAGCAACCTTTGAAGAAATGTTTACGAAAACTTGCATTTCCTACGACCTATGGTCTGTGGCTGTCGATATAGTGCATCAAACACTCCTTTCTAGTGAACTTGCTGAGTACGCTCGTACTCAACGTATCTTCTTAAACCTCGCTAGATTCTGAAGCCAGTGTAGACAACGTCTACATCAAGGTATGCCCTAGGAATCATCGTCAAAAGCTAAATCTCTTCAATAAAGTCAAGGAAGTCAACATACACACCAACTCCAGTGAAGACGAAGTTACTGTTTTGATAGGAATATAATCTCTAGCCATAGAACCTATTTCTTTAGTGTATTGCCATAACAACAATGCCAACCCCTCAGTTAAAATAGTAGTCTTAAAAGTATAATAGTTGGTGCATTATTTTTCTTTGATTCTTCTTTGTAAGAAGTTCTTTATCTCTCTTTAACCTAGAGTGTTCTCTCAATCTTGTGTATAGAGTGAGTTGTAACCTTAGCCATTTATTGGGACCCGCTGTGTTTCTGTTGTACCACTCTGAGGGATGTAATACTAGTGAACGGTGTTTCATTGGTGTTATGTCAACAACTATAGTGTACTACATCATGAAGTGGTATGCTAGGTCACCGCAGTTGGTATCAGAGCATACGCTTTGATCTTAGGTTGGAAACCTAGTAAATGGGTAGAACCTGTAGGACTTATACTGCAATGATAAAGAGTTCTCTAATGATATGAGGGATATTCACTTGAGAATAATCCTGTCATGTTACTAGTGCGATGATTCTTTAGTATGATTGCAATCCCGATCATTACCCAAGAGTTTTAACTCTATGTGACTGATGATAATTTCTTATCTACAGTTCCACATGGCACCTCGATATCCACCCCGGAATGTTCAAGTGATGAACAGGACATTGAATGACTACGAAGGGGATTGGACAGATAATCTCCGACAACTTCTATGGAGTTTGGAATGTGAATCGAGACTTTTGGTCAAGATTTACAGTTACTATGATGGGCAGGTATTAGCTAAATACCGTGTCATGATCATGTTACCAAAGAAGTTAGGACTTAAGGGAGAAATGCCATCAGGAGAGGCAAGGTGCATGGCATCTACATATCAGATTGCCGTAGCAGCATCCATAACCATTGTAAGACCCCACCTTTATAAAGTTAAAGGTCCCTGTGATTGCAATGCTAGTCCCTGGATCAAATGCTAGCATCCACAGTTTAAGATGAACACTGGTGGAAAATAGGGCTGTAGTCCCGGGCCGCAACGGGCTCTAGTCCTGGTTTTGGGCCCGGGACAGCGAAAACGGGACTAGAGGCCCCCCTCTAGTCCCGGATCGCAATGGCCCGCGACTGATAACAACCACGTGGCTATTTCAGCGCCGCGGGGGGCGGCAACCCTATAGTCCTGGGCTGTAACACCACCCGGGACTAAAAAGTTTCCTGCCGCGGCAGAGAAACACACATTTCTCTATCGCGGCAGAGATTGTGTATTTCCTTTTTTTTGCCATTTCGTTCCTTTTTCGTTTTGTGTTTCACTATAATTCAAACATATATTTCAGTATACATATTATACGCTACTACATACACACTACACGTCGATGCATTTATATAATTAATTGATCCCTTGCAAGCATACATATAATCAATCATATCAAAAGGAAGAAATGTTTTGAAATTACATGGTCATTGATGAATATATATATCATATCAGCTACATGAAGATGACTAAGGCAAATTGAGTTCCACGTCATCCGCATAATGCTCTCCATGTACATCAAGGACTTCCTTCATCATAAATCCCGCCAGCTCCTCTTGAATTGCTCTTATGCGCTGGTCTGGCTCTAGTTTCTCCTGCAAATCATAAATATAATGTGAGTCAACTTTACGCTCACTGGTCAAGTCGCGGATGTACTCGCAGATGTAGTATCCATATAAATGAGTTCCCGGTGGCTGCTGTAAACTCTTCACCATTTTATAAGTTAACTCCTCTTTGAATGGACCTGGTATTTTATGTCTGAACCGTGTCCAACACCTGCTCGGCAAAGAAAATGAACAAAGGAGTTATTAGTTACTTGATATCAGGTAATGAATGAAAGAGGACGATATAATGCGATAATGATTGAAATTACTTATGGAGCATTACTTTCATGTCACTCCAGTGCTCTTGGTCCCAACTTAATGAGTCGTGGACTTCAACTAGGGAGTTGTAAACTTGAATGTTTAGCAAGATCCAGTGGAATGTGCGGACATTTACATAAGTATACATGCATAGCTCATCTAGTAAGCAAAAATAAAATGTGTACAAGATATAAACACTCACTTGAAGTTGTAAGGAAATAGTATTTCCTTAACAAAATTATGCTCGGTTAAGAACCTGCACAGGTCTTCCTCCACGTATTTGGTGTGATTCTTTAACGTATATTCGTTAATGATATATGGGTCAATGAACCCAAAGTCATATCTTCTAGCTCTCTTGGATTCAAGCATCTTCATTCTGCGGAATATAATATCATCATACAAAAGGATATATAGTTAGCATAATATATTAAATGCAATGAACGAGCTGAGCTACAAACTTAATTATAGAAATAAATAACTTATAGACAGTAGCAACCAATGATAGATTTGTCGAGGGCGCGTTGGTTGTATAACTGAAATAGTTCGGTCATTTGAACCTGTATCGAGTATGGTTTGAAGTAATGCTCCTTTCTAACGTCCACCGGAAACCAATCTTTATGATGCTTTTTTTCTGCTTGCGACATGTACCATTCATGCAGATTTTGCATATGTGTGGATAGACGCGCGAGCTCCTCATTACTGACTAGAGGCTCCCCTTGGACATACTGCCGTACTATATGACCCACTGGCGTATCTTCATAGCCTAAATATTGACCAAGAGACATATTTGCTTCGTTAGCAAGTTCTATGGCCTGCGATACCGTTATTCCCATAAGTGCAACATTATTACGGGCTCTATGGTCCATTATTTGCATGTCCATATCCATTTCAGCTCTGAAGGCCTTGCGAGGACTGAAATTACTTTGAGCGGGGCGACCGATTGGTTCTTCTGTGTTCTGAGCTGGGCAACTTGCTTCCCGCTTTTTGCACTTGTGATTTTTTTCTTCTGTGCTTGCTTAATAATCTACCGGTCATAGTCTGATTCCAAATTCATCGATATCAGGGATGGTTGCTCAAGAAAGGACTTAGCCCACTTTTTGGTTTTTTCATTATATACCGGCTTTGGCTCAGGCTTTTTGGGTGCAAAATGTGCCTTAACTTGGGCAGCCACATCCACGTTAGTTTCCTCATCGGTCTTGTCATAAGGTCTCTTTGGAAGAGCCAGCGGGATATCGACTATCTTCGGCGTTTGACCTTTCTTCGATGTGGGGCGCGGGGGACCGTTGAACTTCCGTTTCTTCGACGAGGTAGTAGTATTGCACGGAGGCGGAGGCGGAGATCGAGTTGATGTACTCCTGCTGCGGCGATCGTCAGTGGGGCGGGGTGGACTTGGAGGTTGGCGATAATCGGGTTGGGGTGGACTTGGAGGTTGGCGATAATCGGTTGGGGTGGACTTGGAGGTTGATGATATTCGATGCGGGGTGGACTTGGATTCATTGGAGTCGGTGGCCTTGGCGCCGAGCCTGGAAACTTGATGTACTTCTTATTCCATAGAATGATGTTGCGCTTAACATCTCCTAGTTTTGTAAGGCCTTCAGGCGTAGCGATTTCAATCTCTAGGTTCGCAAAATCCTCCACTATGTCATCCACCGTGACACGAGCATAGCCTGGTGGAATCGGAAGTGAATGGTGGAGTGCTCCAGGTAGACAAGGTAAAGCAGTGCCGATCGCCACCTTGAAGGAAAGGTTGTTCATTAGCTGATGTAGCTCACATTGTGCCATCTCTCTGACATCATCCACGGGGTAGTGAGGAGCCGGTGCATCATCCAGCAGTGCTTAATCATCAGCACAGACCTTCGTGGAATCCATGTTGCTTCTCCATTGGCTAAGATCCAATGCAGGATCATCAGACCGCAGGTGAGTTGACGACGGCGGCCTTTGGATAATTTCATGCATGAGGTTCTTCAGATCAGCTAGGTCCTGCTCTACCCTGGAGATCCGGTCTGCCTCCCGGTCCTTCTTTCTCTGACGGCTTCTGTAACTGGCATCGTACTGAGGAAACCCTTTCTTCCACGAGACACCGGTGCCTTTGCCTCGTGTTCGTCCTCCCTTTTCAGGATTCCCTATGGCGCGTGTCAACTCGTCGTTCTCTCTCTCGGGATGGAACAATCCCAATTGAGCATAGTTCATTGCTTGAATAAGGTCTTGGGAGGGTTTTAGAATTTTATCATAAAATAATGTCTTCCCTGTTTCTGGGTCCAAGGATCCCCCGTGCCCGTACCACCAGTGCTTTGACCTCTCGGGCCATCCATCTGTACCAGGAGTGACGCCTCTAGCCCTCATTTCCTTCTCCATAGTTTCCCACTTAGGGATGGCACTCTTGTAGCCACCTGTCCCCATTTTATGATGGTATTTCTTGTTGGCAGCATTTAACGCGTTCTTTGCCGACTTTGCCTTTGCTTTATCAGATTGCTTGTACTGTACAAAATCAGGCCACTGTTCTCTCAAATTCTCGTTTACTCCTTTGAAGTCTGGAGTTTTCTTTTTCGCGACATATTTTGCGTATAAACTTTTCTTGTGGTTCCGGTACAGTTCAGCCATCTTTATCAGTGCCCACTCCTTGACTTTCGCTCTATTTTCAAGACCACCTGGCCTTGGAGTAATACCATCTACCTAAAATTCCTCATACTCTGGAGGTAGTATGAAATGCGCTATGAGCTTCTGCCAAAGGTCATCTTTGGCATCATCGGTGACATAGCTATTGGATTATTCACGGGCTTTCTTTGACTTATTCCATTCTTGGATGGTGATCGGCAGATTGTCCCTAACAAGCACCCCACATTGATTTATAAACATCCTCCGGTGCTTCTCTGGAGCAATTGGTTCACCATCATCATCATCTATTTCTTCGATGGTGAACCTCTGATTACCATCCAACTTTTTGTTTGGCCCTCGTTTCGTTCGAGCTGTCGATTGCTTCGATCCGGTGGGCTAAAAGAAGAAGAGAGAGTGATTAATATATATCTAGATTAGTTAATGAATAGAGGTAACACGAGACTTTATATATATATGTACCTCGCCGGATCCTGTCGAGGGGCCATCATTATTGTTGTTATTTGTTTGCCCTTCGTCCATCTGGTCTTCCCCTTGGTACATTAGGTTTTCCTCTAGTCCATCACCGGATGGATTCAGATATGAGGATATCTCTTCCTCGAGCAAAATATCTTCGGCGCCGGTAGTAATATTAAGAGGAATTTCACCTCTTATCATGCCCTGAAGAAAACCTTCACCGATGCGACCAGGATCTTCGGATGGATCCATGACTTAATTATCTATAACAAAAAGAGAGTTAAACAAGTTAGAAAAAACAATAATCCTAATAACTAAAACAATATAATCCTAATTATAATAATCCTAATATTATTTGTGCTAAAACAATAATCATAATAACTAAAACAAAAAAACAACCCTAATCCTAATCCTAATTCTAATCTTAATAAATAAAACAAAAAAATCACTAAAACAATAATCCTAATCCTAATAATCATAGCTAATAACTAAAACAATAAAATAACCCTAGCTAATTATAATTAAAACAATAATTAAAAAAATAACCCTAGCTAATTATAATTAAAAAATAACCCTAGCTAAATATAATTAAAAAATAACCCTAGCTAATTATAATTAAAATAACCCTAGCTAACAATATAATCCTAATCCTAGCTAATTATAATTAAACAATAATTAAAAAAATAATATAAAACTGATTTGTATTTGAAAAATACAAAGAGAAAAGGAAAAATAGAAAAAGAAATAATTTTGGAAAAGAAAAACAGTAGCCAGACCCCACCAGGCCGGCCCATCTCTCCCCTCTTCCTTTCCTGTCGCTCGCATGCGTAGCCAGCAGCCCAACACGGCCCAACAGCCTTGGCCCAATACCTCGCCGACCGTCCTTCCCCCTGTCGTATACCTCGCCGGCCGTCCGTCGCCAATCCGCGCTGCCGCCGCCCCGGAGAGCACGCCTCTCCCTCTCCCCTATCCTCTCATTCCCCCCATGCTCGCTCCCTCTCTCGTTTCCTTTCCGTGGCCGAACCCTAACCGTCGCAGAGGCGCCGTTGTTGTCGACGATCCCGGCCGGCCACCCTGAGCGACACTGAGATGCCCTGGAGAACCATCTCACCTGCGGAGCGGCGGCGGAATCAGACAGCACCTCCCCTGCTTTCGTCTTTGTCTGTGTGTGCTTCTTCGTCTTCGTCGAGAAATGCGAAGTGTTGGGGCAGCACCTCCCCTAGCGCCAGAATATAAAGGGACAGACCTTTAGTCCCGGGCTAAGCCACGGGACGGGACTAAAGGGTCTTTAGTCCCGGGTCGTGTCTTAACCCGCGACTAAAGACCCCCCCCTTTAGTCGCGTGTTAAGCCACGACCCGGAACTAAAGGGTTTTTTCGGCCGCTTCATTTTCACACGCGCAGGCACCCTTTAGTCCCGGTTCCAGCCACGACCCGCGACTAATTGTTTTTTTGTAAATTTTCTTTTTTTAATTCAAAACTAATATAAAAACTTTGGAAAATCATATCTTTTATTGTAATAATCCAAATAAAACAAATAATATGTCTATTATTATCAGAAAAATATAAAGAATCTTAATATAATATCCATTTATCTGTTTGCATCATTTATAAATTATTTCATTTGTAAATTTTCTTTTTTTAATTCAAAACTAATATAAAAACTTTGGAAAATCATATCTTTTATTGTAATAATCCAAATAAAACAAATAATATGTCTATTATTATCAGAAAAATATAAAGAATCTTAATATAATATCCATTTATCTGTTTGCATCATTTATAAATTATTCATTTGAATATTTTCTTTTTTTAATTCAAATCAAATATAAAAACTTTGGAAAATCATATCTTTTATTGTAATAATCCAAATAAAACAAATAATATGTCTATTATTATCAAAAATATAAAGAATCTTAATATAATATCCATTTATCTGTTTGCATCATTTATAAATTATTTCATTTGTAAATTTTCTTTTTTTAATTCAAATCAAATATAAAAACTTTGGAAAATCATATATTTTATTGTAATAATCCAAATAAAACAAATAATATGTCTATTATTATCAGAAAAATATAAAGAATCTTAATATAATTTCCATTTAGTCCTGATTGTAGTCACAAACCAGGACTAAAGATATTTCCCACCGCTTCCCGCCAAATTTTCCCGCCCTTTCCTTTCTACGAGAGCTTTTAGTCCCGGATGTAGTCACTAACCGGGACTACAGATATTTCCTGCCATTTCCCAAAGCTTCACGCCAAGTTGTCCCGCCCTTTCCCTCTATATTTAGGGCGATCGCGCCATGGCTATCCACACATCCACACCTTCCTCTCTTAGAACAATGGACAACGCCTACTGGGCCATTCTGACCCTCGAGGAGACCGAGGCGCTGTGCGCCTCCAACTACCCTTGTCCGCCGGGCTACCGGCCGCCCGCCGGCTGGATGCTGAGCGCTGGAGGGGTTCCTGTCCCTCCTGTCCCTCAAGGTTCCGCACTCCAGGCGGCCATCACAAACCACTTCTACCACGAGCTCACGCCGGAGCAGCGGATGGATCCCCAGTGGGATCCAGACAACTACGACACCTGGAATGCCTTCTTCGCTAATAGGCGGGAAAGGGAGCTCGCCAGGTACGAGGGTGATGGCCCGCCACCGGTGAACCACAACGAAGCCGGCCGTCGTCTGTGGTGGGAGAACCGTACTATCATCGGAGTGATGCGCTACATCGTCGGGGGAGACCATCCTCGCCTGCGGTGCCCACGAGTCCACGCGCCACAGAGCCACAAAAAGGCCCCACACCGGCCCGGCGGTAGCGGCATCGTCTTCCAGGAGACCCCTCCCCCGCCCGCCGTGAATTCGAGGCTGGAATGGCCCCTGGTATATGCCATGGATGGACTGAGGATCCCCGGAGTGGCATGTGACGATGACGATGATGATGACGATGACGAACAAGACCCTGAAGCTGCGTACTATAGGACTAGGCATGATTATGACTAAAGGGGGCGACTTTAGTCCTGAGTGTTAGCTAGTCCCGGTTTGTCCCGGTTTTTAATATTAATAAATGTCTTGAGTGTTACGTAATAAATAGAGGGAAATGCCTATATAAAGAGAGGGTTCATCTTTAGTCCCGGTTGGAGAAACCAACCGCGACTTAAGGGATTGCGACAGACTGGGCCAGGCAACACTAATAATAGGGGTGAGTGTCGACATTATGTCGTGCAGCTTGTACCTTGTCCCGGATGGTGTCACCAACCGGGACTAAAGATGAACCTTTAGTCCCGGTTGGAGACACCAGCCGGGACAAAACATGAGTCAGCACTAATAATAGAGGTGAGTGTCGACATTATGTCGTGAGTGTCGACATTATGCCGAGCTGCTTGTACTATAAATAGGCATCCTTGTGAGTCCAGTCCTCCAGCCAGTTTGAGGCATCTCCAAGATGGTTTTCGAGAGCAGGGACACCACTACGGCCAGTTTCAGGGAGATGCCGCCGGAGCCCAGTCCTCCGGCATCTCCGAGAAACTAGTCATAGAGGCACTCCCTAATATGTGAAATTAGTTAGCTCCCAGGCGTATTGATCTAGTTAGAGAAGTTACAAGCTGAAAGATGGTTTTCGAGAGCAGGGACACCACTACGGCCAGTTTCAGAGAGATGCCGCCGGATCCCAGTCCTTCGGCATCTCCGAGAAACTGGTCATAGAGGCACTCCCAAATATGTGACCTCACGCGTTTGGAGATCAGATCTTAATGGTAAGTATGAATCGGGACTAAAGGCCCTCCAGCCACAAAACGGGACTAACACACTCAAGATTGTTTGCATACAACACTATAAAAATGGACACATGGAGCATCTTCACTCATAAAATGTTACAATTATTACATATCATTTCTTCGCATGTGTTCCTTTCTGATCCCGTCGTATCCATGGAGCATCTTCATTCATTAACATGATGTTTGGGTCATCCTTCACCGCGAAGGGCGGAATTTCATGAAACTTATCACAATCTTCTGACATGTCTGTCTTGTCCTCCACTCCCATGATGTTTCTTTTTCCTAAAAGAACTATGTGGCGCTTTGGCTCATCGTCTGATATATTCTTTTTCTTATTTTTTCTTTTTCTAGGTTTGGTAGACATGTCCTTCACATAGAAAACCTGAGCCACATCATTGTCTAGGACGAATGGTTCGTCTAAGTACCCAAGATTGTTGAGATCCAACGATGTCATTCCATATTTCTTGTCTACCTCAACCCCTCCTCCTGTTAGCTTGACCCATTTGCACCGAAACAAGGGGACCTTAAAAGTAGGTCCATAGTCAAGTTCCTATATCTCCTCTATGTAACCATAATATGTGGTCTTTGACCACTGTTTTGGTTGGTGCTCTTTTTATCTTGGGCTATCGTGTAAAATGTATACCCATTTATCTCGTACCCCTGGAAAGTCGATATAGTCGAAGATGGTGACCTAGACAACAAGTATAGCTGATCTCCAAGAGTGTTGCTTTTGATGAGATGTTGCAACCAACTGCCGAAACTCTTCAGGTGTTCATCTCTAATCCAAGAGTCATGCTTTCCAGGATTGTTGGAGCGTTAGATATTCTTGTGTTCCTCGATATATGGGGCTGCCAAGATAGAATTCTGTAGAATGGTGTAATGTGCTTCGGTGTAAGAATGTCCGTCCCTACATATTATTGATTTCCTTCCCAGAGTACCCTTTCCACTCAGTCTCCCCTCATACCGCGATTGAGGAAGACCAATCGGCTTAAGGTCAGGAACAAAGTCAACACAAAATTCAATGACCTCCTCTGTTCCATAGCCCTTGGAGATGCTTCCTTCTGGCCTAGCACGGTTATGAACATATTTCTTTAAGATTCCCATGAACCTCTCAAAGGGAAACATATTGTGTAGAAATACAGGACCGAGAATGGAAATCTCTTCGACTAGGTGAACCAGCAGGTGCGTCATAATATTGAAGAAGGATGGTGGGAACACCAACTCAAAACTGACAAGACATTGGACCACATCATTCTATAACCGTGGCAGATCTTCAGGATTGATTATCTTCTGAGAGATTGCATTGATAAATGCACATAGCTTCACAATGGGTACTCGAACATTATCTGGTATAAGCCCCCTCAATGCAATCGGAAGCATTTGCGTCATAATCATGTGGCAGTCATGAGACTTTAGGTTTTGGAACTTTTTTCTGCCATATTTATTATTCCCTTTATATTCGACGAGAATCCAGAGGGGACCTTAATACTGCTTAGGCATTCAAAAAATATTTCCTTCTCTTGTTTGGTAAGAGCATAGCTGGCATGACCTTAAAACCATTCTGGATGCAGGCCATCTGGGTCTTTCATACGTTGATGGTCCTTTCGTGCTTCCGGTGTATCTTTTGTCTTCCCATACACGCCCAAGAAGCCTAGAAGGTTCACGCAAAGATTCTTCGTCACATGCATCACATCGATTGCAGAGCGGACCTCTAAGAATTTCCAATATGGTAGCTCCCAAAATATAGATTTCTTCTTCCACATGGGTGCGTGTCCTTCAGCGTCCTTCGGAACAGATTTTCCTCCAGGACCCTTTCCAAAGGTTACCAGTTGATCCAAATCTTTGACCATATCAAATATATCAGCACCAGTACGCTCCTTAGACTTCGTATAGTGACATGCCAGATCGTTGAAATGCTTGCCTTTCTTTCTTAAGGGATGCTTGGCCAAAATAAATCGATGATGCTCATTGTATACATTCTTCTTACAATGTTCCAAATATATACTTTCAGTCTCATCTAAACAGTGTGTGCAT
The DNA here is from genome assembly GCA_916181665.1 of Avena sativa. NCBI lineage: Eukaryota > Viridiplantae > Streptophyta > Magnoliopsida > Poales > Poaceae > Avena > Avena sativa. The sequence continues at coordinate 37,292,468 of OV702279.1, read as the reverse complement.
GCATTGTATCCCTTGTTTGACTGTCCTGAAAGATTACTAAGAGAAGGCCAATCATTGATTGTTACGAAAAGCAATGCTCGAAGGTTAAATTCTTCCTGCTTGTGCTCATCCCACACGTGTATCCTGGGTTCGTGCCACAACTGTAAAAGTTCTTCCACTAATGGCCTTAGGTACACATAAATGTCGTTGCCAGGTTGCTTCGGACCTTGGATCAACACTGGCATCATAATGAACTTCCGCTTCATGCACAACCAAGGAGGAAGGTTATAGATGCGTAGAGTCACGGGCCAGGTGCTGTGACTGGAGCTCTGCTCCCCAAAGGGATTAATGCCATCTGTACTTAGACCAAACCTTAAACTCCTTGCGTCATTTGCAAAGTCCGGGTACTTTCTATCGATTTTTCTCCATTGCGACCCATCAGCGGGGTGTCTCAACATCCCGTCTAACTTAGGTTCCTCTTTATGCCATCGCAACAACTTGGCGTGCTCTTTGTTTCTGAATAATCGTTTCAACCGTGGTATTATAGGAGCATACCACATCACCTTCGCAGGAACCCTCTTCCGGGGGGGCTCGCCCTCCACGTCACCAGGGTCATCTCGTCTAATCTTATACCAAAGTGAAGTGCATACCGGGCATGCATCCAAATTCTTATACTCTTCACCGCGGTAGAGGATGCAGTCATTAGGGCATGCATGTATCTTCTGAACCTCTAAACCTAGAGGGCAGACAACCTTTTTTGCTTCGTACGTACTGGCGGGCAATACGTTATCTTTTGGAAGCATATTCTTCATCATTTTCAGCAACTTTTCAAATGAGGAGTCAGGTATAGCACACTCAGCCTTCCATCGCAGCAATTCCAATGTGCTGCCCAGCTTTTTCAGACCATTTTCGCAATTTGGGTACAACAACTTTTTGTGATCCTCTAACATGTGATTGAACTTCTCCCTATCCTTTTCAGTTTCACAATCTCTTCGTGCATCGGCAATGGTCTGACCAAGATCATCAGCGGGTTCATCATGTGTCTCTTCTTCATCCTCCCCTTCAGCATCCCCCATGGAAGTATCTCCGTACTCAGGGAAACCATGATAGTTGTCATCCTCCTCCTCTTCTTCATTGTCTTCCATTATAACCCCTCTCTCTCCGTGCTTGGTCCAACAATTATAAATAGGCATGAAGCCGGACTTCAACAGGTGGCTGTGAAGGGTTTTTGAGTCAGAGGAATCCTTCTAATTCCTACATCCATTACATGGACAAAATACAAAACCATTGCGTTTGTTTGCATCAGCAACACAGATGAATTCATGCACGCCATTAATGAACTCGCCAGAGCGTCGGTTAGTACCGTACATCCATTCCCGGACCATCTGCATTATAGTAAAAGTATATCAAAAACCATTACACAACATGATAAAATTATTACAAGTTATATTGAGAGCTTCTAGAGCATTAATTTTGAATTTTGAAAAATTTACATGCACCAATTTGTGAATTGCAGAAAACAATCAACATGATAAATGTGGAGTTTTTTATTATTGTTCTATAAGTGAAAACCTCATTCCATTCTAAGCTCTGAAACTCTAAAATTACACATTTCAACTTTCAGTAACTATGTGCCTAATCAAAATTTGTTACAAATATATCAAAATCCTTCTAGCTACTTCTAGAGAATGCATGCATTTTCTCCATATCTCTATACTTCTAGAGCATTATAGAGCTAAAGTAGCAATAAGAGATGAAAGAATGAAGTTCTAACCTTTCAAAGCTTTGGATTTAAGTGTTGCAAACTAAATCTTGAGAAAAAAATGGCATGAACTCTCTTGCTTCTTTGAGAAAAATGGCCACCATATGCTTTAGGGCACCAGGACAGGAGGCAGATTATATAGTCGTGGACAAGTCCCGAGCCGTGATACGACCCGGGACTAATAGTCCACGAAAGGACCAGCTCGCCTGCTCCAGGTTATTAGTCCCAGGCCATATTACGGACTGGAACTAATGACCTGGTCCGGCCCGGGACTAGTCACTACGGCCGTTTCTAGCCGTTAGAGGCCTCACGACCCGGGACTAGTGCTCCCACAAGTCGCGGGCTGTGCCAGGCCGGGACTGCTGGGCTTGTTCTGATTGAACCGAAGATGGTTTTTCCAGTAGTGGAAGTACACAGAAACAAAGGTCATTATTACATCGTTATTCCAGAGATAACATAGTCTTTTACAACTCCATAGCCATAGGCTAGTACAAGAGTTTAACTTAACAATATAAATAAAAGTATTCATCTTCATGTGCCACAGGCAAGCATGTTGAGTGTAGACTCATAACCCTAATCCTCATCAGAGTAACCTGCAACATCACAAGGTACAACCACAGTGGGTCAATACATTGGAATAGTATTGGCAAGTGATACCTTAGTAGAATAATAGTATCTAGCTTCTACATGAATTTGGCTAAGTGTAGCTTAGGCTTGCTTTGCTCAAAATAGGTTTTACCTATCAGTTGAAAACACTAAGTTTTTGTTTGGCAAAAACTCCCAAAGAACCACCAATAGACATTGGTGAACCTTTACCCTTGTTCAACCACAAGTTTTTAACTTAGAAATTGGGATGAGGAGACTCTTGATAGCTTCCATGTCTTGATGCTCAAATTGTCCATTTCCGGGGACACGGCTAAGTACTTAGATTCTTCCTTCTGTAGAGGTGGTGCACTTTCTCCACAAGACTCGACATGCATCGAGACAGGATCTTTCAGAAGCCTTCCCTTATACCAAAATGGATGCGCTCCAATCCTATCACCCCCTACCACCAACTGTCCATTTGTCTAAGTTATATCAACCTATATGATCCAGGCAGAGCCCATAATGCCATGTGGATGCACTAGAAGCTTCTTAACATATGGCATCTCAAATCCCTTTGTTCCTGGGTGGCTTTCCACAAGTGTGATACACATGGTAGACCATAGATATGGGCCTTGTGTCACCACTCAACATAACCCAAACATACCATTCCACCCAGGTGTTTCATTCACTTAGTTGTTTTATTAAGCAAAAACACAAGTCAAAGACTTACCAATATTTTCCATAGCATGTATATAATCCACCCTTGGTTGCTACTATCTAGGCTAAGCATGGCAATAGAAAGTATCTTAACTTAGAGAAAATTCTAACAATTCTACAACTACTAGGACTTCCCAAGCATAGCATATAGATACTTAGCAAAAATTATCATGCAAGCCCTATACAAAATATCACTAATGCATAGTAAAAATATTGGGACAAAAATATGAAGCACCACTTGCCTTTGTAGTTGGGGGAGTAACAACAATCCTCACAGTCACAATCACCACTAGCACCAAAATCTACACATAAAATGATAGCACCAAATTCATATTTCAAATAATCAAGCAAAAATATATGAATGCATGCAAATGACATGTGATGATTTTTCTAAACTAAACAAGACAAGTAAAATAGTACTGATCACTAAACTAAACATTTATATACCCATTAAACTTAATTTGGCCTTTAAAACATTATCCAAATAATTTTTATACACAAAATAGGCCTACAAATGTCTCTGCATAAAATTCTATTTTAAGAGAAGCAAAATACAAAACCAAGCCTACAGATGTGTAGGATTTAATTTTGTTATTCCATTGATATCTTATTTGCATTTTTGGATAAATAGAACAAAAGTTATTGAATTTACAAGTTTAAATAACTAATAGATGAAATTCCAGATTTTAAATTTAAAACCCAGACACGTGGGCGTATCTGATTGGCTGATACCGTTATGGTTCGATCGATCATCTAGAGCCATAGGATTTAAGTGACACTGTGCGGCTCAGATCTAAATAAAACGCTTCATTAAGTGATCTATTTGTGGCCACAAGATCTAGATCTAACGGCTACTGAGCACGCGACCATTGCCTGGCGGCGCTAGCGACAGCGGCACGGCGGCGGCGCACTGCCAGTGGAGTTCCGGCGGCTACAGAGGGGGATGGGATTGGCAGAGACGCATACAAGGCTCGCGAGGTCACGCTGATGCTCAACGTCTCACTGGTGTGGACGGGGGCGTGCTGTGTTGGCCGGAGGAGCTCGTCGGAAAGCTTGTAGGCATCGGGCACGGCTTGACGGAGACGACGGCGACGCTCTGGGCCTCCCTAGGACAAAACCACATCAGTGGCTGCACAAAGACGCGGCACACATGGGCGTTTGATCTAGAAGTCAAAGGGTGCTCGATTTCTTACCGAATTACTCGCCGGAGTTGAGTTGCGCCTCGGGTGTTTGCAAGCGACGATATTGATGATGTTCTGGGTCGTCCTAGTACAAACCAGGGGAATCAGTAGTTGAACAAGGACATGGCGAACTCGACAGGGTCAAGCAGAAGGCAAGGGGCGCTCGGGACTCACCGGAATCAGTCGCCGGAGCTGCTCGGTGCTACGACGGTGCAAGCGAGAATTCGCGGTGCCTGGCGGCGCTTCTGGCTGGCTGTATTGGGGGAAATGGGTGCAACAGAGAGGGGATTAAGTAGCCGGAGTAGGGGAGAGTATTGCACACGAAATCAATGGCAATTAATCGAATTAAAACTACGGCAGTGAAGGGGGAAAGAAACGGCGGAGGGCCAGGTCATGGGCAGGGTTTGGGGACGATGATGCCGGGGCACGTGGGACCGGGGTGTCAATGAGAGGGGGGTGCTCGCGCGAGTGAGAAACAGAGAGGGGTGGGGGTTTTCCCAAGTGGGCTTGCTGGGCCGCGGGTTGGTTGGGCTAGTTAGCTAGTTAGGTTTATTTTTTTCTATTTTTCTCCTTTTCTGATTTGAATTTGAATGAGTGTTTCAAATCTGTTTCAATTTGAATTTCTTCTAGAATTTTGTTCTGTATTTCTTGTGTACAAGGATGTGTAAAACATCCATTTATATTCAAAATCATTTTGAGTTTGAAATTAAATATAAAACATACCCTTAATTAAATATTTATAATAGGCATATAAATGGTTTTAAATTTGAATTGTTTTGAAAACTTTTGTGTGGGCTTTGTATTTACTTTCCAATAAATACTGATCAAATCCTAATCATATTTAGAAAGTAAAATATAAACCGTGCCTCACTTGAATAAGTAATAGGCAAAAATATGTTTTCTTATGTTTGCAAATTCATTTGAAAAAGATCAAATGCTTATGAATGCATGAATGCTATGCAAGCTTTACAAATCATGATTTTTGGGATGTTACAAATCTAACCCTCTTAAGGTGAATCTCGCCCTCAAGATTTGGATTGTCTAGCAAATGGGTGAGGGTGGTCTTTCCGAAAATCATCTTCTCTTTCCCAAGTTGCTTCCTCTTCGGAATGGTGGTTCCACTGAACTTTACAAAATTTGATAGTCTTAGTCCGAGTAACTCTTTCTGTAGTCTCAAGGATATTGATAGGCTTCTCCCCATAGGTGAGGTCACTTTCTAATTGGACCTCTTCCAAAGGTATAGTATCCTTCAAAGAAGTCTCTTCCATCTCCGGATGGCATTTCTTTAGTTGACTTACGTGAAACACATTGTGAACGACAGACAATGATTTAGGCAATTCAATCTCATATGCTACTTCTCCTTTACGGACTAGAATCTTGAATGGCCCAACATATCTTGGTGCCAATTTGCCTTTGACTCCAAATCTCTTCACTCCACGAAGTGGTGATACTCTAACATAAGCTCTATCACCCACCTCATAGGTGACTTCCCTACGCTTGGGATCTGTGTAGCTCTTTTGTCAGGACTGTGCTATCTTCAATATGTCATTTACCAACTTGACTTTCTCTTCAGCTTCCTTGATTAGTTCTGGCCCGAACAAGTTTCTTTCTCCAACACCATTCCATAGCAATGGTGTAGTTGGATTCTTCTATACGAAATTCAAGTATCAATAGTTCGTAGGTACACTTTCTCCCATAGAGAAATTCAAACGGTGCCATCTCAATACTGGCTTGATAGGTATTGTTGTAAGAGAATTACACGTAAGGCAAACTTTCATCCCAACTAGCACCATAATCTAGGGCACATGCCCTCAACATATCCTCTAAAATCTGGTTGGTCCTTTCTGTCTGTCCATCAGTCTGGGGATGAAAAGCAGTGCTGAATTCCAATCTTGTTCCCAATGACTCATGCAGTTGCCTCCAAAAATGGGAAGTGAATTGAGTTCCCCTATCAGACACAATACTCTTGGGTACTCCATGCAGACACACAATCCTATTCATATAAATCTTGGCTAACTTAGCACTTGTATAGGTTGTCTTCACGGGTATGAAATGAGCGTTAGGCGATCTACCATGACCCAAGTAGAATCATATCCTGATCTAGTACTTGGCAGTCCGGTGATGAAGTCCATGCCAATCTTTTACCACTTCCAATCAGGAATAGGTAGTGGTTGTAACAATCCTGCTGGTTTCTGATGTTCTGCTTTCACTCTACTACATACATCACACAAAGCAATATGTTCAGCGATGTCCTTCTTGAGATTATTCCACCAATATCTTTCCTTCACATCCATGTAAATTTTGGTGTTACCCAGATGAATGGAATATGTTGAGTTGTGTGCTTCTTGTAAAATCAGTTTCCAAAGCTGTAGATCTTGCGGAATGCAGATACATTTTCCATACCATAAAGTACCATGTTCGTCTTCATGGAATCCTTTGGCTTTCCCTTTGCTAATCTTTTCCTTAATCTCTACAATTTCCTTGTCTATATTTTGGGCTTCCTTGATTTTGTCCAACAAGGTGGGTTGAACATCCAATGACATGAGATGTCCTTCAGGCACTATCTCCAATCTGAGATCTTTGAATTGGGCACACAGATCATATGGCAATTCTCCCTTAGTAAGGCCATTCACATAAACCTTATGGCTTAATGCATCCGCTACAACATTTGCTTTACCGGGGTGGTATTGCAAACTCAAGTCATAGTCCTTGATGAGTTCTAGCCATCTTCTTTGTCTCATGTTGATTTCTTTCTGGGTGAATATATACTTCAAACTTTTGTGATCTGTGAACACTTCACATCGCTTTCCCAAAAGATAGTGTCTCCATGTTTTGAGTGCATGGACAACTGAGGCTAACTATAAATCATGAGTAGGATAATTCACTTCATGAGTTTTGAGTTGTCTCGAGGCATAAGCCACAACTTTCCCTTCTTGCATCAAAACTGCACCTAATCCTTGGTGAGATGCATCACAATACACTTGGAAATCCTTCTCCAAATCTGGCAGACATAAGACTGGTGCTGTCACTAGTCTCTTCTTCGACTCTTGGAAACTGAGTTCACATCCTTCAGTCCAATCAAATTTCTTGTCTTTCTTAAGTAACTCCGTCATTGGCTTAGCTACCTTTGAGAAATTCTCAATGAATCTTCTATAGTATCCTGCCAAGCCAAGGAAACTACGAACTTATTTCACTGACTTAGGAGATTCCCATTCAGTTACAACTGACACTTTTGCGGGACCAACTGCTACACCATCTCCTGACACAATATGGCCAAGAAATCCGACTTCATTCAACCAGAATTCACACTTGCTGATTTTGGCATATAACACCTTGTTCATCATATTCATAAAGTAGGCCGGTGCATTTGTCAAACCAAATGGCATCACGGTGTACTTGTAAAATCCATACCTAGTGGTGAAAGCAGTCTTAGGTATGTCTTGTTCCCTTATCTTTAGCTGAAAGTAGCCTGACCGGAGATCAATCTTCGAGAACACACGGGCTCCTTCTAACTGATCAAACAAATCATTGATTCTAGGCAAAGGATACTTGTTCTTGATAGTCACCTCATTAAGTGAACGGTAATCTATGCATAACCTTTGACTTCTATCTTTCTTTTCAACAAACAAGACTGGTGCTCCCCAAGATGAAGAACTTGGTTGAATAAATCCTTTCTGCAACTGTTCTCCAAGTTGTTTCTTGAGTTCTTTCAACTCATCAACTGACATCTTGTAATGTCTCTTTGCTATTGGTCCTGATCCTGGCAGCAAGATCAGAAACTCAACATCTCTATCTGGTGGCATTCCTGGCAATTCCTCCAGAAACACATCCGGATATTCTCTCACAATTAGCACACTGTCTATGCTAACCCCCTTAAGAGAATTTAGCTTACTCCCTTTTGATTCAAAGTTAGAATCTAATCCTTTTATTATCCGGGGTTGTGAGTGTAACGGTACGTTTGGCACAATCTAGTACTCCTTCATACTTGGTCATCCAATCCATTCCCAAACTAACATCCAATCCTTGGGAATCTAGGATTATCAAACTAAGTGGAAACTTATGCTTTCCAAATTTTATTACAAGATCTCGACATCCAAGACTTACTATCATATCCCCACCGGGAGAACTTACTTTTATAGGACACCCAATATTTTCAGTTGGGAATCCATTTCTATCAACAAATGCTCTTGATATGAATGAATGCGATGCGCCAGTATAAAAAAGAACAAGTGCTGGAACAGAACTGAGTTTGAACTTACCAGCCACAACATCAAATTCTTCATAAAAAATTTCCACATTGATGTGGTTCACTTGTCCCTTTTGGAAGGTGATTGGGCTTGTTGGAACCTTCAAATTTATTTTCTGGGCACTCATTAGCATAGTGCCCCATATTGTTACACTTGAAGCATTCAACCTGACTGAGATCTTTCTTTACAGGCTGACTTCCACTTCCACTTCCACCTCCACTGTGGTGGCTCTTGTGTCCACTCTTGTGGTTCTTATACTTTTCATTATCATGACTGCGGTGATTCTTGTTGTCATGATGACGGTTGTGGCTGTGGTGTTTGCTGTATTTTCCATGTTTGTGGGATCCAGAACTCCCACTATCATCATGATGGGAATGCTTGTGAGACGATCCCGAGCCGTGCTTATCAAAGCTATGCTTCCTCTTTCTGCTCTCAACCTGTTTCATCTTGTTTTCCAAGATGGTAGCCTTGTCACAAAGTGATTGGTAGGTTGGGACATAGGCAACAGACAGCTACAGATTCAACTTATCATTCAGTCCCTCGAAGAATTTTTCCTTCCTCTTGGCATCTGTATCAACTTCATCCGGTGCATAACACGCCAGATTATTGAACTCCTCAATATACTCAGCCACACTACGGTGACATTGCTTTAGATTGTGGAACTCCTTCTTCAAATTCATCACTCCAGATGAGATGTGAGCTGTACGGAATCCATCCTCAAAGATAGCCCAAGTCACATCCTCAATGGGAGTGGTGATCTGAAAGTTGTCCCACCAGGTTGCTGCTCGCCCTTCAAGCAAATGTGCTGCAAACCTTACCTTTTCTTTGTCGGTGCAGCCTAGAGTCACTAAGTCCTTGTTCGTTGAACATAACCAGTCATTGGCTACCATTGGATCAGTGGTTCCCGAGAACTTTGCAGGCTTTAGTCTTAGAAATCTGGTGAGCATGTCAAATCCTGGCGGATTATTCTGGTTGTTGTTGTTGTTGTTGTTGTTGTTATTCTGGTTCTGGTTCTGCATGAAGGTTGTCATCATCTGCATCAGTTTATCTTGCGCTGTCATCAACTGTTGCATCTCGGGAGTGACGTTGTTGTTGTTGTTGTTTTGGTTGGGGTTGGCACGTCGAGGAGGCATCTGTGGTTTTAATAAGGATAAGAATGAGATACCCATAGATGCTTAACATGCACAATACATCACATAGAACCATCACAATAACCAAGCATCAAAATAACATAGAGTTTGAACGACATAAACAACAAGTTTTGAAAATGCAAACACACCATAGCAAGCCATCCACATGTTGGATGGTCATTGTGACTCAATAATCAAAGTACGGTAGATGAAAGATAATCGAGTAGTCTACACTACTCCTTTGCATCAATCTCCACATCAACGAGGGTAAGACCTGCATTCTCCATGGCGGTCTTGTACTCCTCAACACTAGTAGTCAAGGCCTCAATCTTGGCCCTAAGAGCCCTCTTCTGTGAGAGAAGCTTCTCGATCACTCCCTTCTGGTTCTCAAGCTCGAAGTCCTTGGCCTCTAGCTCTTCCTTCATCTCCCGGATCTTCTTGTTCCTGTCTTGGAATCTTTTCTCCTGGCTCTTGAACTTCTTGTCCTGGCTTTCAAATTTGGCCTCCATTTCCTTGACGATCTCGTCTTGCTCCGTGAAGAGCTTGTCCTTCTCTCGTAGCTGAACCTGGAGATTATCATTGCTAAGCATGACATTGGTCCTATCAGTATCAAGGTGTCTAATAAGACCCTCTAGGTCCTGAAGGTACAGACGTATCGGCTCCATCATCTCTCTAGTAGCATCATCGTACTCTATAGCCTCACCCTCCTCGTTGCGTCTCCCGAAGGGGTGAAAGTAAAGACCTCTAAGCTCGGTGGAGTGCCTCCCTACCAGGCGTCCAAGTAACTCCTGCATAACTACATCTAAGCCTCTCTCCTTGTCGTCATGCATCAGCTTGAAAGTGATAGCCTCTGTGGGTGGATCTACCTGGCGTCTCGGCTGTGTGACTCTGAAGCCCCATAGGTCCTTCCTCTCAAACTTGGTGAGCTGAAGTGTCGTGATGCTAGGAAGTGGAAGGTTGAGCACACTAGTGATCTCAATGAGACGAGTACCAAAACGAGTTCCCTTGAACTCCTCGGCCGTGCTGATAACAACATTAGGCATCTATTTTTATAAGACAGAGAAAAGTTAGAACCAACACAAGTAGAGACATCTCACAAGACAAAATATCACAAGCATATCTTTTAGCAACAAACACACAAGTCATGGCATACACAAATCCATTACAAACACCAAAGGTTCAACATAACTTAAACAAATTTTTGGAAGTAAAAAGATAAGTATGGTGGTCCAACTAACGAAGTACAATACAGTTCTCATTCACTAGACAAAATAGCGATCAGGGCATCCCTAGTGGCCATCTGTCTATCTTGTTCACAAGACTCCCATATTAAGTCTATGATGTCTCCCCTTAGTTGTTGGTTGGTAGTATCTAATTCTTGGGTATGCTTCTTTTCTTATCTAAGTTCATTTTGGGTGTTGAGCATTCTGCACTTGAGTCTATCACCAAGCTCCTTGATGGCATTCCAAGCTGCATTTATTGCAGAGTCAAATAATGTTGTGTGCATTTCGGAGTGGGTGACCATGCAAAATCCTGACTCCTTGTGGTTGTCTTCCTTGTTTTTTTACAAGTGAAGTTGCACCCACCAATACTCTTCTCCTTCATCCATCACAGGGAATCCCTTGTACACAGCTGCACCATGTATCCCCTTGGTAACCATAAGGTTCTTAGTGCCTTGGGAAATTCAGTCTCACACTCCAAAGTCATGGTCATGAGTGGTCCCTTCCTCACGGCTTCGTTGATGGAGTTCATTTACAAATAGAGATCCGAAAGAAGATTATAAAAGTTTACGAGAAGAAAAAGACAAGTGTGGAAATTTTTTCAAAGTGTTGAATTTTTTTCCTTAGGGATTTCTTAGTCTAATCCAATCCTAGGGTCATAATCCTATAGGCAACACAGTTCTCTAATACCATCTGTAAGAACCCACCTTTATAAAGGTAAAGGTACCTTTGATTGCAATGCTAGTCCCTGGATCAAATGCTAGCATCCATAGTTTAAGATGAAGTACATAGAAACTAAGGTCATTATTACATCGTCATTCCAGAGATAACATAGTCTTTTACAACTCCATAGCCATAGGCTAGTACAGGAGTTTAACTTAACAATATAAAATAAAAGTCTTCATCTTCATGTGCCACAGGCAAGCATGTTGAGTGTAGACTCATAACCCTAATCCTCATCAGAGTAACCTGCAACATCACAAGTTACAGCCACAGTGGGTCAATACATTGGAATAGTATTGGCAAGTGATACCTTAGTAGAATAATAGTATCTATCTTCTACATGAATTTGGCTAAGTGTAACTTAGGCTTGCTTTGCTCAAAATAGGTTTTACCTATCAGTTGAAAACACTAAGTTTTTGTTTGGCAAAAACTCCCAAAGAACCACCAATAGACATTGGTGAACCTTTACCCTTGTTCAACCACAAGTTTTTAACTTAGAAATTGGGATGAGGAGACTCTTGATAGCTTCCATGTCTTGATGCTCAAATTTTCCATTTCCGGGGACACGGCTAAGTACTTAGATTCTTCCTTCTGTAGAGGTGGTGCACTTTCTCCACAAGACTCGACATGCATCGAGACAGGACCTTTCAGAAGCCTTCCCTTATACCAAAATGGACGCGCTCCAGTCCTATCACCCCCTACCACCAACTGTCCATTTGTCTAAGTTATTTCAACCTATATGATCCAGGAAGAGCCCATAATGCCATGTGGCTGCACTAGAAGCTTCTTAACATATGGCATCTCAAATCCCTTTGTTTCTGGGTGGCTTTCCACAAAGTGTGATACACAAGGTAGACCATAGATATGGGCCGTGTGTAACCACTCAACATAACCCAAACATACCATTCCACCCAGGTGTTTCATTCACTTAGTTGTTTTATTAAGCAAAAACACAAGTCAAAGACTTAGCAATATTTTTCCATGGCATGTATATAATCCACCCTTGGTTGCTTCTAGCTAGGCTAAGCATGGAAATATCAGTATCTTAACTTAGAGAAAATTCTAACAATTCTACAACTACTAGGATTTCCCAGGCATAACATATAGATACTTAGCAAAAATTATCATGGAAGCCCTATACAAAATATCACTAATGCATAGTCAAAATATTGGGACAAAAATATGAAGCACCACTTTCCTTGGTAGTTGGGGGAGTAACAACAATCCGCATAGTCATAATCACCACTAGCACCAAAATGTACACATAAAATGATAGAACCAAATTCATATTTCAAATAATCAAGAAAAAATATATGAATGCATGCAAATGCCATGTGATGATTTTTCTAAACTAAACAAGACAAGTAAAACAGTACTGATCACTAAACTAAACATTTATATACCAATTAAAATTTATTTGGCCTGTAAAACATTTTCCAAATAATTTTTATACACAAAATAGGCCTACAAATGTCTCTGCATAAAATTCTATTTTCACAGAATCAAAATACAAAACCAAGCCTACAGATGTGTAGGATTTATTTTTGTGATTCCATTGATATCTTATTTTCATTTTTTGGATAAACAAAACAAAAGTTATTGAATTTACAAGTTTAAATAATTAATAGATGAAATTCCAGATTTTAAATTTAAAACCCAGACACGTGGGCGTATTTGATTGGCTGATACCGTTTTGGTTTGATCGATCATCCAGAGCCGTAGGATTTAAGTGACATTGTGCGGCTCAGATCTAAAGAAAACGCTTCGTTAAGTGATATATTTGTGGCCACAAGATCTAGATCTGACGGCTGCTGAGCATGCGACCATTGCCTGGCGGCGCTAGCGACGACGGCGGCGCACTGCCAGTGGAGTTTTGGCGGCTACAGAGGGGGCTGGGGTTGGCAGAGACGTTTACCAGACTCGCGAGGTCACGCTGATGCTCAACGTCTGGCTGGTGTGGACGGGGACGTGCTGTGTTGGCCGGAGGAGCTCGTCGGAAAGCTTGCAGGCGTCGCGCACGGCTTGACGGAGAAGTCAGCGACGCTCTGGGCCTTCCTAGGACAAATAAACCACATTAGTGGCTGCACAAAGACGCAGCACACACGAGCATTTGATCTAGAAGTCAAGGGGCGCTCGATTTCTTACCGAATTACTCGCTGGAGTTGAGCTGCGCCTCGGGTGTTTGCAAGCGACGATGTTCTGGGTCGTCCTAGTACAAACCAGGGGCATCAGTAGTTGCACAAGAACATGGCGAACTCGACAGGGTCAAGCAGAAGGCAAGGGGCGCTTGGGACTCACCGGAATCAGTCGCCGGAGCTGCTCGGTGCTTCGGCGATGCAAGCGAGAATTCGTGGAGCCTGGCAGCGCTTCTGGCTGGCTTTGTTGGGGGAAATGGCCGCGAGGGAGAGGGGATTAAGTAGCCGGAGAAGGGGTGTGGATTGCGCACGAAATCAACGGCAATTAATAGAACTAAAAATGCGGCAGTGAAGGGGGAAAGAAACGGCAGAGGGCCAGGTCGTGGGCGGGGTTTGGGGACGATGATGATGGGACACGTGGGACCGGGGCGTCGGTGAGAGGGGGGGTTCTCGCGCGAGTGAGAAACAAAGAGGGGTGGGCGTTTTCCCAGGTGGGCTTGCTGGGTCGCGGGTGGGTTGTGCTAGTTAGCTAGTTAGGTTTATTTTTTCTCTTTTTCTTCTTTCCTTTTTCTGTTTTGATTTTCTAATTTGAATTTGAATGAGTGTTTCAAATCTGTTTCAATTTGAATTTCTTCTAGAATTTTGTTCTGTATTTCTTGTGTCCAAGGATGTGTAAAACAACCATTTATATTAAAAATCATTTTGAGTTTGAAATTAAATATAAAACCATACCCTTAATTAAATATTTATAATAGGCATATAAATGGTTTTAAATTTGAATTGTTTTGAAAACTTTTGTGTGGGTTTGTATTTACTTTCCAATCAATAATTATCAAATCCTAATCATATTTAGAAATTAAAATATAAACCTTGCCTCACTTGAATAAGTAATAGGCAAAAATATGTTTTCTTATGTTTGGAAATTCATTTGAAAAATATCAAATGCTTATGAATGCATGAATGCTATGCAAGCTTTACAAATCATGATTTTTGGGATGTTACAACCATGATCCGTGAACAAAAATCCCAAGCTCTAGAAGGTAGTACTCATACCATTATACCCCATGAAACCTCAAAACCAGAGCATGAGTTAGATCACTCTACTCTAGTCCAAACTGAACCTACTCTAGCTGTAGAGTATATGGATCATTATCGGTCTTTGCTAAACACTTATCATAACACTCACCAAGTTTTAGTTCAGGAACTGTATACGGTCATTGAGGATTTTACTGATCCTAATAAGGCAATGGTACGTAGGAAGAAGTTAGACAAAGAATCTAGGTATCCCAAATACATACCTTCAAGAGAAGTGTATGAGGAAACTGAGTTTTATGATCCAAACTCGGGAAATTATGCCTACTACCAAACTAAACCCTAGTCACCTGAAGATTTATGGACCAAGTATAACTACGAACAACAGGAATGGGCTAGAGTTATTCCAACTAACCTTGAGCCAAACAAGTATGGATGGGGAGTAGAATCTCAAGGTGGAACCATAGGAAATCCTATAACTTGTGATGCAGGTATCAGAGAAGAGACCAACTATAACCATAGAAAGCCTTATGGACCATATGGGGTGATACTAATCCAATCGACTTAGAAGATTACTCCGATAGCTACTATACCAATATGTACGACTGGATCCAAGAAAAGGCTAAGGAGCCAACTTACTTTGAGGAAGAGTTTTCGGAAAATTAGGAATATTCGGTAGAAGATTACGCCAACTCTAGTCATTTTTCAATGACTAATCTCAGTCTTGGTACTTCTAAACAAGAATACGCACCTGCTAGATGCTCCTACGCTCCAGGAGGCAGTCGTAGGACTTCACGTCATCATGGGCGAAACTCCAGGAAGCACTAGAGGAAGATGAAAGTAAGAAAGGAACGACATCCCAAGGGATGAGTGCTTGAATAATGTACATAGAGGGTAATGCGTATTGTAGTTTGAAAGGTTGGCCGAAATAAGTGAGGATATACTCACAAGAACAGGAAGTTCTTATAAGATAGCTGTGTAATATAGGTGAGGAGCAAACCGTTGGGACATCTAGTACATTTGTAAATTATTTAAAACCTATGTATAATACATGGTATATGTTTTGTTGTTTATCAACTTCTGGATTTTCTTGAATCTTCTTGATTGACTAGATCTTTACATGAAGTGGACTTGGTGTGCAAATGCATGATGTAACACCCAGTTATTACTTGATGTTATAGACCTAGATAGAAATGGGAATTCGTGCAAGGGAGTGACGAATTTCAAGGATCAAGATGAAGACTTATTAAAGTCAAGTGTAAGGAAGATTAATGTAGTAAATATAAGGGACAACAAGAAGGGATGAACTTAAGGTTCAATCAAGTAGGTGATATTACTAAGGAATTAATAAGGTAGTAATACTTAGTTCATGGAAGCATCATGAACTAGTGCAAATCAAAAGTTTTGGAAGGTATTCAAGCTCTGACAATTCAGCAAGAATGCCAGTAGTATGTCGGAAATCGTAGGGTAATACATACAACCTAGGATGATCCGCAACTGGTATTTGATCCATAATCAGTATTCTGATCCACAGTTGGTATCTTGTTCGCAGCCGGTGTTGGTTGACATAGTTAACCAGATCATCTTAATGGTTACATAAAGAGCATAAAATTTGGCCTAAGTTAATTAAGACATAAATGAGTATAAAAATTTAAGCGATCGTCTTTCGAGAGGCTTCACAAAGTCAGACCTATCCAAGAGAAAATGTCCAATAGTAAGTAAGAAAAATAATGCTAAAAGATTTGTTTCGGATATCCACAATTATGTGGATATACCGTACAAATTTTCCTAAGACCTTAACTAGGTTGAATATAAGCTAAGTAAATACTGATATTCTAACTATAAAGTCAATGGTTACTATGTATGCAGTTTAGAGACTATTAGTAAACCCTAAGGGGGAGAGTTAAACAATAAAAAGAAGTACTATTATATGAATCCTAGAGTAAAGGCTAGTAAAGAAATATTAACCTAGGGCAACTTAAATCTTATTTTCATAGGGTTAAAAGAAGCCATCATTATGGAAGTACTCCTAGAAGAATGTAACATGATAATAACAGAAATTTAAAACCTGTTTTAGTGAGACTTCCTAGACTTTATACAACATAATAAGAAAGCTCAGTGATTAAGTGGAAGAGTTGGATTAGGGTACCTAATCTAGATACAGAATACTGCAATTATTTCCATTTAAAGTCATCATGGAAATGGAAAAATGTAGCAACCACTACAAGTCAATTTCTTACTCCGAAATTTGAGAGTTTGCGAACTTCGAGGACGAAGTTTATTTTAAGGGGGAGAGTCTGTAACATCCCAGCATTAGAGATCAGAATAAGCTGAACCCAGATGTGTGCATTGCATCCATGCATAGAAAATCCGAATAATTTTTGCACTTTTGAACAAAACTTGTTAAAATGATTGAAGCTTCTCTCAACTTGATGGAATTGAGGTAGATCATCAAGTTGACCGTGATAAGTTTGAATATGAATTTGCTAAAATCTTATGTTTTGGGTAACCATAATTTGATCTAAGGGTAGATCAAATATAATAACAATTAAATCATAATGCATTGCTTAAATGACTAATATCTGATCCTTAAGGGATCATATCATACTATTCATCACAACAACCCATGAATACCAAGTTAAAAATGTAATAATTTACTCTTGACTTATTTATTTCTTATCCCATTATACCATGAGTAGCATGGTAATACCTAACTTAAAATCTTTAGTGAGATTGGGAAGGAAAGAAGCTAAGTCTATATCATTCACTATATACATTTCTTTCCATATCAATCCTTATGGAATCCTATCTCAATATCTGTTGTTCATCAATGTTGAGTAATCAACTATTGATTCACCAACTCTTAATCTATCAACTCCTGACCATACCATAGTATACATTTAAGTGTCTATAAAGAAACAACTAAGAAGAGGTAAATAGTAATGCTAGTTTTAGATATCATCTATAGGATGGGAGTGATTGAAGAAGAATAAATCAATGTGATAATTGATGGAGTTCAACTCACTCCTGAAATGATAGAAGAGTTATTGGATATGTAATTATATGGTAGGAAAGAAGATTACAAGGAGGAAACCTGAAGATAGATACCAGTAGTAATTCTATTGGATCAAGTGGGCATAGTCCATGAATAACAGCCTTAATCCAATTAAAGATACTAAGAATATAATTCCAATACAATTGTAATGTTGTATTGATAAATCCTTGATTAACCAACTGAAAACCTAAGCAATAAATGATTAAAGGATTATAATGATCGTGCCTTGCTCACCAGGATGGTATACTTATATCAAGTATAAGGGACATTGGTGGGTAGAACATGATTGAAACCGTAGTATAGGTAAGTTAACCTAGAGTAGTTATTACAGGTCACATTAATATAATGTGAGGTTGGAGTATGAGTTATTAGAGTAAAGTAAATGTAGGATAATATGATTAAATTAAAGCTAGTATAGCATAGAGTTATGGAAGTAGTGTTATTCGTCTTAAAGGATAGTAAGCTTTAGAGAAAGGTAGTTGGATGTATACATCTAACGGAGAAATATTAGGGATGGATGATTAAGGATGATTATGAGTGGAGTTTGAAGGAACTACTTGTTGGATTGAAGATTATCAATAGAAGAGTAGTTGATATAGCCAAGTTTGGATAGGTGAAGATTATGAAATGCTTTAGTGTCAAACTCATTGGGTTCATCCAAGAGTTTAGAAGAATAATAGGTGGATAAGAATATTTTTTATGAAGTAAAAGCTCATCATGTTAACCATGATGATGGATAGGAAGAAGTAGTTTATCTAGGAAAGGAATTCCTTAATTAGAAGTCTAGGATTGTGAATTATGGAAAATAGACATTCTTGGTAAACACCCAACTCTAAATATCAAACCAAATATAATATCCATTTCATGTTATTAATCCATCATCTTATCTCCATATCACTTTAAAGATATATTTTCCTATAGCCCATTACATGAGCACATATTTATCATTCCAAATTGTCTCAACCATATGTGTTAGAAGCTATTTTTATCAATTTCTTTTCCATAAAACATTTTTTAATGTAACTTTCTATTTTAAAAGGGTGATAACATTATAGATAACAAACAGAAAACAATATGCTTAGTTATTAAATCTTTACTCACATCAACAAAAGAATATAAGTAAATTAAGAACCCTAAACACTTGGGAAAACATTTACAATTCAAACCCTAAACTTCTATGTTTAACATAATATATACATTGCCATTTTCTAAAGTAATGGAAGTAGTATTAACTATATTAATTTCTTTTGTAATTCATGCATCAAATAATAATATAGGATCATTATATATAAAAATTTCTATTCAAATTATGAGTTAACTAGAGATAAGTTTTATAAACAAATAATAAAATATCATATAATAAATCCATGGTTTAGTATAGAAAGAAAATTAATAATAAGGGCTTCTACATAATATAAAAAGGGTATTATAAGAAAGTAAATAAGGAAATAATACCACTATATGACAAACTCATAAAAGAACCTTAATATACTTTATTAATGCTGCAATCACATAGCAAATCCATCCTATAAAGATAATTCAAATAAAATAAGTAAATTCAAATATGAAATCAAAACAGGAAAATAGAAAAAGGAAAACAAATAAAAAACCTTTCCTGGTCGTGGCCCAACTTCCTCCTTCTTACCTACCGCCATGTGCAGCCCACAAAAGCCCAGCAGCCAGCCCAACTCGTTTTCTTTTGTGACTAATAGGTGGGACCAATGAAGGATCGCGGGTTGAGAGGAAAGAAGTGCTAGGGGGTTTTCTGCAAAACCATCATCGTCGTCTTCCTCCAGCTGGAAGCAGCTCGGTGGCGATGACGAGGCCGTCCACCACCGTCAGTGCGTCAAGATGCACGCCGCCGTCGCCAGGAGAGGATAAGGAGGCCACGGCGACGTCCCCGTTCGTCCTCATCCCCATTTCCCCCTCTGAAATCCTCTCTCTCTCTCTCTCTCGGGTTCTTCCTCTGAACCGAGAACCCTAGCTCGGAGGTGAGCCGGTGCCGATGATTCCGTGATCACCTCGGCCAGATAAGACCACAGTGGAGACCGCCGTGCTCCTCTCGTTAGTTTGCCCCAACTCGCACTAGCAGAGGAGGCGCGACTCAACCCAATTGCAACCTCGGTTCCCGGCGCTGTTCGTCGACCTCACCTCGCCCTATCGACCACACCATCGTGTTCCTGGTGAGTCACTGAGTCACCTTGTATGCGTAAATGATATGTTTGCTTCCTAAATCCATGCCTCCATGACCAACCGCAAGCACTGCCGCATGAGCTCTTCGCCGGTCGTCCTCCGACGACCAAAATAGGGCGGCGCCACCACCAATAGGTCCCTCGGGATGCCCTCTTTCCAACAAGCCTCACTCCAGCCCCGCGCGCGCACCAAATCACTTGTTCCATCATCGATCTGAGAGGATCAGGCTCGAATGACGCCATGCCATCGTCACCCTCGGCCTAGTCAGCCAGCTTGACCCAGTCTTTGTCTTGCGTGGCAGATGACATGGTCTAGGGCCCATCTGTCATTGTCTGGGGGTAGCAATCAGGCCGGTAACAAATGCATTTATTAACTTGAGATATGATGTGGCCACTGTCCCACTAGTTAGTGAATAGGACTAGGTGTGGGTGAGGTGTAAAAAGTTTAATATTTGTTTAGGAAATAAATAAAAGATACAATCCCAAGTTTAAATATTCCAAAAATAAAATAAAATCATTAAATCTTATTAAATCCATAACTTTTGTTTTATAATTTAGAAAAATATGTATTATATATGAAAATGTTTAGAAAAATAAAATCTATAACATTAATCCATTATAAAAATTTGTTATATTAACAATTTAAATAATTAATATTTAATAAATATTTTAAAGGTAATAAAACTTTGATAATTCCTATTTTAATAATGGTAAATATTAAAAATATAAATAAAATACCAAAAATCTTGGAAAAATAAAAAAATACTTTAAAACTATAATCCTGCATTATTATTTCACTTAAATAAGTATTTATAAAGCAATAAATCTTATAAAAATCATATCTTATTATTTATAAATCACAAAAATAAATGTAATATACCAAAATGATCACAAAAATAATACCTATATGATAAAAATACAATAATCCACTTTTGAGGTAAATAAGAAATCAAAACACCTTAGCAAGTTGAATTTAAACCTATTTTCTTAGTTGTTAATTCATATAAGGGTGAATAAAAATTTGTTAATATTTCTTAAATTAGTCAATTAAGTCTAAAAAATAGTATTAGTTTTAAATATTCATATTATGAAGTCATAATGGTTCAAAACATTATAAGTACAATTTTATTGAACTGTCCTTCAACCAAATGAGTAATTATTTTCTAAAAAGGTCCTAAACAATTATAAAACCCCAAGAATAATTATAACTAAATCCAATCTTTTCCATATACTTCAACCACCAGTTTACAAAACTATCACAACACTATAGTAAGTCTATATGTAGTTAAGCAATATTATTTCTTTGTTTAAAACTATAACCACTCATCTATAAGAAGGTAAATGATACTATTCCATTATAAAATCAAGAAACCACTACATTAAGTAAAAATATAACCATTCTTAAGAAACCTTAAGGAAACATTACCAAGTACACAAGGTACAAATGTTATAAGTATTACACTTTCAAAAAATCTATGCTTTAAAGTTAACTTTAGTCTACAAGACTCTAAATATAATACTAAAGACATTGTTATATGTTTTATAGTTAACTTTGGTCTGTTATAGTTAAGTCATAAAACCTCACAAGTCCAAACTATTCAAGCAAGCACAAATAACATCAACCACCGCTGACTAACCACAAATATTGTTTAAACCTTAGAAAAGGAATCTTTTCTTCAAAAGTTATTCATTTTGCCACTTCAATCAACAAACATTATAATAATATTTCTCAACTCTTAACAATAAGTGACCTTACTTGTAAAGTAAAGTATGAAGACAAACAATAAAAGTGTAAACAATCTTGAATAGCATTCCATATGTGTATATTTTCAAAATATGTGTTGTTCACACACACTCACAAGCCCTAATAAGAAGCACAAGTGTGAAACTTATCTAATAGAACAACACATTCTAAAGAAACAATTTCCAGTATCCAAACCCTAAAGCAACTTTATCCTCGGGATTCGCGTTTATAAAGTGCATCACATTACTTATGCATAAGAGCATATTGCTTCTTTAAACATTGTCGTGGGAATGGTCACGGCAGATGCTACAATCGGCAGCGAGTAGTAGAACGAGGGGCAAGGGCGGCCAGCCATCTGCGGTGCGAGATGAGGGCAAAGACACAGGGTTTTACCCAGGTTCGGCCCCCCGGAGGGTAAAGACCTACTCCTGCTAGATTGTATTATGGAGGTGGTACAATGGGCGAGCTCGGCGGCTAGGCGGTGAGTCGCTTGGGTGTATGATGGAACGTATCTCTACACGCCCTACAGGGAGGTTTATATAGGCTCACCTCCCCTAGGGTTTACATATCTCAACCGATTCAGTTAAAGCTTCGGTACTCATTTAACCTAATCCGACTGGGCCTATCTACTCGCCTGGGGCTTCAGCTTCCAGTCGCTTGGATCCACGTCGGGCCTTGATCCAGTCGCTGTCCTGCAGGCCCACTCGCCAGGTCTTGGGCCAGTCGGAAACGTCCTACTGGGTATACCCCGGTAGGCACATCCCCATCAAACATTAGTCCTTACCGGACCAATGATGCTCATTTTAGATATTGGATCTTATATTGTCCTGAAGACCGTGAGTGCATAATCTTGCAATCACAAAAGGCAAGTTCACACTTGCTCATGTCCTTTGATTATTTTCTGTAAAGTATTTTACAAATCCAGTGTTGACATCACCTGCATTTCAAAAAGTTCAGAAAACACTATTTTCGTAATAATATGATTATAGGTTATTTACCATGAGGTAATAACCTACTATTAATTTTCCGGTGGTAAAGGAACATATTATCTAGGACTTAAGAACCAATGTCGCCAGTGATTCTTGCGCCGTATGTTACGCGTTAACCATGAGATTTGGAATGGGAGGGAGAAGTTGGTTGTATCATTTTCCTCTCGTATGGAGGCAAGACGACCTTAACGTGACGTTGTGATTCCTTGTGCGGATCCAACATATGGGTGGGCACCCTTACGCCCCACACTTTTGGTGTCTAGATTATCTATGGATGGTGTTTAGTGGATGGACCATTTACTATGGCACTTGCCAGGGCAACACCAGGTCATAGAGTCTTCGGGAACTCATCAGGGTTTTAGCCTGCCCGAAAGGGGGCTTAACGAAGATGAGCCAGCCCGAAGGATCGTGCAGACATATGAGGTCGCGGAGAGGGCAGTGATTGGCTTGGATCATCTACTGGGCCCCACAACATGGAATTGTGGACGGGTAAGCTGCCCGGTTATGCAACAAAGAGTTGATCTCTCATGGGAAAAGTAACGCACCTCTACAGAGTGTAAGAACTGTAACTTGTTACTCCCTGTTTCGGGAAGGAGCTGCGAACGCTGTGGGAAAGGAACTCCATTAAAGTTCTGGTAAACCCGTGAAGGCTGACGGACATAGCTTTTCAGAATAAAAGCAACCTTTGAAGAAATGTTTACGAAAACTTGTATTGCCTACGACCTATGGTCTGTGGCTGTAGATATAGTGCATCAAACACTCCTTTTCTAGTGAACTTGCTGAGTACGCTCGTACTCATTGTATCTTCTTAACCCTTGCTAGATTCTGAAGCCAGTGCAGACAACGTTTACATCAAGGTATTCCCCAGGAATCATCGTCAAAAGCTAAAGCTCTTCAATGAAGTCAACATACACACCAACTCCAGTGAAGACGAAGTTACTGTTTTGATAGGAATATAATCTCTAGCCATAGAACCTATTTCTTTAGTGTATTGCCATAACAGCAATGCCAACCCCTTAGTTAAAATACTAGTCTTAAAAGTATATAGTTGGTGCATTATTTTTCTTTGATTCTTCTTTGTAAGAAGTTCTTTCTCTCTCTTTAACCTAGAGTGTTCTCTGGATCTTGTGTATAGAGTGAGT
Source organism: Avena sativa (assembly GCA_916181665.1). NCBI lineage: Eukaryota > Viridiplantae > Streptophyta > Magnoliopsida > Poales > Poaceae > Avena > Avena sativa. The sequence continues at coordinate 37,268,635 of OV702279.1, read as the reverse complement.
TGTAACCTTTAGCCATGTATTGGGACCCGCTGTGTTTCTATTGTACCACTCTGAGGGATGTAATACTAGTGAACGGTGTTTCATTGGTGTTATGTCAAAGACTATAGTGTACTACATCATGCAGTGGTATGCTGGGTCACCGCACATAATTACATCATGCACATGTGTTCTGAGCTCGACTTTACGCACAGAACTAGTCACACAATGAAGATCCAAAGAAAACCCAAATATGCATTTCACATATTATACATAATATCATAATAACACAAAGTCATTACAACATATACCAGGTAGGTATATTACACCACTACCTTACTTATCTATCTACCATATTTCTTGGATCACAGAACACGGTACTTGATACCTCTAAATAGTTACCTACTTCTAGTAGTAACTACGCTCATCATACATGCCTGATGTCCAACCGTGATGACGTGACGTTCGTCGCACAGTTTGTGGAACAAATGGCCTTCTAGAAGGAACATACTCAGTAACTGAAGTGTTAGAACATGAGTCATTACTCAACCTAAGCGCATTGAATCCCTCCATATCAGCTAAAAAGTCTTCAAAAACATATTCAACATTATCACCCGCTTGCATATCCTAAGCTTCATTCCTTGAGTTGTCAACAGGATACGCAGATCCTATTGATTCCCAGGTGCTCCTTTGGGCAAGATAGTTAAACACCGGATAATGTATATTCCCTGGGTTTGAAGAAGATGTTGGTGATTCATACACTCTCTCCTTAGGATCCTCTTCTTCATCCTGACTATTTATGAACATGGCATTTCTACTACTGTTACTAGGGTTAATCCTGGCACCCATCCAGCTAGATTGTCCAACATTTCTGTCAGAACCATCTATGGACATCTGGTGTTCATGAGATCCTTCATATGATCCCATTCTCCAACCATCAGAATTCTCAATAGGAAGTTCTGAATCAGAACCATCCTCTGAACCCTGTGGTACTGCATACCTCATATTCATAGTAGGATCATATAAAGGTTCAGGCCTTGGTGAATAAGGATATGGTATAGAAGATTCAGGATCTATAGGTATATCCTTAAAGGTAGGTTTTGCACAACTACTTGCCTCCTAGTTGATGTGTCTTATAAAAAGACGCAACGAGTGTTCGGTATCTATCCATAAACTTGGAAGCTAACTTAGGATGCCTCTTAACTAAAGTAAGATGATCCGGTATAGGCTCTGAGTCTATAGAATCATGAGGTATCACAGAAAATGTGCTACCTTCTAACTCCTTTGCTTTATGCTCCTGGATATTCGCTATCGCCTCCACCACAGCAACATGATATGCTGCTAAGTGACTCCTACCTTCACCTATAGGTAGATCGTGATATAGACCAAGCTCCTCTGGAAGTTGGATACTCACACGATACTTGGATAACATCCGACCATCATAGTAGGTTATAGTGTTTACTGGAATTCTAGTTGGACAACTAAAAATCTTTAAAAGTTGATGAAGTTGGTCTGTGAATGATCCTTGATAATCATCAAGAGTCTCCTCTTTCCTTACCAAAGTCTGTTTTGGGAACTTTGGGGCCATAGCTCTATATATCAGAAAAATATTCTTATTAGTAACGAATAATATATTGCATCATAACAAAGAATTATCGCACTAAAACATATAATGAAATATTCACATTTGAATACCCATTTTATTTATTTTAGAGAATTATTTATCGTTGCTACACTCTCCTACATGTAATACCCTTACTAGGTTTCCAAGCTAAGGTCAAAGCAATTTGCTGTGATACCAACTACGGTGACCCAGCATACCACTGCATGTGTAGTATACTATAGTCATGGACATGACCTCCACAGAACACCATTCTGTAAATATCACATCCCTAAGAGTGGTACAACAGAAACATTGCGGGTCCATATTACAAACATTCACACATTATTATTATTACAATACCAGAAGTTCAAGACTTCAAAAGGATTAAACTTACAAACCAAAATATAAAGTGTTTTTAGCAGAATTTAAAAGTAGAAATTCCCACTAGGAGTTGAGATCAGCAGCTTATTCTATAAAGTTCATGCTGCTTGGCTTCGTCGGTTACTACTAACTAGGGTACTTAGTTGGACTCGTTGTCATCGACACCATATCGGACTTCGCTTCTTGGCATTCGGCTGCATACATTGGCACGTCCTTGGAATCCTCAGAGTCTAAGCAAGGGATCAAAGGAAAGGATGAGTAACAATGTTACCCAACAAGTTAATTATATGCAAGGTGGGAAGTTTGATTCTCTAACTACCAGCTCGGATTATAAATCCTTGGCACTATGCAGTTTTTGTAAATCTTTCTTCAAAGATTGATGTTATTATAAAAATCTATGACCATCAGCCTTCACAGGTTGACCAGAACTTTCATGGAGTTCCTTTCCTTTCGGGTTCGTAGCTCCTTCCCGAAACAGGGAGTCATAAGTTACAATTCTTACACTCTACAGAAGTGCGTTACTTTACCTATGAGAGATCAACTCCTTGTTGCACAACCGGGCGTACTTTCCCATCCACAATTCCATGATGTGGGGCCCAATAGTTGGTCTGAGCCAATCACTTCCCCCTTCGCGACCTCGCATGCCTCCTTGGTGTACACCATACCCACATATTGAATTACGACAATGGTTTGTACAAACCGTTAGATGCCAGAACTATCATGGGACGGTGAGGGTTCCCACCCATATGCTGCATATCCTCTACGAAATACCAATTAAAATGCATGCTACGAGGATAACAGCCACGACCTACACATCTGGCTACATGCGAGAGGAAGAAGATACAGCTGACTTCTCTGTCCCATTCCAAATCTCATGGCTAACGCGTAATATACGACGCTAGAATCATTGATGTTAGGGGTTATTAAGTCCCTAATTGATCATCATTGTTGCAAATAGAACCCTAAGTTATATTTCTCCATTATATCATCACTTAGGATGATATCTACGATTTCTTTATTTGTGAAAATAATATTTTCTTTCTTTGGAGTATAAATGATAACACACAATTTGCAAATACATTGATAAAGACTCTTTAAAGGATATTTAATTTTTATGTGTATTCTTCCCCATTATTTAAATTATAAGAATTATTATTTAATAATAAAGAATTTATAAATATTTTTTTAATATTTATTAAATATTGTATTTTTTTATTTAATTTCCTTTTATTTGAATTTTATTAATTTAATAATTCTTTAAGAATTATCATTTAAATACCAGAAATTGTTAATAAATATTTGTTTACTATTTTTCTAAAATACTATAATATTAATCAATAATGAAAGTGATTTTTCTTTATTTTTATCAACTTTCAATAATTTTGTAAAATTTAGTAAGCAATATTTATATTACAAAATTATTAATAAAATTTATATGTCTAAAATTTTTATTTCTTAATTTATTTTAGATAGTTTGGATTATTGTGAATCCAAAAATATTTTCTTTATAATTTTTGGATTTTTATTTTTTTTTCTGGAATTTATTTAAGTTCAGGGGCATTTTGATCTTTTCCTATTTATTAAAAATAGCCTTTAGGTAAATGGGACGCCTGTTTGGTTTATTGGTCCCGTGTGGCCCAATAGGACAGAACCAAAACCACACCCCGAAGGGGTTTTGGCCTAGTCCAGCCCACTCCCTCTACCACTCGCTCGTTCTCACCTCTATCCTCTCCTCCTCGACCCCGTGGTCGATGGAGCCGCCGTCGTGCTTGGCTCACCGCCATGGTCCTCCCTGGCCACTGTCGTGATGCAGGGCAAGGTTGTCTACCACGCGCTACCCTCCTGTCCAATTCGATTTGTCTTAGGAGTTTTCTCGTGGCTAGTTTAGCCTCATCCTGAACCCTAGGGTTTGGGGTGATGCGGGTACTGTTGCCGCCGTTGCTGCCATGTGCTGTGGTGGTGCTCCTCGCCTTCAGGCGAGACTATGGTCGCCGTTGTGGCGTTGTGTGGGTTGCAGCTCCCCCTTGGGGGTGTGCCCCATGCCACTGTGTTCGTCGGCCTTCTCTGCTTCCTCTTCTATTCTTTAGCGAGGACCATAGGTAAGTTGATCCCTGGGTTTTTCCCCGTTCCTCCACTTCCTCAGAGTTCATATGTGTGTAACTAGTGGCCATCCCTCTTCAGGGTTCCTATCTGTTCTAGGGTTCTTCCCTGGTTCTAGGATTCATCCTTGTTTGTGCTTGTAAGATGATGGTTTGATTCGGTAGTGGTGACTAGTGAAGATTGTGCTCACTGCACTTCAGTGCTTTCTGTCATGATTTGATTATCTGATGATATTCTTGATCTGTTGCTGGTGATTTAGTAGTTTTGCCTAATACTGGTGACAAAGCTTGGTTAAGATGATGATTTAACTGGGAAACCTGGTTAATTAAGTTGAGGTTTAGTGTGTTTCTCTACTGTTAGTACTCTAGTACTGATAGTAGCATTGTCAATAAAGATGCGCAGATGGAAGTTACTTAGTTTCTTACAGTAACACTTTGCACACATGTAAACCTGATCCTGATTCCTGATTATTCCTTCTAGGAAGATGATAGTTATTAATTTATTGGTTTATTTATGAAAGCTCAATGATTGTTGGCATGTTTTAGAATTGGTTCTTGTGACACCATCCTAGGATGGCACACAGGTAGTGATTCTACAGCTGGGCTTTAACTTAGCAGTGCTTAAGATTGGATGTCTGTTAAAATAAATTGTAAGCTTCTTTCTTTAAAATATCAATGCCTATGATGCTAGTCTAAGGCTTAGGAATTAAATTCCTATCCTACTGTCCCTTATAGATATGCTTAAGTATCAAGGTTGTTCACTGAACCTTGGATCTTAGTGGGCTAAAATGATTGGTTTGCTTGTAGCTTAATGTTGGTGCATGTAGTTTATAAAATCTGAGGTGCTACTCCATTATGAGATGTGCCCAAATTTTATAGGTTATTTGAGAACATTTTGGAATGTATGAGTTCTTTATGATTACCAGGACCTATGATGCTGGTCTAAGGTCCTGGTTGATTTGGTAGACCTTACTACTGGCCTTTATATTTCAAGCTTTCTCTATGATAGGTTCACCCCACTTAGGTGATCACTGAGAGGTTTAATTTGTAAAACATCACATGCTTTTCTGTTGGACTAAGATGAATAGAATATATGGGTGTTTTATGATACTCACCACACTTGGGTGTTGTTGGGGTTGCAAGTGGTGAATCTTGTGGCTAGATTGATCTGGTTCTCCTCCTGATATTTCTAGTTCTTGGACTTTTCCTTGTTCTAGCTCTCCACCTCTTGGTCCTGGTGGCTTGATCTTGTCCTTGCTATCCACTTGATCTACCCCCTCCTTATGTCACCATTTTTTGGTGATGTGATCCAGGGTTTTGATTGGTGTGATCTTGCTTGTCTTTGATTTGGTTTAGCTGGGCTGCTGTTCTTGGTGTGTATGAACAAGGAAATGGCGTGGGGATGCCTCCCATGGCTGTGCTGATGGTTTTGTGTGCGTGGAGCTGTTGTTGTGGTGCTGAGAGCACACACCATGCAGTTTGGTGTGTGTGCTGCCTGTGTGCCTGTTGCACACCTTGTGGATATGCTCATATTTTGAAAGTTACTTTTATCAGATTACCTATTCCTTGGCTGGTGAAACTTGCCCCTCCTTGCTGTTTATTTGGCTTATGGATTGAAATTATGAAAGATATATTCTTTCATATTGGTGAAATTTCCCCCTTTTGAAAGATTACTCAATGATGATCTTGGAACAGTGCACTTCACTATCAAATCTGAGAGTATAATAATTTTAATCCTTAACTTTTCTTTCTTTTTAGTTTATATTTATTTTGCAGGTACCAGACTTGGAAATTCAAGACTTTAGTCTAGGTTTTCTTTTTCTTTGTAGAATAGTCATATGTAATATTTCTTTATTCTTTTGTAATTTTATTTTTATCCTTTTGTAATTTTATTTTTATCCTTTTGTAATAAAGATTGTACTATTATTCAATAAATATTCTTCTTTTGTTTCAAGTACTATTGTAAAGACCCTAATAAGTTACATTTGTAACTCATTTATTGAATAAGTTAATTTTTATTTTATTGATTAATTTCTTTAATTTAAAGTTTGAGTTATTAATTGTTAACTCTTGATTAAATCAAATTACCCAAACCCAATTCTAAATTCTTCTACCTTATAAATACAACATTCAAATTTAAATTCAAATTTCATTTCCCAAAACATACTAATCCACAAAGATCATATCAAAGTCTATAACAATCATCCTTCAAAACTATGCCTAATCTCAAAGCATGAAAGAAACATTGATCACTTTAGGTTTTTTATTTGGCAAAAAATTTACCCACATTTTTATAGATGAATGCATGCAATATCACAGATTCCTAAATCTACCCTTCATTGGTTCCTAAATGCTGGGATGTTACACGACCCCACTACCACGTCGCCTTCGTCTTCAAGCCAACGACTGACCTCGCGTTCCTCTCCTCGCCATTCTTGGTCTAATTCATTCGCGTTAATATGCTTAACTGCAAGCTTAATCCCCGCCCCAACCTTGCCTTCTTATTCTCCCCTCCCTCCTCTCCATTTCCCCTCAAGCCCCACGCCCTGAGAGACCTCAGGCTGCCCGTATTCGAGCTCACACCACCGTGGTTCCCGACAAACTCTAACGCCGATTCCGGCGAACACATACCCCCTTGCCCCTAGTTCACACTAGCTTGCTCCACAACCCCATACGCACCTGCTGATATTGCCCGTGTGCTCGCACGTGATCCAGAGGCTCGGCTCCGTCTCCAACCGTGAACCACCGATGCTGAGCCCTACTCCGGCGACGTATTCCGGTGAGTCCAGTGCTCTCCTTGACCTCTAATTCAAACAAACTTGCTCGTTGTTGTCTTGCGCACCTTCTGATGCATGCCAATTGTCCTCTTGTGCCCAGAGCATCACCCCCATTGTTGACTGAGATCTCCCAACGGTGGCCCCAACTCCGACGAGGGATCGCCGCCTCACCTGTGTGCCCCTCCCTCGCCCGTGACCGCCAGCACAACCACCTCGACCCCGTGACTCGGTAACTCCCCAGTTCCCCTCCCTTTACCCCCTAGTGCCGCCAGTACGCCGTCGCCAGACGCGCCAACGCCGCACTCGCCAGCAGCGCTGCCCATCTCTGGTCAGAGCACTCTGATCCATAGGATCTAGATCGAAAGGCCATGATAGATCCCTTAACCGAAGGGGTATCAATCCATCAGGGCCGCTCAGACTCACTTAAATCCAACGGCCTATGTAGCTAATCCGCGCGAAACAGTACCAACCAATAGGAACATGCCACGTGTGTGTGATTTAGAATTAAAATCCATATTTTGTTCTGTTAGATGTTTAAACTTGTAAAATCAATAACTTTTGATCTGTAATTCCAAAAATTACGAATTAGGTGCCTATGGATTCAGAAAAATGTGTAATTTGCACATGTTGCCTTATGTTAGTCTTTTGCTTCAGAACAATTAGAGTTTTAGGCAGAGACATGTTTAGGGCTATTTTGAGTATAAAAATTGTTCTAAAAATTATTTTTGAGTAAATCCTTTTGCAAATGGTTTTGTTTTGATCCCTATGACCATAAACACTAACATTAGAAATTAAAAATATATTTTTTTGACACTATAAATTATTCCTTTTAATAAAAGCTTTACTAACCAAAGAAAAATGATTTAAATGACTTAATTTCACTAACTTGGTTTCAAATGAAATTCCACTTTTATAAATGACCAATAGGTGTTTTGAAATGTTTAGAACCTTCTTAGAAACAATTTTTTCAATAAAATAACATTTTACATGCTTGCATGCATTTCTTTGTTTTGTTTTGTTATTTGGTGTGCTAGTTTTGAATGTGTTCTTTGCTTGATTGTGATGTAGTGAATTTTGAGGAGTGTGACAACTACAAGATCAAGGAGAGTACCTATATTTTCTACTAAAAAGGTAAGTGATATTTCATCTTATGTACTATTATTTTACCTATTGCATTAGTGTTATTTTTAGTAGGACTTGCATGATAGTTTCAAGTATATTGCTATGCTATGGAATCCTATAGATTATATCTTGGTAGTATTTCCCTAAGATAATAGACATCTTATGCTAGAATGCTTAGTCTTGCTATTAGAATTCGTGGGTGGAAATTCATATTATGTTGTTATGGAAAGTTATATACTTACATATTTTTGAGTAAGAAAAGAACTATTGTTAATGAAAAACCTAGGTGGAATGGGCTTGTATGGATTGTGTTGAGTGGTTACTCAGGTCCCATTTCTATGGTTACTCTGGTATCACACTTGTGGATGGCCACCCTGGAACAAAGAGATTTGAGATGTTTAGTGTTTAGAAGCTTCCAGTGCAACCACATGGCATATGGGCTCTGCCTTGACCAACTAAGTTGTGAGAACTCAGCCAGACGGATAGTGGGTGGTAGAATTGATAGGATGGAACGCGTCCGTGGTGGTCTGAGGGATTGCTTTAGAAAATTCTCGTCTCGATGCATGTCGAGCCTTGTGGGGAAAGTGCACCACCTCCGGAGAGGGTAAAACCTAAGTACTTAGCCGTGCCCCCGGTAATGGACATTTTGAGCATCAAAGACATTGAAATGACCAAGAATCTCCTCATCCCAATTTCTATAAGTTAAAAATTGTTGGGTGAACAAGGGTAGCACCTGGTGTGTATCCAATGTGCCATTGTTTGATGTAGTGTTTTGAAAAATAGAAAATATTTTACAAAGGATAGGGAAAACTTATTTTATGCAAAGGCCAGCCAAAACTCCACTTAGCCATATATTCTTGTAGATGTTAGATTCTCCATATCAATGTGTTATCACTTGCCAATACAATTCAAATGTATTGACCCTTGTGGCTATAACTTATCATGTTGTAGGTTTGTTTGATGTTAGTGAAGTGTGTTGAGTAGGGATTACAAGTCTACAACGAACATGATTGCCTGTGGCACATGAAGATGAATGACTCCATGCTTTTTAATTATATCTGCTGCTTTGTAATAAGATATCCATATGAGATATGTAAATTGTAATGAACTATTTTATTCCTGGATATGAGTTGTAATATATGTAGGGTTCGCAGCATAGAAAACAAAAAATTTCCTACAATGGGAACAACTATGTACCAAGACCTATCTACTAGATACAAACAACGGGCGGATGTATATCCATAGAGAACATACCCTTGAAGACCGAAAAAGCTTAATGAGTCAAACTCGTGGTTGATATAGACGATCTCTTGCCGATCTCAAGATCGAGAGGAAGTCCTTAGCACCGCAACTTAGCAGTGCATCCGTGCTTGCACACACGTTCGAGGCACCGAGCAACCTCCGCCTTCTCGCTCCAGCGATGCAGCGGAAGCACAACTATTTATTGCCGAATAGCCACCGGGAACATGTATCTCGCTTGTCCGAGACCATGGGGGATAAATACTAGAGGGGGAGAGAGATCCTTCACGAGGAGGTGTGCGTGAGAAGTGAGGAGGGGGTGCCTTTTATAGGAGAGGGGGAACCCAAGGGGGGTAGCCAGTGCATGGGGGCTGCCCCCTTGCCCTCCCCTCATTCATGTGGGTGGACACTCCACTCACAAAAATCCTTTCAATTCCCTCCACTCAAAATCCCACTCAAATTCCCATTAAATTTCCACCAAATTTAATGCAAACTCTCATTAAATAAAACTCATTTTATTTATTCAGAATTTTGTCAATTACTTTAATGAAAAACATTCACATATAACCCCTTGATAGTATTTCATTTCACATGCAAAAACACTTTCTGCAATTTCACCCAAAAACCTGTTTCGGTATCTAGTGAAATAAATTCCTGCGCTTGTTATTCTTTCCGGCATGAAACTTTTGCTCCAAATGGATGTCGGTGTCTCTAAAGTGTGCCACCCTACGGTTCACGAATAATGCATACATGATCGAGACTCTTCTCCGATCAATAATCAGAAGCGGGATCTGGCGACCCATACTGACTCCGACACATTCAACAATGACTTTCCTGTGATCGTCAGAACCTTTTATGCTAGTATCTCAAACCTTTTGTTTTGCAATATATTACATGTCCGAGATTCGATTATCGGTATCTCCATACCTTGTTTGATCTTGTTACTGACATGCACTCTTTTCTCATTCCCATGATATAACATTCTAGTGATCAAATCACTTGCTTGCAAGCTAACCAATGTGATATCACCGAGAGGGTCCAGAGCATACCTATCAGTCATTGGGATGAACAAATTCCACTCTCGGTCCATGGGACTCAACATAACACTTTAGTAGTTCCGAACCCATCTTTATAATCACCCAGTTACGGTGTGATGTTTGATGTTATCAACAAACTCTTCCGGTGTTAGTGATTGACAAGATTTCATGGTCTAAGGATTAGGATCACTTCGTAAGTTGTTATAGCAATATAAACTCAAAGACTTTGATCGTAATGCTATACTTCGGATGAATGGTCATCACATCATTACACTAATGTTGTGACCTCGTTATTAACAACATCCAATGTCCATGATCAGGAAACCTTGATCATCTTGTTAATCAACGAGCTTGTTTATGAGATAGGCATAACTAGGAACTTTCTATTTGTTTATTAAACACACATGTATTAATGTTTCCGTATTAATACAATTATAGCATGCAAAATAAACATCTATCATATACTTGGAATACACATAATAAACACTTTATTATTGCCTCTCGGTACATATTCCCTTCAGTCTCCCACTTGCACTAGAGACAATAATCTAGTTACATAGTGATGAATCTAACACCCATGGAGTTCTGGTGTTGATCATGTTTTGCTCTAGGGAGAGTTAGTCAACGGATCTGCTACATTGAGATCCGTATGTACTTTACAAATATTTATATCTCCATCCTTGACATGTTCACGGATGGAGTGAAACCGGCGCTTAATATGCTTGCAATACTTGTGAGACCTTGGTTGTTTGGCATTGGCAATGGCACCATTGTTGTCACAATAGATCACCATTGGGTCCAACGCGCTTGCAACCACACCTCGTTCGGATATGAACTCCTTCATCCAAACTACTTCCTGAGCCGCTTCCGAACTAGCAACATATTCGTCCTCTGTTCTTGATCCCGCCACCACGGGTTGTTTGGAACTCCTCCAACTAACCGCTTCGCCACTCATGAGAAATACGTATCCGGATAGAGACTTAGAGTCATCCGGATTGGTGTCAAAGCTAGCGTCGACATAACACTTAGCGAAGAGCTCTTCTTCACTTCCGTACACAAGAAACATATCCTTAGTTCTTCGCAAGTACTTAAGGATATTCTTGACCGCTATCCAGTGTTCCGAACCTGAATCCGATTGGTACCTACTAGTAAAACTAATAGCATGTGCCACATCCGGTCTTGTACATAGCATGGTGTACATTATAGAGCCTGTGGCTGAAGCATAGGGGACTTTGTCCATTATCTCTCTTTCTTCCGCCGTAGCTGGACTTTGAGTCTTACTCAATGTCTTTCCTTGCAACATAGGTAAGAACCCCTTCTTACTTTCGTCCATTTTAAAATTCTTTAAAATTTTATCAAGGTATGTACTTTGCGATAGCCCCATTAGGCTCCTAGATCTATCTCTACAGATCTTTATGCCTAATATGTATGATGCTTCACCTAGGTCCTTCATTGAAAATTTGCTGTTTAGATAACTTTTAACACTGTTTAAAAGATCTATATCATTTCCGATCAATAATATGTCATGCACATATAATATCAGAAATGCCACATTGCTCCCACTCACTTTCTTGTAAATACAAGGTTCTCCATAAGTTTGGACAAATCCAAACTCTTTGATCACCTCATCAAAGCGGAGATTCCAACTTCGTGATGCTTGCTTCAGTACATAGATGGATCGCTAAAGCTTGCACACCTTGTTAGCATCCTTAGGATCGACAAAACCCTTTGGTTGTATCATATACAACTCTTCTTCAATATTACCATTGAGGAACACGGTTTTGACATCCATCTGCCATATCTCATAATCAAAATATGCAGCAATTGCTAACATAATCCTAACTGATTTAGCATCACTACGGGAGAGAATGTCTCATCGTAGTCAACTCATTGAATTTGTCGAAACCCCTTTGCGACAAGTAGAGCTTTATAGACGGTCACATTACCATCAGCATCAGTTTTCCTTTTGAAAATCCATTTATTCTCCACGGCCTTCCGGTTGTGAGGTAAGTCCACCAAGTTCCAAACTTGATTTTCATACATGGATTCCATCTCGGATTTCATGGCTTCTAACCATTTGTTGGAATTCGGGCTCATCATCGCTTCTTCATACATCGCAGGATCATCAATTTCATCAACCATGAAATTCATAACAGGGTTTTCGTATATCTTGGGAGCTGCACGCGTCCCGCTAGACCTGCGAGGTTCGGTAGTACTCTCTTTCGGACTTTCATGATCATTATCATTATTTCCCTCTTCAACTGGTGAAGCCAACTCTGGAACGACTTACGGTGTTGCGCTACTCGCCATACTTTGAAGAGAAGGTTCAATAACCTCTTCAAGTTCTACCTTCCGACTACTCACACCTTTCGCGAGAAACTCTTTCTCTAGAAAGGATCCATTCTTGGCAACAAAAAACTTGCCCTCGGATCTGTGATAGAAGGAATACCCAATTGTTTCCTTAGGGTATCCTATGAAGACACATTTTTCCGCTTTGGGTTCGAGTTTATCCGGTTGAAGTTTCTTCACATAAACATCACATCCCCAAACTTTAAGAAATGACAGCTTAGGTTTGTTTCCAAACCACAATTCATACGGTGTCTTTTCAACAGATTTAGATGGTGCCCAATTTAAAGTTAATGCAGAAGTTTCTAGTGCATAACCCCAAAATGACAATGTCAAGTCCGTCAGAGACATCATAGATCGAACCATATCCAATAAAGTACGACTACGACTTTCCGACACACCATTTCGCTATGGTGTTCCGGAAGGTGTGAGTTGTGAAACAATTCCACACTCTTTCATATGAGTGATAAACTCTTAACTTAGATACTCTCCTCCACGGTCGGACCGTTGAAATTTGATCTTTCTATTACGATGATTTTCCACTTCATTCTCAAAATTCCTTGAACTTTTCAAAGGTTCCAGACTTGTGTTTCATCAAGTAGATATAACTGTATCTACTCAAATCATCCGTGAAAGTAACAAAATAACAATATCCACCTCGCGTCGACACACTCATTGGAGCACATACATCAAAGTGTATGATTTCCAATAAATCTATCGCCCGTTCCATTGAACCGGAAAACGGCGTTCTAGTCATCTTGCCCATAAGGCATGGCTGACATGTATCAAATGATTCAAAATCTAGTGATTCCAAAAGTCCAACCGAATGGAGCTTCTTCATGCGTTTAACACCAATATGACCTAGACGGCAGTGCCACATATATGCGGATATATCATCATTAAGTTTAATCCTTTTAGCATCAACATTATGAATATGTGTAACACTATTATCAAGATCCAACAGAAATAAACCATTCATCATCGATGCATGACCATAAAAGATTTCATTCATATAAATAGAACAACCATTGTTCTCGGATTTAAATGAATAACCACTTCGCATCAAACACGATCCAGATACAATTTTCATGCTCAGTGCATGCACTAGATAACAATTATTTAAGTTAATTACTAATCACGATGGTAAGTGGAGAGGTAGCGTTCCGATGGCGATCACATCAACACTTGATCCATTGCCGACACGCATCTTGACCTCACCCCTTGCTAGCGGTCGCTTGTTCTGCATCCCCTGATTCGAGTTACAAATATTAGCAACTAAACCGGTATCAAATACCCAGGTGCTACTACGAGTACTAGTCAAGTACACATCAATACATGTATATCATATATACCTTTCTTTGCCTTGCCGACCTTCTTGTCTGCCAAATACTTGGGGCAGTTGCACTTCCAATGGCCAGTCCCCTTACAATAATAGCACTCGGTATCAGACGTAGGTCCAACTCAAGGTTTCTTTTCAGGCACGGCAACCGGCTTGCCGCCCTTACTGCCCTTCCGTTTTCTCTTCTTGTCTTTCTTGAAACTAGTGTTCTTATTGATCATCAACACTTGATGTTCTTTCTTGATCTCCACTTCTGCAGTTTTAAGCATTGACAGAAGCTCGGGGAGAGACTTCTTCATGCCTTGCATATTATAGTTCATCACGAAGCTCTTATAGCTAGGTGGCAGAGACTGCAGAACATGATGGATGCCTAAGTCAATGGGAATCGATATTCCCAAGGACACAAGCTTATCGGCGTAACCCGACATCTTGATTACATGCTCACTTACAGAGCTATGCTCTTCCATCATGTAGCTAAAGAACTTTTCTAAAGCATTGTAGACGAGTACGCCATGGAGGGTTCCTCACAGTGCGTGTTTAGAGACGTGGGGGAAGGCAGACGGTTGACGGGTACGAGGTAACATAGCTTACCCAGGTTCAGATCCCACAACGGTGGCGGAATCCTAATCCTGCTATAAAATCACTATAATGGCAATACGCCGAGTTATAGAGATAGGTTCTGTCACATCCAAAGATTTTCCAAATCTTGTAATGTGAAAAATAAATAAACAAAATAAATTATTGTTGAATTTTAGGGTGAAAAGAAACTTTTGTTTCTAAAAGGAAACTTAAAATCCCATCTTGAACAAACTTTGGATAGAGTTTGAATTCAACAAAATCCAAATCAAGAGAAATGCATTCCTCATAAATGCATCTGGAAATCTAAACACATGGAAAATAAATCCAAACCTTAAAACCCTAATGGAATAAAAATCATTTCCAAGTTATCTCCTAGCCTATGGATTTGATCCATATAAAAATTTATCATCAAACATTTCAAAATGATCAAGAATGTCAAATGGAAATATTATAAAACCATATAAATTGATTTCATTCAATTAGGAGCCATAAATAAAATCTTATGAATTTAATAAGAAAAGGAAATTAAATTTCCAAAGCTAATAAAGAACCTATATAAAATCCATAACAAATGGAGAGCAAATAATCCAAAAGATATTTAAAAGGATAAATAAATATCAAATAAGATTTTACAAATTGGAATCACCAAGTTTGGATCTTTAAAATAAAAGATATGGATTTTATAAGATGAAGAAAGAAATATTAAATAAGGAATATTTAAAGACCAAATTAAATCTTGGCCTAATCCATTAAGCAAATAGAATGAATGGAATCCAAATCCAAATAAAATAAAAGGAAAAATAATTTCCAAAATAAAATAAAATGGCATTAACCATTCTATCCCTATTTTAATAAAGACAAATCTCTAATAAGAATAAATATGTAATTCATGAGAAAATAGTATTCAGGAATTTACCCAAATGAAATAAAAGTTGTTTAATTAATTTAAATAAAATAAATCTTCCAAGTAAAATTTAGGGAATTAAAAATATATTTAATCCCATTGGAATTAAAACAAATACCCAATTCAAATGATTTATGAATCATATTAAATACTTTCCAAATAATTCTGAAAGGATTTGGAAAGTTTAAAGAATTTAAATGGTGTTTGAAAATATTATTAAATCTTATTTGATTTAAAACAAGGGCTTATTTGAATAATTAAAAGACCCAAAAAAAAAGTTTTAATTCAAAAATTGACTTCAGATTATATCACTAATCAATATTTAAACCTACACAAATTTTGGTTGAGTTGTGAATTCAAATGGATGTTTGAATTGACCAAACAAAATCAAAACAGAAAATCAAATTGGAAAAAGAAAAATAACAGGAGAAGAAAAAAAATGAAACGAGGCAACCCAACTGACCCAGCCCACTAAGCCCAACACAGCCCACTGCTTCTCCCCCGCAGAAAAACGATTCGCACCCACATTTAAACCCGCAAGGTCGCTGACCGATGGACCCCGCATTCTTCTCTCTCTCTCACTGCCAGACGACCCCACCGCCACGTATTCATCTTCCTCACCCGCTGACTCCGCCCCTCACCTCGCCGGCCGTTGCAGGCGATTAAATCCTTGCTTAATTCGCGTTAACCACGCCATTAAATGGCCCAGCGACCATGCCCTCTTATTCGCTAGCAACTCCTCTCCATTTCCCCCCAGTCGCCTCACCCTAGCGTGCCCCCAGGCTGTTGAATTTAGCCCTTCACAGCCACTGTCTCCGACGACTTCCCCGGCCGATTCCGGCAGCCCCTCGTCGCCCCTCGCCTCCTCGAGCACGCAGGTATGATCCCCATCAACCACCGCACCTCCCAGTGGCCTCACTTTGCTCGCGCTTGACCCCCAGCCTCGACAATGACCAAGACCACCGTCGCCACCGTCTGTTTCCTCTCCGGCGAAGCCTCGGGTAAGAACCAGACCGCCCCACCCTTTCTCTTTCACGCACGCATCTTCGCCATGTCCTTGCGCATCTAACCATACTCTCCTCTCCCTATGGCATGCACCGAAGCACCGTCCCCGTCGACAAGCAGAAGCTCCTGGCGCCACCCCTAACTCCGACGAGCGATTCCGACGATGCCGATCGCCCCCTGCTACCCGAAGACCACGTTTAGCTTCCCCACGCCACGGCAAACCTGGTGAGCCACACCTTTCTCTCCCTCGCTTCCTGTAACCGCCGCGATGCTGTAGCCAGACACGCCGCCGCCACCTGCCGCCGCCAGCGCCGCCCATCTCTGGCAAGTGTGCTGAGCGTCGTCCGATGTTGATCTGACGATTAGGATAGAATCTAACCCGAAGGGGGTATCGAGTGATATGAGCTGCGTGATTTAACTTAGATCCAACGGCTGTTGTGTGTCGATCCAACCGAAGCGGTACCAGCGAATAAGAACACGACACGTGGCCTCAGTCTGTTTTAAAAACCAGAAACTTTCCTATTAGATGTTCAATTTTGTAAGATTCATAACATCCAAAACACACGTCCAAATTTTTCAAATTTTATATCAATGGATTCAGCAAGACAAGCCCTAGCCAACCATGCACTTTGTTTAGTAAATTGCTTCTGTTAAATTGTATGTTTTTACAGAAACTTATGTATGCATGTTTAGGATATAAAAATTGTTCTAAAAAGATTTTGGGGATAAAATTTTGGGCAAATGGTTTGTTTTGAACCTACTGACCATGGGAATCAATTTGTGGTTTCAAAAATGTATTTGGTGAAGCAAAAGAATAAACTCTTGATTTAAACCATTTCTAGTCAAATAAAAAATAATGTTTATTTAGTAAAAATGCTTTTGGGAGAAAAATCTTTGCGAAATGTTTTGGAATAAACTCTCTGAACCAAACACCAAGTTTTATGATTTGAAAATGTATTTGGTCAACCCTATAAAGATTATTACTTTGCTAAAAGCATTTTCAACCACATGAAATAATGATTTGGTTTAAAAATGGTTTAGAGATAGAATCTTTTGCAAATGGATTTGCCACTTTATAAAATGACCAATAAGTGTTTTATAATGTTTATAACCTATTATAAACCAGTTTTGTAAATAAAAAAAGTTTGGCATGCTTGCATGCATTGTTTTGTTTCTATCATTTTATGTGATGAATTGCTTGAATGGTAGATTGAAATATTGTTTGCTTGATTGAATTGTAGTGACTTGAAGATTGTGATTGTTTCAAAGACAAGGAGTGAACTTATACCCTCTACCAAAAAGGCAAGTGATGCTTCACACTTTTGTCCCATTATTTTCACTATGCATTAGTGATATTTCTAAGTAGGACTTGCATGGAATTTTTGCTAAGTATAACCGATGCTATGGGAAATCCTAGTAGATGAAACCTTAGTAGAAATTTCCTAAGTTAAGATTCCTACTACTATCATGCTTAGATTAGCTAGTAGAAAACAAGGGTGGAATATATATTCATGTTATGGAAAAATTTCTAAGTCTGAGGACTTGTGTTTTGTTTAATAAAACAACTAAGTGAATGAATCACCTGGGTGGAATGGAAGGAATGGTTTGTGTTGAGTGGTTCACAAGGCCCATTTCTATGGTTTACCTTGTGTATCTCACTTGTGGATGGCCACCCAGGAACAAAGAGATTTGAGATGTCAAATGTTGAGAAGCTTCAAGTGCAGCCACTTGGCATTATGGGCTCTGCCTGGATCATATAGGTTGCAATAACTTAGCCAAATGGACAGTTGGTGGTAGGGGTATGATAGGTTGGAACGCGTCCATTCTGGTCTAAGGGAAGGCTTCTGAAAGATCTTGTCTTGGTGAAACCAAGTCTTGTGGGGAAAGTGCACCACCTCTGTAGAGTGAAAAATATAAGTACTTAGCCATGTCCCTGGTAAAGGACAATTTGAGCATCAAGACATGGAAGCTATCAAGAATCTCATCATCCCAATTTCTAAGTTAAAAACTTGTGGTTGAACAAGGGTTTAAGGTTCACCAATTTCTATTGGTGGTTCCTTGGGTGATTTTGTCAAAGCAAAAACTTAGTGTTTTCAAATGATAAGGAAAATATATTTTGAGCAATGCAAGCCTAAGCTCCACTTAGCCAAATGCAATTCAAATGTACTGACCCTTGTGGCTGTAACTTGTTATGTTGCAGGTTTTGTTTGATATTAGTGAAGTTTAATGATTAGGATTACAAGTCTACAACCAACATGTCTGCCTGTGGCACTTTGAAGATGAAGGACCCCATGCTATTGTTATATTCTGCTGCATTGTAATGAGATAGCCAAATGAGCTATGTAAGATGTAATAAATTATTTTATTCCTGGTTATAAAGTTGTATTATGACCTTTGTTTCTTGATATTACATCTTAACTGTGGATGATAGCTATTAATACAGGGACTAGCATTGTAAACACAGGGATCTCTACCTTATTAAAGGTTGGGAACCTTACAGGTTCGCTGTGCGAGGTGTGACTAGAAAGTCTGAGATTGTGTTGAGTTGTGTCTTAAAGGCTCCCATAGGCCCGACTTATATAGTCGCCAGGTCCTAGGGTTATAGGGAAAAGTCCTAGACGAACAGGTTACAGAGTCCTACACTGACTATAACTAGTCTATCTTGTCTTGTACTCCAAGGCTCCGGGCAGGCTGGTGACTCCACCATAGCCTTCCTTTATCTGGCAAGGGCCTCCCTTCTGGATCCATCTAACTGGGCCGCCCAGCAGGCCATGGGCCATGCTGCCAACTGTGGGCCACCCGGGTTGACCGGATAGGAGACATGCTATGAGGATACCCATATAGAATATCCTCAACAGTAACCCCCGGAGAACTCCGAGATCTTGCGCCGTCTTGCCTCTTCACGTTGAATGTCCGTCTAGATGGATGTTGGCAAATCCTCAAGCAATATCTTGTAGTCCTCCCAAAGAACCCTGCAAGGTTTTCTCCGTCTTCAACTTGTAAGTCAGAGAGTTGCTGGATCCGTCCATGCCGAAATCTTCCGATGTGATGGTTCACCTTCCTATGACAGCTAGGGCAATGTAGACATAGGTCAGCGATGCCTCGTAACTCACACATGCAGAGAACGCAATCATGTCCGTTTTTCCCGCGCGAGCTATACGAACCTTTGGCGGCGACGGTTGGTACGTGGCGAAATTTCCGCGCATGTCTCCGTACACGTCGTCTACGCGACAACCATTTGATCAAGCTACACGAATCTTGATGCCAGAGATTGTAAATAGTAACCACGGTGGAAAATTTACTTTTTCACCTCATTCTCCCCTGCATCTTTTTCTTCCTCAGGCAAGCGTCTCCTCGAGCTTTCCGCGCCTTGCACGAAAAACCCTAGCTCCCAATCTCACCAGTCACCTCCGAACGCAAATAATGGCCAGTAGCAGCTCCACTCCTTCCATGGCAGTGTCGGGCGAAGCCACGGCCAAGCCGGAGAGCTCCTTCGTCATGCCCCCAGAAGGCCTGGTCATCGCCATGTCCGCAGTGGCCGAGGCCACCGGCGGCAACCATAATCCAGTCGCGCTGGAGCTGCTGGAGGAGGAATTCGACTCCCACAAAGGTGATAGGCGCGGTTCCGATATTACGGACCGCGACATCAAAGAGTTGATTAACGAGGGCTACCTCCCCGCGACGGAGGGGCTCGCCTGGCGGGCGGTGCCGGTTGGCGAGGTCACACCTTCTCCCCAAGTCGGAGAAAAAGTGTACCTCAAAGCGCAACTGGTACGCGGCATCTCCCTGCCCATCTCTAACTTCTTCCTCGATGTCCTGAATCATTACCGAGTTCAGCCAGAAAACCTTTCCCCCAATAGAATCTTAGCGCTTAGCAATTACGCGGCGCTTTGGGAGGGTTATCTAGGGATTAAGCCTAAGCTAGATCTCTTCATATATTTCTTCACCGTCAAGAGCGAAGCCGGAGCCAGCAAGGACAAACTTAGAAATTGTGGCACTATTAGCTTCAAGATCCGGCCTGGCCGGCGCTTCCCCGACATCGTCGGCCACGAGTCCTGCAAGAACTGATAGCGTACTTACTTCTACGGCCCAGATATCCCTCTGGCCAACCGAGAAGTAACGTACCCGAACTTCGTCGATGGAGTCGCCGCCGAAGCCCCGACATGGAGATCCCAGGCCTCCCTTCCCTCTGACATCGACGCTTCCCGTGCTATAAGGCGGATAGAGTGGTTCGTAGATACGGGTTTGACCGGATTGTTCTTAGCAATGTGCTGGTTCATTAGGCGGATCCAGCATATGCAGCACCGCTCGAAGATGATGCACGAGTATTCCAACGATATAAGGGACAGCCTCCGCATCTCTGAGAACAACTACTCGAGCGACTCCATCAAGCTTCGCCTCAAGGACATCGTCAAGGTGAAGGATAGGAAGTGTGGCTTCACCATCACCTACGACATGTTCGTAGTGAGCAAGTGCCCAAAGGTACCTGTTTATTTTCCGTGTATGACGTTTACTCTAGTTCTTCCGTCTTAACCTTTTCCATATCATCTAACACGGTGACCATTCACTTAACAGCTTAGTGATCTAGATGAGGATAGCATGGATGTACAAATCTATGATCCAAAGACGAAGGAAGTCACGGTCGTGTCCGACGACGATGTTCCATTGTCGCGAAAGCATAAGAGCTCCACCTCTGACGCTGGTGACGGAGGCAAGAAGAAGAAAGCAGAGGGTGGAGCCTCCAAGAAGACTACCGCCGCCCTAGAGGCGGATAAAAGAAAGAATACCGGGATCCCTTTTGACAAAGGACCCCCTCTCGTGTAATCTTCCTTTTCTCCGACATTGTCCATTTTGCACGTTTCAGGAAGAAAGCCACAACTATCTTGAAGAAGACCTCCAAAACTTTGGGGGCTTCTAGAACCATAAAGTATATGCTGCATCGCGAACCATCTCCTGCCATTGCCCTTGTCACTCCCATCGTCCAACCCTCGTCTGCTCCGACAAGCTCCAAAGCTAAGGAAGCATATGTCCCTTCCACCATGGAAATGGACTCAGGCGCCTCCACAGAGCTTGCTATTATCGGCGAACAGGCGACGCAGGAGAGTGCCGCAAACCAAATGGCTAAAGCTTCGGCTAAGGATGCCATGGATAGTGGTAAGGCGGTGGTGGAAGGTGGTACTTCTTCCGAAGGCGGTGCCCTCGCCCCCAAGAAAACCATAGAGTTCCCGAAGATAGTCTACCTAGCACTTACGCCAGGTAGCACTTCTCTGGTTCCTGGCGCGGCGCCGACATCTCCGACGTGCGGTCTCGAGGAGCTTCTCCGGCAAGCAGAGATCTTGTATGGAAACAGTGTATCCTTCGGCAAGCTGCTGGCTGAGAGTGCTACCAATCTCAAGATCATTGCACTTGTAAGTTTTATTTTACTTTTGCATTTCATATAAGTATCCCACTGTATCCCCCGAGGATTTAGACGGAAAACCATAGGTCTTTGCGTCTAGATGCTCTAAGAGTGACTAAGCTAGAAAACTTCTCACTATAGCCCCCAAGCATGTAGTTTGAATGAATTATTCCGACTAGATGCTTTAATAGTAGCATACGCAGTGTTTATAAATTTCAATACTGTACCCCCCAAGCTTCTAGTTGTAACCTAATTAGTTCCGACTAGATGCTTAAAGAGAAGCTAAGCATATGTCTAAGTTAAAAAAAATTATACTGTAGTCCCCAAGCTTCTAATCGAAAACTGAAGTAGTTCCTACTAGATGCTTAAAGAAAGACTAAGCATATTGCTAAGTTAAAAAACTCTCGCTGTAGCCCCCTAGCGTCTAGGTGGAAATTTTCCGACTAGAGGCTCCAAGTAGACCAAACAACGATTAACTTCCTGATTTCCATCGAATGAGAATGGTCGGAGAGGCATGGCCAACGACAAGTACCAGAAGATGCGCGCAAACTTGCAAGCTGAAAAGGGTAAAACTGCCTTCTTGAAGGAATAGATCACCAAGAGCAAGCGTCTGTTTTCCTTTCTTTTTCGCATTCCGACTTGGTTTTGCGCCCACATCCTCCGAGTACTCACTTTGTACTGTTATTTCTCCGACTTGCAGAAACCATTTCCAAGGCGAAGGATATTGTTGAGAAATCCAAGCATATTCAATAGCTGGATAGAGAAAACAAGATCCTCAAGCAGGAGAGGAAGGACATGCTGAAAATGCATGAAGACTCGATGAAAGCCCTGCAGGACTCCACCAATGAGGAGATGAACCGCTTGAAGGAGGAGATCGCGGTCTTGAAGGAGCAGAAAAAAGCTGCTGATGAGCAAAATCAACGCCATCACGAGGCGTACAAGCTCCTCCAACAAGAATGGTACTCCATGGCGGAGACTCTCTGGCAGGATGAGGCCAGCATCTTCAGTAAGTGATTCTCCGTCTTGGATTTCTATAGTCTAGATACTCTGAATTTTTGAACTCATGCGCTCCTTTGTCGGAAATTTGCAGCTCCTATGGGTTTAACCCGGTCGCCTCCTGCGCCAAAGGAATGCATGATCCTTGCCGGCAACTTTATCAACACCGCCATCGCGCAGACCAAAGAGATTGCCAAGCCCCTCCAGATTAACATCAAGGCAATGGACTCTGTGACGAAGTTCTCGGAGATCCTGTGCCAAGCCCCCAAGCGTATATCAAGCTAGAAAGCTTCTTGTGCATGGGCCAGCGCCAGGATGGCATTGTCCATGGTGAAGGCACACTACGAGAATGCCGACATCGACACGGTAACCTCCGGTATCCCTGACGTAGACGATGAAGGCCAAAAGATAAACCATGAATCTATCTTGGCGTCTCTCGCGGGTTATGACACCAGAGTTGCCGAGTTGGTCGATGTCAATGTCTTTGTGCCCACAAAAACCATTGAAGACAAAAGCCAAAGCTCCTCCGAGTCCCTCAACACTGCCGACTTCGAGGGTTGTGACTCTCCTGCGGCTGATGATGTTGCTTCCAAGTCGCCTGCGCCAGAGGAATGAAAACAATTTGTAATATTCGTTTCCTCTGGGATGTGTTATGCAGAAAAAAAACTATGTATTCACTTAAGGCGGAAAACAATGATGTATGTCCTACTACTTAAGAACTAGTTCCAGCATGTATATATTTTTAAGCAAGTGCTGGCTTATCCATTACTTTGGTTTTTATGCTTGACCTATCGTGAGTCAGAAAACTCGTTGTCGGAACCATGCGCTCAGGCGATGATGCCCAATGGCACCGTTAATAACCTAAGCACAAAATCACCGACAATAAGTGCCAAAAGTCACTACTCTAGAATCCACATAGAAACAACAAAGAACGTGTAGACCATAAAACTTAAGCTAACGCCCGTAGGCAGAATTTTCACAAGTGCAATTGCAGAACTTGTGCATAAAGGTTTTATATGATCCGAAAATGAACACTAAAGGTGGTAAAAGACTCAAAAATATGAGTGAACCAGAGAGCTTTATTTCATTGATCATATAAGAGATACACAATAGATAAAAAATGCTAAGTGTAGAAAGGACGTAGCTGTGCTATGTTCCATGGCCGATCAAGCTCCGGGTAGTCATCATCCGGGTCATGTCGCTTACGCTTATGATCCTCGTTGGGTCTATCCTTCAGTTCACGATTGTCAACGAGGTAGTAAGACCCATTGAGTAGCGCCTTGCTTATGATGAACGGTCCTTCCCATGGCGGGGATAATTTGTGTGACTTCTTCTGCTTAAGTCGGAGCACCATATCCCCCTCTTTAAACGAGCGATGCTTAACGCGGCGACTATGGTAGCTACGTAGCTTCTGCTGGTAGATGGCGGATGTTTGGCATGCCAAAACATGCTCCTCCTCGAGAAGGTCCACATCTAGGCATCTAGATTCTTCAACGTCATCTTCGTCGTAGGCGGCAACTCTTGGTGCATCGTGAAGGATGTCGGAAGGTAGGATGGCTTCTGCTCCATATACCATGAAATAAGGGGTGTAGCCGGTGGATCTGTTGGGTGTAGTTCATAAACTCCACAACACAGATGGCAATTCTTCTGCCCAGGCTCCAGCTGCTCTATGTAGCGGTACCTCAAGACGTGGCTTGATTCCCTGCAGAATTAATGCATTGGCTCGCTCAACCTGACCATTGGATTGTGGGTGTGCCATAGATGCAAGGTCAAGTCGGATGCCTTTCTCCCAACAATAAGCCTCCACTTCTCCGAGTGACAAGTTGCTGCCATTGTCGATGATAATGCTATGTGGGAGACCAAATCTCACCACTAGATCCCGAACAAACCTAAGGGAAGTTGCCCCATCAAGCTTTCTAATGGGTTTAGCTTCTATCGATTTAGTGAATTTATCAACTTCTACTAGCATATGCATAAATCCACATGGTGCCGTTTTTAACGGTCCCACCATGTCTAGCCCCGAGACTCCAAACGGCCAAGTTATTGGTATTGTTCGCAATTCTTCAGCAGGAACATGTGGTTGTCGGGCATAATACTAGCATCCCATGCATGTCTCAACCAGATTGTCGGCGTCAGACTTTGCGGTCAGCCAGTAGAATCCTTGCCGGAAGGCTTTCGTGACCAAAGATCAGGGAGCGGCGTGATGCCCGCAATCTCCAAGATGGATTTCGCGTAGGATTTCAATACCTTCTTGCTGGGAAACACACTTAAGGTATACACCAGTACGGCTTCTTTTGTAGAGCTGTCCATTGATTATGGTATAGCCCTTCGCTCGACGTACTATTTGCCGTCTTTCGACTTCGTTGTCGGGCGAAGTTCCGTGTTCCAGAAATTCCATGAATGGTTTTGTCCAAGCCGGAGGGACCTTTGCCACCATGTGGACGAAAGAGTCAACTCTATCCGGGTTGTAGATGTCTGCTCCCTTCACGGATGGTGTCCGCAGATGCTCCAAGAAAACTCCAGGCGGAATTCATTTGCACCCTGATGCAAGTTTAGACAGCAGATCAGCCGCCTTGTTTTGCTCCCTAGGTACATACTTGACCTCGTAGCCCAAGAAGCACTTGGCTATCTCGTCCACTTCGTCTCGATATCTCGTCCACTTCGTCTCGATGTGCATTCCAGGTGCCAGCCACCTGCTGGGCAACCAAGTCGGAATCTCCACAGCAAACTATGCGCTTGATGCCAATATCCTTGACTACGTGTAATCCGTGAATGAGTGCTTCATACTCTGCCATGTTGTTCGTAGCCTCGAAGTGGATCTGCAGAACGTAGTGTAGCTTGTCCCCAGTTGGTGACTATAGCAGTACACCAGCCCCCGAGCCGTTTAGCAGCTTTGATCCGTCAAAGTGCAATACCCAGTATTCTGGTTCCGGCAATGGGGCAGCATCTGGCATCTCCGTCCAATCTGCGATAAAATCTGCCAAGGCTTGTGACATGATTGCATCGCGTCTCTTGTAGGTGATCTCGAAGGCGGCAAGCACAATGCCCCACTTCATGACCCTTCCTTTGGCGTCGGTGTTGTTGATGATGTCGGACACTGGAGCCTTGCTCACAACTGTGATAGGGTGCTCCTGGAAGTAGTGCCTTAGCTTCCGAGAAGCAAGGAATACTCCATAAGCTATCTTCTGGTAGTGCGGGTAACGTTGCTTGGATTCCATCAAAACCTCACTTACATAGTAAACTGGTCGTTGAACTCCGTACTCATAGCCTGGTTCTTTCCTCTCTAACACGACGACGACGCTGATTACCCGGTTGGTGGCCGCCATGTAAATTAACATGGGCTCTCCAGGCTCGGGTGCTGCAAGGATAGGCGCTGAGGAAAGTGTCTCCTTGAGCTGCTTCAATGCTGCATCTACTTCGTCCGTCCATGTGAATTTGTCCGCCTACTTCAACAGCTTGTATAGCGGCAGAGCCTTCTCTCCAAGTTGGCTGACGAACCGACTAACTGCTGCAACACAACCTGTTAGTCGTTGTATGTCCTTTAGGCATGTCGGACGTTTTATGTTTAAGATGTCCTTGATTTTCTCCGGGTTGACTTCGATTCCACGCTGGGAGACGATGAAGCCCAACAATTTGTCGGTTGGAACCCTGAAGACGCACTTCTTAGGGTTAAGCATCATGTTGTATTTCCGGAGATTATGTCATTTGATTTTTTAGACATCACCGCTATATCGTCCACATAGGCATGAGCGTTCCGACCAATTTGATCGTGTAGGCAACGTTGCATTGTCCGCTGGTACGTAGCACCTACGTTTTTCAGCCCAAAGGGCATCGTGACATAGCAAAACGTGTCGTAGGGTGTAGTGAACGAAGTGTCCAATTGGTACAACTTCCTCATCTTGATCTGGTGGTATCCTGAGTATGCATCGAGAAAATACAAAAGTTTCGAGCCAGCCGTCGAGTCAATTACTTGGTCAATGCGAGGCAGAGCAAATGGATCTTTGGGACATGCTTTGTTCAAGCCGGTGTAATCAATGCACATTCTTAATTCTTTGGTTCCATTTTTGGGGACAAGTACAGGATTGGCCACCCATCGGGTGTGAAGGACTTCTCGGATAAAACTAGCCTTAAGTAACCTAGCTATCTCTTTGCCAATGGCACGTCTCTTCTCATCTCGAAAGTGTCGTAGAGGTTGCTTCACTGGTTTGCATTTTGGATCAATATTCAAGCTGTGCTCGACAAGTTCCCTAGGTACACCTTTCATGTCGGCAGATTGCCAGGCAAAGATGTCCCTATTCTCACGGAGGAACTCAACGAGCGCGCTTTCCTATTTGGGATCCAGGTTCGTCCCAATGGCGGTGGTCTTGGAGGCATCACCTAGCACAAGTTCCACCGACTTGGTTTCGATGGAGGCCTTGAATGAAGGGGCGGAATCAGAAATCTGTTTCTTCGATGCGGGCATCTCTGAGGCATCGACCTTGGTCTGGATCTCCTTGAATTCGTTGTTGTAGAGGACAACTTCCGTGTAGGCTGCTTCTCCATTTTCGCAGTCCCTAGCTTTTGCAAAGCTTCCGGATACGGTAATGACACTGTTTGGTCTGGGTATCTTGAGTTTATTGTAGACGAAGCATGGCTTGGCCATGAAGGTGTGGAATATGTCGCGGCCGAATATGATGTGGTACACGCTCTTGAAGGGGACCACCTCAAAGGTCATGCGCTCTTGGCGGTAATTATTAGCATCACCAAAGGCGACCTGAAGTGTGATGCATCCAAGGGACCGAGCCTCCCGACCAGGAACTACGCCGTGGAAGATGGTGTTGGTCCGCCTTATATTTTCCTCCGTCAAGTTCATCTTCTACAGTGTATCCAGGTACATGATGTTGATGCTGCTTCCACTATCCACCATACACATGGTGAACTCATTGCCGTCAATCAGGGGTTTGATGACCATGGCGTATTGGTTCTCCGTAGGGATGAGGTCTGGGTGATCCTTCCTGTCCCAAGTAATTGGAACCTCCGACCAGCGCAGGTACTGGGGAACTGGGGGTAAAGTAGCCATCAGGATCCTCATGGAGGTCTTCTGTTGTCGGACAGTGGGGGTGCCAAGGAAAGTGTGGACTGCCACCTTCTTCTCGAAGGGTTTCTTGCCTTTGCCGTCGCTCTTGGCGGCATGCTTGGGGTCAACATCCTCGTCCATGTCACTTGAATCCTTGGACTCCTCCTCCTTCTTCTTCCCCTTGCCCTTTCCTCGCGGTCTGTTCTTCCGACTTTTCTTGTATCCGGACTCCGGTCCTCCTTGAGGTCATTGACGAACTTGCAGTGTCGATTAGTGTGAGTGGCTTTACCGTTGGCATCGAGGTATACGAGGCACGGCATATCGCGGTACTCCTCGTAGGTTTGGGGAATGTGGAGCGTTGCCGAGGTAGTTTCACTTCCTCGCTGCTGCCCACGACAAGCTCCCCGCCCTCGGCCATGTTGTCCGCCATCACCTCGTCCTTCAAAGGTCATGGCGACCATGTCAGGAGTTTGCTTTTCTTCTGGTGCGGTTTTCCACTTGGTTCTACTGTTCGTCCAAGCTTGAGTTGGAACGGCCGTTGCCGGCAGAGAGCCGCGAGCATCGTCATCGGCAGCTGCGAACTCACTAGCCAACTAAATCATCTGGTTCAAGTCAAGATGGTGATTGTCCTGCAAGCGCTTCAGCTTGTGTCGGAGCAACGTGCCCCTTTCCAACCCATCAATGAAGGCGGCCATGGTGGTCTGAGCGTGCACTCCTGCGCAGGAATTTTTCATATCTATCCAACGAGAGAGGTAGGCACGAGATGTCTCGTCTTTCTCTTGCACGCACCGTTGTAGATCGCCAATAGTGCAGGGATGCTTATACGTACCCTCGAAGTTCTTGGTGAATCCTTCTTGCATGTCCAATCAATTGCAGATGGATTTATCTGGCAAGTCATCAATCCATTGACGGTCCGTGCCCGCCAACATCAATGGGAGGTACTTGACAGCAACGTTGGGGTTACCCCCGACGATCTCCACTGCGTTGCCATAGTCCTGCAACCAAGTAGCTGGCTTGGTGGTGCCGTCATAGGGCTTGAAGGTCTTGTCAATCCGGAAACCCGTGGGGTAAGTTGCGGACCGTATCACTGGTCCAAAGCAACGTGGTCCCATGTATGGTCCTTCCCGGGAGGCGTGGATCTTATCTATCCGCGAACATGCTTCGTATGGCTCCGGGCTTCTTTTCTTCTTGTCAACAGGGGATGGGCTACGTGATCGACGCGGGCCCCGTCCACCATGGTGACTGCTAGGTGGCGACGGAGGCGGAGGTGGCGGTGGGTTAGCCTTCTTGCTGTTACCCTCCTGCGGCGCCTCACGCTTGTCGCGGTTGCTTGTCGGACGCGGAGGGTCATGGCATGACCTACTCTTATGTCTTTGGGTGCGCTCTCCGTCATGACGGGTCTGCTCCGCGTTGTCGCGGATGACGATGCCGCTCTGCCTAGGTAGGGGCATATCCGTACGACGGTGAGCCTTGGGGTATTCGCGATGTCGGGGAGAGCGGGGCGATGGTGATGGGCGACGAGGTTGGGCTTTTCCTCCATTGTCGGAGGATATGGGGATAGCATCCTTCCTGTTGCGCGCATCCCTCCATCTTCGTTCTGATGAACCCATCTGAGATCCGACATCAAGAGGAGATCTGTCCCTTGGCGGCTTATGCTGGCTAGACTTGCAAAACACTGGGTCAGACTCAAGCCTCTGAGTGGTGGCCTTTTCCTACTGTTTCACCGCCTTTGCCACTAGGTCATAGACATGTTCCACTGCCTCAGCCGATCGATCCTGCTCTAGAAGGATCTTGGCGACGACGAGGTTGAGGATATGAGTGGGCATCACCTGCCTGCCTTCACTGACAATGTATGGCTTGGCCTGTGCCGGCTTCGGGGGAGCCCATCCTAGGTTTCACTATACACCAGGATCGTTGATGACGCGAGCCGGGGCTTTCTTGGCCTTCTGCTGCTGCAGCAGAGTCTTGTACTCGGCCTCCATTTCTCTAGCTTTCTCTATGGACTTCTGCACGTTGACCAGATCACGATCTAGTTTAGCGTCTTGTTCCGCGATGGCCTGTGCCTCCTCTAGCAGCTGCTGGCGCTTCTCGTCAAGCTGTGTCACGTTTCGGATATGAGCTACGTCAGTGGCTCAACGAGGAGGTTACCGTACATCACTCTATCGGCTGGAGTAACTTGGGCAACGGCAGACGTAGATGTTGGATGCGGTAAGTTTGCGGTGTTGTTGTTGCTCGGTCTAGTGCCGAGTTCCTGCGGCTGCTGCACTGGGTTAGGCGGAGAGGGCATGTTCTTCGCGCGATCATTGTCGGCAGCGAGAGGTCCCTTCCCCTTGTCCAGTGCTGTAGACGGAGCTCTTCCGGGTTGATCTTCATCCATCGCCGTCCCAATGGTGACGAACACTTCTCGGGACGTGACGACGTTGTTGGCCTGCTCATCGCGCCGGTAATCTTCCTCCATCTCCTGCCTGGCAGAGTCTAGATCCTTCGGGCTGAAATCTATCTCCTCTGAATCTGCACTGAAGTTGGCATAGAGCGCGTCAATCACAGAGTCGGAGGGTGCCGGGGCTTCATCGATGACAGGGGGTGGAGGTGCAATGGGTGCGACGATGACGGGAGGTGGTGGCGCTGCTGCGGTGATGGCGGCCAGAGGTGGTGGAGGCGGTTGGTGAGGCGGCGGCGCTCCGCCAATGAGCTCAAGATCCGCCTGAGCTACCCCGTCGGCCTCCGCATAGCCGTTGACGGTGTACACCATACTTTCGAAGTTGAGACGCCCTGAAGCTTGCTGCCACCTTAGAGAATGCCAGAGAAGCGTTCCCTGATCCATTCCTTCCACAAAGTGATACATATCATCATCATTGGGGTAGTGTGCTAGGTCGGATCGTATACGGAGCCACCTGTCAAGGTAATCACGAGGGTTTTCGCCCTCTCTCTGAACGCAACGCGCTAGATCAAAGACGGTAACCACACCGACGAACTTGGATCTCTGCTGTCCAGACGCACGGACGTAGCCGGCGGACTTGCAGTGATCTTCCATCGTTATATCCTGCACAGGGGCGGTTTGGGTGGGCCTTGAATTTTTCCGATCTTTGCCGGCAAACTCTGAGGAGAGATCCGACATCGATCCTTCTGCGAATGTATCCAGCCCGTAGGCGGTCCGTGCGGGTCTTGATGCTCCTCCGACTCCTAGGGAACTAGTGACTAAGTCGGTTTCGCCAATGAAAAGGTGGATGTCTCTGATAGGAACGATCGAACACCACATGTGGATGTCTCGCCGGGATCCAGAACTCGTCGGGAGGGACGATCGGAACGTTGCCGGAGAAGAGAACGCGACCAATGGCTACGGTTTCGCCGATTCCAGCGAAGTCCTTGGTCCTCGCCCGCTGAAGAGCTCGAAGCGCCTCTTGCCCCACAGTGGCCGCGAACTATCGTGGTATTGCCGACGAGTACACCATGGAGGGGTCCTCACAGTACGTTTTTAGAGACGTGGGGGAAGGCGGGCGGTTGACGAGTACGAGGTAACACAGCTTACCCAAGTTCAGATCCCACAATCGTGGCGGAATCCTACTCCTGCTATAAATCACTATAATGGCAATACGCCAAGTTACAGAGATAGGTTCGATGTGCGAGGTGTGACTAGAAAGTCTGAGATTGTGTTGAATTGTGTCTTAAAGGCTCCCATAGGCCCGACTTATATAGTAGCCAGGTCCTAGGGTTACAGGGAAAAGTCCTAGCCGTACAGCTTACAGAGTCCTACAATGACTATAACTAGTCTAGCTTGTCTTGTACTCCAAGGCTTTGGGTACGCTGGTGACTCCACCGTAGCCTTCCTTTATCCGGCATGGGCCTCCCTTCTGGATCCATCTAACTGGGCCGCCCAGCAGGCCATGGGCCATGCTACCAACTGTGGGCCACCCGGGTTATCCGGATAAGAGACATGCTATGAGGATACCCATATAGCATATCCCCAACAACTCACCCATTGTATCAAATGCATTGCCGTTTTCGAAACGCTTTTGAAGTTCTGGCTCTAGACCATACAATATTCCACAATGAACTAAGTTGTGGTCCTCCTGACGAGTTTGATAGACATTCTTCTCCTCATCAGGGGCATCATCGAACGGTGGGGGCCTAGCGGCGCTTCTAGCACATATTGCTTTTGTGCATCAAAGAGAAGAATCATCAAATTCATGCCCCATTCGATAAAGTTGCTACCGTTCATTGCAAGTTTCTCTTTCTCCATGAACACATTGAAATTAAAAGCAGGTGGTGCCATCTACAACCGAATTTGTAAAGTTTAGACTAAGTTTATGATAGATTTAGTTCAACTAATCCACATTATGAATGAACTCCCACTAAAAAACGACATCCCTCGTGCCTTTTTGGCGATTACATGAACTAAATCCACTACACCAAGTCCGATCATCACGTGAGTTGGTGTATCTTCAAAGGCGAGCATCAAATAGACATCATATCTACCATATGACTCATGATTAAACTTTCGGTCCATGTTCCGAGGCCATGTCTGTACATGCTAGGCTCGCCAAGTAAGAACCTTAGTATTTGGGTGTGTAATTGTCTTACACCCGAAATAAGGTCGTGGATCCAAGAACACCCGATCATCACGTGATGTCTTGGAGGAACAAAACATAATCGGTGCATACTTAAGGAAGAACACATTCTTATATTGATATTTAAACGAGGGATCGTCTTATTATGCTAATAAAATGCCAAACAAGCAATATAAGATGCAATCAAAGATCACATGTTTATAAGTGAAATGATATGGTTCCCGCATATGATATCCATCATGTGCACCGTGGTATGATCACTATCATACCTCTATGTGCAAGGCCAAGGTCTATGGAACTTACATGTTAGGTGTGTTGTAAGAGTATCATCTCATACTTCTACTTACAACATCACCATATCATAACACTAGCCCAACAACAATCTAAACTAGACACCTCTAATTTATCCATTGCAAGTCTTATGTGGCTTTGGGCTTTCGAAGATAGAACCGTTCTTACCTATGAACATGAACCACAATGAAGATAACCAAATTGTTGACAACTCGTTGCAAATTAGATATTGACTATAGTAGGAGAGACAGACACCTTCTAGCCACTTATGCAAACTAGTTGCATGTCAAGCGTGGAACATGTCTCATGTGCGAGGACATGTAAAGTTTTTCCAGGCCGCTTCATACCACCAATATCCAAAGTACAACCAAGAAGCAATAACATGATCAACATCACCCACATACTCATATGTGTACTACCCATGAAAGAATCTACGCATAAACCTGGCTCTGATACCACTGTAGGGTTCGCAGCATAGAAAACAAAAAAAATTCTACGATGCGAACAACTATGTACAAAGATTTATCTACTAGATACAAACAACGGGCGGATGTATATCCGTAGAGAACATACCCTTGAATATCGACAAAGCTTAATGAGTCAAACTCGTGGTTGATGTAGACGATCTCTTTCCGATCTCAAGATCGAGAGGAAGTCCCTGGCACCGCAACTTAGCAGTGCATCCGTGCTCGCACACACGTTCGAGGCACCGAGCAACCTCCTATTGGAATTATGCCCTAGAGGCAATAATAAAGATGTTATTGTTATAATTATTGTTCATGATAAAGTTTATATTCCATGCTAGAATTGTATTAAGCGGAAACTTTGATACTTGTGTGGTTTACGAACAACACCGTGTCCGTAGTACGCCTTTATGGACTGATGGTTAAGGTTTCCTAACCATAGACATGAGTTGTCGATTAATAATGAGATCATGTCATATGATGGACATACCCAAATCAAGCAGAGCAATTAGATTGTGTCATCGTGTTCATCTTTGCGAAGCTTTTTCCTATGTCAAATATTGTATTCCTTAGACCATGAGATAATGCAACTCCCTGGTATCGGAAGAAAGCTTTGAGGTCATCAAAAGTTATCCTATGTGAGGGTGATCATAAAGGTGTCTCTCAGGTGATCGGAAGGTACTTGTTGGGTTGTATGTATCGAGATGGGATTTTTCCCTCCTAAATCGGAGAGATATACTTCGGGCCCACTCGGTAATCGATATCAACACCGCTTGCAAGCATGTGGTTAAGGAGTTGATCACAAAGTGATATCAAATTACGGAACGAGTAAAGTACTTGCTGTGAACGAGATTGAACTAGGTATGCCGATACCGACGATCGAATCTCGGGCAAGTAAAATATCGCATGACGAAGGGAATATATATGGGATTAATTGAATCCTGGCATCGTGGTTCATCCGATATGATCATCGATGAATATGTGGGAGTCAATATGGGTTTCCAGATCCCGCTGTTGATTATTGATAGAAGATCATGTCTGCATATTCTCGAACCCGTAGGGTCACACACTTAACGTGTCTCGACGCTAGGATAGAATGGATAAATGGTTTATGAGTTTTTTTTCGGAGTCTCGGATGAGATCCAGGACATCACGAGAGGTTCCGGAATGGTCCGGAGAATAAGATTCATATAAAAGAAAGCAGTTTTTTGGATTTCGAAATCATTTCGGAATGTTCAGTATTGTACCGGAAGGTTCTAGAAGCTTCCGGAGTGGGACCAACGTGGCCCCACTTGTCGGAGGGGTGCGTGGGCCTACGAGGGAGTGCCCTGGCCGCATTGGGCCAGGGGCACAAGGCCCCATAGGCCCAGCCAGCCAAAACCCTAGGGGAAACCCTAGGAAACCTTCTAGAAGGGGGGGAAGACTTGCCCCCCACTCCACCCTTGGGGTCGCCGCCCTAGGGCTTGGAGGAGGGGGCAAGGGGGCCGACCAGCCCCCTATATAAGGTGGGCAGGGGCGCACCCTCCCCTCACCCCAAACCCTAGCCGCCAGATGCTGCCCTACCTCTCTCTCTCCCGACTGCGTGTAGGCGAAGCCCTGCTGCAGAAACTCTCCACTATAGCACCACGCCGTCGTGTTGTAGATCCAATCTATATCTCCACCCCACTTGCTGGACCAAGGAAGGAGGAGACGTCGTGGCACCGTACGTGTGCATCTCTCGGAGGCGCCGCTACTTGCGGCGTTGGATCGGATCTGATCGCGAGGAGGAGAAGGCGAGTACGACTACACCAACCACGTTCTATTGAACGTTTCCGCTGTGCGATTTCTTCAAGGGTATGAAGATCTCATCTATCCCTCTCGTTGATTGCATATCCTAGATTAGATCTTGGCTTTCCCGTTCGCATCCGTAGAATTTTTATGATTTACTATGTTGCGAAACCCTTCACCTCCGCCACCTTGCTCCAGCGATGCAGCGGAAGCACAACTCTTTCTTGCCGAATAGCCACCGGGAACATGTATCTCGCTAGTCCGAGACCATGGGGGATAAATACTAGAGGGGGAGAGAGATCCTTCACTAGGAGGTGTGAGTGAGAAGTGAGGAGGGGGTGCCTTTTATAGGAGAGGGGGGGACCCCAAGGGGGTGGCCGACGCATGGGGGCTGCCCCCTTGCCCTCCCCTCATTCATGTGGGTGGACACTCCACTCACAATAATCCTTTCAATTCCCTCCACTCAAAATACCACTCAAATTCCCATTAAATTTCCACCAAATTTAATGCAAACTCTCATCAAATAAAACTCCTTTTATTTATTCAGAATTTTGTCAATTACTTTAATGAAAATCATTCGCATATAACCCCTTGTTAGTATTTCATTTAACATGCAAAAACACTTTCTGCAATTTCACCCGAAAACCTGTTTCGGTATCTAGTGAAATAAATTCCTGCGCTTGTTATTCTTTTCAGCATGAAACTTTAGCTCAAAATGGATGACAGTGTCTCTTAAGTGTGCCACCCTGCGGTTCGCGAATAATGCGGACAAGATCGATACCCTTCTTCGATCAATAATCAGAAGCGGGATCTGGAGACCCATACTAACTCCCACACATTCAACGATGACTTTCTTGTGATCGTCGGAACCTTTTACGCTAGTATCTTAATACTTTTGTTTCGCAATATATTACATGTCCGAGATTTGATCATCGGTATCTCCATACCTAGTTTGATCTCATTACTGACATGCACTCTTTTCTCGTTCCCGTGATATAACATTCTAGTGATCAATCTTGCTTGCAAGCTAACCAATGTGATATCACTGAGAGGGCCCAGAGTGTATCTATCCGTCATTGGGATGAAAAAATTCCACTCTCGATCCATGGGCCTCAACATCACACTTTAGTAGTTCCGAACCCATCTTTATAATCACCTAGTTACGGTGTGATGTTTGATGTTATCAAGAAACTCTTCTGATGTTAGTGATTGACATGATATCATCGTCTAAGGATTAGGATCACTTCGTAAGTTGTTATAGCAATATAAACTCAATGACTTTGATCGTAAAGATATACTTCGGATGAATGTTCATCACATAATTACATTAATGTTGTGACCTCGTTATTAACAACATCCAATGTCCATGATCAAGAAACCTTTATCATCTTGTTAATCAACGAGCTAGTTTATGAGAGAGGCATAACTAGGAACTTTCTATTTGTTTATTAAACACACATGTATTAACGTTTCCGTATTAATACAATTATACCATGCAAAATAAACATCTATCATATACTTGGAATACACATAATAAACACTTTATTATTGCCTCTCAGGGCATATTCCCTTCAATATGACCTTTGTTTCTTGATATTACATCTTAAACTGTGGGTGCTAGATATTCGATCCAGGGACTAGCACTGTAAACACAGGGACTTGTACCTTATTGGGTTCAGGCCTCTACATATTTCTTGCATCCTCTATATTGCCTTGGATACCTCCTATTGCCTGTTGATTGATAGATAGTCGGCCTTGCGAGTCGTAGTTTCTTGCTTATGAAGGGCCTTTCTTCTACTTCTAAGTTGAGTCAGTAAACCTATTCCTCTCTATCTCCAGCAAGCACTTGAGTTGTTGTGTTTCAAGCATTCATATGATGATTTATTCAATCATGTTCCTTATCTTCCTTGTTTGCACAAGATTCTTATCTAAATGAGTATTACTTTGAAAGCTATCTTTGTGAAAATCCTTTTATGTTTGAGAAAAGAGGACCCCTGTTATAAACTTCTTTACAAAAGATTTGCTTGAAAACTTTTTACCAATTGTTCTCTGACCAAGAACAAAGTTTGCCAATCCCAATTATGATTTATCTTTATGCATCTTTATTGTGACTCCCATACTTGTTGCAAGCTAAGTTATATAATGGTGAGTTGATTTCTTCTATGAGTTGTGTATTGGTAAGTGTGATGCTTATTGTCCGTATTCTTTTTATTGACACTTCACTCCATAAACCTGTGGACATGTTTACTGAGCTCAGTTTACTCTTGGGGACAAGTGAGTTCTAAGCTTGGGGGGAGTTGATACGTCCAATTTTTTGTCGTGGTATTGCCGACGAGTACGCCATGGAGGGGTCCTCACAGTGCGTGTTTAGAGACGTGGGGGAAGGCGGACGGATGACGGGTACGAGGTAACACAGCTTACCCAGGTTCATATCCAACAACGGTGGCAGAATCCTACTCCTGCTATAAATCACTATAATGGCAATACGCCGAGTTACAGAGATAGGTTCGCTGTGCGAGGTGTGACTAGAAAGTCTGAGATTGTGTTGAGTTGTGTCTTAAAGGCTCCCATAGGCCCAACTTATATAGTCGCCAGGTCCTAGGGTTACAGGGAAAAGTCCTAGCCGGACAGATTACAGAGTCCTACACTGACTATAACGAATCTAGCTTGTCTTGTACTCCAAGGCTCCGGGTACGCTGGTGACTCCACCATAGCCTTCCTTTATCCGGCATGGGCCTCCCTTCTGGATCCATCTAACTGGGCAGCCCAGCAGGCCATGGGCCATGCTTTCAACTATGTGTTGGGGATATGCTATATGGGTATCCTCATAGCATGTCTCTTATCCGGATAACCCGAGTGGCCCATAGTTGGTAGCATGGCCCATGGCCTGCTGGGCGGCCTAGGTAGATGGATCCATAAGGGAGGCCCATGCCGGATAAAGGAAGGCTACGGTGGAGTCACCAGCGTACGCAAAGCCTTGGAGTACAAGACACGCTAGACTAGTAATAGACGGTGTAGGACTCTATAACCTGTCCGGCTAGGACTTTTCCCTGTAATCCTAGGACCTGGCGATTAGATAAATCGGGCCTATAGGAGACTTTAGGGCATGATCATAGACAACTTCACATAACCTCACACAGCGAACCAATCTCTGTAACTAGGCGTATTGCCCTTATAGTGATATATAGCAGGAGTAGGATTCCGCCACCGTTGTGGGATTTTAACCTGGATAAGCTATGTTACCTCGTACCCGTCAACCGTCCGCCTTCCCCCACATATCTAAACATGCACTGTGAGGACTCCTCCATGGTGTACTCGTCAAAAATACCACGACAGTTGGCGCCCACCGTGGGGCAAGAGGCGCTTCAGGCTCTTCAGCGGGCGAGGACCAAGATCTTCGCGGTAATCGGCGAAACCGTAGCCATCGGTCGCGTTCTGTTCTCCGGCAACGTTCCGATCGTCCCTCCTGACGAGTTCTGGATCTCGGCGAAGACGAACCCTACGTGCTGTTTCATCGTTCCTATCGGAGACATCCACCTCTTCATCGGCGAAACCGACTCGGGCACTAGTTCCCTGGGAGTCGGAGGAGCATCAAGGCCCGAACGGACCGCCTACGGGCAGGATCCATTCGCGGAAGGATCGATGTCTTATCTCTCTTTGGAGTTTGCCGACAAAGATCGGAAAAACTCAAGGCCCACCCAAATCTCCCTGTGCAGGATATAACGATGGAAGATTACTGCAAGTCCACCGGCTTCGTCCGTGCGTCTGGACAGCAGAGATCCAAGTTCGTCGGCGTGGTTACCATCTTTGATCTGGCGCGTTTCATTAGGAGAGAGGGCGAAAACCCCCGCGATTACCTTGCCAGGTGGCTCCATATACGAGCCGATCTGGCCCAGTACCCCAATGATGATGCTATGTATCACTTTGTGGAAGGACTAGACCATGGCACGCTTCTCCGGCATTCTCTAAGACGACAGAAGGCGTCGGGACGTCTTACCTTCGAACACATGGTGAACTCTGTCAACAACTACGTGGAGGCTGATGCGGTAGCTCAGACAGCGCTTGCGCTCATTGACGGAGCCCCTCCAATTCAGCCACCACCACCGCCGCTTCCAGCCGCCATCGCCGCAGTTGCACCACCACCTCCAGTCATAGTCGTTTCTATTGCACCTCCACCGCCGTCATCGAGGAAGTCCTGGAACCCTCCGACTCTGTTATTGACGCGCTATACGCCGACTTGAACGCAGATTCAGAGGAGATAGACTTCAGTCCAGAAGAGCTAGACTCCGCCGTGCAGGAGATGGAGGAGGAGTACACGCGCGACGAGCAAGCCAACAATGTCGTCACGTCTCGAGAGGTGTTCGTCACCATTGGGACGACGATGGACGAAGATCAACCCGGACGAGCTCCGCCTACATCTGTGGGCAAAGGGAAGGGACCACTTTTTGCTACCGACGATGATGGCGCAAAGGTCATGCCCCCTCCGCCTAACCCAGTGCAACAGCCGCAGGAACTCGGCACCGGCCCGAGAAATAAAAACACCGCAAAATTGCCACCTCTGGCATCTACGTCTGCTGCTGCCCAAGTTACTCCAGCTGATAGAGTGATGTACGACAATCTCCTCGTCGAGCCACTGACCATAACCCATATCCGGAACGTGACCCAGCTTGATGAGAAGAGCCAACAGCTGCTGGAGGAAGCGCAAGCCATCGCGGAGCATGGCGCTAAGCTAGATCGAGATCTGGTCAACACGCAGAAATCCATAGAGAAAGCTAGAGCAATGGAGGCCGAGTACAAGACTCTGCTGCAGCAGCAGAAGGCGAAGAAAGCTCCAGATCGCGTCATCAACGATCCTGGTGTACGGCGAAACCTAGGATGGGCTCCCCCGAAGCCGGCACAGGCCAATGCATACATTGACAGTGAAGGCAGGCAGGTGATGCCCACTCCTCTCCTCAACCTCGCCGTCTCCAAGACCTTCTGGAGAAGGATAGATCGCCCAAGGCGGTGGACCATGTCTACGACCTAGTGGCCAAGGCGGTGAAGCAGCAGGAAAAGGCCACCTCTCAGAGGCTTGAGTCTGACCCAGCGTTTTGCTAGTCTAGCCAGCATAAGCCGCCAAGGGACAGATCTCCTCTTGATGTCGGGTCTCAGACAAGTTCATCAGAACAAAGATAGAGGGATGAACCCAACAGGAAGGATGCTATCCCATATCCTCCGACCACGGAGAAAAAGCCCAACCTCGTCGCCCATCGCCACCGCCCCGCTCTCCCCGACATCGCGAAGACCCCAAGGCTCACCGTCGCACGGATATGCCCCCGCCAAGGCATGGCGGCATCGTCATCCGTGACAACACGGAGCAAACCCGTCATGATGGAGAACGCAACCAGGGAAACAAGAGCAAGTTGCGCCATGACCCTCCGCGTTCGGCAAGCAATCGCGATAGCCGTGCGGCGTCGTAGTAGGGTAATAGCAAGAAGGCTAACCCACCGCCACCTCCGCCTCCGTCGCCACCTAGCTATCACCATGGCGGAGGAGGCCCGCGTCATTCACATAACCCATCCCCTGTTGACAAGAAGAAAAGAAACCCGGAGCCATACGATGCACGTTCGCGGATCGATAAGATCCACGAGGCCCGGGAAGGACCATACCTAGGACCACGTTGCTTTGGACCTGCGATATGGTCCGCAACTTACCCCAAAGGTTTCCGGATTGACAAGACCATCAAGCCCTATGACGGCACTGCTAAGCCAGCTACATGGTTGCAGGATTACGACAACGCATTAGAGATCGCTGGGGGTAACCCTAATGTTGCCGTCAAGTAACTCCATTGATGTTGGCGGGCACAACCCGTCAGTGGATTGATGACTTGCCAGAGAAATCCATCTGCAATTGGTTGTACATGCAAGAAGCGTTCACCAAGAACTTCGAGGGTACATAAAAACGTCCCTGCACTGTTGGAGATCTATAGCGGTGCGTGCAAGATAAAGACGAGACATCTCGCGCCTACCTCTCCCGCTGGCTGGATATGAAAAATTCCTGCGCTGGAGTGCACGCTCAGACCGCCATGATCCGCCTTCATCGATGGGTTGGAAAGGGGCACGTTGCTCCGACATAAGCTGAAGCGGTTGCAGGACAATCACCAGCTTGACTTGAACCAGATGATTCAGTTGGCTAGTGAGTTCGCAGATGCCGACGACGATGCTCGCGGCTCTCTCCCCGCAACGGCCGTTCCAACGCAAGCTCGGAGGAACAGCAGCACAAAGCGGAAAACCGCCCCAGAAGAAAAGCAAACTCCCGACATGGTCGCCATGACCTTTGCAGGACGAGGTGATGGTGGACAACGTGGCCGAGGAAGGGGATATGGTCGTGGGCAGCAGCGAGGAAGTGAAACTACCTCGGCAGCGCTCCGCGTTCCCCAAACCTACAAAGAGTACCGCGATATGCTATGCCTCGTACAACTCGATGTCAATGGCAAGGCCACCCATACTAATCGACACTGCAAGTTCGTCAACGACCTCAAGGAAGACCCGGAGTCCGGCTACAAGCGAAGTCGGAAGAACATACTGCGAGGCAAGGGAAAGGGGAAGAAGAAGGAGGAGGAGTCCAAGGATTCAAGTGACATGGACGAGGATGTTGACCCCAAGCACGCTGCCAAGAGCGACGGCATAGGCAATAACCCCTTCGAGAAGAAGGCGGCAGTCTACGACACTTTCCTTGGCACCCCCACTGTCCGACAACAGAATACCTCTATGAGGATACTGATGGCTACTCTACCCCCAGTTCCCTAGTACCTGTGCTCGTCGGAGGTTCCAATTAATTGGGACAGGAAGGATCACCCAGACCTTATCCCTACAGAGAATCAATACGCCATGGTCATCAACCCCTTGATTGACGGCATTGAGTTCACCAAGTGTATGGTGGATAGTGGAAACAGCATCAACATCATGTACCTGGATACACTACACAAGATGAACTTGACTGAGGCTAACCGAAGGCGGACCAGCACCATCTTCCATGACATAGTTCCTGGTCGGGAGGTTTGGTCCCTTGGGTGCATCACACTTCATGTCGCTTTTGGCGATAATAATTACCGCCAAGAACGCATGACCTTTGTGGTGGTCCCCTTTAAGAGCATGTACCACGTCATATTCGGCCACGACATCTTCCACGCCTTCATGGCCAAGCCATGCTTCGTCTACAGCAAGCTCAAGATACCCGGACCAAACGGTGCCATCACCGTATCCGGAAGCTTTACCAAAGCTAGGGACTGCGAGATTAATGAAGCAGCCTACGCGGAAGCTGTCCTCTACAGCAAAGAATTCAAGGATATCTAAAGCAAGGTCGATGACTCAGAGATGCCCGCGTCGAAGAAACAGATTTCCGACTCCACTCCAGCATTCAAGGCCGCCATCAAGACCAAGCCGGTGGAACTTGTGGTAGGCGATGCCTCCAAGACCACCGCCATCGGGACGAACCTGGATCCCAAATAGGAAAGCGCGCTCGTCGAGTTTCTCTGTGAGAATAGGGACATATTTTCCTGGCAACCTTCCGGCATGAAAGGTGTACCTAGGTAACTTGCCGAGCACAGCTTAAATATTGATCCAAAATGCAAACCAGTGAAGCAACCTCTACGACGCTTTGGAGATGAGAAGAGACGCGCCATAGGAAAAGAGATAGCTAGGTTACTTAAGGCTAGTTTTATCCGAGAAATCCTTCACACCCAATGGGTGGCTTATCCTGTACTTGTCCCCAAAATGGGAACCAAAGAATTAAGAATGTGAGTTGATTACACCGGCTTGAAAAAAGCATGCCCCAAAGATCTGTTTGCTTTGCCTCGCATTGACCAACTCATTGACTCGATGGCTGGCTCGGAGCTTTTGTGTATTCTCGATGCATACTCAGGATACCACCAGATCAAGATGAGGAAGTCAGACCAATTGGCCACTTTGTTCACTACTCCATACGGCACGTTTTGTTATGTTATGATGCCCTTTGGGCTGAAAAACGCATTTGCTACGTACTAGCGGACAATGCAACGTTGTCTACACGATCAAATTGGTCGGAACGTTCATGCCTATGTGGACGATATAGCGGTGATGTCTAAAAAGTCAAATGAC
This sequence comes from Avena sativa, assembly GCA_916181665.1. Taxonomy (NCBI): domain Eukaryota; kingdom Viridiplantae; phylum Streptophyta; class Magnoliopsida; order Poales; family Poaceae; genus Avena; species Avena sativa. The sequence goes on along the minus strand of OV702279.1, from coordinate 37,225,571 downwards.
ATAATCTCCGACTTAAAAGAAACCTTTTATAATCTCTGGAAATACAACATGATTCTTAACCCCAAGAAGTGCGTCTTCGGGGTTCCAGCCGGCAAATTGTTGGGCTTCATCGTTTCCCAGCATGGAATCGAGGTCAACCCGGAGAAAATCAAGGCCATCTTAAACATAAACCGTTGGACATGCCTAAAGGACATTTAACGACTAACAGGTTGTGTTGCAGCAGTTAGTCGGTTCATCAGCCGACTTGGAGAGACGAAGCATATGCAGCATTGAAGCAGCTCAAGGATACACTTTCCTCAGCGCCTATCCTTGGAGCACCCGAGCCTGGAGAGCCCATGTTAATTTACATGGCGGCAACCAACCGGGTAATCAGCATCGTCGTCGTGGTAGAGCAGAAGGAACCAGGCTATGAGCATGGAGTTCAATGACCAGTTTACTATGTAAGAGAGGTCTTGATGGAATCCAAGAAGCGTTACCCACACTACCATAAGATAGCTTATGGAGTATTCCTTGCTTCTCGGAAGCTGAGGCATTACTTTCAGGAGCACCCAATCACAGTGGTGAGCAAGACTCCACTATCCGACATTATCAACAACAACGACGCTACGGGAAGGGTCGCGAAGTGGGGCATTGAACTTGCCGCCTTCGAGATCACCTACAAGAGACGTGACACTATCAAGTCACAAGCCTTGGCGGATTTTATCGCAGATTGGACGGAGATGCCAGATGCTACTTTGTTGCCGGAACCAGAGTACTGGGTGATGCACTTTGAGGGATCAAAGCTGCTCAACGGCTCGGGGGCTGGTGTACTGCTACAGTCACCAACTGGCAACAAGCTACACTATGTTCTGCAGATCCACTTCGAGGCTATGAACAACATGGCGGAGTACGAAGCACTCATTCACGGATTACGCGTAGCCAAGGATATTGTCATCAAGCGCATAGTTTGCTCTGGAGATTCCGACTTGGTTGCCCAGCAGGTGGCTGGCACCTGGAATGCGCGGAACCCTATGATGGCGGCATATCGATACGAAGTGGACGAGATAGGCAAGTGCTTCTTGGGCTACAAGGTCAAGTATGTACCTAGGGAGCAAAACGAGGCGGCTGATCTGCTGTCTAAGCTTGGATCAGGGCATAAACGAATTCCGCCAGGAGGTTTCCTAGAGCATCTACGGACACCATCCGTGAAGGGAGCAGACATCAAAAACCCGGATAGAGTTAACTCTTTCGTCCACATGGTGGAAAAGGTCCCTCCGGCTTGGACAAAACCGTTCATGGAATATCTCGAACACGCAACTTTGCCCGACGACAAGGTCGAAAGACGGCAAATAGTACGACGAGCAAAGGGCTATACCATAATTAATGGATAGCTCTACAAAAGGAGCACTACTAGTGTATACCTTAAGTGTGTTTCCCAACTAGAAGGTATTGAAATCCTACGCAAAATCCATCTCGGAGATTGCGGGCATCACGCCGCTCCTTGATCGTTGGTCGCGAAAGCCTTCCGGCAAGGATTCTACTGGCAGACCGCGAAGGCAGACGTCGACAAGCTGGTTGAGACATGCATGGGATGCCAATTATGCCCGACAACCACATGTTCCTGCTGAAGAATTGCGAACAATACCAATAACTTGGCCGTTTGAAGTCTAGGGGCTAGACATGGCGCCATGTGAGTTTACGCATCTGCTAGTAGCAGTTGATAAATTCACTAAATGGATAGAAGCTAAACCCATTAGAAAGCTTGATGGGGCAACTTCCCTCAGGTTTGTCCGGGATCTAGTGGTGAGATTTGGTCTCCCACATAGCATCATCACCAACAACGGTATCAACTTGTCACTCGGAGAAGTGGAGGCTTATTTTTTGGAGAAGGGCATCCGACTTGACCTTGCATCTGTGGCACATCCATAATCCGCTACATAGAGGATTGAGTGAGCCAATGGATTGTTTCTGCAGGGAATAAAGCCATGTCTTGAGGCACCGCTACATAGAGTAGCTGGAGCCTGGGCGGAAGAATTGCCATCTATGTTGTGGAGTTTACGAGCTACACCCAACAGATCTACTGGCTACACCCCTTATTTCATGGTATATGGAGCAGAAGCCATCCTGCCTTCCGACATCCTTCATGATGCACCAAGGGTTTCCGCCTACGACAAATATGACGCTGACGAATCCAGGCGGATAGATGTGGACCTTCTCGAGAGGAGCGCGTTTTGGCATGCCAAAGATCCGCCATCTACCAGCAGAAGCTACACAGCTACCATAGTCGCCGCGTTCGGCATTCTTCATTTATAGAGGGGGATCTGGTGCTCCGACTTAAGCAGAAGAAGTCACACAAATTATCCCCGCCATGGGAAGGACCGTTCATCATAAGAAAGGCGCTACTCAATGGGTCTTACTACCTCGTTGGCAGTCGTGAACTGAAGGATAGATCCAACGAGGATCATCAGCGTAAGCGACGTGACCTGGATGATGACTACCCGGATCTTGATTGGCCATGGAACATAGCATAGCTATGTACTTTCTACACTTAGCATTTTTATATCTAATTGTGTACCTCTTATATGATCAATGAAATAAATCTCTTTGGTTCACTCATATTTCTGAGTCTTTTACCTTCTTTAGTGTTCATTTTTGGATCATATAAAACTTTTATGCACAAGCTTTGCGATTGGACTTATGAAAATTCCGCCTATGGGCGTTAGCTTAAGTTTTCTGGTCTACATGTTCTTTGTCATTTTTATGTGGATTCTGGAGTAGTGACTTTTGGCACTCATTGTCGGCGATTTTGTGCTTAGGTTATTGACGGTGCCATTGGGCATCATCACCCGAACGCATGGTTCCGACAACGAGTCTTCCGACTCACGGAAAGTCAAGCATAAGAACCAAAGTAATGGATAAGCCAGCACTTGCTTAAAAATATATACATGCTGGAACTAGTTCTTAAGTAGCAGGACATACATCACTGTTTTCCGCCTTAAGATAAGACATAGTTTTTTCCGCATACACATTGCAGAGGAAACAAATATTACAAATTGTTTTTTATTCCTCTGGATGAGGCGACTTGGAAGCAACATCATCAGCAGCAGGAGAGTCACCCTCGAATTCGGCAGTGTGGAGGGACTCAGAGGAGCTTTGGTTGCTGCCATCAATGGTATTCATTGGAACGAAGACGTTAACGTCGACCAACTCGGCAACTCTGGTGTCATAACCCCCGAGTGACGCCAAGATAGATTCGTGATTTATCTTTTGGCCTTCGTCATCTATGTCGGGGATGCCAGAGGTTACCGTGTCTATGTCGGCATTCTCGTAGTGTGCCTTCACCATGGACAGCGCCATCCTTGCACCGACCCGTGCACATGAAGCTTTCCAGCTTGTAATACACTCGGGGGCTCGGCAGGATCTCCGAGAACTTCGTCATAGAGTCCGATGCCTTGATATTGATCTGGAGGGGCTTGGCAATCTCTTTGGCTTGCGCGATGGCGGTGTTGATGAAGTTGCCGGCAAGGACCATGCATTCCTTTAGCGGAGGAGGCGACTGGGTTAAAACCATAGGAGCTGCGAATTGCAGACAAAGGAGCGCATGAGTTCAAAAATTCCGAGTATCTAGACTATAGAAATCCAAGACGGAGAATCACTTACTGAAGATTCTAGCCTCAGCTTGCCAGAGGGTATCCGCCATGGAGTCTCGTTCTTGTTGGAGGATCTTGTACGCTTCATGATGGCGTTGATTCTAGTCATCGGCAGATTTCTTCTGATCTTTTAAGATCGCGATCTCCTCCTTCAAGCGGTTTATCTACTTGGTGGCGGAGTCCTGCAGGGCTTTCATTGAATCCTCGTGCATCTTCAGCATGTCCTTCCTCTCCTGCTTAAGTATCTTGTTCTCTCTATCCAGCTGCTGAATGCGCTTGGATTGCTCGACAATATCCTTAGCCTTGGAAATGGTTTCTGCAAGTCGGAGAAAAGATAGTACACAGTTCATACTCGGAGAATACGCAAGACCAAGCCAGAATACGGAAAAAGAAAGGAAAAACAAACGCTTGCTCTTGATGATTTGTTCCTTCAAGAAGGCAGTATTACCCTTTTCAGCTTCCAAGTCCGCGCGCATCTTCTGGTACTTGTCGTTGGCCATACCCCTCCGAGCATTCTCATTCTATGTAAAAAAGAAAGTTAAACGTTGTTTGGTCTACTTAGAGCATCTAGCTGGAAAATTTCCACCTAGACGCTCGGGTGATACAGCGAGAGTTTTTAACTTAGCAATATGCTTAGTCTTTCTTTAAGCATCTAGTCGGAACTAATTCAGTTTTCGATTAGAAGCTTGGGGGCTATAGTATAAAGTTTTTAACTCAGATGTATGCTTAGCTTCTCTTTAAAGCATCTAGTTAGAACTAATTCAGTTACAACTAGAAGCTTGGGGGCTACAGTATCTAAATTTATAAATATTGCGTATGCTACTCTTAAAGCATCTAGTCGGAATATTTCATTTCATCTATATGCTTGGGGGATACAGTGAGAAGTTTTCTAGCTTAGTCACTCTTAGAGCATTTAGACGCATAGACCTATGGTTTTCCGTCTAAATTCTCGGGGGCTATAGTGGGATACTCATATGAAATGAAAAAGCAAATAAAACTTACAAGTGCAATGATCCTAAGGTTGGTAGCACTCTCAGCCAGCAGCTTGCCGAAGGATGCACTGTTTCCTTGCAAGATCTCTGCTTGCTGGAGAAGCTCCTCTAGACCGCACGTCGGAGATGTCGATGCCGCACCAGGAACCAGAGAAGTGCTACCCGGCGTAAGCATCAGATAGACTATCTTCGGAAACTCTACGGTTTTCTTGGGTGCGGGGGCGCCGCCTTCGACAGAAGTACCAGCTTCCACCACCGCCTTACCGCTACCGATGGCATCCTTAGGTGGAGCTTCAGCCATTTGGTGTGCGGCACTCTCCTGCGTCTCCTGATCGCCGACAACATCAAGCTCGGTAGGGGAACCTGAGTCCACTTCCATGGCGGAAGGGCCAGCTGCTTCCTTGGCTTGAGAGCTTGTTGGGGCGGACGAAGGTTTGACGATGGGAGTGACAGGGGCGATGGCGGGAGATTCGTCGCGATGCAACATATCCTTGATGGTTCTAGAAGCCCCCAAAGTTTTCGAGGTCTTCTTCAAGATGGTCGTGGCTTTATTCCTGAAACATGCAAAATGCATAAGTACGGGAATAAGACAGACAAATGGCAAATGTCAGAGGGAAAGAAGCTTACATAAGAGGGGGTGCTTTAGCAAAAGGGATCCCTGTAACCTTTCTTTTCTCCGCCTCTAGGGCGGCGTTAGTCTTCTTGGAGGCTCCACCCTCCCTTTTCTTCTTCTTGCCTCCGTCGCCAGCGTCAGAGGTGGAGCTCTTCCGCTTTCGCGACAACGGAACATCATCATCGGACACGACCATGAATTCCTTCATATTTGGATCATAGATTTGGACAGCCATGCTATCCTCCTCTAGATCGCTAAGATGTTAAGTGAAAGGTCATCGTGTTAGATAAGATGGAAATGGCTAGACGGAAGAACTGGAGTATATGTCCTATACGGAAAATAAGCAGTTACCTTTGGGCACTTGCTCTCTACGAACATGTCGTAGGTGATGGCAAAGCCACGCTTCTTGTCCTTCACCTTGACAATGTCCTTGAGGCAAAGCTTGACGGAGTCGCTCGAGAAGTTGTCCATGGAGATGCGGAGGCTATCGCTTCTATTGTTGGAATACTCGTGCATCATCTTCGAGCGGTGCTGCAAAGGCTGGATCCGCCTGATGAACCAACACATGGCTAGGTCCAACCCGGTCAAACCTATATCTATGAACCACTCTATCTGCCTTATAGCACGGGAAGCGTCGATGTCGGAGGGAAGGGAGGCCTGGGATCTCCATGTTGGGGCTTCGACGGCTGCTCCATTGACAAAGTCTGGGTACGTGACTTCTCGGCCGACCAGAGGGATATCTGGGCCGTAGAAGTACGTCCCCTTCTAGTTCTTGCAGGACTCGTGGCCGACGATGTCGAGGAAGCGCCGACCAGGTCGGATCTTGAAGCTAATGGTGCCACAATTTCTAAGTTCGTCCATGCTGGCCCCGGCTTCGCGCTTGACGGTGAAGAAATATATGAAGAGATCTAGCCTAGGCTTAATCCCTAAGAAACCCTTGCAAAGCGCCGCGCAATTGCGACTTGGGGAGAAGGTGTGACCTCGCCGGCCGGCGCCGCCTGCCAGGCGAGCCCCTCCGTCGCAGGGAGGTAGCCTTCGATGATCAACTCTTTGATGTCGTGGTCCGTGATGTCCGAACCGCGCCAGTCGCCTTTGTGGGAGTCGTATTCCTCTTCCAGCAGCTCCAGCGCCGCTAGATTAAGGTCACCGCTGGTGGCCTAGACCACCGCGGACTTGGGGATGACCAGGCCCTCTAGGGGCACGGCGACGGAGCTTGCCGGCTTCGCCGCGGCTTCGCCCGACGCCGCCATCGAAGGGGAGGAGCTGCTGCTGGCCATTGGGAGAGTTTGGAGGTGACTGGTGAGATTGGGAGTTAGGGTTTTTCGTGCGAGGCACAGAGAGCTCGAGGAGACGCTTGCCTGAGGAAGAAGAAGATGCAGGTGAGAATGAGGTGAAAAAGTAAATTTTCCACCGCAGTTACTATTTATGGTCTCCGGCATCAAGATTTGTGCAGCTTGATCGCATGGTTGTCGCATAGATGACGTGTGCGGAGACGTGCGCAGAAATTTCGCCACGTACCAACCATCGCCGCCAACGGTTCGTATCGCTCGTGGGGGAGAAGTGGACATGATTGCATTCTCTTCATGTGTGATTTACGAGGCGTTGCTGACCTACCTCTACGTCGCCCTAGCTGTCATAGGCAGATGAACCATCACCTCAGAAGATTACGGCATGGACGGATCCAGTCCTGCTACGTAAGAGTACGATGGAAGATTCTGCATTTCTCCGACTTACTAGTTGAAGACGGAGAAAACCTTCCAGGGTTATTTGGGAGGACTACAAGATATTGCTAGACGATTTGCCGACATCCATCTAGACGGAGTATTCAATGTGAAGAGGCAAGACGACGCAAGATCTCGGAGTTCTCCGGGGGCTACTGTTGGGGATATGCTATATGGGTATCCTCATAACATGTCTCTTATCCGGATAACCCGGGTGGCCCATAGTTGGTAGCATGGCCCATGGCCTACTGGGCGGCCCAGTTAGATGGATCCAGAAGGGAGGCCCATGCCAGATAAAGGAAGGCTATGGTGGAGTCACCAGCGTACCCAGAGCCTTGGAGTACAAGACACGCTAGACTAGTAATAGACGGTGTAGGACTCTATAACCTGTCCGGCTAGGACTTTTCCCTGTAATCCTAGGACCTGGCGACTATATAATTCGGGCCTATGGGAGACTTTAGGGGACGATCATATACAACTTCACATAACCTCGCACAGCAAACCTATCTATGTAACTCGGCGTATTGCTCTTATACTGATTTATATCAGGAGTAGGATTCTGCCACCATTGTGGGATCTGAACCTGGGTAAGCAATGATACCTCGTACCCGTCAACCGTCCGCCTTCCCCCACGTCTCTAAGCACGCACTCTGAGGACCCCTCCATGGCGTACTCGTCGGCAACACCACGACACTGTGGGCCACCCGGGTTATCCGCATAAGATACATGCTATTAGGATACCCATATAGCATATCCCCAAACAGTAGCCCACGGAGAACTCCGTGATCTTGCGCCGTCTTGCCTCTTCACGTTGAATGCTCCGTCTAGATGGATGTCGACAAATCATCAAGCAATATCTTGTAGTCCTCCCAAAGAACCCTGCAAGGTTTTCTCTGTCTTCAACTTATAAGTCGGAGAGTTGCTGAATCTTCTCTCGTACTCTTCCGTATTCGGACTGGATCCATCCATGCTGGAATCTTCAGATGTGATGGTTCGCCTGCCTATGACAGCTAGGACGACGTAGACATAGGTCAGCGGCGCCTTGTAACTCACACATGCAGAGAACGCAATCATGTCCGGTTCCCCGCGCGAGCGATACGAACCATTGGCGGCGACGGTTGGTACGTGGCGAAATTTCTGTGCATGTCTCCGTACACGTCGTCTACGCGACAACCATTCGATCAAGCTGCACGAATCTTGATGCCAGAGATTATAAATAGTAACCTTAGTGGAAAATTTACTTTTTCAGCTCATTCTCCCCTGCATCTTCTTCTTCCTCAGGCAAGTGTCTCCTCGAGCTTTCTGCGCCTCGAACAAAAAACCCTAGCTCCCAATCTCACCAGTCACCTCCGAACACAAACAATGGCCAGTAGCAGCTCCACTCCTTCCATGGCGGCGTCGGGCGAAGCCGCGGCGAAGCCGGCGAGATCCATCGTCGTGCCCCCAGAGGGTCTGGTCATCCCCAAGTCTGAAGTGGTCGAGGCCACCGACGGCGACCATAATCCAGCGGCGCTGGAGCTGCTGGAGGAGCAATTCGACTCCCACAAAGGATATTGGCGCGGTTCGGATATTACGGACCGCGACATCAAAGAGTTGATTAACAAGGGCTACCTCCCCGCGACGGAGGGGCTCGCCTGGCGGGCGGCACCGGCCGGCGAGGTCACACCTTCTCCCCAAGTCAGAGAAAAAGTGTACCTGAAAACGCAACTGGTACGCGGCGTCTCCCTGCCCATCTCTAACTTCTTCCTCGCTGTCCTGAATCATTACCGAGTTCAGCCACATAACCTTTCCCCCAATAGCATCTTAGCGCTTAGCAATTATGCGGCGCTTTGCGAGGGTTATCTAGGGATTAAGCCTAGGCTAGATCTCTTCATATATTTCTTCACCGTCAAGCGCGAAGCCAGAGCCAGCAAGGACGAACTTAGAAATTGTGGCACCATTAGCTTAAAGATCCGGCCTGGCCGGCGGTTCCCCGACATCGTCGGCCACGAGTTGTAACATCCCAAAAATACTAAGCTTGGATCATCAAATTCTAATCATCAAAATTAGGGTTAACAAAAACTTTTCTAAATAAAATCATGAATGCATGCATATGTGTATGCATGGATTTTGAACTCCTTTAAAACCACCTTGTTTGTTTGTTTCATTGCTTGTAAAATGTTTCTTAGGTGAAATAAACATCATCTAAAACATTTCCCACACTTTTCCTAAAGACAATTAAATCAAAACACATATATGAAAAGAATGGTCATTTTGCCCAATTTAACTCCCATGCCTACTTTGGCTGTCTCAAACTTTCAGAACCTAACAGAAAATTTTCTGGATCTTTGCACCCCTTGAATGTACTCATAACAAGGTATCAAGGCCCACTTTGTGATCATCCAGAAACTTTCAAATGCATAGTTTAAATGACAATTCAAAATTGAAACTTTATCATATGGGAAGATCCCACTTTTTCAAAAACCACTCAAACAAGCTCAACTTTGAAAACCCAAGCATCTGCAGACTCACCAGCACCAATCTAGCAAACCCACCAAAAATCTTTTCAAAATTCAAAACTTGAGTTCATGCGGCCATTTCATCAAACAGGTTGCAGACACAAATCAAACAAACATCAAACACTATAGTGTGCAGTAAAATTGGCCTAACTTGTTCCCTAGTTAGTTCACACACAGCTCAGTAGATCATCTAGGAAGTTTAACTAAGGACTAGCACCCATGTGAGCTTGCCATTGCCATCAATGGTGAACAGCCGAGCACCCCCCTTGTCACCCCATTGTGGACAGCAAGCTAGAGGAAGAACTAGCCGTGCCAACCTTGTCTGGGAGGCAGCCCACCGTCCATCGCCACTACCTGTCCCAGCCGCGAGCGTTGCCAAGCCCTGGACCACGTGCACAAGCCACACCCAGACCGCCAGAGACCATGCCAAGCATGCGCCAGAGCACCACCCTCGACCAGCGCCCACAGACCGCGCGCCGCCCTCACCGCGTGCACACACGATTGCCATCAACCCGGGAGACCACCAAACATCCCCGTTTGCCGCCCCGTGCCACACAGCCACCGCCCGCCGTCGAAGACGCCGCCTCTGCCGCGCAAAGCACCGCCCGTTCCAGACCAAACCACACCGCCCCATGCCTCGAGACCATGTCGTTGAGCATCGCCAGGAGACACCGCACCGTCACCTACCCTTGCCCATGCCATTAGCCGCCTGTAACCTCGCCCCCGACGAGCTCACCGTGCGCCCCGACGATCCCCTCGCTCGACTATAAATAGAGGCCACCCCCGCACGATTTCTTCACACCATCTCACTCCCCTCTCCTCACTGATCGTGCCACACCGTTCTCAGAGCAAGGCGAGCACCACCCCACCGGGATTTCACCGGAGCCCGCTGCCTCTGAAGAAGAAGGGAGCCAGCGATGGGAGCCACCCCAGGAGAAGCCACTGGTACCAGGAGATTCGCCGTCGTCGACTTCGTCGTTCGCCCACCTCGCCGACCCTCGCCAGTACCCCAGTGAGCCCCTAGCAACCCTCACTGGCCGCGCTAGGTTTCGTTCTCGCCGGCGTTGTCTCGCGTCGACGATGACTCCCAGCCATTAGATTAGAACTAGATCGAACGATCCACGTCGCCCCATACTGCTTCGCCCAGCCCCGTGTCGCTGACGAGTGGGGACACCCACTTAAGCAGCCCGCGGGAGCACTGCGCTTAGCAGGCTGGCCCAGTAACTTTTCCCGCGCAGCCCAGTTATTCAAATTAAACCTTTTTCTATTTCAATTCAAACACACTTCTATACCCAACTTCAAAAATCAACCCAGATCTATTAAGTGCACCAAATTGAGTGAAACCATATTTGTTGGAAAGGCCTGTGAATGCTGAATCCAAGCCCGTTGGATTCAAGTCATTTGGATATATAGATCACCCATGGTAAAAATAACAAGGCAGAAGCTTTTCTGCATTCCAACATTTTTCAAATTTAAACCATAATAGCTTTTGAGTTGATTCCAACTCTCAAAAATCACATTTAACCATACCTTTCAGAATATATAAAAATATATAGGTTTACTTGTAGAAATAATGTTCAAGTAATAAAAGAATGCTACATAGGCATTTCTAGCCACTTTAATTAATTAAAATAAAAGGGTAAAACCTTATTAAATTGTGACACCACTTTAAATCACATTCCCATGGACTGCAATATGTGGTGATGACATCTTTCAACATGATCCCATGTTTGGTTTGGAGAATATTAAATCTTAAGTAGTTTTTCAATGAGTAGAAATTACTTTTCTAAAAATAAAAGGAATTAAATCAAGCCCTAACCTTGTAATGTTAGTGATGATGCTAGATCATCCATAGGACCCTTGTGTGTGATGATTGCAAGTAGTTAAGTATTGTTTGGTGATTGTGTACCTCGTATTTATTCATAGACGCTAGTACCGATCAAGGATACGAGGAGGAAGGAGGATACTACGAGGAAGAAGCCGAGGAGAACTTCAACCACTGCTCTGCACAAGGCAAGATTATACTGATATTGATGCAACCTGATACTATACCTATGCAAGCCTTACTAATCAAGTTGACCTATGCAAGCTAACCCTTGCAAGATACCCTACTGATGCAACAAATCTATACTTATTCTATGACTACTATATGCCTTAAGCATATGTGATCATATCCACTTGATAAACCAATCCTAGTTTTATGTGCAAGCATCTTACTTTATTTCTTTATCAAAGCTTACTTAGAGTTTACTTAAGTGGCTGGTAGATATTGGAAAGATGCTGAAGGTTGCATAAAGAGCATAAAATTTGGCCTAAGTTAGAAACCTTGACATCAGCCTGAGACATAAGGTTGTACTTAGTTGAAACTCCACTAGTTACCACCCCTCATTAGTACTACCCCCACCTGTAGATGCTAGTGCTAAGCATAAAACTTGATCAACTTTTAGATGGGAATACTTGGTGGAAAAATGGTTATGAAAACCTTGGAATGATGGATCATTCTATTGAAATGTTTTGGACATGTGTTTAAAAATCCTTGAGGATCTTGGTGATAAAAAGGTTGAGGCATGAGCCTTAGCCCTTTATAAAACTGATGGTTGTCTGGATGCGATACCATTCCAATTTTATCGTACAACCACAATACCCGAATATTGGGTAGGGCTAGACTGGAAACTTATATTCCTTAGTATTAGTTCCCTCACGGCCAAGGTCTGAGCTGAGGCTACCTTGTGAAGATTGTCCACCTGTGCAGTACCCAAGATGACAGTTGGTCATGGTTGGGAGGCCAAACTCACAGGAGAGGTGCTTATACTAGGGCGTGTAATTGAAAGGTTAGGATTGATTATCCGCATACTGAGTATGGTGAATTCAGGATTTGTTCCTGACGGATGTATCGAATGTTGTGGTGAAAGTGTACAATCTCTGCAGAGTGTCAAACTATTCGAATAGCCCCGTCCGCGGTTATGGACAATTGGAGTGGACATACTGCTCCCCCGTCAGACTTTTCAAAATGACCTGTGAAATGAATTAAGACTTTGAATTGACCACAACAGAGTTGTGATATGAAATACAAGTTCCCACTTAGGAGTTATAAAATTGTGACTAGCTTTGGAACCTAGTAGAGATAAATCTGGCTTTTGCAAAACAACCCTAGATCCTAGTGTCCTATTATCCCAAAAAACCCCTTTACCTGTTAGTATTAGTTTGCGACTACTTAAAGAGTACTCATGGCTTTGTCCCTGGCTATTCCCATGGACAGACTATGAAGAGGAGTACCTGGAAAATGGACCCCAGGAAGGTTACGATAACTAGGATCATCTCCCATCGTCAGCATTGCCTGTGACCCCGAAGATGGAGCTTCGCCTACGCTACCGTTATTATTACGTATTCCGCTGCTTGATGTTGTATTAAGGACTGGATCATGAGATCCCTCTTTGTGTAAGAACTTATGTATAGTTTGTAATGGATGATGTACTATGGTATCCAATTCTGTTATGTCTCGCAAAAATGGTAATCCTGGGATTGCGATGTATGGCATAACAGGCATCTAGGATTGAAAAATCCGGGTGTTGACAAGTTAGTATCAGAGCCTTCCTGACCATAGGAGACCCTAGTTAGATTGGACGTTTGAACCAAAAACTTAGTTTCAAAACCAAAGAAAACAAATATTTACAAAAACTTATTCTCATCCTTATCTCTTTGATTCTTTCATAAAAATTCATGTTCCTCAAAAACTCTTGCAAAATACATAAAATTTTGACACACTTGATCACTCTGCTAATCTACTCATCCTCTATTTTTATAGATGGACGTGAAGTACAGCAAGTTTTACCAAGTTGGGAATGGAGGAGACCTTATCTTTGAGAGGGATCTGGACCAGCTTTCGGAACTTCTGGAGCGTCCGCACCCCGAGTTCTTCGGAGCTCAGCTCAATGATCAAGGAGGAGAAGATCTGCAGTGGCTAATTGTTGCAAGTCTCCGAGGAAAGATTGAACCTCCCACTGCAGAGGGAATTCAGTTTACCTTGAGGGAAAACAACTGGCTCGATGGACTTGCCAGAGCAATGCAGGAAGCTCTTTCCCGTCTATGTGGGTAGAGCATCAATCAGATCAAGGGTACTCGCTTTGATTTTTTCCCAAGGCGTGATGCAAATGGACAACCACTGGAAGCCCCATACCACCCCGAGCTGAAGACTCAATTGGACCACCTTAGATTCATGATGTATGATCGTCAGCAGGAGTTGGACAACTGCCGTGACTATTGCAACCACAAGTCTTCCATCATCAAGACGAAGGATCAGACCATAGCCATGCTAGCAAAGGATCGCAAGTCTCGTCGCCGTCATCTCGACAAGAAGGAGCGCATTATTGCCCGTCTTCGCCACCGCATCTCATCTCTGGAGGAGACCATCCACGAGAGAGACATGCAGTTGGAGGAAAGGGAGAATGCCGGAGAGGATCTTCATGGAGACCCTTACTCCTATCTCAGCGATGACGATGATTTTCTGGAGGATCAGGCCATGGACTTCTTCACCGATGAGGATGATTTCGCCTTCATCGATGATGATGAAGATGATGAAGCCACAGACTCCGAGGAGTAGTAGCACTGAGCACTAGCGTAGTGAGTAGTAGTCGGTCCCACTGTATCGTAGATTCCAAAATGGTTCTTAAAACCATCTGTTTTTCCTTGCTGTGGTGTGCGTTGTATCGAGTGAATGAATGAATGAAAAAGCAAGTTGCTAGAAAAATCTGAGTCAAACATTTAAAACTTTTCAAAGACCCAAAACCTTAGAAATTTCCCTCTTTTCTCATGATCTATATCAATCTTCAGATGCCACGTAGAGGAAGTGGTTCAGCCCCAGACCCGATGTTGCAGATTCTGCAAATGTTGACTTCTGACCACGAAGCTGAAATAGCGGAACATCAAGCCAATCTAGCCACTCTGCAACAGATAGCCCAGCTAGCCCACAACAACCAAGGCCACGGAAATCACGACAACCATGGATCTAAGCTCAAGAATTTCTAGAATACCAACCCACCCGTTTTCACCAAGTCAGATGAACCCCTAGACGCTGATGATTGGCTGCAAACCATGGAAAACAACCTAGAAGTCGCCGGAGTGGAAGCCAACGAGAAAGTCTTGTTTGCCACCCATTATCTAGCCGGAGATGCCAGGGCATGGTGGAACAGTGTTCGCGCAATGACCGGAGGCCAGATGATGACCTGGGAGGAATTCAAGGTCAAGTTTAGCAGAACCCATGTGCCACCAGGTTTGATAAAGAGAATGAGAGACGAGTTCAGAGAGCTGAAGCAAGGAAGGATGACTGTAGTGGAATACCGTGACAAATTTTTGTCATTAGCTAGGTATGCCCCGGACGAGATAGACACCGATGCCAAGAAGAAAGAAAGATTCCAGAATGGTCCGCATGACGAGATGCAGACGGTGTTAGTCAATATCCCCTTTGCTGATATTGAAGCCCTTGTCGACTCTGCTATCCAGATGGAAGGAAAGATCAACCAATCCAATGAGAACCGCAAGTGTCGCATGATGCATCAACCAGGAAACCATCAGACCCCAAAGTATCGCCCCAACCCATCTCCAGGATTTGCCCCAAGAACCAACAGACCCCCTATGACCCGTCCGACCTACCCCAACCGTGGAAACACTAGACCCGGAGGAAATCACAATAACCCCGGCAACTCTAGCAATTTCACCCGTGCCCAACCCAAGTTCAACACCAACAATGCTACCGCCAACACCAACACTGCCCCGAGGACTGGAAGCAATGCTGTGCCTGTCGCAGCCAAGGACAAGTCTCAAGTGACCTGTTATGACTGTGGAAATAAAGGCCACTATTCCAACGAGTGCCCCAACAAGAAGAATGCTACAGCCCCTAATGCCAATGTCCCAGCTCAGCAACAGCGTCGTGTTTAGCCAGGAAGAAGATTTGCCCCAGGGAATTCACTCAACCGCAATGGCCGTCTTTTTCTCATGCATGCTGAAGAAGCTCAGGAAGCGCCAGACGTCGTGCTGGGTATGTTTTCTGTTAATTCAGTACTTGCAAGAGTGTTGTTTGACTCTGGTGCCTCGCATTCATTTGTCACCGAAGAATTTGCCTGCACTAGTAAAATTCAACCAACCAAACTGAAGCATGTTATGATTGTGCAAATTCCCGGATCAACCACCAAGGCTAGGCAAATTTGCAAAGCCGTCCCTATCCGAATCCATGGCATAGATTTTTATGATAATCTAATAGTACTCGGAACTAAAGGTTTGGAAGTAGTACTAGGAATGTATTGGATGTCCAAACATAAGGGATTGATTGACTGTGCTAAGAAAGCCATCACCATGACCAGTACCGCCGGAATGTCAGTCGAGCATATATCTGAAACCTTACCTCGCCAATTCAAGTGTAACAAGAGTCTAGCCCAACCTACCATTGACCAAGTCCGGATAGTCTGTGAATACCCCGATGTATTTCCAGATGTTTTGCCCGGTATGCCCCAGATCGGGATATCGAGTTTATCATCGAACTAATCCCCGGAACAGGACCCATAGCCCAGAGACCCTATAGTGTGAACCCGTCAGAACTAGAAGAACTGAAGAAACAACTAGACTCCATGCTAGAAATTGGATTGATTCAACCAAGTGCGTCACCATGGAGATCACCTGTCTTATTTGTGGACAAGAAAGATGGAGGTAACCATTTGCGTACGGATTATCGGAAGTTAAATGATGTCACCATCAAGAACAAGTACCCCTTGCCCAAGATAGAAGATTTGTTTGATCAGTTGACCGGTGTCCAGGTGTTTTCTAAGATTGATCTTAGAACTGGCTATCATCAACTCAAAATTCGTGTAGAGGATATTCCAAAGACTGCCTTTACCACCAGATATGGATTGTATGAGTATATAGTCATGTCTTTTGGATTAACCAATGCCCCCGCTTATTTCATGAACCTCATGAATAAGATTTTTATGGACTTCCTGGATAATTTTGTCGTTGTTTTCATCGATGACATTCTGATTTATTCCAAATCGGAAGAAGAACATGAGCTACACCTAAGGACCATTCTTGGAACCCTTAGAGAGCATCAGCTGTATGCAAAGTTTAGCAAATGTGAATTCTAGTTACAGGAGGTAGGATTCCTCAGTCACATTGTATCAGCCGGAGGAATTGCCGTTTACCCTGCCAAAGTGAAAGATGTAGAAGATTGTCAAGCCCCAACCACTCAAACCCAAGTTCGTGCTTTTCTCGGATTGGCGGGATATTACCGCAAATTCGTAGAAGGATTCTCGAGTATCGCCAGACCCATGACCCAATTGCTGAAGAAGGACAAGAAGTTTGAATGGACCGACAAATGTGAAGCGAGTTTTCAAGAACTCAAGAGGAGATTGATTTCAGCCCCAATCTTGATCATGCCGGATATCACGAAGCCCTTCGATGTGTATTGTGACGCATCCAAGATTGGTCTCGGATGTGTGCTAATGCAAGAAGGCAAAGTTATATCTTATCTATCTCGACAATTGAAGCAACATGAGCAAAACTACCCAACCCATGACCTCGAACTCGCAGCAGTAGTTCTAGCCCTGAAGACATGGAGACATTACCTAATGGGAACCCGATGTGAGATTTATTCGGATCACAAGAGCCTAAAGTATATATTCACTCAGAAGGAGTTGAATATGAGGCAGAGAAGATGGATTGAGCTAATCAAGGATTACGATCTGTACATTCACTATCACCCTGGTAAAGCCAACGTGGTAGCTGATGCCCTTAGCAGATTGCCGTGCCGCTTGAACTCCATGATTTTGAAGGAGCAACCAAGTTTGCACAAGGAGATGGAAGATTTTCGAATGGAATTAGTAAGTGAAGGATTTTTGGCTAGCATAGAACTTCATCCCACTTTGATCAGTCAGATTAAAGAGGCGCAGAAGGGAAATACTAGTATCGACGGAATCAAGCGTCGTATCGGTACAGGCAAAGTACCGGGATTCACCGAGGACGAAGAAGGAGTTTTGTGGTACAAAGGACGCCTTTGTGTACCAGCAGATTCGGAGTTGAAAGAAGTTATCTTAAAGGAGGCTCATGATACTCTTTATTCTATCCATCCCGGAGGAACTAAGATGTATCAAGATTTGAAAGAGCAATTTTGGTGGCATAAGATGAAGAGAGAAATCGGAAGCTATATCGCCAAGTGTGATATATGTCAGCGAGTCAAGGCAGGACATCAAAGACCCGCTGGATTGTTGCAACCTTTGCAAATTCCGGAATGGAAATGGGATTCTGTAGGAATGGACTTTATCACTGGACTACCTACTTCTAGTAGGGGAAATGACTCTATCTGGGTCATAGTGGACAGATTGTCCAAAGTCCCCCATTTCTTGCCCGTCAAAACCACATATCAGAGTTCAAAACTAGCGGAGTTATACATCGCTAGAATCGTTAGCTTGCACGGAGTCCCCAAGAACATAGTATCGGATCGAGGAACTCAGTTTACCTCGAGATTCTGGAAGAAAGTCCAAGAAGGTTTAGGAACCCGCCTAGATTTCAGTACCGCGTATCACCCTCAGACCGATGGACAAACGGAGCGAGTAAATCAAATACTCGAAGATATGCTTAGAGCATGTGTGCTAGAATATGGATCCAAGTGGGAAGACTGTCTGCCGTTTGAAGAATTTTCATACAACAATAGTTATCAAGCCAGTTTGCAAATGGCCCCATTTGAATTTATGTACGGAAGAAAGTGTCGCACCCCTTTGAACTGGTCGGAAGTAGGAGAGAGTCAGATTTTCGGACCCGACATCCTCCGAGAAGCAGAAGAGAAGGTTCACAAGATTCGTGAGCACCTCAAGACCGCCCAATCCCGACAGAAGAGTTACGCAGACAAGAGACGTCGAGACCTCGCCTTCAATATAGGAGATTTTGTTTATCTGAAAGTGTCGCCATTGAAGGGAATGCAGCGTTTCCAACTCAAACGAAAGTTAGCCCCCAGATATATCAGACCTTTCAAAATTCTGAACCGTCGAGGAGAAGTATCATATCAATTGGAACTACCTGGAGAGATGTCAGCTGTGCACAATGTGTTCCATATCTCGTTACTTCGCAAGTGTCTCGAAGTCCCCGAGAAGACCGAAGTGTTCAAGAATATCGATCACCGGACCATAGGGATCAACGATGACCTAACCTATCCCGAAGTACCCATCCGCATTTTGGAAGAAGCTTTTCGAACTACCCGAACCCGAAGCATCAAGTTTCTCAAGATTCAGTGGAGCAACCACACAGAAGAGGAAGCTACCTGGGAGCGCGAAGATCATATCAGGACGGAGTTTCCCGATCTCTTCAAATCCTAGGTAATATTTTCGTCCTTTTTCAAATCTCGGGACGAGATTTTGTTTAAGGGGGGAAGGTTTGTAACATCCCAAAAATACTAAGCTTGGATCATCAAATTCTAATCATCAAAATTAGGGTTAACAAAACTTTTCTAAATAAAATCATGAATGTATGCATATGTGTATGCATGGATTTTGAATTCCTTTAAAACCACCTTGTTTGTTTGTTTCATTGCTTGTAAAATGTTTCTTAGGTGAAATAAACATCATCTAAAACATTTCCCACACTTTTCCTAAAGACAAGTAAATCAAAACACATATATGAAATGAATGGTCATTTTGGCCAATTTAACTCCCATGCCTACTTTGGCTGTCTCAAACTTTCAGAACCTAATAGAAACTTTTCTGGATATTTGCACCCCTTGAATGTACTCATAACAAGGTATCAAGGCCCACTTTGTGATCATCCAGAAACTTTCAAATGCATAGTTTAAATGACAATTCAAAATTGAATCTTTATCATATGGGAAGATCCCACTTTTTCAAAAACCACTCAAACAAGCTCAACTTTCAAAACCCAAGCATCTGCAGACTCACCAGCACAAATCTAGCAAATCCACCAAAAATCTTTTCAAAATTCAGAACTTGAGTTCATGCGGCCATTTCATCAAACAGGTTGCAGACACAAATCAAACAAACATCAAACACTATAGTGTGCAGTAAAATTGGCGTAACTTGTTCCCTAGTTAGCTCACACACAGCTCAGTAGATCATCTAGGAAGTTTAACTAAGGACTATCACCCCTATGAGCTTGCCATTGCCATCAATGGTGAACAGCCGAGCACCCCCCTTGTCACCCCATTGTGGACAGCAGGCTAGAGGAAGAACTAGGCGTGCCAACCTTGTCTAGGAGGCAGCCCACCGTCCACCGCCACTACCTGTCCCAGCCGCGAGTGTTACCAAGCCCTGGACCACGCGCACAAGCCGCGCCCAGACCACCAGAGACCATGCCAAGCATGCGCCAGAGCACCACCCTCGACCAGCGCCCACAGACCGCGCGCCGCCCTCACCGCTTGCACACACGATCGCCATCAACCCAGGAGACCACCAGACATCCCCGTTTGCTGCCCCGTGCCGCACAGCCACCGCCCGCCGTCGAAGACGACGCCTCTTCCGCGCAGAGCACGGCCCGTTCCAAACCAAACCACACCGCCCCATGCCTCGAGACCATGTCGTTGAGCATCACCAGGAGACACCGCACCGTCCCCTACCCTTGCCCATGCCATTAGCCGCCTGTAACCTCGCCCCCGACGAGCTCACCGTGCGCCCCGACGGTCCCCTCGCTCGACTATAAATAGAGGCCATCCCCGCACGATTTCTTCACTCCATCTCACTCCTCTCTCCTCACTGATCGTGCCACACTGTTCTTAGAGAAAGGCGAGCACCACCCCGCCGGAATTTCACCGGAGCCCGCCGCCTCTGGAGAAGAAGGGAGCCAGCAATTGGAGCCGCCCCAGGAGAAGCCACCGGTACCAGGAGATTCGCCGTCGTTGACTTCGTCGTTCGCCCGCCTCGCCGACCCTTGTCAGTACCCCGGTGAGCCCCCCGCAACCCTCACTGGCCGCGCTAGGTTTCGTTCTCGCCGGCGTTGTCTCGCGTCGACGATGACTCCTAGTCGTTAGATTAGAACTAGATCGAACGATCCACGTCGCCCCATACCGCTTCGCCCAGCCCCGTGTCACTGACGAGTGGGGACACCCACTTAAGCAGCCCGCGGGAGCACTGCGCTTAGCAGGCCGGCCCAGTAACTTTTCCCGCGCAGCACAATTATTCAAATTAAACCTTTTTCTATTTCAATTCAAACACACTTCTGTACCCAACTTCAAAAATCAACCCAGATCGATTCAGTGCACCAAATTGAATGAAACCAATTTTGTTGGAAATGTCTGTGAATTCTGAATCCAATCCCGTTGGATTCAACTCATTTGGATCTATAGATCACCCATGGTAAAAATAACAATTCAGAAGATTTTCTGCATTCAAACATTTTTCAAATTTAAACCATAATAGCTTTTGAGTTGATTCCAACTCTCAAAAATCACATTTAACCATACTTTTCAGAATATATAAAAATATATAGGTTTACTTGCAGAAATAATGTTCAAGTAACTACATAGGCATTAAAATAAAAGGGTAAAACATTATTAAATTGTGACACCACTTTAAATCACATTCGCATGGACTACAATATGTGCTGATCACATGTGTCAACATGATCCCATGTTTGGTTTGGAGAATATTAAATCTTAAGTAGTTTTTCAATGAGTAGAAATTACTTTTCTAAAAATAAAAGGAATTAAATCAAGCCCTAACCTTGTAATGTTAGTGATGATGCTAGATCATCCATAGGACCCTTGTGTGTGATGATTTCAAGTAGTTAAGTATTGTTTGGTGATTGTGTACCTCGTATTTATTCATAGACGCTAGTACCGACCAAGGATACGGGGAGGAAGGAGGATACTATGAGGAAGAAGCCGAGGAGAACTTCAACCACTGCTCTGCACAAGGCAAGCTTATACTGATATTGATGCAAGCTGATACTATACCTATGCAAGCCTTACTATTCAAGTTGACATATGCAAGCTAACCCTTGCAAGATACCCTACTGATGCAACAAACCTATACTTGTTCTATGACTACTATATGCCTTAAGCATATGTGATCATACCCACTTGATAAACCAATCCTAGTTTTATGTGCAAGCATCTTACTTTATTTCTTGATCAAATCTTACTTAGAGTTTACTTAAGTGGCTGGTAGATATTGGAAAGATGCTGAAGGTTTCATAAAGAGCATAAAATTTGGCCTAAGTTAGAAACCTTGACATCAGCCTGAGACATAAGGTTGTACTTAGTTGAAACTCCACTAGTTACCACCCCTCATTAGTACTACCCACACTTGTAGATGCTAGTGCTAAGCATAAAACTTGATTAACTTTTAGATGGGAATACTTGGTGGAAAAATGGTTATGAAAACCTTGGAATGATGGATCATTCTATTGAAATGTTTTGGACATGTGTTTCAAAACCCTTGAGGATCTTGGTGATAAAAATGTTGAGGCATGAGCCTTAGCCCTTTATAAAACTGATGGTTGTCTGGATGTGATACCATTCCAATTTTATCGTACAACCACAATCCGAATATTGGGTAGGGCTTGACTGGAAACTTATATTCCTTAGTATTAGTTCCCTCACGGCCAAGGTCTGAGATGAGGCTACCTTGTGAAGATTGTCCACCTGTGCAGTACCCAAGATGACAGTTGGTCATGGTTGGGAGGCCAAACTCACAGGAGGGGTGCTTATACTAGGGCGTGTAATTGAAAGGTTAGGATTGATTATCCGCATACTGAGTATGGTGAATTCAGGATTTGTTCCTGACGGATGTATCGAATGTTGTGGTGAAAGTGTACAATCTCTGCAGAGTGTGAAACTATTCGAATAGCCGCGTCCGGGGTTATGGACAGTTGGAGTGGCCATACTGTTCCCCCGTCAGACTTTTCAAAATGACCTGTGAAATGAATTAAGACTTTGACTTGACCACAACAGAGTTGTGATATGAAATACAAGTTCCCACTTAGGAGTTATAAAATTGTGACTAGCTTTGGAACCTAGTAGAGATAAACCTGGCTTTTGCAAAACAACCCTAGAGCATAGTGTCCTATTATCCCAAAAAACCCCTTTACCTATTAGTATTAGTTTGCGAGTACTTAAAGAGTACTCATGGCTTTGTCCCTGGCTATTCCCATGGCCAGACTATGAAGAGGAGTACCTGGAAGATGGACCCCAGGAAGGTTACAACAACTAGGATCATCTCCCATCGTCAGCATTGCCTGTGACCCCGAAGATGGAGCTTCGCCTACGCTACCATTATTATTACGTATTCCGCTGCTTGATGTTGTATTAAGGACTGGATCATGAGATCCCTATTTGTGTAAGAACTTATGTATTGTTTGTAATGGATGATGTACTATGGTATCCAATTTTGTTATGTCTCGCAAAAAATGGTAATCCTTGGATTGCGATGTATGGCATAACAGGCATCTAGGATTGAAAAATCCGGGTGTTGACACGAGTCCTGCAAGAACTGGCATCGTACTTACTTCTACGGCCCAGATATCCCTCTGGCTAACCGAGAAGTAACGTACCCGGACTTTTTTGATGGAGCCACCGCCGAAGCCCCGACATGGAGATCCCAGGCCTCCCTTCCCTCCGACATCGATGCTTCCCGTGCTATAAGGCGGATAGAGTGGTTCATAGACACGGGTTTGACCGGATTGGACCTAGCCATGTGCTGGTTCATCAGGCAGATCCATCCTCTACAGCACCGCTCGAAGCTGATGCACGAGTATTCCAACGATAGAAGGGACATCCTCTGCATCTCTGAGGACAACTTCTCGAGTGACTCCATCAAGCTTCGCCGCAAGGACATCGTCAAGGTGAAGGATAGGAAGCGTGGCTTCACCATCACCTACGACATGTTCGTAGAGAGCAACTGCCCAAAGGTACCTATTTATTTTCCGTGTATGACGTTTACTCCAGTTCTTCCGTCTTAACCTTTTCCATCTCGTGTAACACGGTGACCTTTCACTTAACAGCTTAGCAATCTAGAGGAGGATAGCATGGCTATCCAAATCTATGATCCAAAGATGAAGGAAGTCACGGTCGTGTCCGACGACAATGTTTCGTTGTCGTGAAAGCGGAAGAGCTCCACCTCTGATGCTGGCGACGGAGGCAATAAGAAGAAAGCGGAGGGTGGAGCCTCCAAGAAGACTACCGCCGCCCTGGAGGCGGATAAAAGAAAGATACCGGGATCCCTTTTGCCAAAGCACCCCTCTCGTGTAAGCTTCCTTTTCTCCGACATTGTCCATTGTTTGTCTTATACCCGTACTTATGCATTTTGCACGTTTCAGGAAGAAAGCCACAACCAGCTTGAAGAAGACCTCCAAAACTTTGGGGGCTTCTAGAACCATAAAGGATATGATGCATCACGATGCATCTCCCGCAATCTCCCCTGTCACTCCCATCGTCCAACCCTCGTCTGCTCTGACAATCTCCCAAGCTAAGGAAGCATCTGGCCCTTCCGCCATGGAAATGGACTCAGGCGCCTCCACAGA
Source organism: Avena sativa (assembly GCA_916181665.1). Lineage (NCBI taxonomy): Eukaryota > Viridiplantae > Streptophyta > Magnoliopsida > Poales > Poaceae > Avena > Avena sativa. The sequence continues at coordinate 37,201,613 of OV702279.1, read as the reverse complement.
GCTTTCTATTGTCGGCGAAGAGGCGACACAGGAGAGTGCCGCAAACCAAATGGCTGAAGGTTCGGCTAAGTATGCCATGGATAGTGGTAAGGCGGTGGTGGAAGGTGGTAGTTCTGCCGAAGGCGGTGCCCTCGTCCCCAAGAAAACCATAGAGTTCCCGAAGATAGTCTATCTGACACTTATGCCGGGTAGCACTTCTCTAGTTTCTGGTGCGGCGCCGACATCTCCGACGTGCGGTCTCGAGGAGCATCTCCGGCAAGCAGAGATATTGCAAGGAAACAATGTATCCTTCGGCAAGCTGCTGGCTGAGAGTGCTACCAACCTCAAGATCATTGCACTTGTAAGTTTTATTTGCCTTTTGCATTTCATATGAGTATCCCACTGTAGTCCCCGAGGATTTAGACGGAAAACCATAGGTTTTTGCATCTAGATGCTCTAAGAGTGACTAAGCTAGAAAACTTCTCACTGTAGCCCCCAAGCATGTGTTTATAAATTTCAATACTATAGCCCCCAAGCTTCTAGTTGTAACTGAATTAGTTCCGAGTAGATGTTTAAAGAGAAGCTAAGAATATGTGTGAGTTAAAAAACTTTATACTGTAGCCCCCAAGCTTCTAATCAAAAACTGAAGTAGTTCCGACTAGATGCTTAAAGAAAGAATAAGTATATTGCTAAGTTAAAAACTCTCGCTGTATCCCCCGAGCGTCTAGGTGGAAATTTTTCGACTAGAGGCTCCAAGTAGACCAAACAACGATTAACTTCCTGATTTCCATAGAATGAGAATGCTCGGAGAGGCATGGCCAACGACAAGTACCAGAAGATGCGCGCAGACTTGCAAGCTGAAAATGGTAAAACTGCCTTCTTTAAGGAACAGATCACCAAGAGCAAGCGCCTGTTTTCCTTTATTTTTCGCATTCCGACTTGGTTTTGCGCCCACATTCTTCGAGTACTCACTGTGTACTGTTATTTCTCTGACTTGCGTAAACCATTTACAAGGCGAAGGATATTGTTGAGAAATCCAAGCATATTCAACAGCTGGATAGCAAAAACAATATCCTCAAGCAGGAGAGGAAGGACATGCTGAAAATGCATGAAGACTCGATGAAAGCCCTGCAGGACTCTGCCAATGAGGAGATGAACCGCTTGAAGGAGGAGATCACGGTCTTGAAGGAGCGGAAAAAATCTGCTGATGAGCAAAATCAACGCCATCACGAGGCGTACAAGCTCCTCCAAAAAGAACGGGACTCCATGGCGGAGACTCTCTGGCAGGCTGAGGCCAGCATCTTCAGTAAGTGATTCTCCGTCTTGGATTTCTGTAGTCTAGATACTCTGAATTTTTGAACTCATGCGCTCCTTTGTCAGAAATTTGCAGCTCCTATGGGTTTAACCCGGCCGCCTCCTGCGCCAAAGGAATGCATGATCCTTGCCGGCAACTTTATCAACACCGCCATCGCGCAGACCAAAGAGATTGCCAAGCCCCTCCATATTAACATCAAGTCAATGGATTCTGTGACAAAGTTCTCGGAGATCCTGCACCGTGCCCCCGAGCGTATCTCAAGCTGGAAAGCTTCTTGTGCACGGGCCGGCGCCAGGATGGCATTGTCCATGGTGAAGGCGCTCTACGAGAATGCTGACATCAACACGGTAACCTCCAGTATCCCCGACGTAGACGATGAAGGCCAAAAGATAAACCATGAATCTATCTTGGCGTCTCTCGCGGGTTATGACACCAGAGTTGCCGAGTTGGTCGACGTCATTGTCTTTGTGCCCACAAAAACCATTGAAGACAAAAGCCAAATCTCCTTCGAGTCCCTCAACACTGCCGACTTCGAGGGTGGTGACTCTCCTGCGGCCGATGATGTTGCTTCCAAGTCGCCTGCGCCAGAGGAATAAAAACAATTTGTAATATTTGTTTCCTCTGGGATGTGTTATGCGGAAAAAAACTATGTATTCACTTAAGGCGGAAAACAATGATGTATGTCCTGCTACTTAAGAACTAGTTCTAGCATGTATATATTTTTAAGCAAGTGCTTGTTTATCCATTACTTTGGTTTTTATGCTTGACCTTTCATGAGTCGGAAAACTCGTTGTCGGAACCATGCGCTCAGGCGATGATGCCCAATGGCACCATCAATAACCTAAGCACAAAATCGCCGACAATAAGTGTCGAAAGTCACTACTCCAGAATCCACATAGAAACAACAAAGAACGTGTAGACCAGAAATCTTAAGCTAACGCCCGTAGGTGGAATTTTCAAGTGCAATTGTAGAACTTGTGCATAAAGGTTTTATATGATCAAAAAATGAACACTAAAGGAGGTAAAAGACATAAAAATATGAGTGAACTAGAGTGCTTTATTTCATTGATCATATAAGAGATACACAATAGATAAAAATGCTAAGAGTAGAAAGGACGTAGTTGTGCTATGTTCCATGTCCGATCAAGCTCCGGGTAGTCATCATCCGTGTCACGTCACTTACGCTTATGATCCCCGTTGGGTCAATCCTTCAGTTCCGGATTGTCAACGAGGTAGTAAGACCCATTGATTAGTGCCTTGCTTATGATGAACGGTCCTTCCCATGGCGGGGATAATTTGTGTGACTTCTTCTGCTTAAGTCGGAGCACCAGATCCCCCTCTTTAAAGAGCGATGCTTAACGCGGTGACTATGGTAGCTGCATAGCTTCTGCTGGTACATGGCGGATCTTTGGCATGCGAAAACGCGCTCCTCCTCGAGAAGGTCCACATCTAGGCGTCTGGATTCTTCAGCGTCATCTTCGTCATAGGCTGCAACTCTTGGTGCATCGTGAAGGATGCCGGAAGGTAGGATGGCTTCTGCTCCATATACCATGAAATAAGGGGTGTAGCCGGTGGATCTGTTGGGTGTAGTTCGTAAACTCCACAACACAGATGGCAATTCTTCCGCCCAGGCTCCAGCTACTCTATGTAGCGGTGCCTCAAGACGTGGCTTGATTCCCTGCAGAATTAATCCATTGGCTCGCTCAACCTGACCATTGGATTGTGGGTGTGCCACAGATGCAAGGTCAAGTCGGATGCCTTTCTCCCAACAATAAGCCTCCACTTCTATGAGTGACAAGTTTCTGCCATTGTCGTTGATAATGCTATGTGGGAGACAAAATCTCACCACTAGATCCTAGACAAACCTAAGGGCAGTTGCCCCATCAAGCTTTCTAATGGGTTTAGCTTCTATCCATTTAGTGAATTTATCAACTGATACTAGCAGATGCGTAAATCCACATGGTGCCATTTGTAACGGTCCCACCATGTCTAGCCCCCAGACTGCAAACGGCCAAGTTATTGGTATTGTTCGCAATTCTTCTTCAGGAACATGTGGTTGTCGGGCATAATACTGGCATCCCATGCATGTCTCAACCAGCTTGTATACGTCCGCCTTCGTGGTCAGCCAGTAGAATCCTTGCCAGAAGGCTTTCGCGACAAAAGATCGGGGAGCGGCGTGATGCCCGCAATCTCCGAGATGGATTTCCCATAGGATTTCAATACCTTATTGCTAGGAAATACACTTAAGGTATACACCAGTAGTTCTTATTTTGTAGAGCTGTCCATTGATTATGGTATAGCCCTTCGCTCGACGTACTATTTTCTGTATTTCGACTTCGTCATCGGGCAAAGTTCTGTGTTCGATAAATTCCATGAACGGTTTTTTCCAAGCCGGAGGGACCTTTGCCACCATGTGGACGAAAGAGTCAACTCTATCCGGGTTGTCTATGTCTGCTCCCTTCACGGATGGTGTCCGCGGATGCTCCAGGAAAACTCCAGGGGGAATTCGTTTGCGCCCTGATCCAAGCTTAGACAGCAGATCAGCCGCCTCGTTTTGCTCCCTAGGTACATACTTGACCTCGTATCCCAAGAAGCACTTGGCTATCTCGTCCACTTCGTCTCGATATGCCAGCCACTTGCTGGGCAACCAAGTTGGAATCTCCACAGCAAAATGTGCGCTTGATGCCAATATCCTTGGCTACGCGTAATCCGTGAATGACTGCTTCATACTCCGCCATGTTGTTCGTAGCCTCGGAGTGGTTCTGCAGAACATAGTGTAGCTTGTCCCCAGTTGGTGACTGTAGCAGTACACCAGCCCCCGAGCCGTTGAGCAGCTTTGATCTGTCAAAGTGCATTACCCAGTATTCTAGTTCCGGCAATGGGGTAGCATCTGGCATCTCCGTACAATCTATGATAAAATCTGCCAAGGCTTGTGACTTGATAGCATCACGACTCTTGTAGGTGATCTCGAAGGTGGCAAGTTCAATGCCCCACTTCACGACCCTTCCTATAGCGTCTCTTTTGTTGATGATGTCGAACAGTGGAGTCTTGCTCACCACTGTGATTGGGTGCTCCTGAAAGTAATGCCTCAGCCTCCGAGAAGCAAGGAATACTCCATAAGCTATATTTTGGTAGTGCGGGTAACGCTGCTTGGACATCGTCAGGACCTCACTTACGTAGTAAACTGGTCGCTGAACTCCGTGCTCATATCCTGGTTCCTTCCACTCTACCACGACGACGATGCTGATTACCCGGTTGGTGGCCGCCATGTAAATTAACATGGGATCTCCAGGCTCGGGTGCTGGAAGGATAGGCGCTGAGGAAAATGTCTCCTTGAACTTCTTCAATGCTGCATCTGCTTCGTCTATCCATGTGAATTTGTCCGCCTTCTTCAGCAACTTGTACAGCAGCAGAGCCTTCTCTCCAAGTCGGCTGACGAACCGACTAACTGCTGCAACACAACCTGTTAGTTGTTGTATGTAATTTAGGCATGTCGGACGGTTTATGTTTAAGATGGCCTTGATTTTCTCCGGTTTGACTTTGATTCCATGCTGGGAGATGATGAAGCCCAACAATTTGCCGGCTGGAACCCCGAAGACGCACTTCTTAGGGTTAAGCATCATGTTGTTTTTTCGGAGATTATCAAAGGTTTCTTTTAAGTCAGAGATTAAGTCATTTGACTTTTTAGACATCACCGCTATATCGTCCACATAGGCGTGAACGTTCCGACAAATTTGATCGTGTAGGAAATGCTGCATTGTCCGCTGGTACGTAGCACCTGCGTTTTTCAGCCCAAAGGGCATCATGACATAGCAAAATGTGTCGTAGGGTGTAGTGAACGAAGTGGACAATTGATCCGACTTCCTCATCTTGATCTGGTGGTATCCTGAGTATACATCGAGAAAACACAAAAGTTCTAAGCCAGCCGTCGAGTCAATGAGTTGGTCAATGCGAGGCAAAGCAAACGGATCTTTGGGACATGCTTTGTTCAAGTCGGTGTAGGAAACGCTGCATTGTCCGCTGGTACGTAGCACCTGCGTTTTTTAGCCCAAAGGGCATCGTGACATAGAAAAATGTGTCGTAGGGTGTAGTGAACAAAGTGGACAATTGGTCCGACTTCCTCATCTTGATCTGGTGGTATCCTGAGTATGCATCGAGAAAACACAAAAGTTCTGAGCCAGCCGTCGAGTCAATGACTTGGTCAATGCGAGGCAAAGCAAACGGATCATTGGGACATGCTTTGTTCAAGCCGGTGTAATCAACGCACATTCTTAATTCTTTGGTTTCCTTTTTGGGGACAAGTACAGGATTCGCCACCCATTGGGTGTGAAGGACTTCTCGGATAAAACTAGCCTTAAGTAGCCTAGCTATCTTTTTGCCAATGGCGCGTCTCTTCTCATCTCCAAAGCGTCGTAGAGGTTGCTTCACTGGTTTGCATTTTGGATCAATATTCAAGCTGTGCTCGGCAAGTTCCCTAGGTACACCTTTCATGTCGGCAGGTTGCCAGGAAAATATGTCCCTATTCTCTCGGAGGAACTCGACGAGCGCACTTTCCTATTTGGGATCCAGGTTCGTCACAATGGCGGTGGTCTTGGAGGCATCGCCTACCACAAGTTCCACCGACTTGGTTTCGATGGCGGCCTTGAATGCTGGGGCGGAGTCAGAAATCTGTTTCTTAGACGCGGGCATCTTTGAGGCATCGACCTTGCTCTGGATCTCCTTGAATTCGTCGCTATAGAGGACAGCTTCCGCGTAGGCTGCTTCTCCAATTTCCCAGTCCCTAGCTTTTGCAAAGCTTCTGGATACGATAATGACACCGTCTTGTACGGTTATATTGAGTTTATTGTAGAAGAAGCATGGCTTGGCCATGAAGGTGTGGAATATGTCGCGGCCGAATATGACGTGGTTCACGCTCTTGAAGGGGACCACCTCAAAGGTCATGCGCTCTTGGCGGTAATTATTAATATCACCAAAGGCGACCTGAAGAGTGATGCATCCAAGGGACCGAGCCTCCCGACCAGGAACTACGCCGTGGAAGATGGTGTTGGTCCGCCTTAGATTTGCCTCCGTCAAGTTCATCTTCTGTAGTGTATCCAGGTACATGATGTTGATGCTGCTTCCACTATCCCCATACACTTGGTGAACTCATTGCCGTCAATTAGGGGGTTGATGACCATGGTGTATTCGTTCTCCGTAGGGATGTGGTCTGGGTGATCCTTCCTGTCCCAAGTAATTGGAACCTTCGACTAGCACAGGTACTAGGGAACTAGGGGTAAAGTAGCCATCAGGATCCTCATGGAGGTCTTCTGTTGTCGTACGGTGGGAGTGCCAAGGAAAGTTTGGAAAATTGCCACCTTCTTCTCGAAGGGGTTCTTGCCTTTGCCGTCGCTCTTGGCAGCGTGCTTGGGGTCAACATCCTCGTCCATGTCCCTTGAATCCTTGGACTCCTACTCCTTCTTCTTGCCCTTGCCCTTGCCTCGCGGTCTGTTCTTCCGACTTCACTTGTAGCCTGACTTCGGGTCCTCCTTGAGGTCGTTAACAAACTTGCAGTGTCGATTGGTGTGAGTGGCTTTACCGTTGGCATCGAGGTGTACGAGGCATGGCATATCGCGGTACTCCTTGTAGGTTTGGAGAACGCGGAGCATTGCCGAGGTAGTTTCACTTCCTCGCTGCTGCCCACGACCAGCTCCCCGCCCTCGGCCATGTTGTCCGCCATCACCTCGTCCTACAAAGGTCATGGCGACCATGTCGGGAGTTTGCTTTTCTTCTGGTGCGGTTTTCCGCTTGGTGCTGCTATTCCTCCGAGCTTGAGTTGGAACGGCCGTTGCCGGTAGAGAGCCACGAGCATCGTCGTCGGCAGCTGCGAACTCACTAGCCAACTGAATCATCTGGTTCAAGTCAAGCTGGTGATTATCCTGCAAGCACTTCAGCTTATGTCGGAGCAACGTGCCCCTTTCCAACCCATCAATGAAGGCGGCCATGGCGGTCTGAGCGTGCACTCCAGCGCAGGAATTTTTCATATCCAGCCAATGGGAGAGGTAGGCACGAGATATCTCGTCTTTCTCTTGTACGCACCGCTGTAGATCGCTAACAGTGCAGGGACGCTTATACGTACCCTCGAAGTTCTTGGTGAACGCTTCTTGCATGTCCAACCAATTGCAGATAGATTTCTCCGGCAAGTCATCAATCCATTGACGGGTCGTGCCCACCAACATCAATGGGAGGTACTTGACGGTGACGTTGGGGTTACCCCCTGCGATCTCCACCGCGTTGCCATAGTCCTGCAACCAAGTAGCTGGCTTGGCGGTGACGTCATAGGGCTTGATGGTCTTGTCAATCCGAAAACCCTTGGGGTAAGTTGCAGACCGTATCGCAGGTCCAAAGCAACGTGGTCCCAGGTATGGTCCTTCCCGGGCCTCGTGGATCTTATCTATCCGCGAACGTGCATCGTATGGCTCCGGGCTTCTTTTCTTCTTGTCAACAGGGGATGGGCTGCGTGATCGACGCGGGCCCCGTCTCCCATGGTGACTGCTAGGTGGCGATGGAGGTGGAGGTGGCGGTGGGTTAGCCTTCTTGCTGTTACCCTCCTGCGACGCCTCACGCTTGTCGCGGTTGCTTGTCGGACGCAGAGGGTCATGGCGTGACCTACTCTTATGTCCTTGGTTGCGCTCTCCATCATGACAGGTCTGCTCCGTGTTGTCGCGTATGACGATGCCGCTCTGCCTAGGCGGGGGCATATCCAAAGGACAGTGAGACTTGGGGTCTTCGCTATGTCGGGGAGAGCGGGGCGGTGGTGATGGGCGACGAGGTTGGGCTTTGCCTCCATTGTCGGAGGATATGGGGATAGCATCCTTCCTTTTGCACGCATCCCTCTGTCTTTGTTCTGATGAACCCGTCTAAGATCCGGCATCAAGAGGAGATCTGTCCCTTGGCGGCTTATGCTGGCTAGACTGGCAAAACGCTGGGTCAGACTCAAGCCTCTGAGAGGTGGCCTTTTCCTGCTGTTTCACCTCCTTTGCCACTAGGTCATAGACCTGTTCCACCGCCTCAAGCGATCGATCCTGCTCTAGAAGGGTCTTGGCGACGGAAAGGTTGAGGAGAGGAGTGGGCATCACATGCCTGCCTTCACTATCAATGTATGGCTTGGCCTGTGCCAGCTTCGGGGGAGCCCATCCTAGGTTTCGCCGTACACCAGGATCGTTGATGACCCGAGCCGGAGCTTTCTTGGCCTTCTGCTACTGCAGCAGAGTCTTGTACTCGGCCTCCATTGCTCTAGCTTTCTCTATGGACTTCTGCGTGTTTACCAGATCATGATCTAGTTTAGCGCCTTGCTCTGCGATGGCATGTGCCTCCTCCGGCAGCTGCTGGCGCTTCTCGTCAAGCTGTGTCACATTCCGGATATGAGCGAAGGTCAGTGGCTCGACGAGGAGGTTACCGTACATCACTCTATCAGCTGGAGTAACTTGGGCAGCGACAGACGTAGATGCTGGAGGCGGTAAGTTTGCGGTGTTATTGTTGCTCGGCCTAGTGCCGAGTTCTTGCGGCTGCTGCACTGGGTTAGGCGGAGGGGGCATGTTCTTCACGTGATGATTGTCGGCAGCGAGAGGTCCCTTCCCCTTGCCCAATGCTATAGGCGAAGCTCTTCCGGGTTGATCTTCATCCATCGCTGTCCCAATGCTGACGAACACTTCCCGGGACGTGACGGCGTTGTTAGCCTGCTCGTCGCGTCGGAAATCTTCCTCCATCTCCTGCATGGCAGAGTCTAGCTCCTCCGGGCTGAAATCTATCTCCTCTGAATCTGCACTGAAGTTGGCGTAGAGCGCGTCAATCATAGAGTCGGAGGGTTGCGGGGCTTCCTCGATGATGGGGGTGGAGGTGCAACGGGTGCGACGATGACGGGAGGTGGTGGCGCTGCTGCGGCGATGGCGGCCGGAGGTGGTGGAGGCGGTTGCTGAGGCGGCGGCGCTCCGCCAATGAGCGCAACGCCTAAGCTGCCCCGTCGACCTCCGCGTAGCTGTTGACGGTGTTCACCATACTTTCGAAGGTGAGACGCCTCAAAGCTTGCTGCCGCCTTAGAGAATACTGGAGAAGCGTTCCCTGATCCAGTCCTTCCACAAAGTGATACATAGCATCATCATTGGGGTAGTGTGCCAGATCGGCTCGTATACGGACCCACCTGGCAAGGTAATCGCGGGGGTTTTCTCCCTCTCTCTGAATGCAACGCGCCAGATCGAAGATGGTAACCACGCCGACGAACTTGGATCTCTGCTGTCCAGACGCATGGACGAAGCCGGCGGACTTGCAGTGATCTTCCACCGTTATATCCTGCACAGGGGCAGTTTGGGTGGGCCTTGAATTTTTCCGATATTTGCCGGCAAACTCCAAGGAGAGATCTGACATCGATCCTTCCGCGAACGTATCCTGCCCGTAGGCGTTCCGTGCAGGTCTTGATGCTCCTCCAACTCCTAGGGAACTAGTGCCCGAGTTGGTTTCGCCAATGAAGAGGTGGATGTCTCCGATAGGAACGATCAAACACCGCGTAGGATTCGTCTTTGCCGGGATCCAGAACTCGTCCAGAGGGACGATCAGAACATTGCCGTAGAAGAGAACGCGACCAATGGCTGCGGTTTCGCTGATTCCCGTGAAGACCTTGGTCCTCGCCCGCTGAAGAGCTCGAAGAGCCTCCTGCCCCATGGTGGGCGCCAACTGTCGTGGTATTGCTGACGAGTACGCCATGGAGGGGTCCTCATAGTGCGTGTTTAGAGACGTGGGGGAAGGCGGACGGTTGACGGGTACGAGGTAACATAGCTTACCTAGGTTCAGATCCCACAACGGTGGCGGAATCCTACTCCTGCTATAAATCACTATAATGGCAATACGCCGAGTTACAGAGATAGGTTCGCTATGCGAGGTGTGACTAGAAAGTTTGATATTGTGTTGATTTGTATCTTAAAGGCTCCCATAGGCCCGACTTATATAGTCACCAGGTCCTAGGGTTACATGTAAAAGTCCTAGCCGGACAGGTTACAAAGTCCTACACTGACTATAACTAGTCTAGCTTGTCTTGTACTCCAAGGCTCCGGGTACGCTGGTGACTCCATCGTAGCCTTCCTTAATCCGGCATGGGCCTCCCTTCTGGATCCATCTAACTGGGCCGCCCAGCAGGACATGGGCCATGCTACCAACTGTGGGCCACCCGGGTTATCCGGGTAAGAGACATGCTATGAGGATACCCATATAGCATATCCCCAACATTTGCATCACCATTCTTTATCATAATTTGCCTCTATTCATTGATATATTTCATATTAAGAGGTGTTACTTATGTATTTTTATCTGTTTTTGCATGTTGGATGATTCTTGGAGGATGAACTGTCGGAGTCAGGATTCTAATAGAAAAAGCGGTGTTTTGATGCAATTTCACGAAGATTAGAAAAATACCAAAAAAACTACAGAAAATTATATTTTCCCAGAAGACGAAGGATGCCAGAAGGGGGGGCAGAGTTGGACCATAGGGGGCCCAAACCCCCTGATACATTGGAAACATATCTATAATTTTTGATGCTCCATGCTTGTTTAGTATCTACTTTGCTTTACTTGTCCACACTTTGAGGTGCTTTTTACATGTTTTCTGGTACTAAACTATTAACAAGTTGCAACAGTGCCAGATGCCTGTTTTCTGCTACTTTTGGTTTCAGAAAAGTTAGTAAATAAATATTCTCGGAATTGGACGGGACAAACGTCAAAGTCAATTACTTTCCGCGAGGAACAAGAAGTCCAGAGGAGAGCCTGAGGGGCCGGCCAGGGGGGCTAGACCCACCCCAGGCACGGGGATAGGTGGGCCCGCGCCTGGCTAGGGTTTGGTGGCCCTGGCCACCTCCGGGTCTCGCCTCTTCGCCTATAAGAAGCCCCTGATGTAGAAACACTAAGTACCCGATCAGAAATCCATGAAACCATCTGTAGCCGCCGCCACCATCATCCCTAGATCAGGGGGATCTGAAGTTTTCCCGGAACCCTGCCGGAGGGGAGATCATCCCAGAGGCCTTCTCTCCGGTATGATTCGTGAGTAGTTCCACCTTGGACTATGGGTCCATTTAGTAGCTAGATGGTTGTATCTCCTCCTTTGTGCTTTCATGTATAGATCTTGTGAGCTCCATTCATGATCAAGATCTAATCTATTTGTAATCATGCATGTTATGTTTGCAGGAATCCAATGGATATTGAGATTATTATGTTGGTTTGATTAATGGTTTTATCTTTATGATTCTATCATGTCTGTGTTATTTGTGATCTTGTATGCTCTCTATTGCTAGTGGTTATCTTGGCCAAGTAGTTTCTAGTGACTCCAAGAGGGGGTATTAATGCAACATGTGGGTTCATGCCTCTAGTTTCCAAGGGAAGTGACATAAATTTCTTCGGTTGTAGATGTGATGTTGCTACTAGAGAGAAAACAAAGGTCTCTTGTTCATGGAACATAGTGGGTTCATGCCTCTAGTTTCCAAGGGAAGTGACATAAATCTCTTCGGTTGTAGATGTGATTTACCTTACACACTTTGCTTAAAGCAGTTGTTTGTTGATTGCAATTTAATACTAGAGGGGGTTCGGATGATAACCTGGAGGTGGACTTCTAGTCATAGATGAAGTTGGATGACGGTCTATGTATATTGTTGTATTGCCCAATCAACCTCATAGGATCTTTCTGGCTAGTAATTGCATTGTTATTCCTTGCTCAGTTCCTGTCAATTGCCTCACTGTAATTTGTTTACCCTTCATGCCATGTTGTTTATCTAAGTAGAGCACCTCTAGTGAACTATGGACCCCGGTCCAATCTTTACCATTGATATATCTTCCACTTTTACTTGTTTACTTGTTGCAAACCATTACCTTACACACCATACATTTAATCCTTTGTTACAGCAAACCGTTGAGCTTGACAACCTCACTGATTCATTCGGGAAAAGTCTTGAGTTTGTGTTGTGCATGTCTCCGCGTTGCTTGCAACACCTGTGTGACGTTTCCTTTCTCCTTATGGTTCGATAACCTCGGTCTCTAATAAGGGAAGACTTGTTGCTTGCTGCTTCACACCTTGCTCTTGGGGTTTCCAACGAAGTGCTCATGTCAGCACCATCAGCAAGTTTTCTGGCGCCGTTGCTGGGGAACTACATGACAGCTCCAACCTTATCCTCCCCAACAAGTTTTCTGGCACCGTTGCCGGGGAGGCTAAGGACGTCTTCACTAGGGGAGTCCTTCACTTCCTTTCTCTTTACTTTGTTTTTAGTTTTCTTTGTTTCTTTTGTTTGGTTTTGTTTGCCTCTTTTCAAAAAACCCAAAAAAATTAGTCTAGCTTGGTTTGCTTTCCTTATTCAAAAACACAAAAAAAATTAGTTCCTACACTCTAGTTGGTGGTCTGTCATTGCCTTGCTTGGTCATTCTTTCCATCAATGGATGGACTATTTGAAACTAGTTCTTATTGGCAAGGTGGGTACACAGAAGAACAAAAGTATTATTATAAGGAACACCGTTTTTCACAAAAAGGTAAACACTTATGGGAACAAATTGATAAGTTGAATACTATTGCTAGAGACGTGTGCTCTACTTATAATGTTACTTATTGCTTTGATAAAGCTTGTTGTTGTAGGAGGTATAAACACCTACCCTTTCAATGTGAGTATAATGATAATGTTACCATATCATCTTATGTTAAGGGAAATTATGACTTTTATGATGTGGAACAGATTGAAGAATTTATTGCTTTCAAGGGTGCATTTGAACTTGCTAGTTTGATTGAAAATACTGATGACGCACCTTATGAATATGAGGTTTATGAGATACTTAAATATTGCTTTGATAATTACAAGGAAGCAAATGGCTATATTCTTGAATATTTTAATATATGCTTTCCACAAATGGAAGAGACTAATGCCTTGCAGGAGCCTATGGAAGAAGAAATTATTGAAACTGGAAGCTCATTAGATGAAAAAGAGGAAGAGAGTGATGAAGAAAATGAGGAAGAATGGATCTACCCATGCCTACCTTCTAATGAGAGTAACTATTTACCTCTTATATTATTTGATTGTCCCCCATGCTTACCAAAGGAGGATGAATGCTATGTTCCTGTGGATCCTTTTGAAATATCTACTTTGGGTAAAACCTGTGAAGGTTTTAATCCCACTATTTTTGAGCTTGATAGAAATTATGTGTTTATAGATCATGAAAATCAAACTTTATATGATAGCTATATTGTTGAGTTTATTCATGATGCTACTGAAAATTATTATGAGAGAGGAAAGTATGGTTGTAGAATTTTTCATGGTACTAAAACACCTGTCTTTGTGCTGAAAGTTCTGAAGTTACTCTTGTTTTCTCTTCCTATGCATGTCACATTGTTATTTGTAAACTTATTTGTGTATAAGATTCCGATGCATAGGAAGAGGTTTAGACTTAAATGTGTTTTGAATTTGCTTCTTGATGCTCTCTCTGACTTCAATTCATATTTCTCATGTGAGCATCTTCTCAAGCTTCTTGTGCCTAACTTAAAGGCGTTAAAGAAAAGTACTTGTTGGGAGATAACCCAAGAGTTTCCTTGAGTCTTGGAAGTTATTAATTCTGTAATAACCTCTCCTTATCCTTTTAGTTTGTTTTTTGTGCCAAGAATGACCTCTAATGATAGGGAAGTAAGATTTGGGGAGTTGCTGTCCCGTAACAGATTTCTATCCTTCATAAAAAAAAATCGTGAGGAGACTCTGTAACTCGGATTAAGCTCAACATTTACGAATATATCCCCCATTATGTTAGCTAACTTTCGTTAGTTCAACACTTTTTGATTTTAGCAACAGAACATGTTCGAAAAAATTCGTTTCTACCTGCTGGTATGTTTTGACAGATTTCTACCATTATTTGCATTTGCTTCTTATTGATCCCTTTTTGAGTTCTCTTCAGGTAAATTGAGCTTTTTGAAGGAGTTACTACAGTAGCTTGTGTTTTTAGTGAAAGTCTTGTTGTTCCAAAGCTTTGCCAGGGGTCTAATATCTTTTGAATACACTAATGTTGCTAGTGAAGATTGTGTGAAGTTTTGTATGAAGGAAAATTTTCATGTGTAGAGAGAGAATGATCCAATGAGATGAAGAATGGAAAAAATCTCAAGCTTGGGGATGCCACCATGATGTCACCCCAAGAAATATCCAAGAGGTACAAGCGTCAAAGCTTGGGGATGCTCAAGGCATCCCCTTCTTCATCAATAAAAAGCTCAGGTCTGTCTAGACACTTCGTTTTTATTGTTTCATGCACAGTTGTGTTGTTCTTGGAGCATCTTAGTTTTCATTTTCTTTTCTTAGTTTGTTTAGTTTGCTTTAGTAGTTTGGACCCCCGTTATCGCTGTGTTGTTTTTCAAATAAGTTTTGTTGGTGTTTGGAAAGGAGTAGTAAGTTCTTGCTTGAAGTGCAAGAGGAACTTGCATTGACTGTGACTTAGACTTTAGCATGACATGCTAGGTGTTGTTTTGGCATTATGCTTAGTGATTATTTTTGTAGAATGTCTTGTTCCAAACAATTGGGATTGCTTAGTGTGCCTTGAAGAAATTATGCGTTGTTTTAGCATGCAAAAGCATAGTATCGTGGTATTCTCCTTTGATGATTTGCTTGGGTCGACTTGGCACATGCTCACACCATGTTATGACTATGACAAGTCACCATTATCCTCTATGATCATTTAGTCCTTGACTTGTAGTACCACTCTTTTCTTTGATTAGTTTGCTTTGTTGCGCTGCATGATTTTGGCCATTATTGCTCTCTTAGTTTGTTGCTCCCAGTCTTTTGCTAGCCTCCACTTGTATGAGTAAGTTCTACTCATGCTTCCAACTCCCAAGAAACCAAGTTATTCCAAAGTGTCCACTATAAAATCCTAGGCATGGTGTGTTACACCATCCCAAAGTATATTCTTGTTTTCATCTATCTTCCAATTAAAAACTATTTTGTTATGTGAAAACTTAGTGATTAAAGCCCTCACGAACTTGATGGCACATTTTATATTGTTTTCCCCTAATAAACTTGAACCATTGTGACAACGTTGTTGTATATGCTTGCACTTATAAGTTGGAATTAGCAGAACCGTGCTATCACGGGGAACATTTTCAACATTGCACTTGTACCTTGTTGTACTCAGTTGATATCATGTTCTTTTGTCTATGGATGTCACCGGTGTGAAATAAAGAGGGGACTTTTAAGTCCATGGAGTTTGTATTTTGTGTTAGAGAAACGCCTGGGCCGCTAGCCTAAGCCATGCCTAATCATGGTGGAAACTTGCAGCATCACCATAATGAGATATTTATGAAGCATCCTCAATAAAAATCTATGCATTTGGTAAATAAAAAGATTGCTGAGATGATCATTGTCTGCTTGCCTTGTCATTTTGGTTATGGGAAAGCTCCTGTACCATGTGCAAGGGGTACCCCATTGGCGGTTCTCAATGATATGCAAATACTTACAGTGACAAAAACTTACCTGGACCCAAACTTAAGTATGCATGAGGTGTGGCCCTCGTATTCAAGGGGCATGATATTTCCAACTTATACTTTGTCAAGCATATACTCCAGCCTTGCCACTTTAACCTTAACCACTTCAAGATGCTTATGACAGGGGCAATGAGGGCTGAAAGCTAACAAGTACCATAATTTTTGGAAGCTCTTTTTGAAACTTTTAATCCCTGCTTCCTTTACAAAAAGGCTTTTCTTCCACCATTATTGAGTCTCCACCTTCTACCTTTAGGCACCATTAAGAGAGCATAGTTGTCATTCTGTGTCCAGTGTTCCAAAGATTACTAATTTATGCATATTGTGTTATTACTTGTTCTTGTGCTATTTGTTTCTAGTCACCCTTGTGAACTTTGCAGGTGTCCTATGCATTATATTGCTACTCTATGAGGGACAAGATGATTGCCACTATGCTATGTTTTCTGCATGTGAAACAAACAAACGTTTTTCAATCCATGTTATTCATGATCTTTGTTTGTAGCTTGCCATGTTGCATGCATAATTACTATGTCCTATTGTTAGAACTCCATCTTTCATGCACATGTTTAGAGTTCTTTGATCCCATCTTTCAATGTTTGCAAATGGTTGGATCTTTATTGTGAGGGTGCATGTCACCTCAAAAATTATTCTGTTTATCACTTACCTACTCGAGGACAAGCAGGAGTTAAGCTTGGGGATGTTGATACGTTGGAAACGTATGTACAATTTTTGATGTTCCATGCTTGTTTAGTATCTACTTTTCTTTACTTGATCACACTTTGAGGTGCTTTTTACATGTTTTCTGGTACTAACCTATTAACAAGTTGCAACAGTGTCAGATGCCTGTTTTCTGCTGTTTTTGGTTTCAGAAAAGTTAGTAAAGAATTATTCTCGGAATTGGACGGGACAAACGTCAAAGTTAATTACTTTCCGTGGGGAACAAGAAGTCCAGAGGAGAGCTGGAGGGGCCGTCCAGGGGGGCCAGACCCATCCCAGGCGCGGGGTAGGTGGGCCCGCGCCTGGCTAGGGTTTGGTGGCCCTGGCCGCCTCCCGGTCTCGCCTCTTCGCCTATAAGAATCCCCCAATGCAGAAACACTGAGTACCCGATGAGAAATCCATGAAACTATCTATAGCCACCGCCACCATCGTCCCTAGATCGGGGTGATCTGAAGTTCTTCCTGGCACCCTGCCGGAGGGGAGATCATTCCGGAGGCCTTCTCTCCGGTATGTTTCGTGAGTAGTTCCACCTTGGACTATGGGTCCATGTAGTAGCTAGATGGTTGTATCTCCTCCTTTGTGCTTTCATGTATAGATCTTGTGAGCTCCGTTCATGATCAAGATCTAATCTATTTGTAATCATGCATGTTGTGTTTGCGGGGATCCAATGGATATTGAGATTATTATGTTGGTTTGATTAATGGTTTTATCTTTATGATTCTATCATGTCTGTGTTGTTTGTGTTCTTGCATGCTCTCCGTTGCTAGTGGTTATCTTGGCCAAGTAGTTTCTAGTGACTCCAAGAGGGGGTATTTATGCTCGATAGTGGGTTCATGCCTCTAGTTTCCAAGGGAAGTGACAGAAATCTCTTCGGTTGTAGATGTGTTCTTTCTACTAGGGATAAAACAAAGGGGTCTTGTTCATGGAACATGTGGACTGACCTTACACACTTTGCTTAAAGAAGTTGTCTGTTGCTTGCAACTTAATACTAGAGGGGGTTCGGATGATAACCTAGAGGTGGACTTCTAGTCATAGATGAAGTTGGATGACGGTTTATGTATATTGTTGTATTGCCCAATCAACCTCATAGGATCTTTCTGGCTAGTAATTGCATTGTTATGCCTTTCTCAGTTCCTGTCAATTGCCTCGCTGTAATTTGTTTACCCTTCATGCCATGTTGTTTATCTAAGGAGAGCACCTCTAGTGAACTATGGAACCCGTTCCAATATTTACCATTGATACATCTTCCACTTTTACTTGTTTACTTGCTGCAAACCATTACCTTCCACACCATACGTTTAATCCTTTGTTACAGCAAACCGGTGAGCTTAACAACCTCACTGATTCGTTGGGGCAAAATCTTGAGTTTCTGTTGTGCAGGTCTGCGCATTGCTTGCAACACCTGTGTGACGTTTCCTTCCTCCTTTTTGTTCGATAACCTCGGTCTCTACTGAGGGAAGACTTGTTGCTTGCTGCTTCACACCTTGCTCTTGGGGTTTCAAACAAAGTGCTCACGTCAGCACCATAACCCCCAGGCACGGGCCACCATGGGCCGCGCCTACAGGGGTGTGGCCACCCTGGCCCACCTCTGGCTCCGCCCCCTCGCATATATCTTCTCCTCGAAACCCTAAAACGAGGGAAGCGACTATTGGGGATATGCGATATGGGTATCCTCTTAGCATGTCTCTTATCCGGATAACCGGGGTGGCCCACAGTTGGTAGCATGGCCCATGGCCTGCTAGGCGGACCAGTTAGATGGATCCAGAAGGGAGGCCCATGCCGGATAAAGGAAGGCTACGGAGGAGTCACCGACGTACCCGGAGACTTGGAGTGCAAGCTACGTTAGACTAATTGTATACTATGTAGGACTCTTTATCCTGTCCGGCTAGGACTTTCCCTGTAACCCTAAGACCTGTCGACTATATAAGACGGACCTATGGGAGCCTTTAGGGCTTAACATAGAAGACACAACTCACACCTCGCACAGCGAACCGATCCCTGTAACTCGACATATTGCCATTATAGTGATTTATAGCAGGAGTAGGATTTCGCCACTGTCGTGGGATCTGAACCTAGGTAAGCTGTGTTACCTCGTACCCGTCAACCGTCTTCCTTATCCTACGTCTCTAAACACGCACTGTGAGGACCCCTCCATGGCGTACTCGTCGGCAATACCATGACAGTTGGCGCCCACCGTGGGGCAAGAGGCGCTTCAGGCTCTACATCGGGTGAGGTCCAAGATCTTTGCAGGAATCGGCGAAACCGTAGCCATCGGTCGCGTTCTCTTCTCTGGCAACGTCCCGATCGTCCCTCCTGATGAATTATGGGCCCCGACGAAAACGAACCCTACCCGCTGTTCGATCGTCCCCATCGGAGACATCCACCTCTTCATTGGTGAAACCGACTCGGGCACTAGTTCCCTGGAAGTCAGAGGAGCATCAAGACCTGGACGGACCTCCTATGTACATGATACGTTCGCGGAAGGATCGATGTCGGTTCTCTCCTCGGAGTTTGCCAGCAAAGGTCGAAAAAAATCAAGGCCCACCCAAATCGCCCCTGTGCAGGATTTAACGGTGGAAGATCGCTGCAAGTCCGCCGGCTTTGCCCGTGCGTTTAGACAGCAGAGATCCAAGTTCGTCGGAGTGGTGAACATCTTTGATTTGGCACATTGCTTGCAAAGAGAAGGTGAAAACCCCCACGATTACCTTGCCAGGTGGCTCTGTATACGGGCCGATCTGGCACATCACCCAAAGGATGATGCCATGTATCATTTTGTGGAAGGATTGGACCAAGGTACGCTTCTTCGACATACTCTAAGGCGGCAGCAGGATTCAGGATGCCTCACTTTTGAAAGCATGGTGAATACCGACAACAACTATGCGGAGGCCGAGGAGGTAGCTCAGACAGCCCTTGTAGAAGAGCTAGAATCTGCTATGCAGGAGATGGAGAAGGATTACAAACGCGACGAGCAGGCCAACAACACCGTCACGTCCCGAGAGGTGCTCGTCGCCATTGGGACCACGATGGATGAAGATCAACCTAGATGAGCTCCGCCTATAGCGCTGGACAAGGGGAAGGGACCACCTGTTTCTATCGACAATGATCGCGCAAAGGTCATGCCCCCTCCGCCTAACCCAGTGCAGCAGTCGCAGGAACTCGGCACCGGTCCGAGTAACAACAACACCGAGAACCCACCGCCTCCGGCATCTATGTCTACTGTTGCCCAAGTCACTCCAGCTGATAGAGTGATGTACGACAACCTACTCGTCGAGCCCATGACCGTGGCCCATATATGGAACGTAGTACATCTTGATGAGAAGTGCCAGCAGCTGCTGGAGGAGGCGCAGGCCATCGTGGAACAAGGCGCTAAGCTAGATCGAGATCTAGCCAACGCGTAGAAGTCAATAGATAAAGCTAGATCCATGGAGGCCGAGTACAAGACTCTACTCCAGCAGCAGATGCCTAAGAAAGCTCCAGCTTGTGTCATCAACAATCCTGGTGTACGATGAAACCTAGGATGGGCTCCCTCGAAGCTTGCACAAGTAAAGCCATACATTGATAGTGAAGTCAGGCAGGTGATGCCCACCCCTCTTCTCAACCTCGCCGTCGCCAAGACCCTTCTGGAGAAGGATAGATCACCCGCAGTTGTGGAACATGTCTATGAACTTGTGGCCAAGGCGGTGAAACAGCAAGAAAAGGCCACCTCTCAGAGGCTTGAGTCTGATCCAGCATTTTGCCACTCTAGCCAGCCTAATCTACCAAGGGATCGATATCCTCATGATGTCGGGTCCCAAACGGGTTCGTCAGAACGAAGACGGAAGGATGCGCATAATAGGAAGGACGATATCCCCATAGCCTCCGATCATGGAGGAAAGGCTCATCCTCGTCGCCCGTCTCCACCACCCCGCTCTCCCCGACACCGCGAAGACCCCAAGGCTCACCGTCGTACGGATATGCCTCCGCCAAGGCAGAGCAGCATCGTCATCTGTGACAACACGGAGCAGATCCGTCATGATGGAGAGCGCAACCAAGGACACAAGAGCAGGTCGCGGCATGACCCTCCGCGTCCGACAAGCAACCGCGACAAGCTTGAGGCGTCACAGGAGGGTAACAGCAAGAAGGCTAACCCACTGCCACCTCCTCCTTCGTCGCCCCCTAGCAGCCACCATGGCGGAGGAGGCCCGCGTCGTTCACGCAGCCCATCCCCTGGCGACAAGAAGAAAAGAGTAAGCCCGGAGACATACGAAGCACGTTCACGCTTGGACAAGATTCACGAGGCCCGGGAAGGACAATACTTGGGACCATGTTGCTTTGGACCTATAATACGGACCGCAACATACCCCAAGGGTTTTACGATTGACAAGACCATCAAGCCTTATGACGGCACCACAAAACCAGCTACGTGGTTGCAGGACTATGGCAACGCGGTGGAGATCGCCGGGGGTAACCCCAACGTCGCCGTCAAGTACCTCTCGCTGATGCTGGCGGGCATGGTCCGACAATGGATTGATGACTTGCCGGAGAAATCCATCTGCAACTGGTTGGACATGCAAGAAGCGTTCACCAAGAACTTCGAGGATACGTATAAGCGTCCCTGTACTATTGGCGATCTACAGCGGTGCATGCAGGAGAAAGACGAGTCATCTCGCACATACCTCTCTCACTGGCTGGACATGAAGAATTCTTGCGCAGGAGTGCACACTCAAACCGCCATGGCCGCCTTCATCGATGGGTTGGAAAAAGGTATGTTTCTCCAACATAAGTTGAAGCGCTTGCAGGAAAATCACTGACTAGATCTCAACCAGATGATCCAACTAGCGAGTGAGTTTGTAGCTGCCGACGACGATGCTCGCGGCTCCCTGCCGGCAACGGCCGTTCCAACTCAAGCTAGGAGGAAGATCAGCACCAAGAAGAAAAGCCCGCCAAAAGAAAAGCAAACCTCCGACAGGGTCGCCAAGACATTTGCATGACGCGGTGATGGCGGACAGCGTGGCCGAGGACGGGGGGCTGGTCCTGGGCAGCAACGAGGTAGTGAAACCACCTCGGTAACGCTCCGCGTTCCCCAAACGTACAAGGAGTACCGTGATATGCCGTGCCTTGTACACCAATCACCATTGCAAGTTCGTCAACGATCTCAAGGAGGACCCGGAGTCTAGCTACAAGCAAAGTCGGAAGAACAGACCGCGAGGAAGGGCAAGGGGAAGAAGAAGGAAGAGGAGTACAAGGATTCAAGTGACATGGATGAGGATGTTGACTCGAAGCACGTCGCCAAGAGTGATGGCAAGGGCAAGAACCGCTTTGAGAAGAAGGCGGCCATTTTCCATACTTTCCTTGGGACCCCCACTGCCCGACAACAGAACCTCCATGTGGATACTGATGGCCACTCTACCCCTAGTTCCCCAGTACCTGCGCTGGTCGGAGATTCCAATTACTTGGGACAGGAAGGATCACCCAGACCTCATCCCTATGGAGAACCAGTATGCCATAGTCATCAACCCCCTGATTGACGACAATGAGTTCACCAAATGTATGGTTGATAGTGGAAGCAGCATCAACATCATGTACCTGGATACACTACACAAGATGAACTTGACTGAGGCTAACCGAAGGCGGACCAGCACCATCTTCCACGACGTAGTTCCTGGTCGGGAGGTTTGGTCCCTTGGGTGCATCACACTTCATGTCGCTTTTGGCGATGTTAATAATTACCGCCAAGAACGCATGACCTTTGTGGTGGTCCCCTTTAAGAGAATGTACCACGTCATATTCGGCCACGACATCTTCCACGCCTTCATGGCCAAGCCATGCTTCGTTTACAACAAGCTCAAGATACCCAGACCAAATGGTGTCATCACCGTATCCGGAAGCTTTACCAAGGAAAGGGACTGCGAGATTGGAGAAGCATCCTTTGCAGAAGTTGTCCTCTACAGCGAAGAATTCAAGGAGATCCAGAGAAAGGTCGATGCCTCGAAGATGCCGGTGTCGAAGAAGCAGATTTCTGACTCTGCCCCAGTATTCAAGGCCGCCATCAAAACCAAGCCGGTGGAACTTGTGGTAGGTGATGCCTCCATGACCACCGCCATTGGGACAAACCTGGATCCCAAAGAGGAAAGCACGCTCGTCGAGTTACTCTGTGAGAATAGGGACATCTTTGCCTGGCAACCTGCCGACATGAAACGTGTACCTAGGGAACTTGCCAAGAACAGCTTGAATATTGATCCACAATGCAAACCGGTGAAACAACCTCTAGGACGCTTCGGAGACGAGAAGAGACGCTCCATAGGCAAGGAGATAGCTAGGTTACTTAAGGCTAGTTTTATCCGAAAAGTCCTTCACACCCGATGGGTGGCCAATCCTATACTTGTCCCCAAAAAGGAAACCAAAGAATTAAGAATGTGCATTGATTACACAGGCTTGAACAAAGCGTGTCCCAAAGATCCGTTTGCTTTGCCTCGCATTGACCAAGTCATTGACTCGATGGCTAGCTTGGAACTTTTGTGTTTTCTCGATGCATACTCAGGATACCACCAAATTAAGATGAGGAAGTCGGACCAATAGGCCACTTCATTCACCACACCTAACGACACATTTTGATATGTCATGATGCCCTTTGGGCTGTAAAACACAGGTGCTACGTACCAGCGGACAATGCAGCATTGCCTACACGATCAAATTGGTCATAACGTTCACGCCTATGTGGACGATATAGCGGTGATTTCTAAAAAGTCAAACAACTTAATCTCCGACTTAAAAGAAACCTTTGATAATCTCCAGAAATACAACATGATGCTCAACCCTAAGAAGTGCATCTTCGGGGTCCCAGCCGGCAAATTGTTGGGCTTCATAGTTTCCCAGCGTGGAATCGAGGTGAACCCGGAGAAGATCAAGGCTATCCCAGCAGTTAGTCGGTTCGTCAGCCGACTTGGAGAGAAGGCCCTGCCCCTATACAAGTTGCTGAAGAAGGCAGACAAATTTACATGGACGGACGAAGAAGATGCAGCATTGAAGCAACTAAAGGAGATATTATCCTCGGCGCCTATCCTTGCAGCACCCGAGCCTATGGAGCCTATGTTAATTTACATGGCGGCCACCAACCGGGTAATCAGCATCGTCGTCGTGGTAGAGAAGAAAGAACTAGGCTATGAGTACGGAGTTCAACGACCAGTTTACTATGTAAGCGAGGTCTTGATGGAGTCCAAGCAGCGTTACCCGCACTACCAGAAGATAGATTATGGAGTATTCCTTGCTTCTCGGAAGCTAAGGAACTACTTCCAGGAGCACCCTATCACAGTTGTGAGCAAGGCTCCACTGTCCGACATCATCAACAACAGCGACGCCACAGGAAGGGTCGTGAAGTGGGACATTGAGCTTGCCGCCTTCGAGATCACCTACAAGAGACGCGACGCTATCATGTCACAAGCCTTGGCGGATTTTATCGCAGATTGGATGGAGATGCCGGATGCTACCCCCATGCCGGAGCCAGAATACTGGGTGATGCACTTTTACGGATCAAAGCTACTCAATGGTTTGGGGGCTGGTGTACTATTACAGTCACCAACCAGGGAAAAGCTACACTACATTCTGCAGATCCACTTCGAGTCTACAAACAACATGGTGGAGTATGAAGCACTCATTCACGGACTATGCATAGCCAACTATATTGGCATCAAGCGCATAGTTTGCTGTGGACCGATTTGGTTGCCCCAGCAGGTGGCTGGCACCTGGAACGCGCGGAACCCTATGATGGCGGCATATCGAGACTAAGTGGACGAGATAGCCAAGAGCTTCTTGGGCTACGAAGTCAAGTATGTCCCAAGGGAGCAAAATGAGGCGGCTGATCTACTGTCAAAGCTTGGATCAGGGAGCAAACAAATTCCGCCTGGCGTTTTCTTGGAGCATCTACGGACACCATCCGTGAAGGGAGCAGACATCGACAACCACTACTAGGAAAATGCTAGTTAGTGGCGCACGTGGAAAAGCCATCCGTGGCGCACTGCCCGTGCGCCACTAGGCTTGTGTTGCAGCTATCTCCTAGTCGTGGTGCACTACCTGGTGCACCACGGTTGTGCCGAGATAGGCGTGGCGCACATTCCAGTGTGCCACGGATAGCTGTTCAGGTGTGCTACAAAACTTATCTTCTGTGACACATGTGGTAGTGAGCCACTAGCCTGCGCAGGTGCGCTTTAGACACTGTGCCATAGAAGCTGTGCCATGTGTGCCACGGGTGTTTTTTTTTAATTTTAGAGCTAGATGATATACAATACAGATTATATACAATATTATAGGCAGATATACACACAGATATAAGATATACAGTTATATATATAAATACAAAATTCGCAAAACAAGATTGAAACAAATACATATAGATAAGTCCCATACATGAATACATAAGTTATACATTGTTTCGATCAAGTTACAAAGTAGTTTGTGACATGCGAATACATGTGTCTCGAACAAGTTAGAGCTCGGAAGCTCACCTAGACATCTAAACTAGCTAGACACAAACGCGGGATAAACAACCAAAGAAGATAAGCATGATCACCGCGACGAATGTGTAGGTCTTCATCCGATTCCTCATCCTAACTCCCGCAAGATAGCGCGTGTATCTAGCTTCCGCCTCCGCCATAGTGTTGTACCCTTTGTAGCTATTGCCGCTGAAACGGTGCACCTATCTCCGGCAGTCTTCCCAATCATCGTAGACTCCGGGAACCCGTCCCTTGTACACGACGTACCACGTCATCTACAAGTTGACAATAATAATTAACCGGTGATTGAAAAAAACATGTATAATTAAAGTCGCATATGAAGATACACTTATAGAAAGTACTCCTAAATCAAAAAGACCAAACTCAAAAAGCATGCCTCATATATAACTAGGTTGTTCGACACAGGAATATGCTACGATGGAACCGTCCACCAAGTAGGATGCACAACACCTGGAACTGTGCATAGCACAAGGCGGACAATCCCATCGCAGCACATTCACATATATAGTGTGCCACGACATTTCAATCATTGGCATTCTCTCGAAAAATACCAAAGTAACTCAAAAAGCATGCCTCATATATAACTAGGTTGTTCGCACAGGAATATGCTACGATGGAAGTGTTCGCCAAGTAGGATGCACAACACCTGGACCTGTGCATAGCACAAGGCGGACAATCCCATCGCAGCACATTCACATATATAGTGTGCCACAATATTTCAATCATCGGCACTATTCTCGAAAAAGACCAAAGTAACTCGAAAAGAATGCCTCATATATAACTAGCTAGGTCGTTGGACACATGAATATGCTATGACGGAACAGTTAGCCTAGTAGGATGCACAACACCTGGACTTGTGCATATCACAATGCTAACTATCCCGTCATAGCACATTCACATATATAGTGTGCCACGACATTTCAATCATCGGCATTATTCTCGAAAAAGACCAAAGTAACTCGAAAAGAATGTCTCATATATATATATACATAGGTCGTTGGACACAGGAATATGCTACGATGGAACTGTGAGCCAAGTAGGATGCACAACACCTGGACTTGTGCATATCACAAGGCTCACAATCCCGTCGTAGCACATTCACATATATATTGTGCCACGACATTTCAATCATTGGCATTATTCTCGAAAAAGACCAAAGTAAATCAAAAAGAATGCCTCATATATATACATAGATCGTTGGACACAGGAATATGCTACGACGGAACGGTGAGCCAAGTAGGATGCACAAGACCTGGACTTGTGCATATCACAAGGATCACAATCCCGTCGTAGCACATTCACATATATAGTGTGCCACGACATTTCAATCATCGGCATTATTCTCGAAAAAAGAGTAAGGAAAAAAGAAGGACCAAAGTGATCAAAGGACTAAAGAGTAAGCAAAAAAAACCAAGCATTGATTGATATATAATAATAATAAGCAAAAGAAGTAAGCGATGATTCATAAACATAGTAAGATAAGTAGTAGCATGTACACTTGTCCACACACACACAAAGGTCATCTATAGTTTTTAACTACCACTAGGCCAACATCAAGCCTTCTGGCTCGGCTTAGGGAACCGGAGGACGCCTTGTCTCGTCATGAACTTCCGATAGTCACCCTGCATCTCTAGGCGATCATCTATGTCACGGTTATTCGGGATATTTCCTCCGTAGAAGATCCCCCCCGAAGTCATGACATCACGAAAGATGATTGCCCCAAACTGCTGCTGGATACCCATGAATATTAGGTCGTGCCTTGCTTTCAGACCATCTTTCGTCCTATCTGGCATGTTGATTATGGTGGCGACCAGACTCTCGCACACGTTTTTCGTGATATGCATGATGTCGAGGCTATGAGGCGTGCGGAGAAACTTCCAGTATGGCAACTCCCAGAAAACAGACCTTGTTTTCTATACCTTCATCAGCGGCTTGTCTTGCTGCCTCTTTCGCTTCTTTCCAGTCTTAGGACAATCTTTCCAGTTTTTCAGCAACTCTTCCACTTCTTAGCTGCTCCTACGCTCTGGGATTCCTCGGGTCTCGGATTTGCCATCGAATAGGTCTCCATGTTTTCTCCATGGATCATTCTTGCCGAGCCACCTCCGGTGCGCCATGAACACGGTTTTCGAAGACCCTGGATCTTTCTCTAGTTGGAGATAGCTTGTGTTATCCATGCACCTAACGCATGCGAAGAATCCTTGGATAACCTGCCCCGAGATATACCCGCAACCTGGATAGTCTTGCACCATAGTGACCAACGCGGCTCTCATAGTGAAATAATCTTGTGCGACGGCGTCGTAAGTATTGGCTCCAGATTCCCATAACGTGGCTAGCTCCTCTTTCAACAGCCCGAGATACAAATTGATGTCGGTACCAGGTTGTTTTGGCCCTTGAATTAGCATACTCATTTGTATGTACTTCTTCTTCATGCACAACCATGGAGGGAGGTTGTACATCCATACAAACACGGGCCAAGTGTTGTGCGTGCTGCTCTGGCTACCGAACGGATTGAGTCCATCGGTGCTCGCACCAAGCCTGGTGCTCCTCGAATCTCCACCGAATTATGGGAATTCGAGGTCCAATGCTTGCCACTGGCTAGCATCTGAAGGGTGCGTCAGCAGCTCATTCTTTTCAAGGTCAACATCATCTCCTGGCTTCTTCCTTTCCGCATGCCATCGCATGAGCTTCACTTCCTTAGGGTCCACGAAATAGCGCTGCAGACGAGGAGTGATAGGAAAGTACCATACCACTTTTCGAGGTGCTTTCTTCCCTTTCTTGTATCGACTCACACCGCACACCGGACATGTGGTTTTCTCCGTGTCCTCGCCCCGATAAATGATGCAATCGTTGATGCATACGTGATATCTAACGTGTGGTAGATCGAGAGGACAGACGATTTTCTTAGCATCCTCGATACTAGTTGGACATGTGTTCCCCTCTGGGAGACGATCGTGCCAGAATGCCATCATATCGTCGAAGCTTGCGTCGCTCAATTTGTGTTTTTCCTTCATCTCCATAGCCTTGAGTGTTACATTCAACCGGGTATCATCGGGCCTGCATCCTTCATACAATGGAGTAACCGCGTCTTTCTCAAGTTGCGCAAGCTTGGCTTTCTCTCTAGCGGCAGCCCTGGCGTTACTCGTCTGCTTGAGAAGCAGCTCTTGCACATAAGCTTCCCGCACCCAGCCTGACGTTGTTCCATCGTCGTCTGCTCCTCCAGCATCCAGATCATCATCATCCCGGTCTGCTTCCACACCTTCACCATCTCCAGGAGACTCTTCATCATCTCACCCGTTATCGCCGTGATGATCATCGTCATGTTGCCCACCTTAACCGTCTCCATCGTCTTCGTCATCGCTTATCCAATGAGTGTATCCATCCATGAAACCATGGCAGAGCAGGTGCGCCTGCAGATTCCCGGAATCTAGGTTGATCACCCAGTTGAGTTTGCATCTTCTGCATGGACATCTTATCTCCGTCTTGTTATTTCGTATCATGTCGGCCGTCACACATTTCAAAAATTTAGCCATAATGTCTTCGCTCATTATGAGCACCATTTTTGCCTGCACTGTGTACATGGTACAATTAGAAGTCTATTAGAACCACATAATCAATGCATGCATGCAATGGTCTATAGAAAATTTCGGCATGACCTATCCTAAAATTAGGACCTTTGCGAAATGCCAAATTCTTGCCAAAATGGAAATGAATCAACATTTTGGCAAAACAAATGGCAACTTGTTCACACACAAACACAAGAGAGAGAGACCGATCCATACACACATGAACATATCATTATCCTCTCCATACACACATGCATGCATATGAGCATCGATACTCTCCATATATATACACACATGACCATCGATCCTCTCCATACACACATCATGAGCATCAATCATCTACATACATATGAGCATATCATCCATATACACATGAACACATCCTTACATGGACAACTTACCGAGATGAGAGTCCGAGATCACGAGAAGATGGAAAGGAGAGGTGCGCGTGAGACCGTAGAAGGAGATGAGAGACCGAAGAGCTTCCTCTATTACGTATGTAACTTCCAAGGCAAGTTCCACATGCTAAAAATGGTGAATGAGTGGAGAAATTGAGGTGGGAAGGAGAAGGATCCCGACTAGATCTAAGGAGGAAGAAGAAGGGGAAAGTGAAGTGTAGGGTGGTGGATGATCACATGATCACATATTTGTGCACATGCATGGTCGACACATCCGTGGCGCACATGGCCCTAGTGCACCACAGGGAAAAATCACATCCGTGGCGCACATGCCAGAGTGCGCCACGGATGTTTCTGCCCATTTAAGGAGCAGAGGGGGCTTCAGATAGGAGTAGCGCACTTGCCACATGTGTGCTACTGCTATACCTAACAACCGTAGCGCACCACCCCATGTGCGCTACGGGTATGCGGCATGCGGCCAGCAGGGCCCTGGCCCACACATATCTGTGGCGCACTATGACCATGTGTGCCACGGTTGTTCTAGTTACTAGTAGGGCACTGCCCACAGGTGAGCCACGCCTGTTTTAGCCGTGGTGAATTTCAACCATGTGAGCCATGGATGTGCTGATTACCTATAGCCGTTTTCCTAGTAGTGAACCCGGATAGAGTTGACTCTTTTGTTCACATAGTGACAAAGGTCCCTCTGTCTTGAACACAACCATTCATGGAATATCTCGTACATGGAACTTTGCCCATCGACGAGGTCGAAAGACAGCAAATAGTACGTCGAGCAAAGGTCTATACCATAATCAATGGATAGCTCTACAAAATAAGCACCACTGGTGTATACCTTAAGTGTGTTTCCCAGTAAGAAGGTATTGAAATCCTACATGAGATCCATCTCGGAGATTGCGGGCATCACGCCACTCCTCGATCATTGGTCTACAAAGCCTTCTGGCAAGGATTCTACTGGCTGACCGTGAAGGTGGACGCTGACAATATGGTTGATACGTGCATGGGATGCCAGTATTATGCCCGACAACCCCATGTTCCAGTTGAAGAATTGCGAACAATACCAATAACTTGGTCGTTCGCAGTCTGGGGGCTAGACATGGTTGGTCCATTACAGACGGCACCATGTGGGTTTACGCATCTGCTAGTAGTAGTTGATAAATTCACCAAATGGATAGAAGCTAAACCCATTGGAAAGCTTGATGGGGCAACTGCCCTTAGGTTTGTCCGGGATCTAGTGATGAGATTTGGTCTCCCACATAGCATTATCACCGACAATGGCAACAACTTGTCACTCGGAGAAGTGGAAGCTTATTGTTGGTACAAGGGCATCCGACTTGACCTAGCATCTTGATGACCCACAAGTATAGGGGATCGCAACAGTCTTCACAGGTAGTATTACCTAATTTATTGATTCGACACAAGGAGAGCCAAAGAATACTTGCAAGCCTTAACAACTGAGTTGTCAGTTCAGCTGCACCTTTAAATAGTTCTTGCTCATAGAAGTTTATCAGTAGCAACAGTTTTGTAGTAGCAACAGCAACATCAACAACAACAGTGAAACAGGAGAAATAGTAACAGTAATGGTAACAGTAGGATTCGAGCGCGGTAGGCATAGGGATGCATGGACATGCGTTGGATGGACGAGTCTAAACATGTAACTTCAAGATCTACGGCATTGCAGATAAATAATAACAAGCATCCAAGTACTAAAAAATCCTAGGCATGTGCTCCAAATATAGTCATACGTGCTCGGAATGAGAACTTGCACAACATATTCTGTCCAGCCAGCCTGTGGCAGCGGGGACTCTAGGGAACTACTGGGAATTAAGGTGCTCCTTTTAATAGAGTACTAGAGCAAAGCATTAACACTCCGTGAACACATGTGATCCTCACACCACAGCCATCCCCTCCGGTTGTCCCAATTATTGTCACTTTGGGGCCTTTGGATCCGAACAATGATATGTGTACACAACTTGCAAATAAGATCACAAACAATACTATCATAATGATTCAATAATAAGTTCAGATCTGAGATCATGGCACTCGGGCCCTAGTGACAAGCATTAAGCACAACAAGTTGCAACAAAGTCAAATAGCACTAATAGAGATACTAGGCACTATGCCCTAACAAATCTTATTTGAGTACATGATAGAACTCATCCAATCCCTACCATCCCCAAGCCTACAGCGGGGGATTACTCACTCATGAATGAGGGAAACATCGGTGGTTGATGGATATGCGTTGGTGATGACGATGGCGATGATCCTCTCCAAATTCGCCATCCCGGCAGGGTGCCAGAATGGAGTTTCTGGATCCGAATCTTGGTTTCTAGTGGCGGCGGCAGAGCGGAACTCTTTTTGGAAAACTATCGAACCCCCCTCGGTTTTGAGGTCGAAAGGCAACTTATAGGCGCAGAGGGAGGCCGAGGGGGTGCCTAGGGTGGCTGCACCCCCTCCAGGCATGGCCAGTGGTGGGCCCTCGCCTGGGCGGGTGTGGGCCACCCATGCCTCCTCTCCGTCTCGTCTTCTGGCTCCGTGGATCTTCTGGTGAAATATATTTTTTGTCATATTTTCTGGGATTTTTCCTGATAGTTGATTTTCTGCACAAAAACAAGACACCAAGGTAATTCTGCTGAAAACAACGTTAGTCTGTGTTAGTTGTATCCAAATCACACAAGTTTAGAGAAGAAACAATAGCAAAGTGTTAGAGAAAGTAGATACGTTTTGGACGTATCAACTCCCCCCAAGCTTAGCTTATTGCTTGTCCTCAAGCAATTCAGTTGAAAACTGAGTGCGATAAAAGAACTTTCACGAACACTTTGCTTCATATGATGTAAATATTCTCATCACAGGAGTAGATTCTTAGACAATTCATAATAAATAGTATGCAACTAAGTCTACTCAATAGTCATTGAAAGCTATGAAGAGAAACCAACTCACTAATAATAAGTAGCATGGAACATAAACATAAGAAACATTGCAATGCTCCTAATAAGGTATGATAGAGTAGTATCTCGCTTGCCTTTGTTTGAAGAGTACAATATAAATGCCAAGGCACCTCTGAAGTTCAAGTGAAGACTAGAGATAAAGATATCAGAGATACAAGCATCAAAGTCATGACATAATTAACCAAGTTTTGGAACAAAAATAAGAATGACAACTATGCTCTCAAGAAGGTGCTCATAGAATAAGTGGTGACTCAACAAAGTTGTGAAAACGGTTTTGTGAAGGTTTGAAAGGCTTACAAATGCTGAAAGGAAGGTACTCATTAGCTTTGAGCTCTCATTGCCCCTATCATAGGCATCTTCATGTGGTTAAGGTGAAAGTGAGGTCCACTCCGAATCATATGCTTGACAGACCATAAACTGGAAATCCCAAGTCCCTTGACTACGAGGGCCGCTTCGCATGCTACTCAACTTTGGTCACCTGAAAGTTCTTGTCATTGTAAATACATGCATATCTTCGAGAACCGCCAACGGGGTACCCCTTGCACATGGTACAGGAGCTTTCCCATAACCAGAATGACAAGGGAAGCAGATAATGAGCATCTCAGCAATCTTTTTTTTACCATATGCATAGCTTTTTATTGAGAATGCTTCATAGAATGCTCATTATGGTGATGCTGCAAGTTTCCACCATGATTAGGCATGGCTTAGGCTAGCGGCCCAGGCGTTTCTCTAACACAATGTATAGACTCCATGAACTCACAAGATCCCCTTTTATTTCACATCTTCGACATCCGTAAACAAAAGAACAAAGAATCAACTGGATGAGATATCTAAAAAGTGTTGAAAGCGTTCCCCATGACAGCACGGTTCTGCTGACTCCCAGCATATAATTAGCAAGCATATAACTTTCATGGACAATTCACAATGTTCAGGATTATTAAGTGCAAGGAATAAAGTGTGCCATCAAGTTTGTGAGAGCTTTACTAACTAACTTTCTCAAAACAGACAAACTTTTTATTTTGGAAGAAAACATGGCAAATATAAAATATGCACTGAAATAGCAAATGATGCTAATAGGTAGGTATGGTGGACACAGCTGGCAATATTGGTTTTGGGGAGTTGGAAGCATAGGTAGAGCACATACTTAGTGCAAGTGAAGGCTAGCAATAGGGAGGGAGCAACAAACGAGAGAGCAATAGTTGTCATAATCATGCTTGCAACAAAACAGGACTAATTATGACATGAATGTGATACAAGAACTCTAAGGCAAACTAAATCATCGAGGCTTACTAACTATTGATTAGTCATATGCATGCGTGAGCATGTGCCAAGTCGATTCACATGAACAGTTAGAGGAGGATACCACAATATCATACCAAAATATGAATAAAACAATGCAATCAAACATTCATATGACATGCTACAAACTATTAGCAAGCTGGAGCTAATCATAGACAAGCAAGAACTACTAAGCATCCATAATGATATACACCTTACACAAACAGGCTAAGCATGCTCACAATGATGAGTATATGTACAAAAATGAAAACAAATAGAGTCTGTTACCAGCCTCTTACCACACCTCCAGTTGTCTTAATCTTCATTATTCCCCTTCACTTGTGTGACTTGAATAATAACATGAAACCAAAATCCACTAAGGATGGCTGAACCCTACAAAGAACTCACAAAACCAAAGAAGAACAACAAATATTTTTGGTGTTTTGATTTTTTAGAAACAAGCAAACAAAGAAGAACCAAACAAAAACAAAGCAAACCAAACAAAGCAAAATCTTTTTGGGTTTTTCTTTTAAGGCAAACCAAATCAAAGAAACAAACCAAGAGAAACAACGAAAATATTTTTGGTATTTTTTGTGTTTTTAGAAAGAAGCAACAAAAACCAAAAAGAAAGCAAAACAATGGATATACTAAGAATTGACCAAACATGATATATATATATGAGTGTGATGTCGGTGTACCTCCCCCCAAGATTAGGCTTTTGGCCTAATTGGGGCTCAATCCCATGGTGCCCAAGTAGATGCACCTCTGTAGTATGTCGAGGAAGCTCCCTAGTCCTGGTACGAGCTCGAGGACTCCCCTATGTAATACGCAGAGGGGTCGTATGATGGTGCTTCCTCCTGATAGTTCCTATGGAAGTTAAGAGAACGCAGCTTGTCATCCATCTCCGCCTTCGAGCGTGACCAAGGTCCTTGAGACTGAACAAAGTGGTTTGGGGTAGAGGGATATCTCTCTCTTCCCCATCAATAAACAACATTCTATAAACCAAGTTCTCAAGAGTAGAGCTAGTGGTGACAAAGTGGTGCGCCTTCATGGCAGCAAGATCAAGCCTCTGAGGAGCCAAAACTATATCATGTGGATCAACAGCAACGTTCAAGGCAGCAGCAACACGAGTAGCAATAATTCCCCCATAAATGGGTCCCTTAGCAGCTAAACGACGAGCAATGGGAGAACCAAGATTATACTGATCCTCATTGTTGAGCGCAGCAGCTAAGAAGGACAATTGATAGTTGGAAATATTACTAGTGTTATCCCTACCAAGAACACTGGTGGCAAGATAGTAGGCAAAGTACCTGATAGCTGGGAGTTGAATATTCTTTATCTTTCCTCGTTGAGATCTACGGTCATCATCATTGGTTATTCCTCGGTAAAGCTCCAACAAATCAGCGGGAAGAGCTGGAATCTTCTTTGATGACCCAGCTGTACCAAGTCCCAGGGCCTTGCAAAATTTCTTCAAAGTCATAGAATGAGCCCTGCCATAAATTTTGAAAGACACAGAAGGCTTGAACACGCTGTTAGTAAAGGAAAAACTCTCCACAAATGTTTTAGTAAGCAAAGCATATTGTGCGCTCTCATCCTGCATGTAACTTGTTAGTCCAGCCCTTTGAATCAAAGTCATAAAATCGTTAAGAATACCAGCAGCTCGCAAGAAAGTTTGGCAAGGAAAGGTGGAGGGGTGCACATCCCCTTCATCTCCCTCGTCACCAAATCACAGATTGATGAGATCCTCATTGTATGAGGGTCTAGTACTGGTAGATGACCTTGGAACCCTTGCCCTTCTAGGTGCATCACTCTCAAATATATCACCAAATGTGTGGTGGTCCATGACTTCACTTTTCTAAAATTTTAAACAACCATCAAACCAAGTGATTTCTAAGTTGATAGATGATGATCAACTACTATAGGAACTTGCTAGAGGACTACACATGCATAACAAAGTTTCTAAGCATATAACAAGCATGCAAGCTCAAACAACATGTGTAGAGGTCCCAACCTTTAATAAGGTAGAGATCCCTGTGTTTACAATGCTAGTCCCTGGATCAATAGGTAGAATCCATAGTTAAGATGTAATATCAAGAAACAAAGGTCATAATACAACTTTATAACCAGGAATAAAATAACTCATTACATCTTACATAGCTCATTTGGCTATCTCATTACAATGCAGCACAAATAACTATATAGCATGGAGTCCTTCATCTTCAAAGAGCCACAGGCAATCATGTTGGTTGTAGAGTTACAGCCACATGCAATGTAACAGACTTGTAATCCTATACAACACACTTCAATAACATCAAACAAACCTTCAACATAATAAGTTACAGCCACAAGGGTCAATACATTTGAATTGTATTGGCAAGTGATACTATGGTGGAATAGTGGTATCTATCATCTATATGCATTTGGCTAAGTGGAGCTTAGGCTTGCTTTGCTCAAAATAGATTTTCCTTATCATTTGAAAACACTAAGTTTTTGTTTGTCAAAATCACCCAAGGCATCTACCAATCAAAGATTGAAGATCCTTTAACCCTTGTTCAACCACAAGTTTTTAACTTAGAAATTGGGATGAGGAGATTCTTGATAGCTTCCATGTATTGATGATCAAATTGTCCATTGTCGGAGACACGACTAAATACTTAGATTTTACACTCTGTAGAGGTGGTGCACTTTCCCCACAAGACTTGATTTTCACCAACACAGGATCTTTCAGAAGCCTTCCCTTAGACCAAAATGGACGCGCTCCAAACCTATCATCCCCTACCACCAACTGTCCATTTGGCTATGTTATAGCAACCTATATGATCCAGGAAGAGCCCATAATGCCATGTGGCTACACTAGAAGCTTCTTAACATATGGCATCTCAAATCCCTTTATTCCTGGGTGGATTTCCACAAGTGAGATACACAAGGTAGACCATAGATATGGGCCTTGTGTAAACACTCAACATAAACCAATCCACCATTCCACCGAGGTGTTTCATTCACTTAGTTGTTTTATTAAGCAAAACATAAGTCAAAGACTTAGAAATATTTTCCATAACATGTGTATATAATCCACCATTGGTTGCTACTAGCTAGGCTAAGCATGGAAATAGTAAGTATCTTAACTTAGAGAAAATTCTAATAATTCTACAACTACTAGGATTTCCCAAGCATAGCATATAGATACTTAGCAAAAATATTCATGCAAGCCCTATACAAAATATTTCTAATGCAAAGTCAAAATATTGGGACAAAAGTATGAAGCACCACTTGCCTTTTTGGTAGAGAATATAAGTTCACTCCTTGATCTTTCAATAGTAACACTCTTCAAATTCCACTACAATTCAATCAAGCAAGCAAATATTCAATCTACCATTCAAGCAATCATCACATAGAATAATAAAAAAAAGCAATGCATGCAAGCATGCCAAAGATTGTTTTATTTGGAAAAGTGGTTTCTATTAGGCTATAAACATTCTAAAACATCTATTGGTCATTTATAAAAGTGGCAAAACCATTTGATATTAAGTTACTGAAAATGGCCATTTAAATCATTCCTGTTTTGCTAGAAATGATTTAAATCAAGTATTAATTTCTAGTGTTTTGACAAATATATTTTTAAACACAAATGTTTGTGTTTTAATGTCAAGTGTTTTAATATTAAAACCATTTGCAAAAGGTTTTACTTATAAACCATTTTTATACCAAAGCAATATTTTATTTTGTTGGAAATGCCTTTAAACAAAGTAATAATTTTTCTAGGGTTCACCAAATATATTTTTAAATCCTAAAACTTGGTATTTTAGGGTCAGAGAGTTTAAGTAAAATCATTTATAAAGGTTTTACTCAAAAAGCATTTTTATACCATAATCAATATTTTTATTTAACTAGAAATGCTTTAATTCAAAGATTTATTCTTTAGCTTCACAAAATGCACTTTTAAATCCATAAGTTGGTTTTTATGGTCAGTAGGTTCAAAAAAAACCATTTACCAAAGATTTTACCTTAAAAATATTTCTAGAATAAATTTTATATTCAAATTATGCCTACACAAGTTTCTGCAAATACAACCAATTTTCCAGAAGAAATTTACTATACAAAGTACATGGTTGGAAAGGACTATTCTTTCTGATTCCATTGATATAAAATTTGCAAAATTTGGTCATGTGGATAAAAAGTTATGATTTTTGCAAGTTTGATCATTCCATAGAACAAAATCTGGTTTTTAATTCAAAGGCTGGCCACGCGTCATGTTCTGATTCGTCGGTACGGTTCGCATGGATCAGCTAACATGGTGCGTTGGATCTAAAGAAGATCGTGCGGCACAGATCTAGCGTACCCCTTCGCTTAAGTGATTCTATCATATCCATGCGATCAAGATCCAACAGTTGCAGCGCGTGTGACCAGGAATGGGCGGCGCTCGCGGCGGCGGCTGGCGGCGGTGCGGTCAGACATGGATGGTGCTGGCAATACAGGAAGCGCGGGAGAGGGAGGATTAGCTCACCGAGTTCGCCTCGTCGTGCTGAAGCTCAAGGTGTGATTGGTTGGCGAAGGGGTGCACGGAGTCGAAGTGGATTGCTCGCCGGAGATCCTCACTGGCTCGGGCACGCTCTGTTGAAGACAGTGACGAGGCTACCGTGCACGCAAGAGAAAAAGGGAAGCACTGTTAGATGCGCCGAGTCGTGGTGAGTACGCGCGTGTGAAGGAGAAGGAGAGGGGAGGTCAGATGCTACCTGGGGGTGTCGCCAGAGTTGGAGTAGGAGGCGGTGGCGTGTTGGTGTCGTCGGAGGCGATGTCCTGGGGCGCGCGAGCGAGCTACGGCTACTGGCAGGTACGCCTGGTGCTAGAGACACGCTCGTGGGGTCTGGAAGGCAAGGGGCGATGAGGGCTGGCCGGAATCAGAGTTGGAGCTCGTGGGAGTAGAGGGAGGTGTTGAGAGGAATTGAGGTAGCCCGGAGGCAGAGGGAAGTTGGCGACCGAGGGGAAAGGGAGGGGAGATGTGGGCGGTTAAATGGGCGTGGTCAGGGGGCAAGAATCACGCAGAATTGAAACTAATTAACTCGAGGTTTGATTGACAGGAAACGTCTACGGGGAGAGGAAGAACAGGTCGCGGCGGGTTGAAGAGATGACTGACAAGTGGGGCCGTTTTGTCAGCGTTAGAGAGAGAGAGAGAAAGAGTGGGGTCCGCAGCTCAGTGAGGGTGCAGGTGAGTGGCTGAGTGTAACATCCCAGATTCTATATTAGGATGTTATTAGTGTCATGCATCATCCTTGCATCATGGCACCCTACATTTGAAAAATACTGCAACAACAAAATCCTAACACATAAAACCCATTACAAAAACCCTATTTACTATTCCCTTAAGTGAGCACTTTTGTTGTAATAGTTTGACCCTTCATTAAACTATGTAAAAACAGTAAACCATGGTCCTATGTTGACCACCTCAATTTTATGAAAATTTAGAAACAAGTTTCAACACATTTGGACTTTGTTTGCAAAAGTTACAAGTGATTTAGTAAAACAGAAATAGGAAAATTGTTAAACAAAAAAAAAAGGCAAGGGCCGACAGTAACCCTAGTTGGGCCGGCTCGCCAACCAGCCCACCCCGCCCCAAGCGCCCGCGCGGCAGCTAACTACCAGCGCCCGCGTCGGCCCACTCCCCTCCCTCCACCACCGACATCCGGGCCCCACCCGTCACCCTTCTCCTTCTTCTCCGACGAGGCAGAGTCCGCCTCGACCACAACCTCCCCGCCTCCGTATCCAGCCAGGACTCCTCCCCCAGGCTGCTTATAAAAACCCAACCGCGCGCCTCCCCTCCGTCCCCCAAAACCCTAAGGACCCTAGTCCTCACCGATTCCACGAACCCGACGCCACCGCCGCTCTCGGTAAGCCAACGGAGACGGCGACACAGGAACCCCTTCCCCCGATTATCCCCCTGTCTCGTACCTCTTGATCGACGCCATCTGCTCACCGCTTTTCCCCCTGTTCTCTGCAGCGTGCCGCCGCAGATTGCTCGTCGGAGCCGCGGAGAAGGAGCAGCCGCCGTCGCCGTTAGAGGAAGAGAGGGCCGAATTCGAGGCGACAGACGGGACCGCGAGGGGGAGACGATCACCAGCGTCAGCTTTCCTTCCTCAAGGTGCACCGGAGCGCCGCCGCCGTCATCACCGACGCCACCGCCGCTCACTGCCGCTCACCGCCACCGTCCTCGCAACGGTAAGACGCCACACCTTCCCCCTCCGTTCGATCCTCGATCTGTGGCTCGGATTAGATTTGGACCCGAAGGGGTACGCTCCAGTCGCGCGTCGCCGCGTGGCCGCCATGTCAGCTCGCTGCTTAACCGCCCGCGCTACGCCGCGTCAGCCCCCCCCCTGTTGCCAGCTGAGCCAGTCAGGGACTGCCACTTGGCGAGCCCTTTTAGAACTGTTGCAGATTTGGTTTTAATCTTGCAAAATTCACATAAAATCGAATTTTTGGCCAAATCTAGCTTATAATATATCGTTGGATTCCTAATTTTATGTAGAATCCAAATATGCAATAATATTGCAGGTTTACAATAATGTTTTGGGTGTAGTTTTTAATCATTGGATTAGAGGGTTTAATCTATAGAAAAATAATAACAATTCTGTTTTAATTGATTCTTGTTGCTATGACCTTGTTTCCATAATGCCTACTGGACAAAATTATACAACCTTGCTTAAGATCATTAGATCTGGTTTGGGGCTAATTAGATGGACTGATCTCCTTATAAACCTAGGATTTGTTTTAGCGACTCTATTAGATCTAAACTCAATCCTAGTGACACCCTTACCCTAGCACAGCACAAACTCGATCAATTTAACCAACCTTACATAAACTACCATGTTACATGCATGCATGTATTCCTTTGTGTATGCTTTGAACAGGTTGTGATAAGATCTATGTTTGTGATTCGTTAGATTGCTCGGAGTGCGCTAAGGAGTGCTATTGTGTAGAGTGCTGCTCAGATCAAGGCAAGTTACACCACTTGTTCATAATTTTGTCCCAGTTTTGATTCTATGCATGTGATCTTCAAAATTCTGTAGTATGCATGTGTAGGATGTTCTAGTAGTTTTTCCCCTTAGTATTATTTTGCAAGTGCGATGTTTTTGTAGTATGCCATGAGTAGCTCTATACTTAGGATTTCCCATCCTAATAGGTTACCCCTGTTTTTGCTAAGTATTGCTTGCTATGCTATATATATACAAATGTACCGTTGGGGGGTTCGAAAGACAAAGAATTTTCTAAGTATAAAGGCTCTCTAGAGCAAATTTTTCTTCTCAAATCCACTTCAAAATAAAACTAAGTTTTCTTCTGGGCGGAATGGTTGTCGGGTCAACGAGTGTGAATTTTGGTGGAGGACGGCCGCCCAGGAATCAAAGAAGTCTGCCATGTTTCAGAATTCAGAAGCTTCCAGTGCAACCACAATACATTATGGGCTCTGTCTTGGCCTAGTACTTAGTGGGAAACCTCACCTGGGTACCAACATTTGGAGGATTATTGGCACGGTTGGATCCGGAAGGTAGAGGGGCTACTAAGGGAAAGCCTCGCCATGGTCTTGTCTGTAAAAGGACTTGATCGTGGATTGTGGGTAAAGTGCACAAACTCTCGAGAGTATTGCAATCTGATCGATCAGCCGTGTTCACGGTAACAGAACAACAATGAGCGTCTGAAGGATGGAGCCTCTGAAGGATCTTCCTCTCTCTTTTCAAAAACAAAGTTTTGAAACCCCATGGCGTGCGTAATATCGCCAATGGGTGGGAATTTGGGAACTTGGTGTGTAATATCCAAGTGACGCTTGGTGCGTAATATCCAAGTGTTTGGTTGTTTGGACACTTGGTGCGTAATATCCTCGTGTGCCACTCGACCTTATTTTATCAAAGCAAATGTTTACAAAGTAGGACAATCCTTTCTTTTTCTCTCTACTTAAGAAAATTAGCTTTGAGCGAATGAACTCTACAGCCTATACCAGCCTTGCATGTAGAGATAGATTTTTCTCTCCTTGGTGTAATTTGCCAATACATTCAAAGTATTGACCCAACTTGTTG
This sequence comes from Avena sativa, assembly GCA_916181665.1. Lineage (NCBI taxonomy): Eukaryota > Viridiplantae > Streptophyta > Magnoliopsida > Poales > Poaceae > Avena > Avena sativa. Next base: position 37,160,342 of record OV702279.1, on the reverse strand, counting down.
GCTGCACGTCTTATGTGCAGAATCTGAAGATTGAAAGGTGCGTAGGGATCGCGGGTCTACACTCGATAAGCCTGGGCGTTGATGGACTCATGCTGCTTTTATGTTTCCGCTGTTATTTGAGCTAGCATAATGCTAAGCAACTTTTGTAATAATTTCATACTCTGGATTCTTCGTGTAATAAAGACTTTGTGTTTTACATGATATTTCATCGACTGTGAGTGCTAGCTATTGATCCAGGGACTAGCATGTAAATCACAGGGACTTAGGATCCTTACCGATCCAAGGTCACTACAGATGGTATCAGAGCACATCGTTGCCTGTAGGACGTGACCCTAGGATTGGAACCACCTCTAACTTTAGTGCCTTACTTGTTTCTACTAAGTTATTTCCGCACATCTAGTATCTGCTTTCCTCTACTTGTTTAAGTATCTAACCCTCTTTCTTCTAACTCAAAGATGACAAGCTTCCTCTACGACACCGTCGCGGATATCGAGCCCCTTCGCTTTGGAGGATGCCTCATGGATCTACTCACACGTTTGGATCTTACTCTCCCAACGATCCAAGGGAGCACAATGAAGAAACTCCACAAGGACGGCTGTTGGGGAGTCAAGGTCATCCAGCCAGGAAAAGAGCGAGGCAAGAACCCGGAGGAAGACATAACAATCCACATTGTTAGCGATTCCAAGGAGAAGGCCCTTAGCATTAGCTTGCAACAACTCATTGGTCGCCTATGTGGACGTCATCATGAAGCTCTCCAAGGACACTGCGGCGGCCTCTTTGGAAGACGAGATGAGGAAGGAATTCCCATGGAGTTAACCTTTGAGGAAAGAACTTCTACTAAGCGCCGAAGAACACAATATCAAGACTTGGAGTGCCACATCCATGACCTTGAGAAGGGTACCTTCCTCGAGATGTTGAAGAACGACGAGCTATGCGCCCTCATCAAGGAGAAGGAAGAAATGATCAAGCAGCAGGAAGAGGCAATGAAGCTCCAAGAGATAATATTTCAGGACCAAGAGAAGAAGTTCGCTAACCAAGAGAAGAGGGTGATAAATAAAAACAAGAGAATTAGGGAACTCAAACAGCAGATCGATGGAGATGAAGTGCAAACTGAAGGCCTTTGCAAGATAATCGATGATGTGCGTGCTTCCAAGAGGGACTTGGCAAAGCAGCTTGAAGCTGCAATGAAGTCAAGTTTAGTGGAAATACTACAAAGCGAGAAGGAGGGACTTCAGGAGCAGCTGGAAGCCACTACCAAGAAGCTACAAGATGAGATAAAGGACCTCCAAGAGAAGCTTGAAACCACAACAAAGGAGATGGAGTTGTACAAGACAACTCTAGAGCAAGAAGGCTACTCGTTCGAGGAAGAGGAAGAGGAAGGCGTGGAAGATGTGTAATAGTTGGACCACCTTTAAATCTATAGTAGAACGTTATTCGCAAATGTAATAAATACCAAGACAAGTCTGGTTTAGTTAAAATTTGGTTGTTTCCTGCGCTAAATCTGTGGTGTTATGCCTGGTGTGCCTTGTGTGTCTTGTGTGATTGGTGTGTTTTTCATAAGGGGAGGAGTTTACTACTTGGTCTTTCTGTCTTTTCTTAACTACTCTCTTAAACCCCTCAGATGCCGCCAAGACGTGCAGACTTCGAAATTCCGCCAGAAATAGCAGAACTTTGGCCACTCAGAACCAGCTGATCCAACTGCTCACTCAGAACATGCAAAACAACAACAACAACAACCCGCCACCACCATCACCTCCGCCACCTCCTCAACAAGATCGCTTGACTCGGTTTTTGAGGCTGAACCCACCTACCTTCACTAGCAGCACTGAACCAATCGTCGCTGATGACTGGCTGCGTACGATCAACAAGAAGCTAGACACCGTGCAAGCTGTCGGAGCCGACAGGGTGCGTTATGCCGCACACTAGCTTGAAGGACCTGCTGCAGAATGGTGGGATAACTACCAAGTCACCCACCCGGACATTGGTGCTATCACTTGGGAACAGTTTGAGTTAGCTTTTCGCACTCATCATGTGGCTGCTGGTGTCATGGCTCTAAAGAGGCGCGAGTTTCGCGACCTACACCAGCTGCACCGTCCTGTCATCGAGTATGGTGAGCTTTTCAATAAGCTAGCCCGTTATGCACCCGATGATGTTTCTACTGATGCCAAGAGACAGGAGGAGTTCTTAAGAGGGCTCAATGATGATATATCCATTCAGCTTGTGGCTCAGAAGTTTGACAACTTTCAGGAACTCTTGGACAGAGCCATTGTGGTTGAATCAAAAAGGAAGAGCATAGATAATCGCAAGAGGAAATCCAACTCGCACAAACACTCTGTTCTGTACCAGAAGCAGCGCAATTCCTCACCACCACCTCATAACAACAATGGCCATAACCATAACAGTCATAACCATGGTGGTCACAAACACAATGGGCACAAAAACCGCTATGGCAATGGCGGCAATGGAAAGGATCTCAGTGAGGTGACATGCTTTAAGTGCAACAAGACAGGGCACTATGCAACCTCCTGCCCCGAGAGGAAGAATGGCAATGGTAATGGGAATGGAAATGGACACAACCATGGCAATGGGAACGGGAAGAAGCCAAATCCGTTTGTCAAAGCCACGGTGAATCATGTTTCTATGGAGGATGCCTGTGATGCGCCAGACTCTGTGATTGGTAAGTTCAAACTCAATTCTTTTCCCGCAGTTGTTCTTTTTGATACTGGTGCATCGCATTCATTCATATCAAGGGTATTTGTGGATAGAGGCAAGATACCAACGGAGACTATAAACTATCCTCTAAGGGTAAGTTCTCCTGGGGGAGAAATAGTGGCCAACTCCGGTTGCCGGGATTTGGAACTAAGGATTGGGACACACATTTTTCCCACCAGTCTAGTAGTTCTAGAATCACAAGGATTAGACATAATCTTGGGCATGAATTGGATGACCGAATTTGAAGGAGTCATAGATTGTGCCAAGGGAACTGTCATGCTGACAACACCGGAAGGAAAAAGGATTCGTATTAAGTCGAATTTCGCACTTAAAGAAGTCATGGTGAACTCTCTTAAGGGGGGCAGCTTGGAGGAGGTACCTATTGTAAAGGAATACCCAGATGTCTTCCCAGAAGAGCTACCCGGAATGCCACCCGACCGTGATATCGAGTTTCTCATTGACTTAATGCCAGGCACGGGGCCGATAGCTAAGAGACCATACAAGATGGATGTGGACGAGTTAAAGGAACTCAAGAAACAGCTTAGGGAACAATTGGACAAGGGGTTCATTCAACCCAGCGCGTCATCTTGGGGAGCACCCGTCCTATTCGTGGAAAAGAAGGATAAGACCAAGAGGCTGGTTGTGGACTACCGCTCGTTGAACGAAGTGACGATTAAGAATAAGTACCCTCTGCCCAACATCAACGACCTATTTGACCAGCTAAAAGGAGCCAGTGTGTTCTCAAAGATCGATCTACGATCGGGCTATTTTCAGCTAAAGATTCGAGAACAGGATGTGCCCAAGACAGCATTCACCACAAGATACAGACTGTATGAGTACACCGTGATGTCTTTTGGTCTAACCAATGCCCCAGCATACTTCATGACCATGATGAACAAGGTGTTCATGGAATACTTGGACAAGTTTATCGTAGTATTCATAGATGATATACTCATATACTCAAAGGATGAGAAGGAACATGAGAAACATCTACGCCTTATTATGGAAAAACTAAGAGAACACAAGTTATATGCCAAGTTCAGCAAGTGCGAGTTCTGGTTAAAAGAAGTGGGATTCCTTGGTCATGTTGTGTCAGCAAAAGGAGTTGCCGTAGATCCTAGCAAGGTAGCTTCCGTGACGGAATGGGAGTCACCCAAGAATGTGGGAGATATTAGAAGTTTCTTGGGCCTCGCAGGATATTACCGTAGGTTCATTGAAAACTTTTCCAAGATAGCAAAACCCATGACGGAACTATTAAAGAAGGAAAAGAAATTCCTATGGACCGAGGCATGTGAGGCAAGTTTTCAAGAATTGAAGAAACGCCTTGTAACGGCACCAGTACTGTGTCTGCCAGATATCCAGAAGGATTTTCAAGTCTATTGTGACGCTTCGCGACAAGGACTTGGAAGTGTATTGATGCAGGATGGGAAAGTGGTATCCTATGCCTCCCGACAACTTAAGAACCACGAACACAATTATCCCACGCATGATTTGGAACTTGCATCTGTGGTTCATGCACTCAAGGTATGGAGACACTACCTCATGGGCAAACATTGTGATGTGTTCACAGATCATAAAAGTTTGAAGTACATCTTCACCCAAAAGGAGTTGAATATGAGACAACGAAGATGGCTTGAACTAATTAAGGATTATGACTTGGATTTACAATACCACCCCGGGAAGGCAAACGTGGTGGCTGATGCCTTAAGCCGTAAGGTGTATGTGAATGGACTTACCGCAGGGGAACTTCCAGAGGATTTATGCAAGCAATTCAGGGACCTCAGGCTAGAGATAGTCCCGAAAGGACACGTAGCGACTATGGAAATAGTGTCCACTTTCCAAGAAAGGATCCAAGAAGCACAAAAGGGGGATAAAGAGTTGGAAGAAATAAGAGTCAGGATAAATGAAGGAAAGACTAAAGAATTTCGTCTGGACGAACAAGGAACACTCTGGTATGGGAAGCGTTTGTGCGTTCCCAATGACCCCGATATCAGGAAGATGATTCTACAAGAAGCTCATGATTCGCCATACTCAATTCATCCAGGTAACACGAAAATGTACATGGATGTGAAGGATAGATTCTGGTGGAATAACCTAAAGAGAGATATTGCAGAGTATATTTCTCTGTGTGATGTGTGCAACAGAGTTAAAGCCGAGCATCAGAAACCGGCAGGGTTACTTCAACCACTACCTATACCCGACTGGAAGTGGGACAAGGTAGGCATGGATTTCATCACGGGATTACCCCTAACTCGTTCTGGATTTGATTCTATCTGGGTAGTGGTGGACCACTTCACCAAGGTGGCTCATTTCATCCCCGTAAAGACCACATATACAAGTGCTAAGCTTGCTAAGATATACATGTCAAGGATTGTAAGCCTACATGGTGTTCCCAAGGGAATTGTGTCAGACAGAGGCACCCAGTTTACTTCAAAGTTTTGGCGACAATTACATGAGTCTCTGGGAACCCGAGTAGAATTCAGTACTGCCTTCCACCCTCAAACAGATGGCCAAACAGAAAGGGTGAATCAAATTTTGGAAGATATGTTGAGAGCTTGCGCACTAGACTATGGGTCTAGTTGGGACGATAACCTGCCATATGCGGAGTTCTCATACAACAACAGCTACCAGACAAGCATCAAGATGGCTCCGTTTGAAGTTCTATATGGCAGGAAGTGTAGGACTCCATTGCTATGGAATGGAGTTGGAGAACGCAGTCTTTTTGGACCTGACTTGATAAAGGATGCCGAAGAAAAGGTACGACAGGTTCAGGATAGGCTAAAGATAGCCCAATCCCGACAGAAGAGTTACGCTGATTCCAAGCACAGAGATGTGGCCTACGAAATAGGGGACCGTGCGTATCTCCGAGTTTCACCCCTACGTGGAGTTAAGAGGTTCGGAATCAAGGGCAAGTTAGCCCCACGATTCATAGGACCGTATAAAGTTCTGGCCCGTAGAGGAGAAGTTGCTTATCAGTTGGAGCTACCGGAAGGACTGACTGTTCATGATGTGTTTCATGTATCACAACTAAAGAAGTGTCACCCGGAGATGGCTGAAACACCGCTAAGAGACACCGTTCCCCTAGATGAGGTTCAATTGGAAAATGACCTTACCTATGAGGAAAAACCCATCAAAATACTGGAAACAGCTGAAAGGATTACCCGCACCAAGACTATAAGGTTCTGCAAGGTACAATGGAACCACCACTCCGAGGAAGAAGCTACGTGGGAACGTGAAGAAGACTTGAAGGCAGAACACCCACACCTATTTGCTAGCCAACCCGAATCTCGAGGACGAGATTCTTCTTAAGGGGGGTAGGTTTGTAACATCCCAGATTCTATATTAGGATGTTATTAGTGTCATGCATCATCCTTGCATCATGGCACCCTACATTTGAAAAATACTGCAACAACAAAATCCTAACACATAAAACCCATTACAAAAACCCTATTTACTATTCCCTTAAGTGAGCACTTTTGTTGTAATAGTTTGACCCTTCATTAAACTATGTAAAAACAGTTAACCATGGTCCTATGTTGACCACCTCAATTTTATGAAAATTTAGAAACAAGTTTCAACACTTTTGGACTTTGTTTGCAAAAGTTACAAGTGATTTAGTAAAACAGAAATAGGAAAATTGTTAAACAAAAAAAAAGGCAAGGGCCGACAGCTAACCCTAGTTGGGCCGGCTCGCCAACCAGCCCACCCCGCCCCAAGCGCCCGCGCGGCAGCTAACTACCAGCGCCCGCGTCGGCCCACTCCCCTCCCTCCACCACCGACATCCGGGCCCCACCCGTCACCCTTCTCCTTCTTCTCCGACGAGGCAGAGTCCGCCTCGACCACAACCTCCCCGCCTCCGTATCCAGCCAGGACTCCTCCCCCAGGCTGCTTATAAAAACCCAACCGCGCGCCTCCCCTCCGTCCCCCAAAACCCTAAGGACCCTAGTCCACACCGATTCCACGAACCCGACGCCACCGCCGCTCTCGGTAAGCCAACGGAGACGGCGACACAGGAACCCCTTCCCCCGATTATCCCCCTGTCTCGTACCTCTTGATCGACGCCATCTGCTCACCGCTTTTCCCCCTGTTCTCTGCAGCGTGCCGCCGCAGATTGCTCGCCGGAGCCGCGGAGAAGGAGCAGCCGTCGTCGCCGTTAGAGGAAGAGAGGGCCGAATTCGAGGCGACAGACGGGACCGCGAGGGGGAGACGATCACCAGCGTCAGCTTTCCTTCCTCAAGGTGCACCGGAGCGCCGCCGCCGTCATCACCGACGCCACCGCCGCTCACTGCCGCTCACCGCCACCGTCCTCGCAACGGTAAGACGCCGCACCTTCCCCCTCCGTTCGATCCTCGATCTGTGGCTCGGATTAGATTTGGACCCGAAGGGGTACGCTCCAGTCGCGCGCCGCCGCGTGGCCGCCACGTCAGCTCGTTGCTTAACCGCCCGCGCTGCGCCGCGTCAGCCCCCCCCCCCCCCTGTTGCCAGCTGAGCCAGTCAGGGACTGCCACTTGGCGAGCCCTTTTAGAACTGTTGCAGATTTGGTTTTAATCTTGCAAAATTCACATAAAATCGAATTTTTGGCCAAATCTAGCTTATAATATATCGTTGGATTCCTAATTTTATGTAGAATCCAAATATGCAATAATATTGCAGGTTTACAATAATGTTTTGGGTGTAGTTTTTAATCATTGGATTAGAGGGTTTAATCTATAGAAAAATAATAACAATTCTGTTTTAATTGATTCTTGTTGCTATGACCTTGTTTCCATAATGCCTACTAGACAAAATTATACAACCTTGCTTAAGATCATTAGATCTGGTTTGGGGCTAATTAGATGGACTGATCTCCTTATAAACCTAGGATTTGTTTTAGCGACTCTATTAGATCTAAACTCAATCCTAGTGACACCCTTACCCTAGCACAGCACAAACTCGATCAATTTAACCAACCTTACATAAACTACCATGTTGCATGCATGCATGTATTCCTTTGTGTATGCTTTGAACAGGTTGTGATAAGATCTATGTTTGTGATTCGTTAGATTGCTCGGAGTGCGCTAAGGAGTGCTATTGTGTAGAGTGCTACTCAGATCAAGGCAAGTTACACCACTTGTTCATAATTTTGTCCCAGTTTTGATTCTATGCATGTGATCTTCAAAATTCTGTAGTATGCATGTGTAGGATGTTCTAGTAGTTTTTCCCCTTAGTATTATTTTGCAAGTGCGATGTTTTTGTAGTATGCCATGAGTAGCTCTATACTTAGGATTTCCCATCCTAATAGGTTACCCCTGTTTTTGCTAAGTATTGCTTGCTATGCTATATATATACAAATGTACCGTTGGGGGGTTCGAAAGACAAAGAATTTTCTAAGTATAAAGGCTCTCTAGAGCAAATTTTTCTTCTCAAATCCACTTCAAAATAAAACTAAGTTTTCTTCTGGGCGGAATGGTTGTCGGGTCAACGAGTGTGAATTTTGGTGGAGGACGGCCGCCCAGGAATCAAAGAAGTCTGCCATGTTTCAGAATTCAGAAGCTTCCAGTGCAACCACAATACATTATGGGCTCTGTCTTGGCCTAGTACTTAGTGGGAAACCTCACCTGGGTACCAACATTTGGAGGATTATTGGCACGGTTGGATCCGGAAGGTAGAGGGGCTACTAAGGGAAAGCCTCGCCATGGTCTTGTCTGTAAAAGGACTTGATCGTGGATTGTGGGTAAAGTGCACAAACTCTCGAGAGTATTGCAATCTGATCGATCAGCCGTGTTCACGGTAACAGAACAACAATGAGCGTCTGAAGGATGGAGCCTCTGAAGGATCTTCCTCTCTCTTTTCAAAAACAAAGTTTTGAAACCCCATGGCGTGCGTAATATCGCCAATGGGTGGGAATTTGGGAACTTGGTGTGTAATATCCAAGTGACGCTTGGTGCGTAATATCCAAGTGTTTGGTTGTTTGGACACTTGGTGCGTAATATCCTCGTGTGCCACTCGACCTTATTTTATCAAAGCAAATGTTTACAAAGTAGGACAATCCTTTCTTTTTCTCTCTACTTAAGAAAATTAGCTTTGAGCGAATGAACTCTACAGCCTATACCAGCCTTGCATGTAGAGATAGATTTTTCTCTCCTTGGTGTAATTTGCCAATACATTCAAAGTATTGACCCAACTTGTTGGCTGCACGTCTTATGTGCAGAATCTGAAGATTGAAAGGTGCGTAGGGATCGCGGGTCTACACTCGACAAGCCTGGGCGTTGATGGACTCATGCTGCTTTTATGTTTCCGCTGTTATTTGAGCTAGCATAATGCTAAGCAACTTTTGTAATAATTTCATACTCTGGATTCTTCGTGTAATAAAGACTTTGTGTTTTACATGATATTTCATCGACTGTGAGTGCTAGCTATTGATCCAGGGACTAGCATGTAAATCACAGGGACTTAGGATCCTTACCGATCCAAGGTCACTACACTGAGTGAAAAACGCTTCGCTCGGGGAGGGTTAGTGTAGCACCCCGGTAAAACCGTTACTAGTAAATCGCCTGTGTTTATCTTCACGCATCATCATGACATCAACATGAATATATTAGTCTAAAACTATTTTACTAAAAGCCCTATTTCATTTTCTACAAATGTCCCTCTCTTTGTTCAAATGCGAAACCTCGGTCTTTTCTGGATCTTGTATTTATCTAAAACTAGATTTCAAAATGTTTTGTTTTATATAAAAAAATATTTTTATCGGGGAGGCAGTCCAGCCGGCCGGCCCAAAGGCCCAACCAGCCAGACCACCTACTACCCTAAACCTAGACCCTCTAAACCTAACCCTAATCCCACCCAGCACACCCGCAACATCCCACAGCCGCCGCCACCCTCCAACCCTTTCACGTCGAACCACCCAAAACGACCCCCACACCATGGAACCCTGGCCCCACCCCGTGGGCTCGATCCCCTCGCGACCGCGTCCAGCCCCGCTCCCTCTCTTCCGTCGCATGCTCCCGCTCGCTAGGGCCACCCCGTCCCCACCTCCTCACGCGTTCCTCCCTGCATCGCATTCCTCTCTCCCTTCCGTAAACCCTACCGCCTTCTTCCCTCGATCTTCTCCTGCCTGATGCCATCGCTCCCTCAATCTCTTTCCCATCACGATACTGCCCAGCTTGGCAGCGCCTCTCTGCCGCGTCCCCACCTTCTCAGAGCGCCGCTTGATCCCATCTCTGTCCCGCGCCGCCGCCGAGCGCCGGCCCTCTCCTCTCTGGCCAAGGCCGCCGCAACCACCAATCTCGGCGTCGGCGGCTACCAGGCACCGTCCCCGGCCTCCTTTCTTTGCTTCGAGTCACCGCGTCGGAACCCCACCTACCACTGGTCTCAGGTCCCGCTGTGCTCCTAATCACCGTCGCCCTCTGTCTCAACACCGCTGCAGGACGCCGTCCTCTCTGGTCGCGCCTCCTCGCCCGGAGCTTCCTCGGGTTCCACTGCTGTTTACGCTCGCCCTCCTCTGGCCGCTGTGGCGTCGTCCTTGTGTCGTGCGCCCTCTGCTTTGGTTGGCCTTGTGCACCTATGCAAGACCGTTCCCCAGCCAGTTGTCCTCGAGAAAGTCTGCCTTTTCTCCTATGTTCATGTTTGTTGCTGCTGTACCAGGTCGGGTTCGTGCTGTCCTGGTGGCATCTAGATACTATGTTGTGGTTCTTAGATAAGTGGCATTTCCCCGGGGTGTTTCGGTTCATCCGTCGCCACTGGATAATGTTGTTCGAGAGGCAGACCGAACCGAGAATCTTACCAAGATCTCCATCAAACAAGTTCTCCATCGACAACAAGATCGCCACACGAACCCTAGGCACAGGAACGCCATGAACTCCTTCACGGATCCCAAGACCCATCCGGTGTTGTAGGGGTCCCAACCTAATAAGGTAGAGTCCTCCTGTGTTTTACAATGCTAGTCCCTAGATCAATAGCTAGCATCCATAGTTAAGATGTAATATCAAGAAACAAAGGTCATAATATAACTTTATAACCAGGAATAACATAATTTTATTACATCATACATAGCTCATTTGGCTATTACATTACATTGCAACGGAATAACAATAAGCATGGGGTCCTTCATCTTCAAAGTGCCACAGGCAGATGTTGGTTGTAGACTTTGTAATCCTAATCAATCAATCTTCACTAAAAACAATCAAACCTGCAACATACAAGTTACAGCCACAAGGGTCAATACATTTGAATTGTATTGGCAAGTGATACTATGGTAGTATAGTGGAATCTATCATCTACATGCATTTGGCTAAGTGGAGTTGAGGCTTGCATTGCTTAAAATAGATTTTTCCTTAACTTTTGAAAATACTAAGTTTTTGCTTTGACAAAATCATTTTTCTCAATCAAAGATTTCAAGATCCTTGTACAAAGCCATCTCTCCATCAATGATTGAAGAATTCAAACAACCCTTGTTCAATCCATAAGTTTTAACTTAGAAATTTGAATGATGAGATTCTTGATTGCTTCCATGTCTTGATGCTCAAATTGTCCTTTACCAGGGACATGGCTAAGTACTTAGGTTTTACACTCTGCAGAGGTGGTGCACTTTCCCCACAAGACATGGTTTCCCAAGACAAGATCTTTCAGAAGCTTTCCCTTAGACCAAAATGGACGCGCTCCAACCTATCAAACACTACCACCCACTGTCCATATGGCTAAGTTCTTGCAACCTATATGATCAAGGCAGAGCCCATATTGCCAAGTGGTTGCACTTGAAGCTTCTCAACATTTGACATCTCAAATCTCTTTTTTCCTGGGTGGCCATCCACAAGTGAGATACACAATCCAAGTCCATGGCATTGTGAACCACTCAACCATTCTCCACCAAGCTATTCCATTCCACCCAGGTGATTCATTAACTTAGTTGTTTTATTAGACAAAATCACAAGTCCTTAGACTTAGAATATTTTTCCATAGTGTGAATATATATTCCACCCATGTTTTCTATTAGCTAGGCTAAGCATTGGTAGTAGTAGGAATCTCTAACTTAGGAAAATCCTACTAAGGATTCATCTACTAGGTTTTCCTATAGCAAGATCTATACTTAGCAAAATCCATGCAAGTTTACTTAGCAAAATCACTAATGCATAGAAAAAGTAATGGGACAAAAAGTATGAAGCATCACTTGCCTTTTTGGTAGGGAATGGTGGTTCACTCCTTGATCTTTCTAGTCTCACACTTCACTACAAATCAATCAAGCAAACACAAATTAAATTCACATTCCAAACCAAAGTCAAACAAACAATTCTTCACACACACAAAGTAACGGAATCTAAGTCATGCATGGGAGCATGCACAAGATAGTTTTATTTTGCAAAGGGGGTCTCTATGGGGTTTCTAGACTTTGTAAGATCCAAATTGGTCATTTTACCAAAGTGGTAAAGTCACTAGCAAGAGGGTTTTGTCCAAATACTATTTTTAAATCCATTCATCATTTTATGTGGTGAAAAATGTTTTTATTAAGGAAAAACTCTTAAGTTGTTCACCAAATGAGTTGCTATTGCAAAACTTGGTGTTTTGGTTCAGTAGGGTTGGTCTAAATCATTTTCTTCCAAAGTTCTTTACTCAAAATCATTTCCATAAACAATCCATTATTTTTATTTGGCTAGAAATTGGCTAAGTCAAATAATTCAACATAAATCTTACAAAAATCATTTCTAACACCAAGGGTTGGTTCCTAGGGTCAGTAAGATCACAACAATCCAATTTGCAAAGGTTTTATCCCTAAATTCAATTTTAAACAATTTTTATACTCTAAACAAGTACACAAATGTTTCTGCAAATTCAAACAAGTTAACAGGTACTATTTTCTAAACTAAGGCCAGGGTTGGTTAGGGTTTGTTCTCCTGAATTCATTGATATAAAATTTGCCAAATTTGGACGTGTGGTTTGAAAGTTATAGGGTTTTCAAATTGCTAATTAAATCTGTTTTTCAAATTCTGTTTTAAAACAGATCCTGCCACGCGTCGTTATTCTACTGGATGATACCGGTTCGGCCGGATCGGGCGACGCTGGCCGTTGGATTTAATTATCATCGCGCGGCTCAGATCATTCGATACCTCTTCGGTTAGTCATTCTATCCAAGCCGGTGGATCTGCATCCTACGATTCCTATCGCTTGGCCAAAAAGCAGCGGCGCTGGCGGCGGCGTCTGGTGGCGGAGCGGTCGGTCGACGACGGTTCCGGTGATACAGGAAGCGAGAGAGAAAAAGGGCATGCTCACCGGGCTCAGGGGGTCACGGCGAAGCTCAGGGTACTGCTGGCTTGACAAGGGGCGCTCAGAGGCAATCGCAATTCCTCGTCGGAGTTGGGAACGGCGACGGACGGCTCTGTCCACGGTTGAAGACGACGCTACAGGTCAAGAGAAGACAGACCGAAGGCAGGGTTAGACGCAGGAGATCATGACGGAGCTGTGAGCGTGAACAAGAGGGCTCGGGGCGGTCGAGGCTTACCGGGGAACGTCGCCGGAGAGGAAGCAGACACGGCGGCGCTCTGTGCTTGACGAAGGCGAATATTGGGGGCGCCCTAAGACAAACGGAAAGTGTTGTTAGGTTCGTCTGAGCTTGTAGATCATCATCGTGTTCTCGGGGAGGAGAGGGGTGACCGGAATCTACCTGTGGGGCTCGTCGGAGAAAGAGGCAGACGGTGGTGACGGTGGTCGAGGTGGTTGTCGACGCTCTGGGTCGCTCGGGGGCAAGCTGGTGCTACGGGGATGATCGCCAGGAGGTGTGGATCACGAGAGCATGGTCGAGGAGGCAAGGGGCGGCGAGGGGCTGCCGGAATTGCTGTGATAGCTCGTCGGAGCAGAGGGTGCTCGGGGAGGAATTTAGGCGGCCTGGGGGCGAGCTTGGGGAAGGGGTCTGAGGGAAAACGGTGAGGAATCAAGGGCGATTAAGACAGCGTGGTTGCAGGAGAGATTAAGTGCGGCGTTAACGCGAATTGATGCTCGCGAATTCATCACAGAAACGGGAGAGAGGGGGAAAAGAACAGGTCGCAGGGTGAGGAAGAAGAGCAGTAGGGTGTGGGGTCCTCTGTCACTGAGAAAAGGAGAGAAAGGGGGAGGTCCACCAGTCAGCTGCTCAGCGGGTTCTTTTTGCTGTGAAGAAAACGGTTCGGGGCAAGGGCACAAGTGGGCTGGCGTTGGGCTGTTGGGCTGAGTTAGTTGGGTCTGGTCCACTTCCATTTTTTTTTCTACCTGTTTGTTTATTCTTTTCTATTTTCTGATTTGTTATTTCAAACAATTATTCAAACATTCAAACAACAATCAAACAAACACTCAACTTTACTTTGAATTTGATTCTGTTTTTTCAACATAATCCAAATCTCAAAATAAAATAATATTTTATTTATTTTGGATCCATTTATTAATTAAATAAAATGGATCTTTAATTTATTAAATAGTGTTTGATTTATTTAATGAAATTTCCATTTGAAAAACAAATGTTTTAAAAATCAAATCAGTAGGTATCATTTGGAAGTAAATAATATTTGGATACTTGTTTAAAACAAAATATTATTTTACTTTAGGGTTAAATATTAATTAAAAATGGGCCAAGGTTTATTAATCAAATAGGAGTTGATTTTATTAATAAAATCTTTATTTGAACCTAAATATTTTCAAAATAAAATTAGTAGGTTTAATTTGGGAGGTACATAATATTTGGAAATTTGTTTTAAACAAAATAACCTTTTATTTTAGTGTCCATTATTAATTAAATATAATAGACTTTTCATTTTTAAATCAAATAGGATTTGTTTTATTGAGATATTTATTTTGAAATCTAAAATACAGCCAAAATACTTTAGTAGGTTTTATTAGAGAATATAAAATACTTGGAAAACTTATTTAAAATAATTTAATAAGCTTTGATGTTTTAATTAAAATGGTAAAACCCTTTTATTAAATGAAGTTGGATATTAAATCCTTATTATTTTATTTAAACAATCCTTTATTATTTTTAATTAAACCTTTGCTATTTTATTTAAAATAAAATGTTTTAATTCAAAAGTTTGGCCAAGGTTTTAATTGGCTTTATAATCTTTATTTATAAAACTTCTATTTCATTTGAAAACAATCTTTTCATTTAATTGTTTCAAAATAGTATTTCCAAATGTTTTTTTTTCCTTTTATAAAATGCTTATATTTTTAAATCCCTTTAGGTTTTATTTGACTCAAATTGGTTTGAGATTCCATTTAAATTCAAAAAGTTTCTTCTGGCCTTGAAAATCAAACAAAGTTTTATTTTATTAATTTATTTTCACATTACAAGATTTGGAAAATCTTGGGATGTGACAGGTGTTTCTTCTTTCTCTTGGAAATCGAAGATCGAACCCCGGCGCTCTCTTCTTCCCGCCGGATCCGAAGACCGATATCGAACCCCCAGAACCCCAAGATCTTCGATCCAATGTGTGACCCTAAGCCTTTATATTTTTATAACATGATGTTTAATTTGTGCATATTGAATTGTCATGCTCGCATACATGGTTATTTGCTTGGGGGGTTTGTTGTTGATTCACCTCATAATTAAATATGGAGGCCATATGCGGGCGAATCTAGTCTAATATTGGCCCGATTTAAATTTGTGTAGCGAACCGATGCTATATTTTTCCTTGTTAAGACAACATTTAAATTGCGGGTACCTAAACGACATAAACCTATTAATTAATTTTCGGGGCCCTAGTTCCGCTTAATATGGCCTAGTTTCATCGCATCTTTGCCATGTCATACATCATACATACATCATGCCCGATCTTTTGTCATAGTATTAAATAGTCCATTCGATGTTTCTTCTAGTGCTTTGCTTCTTCACGGATTAGGCCGATGAGTTGATGCGAGTGTCGACCCGATCTTCGGATGAATCTTTGGCAATGTTTTTAGGCGAGCATTCTCCCCCTTTCTACCTATTTTACATTTATAGTCTTTATTTCCTCCTATTGATCTATTGCTATCTGTGTTGCGATGCTATAGATTTCATACCCCATTATACTCCCCTGCAGCCCTTATATTTCCATGGACACATCCTATTACCTGTTGTTTGGTAGATAGTCGGCCTTGCGAGTCGTAGTTGCTTGCGCAGGTGATGTGTCGCGCTGTAGATCTTCCTCAGTTGTTGGAGTAATGCCGCATGTTTAATGTTGGAGATGATCATGGCTTTAATTACCGTTTAATAACTAAAATTGAAGTAGGTAAATAATGCAGAGGCACAGGTGGGCAATAGATGTTATTTGGTTTTTAACCGTCCACTTGTGTCCCGTAGGACCCCGAGTACTTGATACCTGTTCTTTGAATATTCGCACTATCCGCATGTGGGACCATGAATCCCCCTAACCCTAGCTTGAGTCATATTTAATTCCTTGGGCCACAAAGTAGTTTGGGGCGTTATTACTATCCTGTACTTATGCCATACTTTACTGCTTTATTTACGATTGCGCATGGAGCGCCTGTACTGTTTAGGTAAGTGGAATGTTTCCGCGGTATCGACAAGCCCAGTCACACTTTCGGGTTCCCAGTCATTTGCAGCCATTGACACAAACCTCTGGGTCCGTCTCGGAGCCGGCCTACTTTGTCGCGGGTTGCTTAGTGGGGTGGCCCCCTAAAATCAAATATGAATCTTGTGAATGTTCTGTCGTGATGCCTCGTTGAGTTTTTGTTTGGTTTTTCCCGAGGTTGATCGTGCGTGTGTTGCTATTTGTGCCCCCCCCTGCAGGGTAAAACTTTCTGAAAGCCGTGTCCACGGTTATGGACGACTTGGAGCACAGTATCTCAATCATAGACAACTATAACTAAAGTAGTGCTATAAATTTGACTTTATAATGACTAGTAATCAGCTTCACTACAATGAAATGTCTAAATAAAAGTACCAACAACTGCTGGTTTTGGGGTGCCTTATGCTATATGTATCTGACTAGTAAGTATTGCAACTACAACGGAATGGTTAACTAAAACTTCCCACTGTTTATAATATCAGGATGACTCATGCTATCTATATCTGACTAGTAATTGCCGCAACTATAACAGAATGAATAAAACTGCCAACTGTGTGAGTTCCTCGGTGGACTTCCTCGTTTGGTCTCGAGGGGGAATACCAGGATGGGTATGTTTGGTAATAGTTTCAGGTTGGATCCGAATAGGTCTTTCTTATCTCTATCTGATAGCCACCAGTTGTATTGAGTCTCTATAGGTTGTTTAGTGCATGCTGCGCTGCCGCCTCAGTCCACCATACCTATGTAGGCGAAGACCGCCGAATTCTAGTCTTGCCGTGTACTGGCCTCAGTACTGACCGCTCTCTTTTTCCTTTGCCCTTTGTCGGCACCCCTTTTGTTTAAGCAAGTTTTGAGATCGACATCGTTAGCAGGGTTACCCTTCCGGCTTGGCCTAGGCAGGGTTATGGACGCCATTGGTTATTCTTCAGGGCTCTTAGCTCAATTTGCATCTTGTCCATAGTCTGACGCTGTATCATTTTAAAGGTGATTTGGATCTTTTTATTGTGTATCTGTATTCTTGACTCATGGAGTCGTTGTTGTATATATCTGTTCTGCGGGTTCCATCGTGGACTAATGTGTAATGGTATTACTTCGTTTTCCACCTGCACGAAAGTGTCTGGTGGGCGCCTTTGAATCGTTTCTATGCGGGTTTGGCGGGAATCGCTAAAACTTGCATAGGGCCGATTCCGAGGGTCTTATAGCTAGTTGGGCCGCGAGTTGGGCCTGGTTAGTGGGTTGGGTTGTTTCCCCTTTTTTTAATTCTGAATCCTTTTTTTCTATTTAGATTTTTTGTTTTTTATTTTATTCAAATGATTTCAAACCCTTTTTCTTTTCAAATCTTTTCAAACTTTTCAACAAGTTTCTGTTCTATTTAAACATGTATTTTTAAGACCATTTTTAGAATAATTTATTTATTCTTTTTATGGTTTTATTCTTTATTAAAATAAGCACTTGCCTTTATTTAAATAAGATTAAATATATTTTCAAAATATTTATTTGAATTCTAATTTTCACTAAAAACCTTTTCAGTAGGTTTTATTTATTTAAGAGGGTGTTAAATATTTCACTTTGAATTATTTAAAGTATTTTAATATGATTATTAATCATTTAATTTGGGCAAATGTCTTTATTCCAATGAAATCAAATATGGTTTTAATTCCATAAATTTTATTTAGATGATTTCTTTGATTCCATTTAACTTAATTAAATAACTTTTATTCCACTTAAGAAAATTCCATTTATTATTTTCCCATGATTTAATTAATCATTTCTATTAGGGATTTTGTCTTTATTAAATTTAATTAGAATAGGGTTTAATCCCATATACTTTTATTTGCTTATTCTTTATCCCTTTCTTTCATTTGAATTTGGATTAACTTTATCTCACTTGCTTATGGATTAGGCCAAGCTTTAATTTGGATTTTAAATATTCCTTATTTATTTATTACTTTATTTTTCTTATAATATTCTTATTTGTCATTCTTGATCATTTATAAATGTTTGTTGATAAATTTTATATGGATCAAATCCATAGTCTTAGAGATATCTTGGAAATGATTTATTCCATTTAGGGTTTTAGAGTTTTGGGTGTATTTTCCAAGTGTTTAAATTTCAAGATGCATTTATGAAGAATGCATTTCACTTGATTTGAATTTAGTTGGATTCAAATTTTATTCAAAGTTTGTTCAAGATGGGTTTTGATGTTTCCATTTTAAAACAAAAAGTTTCTTTTTACCCTAAATTTCAACAATTATTTATTTTTCACATTACAAAATTTGGAAAATTTTTTGGTGTGACAACCTGTCACCTATAGCAGCAAAATACTCAAGATACAATCTACCAATCATAAATATAATTGGACAAGTGG
Organism: Avena sativa; assembly: GCA_916181665.1. Lineage (NCBI taxonomy): Eukaryota > Viridiplantae > Streptophyta > Magnoliopsida > Poales > Poaceae > Avena > Avena sativa. Next base: position 37,141,757 of record OV702279.1, on the reverse strand, counting down.
AGGAGGCACATACCAAGGAACAATCCCTCCAAAAATCAGCACTTGAGATGGGCTGAACAAGGAGATTGAAAATCGCGAGCAAGAACAGCAAGAACTCGAGCTTGAGTAAGTTTTCCGGTGTTTTTTGGGAGAGAGAAAGAAAGTGGCTTTCAGGAGGCAGCCTGGAGGGGCCCAGGTGGGCCAGACCCCCCCTAGGTGCCACCCCCTGGTAGGCCGCGCCTACCATGGGTGTGGTGGCCTGAGGTGGCCCCCTAGGTCACTTCAGGTGTCTCTTTGCCCCTTTTTTTTGAGGAAAAAATTATTTTGAATTTTTTGGGATTTTTTGGGAAACTTTATTTTTGGCCAATTTTTAGGGTATGAAAATTGATTTTCTCGCAGAAACAGTTTTTTCAGAAGAATCAAAAGCAAACCAAAAGCCACACTACAGGAGCTCTAAGAAAAACTAACAACCAAAACAACTTGCAAAACCAAAGATAGTAAAAGAAAGACAAAGACTAGGAAGGAGAAAAGTAAAAGAAAACAAGTATAACCATAGTGGAAACATTATTTTGTTCATTAAAATCCTTTTGTTAACAAGGATGATCAAGTCTTGTTACCAAAGAAGTATTATATGAAACAAAACTTTGCATTCCACAAGGTGATTATGTTACCTCATACTTGATAGAAATGGTCACAATCATAATAGTTTCAAAATTTTCTTGTGGAATGGGACAATATATTTCTCCAACCTTGATGCTCTCAATATTTTCAATGGAATTCATGCAATAGCTTTTAACAACCTTCTTGGGGAAATAGATAGTGTGCTCTTTGTCATTAATATTGAATGTTACTTTTCCTTGATTGCAATTGATGACAGCACCTACAGTATTAATAAAAGGACTCCCAAGAATAATAGACATATTATCATCTTCAGGCATTTCAAGCACAACAAAATCAGTTAAAACCATGCAATTATGAGCAACTTGAACAGGAACATCCTCACATATACCAACAGGAATAGTAGTTGACTTATCATCCATTTGTAAAGATATATTAGTTGATATCAACTTTTCTAGGTGGAGTCTCTTATATAGAGAAAAATGCATAATACTAACTCCAGCTCCCAAATCACATAAAGCAGTTCTAACATAATTATTCTTAATGGAGCAAGGAATAGTTGGTATACCTGGATCACCAAGTTTCTTTGGAACCTTACCATTGAAGGAGTAATTAGCAAGCAAAGTAGAAATCTCCTCATTAGGAATCTTCCTTTTACTAGAGACATATCCTTCATATACTTTGAAAAAGGAGGCAACTTAATAGCATCATTCAAAGGAATTTGCAAGAATAAAGGTTTCATCCGTTCACAAAACTTGTTGTAGTGTTCCTCCTCCTTTAACTTGTGTTTCTTACCTGGAAAAGGCATAGGTTTCTGCACCCAAGGTTCTCTCTCTTTACCATGTTTATTAGCAATAAAATCTTCCTTTGTGTACCTAGTTTTCTTAGTGTGCTTCTCAGGTTCTTCCTCACCTTCCTCCTTATCAGGAGACTCATTTTTATCATTACCACTCTCAGTTTCAGCATCAGAGACAGATATACTATTAGGATCTACAGCAGGTTCAAGTGGTTCCTCAACTATCTTATGTTTCTTTTTCTTCCTCTTACGAGGACTACCACTATCTTCACCTTGTTGGGAATCCTGCTCTATTTTTTTAGGGTGTCCTTCAGGATAAAGGATCTTGAGTAGCTATACCACTCCTAGTTATAATTCCATAAGCATGTTTATCTCCTGAAGCATTAACTAGCATATCCTTTTGTACCTTAGCAAGTTGATCAAGTTGAGTTTGAACCATTTGAAAGTGTTTACAAAGCATTTTAATATCATTAGAAGTTCTTTCACAATATCTTTCAACTCATGGATATCTCTAGAGTTTTCCAATAAATGATTCTAAACTTGTTTATTAAAATACCCTTACTTAACAATAAATGTGTCAAGTTCCTCTAAACATTGATCAGGAGGCTTACAATAAGGAATATTACCTTCATCAAAGTGTTGGAGAGAGTGTACCTCAATAGTAGATGAGTGGGGAATTGGCTTACAAAATTCTTCTATAGGAGGTAGATTCTTCACATCTGCAGCTCTAATACCTTTATCCTTTAGACACTTCTTAGCTTCCTTCATAACTTCATCATTTAATGCAATAACTCCCCTCTTCTTTTTTGTTGGTGATGGAATTGGTTCAGGAACAACTGGTTCAGGAGTAATAGGCTCAGGTGCATTCAACTCAGTTGAAGTCCAATCATCATAATTCTTGCTTATCTTGGTCATTAATTCTTCAGCATCTGTAGGAGTTCTTTTCCTAAAAACACAATCAGCAAAGCTATCTAGGTAGGTCCTAGAATCATGAGTTAGTCCATTATAATAAATATCAAGAAGCTCATTCTTAGGTAATGGACATCCAGGATGTGCATGAATCAAGGCACAGAACCTTGTCCATGACTCAGGCATTTCTCTTCTCCATGTTTAAAATCAAAAAGTCCCTGCAAAGCAGCATGTCTAGCACTGGGAGGAAAATATTTCTGGAAGAAAGAAGCAATCAAGCAATCAGGGCTATCAATGGAACCAGGAGGTAATCTATTAAACCAAGCCCTAGCTTCTCCTTTTAGTGAAAAAGGAAAGATCTTAGCAACAAAGTACTTGTGCATCTTAAAATCATCAGAGAACAAAGAACTCATAGTAGAAAGCTCATTCATATGAGCCACAACACTCTCATTTTCAGTCCCACAAAAAGGTTCTTTCTCAGTAATATCTAAATTAGATAAATCAAGAGAGAAATCGTAGTCTTCATCTTTAATATCTATGGGAGAAGTGGCAAACTTAGGATCAGAGGACAACTTAGGCATGATAGTACGTCTAGCAAGGTGACTCTTAATAGCACTAGTACCATGTGTGTTTCGACACTCTTCAACAAAATCATCAGTGAACTCAATGCAACCATCATTAATATCATAACTCTCACTAGACTCATGTGAGCTAACAGGTGTAACAGTGTCTTCACTAGGAGTTTTGGTATTTCCTAGACTGGCCATAGTAGCATCTAGAAAAAGACCTAATGAACCACTCGCATCAAGCACAGTAGAAGTAACATCATGAGCATCAAAAGAAGTTTTAGACTCAATAGTAGTAGCAGTGTGTGTAGCATGTGTATGTGGTGGTGGTGTGACAAGATTACTTATAACAGACGATGAATCAAAAGCATCAGAGGTGTTTAGGAATGTACCTCTTCTTGTAGTGTATGGTAAAATAAGGAAATTTTCATCATGAGACTTCCCCATGATGAAAGGAGTAGCACTGAACAATAATAAATCAAAGTGAACTTACAAATAAAGCTATACCCCCGACAACGGCGCCAGAAAATAGTCTTGATGACCCACAAGTATAGGGGATCGCAACAGTCTTGGCGGGTAGTATTACCCAATTTATTGATTCGACACAAGGAGAGCCAAAGAATACTTGCAAGCCTTAACAACTGAGTTGCTGCACCTGGAAATAGTTCTTTCTCACAGAAGTTTATCGGTAGCAACAGTTTGGAAGTAGCAACAGCAAAGCAACACCAACATCAACAGTGAAACAGGAGCAATAGTAATAGTAACGGTAACAATAGGATTCGAGTGTGGTAGGCATAGGGATGGGTGGACGGGCGTTGGATGGATGAGTCTAAACATGTAACTTCAAGATCTAGGGCATTGCAAATCAATAATAACAAGCATCCAAGTACTAAAAAATCCTAGGCATGTGCTCCAAATATAGTCATACGTGCTCGCAATGAGAACTTGCACAACATCTTCTGTCTAGCCAGCCCGTGGCAGCGGGGCCTCTAGGGAACTACTGACAATTAAGGTGCTTCTTTTAATAGAGCACCAGAGCAAAGTATTAATACTCCGTGAACACATGTGATCCTCACACCATAGCCATCCCCTCCGGTTGTCCCAATTATTGTCACTTTGGGGCCTTTGGACCCGGACAATGATATGTGTACACAACTTGCAGATAAGATCACAAACAATACTATCATAATGATTCAATAATAAGTTCAGATCTGAGATCATGGCACTCGGGCCCTAGTGACAAGCATTAAGCACAACAAGTTGCAACAAAGTCAAATAGCATTAATAGAGGTACTAGGCACTATGCCCTAACAGATCTTATTCGATTACATGATAGAACTCATCCAATCCCTACCATACCCAATCCTACAACGGGGGATTACTCACTCATGGATGAGGGAAACATCGGTGGTTAATGAAGATGCGTTGGTGATGATGATGGTGATGATCCTCTCCAAATTCTCCGTCCCGGCAGGGTGCCAGAACAGAGTTTTTGGATCCGAATCTTGGTTTCTGGTGGCGGCAGTGGAGCAGAACTCTTTTTGGAAAACTATCGAACCCCCCTCAATTTTTAGGTCGAAAGGCAACTTATAGGCGCAGAGGGAGGCCGAGGGGGTGCCTGGGGTGGCTGCACCCCCTCCACGCGTGGCCAGTAGTGGGCCGCGCCTGGGGTGGGTGTGGCCCCCCCAGGTCTCCTCTCCGTCTCGTCTTCTGGCTTCGTGGATCTTCTGGTGAAATAAAATTTTAGGCATATTTTCCGAGATTTTTCCTGATAGTTGATTTTCTGCACAAAAACAAGACACCAAGGTAATTCTGCTGAAAACAGGGTGTAACACCCTCAGAATCGGCCCTATGCAAGTTTCAGCGCTTCCCGCCAAACCCGCATAGAAACGATTCAAAGGTGCCCACCAGGCACTTGCGTGCGGGTGGAAAACGAAGTAATATCATTACACAATAGTCCTCGATGGAACCCACAAAACATATATATACAACAGCGACTCAAAGAGTCAAGAATACAGATATACAATACAAAGATCCAAATCACCTTTAAAACGATATAGCGTCCGAGTACGGACAAGATGCAAATTGAGCTAAGAGCCCTGAAGAATAACCAATGGCGTCCATAACCCTGCCCAGGCCAAGCCGGAAGGGTAACCCTGCTAACGATGTTGAAACCTGCTAAAACAAAAGGGGTGCCGACAAAGGGCAAAGGAAAAAGAGGAGCGTCAGTACTGAGGCCAGTACACGGCGAGACTAGAATTCGGCGGTCCTCGCCTACATAGGTATGGTGGACTGAAGCGGCAGCGCGACATGCACTAAACAACCTATAGAGACTCGGTACAACTAGCGGCTATCAGAGAGGGGTAAGAAAGACCTATTCGGAAACAACCTGATACTACCACCAAACATACCCATCCTGGTTTTTCCCCCTCGAGACCAAACGAGGAAGTCAACCGAGGAACTCACACCGTTGGCAGTTTTATTCATTCCGTTATAGTGGCGGCAATTACTAGTCAGGTATAGATAGTCATCCTGATAGAATAAGCAGTGGGCACTTTTAGTTAACCATTCTGTTGTAGTTGCATCACTTACTAGTCAGATACAATTAGCATGAGATATCCCCAAACCCAGCAGTTGTTGGTACTTTTATTTAGCAATTCCGTTGTAGTGAAGCTGATTACTAGTCATATCGGATACAAGTCATATTATAACAGTAAACTTTAGTTATAGTTGTCTATGATCGAGAATTGTGCTCCAAGTCGTCCATAACCGCGGACACGGCTTTTCGAAAAGATTTAACCCTACAGGGGTGCACCAAAGTATCCACACGCAATTCGACCATTTTTGCCAGATCAGTTAACATACACCCATCGGTATGTCGGCGGGGCCTAAGTCATGACGTTTCCCAGACCCAAAGCAAGTACATGGGGGCCACCCCACTAAGCTACCCGCAACGAAGTCGGCCGGTCTCCGAGACGAACTCAGGGTTTATGTCAATGGCTGTAAACGACTGGGAACCCGAAAATGAGACTGGGCTTGTCGATACCGCGAAAACAATCCGCTTACCTAAACAGTACAGGTGCAGTACCTCGCACAATTTAAATTAAGCAGTAAAGCATGGCATAAGTACAGAATAGTAATAAAGCCCCAAACTACTTGTGGCCCCCGGTACAGTACTTTGAAATCAGGTACTAATCGATGGGGGTGCCCATAGACCCCACATGTGGTTAGCGCGCTCGATCTCGGAACAGGTGTCAAAAACTCGGGGTCCTACGGGACACAAGTGGACGATTAACAACCAAATAACATCTATTGCCCACCTGTGCCTCTGCATTATTTACCTACTTCAATTTTAGTTATTAAACAATAATTAAAGTCATAATCATCTTCAACATTATACATGCGGCAATACTCCAACAACTGTGGTACTTGACGACTCGCAACAGCACTTGAGCAAGCGACTACGACGCGCAAGTCCAACTATCTACCAATCAACAGGTAATAGGATGTGTCCAAGGCAATATAAGGCTGCAAGGGATATCTCGGGCACGAAAACTAGAGCATCGCAACACAGATAGCAATAGATCAACAGGAGGGAATGAATACTATAAAAGTAAAATAGGTAGAAAGGGGGAGATGCTCGCCTGAAAACATTGCCGAAGGTTCATCCGAAGATCGGGGCGAAGCTCACATCAACTCAACGGCCTTATCCGCGAAGAAGCAAAACACTAGAAGAAACACCGGATGCAATATTTAATACTACGACAAAAGATCCAGCATGCTTATGATATGATGCATGCTGCAAAGCAGAACATGGAATGCATAAACAGAAAGGTCTCGTCGAGCTGATCATTTTAGACATATTATTTGTTAAATTTGGAGTTATAAAACAAAAGTTATTAATTAATTAAGGGAAAAGGGCATTTTATTGTAATTTTAATCAACTTGAAAATCAAAGTGTTCAAAATATATTTTGAAGGGCATATTTGAATTCCTCATATTTTTCTGATTTCAAAACATATATTATTTGTATTATTTGGATTTGTATTTTAAAAGTTATTTAAAACAGAATTAAATTTGAATTTGAATTAATTTGAAAAAGTTTAAATCAAAACAGAAAAGAACAGAAACTTTTGTACTCAGGTAGATCCAGACCCAGCCGCTGACGGGTGGGCCAGTTGCTGACTGGGTGACACGGTGGCGGAACAGGGTTTCCTCACTGCGAGCTAAGCCAGCCTCAGCGAATGACAGGTGGGACCAGCGGCCACGGGGTCCACGTGACAGCGGTGAGAGGGGCAGGAACTGACAGGTGGGGCTGGGCTGGAGCGCGGGTTAAGGTTTACAAAAGTCAGGGGGTTTTCTGGGAGAAGGCCACGACGGCTGACTAGTGGGCCACGAGGTACCGCGGGTGGAGCAGAAAACAAAAAGGGGGGGTGATCTGTGAAACTACCATGGCCGTACTGTTCCTCTTCTTTCTCTACATCGAGCGACAGATCGGTGCGCGGCGCGGGTGGGGATCGATCCCTGGACCTGGGGCTCGCGCGCGGAGGCGGCTACCGTTGGGCTAGGGAGAGGTCGGTGTCAGGAGGGCGGACGGGGCCTAGATAGGCTTTTTGCGCGACGTGGGAGCGAGCAGACGCGCGCGCTCGTCGGTGCACCGAGGGTGCTCGACGGTTGGTCCGGCGGCACTAGACGGTGATGGCGAGGCGGACCATATCAGGGAGGTCAGGGAGCTCACCGTGGGTATGTCGGTGTGGTCGGATCGGCTCGAGGCGCAGGGGATCGGCAACGACGCAGACGGACCAGAGGCTAGGGTTTGGCTCGGTGACGACGACGCGCAGCAGAGTGCAGACCTCCTCCTCCTCGCTGGCGCGGTCCAGGTGAAGCAGGGGTACCGTGCGGTCTTCCTCGACACCAGAGATCGCCACGCCACCGGCTGGAAAAAGAAGGGACGGTGGAGGCCGACGGTGGCCGGCGTTGGGGTAGGTGGTGGCGATGGAGAAGAGAGGGGAGAGGGCAGGGCCCTGGGGCGGATCTGGGTAAGGCAGCAGGCAAGAGAGAGGGGTAGATAGGGACGGGAGAGGAGAGGGGGTGTCGTGGGGGAGTGGGGCAGAGAAAGGTGGCTTCTGCCAGTTTTCCTCCTCCTCCTTCACGTGCTCGGGTCGGGGCAGGAGCAGGGCAGGCGCATGGGGCTGCAGGTGGGGTCAGGGCGAGGCCAGGTAGGTAGGGGGAGGCTCGGGCTGGTGGGGCATGCAAGGCAGAGAGAGAGCTAGAGAGAGAGAGGGGTAGGCTCGGGTGTAGCTAGGGTTGGAGCTAGGGTTTGGAGAGAGGGGGTATGGCTCGGGTTAGGGCTTGGTTTGGGTGGTAGCTAGGTGGGCCAGGGTGGCCAGGTGGGGCCAGGAAGGTAGAGAGAAGAGAGAGGCCGAGAGATGAGTGGTATGGTTTAGGGTTTTAGGCATAATCTACTTGACCATGCATGGATGGAGTGAAAGGAGAGGAAGGGGAGGAGAAGAGAGAGAGAGAGAGATGTGGTGACGTTTTAGCACTACCAAACTAGATCAAGCCAAAAGAGAGGGAGATAGATGATTCACTCAAAAGACCAAATAAACAAAGGAGGCAAAAATATGGAGATGGTTGCATGGCCCATGCAAGACAATTAATGCCATGCTTATTCTTGTGAAAACAATAATATTTACATGGCATTATTCCTATGCATTCCCAAAAGTGGAATTAAGCCAAGCAAAAGAATTTAAAGGAAAGTTCCAGATGGAGTAGATGGAGAATGATCACATTTGATTGTAATTGGGACTTGCTAGTGTGTATATTCCACTAGACATTTAGTAAGACCCGAAAATACCCCAACATGATAATAACCCCAAAACAACCCATATGGAAGCTAGGGAAAGGTTCCACTCACAAGGCATGCTAAGGTGGCCATGTGGCTCTTATAAACCAATAATGTGAAAACAAAATGGTGCATATATGAGAGCATGTGGAGATAGAATTGGATCCATCCCAACCCACATGAGCTAGAGGTAAAACCCAATAAAGTGCAAAGCTCATATTTAGTTGGATGGTGGAATTATAAGGTGGTGGCAGAGAAAGGTGATGGAGTTGAATAAAAGATATGCCCCCAACTCAACTTGGGCATTTAAACAATATATCAATAACCAAATACAATATCAAGAGGCAAATACAATTAACAATGCATATGAGAGAAGAACCAAACCAAAAAGGGTTTTATATGATGCTCAAAAGCAAGGTGGCATGATGACATGAGCATGCGGTCATGACGATGCGGTGCACAAAAACAACGCGATTTTCTAGTAGTGGTTTTGCGGGGCGCCACAATTCGACACCACTAACAATGGATCTCGCCCTCGAGATCCGCCTCAGGGTACCGGGAAGAAGGGCAGCGATCCGAATCTTCTCGCATCGTGTAGATCCTCGCGACACCACTAACAAGAGGTCGTTGTCCGTGATTGTCGAGAGAACACTCCGGGAACAAAAGGTCGAAGGTAGAGGTATCAACAAATAAAGCCACCTCTAGCTTCGATGGAAAGAGGGAACCGATGCATTCTCATCCACTTCAATGTACACAAGCGAATAGAGTGAGTAGTCGGCATGGGGGCCAATCCATCACGCACCCAAACTATTACTCCGCACAATCAGTAGAAAAGCGTGCAACCATTCTCGGAATCAGACTGAAGATCTCGACAATCGAGGTTCAGAAACAAAGGAGTGGTGCAGACTCTGCATCGGATCTGGCGTAGATGATGTCGTCGCGTCGGAAAACACCGGAAGGAACGAGAAGGAACCAAGAGAAGTCCACCAGACGAAGGATTCCTCGGATAGCATGAAGACCAGATGTAGCAACACCGTTACCAAAGGAGGAAGCGAAATCCTGAAGGTACGATGGAACCCAACCACGAGAAATCCTGGACTCGAAGAGGGAGAAGAGAGCGGATTCAAAACACGCAGAGGTGAGAGGAGAGCAGCAAAGGGGTAAGGAGTAAAATCAGACCTAATCAGAACTATCCAACCGATTTTCCAAAAATAGTTTTGACACTCTACTTCGGCAGTTAGCTAGGTTATCCTACAGGCTGGACTTGTGGGGTATCGCAACTGCTGAGCTCTGATACCACTCTGTAACACCCTCAGAATCGGCCCTATGCAAGTTTCAGCGCTTCCCGCCAAACCCGCATAGAAACGATTCAAAGGTGCCCACCAGGCACTTGCGTGCGGGTGGAAAACGAAGTAATATCATTACACAGTAGTCCTCGATGGAACCCACAAAACATATATATACAACAACGACTCAAAGAGTCAAGAATACAGATATACAATACAAAGATCCAAATCACCTTTAAAACGATATAGCGTCCGAGTACGGACAAGATGCAAATTGAGCTAAGAGCCCTGAAGAATAACCAATGGCGTCCATAACCCTGCCCAGGCCAAGCCCGAAGGGTAACCCTGCTAACGACGTTGAAACCTGCTAAAACAAAAGGGGTGCCGACAAAGGGCAAAGGAAAAAGAGGAGCGTCAGTACTGAGGCCAGTACACGGCGAGACTAGAATTCGGCGGTCCTCGCCTACATAGGTATGGTGGACTGAAGCGGCAGCGCGACATGCACTAAACAACCTATAGAGACTCGGTACAACTAGCGGCTATCAGAGAGGGGTAAGAAAGACCTATTCGGAAACAACCTGATACTACCACCAAACATACCCATCCTGGTTTTTCCCCCTCGAGACCAAACGAGGAAGTCAACCGAGGAACTCACACCGTTGGCAGTTTTATTCATTCCGTTATAGTGGCGGCAATTACTAGTCAGGTATAGATAGTCATCCTGATAGAATAAGCAGTGGGCACTTTTAGTTAACCATTCCGTTGTAGTTGCAACACTTACTAGTCAGATACAATTAGCATGAGATATCCCCAAACCCAGCAGTTGTTGGTACTTTTATTTAGCCATTCCGTTGTAGTGAAGCTGATTACTAGTCATATCGGATACAAGTCATATTATAACAGTAAACTTTAGTTATAGTTGTCTATGATCGAGAACTGTGCTCCAAGTCGTCCATAACCGCGGACACGGCTTTTCGAAAAGATTTAACCCTGCAGGGGTGCACCAAAGTATCCACACGCACTTCGACCCTTTTTGCCAGATCAGTTAACATACACCCATCGGTATGTCGGCGGGGCCTAAGTCATGACGTTTCCCAGACCCAAAGCAAGTACATGGGGGCCACCCCACTAAGCTACCCGCAACGAAGTCGGCCGGTCTCCGAGACGGACTCAGGGTTTGCGTCAATGGCTGTAAACGACTAGGAACCCGAAAATGAGACTGGGCTTGTCGATACCGCGAAAACACTCCGCTTACCTAAACAGTACAGGTGCAGTACCTCGCACAATTTAAATTAAGCAGTAAAGCATGGCATAAGTACAAAATAGTAATAAAGCCCCAAACTACTTGTGGCCCCCGGTACAGTACTTTGAAATCAGGTACTAATCGATGGGGGTGCCCATACACCCCACCTGTGGTTAGCGCGCTCGATCTCGGAACAGGTGTCAAGAACTCGGGGTCCTACGGGACACAAGTGGACGGTTAACAACCAAATAACATCTATTGCCCACCTGTGCCTCTGCATTATTTACCTACTTCAATTTTAGTTATTAAACAATAATTAAAGTCATAATCATCTTCAACATTATACATGCGGCAATACTCCAACAACTGTGGTACTTGACGACTCGCAACAGCACTTGAGCAAGCAACTATGACGCGCAAGTCCAACTATCTACCAATCAACAGGTAATAGGATGTGTCCAAGGCAATATAAGGCTGCAAGGGATATCTCGGGCATGAAAACTAGAGCATCGCAACACAGATAGCAATAGATCAACAGGAGGGAATAAATACTATAAAAGTAAAATAGGTAGAAAGGGGGAGATGCTCGCCTGAAAACATTACCGAAGGTTCATCCGAAGATCGGGGCGAAGCTCACATCAACTCAACGGCCTTATCCGCGAAGAAGCAAAACACTAGAAGAAACACCGGATGCAATATTTAATACTACGACAAAAGATCCAGCATGCTTATGATATGATGCATGCTGCAAAGCAGAACATGGAATGCATAAACAGAAAGGTCTCGTCGAGCTGATCATTTTAGACATATTATTTGTTAAATTTGGAGTTATAAAACAAAAGTTATTAATTAATTAAGGGAAAAGGGCATTTTATTGTAATTTTAATCAACTTGAAAATCAAAGTGTTCAAAATATATTTTGAAGGGCATATTTGAATTCCTCATATTTTTCTGATTTCAAAACATATATTATTTGTATTATTTGGATTTGTATTTTAAAAGTTATTTAAAACAGAATTAAATTTGAATTTGAATTAATTTGAAAAAGTTTAAATCAAAACAGAAAAGAACAGAAACTTTTGTACTCAGGTAGATCCAGACCCAGCCGCTGACGGTTGGGCCAGTTGCTGACTGGGTGACACGGTGGCGGAACAGGGTTTCCTCACTGCGAGCTAAGCCAGCCTCAGCGAATGACACGTGGGACCAGCGGCCACGGGGTCCACGTGACAGCGGTGAGAGGGGTAGGAACTGACAGGTGGGGCTGGGCTGGAGCGCGGGTTAAGGTTTACAAAAGTCATGGGGTTTTCTGGGAGAAGGCCACGGCGGCTGACTAGTGGGCCACGAGGTACCGCGGGTGGAGCAGAAAACAAAAAGGGGGGGTGATCTGTGAAACTACCACGGCCGTACTGTTCCTCTTCTTTCTCTGCATCGAGCGACAGATCGGTGCGCGGCGCGGGCGGGGATCGATCCCTGGACCTGGGGCTCGCGCACGGAGGCGGCTACCGTTGGGCTAGAGAGAGGTCGGTGTCACGAGGGCGGACGGGGCCTAGATAGGGTTTTTGCGCGACGTGGGAGCGAGCAGACGCGCGCGCTCATCGGTGCATCGAGGGTGCTCGACGGTTGGTCCGGCGGCACTAGACGGTGATGGCGAGGCGGACCATGTCAGGGAGCTCACCGTGGGTATGTCGGTGTGGTCGGATCGGCTCGAGGCGCAGGGGATCGGCGACGACGCAGACGGACCAGAGGCTAGGGTTTGGCTCGGTGACGACGATGCGCAACAGAGTGCAGACCTCCTCCTCCTCGCTGGCGCGGTCCAGGTGAAGCAGGGGTACCGTGTGGTCTTCCTCGACACCAGAGATCGCCACGCCACCGGCTGGAAAAAGAAGGGACGGTGGAGGCCGACGGTGGCCGGCGTTGGGGTAGGTGGTGGCGATGGAGAAGAGAGGGGAGAGGGCAGGGCCCTGGGCGGATCTGGGGAAGGCAGCAGGCGAGAGAGAGGGGTAGATAGGGACGGGAGAGGAGAGGGGGTGCCGTGGGGGAGTGGGGCAGAGAAAGGTGGCTTCGGCCACTTTTCCTCCTCCTCCTTCACGTGCTCGGGTCGGGGCAGGAGCAGGGCAGGCGCATGGGGCTGCAGGTGGGGTCAGGGCGAGGCCAGGTAGGTACGGGGAGGCTCGGGCTGGTGGGGCATGCAAGGCAGAGAGAGCTAGAGAGAGAGAGGGGTAGGCTCGGGTGTAGCTAGGGTTGGAGCTAGGGTTTGGAGAGAGGGGGTATGGCTCGGGTTAGGGCTTGGTTTGGGTGGTAGCTAGGTGGGCCAGGGTGGCCAGGTGGGGCCAGGAAGGTAGAGAGAAGAGAGAGGCCGAGAGATGAGTGGTATGGTTTAGGGTTTTAGGCATAATCTACTTGACCATGCATGGATGGAGTGAAAAGGAGAGGAAGGGGAGGAGAAGAGAGAGAGAGAGATGTGGTGAGGTTTTAGCACTACCAAACTAGATCAAGCCAAAAGAGAGGGAGATAGATGATTCACTCAAAAGACCAAATAAACAAAGGAGGCAAAAATATGGAGATGGTTGCATGGCCCATGCAAGACAATTAATGCCATGCTTATTCTTGTGAAAACAATAATATTTACATGGCATTATTCCTATGCATTCCCAAAAGTGGAATTAAGCCAAGCAAAAGAATTTAAAGGAAATTTCCAGATGGAGTAGATGGAGAATGATCACATTTGATTGTAATTGGGACTTGCTAGTGTGTATATTCCACTAGACATTTAGTAAGACCCAAAAATACCCCAACATGATAATAACCCCAAAACAACCCATATGGAAGCTAGGGAAAGGTTCCACTCACAAGGCATGCTAAGGTGGCCATGTGGCTCTTATAAACCAATAATGTGAAAACAAAATGGTGCATATATGAGGGCATGTGGAGATAGAATTGGATCCATCCCAACCCACATGAGCTAGAGGTAAAACCCAATAAAGTGCAAAGCTCATATTTAGTTGGATAGTGGAATTATAAGGTGGTGGCGGAGAAATGTGATGGAGTTGAATAAAAGATATGCCCCCAACTCAACTTGGGCATTTAAACAATATATCAATAACCAAATACAATATCAAGAGGCAAATACAATTAACAATGCATATGAGAGAAGAACCAAACCAAATAGGGTTTTATATGATGCTCAAAAGCAAGGTGGCATGATGACATGAGCATGCGGTCATGACGATGCGGTAAACAAAAACAACGCGATTTTCTAGTAGTGGTTTTGTGGGGCGCCACACAAGGTCAGTCCGTGTTAGTTGTATCCAAATCACACAAGTTTAGAGAAGAAACAATAGCAAAGTGTTATAGAAAGTAGATACGTTTTGGACGTATCACATCTGTGGCACACCCACGGTCCAATGGCCAAGTTGAGCGAGACAATGGATTAATTTTGCAGGGAATCAAGCCAGGTCTTGAGGCACCACTACATAGAGCAGCTGGAGCCCGGGCGGAAGAACTACCATCTATGCTGTGGAGTTTACGAACTACACCCAACAGATCCACCGGCTACACCCCTTACTTCATGGTATATGGAGCAGAAGCCATCCTGCCTTCTGACATCCTTCACGATTCACCAAGAGTTGCCACCTACGACGAAGATGACACTGAAGAATCAAGACGCCTATATGTGGACCTTCTTTAGGAGGAGCGTGTTTTGGCATGCCAAAGATCCGCCATCTACCAGCAGAAGCTACACATCTACCACAGTCGCCGCGTTCGGCATCGCTCGTTTAAAGAGGGGGATCTAGTGCTCCGACTTAAGCAGAAGAAGTCACACAAAATATCCCCACCATGGGAAGGACCGTTCATCATAAG
The DNA here is from genome assembly GCA_916181665.1 of Avena sativa. NCBI lineage: Eukaryota > Viridiplantae > Streptophyta > Magnoliopsida > Poales > Poaceae > Avena > Avena sativa. Next base: position 37,126,654 of record OV702279.1, on the reverse strand, counting down.
CAAAGCGCTGCTCAATGGGTCTTACTACCTTGTTGACAATCGTGAACTTGAGGATAGACCTAGCGACGATCATAAGCATAAGCGACGTGACCTGGATTATGACTACCCGGAGCTTGATCATCCATAGAACATAGCACAGCAACGTCCTTTTTACACTTACCATATTTTTTATCTACTGTGTATCTCTTATATGATCAATGAAATAAAGCTCTCTGGTTCACTCATATTTCTGAGTCTTTTACCTCCTTTAGTGTTCATTTTTGGATTGTATAAAACCTTTATGCACAAGCTTTGCATTTGCACTTGTGAAAATTCCGCCTACGGGCGTTAGCTTAAGTTTTCTGGTCTACACGTTCTTTGTTGTTTTTATGTGGATTCTAGAGTAGTGACTTTCGGCACTTGTTGTCGGTGATTTTGTGCTTAGGTTTTTTACGGTGCCATTGGGCATCATCACCTGAGCGCATGGTTCCGACTAAGAGTTTTCCGACTCACGAAAGGTCAAGCATAAAAACCACCGTAATGGATAAGCCAGCACTTTCTTAAAAATAATTACATGCTGGAACCAGTACTTGAGTAGCAGGAAATTACACCTATTGTTTTTTTCTCCTTAAGTTAACATAGTAGTTTTTCCGCATACACCAAACTAGAGGAAACAAATATTACAAAGTGTTTTTAATTCCTCTGGCACAGGGTACTTTGATGCAGCATCGTCGGCAGCAGGAGAGCCATCATCTTCAAAGTTGGTGGTCTTGAGGGACTCGGAGGAGCTCTGGTGCTCGCCGTCAATGATCTCCAGCGGCACAAATACGTTGGGATCGACCATCTCGGCAACCCTGGTGTCAAGACCCATGAGCGATGCCCAGATAGCCTTGTGGTCAATCTTCTGGCCGTCATCGTCTACGTTGGGAAGACCCGAGGTTACCGTTGAGGTCGGCGTTTTCATAGTGTGCCTTGACCATCGCAAGAGACATCCTTGCACCAGCCCGGGTACGTGAAGCTTTCTAGCTTATGATACGCTCGGGGGCTTGACGCAAGATCTCCGAGAACATTATCACGGAGTCCACCACCTTATTAATGTTGAGGGGCTTGGCGATATCCTTGGCTTGCTTGACGACGGTGCTGATAAAGTTTCCGGCAAGGACCATGCATTCCTTTGGCGGAGGAGGCGACTTGGTCAAACCAATAGGAGCTGCAATTTCGACAAGGGAGCACATGAGTTCAATAACACAAAAGTTCAAAGTACCTAACTTACAGAAGTACAAGACGGATAATTACTTACCAAAGATGCTCGCCTCGGCTTGCTGGAGCGTCTCCGCCATGGAGTCTCGTTCTTGTCGGAGGATCTTGTATGCTTCAAGATTGCATTGATTTTGCTCATCGGCAGCTTTCTTCTGCTCTTTCAGCATCGCAATCTCCTCCTTCTAGCGGTTCATCTCCGTATTGGCGGACTCCTGCAAGGCCTTCATGGAATCCTCGTGCATCTTCAGGGTATCAGTCCTCTCCTGCTTAAGGATCTTGTTTTCGCTATCCAGCAACTCAATGTGCTTGGATTGCTCAACAATGTCCTTGGCCTTGGCGATGGCTTCTGCAAGTCGGAGAAAAATAACAGTACATAGTGAGTAGTCGGAGAGTGACAGCACAAGATCAAGTCGGAGTACAAAAATGAAAGGAAAAACAAACTCTTCCTCTTGGTGATTTGTTCCTTCAAGAAGGCAGTTTTACCCCTTTCGGCTTCCAGCTCTACGCGCATCTTGTAAAACTTCTCGTTGGCGACGCCTCTCTAAGCATTCTCGTTCTATGGAAAGAAGATCAAAATAACTTAGTCTACTTGGAGAATCTAGCCGGATAAATATCCACCTAGATGCTTGGGGGCTACGGTGAGAGTTTTTAACTCGGCATAATACTTAGTCTTTCTTTAAGCATCTAGTCGGAACTAATTCAGTTTTCAACTAGAAGCTTGGGGGCTATATTACAAGTTTTTCATCTCAGCATAATGCTTAGTCTTTTTTTAAGCATCTAGTCGGAACTAATTCATTTTTCAACTAGAAGCTTGGGGGCTACGGTATTGAAATTTACAAACACTGCGTATGATACGCTAAAAGTATCTAGTCGGAATAATTCATTCAAACTAAATACTTGGGGGCTATAGTATGAATTTTTCTAGCTTAGTCACTCTTAGAGCATTGAGATGCAAAGACCTATGGTTTTTCGTCTAAATCCTCGGGGGCTACAGCGGGATACTCGTATGAAATGCAAAAGGCAAACAAAAATTACATGTGCGATGATCTTAAGATTGGTGGCGCTCTTGGCAAATATCTTGCTGAAGGAAAGGCTATTTCCTCACAGGATATCAGCTTGTCTGAGGAGACCCTCAAGACCGCAAGTCGGAGAGGTTGGCGCTGCACCAAGAGCTAGAGTTGATCTACTCGGCGTAAGTGTCGGGTAGACTATCTTCGGAAGCTCTGTGGAAATCCTGGGTGCAGAAGTGCCGCCTTCGAGAGACGTTTCGCCTACCACCATCAGCTTAGTGCTACCGATGGCATCCTGAGCCAGAGATTCAGCCATTTTGGAAGAAGTACTTTCTTGTGTCGCTTGCTTGCCGGCAATGACGAGCTCCACGTACGGAGGCAGCTGGGTCCATTTACATGGCGGAAGGGCCAGATGCATCTTTGGCCAGAGAGCTTGTCGGAGCGACGGCAGGCTGAACGTTGGGAGTGGTAGGGGTGATGGCGGGAGATGCTTGGTGCAACACATCCCAGTGCAACATATCTTTAATGTTTTTAGAAGCCCCCGATGTTTTGGAGGTATTCTTCAAACTCAAACTGGCCTTCTTCCTGAAACGTGCAAAGGTATAAGTACAGGAAAAGGATGAGCAATGGAAAATGTCCGATGAAAAGAGGCTTACACAACAGAGGGTGCTTTGGTAAAAGGGATCCCGGTAATATTTCTTTTATCCGCCTCCAGGGCGGCGGTAGTCTTATTGGAGGCTCCACCCTCCGTCTTCTTCTTCTTGCCTCCGTCTGCAGTGCCAGAGGTGGAGCTCTTCCGCTTTCGCGCCAACAGAACATCGTCGTCGGACACGACGGTGACTTCCTTGATCTTGGGGTCATAGATTTTGACAGCCATGCTATCCTCCTCTAGCCTTTTGAGATGTTAAGAGAAATCCCAAAGTGTTAGATGAGATAATAAAATCTAGACGGAAGAACTGGAGAATATGTCATACACGGAAAATGAACAGGTACCTCTAGGCACTTGCCCTCCTCGAACATGTCGTAGGTGATGGTGAAGCCACGCTTCCTATCCTTCACCTTGACAATGTCCTTGAGGCGGATCTTGACAGAGTCACTCGAGAAGTTGTCCTCAGAGATGCGGAGGATATCCTTCCTCTCCTTGGTATATTCATGCATCAGGTTCGAGCGGTGCTGTAGAGGCTGGATCCGCCTGACGAACCAGCACATGGCTAGGTCCAACCCGGTCAGACCCGTGTCTATGAACCACTCTATCCGCTTTATGGCGCGGGAAGCGTCATTGTCGGAGGGAAGGGTGGCCTGGGATCTCCATGTCGGGGCTTCGGTGGCAGCTCCATCGACGAAGTCCGGATACATTTCTTCTCGGTCGGCCAGACGGATATCTGGGCCATAGAAGTACTTATGTTGCCAGTTCTTGCAAGATTCATGGCCGACGATGTCGGGGAACTCCCGGTCAGGCCGGATCTTAAAACTAATCGTTCTGCAATTCTTGAGCTCGTCCTTGATCGCTCTGGCTTCCCTCTTGACGGTAAAGAAGTAGATGAACAAGTCTAACCTATGCCTAATCCCTAGGTAACCCTCACAAAGCGCCGCGTAATTGCTAAGAGCGAGGATGCTATTGGGGGAAAGGTTCTGAGGTTGAACCCGGTAGTGCTTGAGGACAACAAGGAATAAGTCGGAGATGGGGAGGGAGACGTCGCGTACCAGTTGAGCTTTCAGGTACACCTTCTCTCCGACTTTGGGAGAAGGGGTGACCTCGCCGGCCGGCTCCGCCCGCCAGACAAGCCCCTCCGTCGCGGGGAGGTAGCCTTCGACGAGTAGCTCCTTGATATCGTTGTTGGTGATATGCGAGCCATGCCACTCCCCCTTATGGGAGTCGCCTTCTTCCTCCAGCAGCTCTAGCACCGCTAGGATATGGTCACCGCCGGTGGACTCCACCACCGCGGACTTTGGCAGAAACAGGCCCTCAGGGGTCACTTGGACGGAGCTCGCCGACTTCGCCGCAGCGTCGGTCACCGCCGCCATGGAAGGGTTGGACCTGCAGCTCGCCATTGGGATGGAAGAAGAGGTTACTGGGAAGATTGGGGGGATTAGGGTTTTTCGCGTGCACGCGGAGGGCTCGAAGAGGTGCTCGCAGGAGGAAGACGATGATGCAGGGGGAGAATGAGGTGAAGAGATGAAAATCTGCCACGGTTAAAATTTATAACCCTAGTGTCAATATTCGTGCAAGGTGATCGAATGGTCGGTTCATGGACAACGTGTGCGAGCGCGTGCATGGAAATTTCGCCATGTTCCCAACCGCCACCGCCAACGGTTCATATCCTTCGCGCGGGAAAAAAGGACATGATTGTATTATCTGCATGTGTGAGTTACGAGGCGCCGCTGACCTATGTCTACGTCGTTCTAGCTGACACGGTAGGTGAACCATCACATCGGAATATTCCGTCTTGGACCGATCCAGTCCGGCTACGAGAAGAGTACGATGGAAGATTCAGCATTTCTCTGACTTACAAGTTGAAGATGGAGAGCATTGCAGGGTTCTTGGGAGGACTACAAGATAGTGCTTGACGACTTGTCGACATCCATCTAGACAGAGAATTCAACCTGAAGAGGCAAGACGGCGCAAGATCTCGGAGTTCTCCGGGGGATACTGTTGGGGATATGCTATATGGGCATCCTGATAGCATGTCTCTTATCCGGATAACCCGGGTGGCCCCCAGTTGGTAGCATGGCCCATGGCCTGCTGGGTGGCCCAGTTAGATGGATCTAGAAGGGAGGCCCATGCCGGATAAAGGAAGGCTACGGAGGAGTCACCGACGTACCCGGAGCCTTGGAGTGCAAGACACGTTAGACTAATTGTATACTGTGTAGGACTCTGTAACCTGTCCGGCTAGGACTTTTCCTGTAACCCTAGGACCTGGCGACTATATAAGCCGGACCTATGGGATCCTTTAGGGCATAATGTAGAAGACACAACTCACACCTCGCATAGCGAACCGATCCTTGTAACTCGGCGTATTGCCATTATAGTGATTTATAGCAGGAATAGGATTCGGCCACCATCGTGGGATCTGAACCTGGGTAAGCTGTGTTACCTTGTACCCGTCAACCGTCCGCCTTACCCCACGTCTCTAAACACGCACTGTGAGGACCCCTCCATGGCGTACTCGTCGGAAATACCACGACAACGACCACAGAAAGATTCCACCGCCTCTGCGGGGCAGAAAACATCGAGAGAGAAATAGCTCTCCGGCTGACAGATTTATGCTGGGGAAATTCCTTCCCGGAGAGGGGAGATCGTCGCCATCAACATATTCATCAAGATAGACTTCATCGGGATCATCATCATCATCCACACCATCATCTCCACCAGCACCATCATCTCCACTCCATCCCGCTATAAAAATTGTGTTGAATCTTGCATAGTTCTTAGGGGAAACTTTCCCGGTGTTGATTACTATTGTAGTTGATGCTTGTGAGTGGAACCATTGAATTATTGTTTATGTTCATATTGTTATCCGTCATCATATCATCTCTGATCTTGATCCATATGATGTCTCGTGGGTAGTTCGTTTAGTTCTTGAGGACATGAGAGAAGTCATGTTGTTAGTAGTGGAATTGTGTTGAGGTATTATTTAATTGTTTAATATTTAAGTTGTGGTGATACTCTTCTAGTGGTGTCATGTGAACATCGACTACATGATACTTCACCATTTATGGGCCTAGGGGAATGCATTGTGTATTTTTCTACTAACTGTGGGGTTGCCGGAGTGACAGAAACCTGAACCCCCGTTAGGAAACCTTTGCACAAGGGAGTGTAGGATCTCAGAGTTTAAGGCCGTGGTCAGGTTTTTATCTTAATTGCTTTCTTGTAGTTGCGGATTTTTGCAAGGGGTTTAATCACAATTATGTAATAGTCCAATTAAGGTCGGTACATTAGCATAGGTTCACCCACACAACACTTATAAAACCAAAGAAGATTAATCAGCTATATGAAATGAAAGCACTTGAAGGTATTCCCATGTGTCCTCGAGAACGTTTGGTCCTCATTAGTATTTCCACCGGCTTGTCCTTTGCTAATAAAGGATTGGGCCACTTGCTGTAATTATTTGCTTGCACTTTTTTCCTTGCTTTATCAGCAAACCCCTAAAAATTCATTTGCTAAGTATTTACAGAGATTTCCTGCTCCATACCACTAGTCAAAACCTTCTGCTCCTCGTTGGGATTGACACTCCTATTTATCGAAAGTACTACGATACACCCCCTATACTTGTGGGTCATCACCGGCACCCCTTTTGTTGTGGCGGGTTTTTGAGATTGACGTTGTTAGCAGGGTTACCCTTCCGGCTTGGCCTGGGCAAGGTTATGGATGCCATTGGTTATTCTTTAGGGCTCTTAGCATAATTTGCATCTTGTACGTACTTGGACGTGGTTTCGTTTCCAAGGTGATTTGGGTCTATGTCTTGTATATCTGTCTTGACTCGTCGACACACTGTTGTATATATATATGTTTTGTGGGTTCCATCATGGACTGTTGTGTAATGATATTACTTTGTTTTCCACCCACACGCAAGTTCCTGGTGGGCACCTTTGAATCGTTTCTATATGGGTTTGGCGGGAATCGCTCAAACTTGCATAGGGCCGATCTGGGGGTGTTACAGAGCGGTATCAGTTGCGATACCCCACTGGTCCAGCCTGTAGGATAACCTAGCTTACGGCTGATTAAGGGTGTCAAAACTATTTTGGAAAATCGGTTGGATAGATATGATTAGGTCTGGTTTTACTCCTTACCCCTCTGCTATTCTCCTCTTACCTTTGCGTGTTTTGAATCTACCCCCTTATCTTTTCTTTGAGTCCAGGATTTCTCGTGGTTGGGTTTCCATCGTACCTTCAGGGTTTCGCGTCCATCCTCTTGCAACGGTGCTTTGACATCCGGTAATCATGCTATCCAATGAACCTTCCATGTGTTGTATCTTTCAGTGGACCTAAAAATTCACTAAAATTTTCTTTGTATCTTTTGGTGTTTCTCAACATGATGGCATCATCTATGTTAGAACCGATGAAGATCCTGCATCCTTATTTTGTTTCCGAAACTCGATTGTCAAGATCTTCAGTCTGAATTCCGAGAGTTGGTTGCATAATTCTCCTATTCATGTGAAGAGTAATGCTTTGGGTGCGCGATGGACTGATCACCATCCCACTACTCCTATCATTCTCTCATGTACATTGAATCGGTGGATCAAGCAATTTTACCCCTTCCACAGAAGTTAGAGGTGTCCTTACCATTTGAGACCTCTACCTTCGTCCGTGTTTCGCCGGAGTGTTCTCTCGATGATCATGAGAAACAACACTTGTTGGTGGTGTCGCCGATTTCAAGACGGAGAAAGATCCTTGTTAGTGGTGTTGCGAGGATCTACGCAAAGCCAGAAGATTCAGATCATCGGCCTTCTTCCCCGTACCATGAGGCAGATTTTGAGGACGAGATCCATTATTAGTGGTGTCGAATTGTAGCATCCCAGGGAAAACTACTACTAGAATCGCATGTTGTTTCTATCTCGGTGCATCATCATGATGTCATCATACATATATTTGCCAAAAACTATTTGTCAAAAGCTTATTTTTGTTTTCTAAATATTCCCGTCTTTATTCAAATCAAAAACCGGGACCTCCGGAGTATGTTGTTTGTCTAAATTATTTATAAAATTGTTTACTAAAATAAATCAAACAAAGTTTAAGCAAAAACAGTTTTGCCCGGAAGAGGCAGCTCATCCCGTAGGCCAGGCCACCTACCACCCCGGCTGGCTCAGACCGTTTCAAAGGAACCCTAAACCTAGATCCAATTTGACCAAACCCTAACCCTAGCAATCCCTAATCCCCACCTAGCCCTGCCCTACCCTCTATCCCACCGACCTAACCAAACACACGCAGTAGCCTGCGCACGCACACGACGCACATGCAGCCTGACCGAACCCACCCCAGCACGCTCCACCACTCGCTACCAGTCCCCACCCCGCTTGCGACCATGCTCCCTGACCCTCCCCGACCGGCTCGACACCTGGCTCCACCCCGTATGCATCGGGATCCCCATCCTACCCCACCCACCGCGACCCTGTGCCCCGCTCTCCCGTCCCCAACCTCTATCCCCTCGACCTCAACCTCACGCGATGCCACCACCAGCAACTCCCCGTGCACCACCCTGGCCCTCCCCCTCCTCTCTTCGTCGTCGTAGGTTCCTCCGTCGCCCTCTCTGCACTCGTCGCTGGCCCCGCTCCGCTCCCTACGCGTCCTCACTCCTCCGTGTCGGGCATCGCGCCACCGACGCCGTCACTAACGCCCTCCCCCCGTAGCCCTCTTTCCCAGGACGCCCCGTACGAGTCTCGCGGGCCTGCCTCCTCCGTCGCCGGCTACCACGCCAGCAGGCCGCGGTCCCCGCCTCCTAGCGCCGCCCACACCCTCCCCATCGAGCTCCTCTCCAACCACCCGTCACCGTCGCCACGAGGCACCCCGCGCCGAACCCACCTCTCTGAAATCTCCTCTCCTCCCCAGGCCGCCGCATGCCCCCGTCGCTGGACCCCTCCGCCATCACGGCCTTCCCCACCTCCCCTACCCGCGAAGCCCATGCGCGCCTTGGCCGTTCCCTCTCCGTTGAGTCGCGGCCTATAGGTCCTTCCGCCGCCACCGCGGGCCCTGTCCTTGCCAGCGCCGCCGGTTGCTGTGCATGGCGCCTCTGTTGACCTCTCCGCCATCGCCAGCATGTCGCCTTCCTGGCTCGCGCGGCTCCACCCATGTGCCTCCCCGCCCGGCGTTCCTCCGGACGACGTCTTCAGCTCCCTTGTTCTGCCCTGCGGGCATCCTCGTTGTGTGCCCTGTTCCTTTGTTCCTTGCTGCACAGCAGCAGTAGTAGCGTGCTGCTTCCACTTCAGTATAGTATTATTCAGTTTGCAGAAGAGAGAGCAGCAACAGTCCAAGCTAGCAAGCCATTTACCAAACCCGGTCCTTTCCCCTTCACGAAACCCGAAGACTGGTCTCGGGAACTCGAAGATGAATACGCCAAGTTCGTCGTCATGGAAACCCAAGGCCTCCTTCCCGGAGCCATAGTGGCATGCCAAGACCTCTATCTAGAAACCCAAAGGCGATGGAGCCGAAACCCCAAGTTCGACACCGAAGCGGGCACAAACGTCAAGATCTACTCCATGGATTAGATGACTCGAAGCTCTCCGTCCCGGCTCTAAAGACCGATCCCGGCATGCCCGAACCCCCGTTGAACCCTTGGAAGGAATGACATGTGTGACCTCTTTTCCGAGACCAATAATTTTATAATATATAATATATCTCTATTACATATAAATTGTCATGATTGCATTCTTAACATGTGGTTTTGGGGATTATGCGGATTCACCTCATAATTAAATATGAAGACCAGATGCGGGATTTTTTATTCTTATATTGGCCCTATTTAAATTTGTGTAGTGAACCGTCATGTTTTGCCTTGTAAAGCCAACATTTAAATTGCAGGGTATCTAAACAACATGAACCATCTAACTAATTATCGGGACCCTATTTCTTCTTAATATTGACTAATTGCATCGCACCTTTGCCATGTTATACATCGTACATGCATCATGCCCGATCTTGTGCCGTAGTATTTAATAGTGCATCCGGTGTTTCTTCTAGTGCTTTGCTTCTTCACGGATTAGGCAGATGAATTGATGCGAGTGTTGATCCAATCTTCAGATGAACCTTTGGCAATGTTTTCAAGTGAGCGTTCTCCCTCTTTCTACCTATTTTTGCTTTTATAGTCTTTACTTTCTTCTATTGATCTATTGCTATCTATGTTGCGATGCTTTAGATTTCGTGCACCAGTTATATCTCTTGTAGCCTCTATATTTCCTTGGATACCTCCTAGTGCCTGGTGATTGACAGACAGACGGCCTTGCGAGTCGTAGTTGCTTTCTCAAGTGCTGCTCCGCGTCGTCTGTCGTTTGATTATCGACAAGTACGCCATAGGGGGTCCTGTAGGCATTGAGAAGATGGGGTGTGAGACTTCGGATGTTCCGGAAATGAATAACACAAGTTTACCCAGGTTTAGATCTGACTGCGGTGATCGGATCCTACTCCTGCTAGCAACCCAGTAATATATCAGGGAGAGCCGGATGTTATAGCGGATTGCAAAAGAGATTCGCTTGTGCGAATTGTGATTGTGGTTATTTCCCTAAAGGATCTCATAGGGCTGGTTTATATAATCACCGGAACCTAGGGTTATAGGAGAGACCTATCCGGATACGTTACAGAGTCGGTAACTAGATACAGCTTGGACTACAAGTAATACTACAGGCCTAAGTCGGTAACTCTTCTAGGCCTTGTCGTAGCCGGAACTGGCTCCTCCTCTTTCTCTGACTAGGCCACCCGTGAAGCAAAGCTCTAACCTATTGGTGGGCCACCCTGGTCAGTGAGTCCTGTGGGTATATCCAGAAAGTATATCCCCAACAGCAGACCCCGGAAGTCCCCAAGATCCTAAGTCGGATAAATCGTTTAGCTTGATGGTTTCTTCGTATTGAGAATCTTGAAGGGTTCTCGAAAAATTCTTTCAACAATGTAGTATTCTGAGTCATCTGAGTCGAATATGTTCTGCTCTGACCTTAGTCTTTTCCTTGCTCAATTTGAAACATGAGACGGATTTTAACCGTGCTGTCTAACAACTTTTTAGAGCAGGTCCTATCACGAACAGGAGTCCCGTCAACACGACCGTTGGTGGGTCTGTTCCCTACAGAACAGAGCACCGTTTTAATGCTCATGTGATAATCGAGGGGGCGGAGAAGTCGCGAGGAATCCACCTCCCTCTATCCTATACACGTGGCTCAAATCGCGCGATTGAAGCACGAATCTTGGTGCAGAGGTAAATAAAAGAGAGGATAAACCCTTCTCTCCTAGATTTATCTCTCCACTATTTCACTTATTGCTTCCTCGTGATCCTCGATCCCTCCGCAACCATTCTCATCTACGCACCACGAGAGAAAACCCCCAATTTCCACTAACCCTAGAGATATGGAAGCGTCATCCAGCTCAGGCGTGGTGGCGGCGGGAATCATGGCGGCGGATGAGAGGAAACTGCGGGGCCTTTGGGTTCCCAGCGCGATGGACAACACAGAGCTCCAAGTCATCGAGGACAAAGGCTACATCATCGTTGGTGCGTGGTGAAGCGGCACTAGAGAGGCTGTCCTCGCACCACGCGAAGGCGAACGCATCCTTTTGGGTACGCACGTCGACCGTGGCCTCAGCCTGCCACCATCGGATTTCTTCACTGAATTCTTCAGTGCTACGGTGTGCAGCTCCATAATATCCCTCCCAACTCTCTGCTAGAACTTAGTGCTCATGCAGCTTTGAGCGAGGGGTTTCTTGGCATTAGGCCAAGTCTCACCTTTTTCGGTACTACTATGGTACTCGGAAGACTTCCATCAATGCCGTTGTTCCTTACACCACAGGCACTCTTAGCTTAATCCTTAGGAGAAACCGAGTTTATACAAAGATTAACTCTAGTGAATCTGTTAAACATTGGGCCGAAACTTTCTTCTATCACAAGGATATTTCGGCTCCTAAAAAGGCAGAAGGTCTTCCGGCCTTCATCGACAGCGCAACTCCCCACCAGGAGTCGCGGGACGCGGAGGCGCCGGAACTTTCTGAGTACTTGATCCTTGCCAACAGTCGGATCGATTTTTTGATGAAGAACCAGGGGCTCCATGGATCCGATTTGATCCACTACTGGCTAGATCACAGCCACTGCAGTTCCACGGAGACTGTTTGATGCACACGGTCACCAGAGACCGAAAGGACAGCCTAAAGGTCAGTCCGGCTTGCATAGCTGCGAAGGACTACAAGACCCGAATGCAGTACCTGATCAAGGAGCGGGCAGAAAATAGAATCCCTGAAGTCTCCATGAAAATGTACACATCCGATCGTCCTCCGATCCCGGTAAATATTTGACTTGTTTTAAGCTTTTTTGCTCTTTTCCTCCTCGTAATCCGACTTCTCTTTTACCGATGTTTATTTATACTTATCAGCTCAAGGATCTTCCCGAGTCCGAGCTTGTCCCCATCGAGGTTTATGACTCGGAGGCGACGGAGGATGACGAGGTGAAGGAAGTTCCTGCCTCCGCTCCCAAGAAGTGCAAGGCCAAGGAGGTTGTTATTACTGCTGGCAGCCAAGTGTTGCTAGTAGTTAAAAAGTAAGCACCTTGTCAATACATGTAGTACTTTTGATAAGTTTCTTTCTTTCCAAAGCACACCTGATATTTGGATTTATGTGTTTCAGAACAAAAACAATTTTGAAGAGCAAAGTGAAGCCAGACAGCAAGACGGTCAAGCAACTGCATCAGCAGAAGCTTGTCATCTCACCAGAAATGTCACCACCAACTCCAATCAGTGCCCCGTCATCAGAACCAGAGGTTTCCGCCTCTCCTGATGCCGGCTCTGCCATCCCCGACGCTAGTACTACCTCGAAAGCCCTGGTTACCATCGGTAGCCAGGCAACTAACACGGGTGAACCCGTCAAGGGTAATGATCCCATGGTAATGTCTATAGGACAATTGGATAAAGTGGTCGGCTCTGCTGTCTCCGGCTTAAAGCAGAAGAAGAAGGAGGAGATTCTCAAGCTGGCTCAGTCCAGTCTCGAGAAACAAATCCTCACTCTAGAGGAAGCGAGCTAGGAGACGGAGGACGTGAAGCTGGTCAGCCTCCTGGACCAAATTTTGGTCCGGGATGCAAATATTGAGTCTGGCGAACTCCCAGCGACGGATGGTCCCTCCCTCTCCCTTGCCGAGAAAGTGTTTCACAACACTAAAATCAGATTTGAGAAGCTGCACCTGGAACACATTGAAAGTTTCCGATTCTTATTTGCAGTATTTTATTATCATATCCTCTAGACCCCAAGCATAAAGTCGGATAAACATCATAGTACTAAATCCGATTTGATGCTTATAGGATGCAAAAGAAAGGTGTAGTATAGCCCCCAAGGCTTGTGTTGTATTTTTACTTAGTTAAATTTGCGGCCCGAGTCTTAGTAGCCGTCTGATGGTATTCTGTCTCTAAACTTATAGAAAATTGCATATTCCAACCAGGAATTGCTCAAGAATATATGAAATAAGCGCATAGAAATTAAGGCCCTGCGCCTTGAGAATTCGAAGCTGAAATTTGAGAAAGATGAAGCAGAAGGTAAACTTTTCTGACTCCTTTTTTATTTAGTTATTGCCATAGTCAAACTTGTTATGTCCGACTGATATTTTTCCCTTTGCAGAATTGTTGTGCGAATCTATCAAGATGGTGGAGCAATCCGAGATCTTCAAGTTCTTGGAGATGGAGAATGCTGGGCTCCGGGACGAGCTTGAGAAGCTTAAGACTGAATAGGAGAAATCCGTAAATGCCTTCCTGGAGTTAAGCAACATGGAGATCGAGAGGCTCGAGAAGCTTCTAGTCCTCTGAGATAAGCAGATTGATGATCTCAATAAGGACTTCGATAGCCAGAGGGATATATCCCAAGCCACAGATAAGGAACTGAATAGCCTCCGAGAGGAGCGTACTTAGTGGAACAACTCCGTGCTAGGTAAGATTTCCGACTTTCTTTATTCGATTGATTTTTTGACTTTTTTTAGTCAGTTTTGATTTTTTGGCTCTTTCCTAGATCCTCTGTACCTTTCCGACTATCCTACCTCTAAACCCCACCTCGAGCGCATAAAGCTCGTCGGAGATATTCTTTTCGACTTCCGCCAGACTCTTGAAGAGGTTGGCGAGTCAGTCAGACTTTCCAACTTGAATAAAATGCCAGTGCACGAGGTGATGGACAGAGCCAAGGAGATTCCGAAGCTTATCGAAGACTGGAAGATCTCCTACGCTCTGACCACTGCATAGACCGCCCTTACCATGGTGATGAGCCACCATAGCGATATGGAGATCTGGCACGTCACCAAGGGTATCGCCGATGAGGACGATGAGGGCAACCCGCAGGAAATCAAGGCTATCCAAGTGTGACATCCCAAAAAAATTCCTAATTTTGAAATGTGAATAATAAATAAACAAAATAAAAATTTGTTGAAATTTAGGGTGAAAAGAAACTTTTTGATTTCCAATTGGAAACATCAAAACCTATTTTGATCAAATAGAATCCTAAAGGGATTTAAAAAGATAAACAAATAATAAATAAAGTTATAATAGTTGGAATCACCATTTTTGGATCTTTAAATAAAAAGATTTGGTTTTTATAAGCAAAGGTAGAAATAATGAAAAAGGACTATTTTTAAAAAAATCCAAATTAATCTTGGCCAAGCATTTAAAAATAAAATATTTTATTTGATAAAAATAGTAAAAGTTTATTTAAATAAAACCATGAGGATTTATTTATATCCAAATTTCATTCAAGTAAAGACAGCACGGTCCCACGCTGTCAGTCGTCGTTTCCACCCACGCCGGCTGTTTCCCCTCGCTCAACGTCGTTCTACCGCGAAACAATTCGCGTTAATACGCGTTGATCACTGAATTACTCCTCGCCGTGCCCACGCGCCTTTAAACGCCTCGCCCTCCTCTTCCATTCCCCCAAGCAGCACCTCCCCTCTGCCTCCAGGCTGCGAGAATCGCTTGCTCGAACCCCTCTGCCCCGACGAACTTCCCCGGCAAATTCCGGCGCCGTCCAACCGCCCCTCGCCCACTGCACGCGATCCTACTCCCCATCTCCTGGTGCACCTCCCAGTGCTGCTCATTAGCCCGCACGAGCACCGTAGCCTCGACACCCGAGCGCCACCGTCGTCCGCCATTGCTCCGGCAAGCCTCCCTGGTAAGCTCACACCGCCCCGAACCCTCCCGATGATGCTCCTGTAATCCCCAGTACCGTACGCATCTAACCACATGCTCCTTTTGTCTTAGCGCGCCCTCAAACCCCACCCCCGACGATGAACCGAAGCAACCTACGCCGCCACTGACTCCGGCGAGCAATCCACTCTTCTCCGGTGCGTCCCTCGACAAGCCGACCACACATCGAGCTTCGCCGCACTTCTGCGAGCACGGTGAGCTACTCCTCCATCTCCCTCGTTTCCTGAATCATCGCCAACGCCATCGCCCGAGCGTGCACCGCCGTCCGCCGCCGCCAACGCCGCCAGTCCATGGCCAAAGCGACCTCGTCCGTTGGATGTAGATCCAGTGGTTAGGATAGATCATATAACGAAGCGTTATCGAGTAATATGATCTGTGCGATTAAGTTAGATCTGACGCCCTGCGCAGCTCGATCCACCTGAAGCGGTATGGACCAGTAAGATTAAGACGCGTGGCACTGATTTCGATTTAAAAACAGAAAATGTTCTATTAGATGTTTGAACTTGCAAAATTCATAACTTTAATTCTACACATCCAAATTTTGCAAATTTTATATCAATGGAATCAGCAGAACAAGTACTTTGCAACCATGCACTTTGTTTAATGTTTTGCTTCTGGAAAATTGGTTGAAATTGCATAAACTTGTGTAGGCATAATTTGCATACAAAATTTGTTCTAGAAATATTTTTAAGATGAAATCTTTGATAATTGGTTTGGTTTGAACCTACTGACCATTGGAACCAACTTATGGATTTAAAAATATATTTTGTGAATTTAAGGAATAAATATTTGAATTAGCACATTTCTAGTCAAATAAAAATATTGTTTATGGTTTAGAAATGATTTTTGAGTAAAGCCTTTGGGAAATGATGTGATTCAAACCTTCTGACCCTAAACACCAAGTTTTGTGATCTAAGAACATATTTGACGAACCATATAAATTTATTACTTTGCTAAAAGATATTTTCAACAACATAAAATATCACCTTAGCATAATATTTGGTTTATGAGATGAAACCTTTTGAAAATGGTTTTACCACTTTGACGAATGACCACATTGAGCTTTAAAATGTTTAGAGCCTAATTGAAACCACTTTTCTAAATAAAACCATCTTTTGCATGCTTGCATGCATTGCCTTGTTTCTGTTATTTTATTTGTGATAAATTGTTTGAATGTTGGTTTGAAAATGTGTTTGCTTGATTGAATTGTAGTGAAGTTAGAAGAGTGTGATATTTGCAAGATCAAGAAGTGAATCAATATTCCCTACTAAAAAGTCAAGTAACACTATCATCCAAGTCCTACTATTTTTTATTACACTTAGTGGATTTTTGTAACATGCATGATAGGATTACTATATTTTATGCTATGCTAAATCCTATTAGGATACCCTTATATCTTCCTTAGTGAAAACATTGTAGTTGTAGTATGCTTAGCCCTGCTATATATTTGGGATGGGATACATGATATGATTATATGAAGTGTTGGAAAAATATATGTTTTATATAATAAAACAAGTACTCAATGAACCACCTAGGTGGAAAGAGGATACACAAGTTTTGGACAAGGTGGCAACAATGGGGACCATGTTTATATGGCTATCTTTTTGTATGTGCACTAGAAGAAAACCACCCAGGGACTTAGAGATTGAACATGTTTCTCGTACAGTGGCTTCCGTGTACAGCCACATGCTAAATGGGCTCTAGCTTAGTCAACTACATAGTGGAAGACCCATGCATTGGGATCTTCAGGTTAACTAGAATTGTGTATGGGATATTTATCCCTACATTGGTGCCTGGTAGACAAGCTAGCATTGTGTATTGGGAGGACTCCTATGGAAAGACTTTGTCACATTCTCGATCTGCCGGTACTCCATTTTGGTGAGTACTTATCCAGCGGCCACTGGCGGCATCAAGACGAGATTCTGTCATGTGGGTAAAGTGTACAACTTCTGCAGAAGATCAAATTCTAAGTACTTAGCCGTGTCCCCGGTTATGGACAACTCTGAGAAACTAAGGCCTGAAGCTATGGAAGATCTCGACATTCCAATTTCTCAAAGTAAAACTTGATGGTGACAACAAGGGATTAGAAGCACTTGGAGTTTTCCAAGTAGTTCACAAATTTTTGACAAAAGATCAAAAACTATTTTGAAAGATAGGATAAAACTATATTGATTTCTGCAAATGAGCCTAAACCCCACTTAGCCAAATATGCATGTAATGATAGGATCCACTTATTTCTACATAGTAGTGAAACTTGCCAATACAATTCAAATGTATTGACCCTTGTGGCTGCAACTTATTATGTTGGAGGTTAGTTTGATGTTAGTGAAGTGTGTTGAATAGGATTACAAGTCTACAACCAACATGATTGCCAGTGGCACTTTGAAGATGAAAGACCCCATGCTATTGTTATATTCTGCTGCATTGTAATGAGATAGCCAAATGATCTATGTAAGATGTAATAAATTAATTTATTCCTGGTTATAAATTTGTATTATGACCTTTGTATCTTGATATTACGTCTTAACTATGGATGCTAGCTATTGATCCAGGGACTAGCATTGTAAACACAGGGATCTCTACCTTATTAAAGGTTGGGAACTTTACAGATGGTATCAGAGCATTGTGTTGCCTGTAGGATTGTAACCCTAGGATTGGACAAAACCCCTTAGAAAAATAGGAGTTGTATTTGTTCCAAAACTTATTTACAAACAATCTTGTAAACTCTTTCCTCAAACTTTTTGGTTTTGATTCTACATCTCTTTCTTTTTCAACTTGATGGACAAAGCCTTCACCATGACCAATGACTTCAACTTTAAGTTTCACCAAGGACTTCAACTTAGACATCACTAAGGACTACAAGTGAGAACCAAGAGACATTAGATTGCCTACCAAAATATTGATATCATGTTAGTGTATGGATCATATTGACCTATGAAGTATGACTATACTAAGTTAATTATTTTAAGAAAACTTGTTGTTTCCTTCAACTCATGGGTTAAGATCATAAGTTGTTAAGTGAATAGTTGCTTGATGATTGCTTGATTGTTTGATTAGAACTTGATTGTTTTGGATGGTGTGTTAGAACTTCTTTAGACCTATCCATCATTACCTATCTCTATCAAACCGACAGATGCCTCCCCGTCGTGCCAACCCGAACCAAAACAACAATAACAACATCACTCCCGAGATATAGCAGTTGATGATAGGTCAAGCTCAACTGATGCAGATGATGACACAATTTCTGCAAAATCAGAATCAGAACAACAACAACAACAACAACAACAACAACAACAACAACAGCAACAACGATCAGAATAATCGTCCAGCACATGACATGCTCCCCAGGTTTCTGAAACTAAGGCCTCCATGGTTCTCTGGAACAACTGACCCAATGGTAGCCAATGACTGGTTACGTTTGGTGAATAAGGACTTAGTGACTATTGGCTGCACCGACGAAGAAAAAGTTAGGTTTGCATCACATCTACTTGAAGGACCAGCAGCAACATGGTGGGACAACTTTCAGATCACCACTCCCCTTGAGGATGTGACTTGGGCTATTTTTGAGGATGGTTTCTGTACAGCTCACATCTCATCTGGAGTGATGAACTTGAAGAAAAAGGAGTTTCACAACCTAAAACAGCGTCACCTCAGTGTGGCTGAGTACATTGAAGAGTTCAACAATCTGGCACGCTATGCACCGGATGAAGTTGACACAGATGCTAAGAGAAAGGAGAAATTTCTTGAAGGAATTAATAATGAGTTGAACCTGCAGCTAGCTGTTGCCTATGTCCCAACTTGTCAATCACTCTGTGGCAAAGCCACCATCTTGGAAAACAAGATGAATCAAGTTGAGAACATAAAGAGGAAGCATAGCCTCAAGTATCACTCAGGATCATCACAAAAGAAGCGTTCATTCAAAAAGAACAATGAGGATTCTGAACCACATCAGCATCACCACAACAACAATGGAAGTGATAATAATGGGAATGATACTGACAATGGAGATGACCTTGGTCAGAACCAACATGACACTTTCAGGAAGAAATACATTAGCCAGTTGCAGTGCTATAATTGTAAGGAACTTGGACACTATGCATCAGACTGTCCTGAGAAGAAAAAGAAAAAGGATGCTAGAAACTCCAATGGAAATGATTGCAATGTGACCCATAAAGGACATGTGAACCACATTGACATGGATGGGAACTTTGAAGAGATAGAAGAAGTAGATATCAGGAATTAGTTAACTCAGTTGAGTCAAATAAGGATTCCTTGTCTGGATATCAAGTGTTGAACCCATAGTCAAGTGAACCATCATGTAACCCTATGATACTTTCTTTTAAGGGTGATAGTACCCTAGTTGTCTTCAAGCCAACTTGTAACCCTAGCCTTCCCAAATCTCGGGACGAGATTTCCATTAAGGGTGGTAGCTTCTCACATCCCAAAAATTTTCCAAATTTTGAAATGTGAAAAATAAATAAACAAAATAAAAATTTGTTGAAATTTAGGGTGAAAAGAAACTTTTTGATTTCCAATTGGAAACATCAAAACCTATTTTGATCAAATAGAATCCTAAAGGGATTTAAAAAGATAAACAAATAATAAATAGAGTTATAATAGTTGGAATCACCATTTTTGGATCTTTAAATAAAAAGATATGGTTTTTATAAGCAAAGGTAGAAATAATGAATAAGGACTATTTAAAAAAAAAGCCAAATTAATCTTGGCCAAGCATTTAAAAATAAAATATTTTGTTTGATAAAAATAGTAAAAGTTTATTTAAATAAAACCATGAGGATTTATTTATATCCAAATTTCATTCAAGTAAAGACATTTTTTCCTATTTTGATTGATCATTAAAACTTAATAAAGTATTTTATTTCAAGGTGTTTTAGTTTTCAGATAAAACCTACTGAAAAGATTTTTGTAGGAATTTAGAAAGTCAAATAGAGTTTTAAACATATTTGAATCCTATTTGAAATAAAGACTAAAACCTATTTATTTATTTTTAATAAATAATAAACCCTAAAAATAATTGTTCTATTTTGGACTTTGGATTATGTTGATAAACAGAATTAAAATATACCCAAAGTTTGGTGGAAGTTTGAATTCATTTGGAGTTTGAATTGTTTGAATGAAAAATCAAAACAGAAATTCAATACAGAAAAAGAAAAAGGTTTATATATAAAAAAGAGAGAAACAAAGCAGCCCAGTCCAGCCCACTCGCAGACCATCCCTTCCACCCCGCAGTGAAACGTTTTTCACCCAGAAGCACACCCGCTAAGTCGCTGATCAGTGGACCCCACTCCCTCTCCCCCTCTGTCGCAGACAGCACGGTTCCACGCTGTCAGTCGTCGTTTCTGTAACATCCCTAAAATCATGTTTCAAACTCATGCATATCATCCATGCATCCATGATCATGTAGAACTCATTTCAAACAAATCAATTCAGAAACAGGAGCATATGAGCTCATTATTTTATGTGATCAGCATTTGAACAAATTCTACTCTCCAATGGGAGATTGTTGTTCCTTGAACCAAACTTTGTTGTTCCTTGAACCAAACTTTGCTAAGATTTAAACCCAAAGTTTCAAAGCAAATATAATTTGAAAACAAATTTCAAAACCTATATAACACTAGTGCTATGTCACTGCTTATTTTATTTTATTCCAAGTGACCAAGCCAATTCAAAGTGACCACTTGATTTTATGCCCAGAAATGTGATTGTTGCACACTACAAAAATCCTGAAAAGATTTGAATTCAAATAGATTTTGAAATCATTTGAATTTGATTCCTGAAATTGAAAACAGAAAAATAAAAGGAGAAAAGAATTAGAAAAGGGCCGGCGCAACCTATCTAGCCCAACTCCGGATTCAGCCAACTAAGCCCACCCGGGTTCCCCCTCTCTCTCTCTCTCACTCGCAGACGAACCCACCAAGTCACTGACCAACCGACCCCACCTCCTCTCTGTTTCACTCGCTGACAAGTGGACCCTGCGACCACGTCGTCGTCGTCAATCACGCGTGGCTGCGACGCTCGCTCCGCCTTTACCTCGCCGCAGTCACTGCGGGCTTAATTGCCATTGATACCGCGCGCGATCCTCGCCCCCCGCTCTGGCTATAATACCACCTCCCCCTCATGGCCATTTCCCCCAACAAAGCCAGACAGAAACGCCCCCAGGCTGCCCGCAATCGCTCTTGCACCGCCGCAGACAGAGCAACTCCGACGACCAATCTCGGTGAGTACTGGCCGCCCCCTGTCTCTGGTTCAAACCATCGTGACCAGCATGTCTTTGCGCGTTCACTGATGCCCTCTGTTTGCTTTCTCGTGACCCAGAGCAACGTCTTCGTCCACACCAGCAAACACCTGATCCGCCGCTCGACTCCGACGTGCAATTCAGGTAAAACGAGACCGCCCCTTGCCTCCCCTTTGATACTGTCTTGATCGCCAGGCCTTTGCGCATCTCCTAAACCATCTGGCTCATTCTGGGTCGACACAGAACCTCGGCAACGTCTTCGACAGCAAGCATGTGACGCCGCCAGCAACTCCGACGAGCCCATGCAACCGTGTCCGTGCGCCCCTTGCCAAGCCGTCGCCACGTTGAGCATCAGTACATCGCTACGAGCCCGGTAAACACCTCCGACGACCCTAGAACCCCCTGTAGCCACCGCGCCGCCGTCGACAGAGCCGCCGCCGCCAGTTGCCACCGCCAGCGCCGCCCATCTGTGGTTGCTTGATCGTGGACCGTTGGATCTAGATCCAGCGCATATAAATAGATCACTTAACGAATCAGTATGAGTAGATCTGGGCCGTGCAGATTAAGTAGATCTAACGGCCTGTGTGCACGATCCTGAGCGAACCGGTACGCGCCAATCAGAACGTGACGCGTGGCCAGGAATTAGATTTAAAATCAGGATTTGAATCTATTAGTTGTTTGAAATTGTTTTAGCTATAACTTTTGATTCCCACGTCCAAATTTGATAAATTTTATATCAATGGAATCAAGAGAACAAGCCCTTTCTAAATATGCAATGTGTTTAATGTTTTGTTTCTGTTAAAATGGTTTTATTTACAGAAACATGTGTAGGCCTATTTTGAGGATATGAATTGTTTGAGAAATGTTTTAGGGTTTAAATAAATGTTGTTTGGCAAGTTTTGAACTTGTTTATGAACCAATACTGTACTCTTATTTTGTTGAGTTTAGAAAATCATCACATATCATGTTGCATTCATCCATATATTTTTGCTTGTATTTATTTGTATGTGATTTGTTGCTATGATTCTATGTGTAGATTTTGGTGCCAATAGTGATTGTGATTGTGAGGAGTGTAACTACTCTCCAAACTACCAAGGCAAGTGGTGCTTCATGATATTTTATCCCTGTGTTTTCTACTAAGCATTAGAAATATTTTGCAGTCTTGCATGTTATATTTTGCTTATATACTATGCTTGGGAAATCCTAGTAGTTGTAGAATTTCTAGAAATTTCTAAGTTAAGATACTTATCTATGCCATGCTTAGCCTAGCTAGTAGAAACCAAGGGTGGTGAAATATACATGCTATGATGAAAATATTTCTAAGTCTTTGGACTTGTGTTTTGCCTAATAAAACAACTAAGTGAATGAATCACCTGGGTGGAATGGAAGGAATGGTTTATGTTGAGTGGTTACACAAGGCCCATTTCTATGGTTTACCTTGTGTATCTCACTTGTGGAAAGCCACCCAGGAACAAAGGGATTTGAGAGGCCAAATGTTAAGAAGCTTCTAGTGCAGCCACTTGGCAATATGGGCTCTGCCTGGATCACATAGGTTGCTAGAACTTAGCCATTTGGACAGTTGGTGGTAGTGGGATGATAGGTTGGAACGCGTCCATTTGGTCTAAGGGAAGGCTTCTGAAAGGTCCTGTCTTGGTGAAAATCAAGTCTTGTGGGGAAAGTGCACAACCTCTGCAGATGGAAGAATCTAATTACTTAGCCATGTCCCTAGAAAAGGACAACTTGAGCATCAAGACATGGAAGCTATCAAGAATCTCCTCATCCCAATTTCTAAGTAAAAGCTTGTGGTGAACAAGGGTGAAGGACCCCAATGTCTATTGGTGGTTCCTTGGGAAAAGTTTTGACAAATAAAAACTTAGTGATTTCAACTAATAGGTAAAACCTATTTTGAGCAAAGCAAGCCTAAGCTACACTTAGCCAAATTGCATATAGTATGTAGTCCACCAAAATTATACTAAGGTATCACTTGCCAATACTATTCCAATGTAATGACCCACTGTGGCTGTAACTTGTGATGTTGCAGGTTACTCTGATGAGGATTAGGAGTCATGAGTCTACACTCAACATGTTTGCCTATGGCACATGAAGATGAAGACTTTTATCTATTTACTTATTTAAACTCTTGTACTAGGCCTGTGGCCTTGGAGTTGTAAAGACTATGTTTGTCTCTGGAATGACTATAATAATGACCTTTGTTTCTGTGTACTTCATCTTAAACTGTGGATGCTAGCATTGATCCAGGGACTAGAATTGCAATCACAGGGATCCTTTTCCTTTATAAAGGAGGGATCTTACAGATGGTATCAGAGCACTGTGTTGCCTGTAGGATTATGACCCTAGGATTGGAAACCACTAAGGAAAAATTTCAACAACTTCCACACTTGTCTATTTTTCTCGTAAACTTTTCTAATCTTCTTTCTCATCTCTATCTGTAGATGAACTCCGTCAACGAAGCCGTGAAGAAGGGACCCCTCATGACAATGACTTTGGAATGTGAGACAGAGTTCCCCAAGGCTCTCAAGGACCTCATGGTTGCAATGGGAATACATGGTGCAGCTGTGTACAAAGGTTTTCCTGTGATGAATGAAGGAGTTGAGTACTGGTGGGTGCAACTTCACTTGTAGAAAAACAAGGAAGACAACCACAAGGACTCAGGATTCTACATGGTCACCAACACAATGATTCACACTACATTCTTTGATTCAGCAAGGGATGCAGCTTGGAGGGCCATCCAAGAACTTGGTGATAGAATCAAGTGCAGAATGCTTAACACTCAGAATGATCTTAAGGAAGATAAGAAACATGCCCAAGAGTTAGAGGCTACCAACCAAAGCCTAAGGAAGGACATCATAGACTTAGCAATGGAGTCTTGTGATCTAGACAAACAGATTGCCTCTAGGGATGCCCTGTTAGCCAACTTGGCAAGTGAGATGGGATTGTGATGTACCACATTAGTTGGACCACCATACTTTTCATTTTATTTTCAAAAAAAATGTTGTCTAAATAAGTTGAACCTTGTATGCTTGTAATGGATTTTAGGTATGCTATGACTTGTATGTATGCCAATGTTATGCTTGTGATGCTCTGTCATGAAATTTATTTATTGTGTTGATTCTAACTTTTTCTATCTTATTAAATAGATGCCTAATGTTACCATCAGCACTGTTGAGGAGTTCCAAGGAACTCGTTTTGGCCCTCGTATTATTGAGCTCACTACTTTGCTCAATCTCCCTCTTCCTACTATCATGGTGCTTCCCCTCACCAAGTTTGAGAGGAAATACATTTGGGGTTTCAAGGTCAATCAGCCAGGACGCCAGACTGAGCCTACCACGGAGGCTATCATCTTCAAGCTCATGCATGATGACAAGGAGAGAGGCCTAGAGGTAGTCATGCAGGACTTGATTGGACGTCTGTTAGGGCGGCACTCTCGGCAGGTTAGACGTACTCACTTCCACGTCTTCGGTAGACGTGATGAGGATGGAGAGGCCATCGACTTCGAGGACACTTCGAGGGAGACAGCAGAGCCGATCCGCCTATACCTCCAGGACTTAGAGGTTCTTCTTAGGCACGTGGACACTGATAGGACCAACGTCATGCTTAGTAATGACGAACTCCAGGTGCAGCTTCGTGAGAAGGACAAGCTCTTCGTGGAGAAAGATGAGATAGTCAAGGAGATGGAGGCAAAGTTCGAGAGCCAGGACAGAAAGTTCAAGAGTCAGGAGAAGCGAGTCCAAGATAGGAACAAGAGGATTCAGGACATGACTGAAGAACTGCAGGCCAAGGACTTCGAGCTCGAGCATCAGCAGACTGTGATTGAGAGGCTTCGTTCTCAGAAGAGGGCTCTCAAAGCCAAAGTAGAGACCTTGACCACCAATGTCGAGGAATACAAGACCGCTATGGAGAATGCAGGTCTTACCTTTGTTGAGGAGGAGGTTGATGCCGAGGAGTAGTGATGACTACTCATTTATCATTTATCTATCATACTTTATTTGTGTCGCAATGACCATCCAACATGTGGATGGCTTGTTATTGGTGTGTTTACTTTGCAAACTTGTTATCTTGTTGTTGAACCTTTATTATTGTGATGCATGTTTTGTGTTTGATTGTGATGTAATGTGCATGTTAGCATCTAAGGGTATCTCATTCTTATCTCTATTGAACCAACCACAGATGCCTCCCCGTCGTGCCAATCCCAACCCCAACAACAACAACATCACCCCTGAGATGCAGCAAATGATGACAGCTCAGACTCGGCTGATGCAGATGATGACTACGTTCATCCAGAACCAGAACAACAACAACAACAACAACAACAACAACAACAACAACAACAATAACAACAACCCACCGGGTTTTGACATGCTTACCAGGTTCTTGAGATTGAGGCCAGCAAAGTTCTCAGGAACAACTGATCCTATGGTGGCCAATGATTGGCTACACTCTGTGAACAAAGACTTGGTAACTGTTGGTTGTACTGATGAAGAAAAAGTCAGATTTGCAGCTCACCTGTTGGAAGGACCAGCAGCCACTTGGTGGGATAACTTCCAGATCACCACTCCCATTGCAGATGTGACATGGGCTATCTTTGAACATGGCTTTCGTACTGCTCACATCTCATTAGGAGTGATGAGTTTGAAGAAGAAAGAGTTCCATAATCTGAAGCAGCGCCACCGCAGCGTGGCTAAATATATTGAGGAGTTCAACAATCTGGCGCGTTATGCACCGGATGAAGTTGACACTGATGCTAAGAGTAAGGAAAATTTCCTTGAAGGGTTGAATGATGAACTAAACCTGCAGCTATCAGTGGCCTATGTTCCCACATACCAGTCTCTTTGTGATAAGGCTACTATTTTGGAGAGCAAAATGAAGCAAGTTGAGAGTAGAAAGAGAAAGCACTCGGACAAGCACAGCTCGGGATCGTCTCACAAACGTTCCCATTATGATGATAGTGGAAGCTCAGGATCCCACAAGCATGGGAAATTCAACAAGCACCACAACCACAACCGTCATCATGACAACAAGCATTACCGTAGTCATGACAATGACAAGTACAAGAATCACAAGGGTGGATATAAGAGCCACCACAGTGGTAGTGGAAGTGGCAGTGGAAGCCAGCCTGTCAAGAAGGATATTAGTCAGGTTGAGTGTTTCAAGTGCAAGAAGATGGGGCATTACGCAAATGAATGCCCAGAAAAGAAAGTTGAAGGACCCAACAAGCCCAACCCTTTTCAGAAGGGACAAGTGAACCACATCAATGTGGAGGAAATTTATGAGGAGCCTGATGCTGTTGCTGGTAAGTTCAAACTCAATTCTGTTCCAGCATTTGTTCTCTTTGATACTGGTGCATTGTAACTACCTCGGTGAATTACGCTCCTAGATACACGCCTGGATGAGCGGAAATGGTTGAAATAGTACGGTGGGGCCCCAAAAGACACTCACGGGTAGACCTTTCGGCCGTCCCAACATTTTCCAGTCATCAGGACAAGTACGGGCGGCGTAATCGGCAGGCGAAGGGATCAACTACATACACAAGTGAGTATGTATGCAAGCCACCATACAATAGTACATCAGAGCCATTCCATCTAAAAAGAAAGGAAATATAGCAACGCCATACGGCAAGATTCAAATGTTCTAATAGATCTAATAGTTTAGGATATTTCCTCATACATCACACAACAGAGTATCAGGCGGAAGCGGCAAACAAGTTCCGAGTACGGATAAGAAGAAAATCGGCATAAGATGCCACATAAATAAGCACATCCCGCCCACAGATCTCACGGATCCCCGTTCCCGGAATCTCTACACAGAACAATCATTGCCCACATCATCGGCCTCCTCCACCTAGTATCCGTCCTGCGAGTGTACCTGTTCATCTGAACCAATAATTTATCGTGTGAGACCCTAAGGGTACTCAGCAAGTCTTTATGCCTCTAAAGGGGACACAACCTGGGGTGACGCAATTGCAGCAAAAGATAAACCCTAACAGTTCTATAGATACTCGCTAACCATCCGCCTAACCAATGATAGACGGATGTCCGTGAATTAATGACAATAGTTATAACAGTAATATCACCAGATCCATCCTCCTCCTCGCTTACCGACGAGGAAGCGGACGAACAACCCCCATCCGTTGGCAATTTTATTATCCATTCCATGAGTGTTGCTCTATTTACTAGTCAATTACTTAGTCAAATTAAAAGCGGTACTTTAGTTATGCTTGTCTATGATCGAGAAACTGTGCTCCAAGTCGTCCATAACCGCGGACACGGCTTTCAGAAAGTTTTACCCTGCAGGGGTGCACAAATAGCAACACACACTCGATCAACCTCGGAAAAACCAAATCAAAACCCAACGAGGCCTTCACGACAAAGCAATCACAGGATTCAGAATTATTTCAGGGGGCCACCCCATTGAGTAGACCCGCAACGAAGCTAGCTGACTCCGAGACAGACTCAAGGTTTGCGACAATGGCTGTAAACGACTGGGAACCCAAAACTGGGATTGTCGATACCGCGAAAACATTCCGCTTACCTAAACAGTACAGTGTGCTCCTCGCACAATCGTAAATAAAGCAGTAAAGCATGGCATAAGTACAGGATAGTAACAAAACCTCAAACTAGTTTGTGGCCCCAAGAAATAAGACGGAATCAAGATCTGGCTAAGGGGGTCCCATAAGCCTCCCGGATGTGGATAGCGCGAATATTCAAGGAACAGGTTTCAAGTACTCGGGGTCCTACGGGACACAAGTGAGCAGTAAAAACCAAATAGCAGATATTGCCCACCGGTGCCACTTTCATTAGTTATCCCATTACTACTCAGGTTAAGTTGTTTAGGTACCTCGTTATCCATCAGACTCTCACATACCCTACACATGCTGTTCTACGACTCGCATGGCTCAAACAACTCCTGTAGTAATGCCTCATGGGATGGAGGAACAAGCTTGGTGGGGTTTAAAAGTAAAAGCTATGCAATACTTGGGATTCAGTTTAATGCAATCGCGACTCAATGATGCAAGAATAAGATAGAGGCAATAGGTACTGTATGTATGCAAGCATGTGGTAGTGCTTGTCTGGCAACTCAGTTGAAGCAAGAGACGGATCTGGGTAGTGCTCCTGGTTCTCTTGATATATCCCCTGCTCAGCGTCTATTCGAAGAAGAACCAAACAAACAAGGGCCAACATAAATAAAGTGCACAAGCATAGAAATAAAATGCGTCAAGCAAACAATCATGCCATGATGAATGATGCACGAGTTGCATGGCAATAATGTAGCATGGCATGGGTGAGGTGTGGTATACAAGAATAAGTCATTTTATTAAGGTTTGGCCACATTTTATTGTCATATTAGTTGCTGTATACTATATATTTATATGATGCATGCTTCAATTGAAGCCATGGATAGCATAAACAGAAAGGTCTCGTCAAGCTGATCATTTTAGACATATCATTTGTCAAATTCGGAGTTATAAATCAAAAGTTATTAATTATTTAAGTTTAGGGGCATTTTATGTAATTTTATCCAACTTAGAAAATAACATGCTCAATTGAAAATGTGGATGGAATAATTGAATTCCTCACATTTTTCTGATTCAAAAACATATATTATATGCATTATTTGGATTTATAATTTAAAAGATATTAAAAACAGATTTGAATTTTGGATTTAAACATTTCTAGAATCATTTTTATTAAACAGATAAACAGGCAGACTTTTTATACCCAGCCAGAGCTAGCCCTAGACGCTGACGAGTGGGCCGCTCTGCTGACTGGGTCACACGCGCGCGGCGACGTTTGACACCGTGGCCTGTGCTAGCCCCAGGGACAGACAGATGGGACCAGCTGCATTGCAGGCCCACCTGCCAGCGAGCTGACGCGGGTCGAACACGTGGCCCAGGGGGGACTGCGGGTTGAGACAAACAAACCCGAGGAGCCTATTGCAAAAAAAACCAGAGACACCGACAGTGGGCCTGGGCTGGACCGCGGGTTGAGGGAAACAAAAGAGGGGGGGGGGGGGTTTGTGGAAAAAGGGCATCAGGGCCCTGTTCCTCTTCTCTGAATCCTTTGTCGCCAGGCACGCGCGCGACAGCGGACAGAGCGCTGCGGGGATCGATCCCGCGACCTCGGGCGCGCGCACAGAGGCGGCTACCGCTGCGGTGGGTGTGGTTGGTTGTCTGGAGGGCGGACGCGGACTAGATAGGCGGGCGCGCGAGCGTGCAGGCGCCAGCGAGCGGCGGCGCGCGCAGGCTGCTCGATGAAACGTACGGCGCCGACAGGAAACGAAGCAGAGCCGGAGCATGTCTAGGGGGTTCGGGGGCTCACCGCGAGGGCGTCGGCATAGGTGGAACGGCTCGAGGGGGTCGCGATCGTCGGCGAGGCTGGCGCACCGGCGGCTAGGGTTTGCGTCGGTACGTCGGCGGGGAAGGGGTTCTGGGGCTTCTCCTCCGCGTCGGGGTGTCCAGGGCGAAGCAGGGGCACCTCGTCGTCTTCCTCGACAGCCTCAATAACTCGCCCGCCACCCGGATCGATGTCGACTAGAGGTAGCCGGCGGTGGTGGCCGGCGTCAGCAGCTGGTGGCGGTAGAGGAAAAGAGAGAAGAGGGGAGGCGAGGCAGGGCCTCTGGGGAGATCTGGGAGAGGCTAGAGGGCTGGGAGGGAGGTAGATAAGTACAGGGGCGAGTGGTTGGCGTGGGGGAGGGGAAGGTGGCTTCGGCCACCTTTTTCCCTTTCCACCCTCACGTGCTCGGCATGGGCCAGAGGGGGAGTAGCTAGGCAGGGAGGAGGGGCTGCCAGGTGGGCCACGGGGGAGGACGCTCGGGTGGGGCACGCCGGCAGAGAGAGCAAGAGAGAGGAGAGAGGTGGATCGGGTGTGGTTGTAGCTAGGTTGGGAGGGCTCGACTAGGGTTGGTCTTAGGGTTTGTGGGAAGAGAGAAAGAGAGAGGGATGGGGTGTGGGGCCAGGGAGAGGGTGGCCAGGTGGGGCCGGCATGGTAGAGAGAGGGGGGGCCGAGAGAGAGAGAGATAGGGCATGGTCTAGGGTTTGGATTAGAGGGTTCGGTTTAGGGTTATTTGAGAGGAGAGATGAGAGGGTAAAGGGAGATGCCCATGTTTAACACATGACAATGGCATCACATGGTCAAGCACAAGGTGTGGTGGGAGGTTAAAGAGAGGGGTAGGGGGGTTTAGGGCTTATGCACACCCACATGATCACATGATCAGGCAAGGATGGAAAAGGATTAAAAAGGATAGGTAAGGCCTAAGCAAAAGATTATGAGTGGGATCCACCCAACCCACATGAGCTAGAAGTGAACTTAATTAAAATGCAAGGCTCATATAAATTGGATGGTGGAATTATAAAGTGGTGAAGAAAAGTGGTGGAGTCAATAAAAGATATGCCCCCAACTCAACTTGGGCATTTGAACAATATATCAAGAACCAAATACAATATCAAGAGGCAATACAATTCATAATGCAAATGAGAGAAGAACCAACACAACCAGGGTTTTGTATGATGCTCAAATGCAAGGTGGCATGATGACATGAGCATGATATGATGATGATGCAACAATTATATGTAGGAAGTAACCATTTTATTACTAGACCAAGTAGCATTACAATTGTTAGACAAATGGGATGCTACAACTCTCCCCCCACTAAACAGGAATCTCGCCCCGAGATTCTAGGAAGAAGAAGACTCAAAGAGGGTAGGATAGTTGACACGGAGTTCATCTTCACGCTCCCAAGTGGCTTCATCAACAGAATGGTGTGACCACTGCACCTTGCAGAACTTGATGGACTTGTTGCGAGTCCTTCTTTCTGCGGTCTCAAGGATTTTCGTGGGGTGTTCTTGATAAGACAGGTCTTCTTGGAGATTTATTAGCTCATGATCCACGGTCCTGCCGGGATCCTTGAAGCACTTCTTGAGCTGAGAGATGTGGAAAACATCATGAACTTTGAGTTTTTCCGGGAGCTCAAGGGCATAAGAAACTTCTCCTCTTCTTCCACGAATTTTGAAAGGACCGATGTATCTAGGAGCCAGCTTTCCTTTGATACCAAAGCAGTGTGTGCCTTTCATGGGAGTGACACGAAGGTACACGAGATCACCAGGGACATACACCATGTCCGTGTGCTTCCTGTCATAATTGCTCTTCTGGCGACTTTGAGAAATCTTCAGGTTTTCAAGAATGATATGCACCTTCTCCTCCGCTTGAGTTACAATATCAGGGCCAAACCAAATTCTTTCTCCTGCACCTGACCAACCAATCGGAGTTCTGCACTTGCGACCATAGAGAGCCTCAAATGGTGCCATCTTTAGACTCTTCTGGAAGCTGTTGCTGTAAGAGAATTCAGCATAAGGAAGACATTCCTCCCACTTCATGCCAAAAGAGATGACGCAAGCACGAAGCATATCCTCCAGAATCTGATTGATCCTTTCAACTTGTCCTTGCGACTGAGGGTGGTAAGCAGTGCTGAAGTTCAACTTTGTTCCCAAAGCATTTTGGAAACTTTCCCAGAACTTGGAAGTGAAGATGCTCCCACAGTCTGAACTGATCTCAAGCGGAACCCCATACAGAGAGACAATTCTGTTGATATAGAGCTCAGCCAACTGAATTCCAGAAATTGTTTCCTTTACGGGGAAGAAATGAGCCACTTTAGAGAGCCTGTCAATGACAACAAAGATTGCATTGTTGCCCTTCTGCAACCTTGGAAAACCAGTGATGAAGTCCATCTCTACTTTCTCCCATTTCCATTCCGGAGGTTTCAATGGCTGTAGGAGACCGAAAGGTTTCTGATGGACAGTTTTCACTCTGCGGCAGACATCACACTCCGAGACATACTTGGCACAATATCGTTTCAAACCAGGCTACCAATACTGTGTTTTCAAGTCCATGTACATCTTTGTGCTGCCAGGATGGATAGATAGAACAGAATCATGCGCCTCCTTGAGAACTTGCTCTCTCAAACCCGGGTAGTTCGGAACAAACATCCGGTGTTCAAAGAAAAGCGTGCCTTGATCATCTACGTGGAAGGACTCATACTTCGGAAGCTGAAGCTGGGAGGTGATCTTTCTGGTGTGCGGGTCACCACGCTGACGAAAACGAATCTTTTCTTCCAAGAGAGGAGTAGCCAGAAGGTTCGAGAGATGCCCTTGTTCCACAATTTCCAGGTTGAGCTGACGGAATTCCTCACACAAGAGAGTCTGCTGTTCTTCCATCATGAGGTTATTGACATAAGCTTTGCGGCTGAGAGCATCTGCCATGACATTAGCTTTGCCCGGAGTGTAGTTGATGGTCAAATAAAAATCATTGATTGCTTCAATCCATCTCCTCTGCCGAAGGTTGAGATCAGGCTGAGTGAAAATATACTTCAGACTCTTGTGATCAGAAAAGATCTCACAACGGTTGCCAAGCAAGTAGTGCCTCCATAGCTTCAAAGCAAAGACAACTGCTGCTAGCTCGAGGTCATGTGTGGGATAGTTGATCTCATGCGTCTTCAACTGTCGAGAGGCACAAGCAACCACTTGTTTTTCTTGCATAAGGACCGCACCCAATCCTTGCAAAGAGGCGTCACAGAATATCTGGAAAGGCTTAGATGTATCCGGAGGGACCAAGACTGGTGTGGAAGTGAGCTTCTCTTTGAGTGTCTCAAAGCTTGCTTGACATGCAAGAGTCCAAAGGTATTTCTTGCCTTTCTTGAGGAGATCGGTAAGAGGCTTCGCTATCTTCGAGAAGTTCTGAACGAAGCGACGACAATAACTAGACAAACCGAGGAAACTCCGCACTTCTTTTACATTAACAGGAGGAAACCATTCAACAATTGTCTTTACCGTTTCCGGGTTTACTGCAATGCCCTTGGCAGAGATGACGTGACCAAGATAGGTTACTTGAGGCAGCCAAAACTCACACTTTGAGAACTTTGCATACAAGCGGTTCTCGCGAAGCTTGTTTAGGACACAACGAAGGTGTTCTTCATGCTCTTCCTTGGACTTAGAATAGACCAGGATGTCATCCAGATAGACCACAACGAACTTATCAAGGTACTCCATGAAAACCGAGTTCATAAGCCTCGAGAAGGTAGCAGGTGCGTTGGTGAGACCGAAAGACATGACCGTGTACTCATACAGGCCATAGCGGGTGGTGAAAGCTGTTTTGGGCACATCTTCCTTGCGAATTTTGATTTGGTGATAACCACTCCTCAAGTCCAGCTTAGAGAATACCACAGCTCCAGCTAGCTGATCGAATAGATCATTAATCTGCGGAAGGGGATATTTATTTTTGATGGTTTTAGCATTGAGAGCCCGATAGTCAACACAAAGTCTATCAGTCCTGTCCCGCTTCTTCACAAAGATTGTTGGGCTACCCCAAGAAGAAGTACTGTGTTGAATGAAACCCAACTTCTCTTGTTCATCAAGCTGTCGTTTGAGTTCAGCCAACTCAGAAGGACCCATTTTATAAGGCCGCTTGGAGATAGGAGCCGTTCCAGGTTCAAGCTCAATTACAAACTCAACCTCACGATCCGGAAGCATACCCGGCAACTCTTCAGGAAAAACATCCGGAAACTCACAGACCACTAGGACTCTCTGAATAGCTTCCATAGCATCATCATTCAGAGCCGCCAAAGAGAAAAGCTGGACAGCATGAGTCAGACTTGGAGAAAAGACTATATGGCCTTCAGGAATCTTCGGAGAAACTGAGCGTTCAGCACAATCAATCATAGCTGCATTTGCCGTCAACCAATCCATGCCCAAGATGACATCAATGTCAGAATTGCCCAGGAGAATTAAGGAAGCCGAGAACGAAGAGCCACCAATCTCAATTTGATTGCCATGGCTGACTTTAGAAGCTACCATATTTGCTCCAAGAGAAAGGACCATTAACTTCTTAAGAAGAGGATCCACCGCTAACCCATTGTCACTTGCAAACTTGAAAGAAACAAAAGAGTGCAATGCCCCAGAATCAAACAAAACTCGTGCAGGGACTGAGTTAACGGATAGCATACCCATCACAACTCCAGGTGCATGCTCAGCTTGAGCGGCGTTGACACAGTTGGCACGAGCAACAGTAAACCCGGGCTTAGTGTTGATGTTGAGAGCCCGAGGTGGTGGTGCACGAACCATAGGAGAGCTTGCCGCAGATCTTGGAGGGGGTGGAGGAAGAGCTTTGTTTTTCAACGGACAGTTCCAGTTTAGATGTCCAGGGTCTCCACACGTGAAGCAAGCACCAGGTGGACGTGGAGCAACGTAGCCAGGGACTCCGCCAGGCGCTCCAGGGTAGTTGTGGGTGTAGCCCCTGGGATCAGCAGTGATGAAGTTTGGTGGCCTTGACGCGTAGCTTGCAGGTCTTGGTGAAGCCGGGAGCGACGGTGGGGTGTTAGGAACCCAGACACGCCGCTTAGAAGGAGCTGACATAGCTGAAGAGCTTGGTGCATCACGGTTGTGTTTCTTGGACTCCTCAAACACTTGCCTACTTGCTTCCTCCTGCAAAGCTGTATGCTGAAGTTCCAGAAAAGACGCCGGCCTTGCATGTGTGATTGCATATTTAATCGATGCATTGAGCCCTTGCCTGAACCTCTTTTGCTTCTTATTGTCATCGGAGACCTCATCGCCACCATAACGAGAAAGGTTCATGAAGTTCCTGATGTAGGTGTTGACATTATCATTTCCCTGTTTGAGGTTGAGAAACGCTTCCTTCATCCTTTCCATGACAATCTCTGACAGGAATTGCTCTTTGAAAGCTCCAGAGAACTGTTCCCAAGTGGGCTGAAAACCAGTGCAGCTTGCCTTCAGATAATTCTCCCACCAGAGAGCTGCATCTCCCTTCAGAAGGTGAGTAGCACATTTCACCCATTCTTGCTCAGGAACATCAGCAGTCTCCAGTAGCCTTGACGTCTCACGTAACCAATCGTCAGCATCAAGTGGTCGATCAGAAACATCAAATTGGCGAGGGTTGAACTTCAGGAAGCTTTTGATGTCGCCCCGCTTGGGAGGTGGAGGGAGTGGAGCAAACTCATTTCTCCTGACACTTTCTTCCAAACGCTGTTGGTTCTGCTGCATTGCTGCCAAGGCATTGGCTATGTTTGACAACACGGCACCCAATTCCGGTGGTATGTCCTCATCTGAACGGCGTGGTGGAGCCATCCTGAGATTGATATAAAACACAAGTCAGTACTATAATGGAGAATAATAATAATCCAAAATAGTACCAAGATGGAATTAACCAAGATTAAAGGATACAATTTACTAAGATGATATTAAAATATCAACAAAGTTCAAAGCACCTAGAAGATATTAAGCATATCGCACACGACTGAAAAGGAGTGTGGTACACAAATATATCAAAGAAAAAAATTTCCACAAATTTCGGCATTAAAATACCAATAGATGCGCAAAATTACTTAACGAATCAAGATTAGTGACTCTACCAATTCAATATACAAAAGCGAATGATAAGAGTAGTGGTATGGTCGTGACTCCATCCCGCACTCAAAGCATTACTACGCACATGAATAAGTGGAACACATATCCTAACCCCTTCTTCTCACGTTGAACCTAAGATTAGCACTACGGAAACGAACACCCCAAACAAGATAACGTTGGATAACAAAGAGTAAGACAGATCGCGTCGGTATACAACGAATCAGATAGATCGCGTCGGTTTGCAAAGCCTGTCGGTATGGAATGTACCAACAGTTGATAACCAAAAGGCCGATTAGATAACAACTTGGATGCAACAGATAGACAAAGAATTACACACACACACACAACCTATGGTACTACGGAAACCCAGAACACGTGAATCCTAGTTTGAACTTTAGGAAGAGGATTGAAAACGTTACACTTCCTTACCAGAAAAGGGTGGGTGGGAGGTTAAGAAGAAAAATGGAAGCAGTCCTACTCTCACGTTTTGTTTTTCCCTAGTATACATAACTACCAAAAATATTTACTAGACTGACAACGACCGTTTGGCTGAGACCCTGAAGGTCGGGATGGCTCTGATACCAATTGTAACTACCTCGGTGAATTACGCTCCTAGATACACGCCTGGATGAGCGGAAATGGTTGAAATAGTACGGTGGGGCCCCA
This sequence comes from Avena sativa, assembly GCA_916181665.1. NCBI lineage: Eukaryota > Viridiplantae > Streptophyta > Magnoliopsida > Poales > Poaceae > Avena > Avena sativa. Next base: position 37,090,201 of record OV702279.1, on the reverse strand, counting down.
AAAGCCACTCACGGGTAGACCTTTCGGCCGTCCCAACCATTTCCAGTCATCGGGACAAGTACGGGTGGCGTAATCGGCAGGCGAAGGGATCAACTACATACACAAGTGAGTATGTATGCAAGCCACCATACAATAGTACATCAGAGCCATTCCATCTAAAAAGAAAGGAAATATAGCAACGCCATACGGCAAGATTCAAATGTTCTAATAGATCTAATAGTTTAGGATATTTCCTCATACATCACACAACAAAGTATCAGGCGGAAGGGGCAAACAAGTTCCGAGTACGGATAAGAAGCAAATCGGCATAAGATGCCACATAAATAAGCACATCCCGCCCACAGATCTCACGGATCCCCGTTCCCGGAATCTCTACACCGAACGATCGTTGCCCACATCATCGGCCTCCTCCACCTAGTATCCGTCCTGCGAGTGTACCTGTTCATCTGAACCAATAATTTATCGTGTGAGACCCTAAGGGTACTCAGCAAGTCTTTATGCCTCTAAAGGGGACACAACCTGGGGTGACGCAATTGCAGCAAAAGATAAACCCTAACAGTTCTATAGATACTCGCTAACCATCCGCCTAACCAATGATAGACGGATGTCCGTGAATTAATGACAACAGTTATAACAGTAATATCACCAGATCCATCCTCCTCCTCGCTTACCGACGAGGAAGCGGACGAACAACCCCCATCCATTGGCTATTTTATTATCCATTCCATGAGTGTTGCTCTATTTACTAGTCAATTACTTAGTCAAATTAAAAGCGGTACTTTAGTTATGCTTGTCTATGATCGAGAAACTGTGCTCCAAGTCGTCCATAACCGCGGACACGGCTTTCAGAAAGTTACCCTGCAGGGGTGCACAAATAGCAACACACACTCGATCAACCTCGGAAAAACCAAATCAAAACCCAACGAGGCCTTCACGACAAAGCAATCACAGGATTCAGAATTATTTCAGGGGGCCACCCCATTGAGTAGACCCGCAACGAAGCTAGCTGACTCCGAGACGGACTCAAGGTTTGCGACAATGGCTATAAATGACTGGGAACCCAAAACTGGGATTGTCGATACCGCGAAAACATTCCGCTTACCTAAACAGTACAGTGTGCTCCTCGCACAATCGTAAATAAAGCAGTAAAGCATGGCATAAGTACAGGATAGTAACAAAACCTCAAACTAGTTTGTGGCCCCAAGAAATAAGACGGAATCAAGCTCTGGCTAAGGGGGGGTCCCATAAGCCTCCCGGATGTGGATAGCGCAAATATTCAAGGAACAGGTTTCAAGTACTCGGGGTCCTACGGGACACAAGTGAGCAGGAAAAACCAAATAGCAGATATTGCCCACCGGTGCCACTTTCATTAGTTATCCCATTACTACTCAGGTTAAGTTGTTTAGGTACCTCGTTATCCATCAGACTCTCACATACCCTACACATGCTGTTCTACGACTCGCATGGCTCAAACAACTCCTGTAGTAATGGCTCATGGGATGGAGGAACAAGCTTGGTGGGGTTTAAAAGTAAAAGCTATGCAATACTTGGGATTCAGTTTAATGCAATCGCGACTGAATGATGCAAGAATAAGATAGAGGCAATAGGTACTGTATGTATGCAAGCATGTGGTAGTGCTTGCCTGGCAACTCAGTTGAAGCGAGAGACGGATCTGGGTAGTGCTCCTGGTTCTCTTGATATATCCCCTGCTCAGCGTCTATTCGAAGAAGAACCAAACAAACAAGGGCCAACATAAATAAAGTGCACAAGCATAGAAATAAAATGCGTCAAGCAAACAATCATGCCATGATGAATGATGCACAAGTTGCATGGCAATAATGTAGCATGGCATGGGTGAGGTGTGGTATACAAGAATAAGTCATTTTATTAAGGTTTGGCCACATTTTATTGTCATATTAGTTGTTGTATACTATATATTTATATGATGCATGCTGGAATTGAAGCCATGGATAGCATAAACAGAAAGGTCTCGTCGAGCTGATCATTTTAGACATATCATTTGTCAAATTCGGAGTTATAAATCAAAAGTTATTAATTATTTAAGTTTAGGGGCATTTTATGTAATTTTATCCAACTTAGAAAATAACATGCTCAATTGAAAATGTGGATGGCATAATTGAATTCCTCACATTTTTCTGATTCAAAAACATATATTATATGCATTATTTGGATTTATAATTTAAAAGATATTAAAAATAGATTTGAATTTTGGATTTAAACATTTCTAGAATCATTTTTATTAAACAGATAAACAGGCAGACTTTTTATACCCAGCCAGAGCTAGCCCTAGACGCTGACGAGTGGGCCGCTCTGCTGACTGGGTCACACGCGCGCGGCGACGTTTGACACCGTGGCCTGTGCTTGCCCCAGGGACAGACAGATGGGACCAGCTGCATTGCAGGCCCACCTGCCAGCGAGCTGACGCGGGCCGAACACGTGGCCCAGGGGGGACTGCGGGTTGAGACAAACAAACCCGAGGAGCCTATTGCAAAAAAAACCAGAGACACCGACAGTGGGCCTGGGCTGGACCGCGGGTTGAGGGAAACAAAAGAGGGTGGGGGGGTTTGTGGAAAAAGGGCATCAGGGCCCTGTTCCTCTTCTCTGAATCCTCTGTCGCCAGGCACGCGCGCGACAGCGGACAGAGCGCTGCGGGGGATCGATCCCGCGACCTCGGGCGCGCGCACAGAGGCGGCTACCGCTGCGGTGGGTGTGGTTGGTTGTCTGGAGGGCGGACGCGGACTAGATAGGCGTTGCGCGGGCGCGCGAGCGTGCAGGCGCCAGCGAGCGGCAGCGCGCGCAGGCTGCTCGATGAAACGTACGGCGCCGACAGGAAACGAAGCAGAGCCGGAGCATGTCCAGGGGGTTCGGGGGCTCACCGCGAGGGCGTCGGCGTAGGTGGAACGGCTCGAGGGGGTCGCGATCGTCGGCGAGGCGGGCGCACCGGCGGCTAGGGTTTGCGTCGGTACGTCGGCGGGGCAGGGGTTCTGGGGCTTCTCCTCCGCGTCGGGGTGTCCAGGGCGAAGCAGGGGCACCTCATCGTCTTCCTCGACAGCCTCAACAACTCGCCCGCCGCCCGGATCGATGTCGACTAGAGGTAGCCGACGGTGGTGGCCGGCGTCAGCAGCTGGTGGCGGTAGAGGAAAAGAGAGAAGAGGGGAGGCGAGGCAGGGCCTCTGGGGAGATCTGGGAGAGGCTAGAGGGCTGGGAGGGAGGTAGATAAGGACGGGGGCGAGTGGTTGGCGTGGGGGAGGGGAAGGTGGCTTCGGCCAGCTTTTTCCCTTTCCACCCTCACGTGCTCGGCATGGGCCAGAGGGGGAGTAGCTAGGCAGGGAGGAGGGGCTGCCAGGTGGGCCACGGGGGAGGACGCTCGGGTGGGGCACGCCGGCAGAGAGAGCAAGAGAGAGGAGAGAGGTGGATCGGGTGTGGTTGTAGCTAGGTTGGGAGGGCTCGGCTAGGGTTGGTCTTAGGGTTTGTGGGAAGAGAGAAAGAGAGAGGGCTGGGGTGTGGGGCCAGGGAGAGGGTGGCCAGGTGGGGCCGGCATGGTAGAGAGAGGGGGGCCGAGAGAGAGAGAGAGAGAGATAGGGCATGGTCTAGGGTTTGGATTAGAGGGTTCGGTTTAGGGTTATTTGAGAGGAGAGATGAGAGGGTAAAGGGAGATGCCCATGTTTAACACATGACAATGGCATCACATGGTCAAGCACAAGGTGTGGTGGGAGGTTAAAGAGAGGGGTAGGGGGTTTAGGGCATATGCACACCCACATGATCACATGATTAGGAAAGGATGGAAAAGGATTAAAAAGGAGAGGTAAGGCCTAAGCAAAAGATTATGAGTGGGATCCACCCAACCAACATGAGCTAGAAGTGAACTTAATTAAAATGCAAGGCTCATATAAATTGGATGGTGGAATTATAAAGTGGTGAAGAAAAGTGGTGGAGTCAATAAAAGATATGCCCCCAACTCAACTTGGGCATTTGAACAATATATCAAGAACCAAATACAATATCAAGAGGCAATACAATTCATAATGCAAATGAGAGAAGAACCAACACAACCAGGGTTTTGTATGATTCTCAAATGCAAGGTGGCATGATGACATGAGCATGATATGATGATGATGCAACAATTATATGTAGGAAGTAACCATTTTATTACTAGACCAAGTAGCATTACAATTGTTAGACAAATGGGATGCTACATGCATCTCATTCATTCATATCAAGAGCATTTGTTGAAAGAAATGAACTACCAGTAGAAACTATTGGGTGTCCTATAAAAGTAAGTTCTCCTGGCGGAGAAATGATAGTGAATTCAGGGTGTCATGACCTAGTCATAGAGTTTGGGAGGTATAAGTTTCCCGTTAACCTGATAATCCTAAACTCCCAAGGATTGGATGTCATTTTGGGAATGGACTGGATGACTAAACACAAGGGAGTGATAGATTGTGCCAACCATACTGTCTCACTCACAACTCCAGAAAATAAAAGGATCAGGTTCAAGACCAATTTTGAAGCGAAAAGGAGTAAGCTAAATTCTCTTAAGGGGGTTAGCATGGACAGTGTGCCGATTGTGAGTGAATATCCGGATGTGTTTCTGGAAGAATTGTCGGGAATGCCACCAGATAGAGATGTGGAGTTTCTTATTGATTTGCTACCAGGATCTGGACCAATAGCAAAGAGACCGTACAAGATGTCAGTTGATGAACTGAAAGAACTAAAGAAACAATTTGGAGAGCAGTTGCAGAAAGGATTTATTCAACCAAGTTCTTCATCTTGGGGAGCCCCAGTTTTTTTTTTGGAGAAGAAAGATAGAAGTCAAAGGTTATGAATAGATTACCGTTCACTCAATGAGGTGACTATCAAGAACAAATACCCTTTGCCAAGAATTAATGATTTGTTTGATCAGCTTGAAGGAGCTTGTGTATTCTCAAAGATTGACCTTCGGTCTGGTTATTTCCAACTCAAGATAAGAGAACAAGACATACCTAAAACAACTTTCACCACAAGGTATGGATTGTACGAGTATACCGTGATGCCATTTGGTTGACCAATGCACCAGCATACTTCATGAATATGATGAACAAGGTGTTCATGGAATTTCTTGATAATTTTGTTGTCATTTTCATCGATGACATTTTGATCTACTCCAAGAGCAAAGAAGAACATGAAGGACATTTGCGCTTGATACTTGAGAAGCTTAGAGAGCATAAACTTTACGCCAAATTCAGCAAGTGTGAATTCTGGTTGCATGAAGTTGGATTTCTTGGACACGTTGTGTCAGGAGATGGTGTTGCAGTTGATCCTACTAAAGTTTCGGCTGTAACTGAATGGGAATCTCCCAAGTCAGTGAAAGAAGTTCGTAGTTTCCTTGGCTTAGCAGGTTACTATAGAAGGTTCATTGAGAATTTATCCAAGGTAGCTAAGCCTATGACAGAATTGCTAAAGAAAGACAAGAAATTTGCTTGGTCTGAAGGTTGTGAACTCAGCTTTCAAGAATTAAAGAAGAGACTCGTGACAGCACCAGTCTGATGTTTGCCAGACTTGGAGAAATATTTCCAAGTGTATTGTGATGCATCTCATCATGGTTTGGGTTCAGTACTTATGCAAGAAGGGAAAGTTGTGGCTTATGCCTCGAGACAACTCAAAACTCATGAAATTAACTATCCTACTCATGATTTAGAGTTAGCCTCTGTTGTCCATGCACTCAAAACATGGAGACACTATCTTTTGGGAAAGCGATGTGAAGTGTTCACAGATCACAAGAGTTTGAAGTATATCTTCACCCAGAAAGAAATTAATATGAGACAAAGAAGATGGCTAGAACTAATCAAGGACTATGACTTGAGTTTGCAATACCACCCCGGTAAAGCAAATGTTGTAGCCGTAAAGTTTTTGTGAATGGCCTCACTAAGGGAGAACTGCTAGAGGATCTGTGTGCCCAATTTAGAGACCTCAGATTAGAGATTGTGCCCGAAGGACATCTCATGTCTTTGGATGTTCAACCTACTTTGTTGGACAAAATCAAGGAAGCCCAGAAGACTGATAAGGAAATTGAAGAGATCAAGGAAAAGATTGGCAAGGGAAAATCCAAAGGATTCCAAGAAGACGAACATGGTACTTTATGGCATGGAAAACGTATCTGTGTTCCACAAGATCCAGAGCTTCAGAAACTGATTTTGCAAGAAGCACACAACTCACCGTATTCCATTCATCCGGGTAACACCAAGATGTACATGGATATGAAAGAAAGATTTTGGTGGAATAATCTCAAGAAGGACATCGCCGAACATATTGCTTTGTGTGATGTGTGTAGTAGAGTGAAAGCGGAACATCAGAAACCAGCAGGTTTGCTTCAACCACTACCTATTCCTGATTGGAAGTGGGACAAGATTGGTATGGATTTCATTACCGGATTACCAAGGACCCGGTCAGGATATGATTCTATTTGGGTAGTAGTGGATCGCCTAACTAAAGTGGCTCATTTCATACCCGTGAAGACAACCTACACTAGTGCTAAGTTAGCCAAGATCTATATGAGTAGAATTGTGTGTCTACATGGAGTACCCAAGAGTATTGTGTCTGATAGAGGAACCCAATTCACTTCCCATTTTTGGAGACAGCTACATGAGTCATTGGGAACGAGGTTGGAATTCAGCACTGCTTTTCATCCTCAAACTGATGGACAGACAGAAAGGACTAATCAGATTCTTGAAGACATGTTGAGGGCATGTGCCCTAGACTATGGAGCCAGTTGGGATGAAAGTCTGCCTTACGCAGAATTTTCTTATAAGAACAGCTATCAAGCCAGCATTGAGATGGCACCATTTGAGTTTCTCTACGAGAGAAAATGTACCACCCCATTGCTATGGAATGGTGTGGGGGAAAGAAGTTTGTTCGGACCCGAACTTATCAAATAAGCTGAAGAGAAAGTCAAGCTGGTCAAGGACAGATTAAAGATAGCACAGTCCCGACAGAAAAGCTACGCAGATCCTAAGCGTAGAGAAGTCACCTATGAGGTTGGTGATAGAGCTTATCTTAGAGTGTCACCACTTCATGGAGTGAAGAGATTTGGTGTCAAAGGCAAATTGGCCCCAAGATATGTTGGACCATTCAAGATTCTGATTCTCAAAGGAGAAGTTGCTTATGAAATTGAATTGCCAGAGTCTTTGTTAGCTGTTCATAATGTGTTTCATGTGAGTCAGCTTATGAAATGTCATCCAGAAATGGAAGAGACTTCTTTGAAGGATACTATACATTTGGAAGAGGTTCAATTGGAAAGTGATCTCACTTATGAAGAGAAACCTATGAAGATTCTTGAGACTGCAGAAAGAGTTACTCGGACTAAGACTATCAAGTTCTGCAAGGTTCAATGGAACCATCATTCCGAAGAGGAAGCAACATGGGAAAGAGAAGATGATCTTAGGAAAGACCACCCTCACCTATTTGCTAGCCAATCCGAATCTCGCGGAAGCAACTTGTGTATCCTCTTTCCACCCAGGTGGTTCATTGTAGTATGCTTAGCCCTGCTATATATTTGGGATGGGATACATGATATGATTATATGAAGTGTTGGAAAAATATATGTTTTATATAATAAAACAAGTACTCAATGAACCACCTGGGTGGAAAGAGGATACACAAGTTTTGGACAAGGTGGCAACAATGGGGACCATGTTTATATGGCTATCTTTTTGTATGTGCACTAGAAGAAAACCACCCAGGGACTTAGAGATTGAACATGTTTCTCGTACAGTGTCTTCCGTGTACAGCCACATGCTAAATGGGCTCTGGCTTAGTCAACTACATAGTGGAAGACCCATGCATTGGCATCTTCAGGTTAACTAGAATTGTGTATGGGAAATTTATCCCTACATTGGTGCCTGGTAGACAAGCTAGCATTGTGTATTAGGAGGACTCCTATGGAAAGACTTTGTCACATTCTCGATCTGCCGGTACTCCATTTTGGTGAGTACTTATCCAGCGGCCACTGGTGGCATCAAGACGAGATTGTGTCATGTGGGTAAAGTGTACAACTTCTGTAGAAGATCAAATTCTAAGTACTTAGCCGTGTCCCCGGTTATGGAAAACTCTGAGCAACTAAGGCCTAAAGCTATGGAAGATCTCGACATTCCAATTTCTCAAAGTAAAACTTGATGGTGACAACAAGGGATTAGAAGCACTTGGAGTTTTCCATGTAGTTCAGAAAGATTTGACAAAAGATCAAAAACTATTTTGAAAAGACAGGATAAAACTATATTGCTTTCCGCAAATGAGCCTAAACCTCACTTAGCCAAATATGCATGTAGTGATAGGATCCACTTATTTCTACATAGTAGTGAAACTTGCCAATACAATTCAAATGTATTGACCCGTGTGGCTGCAACTTATTATGTTGCAGGTTAGTTTAATGTTAGTGAAGTGTGTTGAATAGGATTACAAGTCTACAACCAACATGATTGCTAGTGGCACTTTGAAGATGAATGACCCCTCTCTGTTTCACTCGCTGACAAGTGGACCCTGCGACCACATCGTCGTCGTCGTCAATCACGCGCGGCTGCGACGCTCGCTCCGCCTTTACCTCGCCGCAGTCACTGCGGGCTTAATTGCCATTGATACCGCGCGTGATCCTCGCCCCCCGCTCTGGCTATAAGACAACCTCCCCCTCGCGGCCATTTCCCCCAACAAAGCCAGACAGAAACGCCCCTAGGCTGCCCGCAATCGCTCTTGCACCGCCGCAGACAGAGCAACTCCGGTGACCAATCTCGGTGAGTACTGGCCGCCCCCCTGTTTCTGGTTCAACCATCGTGACCAGCATGTCTTTGCGCGTTCACTGATTCCCTCTGTTTGCTTTCTTGTGACCCAGAGCAACGTCTTCGTCCACACCCGCGAACACCTGAGCCGCTGCTCGACTCCGACGTGCAATTCAGGTAAAACGAGACCGCCCCTTGCCTCCCCTTTGATACTGTCTTGATCGCCAGGCCTTTGCGCATCTCCTAAACCATCTGGCTTGTTCTAGGTCGACACAGAACCTCGGCAGCAAGCATCTGACGCCGCCAGCAACTCCGACGAGCCCATGCAACCGTGTCCGTGCGCCCCTTGCCAAGCCGTCGCCACGTTGAGCATCAGTACATCGCTACGAGCCCGGTAAGCACCTCCGACGACCCTAGAACCCCCTGTAGCCGCCGCGCCGCCGTCGACAGAGCCGCCGCCGCCAGTTGCCACCGCCAGCGCCGCCCATCTGTGGTTGCTTGATCATGGACCGTTGGATCTAGATCCAGCGCGTATAAACAAATCACTTAACGAATCGGTATGAGTAGATCTGGGCCGTGCAGATTGAGTAGATCTAATGGCCTGTGTGCACGATCCTGAGCGAACCGGTACGCGCCAATCAGAACGTGACGCGTGGCCAGGAATTAGATTTAAAATCAGGATTTGAATCTATTAGTTGTTTGAAATTGTTTTAGCTATAACTTTTGATTGCCAAGTCCAAATTTGATAAATCTTATATCAATGGAATCAGGAGAACAAGCCCTTTCTAAATATGCAACGTGTTTAATGTTTTGTTTCTATTAAAATGGTTTTATTTATAGGAACATGTGTAGGCCTATTTTGAGTATATGAATTGTTTGAGAAATGTTTTAGGGTTTAAATAAATGTTGTTTGGCAAGTTTTGAACTTGTTTATGAACCAGTACTGTACACTTATTTTGTTGAGTTTAGAAAATCATCACATATCATGTTGCATGCATCCATATAGTTTTGCTTGTATTTATTTGTATGTGATTTGTTGCTATGATTCTATGTGTAGATTTTGGTGCCAATAGTGATTGTGATTGTGAGGAGTGTAACTACTATCCAAACTACCAAGGCAAGTGGTGCTTCATGATATTTTTATCCCTGTGTTTTTACTAAGCATTAGAAATATTTTGCAGTCTTGCATGTTATATTTTTCTTATATACTATGCTTGGGAAATCCTAGTAGTTGTAGAATTGCTAGAAATTTATAAGTTAAGGTGCTTATCTATGCCATGCTTAGCCTAGCTAGTAGCAACCAAGGGTGGTGAAATATACATGCTATGATGAAAATATTTCTAAGTCTTTGGACTTGTGTTTTGCCTAATAAAACAACTAAGTGAATGAATCACCTGGGTGGAATGGAAGGAATGGTTTATGTTGAGTGGTTACACAAGGCCAATTTCTATGGTTTACCTTGTGTATCTCACTTCTAGAAAGCCACCCAGGAACAAAGGGATTTGAGAGGCCAAATGTTAAGAAGCTTCTAGTGCAGCCACTTGGCAATATGGTCTCTGCCTGGATCACATAGGTTGCTAGAACTTAGCCATTTGGACAGTTGGTGGTAGTGGGATGATAGGTTGGAACGCATCCATTTGGTCTAAGGGAAGGCTTCTGAAAGGTCCTGTCTTGGTGAAAATCAAGTCTTGTGGGGAAAGTGCACAACCTCTGCAGATGGAAGAATCTAAGTACTTAGCCATGTCCCTGGAAAAGGACAACTTGAGCATCAAGACATGGAAGCTACAAGAATCTCCTCATCCCAATTTCTAAGTAAAAGCTTGTGGGTGAACAAGGGTGAAGGACCCCAATGTCTATTGGTGGTTCCTTGGGAAAAGTTTTGACAAAGAAAAACTTAGTGATTTCAACTAATAGGTAAAACCTATTTTGAGCAAAGCAAGCCTAAGCTACACTTAGCCAAATTGCATATAATATGTAGTCCACCAAAATTATACTAAGGTATCACTTGCCAATACTATTCCAATGTATTGACCCACTGTGGCTGTAACTTGTGATGTTGCAGGTTACTCTGATGAGGATTAGGAGTCATGATTCTACACTCAACATGTTTGCCTGTGGCACATGAAGATGAAGACTTTTATCTATTTACTTATTTAAACTCTTGTACTAGGCCTGTGGCCTTGGAGTTGTAAAGACTATGTTTGTCTCTGGAATGACTGTAATAATGACCTTTGTTTCTGTGTACTTCATCTTAAACTGTGGATGCTAGCATTGATCCAGGGACTATCATTGCAATCACAGGGATCCTTTTCCTTTATAAAGGAGGGATCTTACAGTTTCCACCCAGGCCGGCCGTTTCCCCTCGCTCAACGTCGTTCTGCCGCGAATCAATTCGCGTTAATACGCGTTGATGGCTGAATTACTCCTCGCCGTGACCATGCGCCTTTAAACGCCTCGCCCTCCTCTTCCATTCCCCCCAAGAAGAACCTCCCCTCTGCCTCCAAGATGCGAGAATCGCTTGCTCGAACCCCTCTTCGCCGACGAACTTCCCCGGCAAATTCCGGCGCCGTCCAACCGCCCCTCGCCTTCCACTTCACGCGAGCCTACTCCCCATCTCCTGGTGCACCTCCCAGTGCCGCTCGTTAGCCCGCGCGAGCACCGTAGCCTCGACAGCCTCGACACCCGAGCGCCACCGTCGTCTGCCATTGCTCCGGCAAGCCTCCCTGGTAAGCTCAGACTGCCCCGAACCCTCCTGATGATGCTCCTGTAATCCCCAGTACCGTACGCATCTAACCACATGCTCCGTTTGTCTTAGCGCGCCCTCAAACCCCACCCCCGATGACGAACCGAAGCAACCGACGCCGCCACTGACTCCGGCGAGCAATCCACTCTGCTCCGGTGCGCCCCTTGACAAGCTGACCACACCTCGAGCTTCGCTGCACTTCTACGAGCACGGTGAGCTACTCCTCCCTCTCCCTCGTTTCCTGAATCATCGCCAATGCCACCGCCCGAGCATGCGCCACCGTCCGCCGCCGCCAGCGCCGCCATCCCATGGCCAAAGTGACCTCGTCCTTTGGATGTAGATCCAGTGGTTAGGATAGATCATATAACGAAGCGTTATCGAGTAATATGGTCCGTGCGATTAAGTTAGATCTGACGGCCTGCGCATCTCGATCCACCCGAAGCGGTATGGACCAGTAAGATTAAGACGCGTGGCACTGATTTCGATTTAAAAACAGAAAATGTTCTATTAGATGTTTGAACTTGCAAAATTCATAACTTTAATTCTACACGTCCAAATTTTGCAAATTTTATATCAATGGAATCATCAAAACAAGTACTTTGCAACCATGCACTTTGTTTAATGTTTTGCTTCTGGAAAATTGGTTGAAATTGCAGAAACTTGTGTAGGCATAATTTGCATATAAAATTTGTTCTAGAAATATTTTTAAGATGAAATCTTTGCTAATTGGTTTGTTTTGAACCTACTGACCATAGGAACCAACTTATGGATTTAAAAATGTATTTTGTGAAGTTAAGGAATAAATATTTGAATTAGCACATTTCTAGTCAAATAAAAATATTGTTTATGGTTTAGAAATGATTTTTGAGTAAATCCTTTGGGAAATGATGTGATTCAAACCTTCTGACCCTAAACACCAAGTTTTGTGATTTAAGAACATATTTGATGAACCATATAAATTTATTGCTTTGCTAAAAGATATTTTCAACAACATAAAATATCACCTTAGCATAATATTTGGTTTATGAGATGAAACCTTTTGCAAATGGTTTTACCACTTTAATGAATGACCACATTGAGCTTTAAAATGTTTAGAGCCTAATAGAAACCACTTTTCTAAATAAAACCATCTTTTGCATGCTTGCATGCATTGCCTTGTTTCTATTATTTTATGTGTGATAAATTGTTTGAATGTTGGTTTGAAAATGTGTTTGCTTGATTGAATTGTAGTGAAGTTAGAAGAGTGTGATATTTTCAAGATCAAGAAGTGAATCAATATTCCCTACTAAAAAGGCAAGTAACACTATCATCCAAGTCCTACTATTTTTTATTACACTTAGTGGATTTTTGTAACATGCATGATAGGACTACTATATTTTATGCTATGCTAAATCCTATTAGGATACCCTTATATATTCCTTAGTGAAAACATCGTAGTTGTAGTATGCTTAGCCCTGCTATATATTTGGGATGGGATACATGATATGACTATATGAAGTGTTGGAAAAATATATGTTTTATATAATAAAACAAGTACTCAATGAACCACCTGGGTGGAAAGAGGATACACAAGTTTTGGACAAGGTGGCAACAATGGGGACCATGTTTATATGGCTATCTTTTTGTATGTGCACTAGAAGAAAACCACCCAGGGACTTAGAGATTGAACATGTTTCTCGTACAGTGGCTTCCGTGTACAGCCACATGCTAAATGGGCTCTAGCTTAGTCAACTACATAGTGGAAGACCCATGCATTGGCATCTTCAGGTTAACTAGAATTGTGTATGGGATATTTATCCCTACATTGGTGCCTGGTAGACAAGCTAGCATTGTGTATTGGGAGGACTCCTATGGAAAGACTTTGTCACATTCTCGATCTGCCGGTACTCCATTTTGGTGAGTACTTATCCAGCGGCCACTGGTGGCATCAAGACGAGATTGTGTCATGTGGGTAAAGTGTACAACTTCTGCAGAAGATCAAATTCTAAGTACTTAGCCGTGTCCCCGGTTATGGAAAACTCTGAGCAACTAAAACCTAAATCTATGGAAGATCTCGACATTCCAATTTCTCAAAGTAAAACTTGATGGTGACAACAAGGGATTAGAAGCACTTGGAGCTTTCCATTTAGTTCAGAAAGATTTGACAAAAGATCAAAAACTATTTTGAAAAGACAGGATAAAACTATATTGCTTTCCGCAAATGAGCCTAAACCTCACTTAGCCAAATATGCATGTAATGATAGGATTCACTTATTTCTACATAGTAGTGAAACTTGCCAATACAATTCAAATGTATTGACCCTTGTGGCTGCAACTTATTATGTTGCAGGTTAGTTTGATGTTAGTGAAGTGTGTTGAATAGGATTACAAGTATACAACCAACATGATTGCCAGTGGCACTTTGAAGATGAAGGAACCCTCTCTGTTTCACTCGCTGACAAGTGGACCCTGCGACCACGTCGGCGTCGTCAATCACGCGCGGCTGCGACGCTCGCTCCGCCTTTACCTTGTCGCAATCACTGCGGGCTTAATTGCCATTGATACCGCGCGCGATCCTCGCCTCCCGCTCTGGCTATAAGACCACCTCCCCCTCGCGGCCATTTCCCCCAACAAAGCCAGACAGAAACGCCCCTAGGCTGCCCGCAATCGCTCTTGCACCGCCGCAGACAAAGCAACTCCGGCGACCAATCTCGGTGAGTACTGGCCGCCCCCTGTCTCTGGTTCAAACCATCATGACCAGCATGTCTTTGCACGTTCACTGATGCCCTCTGTTTGCTTTCTCGTGACCCAGAGCGACGTCTTCATCCACACCCGCGAACACCTGAGCCGCCGCTCGACTCCGACGTGCAATTCAGGTAAAACGAGACCGCCCCTTGCCTCCCCTTTGATACTGTCTTGATCGCCAGGCCTTTGCGCATCTCCTAAACCATTTGGCTTGTTCTAGGTCGACGTAGAACCTTGGCAACGTCTTCGACAGCAAGCATCTGACGCCGCCAGCAACTCCGACGAGCCCGTGCAACCGTGTCCGTGCGCCCCTTGCCAAGCCGTCGCCATGTTGAGCATCAGTACATCGCTATGAGCCCGGTAAGCACCTCGGACGACCCTAGAACCACCTGTAGCGTCCGCGCCGCCGTAGACAGAGCCGCCGCCGCCAGTTTCCACCGCCAGCGCCGCCCATCTGTGGTTGCTTGATCGTGGACCGTTGGATCTAGATCCAGCGCTTATAAACAAATCACTTAACGAATCAGTATGAGTAGATCTGGGCCGTGCAGATTAAGTAGATCTAACGGCATGTGTGCACGATCCTGAGCGAACCGGTACGCGCCAAGCAGAACGTGACGCGTGGCCAGGAATTATATTTAAAATAAGGATTTGAATCTATTAGTTGTTTGAAATTGTTTTAGCTATAACTTTTGATTGCCACGTCGAAATTTGATAAATTTTATATCAACGGAATCAGGAGAACAAGCCCTTTATAAATATGCAATTGTTGGAATTATGCCCTAGAGGCAATAATAAAGATGTTATTATTATAATTCTTGTTCATGATAATGTTTATATTCCATGCTAGAATTGTATTAAGCGGAAACTTTAATACTTGTGTGGTTTGTGAACAACACCGTGTCCCTAGTACGCCTCTATGGACTATCTCATTGATTAATGATGGTTAAGGTTTCCTAACCATGGACATGAGTTGTCAATTAATAATGAGATCATATCATTGGGGAATGATATGGTGGACAGACCCAAACTAAGCGAAGCAATTAGATCGTGTCATCGTGTTCGTCTTTGCGAAGCTTTTCTTATGTCAAACATTGTATTCCTTAGACCATGAGATAATACAACTCCCTGGTATCGGAAGAAAGCTTTGAGGTCATCAAACGTCATCCTATGAGAGGGTGATCATAAAGGTGTCTCTCAGGTGATCGGAAAGTATCTGTTGGGTTGTATGTATCGAGATGGGATTTGTCCCTCCCAAGTCGGAGAGATATACTTCAGGCCCACTCGGTAATCGATATCAACACCGCTTGCAAGCATGTGGTTAAGGAGTTAATCACAAAGTGATATCGGATTACGGAACGAGTAAAGTACTTGCTGTGAACGAGATTGAACTAGGTATGACGGTACCGACGATCAAATCTCGGGCAAGTAAAATATCGCGAGACGAAGGGAATATATATATGGGATTGATTGAATCCTGGCATCATGGTTCATCCGATATGATCATCGATGAATGTGTGGGAGTCAATATGGGTGTCCAGACCCCGCTGTTGATTATTGATAGAAGATCATGTCTGCATATTCTCGAACCCGCAGGGTCACACACTTAACGTGTCTCGACGCTAGGATAGATTGGATAATTGGTTTATGAGTTTTGTTCGGAGTCTCGGATGGGATCCGGGACATCATGAGAGGTTCCGGAGTGATCTGGAGAATAAGATTCATATAAGGCAGTGCAGTTTTTGGAGTTCGGAATTGTTTCGGATTAATCGGTATTGTATCGGAAGCTTCTAGAACCTTCCGGAAGGGGACCAACGTGGCCCCACCTTCCGGGAGGGGGCATGGGCCTATGAGGGAGTGCCCTGGCCGCATTGGGCCAGGGGCACAAGGCCCCATAGGGCCCAGCCGGCCAAGAGAGGTTTAAACTCGAGATAGACCTTCTAGAAGGGGGGTTTCCTTGCCCCCCACTCCTTATCCTTTGGGGCCGCCGGTTTGGGCTTGGCGGAGGGGCTAGGGCTGCGCCCCCCCTCTATATAAAGAGGGGTGGGGGCTCACCAACCCCCCACACCTTCCCCTCCAACCCTAGCCGCCCTGCTTCCCTCCTCTCTCCCTCCCGACTGCTTGTAGGCGAAGCCCTGCTGCAGAAATTCTCCACCATATACACCA
The DNA here is from genome assembly GCA_916181665.1 of Avena sativa. Lineage (NCBI taxonomy): Eukaryota > Viridiplantae > Streptophyta > Magnoliopsida > Poales > Poaceae > Avena > Avena sativa. The sequence goes on along the minus strand of OV702279.1, from coordinate 37,073,803 downwards.
CGCCGTCGTGTTGTAGATCCAATCCGTCTCTCCACCATACTTGCTGGTCCGAGGAAGGAGGAGACGTCGAGGTGCTGCACGTGTGCATCTCACGGAGGCACCGCCACTTGTGGTGCTAGATCGGATCGGATCGCGAGGAGGAGAAGCGAGTACGACTACATCACCCACGTTCCGACGAACGTTCCGCTGTGAGAATCTTCAAGGGTATGAAGATCTAATCCAATCTCTCTCGTTATTTGCATCTCCTAGATTAGATGTTGGCTTTCCCTCTGTTCGCATCCGTAGAAAATTTTGATTTACTATGCCGCAAAACCCTTCAGTGGTATCAGAGCTAGATCTATGCGTAGATGTGTTTCACGAGTAGAACGCAACATGGTTGTTGCGGGCGTTGATGTTTTATGTTGCAAGCCTCTTGTTTGTGTTCTTCTTGTGACGCGGGATAGTGAGATTGAAGCGGTCCAGGCCAACCTTACGCGACGTCGTTCGCGAGACCGGTTCCGCACTTGACATGTGGCTTGTTCCACACATGCGGCTGGTGGATGTCAGTTTCTCTCACTATAGTTGTCATGGGATTAACACCGGAGTTTGGCAACCATAATATCACCGTTGTGGCTTTCCGTAGGTAAGAATCGTTCTTAGCATCTACTCCCATAAGCCACGTAAAACATGCAACAACAAAGTAGAGGCGTCTAACTTGTTTTTGCAGGGAGTGTTTTCTGTGATATGGTATGGCCCAAGATGTGATGTGTATAATGTATGCGATGATCATGTTTTGTAATGTTTCACGACTTGCATGTCGATGAGTACACAACCGGTAGGAGACATATGGTTGTCTTTATAATTGTGTATGACCTGCGAGTCAACTTCTTATACGCCATGTAATAGCTTTACTTTATCGCTAAGTAGTTAGAAATAGTTGTAGTTGCTATTTGTGGTGGAGGCAATCATGGTGGAGTGATGGAGATCATGCCGGCACGCACAAGATGGAGATCATTGCGCGAAGATTGGCTATACCATGTCACATAAAGTTATATGCATGTGATGTTTATCCTTTTATGTATCTTATTATGCTTAGATCACGACGGTAGCATTATAAGATGATTCCTCACTTAAAGATCAAGATAAAAACTGTGTTCTCCCCAAGTATGCACCGTTGCGAAAGTTCGTCGTGTCCAAGCATCACGTGATGATCGGGTGCTATAGACTCTCCGCTCACATACAACGGGTGCAAGCCAGTTTTGCACACGCGGAAATACTTGGGTTTTACTTGACGAGCCTAGCATGTACAGACATGGCCTCGGAACACATGAACCGAAAGGTTAAGCATGAGTCATATGAATGATATGATCGACACTTCGTTGTCCACCATTTAAACCACATCTCTTCTCGTGAAGATCGGATTAGGTGTGGTGAATTTGGATCGTGTTCACTAAACAACTTGAGGGATGTTGAATTTAGTGGGAGTTCATCTAGTAATTTGATTAAGTTGAACTATTTATCATGAACATAGTCTAAATTGTACTTGCAAATACTGTAGATCACATGGCCAAGTCCAACTTCAACTTCAACGTTTTTGCTAAGAAAGAAAAGCTTAGAAACAATGGGTCTAACTTCACCAATTGGTTCCGCAATCTAAGAATCATTCTCTCTGGCAGTCAAAAGGACTATGTCCTTGGGAAAGCGTTAGGTGACCCCCCTGCTGCAACTGCGCCGGCTGATGAGAAAGCTGTCTATCAGTCACGCAAAGACGATTATGGTGTGATTAAGAGCACCATGTTGTTTGCTATGGAACCGGAACATCAAAATCGTTTTAAAGACTATCCCGGGCCCTTTGAGATTCTCGAAGAGCTGAAAACCATGTTTCAGACTCAGGCCCGTTCTGAGAGATATGAGATCTCTGAGAAGTTCTTTAACTGCAAGATGGAGGAAGGGAGTTCCGTTAGTGAGCACGCCATTAAGATGACGGGCTACACTCAATGACTTGAGCAACTGGAATGCACGATTCCAGAGGAGCTCAAGATTGACAGGGTTCTGCAATCACTCCCTCCCAGCTACAAAAGTTTTGTAGTGACTCATAATCAGATTGGTTCCACTGATACGATCACTGAGCTCTTCGCAAAGCTGAAGGCCGCGGAAGTGGACATCAAAAAGGATAATCATGTGTTGATGGTCAACAAGCCCACCTTTAAGAAAGTTAAGGGAGAAAAGAAGCCCTTCAAGAAAGGCGGCGACAAGCGCGTTGCCCCTGCTGAGAAGAATCTCAGGTCTGGTCCTAAGCCGGACACTAAGTGCTTCTATTGCACGGACAAGGGTCACTGGAAGCGCAACTGTCCGAAGTACTTAGCGGACAAGAAGGCTGGCACCATCAAAGGTATATTTGATATACATGTTATTGATGTTTTCCTTACTAGCCCTCGTTGTAGTGCCTGGGTATTTGATACCGGTTCAGTTGCTAATATTTGTAACTCGAAATAGGAGCTACGGAATAGACGGCGGCTTGCGAGGGATGAGGTGACGATGCGTGTTGGCAACGGATCAAGATTTGATGTGATGGCCGTCGGCACGCTCTCCTTAGTTTTACCTTCGGGATTAGTTTTAAACCTTAATAAATGTTATTATGTGCCTGCGTTGACCATGAACATTATTTCTGGATCGTGTTTATTGCAAGACGGTAATTCATTTAAATCGGAGAATAATGGTTGTTCTATTTATATGAGTAACATCTTTTATGGTCATGCACCTCTTGTGAATGGTTTATTTCTTCTAAATCTCGAAAGGGATGAAACACACATCCATAACATTGAGGCTAAGAGATGCAAAGTAGATAGTGATAATACTACTTATTTGTGGCACTTTCGTCTAGGTCATATTGGAGTAAAGCGCATGAAGAAACTCCATTCTGATGGACTTTTGGAGTCTCTTGATTTTGAATCATTTGACACATGCGAACCATGCCTCATGGGCAAGATGATCAAAACACCGTTCTCCGGTATGATGGAGCGAGCAACGGACTTGTTGGAAATCATACATACCGATGTATGCGGACCGATGAGTGTTTCGACGCGCGGTGGATATCGCTATTTTCTCACTTTTACCGATGACTTAAGTAGATAAGGTATATCTATTTAATGAAACATAAATCTGAAACATTTGAAAAGTTCAAGGAATTTCAGAATGAAGTGGAGAACCATCGTAACAGAAAGATCAAGTTTCTACGATCCGATCGTGGGGGCGAGTATTTAAGTTATGATTTTCTCACGCATCTTAAAGCAAGCGGAATTGTTTCGCAACTCACGCCACCCGGAACACCACAGCGCAATGGTGTGTCTGAACGCCGGAATCGAACTTTATTAGATATGGTCCAATCAATGATGTCTCTTACTGATTTGCCGTTATCATTTTGGGGTTATGCATTAGAAACCGCTGCATTCACTTTAAATAGGGCTCCATCTAAATCCGTTGAGACGACACCGTATGAACTGTGGTTTGGTGCTAAACCTAAGTTGTCGTTTCTTAAAGTTTGGGGATGCGAAGCTTACGTCAAGAAGTTGATGCCGGACAAGCTCGAACCCAAAGCGGAGAAATGCGTCTTCATAGGATACCCTAAGGAAACTATTGGGTATACCTTCTATCACAGAACCGAAGGCAAAGTGTTTGTCGCGAAGAACGGTTCCTTTCTTGAGAAGGAGTTTCTCTCGAAAGAAGTGAGTGGGAGGAAAGTAGAGCTAGACGAGGTTATTGAACCTTCTCTTGAATTGGAGAGTAGCGCAGCACCTGAAATTGTTCCAGTGCCGTCTGCACCAACAATAGAGGAAGCTAAGGACAAGGATCATGAAGCTTCGGACGATGCTGCTACTGAACGTCACAGGTCGACAAGGTCGCGTGCCCCTCCTGAGTGGTACGGCAACCCTGTCTTGACTGTCTTGTTAGTAGAAGACAGTGAACCTATGAACTATGAGGAAGCGATGATGAGCCCAGACTCTGAGATATGGCCAGAAGCCATGAAATCCGAATTGGGATCCATGAGCGAAAACCAAGTATGGACTTTGGTGGACCCTCCTAGCGACCGAAAGGTCGTTGAGTGCAAATGGATCTTCAAGAAGAAAACGGACGCAGATGGTAATGTTACCGTCTATAAAGCACGGCTTGTCGCGAAAGGTTTTCGACAAGTTCAAGGTGTTGACTACGATGAGACTTTCTCTCCCGTAGCGATGTTTAAGTCCATTCAGATTTTATTAGCAATTGCTGCGTTTTATGATTATGAAATATGGCAGATGGATGTCAAGACTGCTTTCCTCAATGGCAACATTGATGAAGAGTTGTATATGATGCAACCCGAAGGTTTTGTCGATCCTAAGGATGCTGATAAAGTTTGCAAACTTCAGCGTTCCATTTATGGACTGAAGCAAGCATCTCGGAGTTGGAACCTTCGTTTTGATCAAGTAATCAAGAGCTTTGGATTTGTTCCAAATTGCTACGAAGCTTGTATCTACAAGAAAGTGAGTGGGATCTCGGTGACGTTTCTGGTACTATATGTGGATGACATATTGATTATTGGAAATGACATCAACATCCTTAACGATGTGAAGAGTTATTTGAACAAGTGTTTTTCAATGAAAGACCTAGGTGAAGCTGGTTATATATTGGGCATCAAAATCTATAGAGATAGACAAAGACGCCTGATAGCTTTAAGCCAGAGTACATACCTAGACAAAGTTCTGAAAAGGTTCAGAATGGATAAGGCAAAGAAAGGTTCAGTGCCTATGTTGTCAGGTAAGATATTGAGCAAGGCTCAGTGTCCAGCTATGGTAAATGATAGGGAAGCTATGAGCAAAGTGCCTTATGCCTCGGCCATAGGTTCCATCATGTATGCCATGCTGTGTACCAGACCGGATGTGTCCAATGCTCTTAGTTTGACGAGCAGATATCAAAGTGATCCAGGAGTGGAACACTGGATAGCCGTGAAGAACATCCTAAAGTACCTAAATAGAACTAAAGAAATGTTCTTAGTCTATGGGGGTGATGAACAGCTCGTCGTAAAAGGTTACTTCGATGCTAGTTTCGACACCGACAAGGATGATTCTAAATCTTAGACAGGATACGTTTATATTTTGAATGGAGGAGATGTGAGCTGGAGAAGCTGCAAGCAAAGCGTGATCGCGGGATCTACAGTAGAAGCGGAATACATGGCTGCTGCAGAAGCGTCAAGTGAAGGAGTTTGGATCAGGAACTTCATCACTGAGCTTGGCGTGGTTCCAAGTGCATTGGACCCACTGGAGATATTGTGTGACAACACTGGCGCCATAGCACTCGCTAAGGAACCAAGATATCATCCAAAGACCAAGCATATCAACCGCAAGTTTCATATAATCCGAGATTATATAGCAGATGCAGATCTGAAGATTAGCAAAGTACATACAGATCTGAATGTCGCAGATCCATTGACTAAACCTCTTCCACGTGTAAAACATGATCAGCACCTCAGTGCCATGGGTGTGAGATTGTTGCCAAATGTAAACTAGATTATTGACTCTAGTGCAAGTGGGAGACTGTTGGAATTATTCCCTAGAGGCAATAATAAAGATGTTATTATTATAATTCTTGTTCATGATAATGTTTATATTCCATGCTAGAATTGTATTAAGCGGAAACTTTAATACTTGTGTGGTTTGTGAACAACACCGTGTCCCTAGTACGCCTCTATGGACTAGCTCATTGATTAATGATGGTTAAGGTTTCCTAACCATGGACATGAGTTGTCAATTAATAATGAGATCATATCATTGGGGAATGATATGGTGGACAGACCCAAACTAAGCGAAGCAATTAGATCGTGTCATCGTGTTCGTCTTTGCGAAGCTTTTCTTATGTCAAACATTGTATTCCTTAGACCATGAGATAATACAACTCCCTGGTATCGGAAGAAAGCTTTGAGGTCATCAAATGTCATCCTATGAGAGGGTGATCATAAAGGTGTCTCTCAGGTGATCGGAAAGTATCTGTTGGGTTGTATGTATCGAGATGGGATTTGTCCCTCCCAAGTCGGAGAGATATACTTCAGGCCCACTCGGTAATCGATATCAACACCGCTTGCAAGCATGTGGTTAAGGAGTTAATCACAAAGTGATATCGGATTACGGAACGAGTAAAGTACTTGCTGTGAACGAGATTGAACTAGGTATGACGGTACCGACGATCAAATCTCGGGCAAGAAAAATATCGCGAGACGAAGGGAATATATATATGGAATTGATTGAATCCTGGCATCGGGGTTCATCCGATATGATCATCGATGAATGTGTGGGAGTCAATATGGGTGTCCAGACCCCGCTAGTGATTATTGATAGAAGATCATGTCTGCATATTCTCGAACCCGCAGGGTCACACACTTAACGTGTCTCGACGCTAGGATAGATTGGATAATTGGTTTATGAGTTTTTGTTCGGAGTCTCGGATGGGATTCGGGACATCATGAGAGGTTCCGGAGTGATCCGGAGAATAAGATTCATATAAGGCAGTGCAGTTTTTGGAGTTCGGAATTGTTCCGGATTAATCGGTATTGTACCGGAAGCTTATAGAACCTTCCAGAAGGGGACCAACGTGGCCCCACCTTCCGGGAGGGGGCATGGGCCTATGAGGGAGTGCCCTGGCCGCATTGGGCCAGGGGCACAAGGCCCCATAGGGCCCAGCCGGCCAAGAGAGGTTTAAACTCGAGATAGACCTTCTAGAAGGGGGGTTTCCTTGCCCCCCACTCCTTATCCTTTGGGGCCTCCGGTTTGGGCTTGGGGGAGGGGCTAGGGCTGCGCCCCCCCTCTATATAAAGAGGGGTGGGGGCTCAACAACCCCCCACACCTTCCCCTCCAACCCTAGCCGCCCTGCTGCCCTCCTCTCTCCCTCCCGACTGCTTGTAGGCGAAGCCCTGCTGCAGAAATTCTCCACCATATACACCACGCCGTCGTGTTGTAGATCTAATCCGTCTCTCCACCATACTTGCTGGTCCGAGGAAGGAGGAGACGTCGAGGTGATGCACGTGTGCATCTCACGGAGGCACCGCCACTTGTGGTGCTAGATCGGATCGGATCGCGAGGAGGAGAAGCGAGTACGACTACATCACCCACGTTCCGACGAACGTTCCGTTGTGCGAATCTTCAAGGGTATGAAGATCTAATCCAATCTCTCTTGTTGTTTGCATCTCCTAGATTAGACCTTGGCTTTCCCTCTGTTCGCATCCGTAGAAAATTTTGATTTACTATGCCGTGAAACCCTTCAGCAATGTGTTTAATGTTTTGTTTCTGTTAAAATGGTTTTATTTACAGAAACATGTGTAGGCCTATTTTGAGTATATGAATTGTTTGAGAAATGTTTTAGGGTTTAAATAAATGTTCTTTGGCAAGTTTTGAACTTGTTTATGAACCAGTACTGTACACTTATTTTGTTGAGTTTAGAAAATCATCACATATCATGTTGCATGCATCCATATATTTTTGCTTGTATTTATTTGTATGTGATTGGTTGCTATGATTCTATGTGTAGATTTTGGTGCCAATAGTGATTGTGATTGTGAGGAGTGTAACTACTATCCAAACTACCAAGGCAAGTGGTGCTTCATGATATTTTTATCCCTGTGTTTTCTAGTAAGCATTAGAAATATTTTGCAGTCTTGCATGTTATATTTTTCTTATATACTATGCTTGGGAAATCCTAGTAGTTGTAGAATTGCTATAAATTTATACGTTAAGATGCTTATCTATGCCATGCTTAGCCTAGCTAGTAGCAACCAAGGGTGGTGAAATATACATGCTATGATGAAAATATTTCTAAGTCTTTGGACTTGTGTTTTGCCTAATAAAACAACTAAGTGACTGAATCACCTAGGTGGAATGGAAGGAATGGTTTATGTTGAGTGGTTACACAAGGCCAATTTCTATGGTTTACCTTGTGTATCTCACTTGTGGAAAGCCACCCAGGAACAAAGGGATTTGAGAGGCCAAATGTTAAGAAGCTTCTAGTGCAGCCACTTGGAAATATGGTCTCTGCCTGGATCACATAGGTTGCTTGAACTTAGCCATTTGGACAGTTGGTGGTAGTGGGATGATAGGTTGGAACGCGTCCATTTGGTCTAAGGGAAGGCTTCTGAATGGTCCTGTCTTGGTGAAAATCAAGTCTTGTGGGGAAAGTGCACAACCTCTGCAGATGGAAGAATCTAAGTACTTAGCCATGTCCCTGGAAAAGGACAACTTGAGCATCAAGACATGGAAGCTATCAAGAATCTCCTCATCCCAATTTCTAAGTAAAAGCTTGTGGGTGAACAAGGGTGAAGGACCCCAATGTCTATTGGTGGTTCCTTGGGAAAAGTTTTGACAAAGAAAAACTTAGTGATTTCAACTAATAGGTAAAACCTATTTTGAGCAAAGCAAGCCTAAGCTACACTTAGCCAAATTGCATATAGTATGTAGTCCACCGAAATTATACTAAGGTATCACTTGCCAATACTATTCCAATGTATTGACCCACTGTGGCTGTAACTTGTGATGTTGCAGGTTACTCTGATGAGGATTAGGAGTCATGAGTCTACACTCAACATGTTTGCCTGTGGCACATGAAGATGAAGACTTTTATCTATTTACTTATTTAAACTCTTGTACTAGGCCTGTGGCCTTGGAGTTGTAAAGACTATGTTTGTCTCTGGAATGACTGTAATAATGACCTTTGTTTCTGTGTACTTCATCTTAAACTGTGGATGCTAGCATTGATCCAGGGACTATCATTGCAATCACAGGGATCCTTTTCCTTTATAAAGGAGGGATCTTACAGTTTCCACCCAGGCCGGCCGTTTCCCCTCGCTCAACGTCGTTCTGCCGCGAATCAATTCGCGTTAATACGCGTTGATGGCTGAATTACTCCTCGCCGTGACCATGCGCCTTTAAACGCCTCGCCCTCCTCTTCCATTCCCCCCAAGAAGAACCTCCCCTCTGCCTCCAAGATGCGAGAATCGCTTGCTCGAACCCCTCTTCGCCGACGAACTTCCCCGGCAAATTCCGGCGCCGTCCAACCGCCCCTCGCCTTCCACTTCACGCGAGCCTACTCCCCATCTCCTGGTGCACCTCCCAGTGCCGCTCGTTAGCCCGCGCGAGCACCGTAGCCTCGACAGCCTCGACACCCGAGCGCCACCGTCGTCTGCCATTGCTCCGGCAAGCCTCCTTGGTAAGCTCAGACTGCCCCGAACCCTCCCGATGATGCTCCTGTAATCCCCAGTACCATACGCATATAACCACATGCTCCGTTTGTCTTAGCGCGCCCTCAAACCCCACCCCCGACGACGAACCGAAGCAACCGACGCCGCCACTAACTCCGGTTAGCAATCCACTCTGCTCCGGTGCGCCCCTCGACAAGCCGACCACACCTCGAGCTTCGCTGCACTTCTACGAGCACGGTGAGCTACTCCTCCCTCTCCCTCGTTTCCTGAATCATCGCCAACTCCACCGCCACCGCCCGAGCATGCGCCACCGTCCGCCGCCGCCAGCGCCGCCAGTCCATGGCCAAAGTGACCTCGTCCGTTGGATGTAGATCCAGTGGTTAGGATAGATCATATAACGAAGCATTATCGAGTAATTTTGTCCGTGCGATTAAGTTAGATCTGATGGCCTGCACAGCTCGATCCACCCGAAGCGGTATGCACCAGTAAGATTAAGACGCGTGGCACTGATTTCGAGTTAAAAACAGAAAATGTTCTATTAGATGTTTGAACTTGCAAAATTCATAACTTTAATTCTACACGTCCAAATTTTAAAAATTTTATATCAATAGAATCATCAAAACAAGTACTTTGCAACCATGCACTTTGTTTAATGTGTTGCTTCTGGAAAATTGGTTGAAATTGTAGAAACTTGTGTAGGCATAATTTGTATATAAAATTTGTTCTAGAAATATTTTTAAGATGAAATCTTTGCTAATTGGTTTGTTTTGAACCTACTGACCATAGGAACCAACTTACGGATTTAAAAATGTATTTTGTGAAGTTAAGGAATAAATATTTGAATTAGCACATTTCTAGTCAAATAAAAATATTGTTTTATGGTTTAGAAATGATTTTTGAGTAAAGCCTTTGGGAAATGATGTGATTCAAACCTTCTGACCCTAAACACCAAGTTTTGTGATTTAAGAACATATTTGATGAACCATATAAATTTATTACTTTGCTAAAAGATATTTTCAACAACATAAAATATCACCTTAGCATAATATTTGGTTTATGAGATGAAACCTTTTGCAAATGGTTTTACCACTTTAATGAATGACCACATTGAGCTTTAAAATGTTTAGAGCCTAATATAAACCAATTTTCTAAATAAAACCATCTTTTGCATGCTTGCATGCATTGCCTTGTTTCTATTATTTTATGTGTGATAAATTGTTTGAATGTTGGTTTGAAAATGTGTTTGCTTGATTGAATTGTAGTGAAGTTAGAAGAGTGTGATATTTGCAAGATCAAGAAGTGAATCAATATTCCCTACTAAAAAGGCAAGTAACACTATCATCCAAGTCCTACTATTTTTTATTACACTTAGTGGATTTTTGTAACATGCATGATAGGACTACTATATTTTATGCTATGCTAAATCCTATTAGGATACCCTTATCTATTCCTTAGTGAAAACATCGTAGTTGTAGTATGCTTAGCCCTGCTATATATTTGGGATGGGATACATGATATGATTATATGAAGTGTTGGAAAAATATATTTTTTATATAATAAAACAAGTACTCAATGAACCACCTGGGTGGAAAGAGGATACACAAGTTTTGGACAAGGTGGAAACAATGGGGACCATGTTTATATGGCTATCTTTTTGTATGTGCACTAGAAGAAAACCACCCAGGGACTTAGAGATTGAACATGTTTCTCGTACAGTGGCTTTCGTGTACAGCCACATGCTAAATGGGCTCTGGCTTAGTCAACTACATAGTGGAAGACCCATGCATTGGCATCTTCAGGTTAACTAGAATTGTGTATGGGAAATTTATCCCTACATTGGTGCCTGGTAGACAAGCTAGCATTGTGTATTGGGAGGACTCCTATGGAAAGAGTTTGTCACATTCTCGATCTGCTGGTACTCCATTTTGGTGAGTACTTATACAGCGGCCACTGGTGGCATCAAGACGAGATTGTGTCATGTGGGTAAAGTGTACAACTTATGCAGAAGATCAAATTCTAAGTACTTAGCCGTGTCCCCGGTTATGGACAACTCTGAGCAACTAAGGCCTAAAGCTATGGAAGATCTTGACATTCCAATTTCTCAAAGTAAAACTTGATGGTGACAACAAGGGATTAGAAGCACTTGGAGTTTTCCATGTAGTTCAGAAAGATTTGACAAAAGATCAAAAACTATTTTGAAAAGACAGGATAAAACTATATTGCTTTCCGCAAATGAGCCTAAACCTCACTTAGCCAAATATGCATGTAATGATAGGATCCACTTATTTCTACATAGTAGTGAAACTTGCCAATACAATTCAAATGTATTGACCCTTGTGGCTGCAACTTATTATGTTGCAGGTTAGTTTGATGTTAGTGAAGTGTGTTGAATAGGATTACAAGTCTACAACCAACATGATTGCCAGTGGCACTTTGAAGATGAAGGACCCCATGCTATTGTTATATTCTGCTGCATTGTAATGAGATAGCCAAATGAGCTATGTAAGATGTAATAAATTAATTTATTCATGGTTATAAAGTTGTATTATGACCTTTGTATATTGATATTACATCTTAACTGTGGATGCTAGCTATTGATCCAGGGACTAGCATTGTAAACACAGGGATCTCTACCTTATTAAAGGTTGGGAACTTTACACCAAGAATCCTGTGCAGGTTATGCTTGCCGTGTGGCTAAGATGACAAATTATACAACTCCGTTCTTTGAATCCATCGCCGTGCCTCCCTTGATGGGGATATGCCTACCGGGGTATACCCAGCAGGACGTTTCCGACTGGCCCAGGAACTGGCGAGTGAGCCTGCAAGACGACGACTGGATCAAGGCCCGGTGTGGATCCAAGCGACTGGAAGATGAAGGCCCAGGCGAGTAGATAGGCCCAGTCGGATTAGGTTAAACGAGTACCGAAGCCTTAACTGATTCGGTTGAGATATGTAAACCCTAGGGGAGGTGAGTCTATATAAACCTCCCTACAGGGCGTGTAGAGAGACATTCCATCATACACCCAAGCGACTCGCCGCCTAGCCGCCAAGTTAGCACCATTGTACCCCCATCACAATACAATCTAGCAGGAGTAGGTCTTTACCCTCCGGGGGGCCGAACCTGGGTAAAACCTTGTGTCTCTGCCCTCATCTCGCACCGCAGATGGCTGGCCGCCCTTGCCCCTCGTTCTACTACTCGCTGCCGATTGCAGCATCTGCCGTGACCATTCCCACGATAGTGGCGCCCACCGTGGGGCCTGGCCGGTCTAGCCAGTGTTCTGCGGGTACAACTCGCCTCGCCTCCGAGTACAACTCGGCCCACAACAACGTGGCCGAAAACTCCGCAGCCGCGGAAGACGCGGCCCTCAACGCCGACACCGACTCGGCGACTCCGGCGTCACTCGCCGGATCCATTACCGCGACTTCACCCGCGGGTTCCATCACCCAGGTCTCCAACATGGGAGACTTCGAGGATCCCTCCATCCTTGGGATCGTCGACTTCGACTCCGGATCGGAAAACTCCGCCGATCTCCGCGATGGTACCGGTCGCCACGCCGCGACCTACATGGCGACCGGCACCGATCCGCCGGAGGATCCCTTCTCCACCCCGATCCCTCCTAACGCCACGGCAACGGAGGTCGAGGAACTCCGCCTGAAGCTGGCAAAGGCAGTCCGCAAGGAGCAGGGCTAGCGCGAAAAATTTCGCCTCGAGCAGGTGACGGCGCAGGAGCTATCGCGCTACCACCAGCAGCGAATCAGGTCGCGCCTGAACCCCACAGTTCAGGGGCGCGCCCTGAACTTCGACGACGAGAACGACCCGGCCCGCGTGGCCGAGCGCGCGATCTGCGAGAACGCACCGCCAGGAGGAAGCGCCCGGCCCTCACCAGGGTCGACGGCGAACGGCGCCCCACCTCCACCCAACCGCACACCTCCCAGGGGCCAACCGCGGATAGTGGTCTCCTCACGGGAGCGAGACGCGAACGGCCTACCATTGTTCTCCACCCCGATGGACAACGTCGTGGCAGGTCGAGCAGCAGCCGACAACATCACGGCCACCAGCGACGGCGGCTTACAGATCCAGTACGTGAGGGCCCTGCTCGCAAAGGCGTTCGAGCAGCAAAACGCAGGCGCCGACTCGCAGGGCCGCGTGTACTCGCGTTCTTCGGGCAGCAGAGCGGCCTCAAGCGGCCGCCCATTGGCGGCAAACACCCTCAACTGCCCGCCACCAGAGCCACTGCAGCTCCAACATCGACCCGCGAACCCAGCACTCTCAACCAACGACCCCAGGCTAGCGACCAACTTCGTCGCCGCCAACGGTCAGCCCATTGACGCCCGCACCCACATCATCAACAACCAAAGTTGGTGCGCACGCCAGCCCGACGACCTGCGACACACCCTAACCAATCGCCGCGACGGCGAGCCAATGGGGTCGCTAAGCCGACTCAGGCCCAGGTGCTTCGGACAGATGATCCGAGGCAAAAAATACCCGGCAAACTTCAAGGCGCCGAAGGAAATAGAGAAGTACGACCCTTTGTACGATCCCTCAGTGTGGCTGGATACATACCTCATTGCGATGGGGATCGCGGGCCACACCGACCTGCTAGCCGCCCGTTACCTCCCCTTGATGATGGAGGTGACATGCAGGCAGTGGATCAACACCATCCCCCAGGATAGCATCGACTCCTGGGAGGAGATGCGCGACTCCTTCGTCAGGCACTTCGAGTGCTCCTACACCTGCACCACCACCATCGAGGACCTGGAGCGATGCGTCCAGGGACCCCGCGAGTTGACCCGCAACTGGGTCCAGCAGTGGCAAGAACTATGGTACAACGCGGTCGGCATCCACCCGGACACCGCGATCCATTGCTTCAAGACTTCGTGCCGCTACGAGCCCTTGGTCGCCTAGCTCAAGCGACATTCTCGCACGCTTGACAACATACCGGACCTCCTCGAGATCGCCAAACGGTACGCGGAGGAAGATCCAAACCAGGAAACCGACGACGAGTCGGGAGGCCAACGCCGCACGAGCGGCAACGACAACGGACGACGGTCCGACCTACGCTACAGCAACACTCGCCTAACTGGCAAGCGCCGCAATGACGGGCGAGTCGACTTCGTCGCCAACGCCAGGCACGTGCAGCGCGAGCCCAAGAGCTTCCGCCGCGACGGAGGGCAACGCCGCGACGGCGGCAACTACAAGGCGAAACCAAGGTTCGACCCCGCGGCCCTCCTTAACCAACCTTGTGCGTTTCACAGCAGGGAAGGGAAGCCCGCTACACACACGACCGCCGACTGCCACACTCTCAGGGAGATCGAGAAGGCACGACGAGCGCGGGAGGACCCCGACAACAACCCGCCAAATGGCGGAAAATTCGGCAATGTGGCCGGCTCGCTCCATACCTTCACAGGCTTCAACACGAAGCGCGAGAAGAAGGTCATCGCCCGCGCCGTTGCTGTCAACGCGGTGGCCCAGGTGGACGTTCCCCAGTTCCTCAACTGGTCGGAGCACCCCATCACCTGGAGCCGCCAGGACCACTCGCCACGCATCGAGTACCCATGCCGAGTCGCCCTAGTGGTCAAGCCCAAGGTGGGCGACTACTGGCTCCCCAAGACATTATTGGACGGCAGCAGCTCCATCAACATCCTGTACCTAGACACCTTCAGGCGACTGCGGCTCCCGTAGTTGATGGTCGAGACGACCTACACCACGTTCCACGGCATCGTCGCCGCTCGGAAGGCGTACCCGATCGGCAAGGTCATGCTGCCCGTCACCTTCGGCACACCAGCAAACTTCCACACCGAGCGGATCGTCTTCGAGCTGGTACCCTTCGACAGCCCCTACCACTGCGTCTTGGGGCGCCAGGCGTTCGCCAAATTCATGGCAGTGCCCCACTACGCGTACAACGCAATGAAGCTCCCCGGTCCGTGCGGCGTCATCACCATCAACGGCGACCCCGACATGGCCGCCGAGTGCGAGGCCAAAGGAACCGAACTCGCCGACGCCGTCATCGCGGCAGAGACCAACCACGCCGACGAGCTCGCCAAGTACGCGAGCAGGGTCAACAATGACGACCCCACCATACTCAAGAAGCCCAACTCGGAGGGCGCAAACACCTCAGCCTTCGAGGCAACGACGCACACCCGCACCGTCGAGCTGGTCCCAGGCGACTCCAGCCAGACGGTGACGATCGGGACGGGCATGAGCCTAGCCTAGGAACATCGAGTTCCTCCGTGAGAACAGGGACATCTTCGCATGGAAGCCCTCTGACATGCCTGGTGTCCCTAGGGAGCTCGCTGAGCACAAACTAAATGCCGACCCCAAAGTGCGACCCGTCAAGCAATCGCTGCGGCCCTTCAATGAAGAGCGCCGCCGAGCTATCGCCGAGGAGGTGCAGCATCTACTCGCTGCAGGCTTCATCCGGCCAATTAAATACTCCAAGTGGCTGGCAAACCCAGTCTTGGTCGAGAAGAAGAACGGGACCTGGAGGATGTGTATCGACTACACAAACTTGAACAGCGCCTGCCCGAAGGAGCAGTTCGTCCTCCCGCGGATCGACCAAATAATCGACTCTACCGCGGGCTCGGAGTAGCTGTGTTTCCTCGACGCCTACTCTGGGTACAACCAGATCAAAATGGCTATCGAGGACGAGGAGAAGACGGCGTTCATTACGCCATTCGGAGCCTTCTGCTACACCGCCATGACCTTCGGCCTCAAGAACGCCGGGGCGACCTACCAGCGGTGCATGCAGGAGTGCCTCGCGAGCCAAATTGGCCGCAACATCCACGTATACATCGACGACGTGGTCGTAAAGTCCACTCGCCAGGGTGATCTACTCGCCGACCTGGCGGAAACATTCGCCAACCTGCGGAAATACAAGATAAAGCTTAACCCAAGCAAATGCACCTTCGGTGTACCAGCAGGACAACTACTGGGGTACGTCGTCTCCAAGCGCGGGATCGAGGCGAACCCCACCAAGATCGACACGATCGCTCGAATCGGCAAACCCGAGTGCCTGCGCGACGTCCAGAAGCTGGCCGGGTGAGTAGCGGCTCTCAGTCGCTTCATCCCCCGCCTGGGCGAAAACGCGATGACCCTATACCGCCTGATGCGCAAGAACCCCACCTTCCAGTGGGACAAGGAGGCGGACGACGCGCTCCGCGACCTTAAGAAGGTGCTACTCGCCGCACTGCTACTCGTCGCCCCTGCCGATAAAGAACCCATGCTGGTCTACGTCGCGGCTTCCGAGCGCGTCGTCAGCGCCGTCATGGTCGTCGAACGGACGGAGGAAGGAAAGGAGCGCCCAGTACAGCGACCGGTGTACTACATCAGCGAGGTCCTCACCGAGTCGCGCCAGCGATACCCGCAGTACCAGAAACTGGTATACGTGGTCTTTAGAGCACAGCGGAGCCTGCTGCACTACTTCTAGGAGCACCCAATCACGGTCGTCTCCTCAGCATCGTTGCAGGACATCATCCGCAACCGCGAGGCGACCGGGCGGGTTGCCAAGTGGGCCGTCGAGATCGGCGTCCACAACATCAAATACGAGCCACGAAAATCGATCAAGTCGCAGGCTCTAGCGGACTTCATCGCCGACTGGGAAGAGGCCCAGCAGCCAGAAAAGCTGCCATACCTCCAGTACTGGAGCCTGCACTTCGACGGCTCCAAGAACGCGGACGGCGCAGGAGCAGGGATCGTTCTGACTTCACCGAAGGGCGACAAGCTCCGCTACGTCCTCTGCCTCGACTTCACCCCCTGCACCAACAACATGGCCGAGTACGAGGCACTCCTCCACGGCATGCGAGCTGCCAAGGAGATGAACGTCAACTGCCTACGCTGCTACGGAGACTCCGACCTCGTCGCTGGGCAAGTCGCTGGCACCTGCGACGCCGTCTCTCCCACCATGGCGGCATACCTCCAAGCATTAGACAAGCTGGGGGGACATTTCACAGGGTACTCTGTCGAGTGGATCGACAGGCGGAATAACGAGGAGGCTGACGCACTCTCTCGTATCGGGTCGGCTCGACTCGCACCACCCGCCGGCGTCTTCCTCGACACGATCACCAAGCCTTCAGTCTCTCCCCCAAGGGAGATCGACATCGGAGTCTCGCTGCAACCGGAGGCAGCCCTGGTCGCACTCGTCGCCGAGCCAGACGACTGGACCAAGCCGTACGTCACCTACCTGGAGGCTGGCACCTTGCCGGCAGACGAGACAGACGCCTGGATGATTGCACGCCGATGCAAATCCTTCACCATCATCGACGGCGAGCTCCACAAGCGCAGCGTGACCGGCGTGTTCCAACGCTGCGTCCAACCCGCCGAAGGACGCAAGATCCTCCACGACATCCACTCCGGCGACTGCGGCCACCACGCCGGCGCCCACTCTCTGGTCGCCAAGGCTATGCGGCATATCTTCTACTGGCCCACCACACACGCCGATGCCGTCGACATTGTCCAGCGGTGCGCCGGGTGCCAGAAGTACGCCAACCAGACGCACGTGCCGAGCTCAGCGCTCAAGACAATTCCCATCACCTGGCCATTCGCCTTGTGGGGTATGGACATGGTAGGCCCCTTCAAAAAGGCCCCCTCTGGCTACACCCACCTCCTGGTCGCGTTCGACAAATTCACAAAGTGGGTGGAGGCCAAGCCAGTCCGGAAATGCGACGGGAAGACAGCCACCAAATTCCTACGCGATCTCATATATCGCTACGGGTTCCCAAACAGCATCATCACGGACAACGGCACCAACTTCGCCAAAGGAGCCATGTCCGAGTTCCGCGAGGAACACCACATCCGGCTCGACCTCGCATCAGTCGCCCACCCGGAATCCAACGGCCAGGCGGAACGGGCAAACCAGAGCATCCTCCACGGCCTGAAGCCGCGGCTCCAAGTACCACTCGAGCGCACCGCCGGGTGCTGGGTCGAGGAGCTACCCTCCGTTATCTGGGGCATCCGCACCTCGGTCAACAGGTCGACTGGGTTCACCCCCTTCTTCATGGTGTACGGCGCCGAGGCAGCCATGCCCACCGACCTCGAATACGACTCGCCAAGGGTCGTCCACTACACGGAGGCTGCGAGCGAACTCGCACGACAGGATGGAGTCGATCAACTCGACGAGGCACGTGACCTCGCTCGATCATGCACCGCCATCTACCAGCAAGGACTCCGCCGCTACCACAGCCGGCGGGTGAAAACTCGCACCTTCCAAGAAGGAGACCTGGTGCTGCGCCTCATCCAGGACAAGAAGGGCATGCACAAGCTTTCCCCTCCGTGGGAGGGACCATTCCCCATCGGGCGAGTACTCGGCAACGACGCCTAATACCTCATCGACGTCCGCAGGGACGGAAAACTCGACGTCAAGCGACCGTGGAATGTAAACCTCCTACGGAAGTTCTACTCCTAGAACCCCACATATGTACCCTCTAGTCGCTATGAAATAAAAAGAATTGGTTACCGCAAATTGCGCCTACTCTCCGTGCCTTGTGCCACTCGCACTCGTAATAACAGCGTCAAGCTAACTGCAGAAGTCAACCTTTGGTACAGCGATCGGTACGGCCAAGTAGTGCGTTACAAGGGCACTGGGTCACCCCAGGTCTTGCAACGTCCACGAAAAACGCCTACCCGGAGCCCCATTGGAGTCGCCTAGCTCGACTGGCTCTACGAGCCAAGACAACTGCCTTCGCTTCTCACAGCGACCATGATCCTCCGCATCCTCGACATAGCGACTCGAACAGCCAAGTACCACGCTCGGGGATTGACGACCAGTTCAGCACGAGCGGCTGGGAAAACGCCAAGTATGAGAGAATTCCCAGGACTCACCATGCGACTGACCCGGCGGGTCAGGCAGGAGTGATGCGCTCACCCTAACGCGCCAAGTCCTCACCCACCCTCGAGTCGCGCCTAGAACAGCCAAGTACCACGCTCGGGGACTCGGCCACCCGACCTCGTTCGCGCAAGGGAAAACGGTGAAGTACAGAGCACTCATGGGAGTCGCCTTGCGAATGGCTCTCCGAGTTCGGGCTAGTCGACCCCAATAAAAAACATTCAAAACAGCAAACACATAACAAACGAGGTAAACCCCATAAAAAGTGCGGACGCGCTCGGGGACTCGTTCAAACCTCAAATCAGAAACACACGACAATTCACAAAACAACAAGATATTCCATTAATAGCATGTCGCAAGCGTTACAAAATACAAAGTATGCCCAATGGCAACACTGTCAGTAACGCCCCAGGGCACAATATTCTACTCTGCAGGCTTCGACGACGACTCGCCACCACCCTTGCGATTGCGAATGAAGGGAGTATACGGGTTTGATGGGTACGTCGTCAGCTCACCCGCCATCGCTGCACGGAAGGGTTGCTCGATCTTGAAGTCCCGATGCTGCGACTCGGGGTCGTTGGGCGCGACGACCGTCTCCTGGTAAGGAAGGAGGTCGCCCATCACCCAGACGCGCTCGGAATATACCGCGGCACGGTCCGTCAGCTTCAGCACCTCGAAGATCTCCACCGAGCTGGTCAACGACGGGTAGCCACTAGTCACATCGTTCAGATCGAAGTCCTCCGAGAAGTGAGCGAGCCCAAGGCTAAGCGCCGTCGCCGCTCCATGTCGGAACGCCGACCGCGTCATGAATTCGACGACCGACGGCGCCTTCTCCAAGTATCGCCACACCTCGACGAGGTCGCTGGGAATCACCTCCGTGGGTGACATTTCCTGGAGATACGCCCATATGCACGTCGCCGACAACATGTCCGAGTCGACCAGCGTGGCCACACATTGCCATGCGTCGAACGAACTCGCCTCTTCCGCGCTGTCAATTATTCGACCTGCGGACAGAAAGAGACAGTGAGTACATCAAAGATTACACAGTGCAAACGTTACAGGCACAGGAAGGCACACTCACCAATCAAGGGACGGGAGAGATCCGTGATGAAGCTCTGAAGAGAGGTGTAGTCATCTTGAAGCCCAGCAACAAGGGCGTCGGAGACCTTACGCTCCTCAGCGGCGGCTGTAACGGCAGCCTTGGCTCGCCCATCCGCCGAAGTTACCTCCTCCCTCGCCTCCTTCAGATCGCGCTCAAGGTGGGCGATCCGCTCCTCAGCTGAGCTTAAAGCAGTCTGAGCTGCCACCAACTCACTCGCTGGGACAAGGCCCTGGCGGACCTCCTCCGCCTTCGCAGCAGTCGCCTGGAGACCCTTGTTCGCCTCTTGGACGACGGCAAGTTCTTCCTTCGAGCGACGCTTCGCAGCAAGCTGGTCAGCTGACTCGCGCTGCAAACCCTGAACACAAGCCAAACAGTCAGCAACATCGAAAATCCTAAGTGCCCACCCGCTGAAATTCAGCGAGTGCGCACTCGGGGACTGGCAATCGAAAATCCTAAGTGCCCACCCGCTGAAATTCAGCGAGCGTGCACGCGGGGACTGGCAATCGAAAATCCTAAGTGCCCACCCGCTGAAATTCAGCGAGCGCGCACTCGGGGACTGGCAATCGAAAATCCTAAGTGCCCACCCGCTGAAATTCAGCGAGCGCGCACTCGGGGACTGGCAATCGAAAATCCTAAGTGCCCACCTGCTGAAATTCAGCGAGTGCGCACTCGGGGACTGGCAATAGAAAATCCTAAGCGCCCACCCGCTGAAATTCAGCGAGCGCGCACTCGGGGACTGGACGCGAGAATTAAAAACAAGACATTAAAAGAATCAGACCACTGCAACACAGCGGCCTGATCCTCGGGGACTGGACATACCTGGATGGCCGCGCCCAGCATGCCATGAAGCTGCAGTGCATCCACGGAGGTAAGAAGGGCCGGAGTGTGCCCGCGCTGCTGCTCTACCTCCGTCTCGGCGACTCCGGGTGCGCGGCTCGACGGTGTGGTACCACTCGTCGTGGCTGCTCTAGCCATGAAGCGTGGGAAGGTCGCGATGGACGCGCCGGCACCAAAAGAGGCTGGCTCGGCCTCCCCTCGCGAAGGAGCACCCTCCTTGATCGCCAAGGCCGTCACCGCTGCAGGATCACTCGGGGCCACCGTTGTGTCGTCAGACACCGTGACGACCTCGTCGTTCTTGGCCTTCTTGGCACCATCTGTGGGGGCAGCGACCTCGTCAGCCTTCCTCTTCCGAGAGGGGTCCTCCTCCGCGACGACTGGCGGCACCTTGGCCACAGACGGGTGGTCTATCTTCTTAGCTCCGGTCCTACAAATTGATCGCGTGAGCAAAATAATCCGAGTACAATGAAAGACAAAGGTATGTGAGCAAAACTCACTTGGCGACTGGAATGAAGCGTAGCCCCGTGCGGATGCCGGCCGGCTTCTCCAGTTCGGGGCCCAATCGGCGACCAAGGCCCATCTCCAGGACATCGCGCGCCCAAGACACAGACGATTTCTTCGTTGTCGTGGCTGCGGCTGGAGTTTCCGAAACATTTTCGACAGGAGCATCCTTGGGCGGCGAAGCTACCGCGACCGGAGTGGCTTCCGACCCAGAGACTGGGGCGAACGGCGGAGGCTTCGAGGCCAGAGGCACCTCATTCAGGACGGCGGTGATATCCGGCGCCGTCTCCATCTGTGTAGCTTCACCCCTGGCCAGGCTGGTGGCGTCGGAGCTGCTTGGCTAATGAGGCGGAGACGCCTATTTTGCTGGCTTCACCTTCTTCTTTGGAGGGGCCTTCACCTCCTTCTTCTTCGATGGAGTGGCCTCGCGACACGAGGTGTGCTCAGGGAGCTCGTCGTCGTCATCGTCATGACGCTCGAGGCTTTTGCTCGCTTAGATCTCACGCTGCCGCTATCCGCGTGTTTTCCGGACCAGCGGGGCGACCTCTTCCTCGGATTCGTCGTCGTCACCACTCCCGTCACTCTCGACGCCTCCCCTTGCTGGAGGCGATTCGCCCACCTCCTGGACGGACGAGCTCGAATTCTCATCGTCCGCGGGCGGAAGCCACCCTTCCACCACTTGAAATAGCTGCAATAAGCATAAACAACATCATTATGACCGCAACTGCATTTAACTGCGACTACGAATGACGGAAAGATGACTTACCGTCGGGGCTGGATGCTTCGCGGTGTAGGGGGCGACCCCAGCCTTCGCGTCGAGGTACACCGCCTGGGTGATCTTCTTCAGCGCTAGGAGGTAATCCTCGAGTTGCCACTCGACGAGGCAGGACTTCGTCGAGTCCTCCCGGCCCGCGTACTCGTACATGTAGTGGTCGCGGCGGGCCAGGGGGACGAGTTGTAGCATCCCATTTGTCTAACAACTGTAATGCTACTTGGTTTAGTAATATAATGGCTACATCATATATATAATTGTTGCATCATCATTCTATCATGCTCATGTCATCATGCCACCTTGCATTTGAGCATCATATAAAACCCTGTTTGTGTTGGTTCTTCTCTCATATGCATTATAAATTGTACTTGCCTCTTGATATTGTATTTGGTTCTTGATATATTGTTTAAATGCCCAAGTTGAGTTGGGGGCATATCTTTTATTCTACTCCACCACCTTTCTTTCACCACCTTACAATTCCACCATCCCATTATCCATGAGCTTGTAATTATTTTCTTTTGGTGTTTAATCTAGCTCATGAGAGATAGGGTGGGTCCAATCCTATAAATTCTTTTGCTTGGCTTTTACTCCACATTTTGGGGATGCATGAGAATAATGCCATGTTTATTACTTTGTTTTCACAAGGATGACACATGGCATTAAATGCTTGCATGGTCCACGCAACCATAACCATCTTTTGTCCTCTTTGAATGTTATTTGAATTTGAGTGTATCATCTTCCTTTTTCCTACACCCCTTTGCTTGATCTTGTATGTTTTTTGCTAAAACCCTAAGCCCCTCTTCTCACCCTCTCCTCCAACCTTTCCTCTTTGCTTGTTTTGTGTGTTCTTGCCATACACTAAAACTCATGTGTTTGACCATGTGTGTCCTTGATCATGTGCTCGATCACCTCACCCCTCATCTCCCTCTCTCATCTCACCTTCTCTCTTAAACCCTAGTCCCTCTCCCTAGTCCCACACCTCTCTCTCTAATCCCCCTCCTTTCTCTAACCTATTTAACCCTAAACCTAGTCTTCCTCTAACCTAACACTAGTTACACCATCTCCCCCTCTCACCAACCCGAGCTACTCTACCCCATCCCTAGCAAACCCTAACCGAGCCTAGCTCCAACCCTAGCCGAGCCCCTCCTCTCACCTCTTTCTCTCTTCTCCCTGCCTCAGTAGCCCCACCCCGAGCTCCCTCACCGCCTGGCCCACCTGCAGACCCTCCCCATCCCTGCCTGCCTCCCAGCGCGATCACGTGCTCGAGGAGGAGGGAAAGGTGGCACCCAAGCCACCTTTTCCCTCTACCCACTCCTGCACGCCACCTCCCCTCTTTATCTACTCCCTCTCCCCCTCTCTGCCTCGCCAGATCCATCCCTAGGGGCCTACCCTCGCCTTCCTCCTCCCTCTCCACACCGTCTACCCCCCGACGACCTCATCGTCGGCCTCCTCTCGACGACACCGTACCAGGCGGCGGGCGCGGCATCCAGGTGTTGAGGAAGACCGAGCCGAGCCCCAGCGTCGCCCCTGTACACGGAGCCGAGCAGGAGAGGCACCAGGGACCCCAGGCCGACGCCGCTCCGACGAAAACCCTAGCTCCGGGGAGCGCCTGCGTCCTCGCCGCTCCAGTACCTCCCAGCCCGATCCAACCGCACCGAGCTCTCCGCGGTACGGCCCTCTCCCTCCCTGACAACCTCCGCCTCGCTGTCGTCGTCTAGGTCCGTCGTACCTTTCGTCAAACACGCTGCGCACGCCGTCGGCCACGTCCTTGGCTTGCATCCGCGTCGCGCAGAACCACATCTAGCCGCCCGCCGCTCCTCTGTCACATCCCGTAACCAGCCGCACTGGCTACCAACCGCAGCTGTCGTGGTATTGCACGGCAGATGCTACTGGGGTAGCTTACGTAGAGGGAGCAAGGCGACGTAGGAGAATCCGGGAGCGAGATTGGCACACGATGTACCCAGGTTCACGTCCCCTCGGTGGAGGATCGCTACGTCCTGCTATCAATCCAGTATATGATCATAGATTGGTTTACATGGGAGCCGTCGTAGGCGGAGAGGGAGACTAGATCTAATATGTTGTGGGAGAAGATGTAATATGACGTGCCCCTTGGGGGTGCCCTTGGTGGCTTTATATATGCAGCCAGTTAGGGTTTACAAGTGCTTTAGTGGGCTTTCTATTGGAGTCGCCGTCTTGGGCCTCCAGTCGGTGCCAGTCGTTTGGGTCCAGCATGCGCCAGTCGTCATATCCAGCGAGTCGACCCGCTTTGGGATTAGCTTCAGTCGGCTCGATCCCATTTGGCAACTCCGCTTCGTGGGCATACCCCGATTGGTATTCCCCCATCAGTAGTCCCCGAGCGCGTTGTCGATTCGACGCGGGCTTGAGGCAGGGCGCGGAGAGTCTTGACGATGGGCCGTGACGAATCGGCGACGAGCTCATGAACAAAGAAAAGAATCGTGAAGCGGGAGGCAGTCGGCGTGAGCCAGTCGGTGATGACCAGTTGGCGAAAGACGCGGGGTGTCGATGAAGCCGCTAGTTGCGGCGAGTCCCCAAACATGGAGCGTGCCGAGTCCCCGAGCGTGGCGAGTGGAGAGGTCGAGCGACCGGCGAGTGCCGAGTCCCCGAGCGCGCCAAGTGGCGAGGTTGGGCGACCGGCGAGTGGCGCCATCTGCAGCGTGCCGAGTACGCGAGGGCGAGTCCGCGGCGGCGAGTCCCCGAGCGTGTCGAGTACGTGAGGGCGAGTCCGCGGCGGCGAGTCCCCGAGCGTGTCGAGTACGCGAGGGCGAGTCCGCAGTGGAGAGTCGACAAGGGCGAGCCGCGGTCATGGAACCACGCGAGGTCGAGTCCGCAGTGGAGAGTCGACGAGGGCGAGCCGCGGTCGTGGAACCACGCGAGGGCGAGTGTCCGCGGCGGCGAGTCCCCGAGCGTGAAGAGTCCACGGTGGCGAGTCGACGAGGGCGAGCCACGGTCATGGAACCACGCGAGGTCGAGTCCGCAGTGGAGAGTCGACGAGGGCGAGCCGCGGTCGTGGAACCACGCGAGGTCGAGTCCGCAGTGGAGAGTCGACGAGGGCGAGCCGTGGTCGTGGAACCACGCGAGGGCGAGTGTCCGCGGCGGCGAGTCCCCGAGCGTGAAGAGTCCGCGGTGGCGAGTCGACGAGGGCGAGCCGCGGTCGTGGAACCACACGCACACACAGCATGCCTAGGAGTAGTCCCCAAGGCTCGAGTTGGCATGTAGAGGCGACTCGAGGCTCTTTAGAGATGCATATTCTGAAAATAGTAGTGGTTACTGCCGAGCATGGAGAGTGGCGAGGTGGAGCGACCGACGAGCGCCGAGTTCCCGAGCGCGGCAAGTGACGAGGCCGAGCGACTGACGGGCGCTGAGTCCCCGAGCGCGGCGAGCGGCGAGGCCGAACGACCGGCGAGTGGCGTTGTCTGTAGCACACCGAGTCCCCGAGCGTGAAGAGTCCGCGGTGGCAAGTCGACGAGGGCGAGCCGCGGTCGTGGAACCACACGCACACACAACATGCCTAGGAGTAGTCCCCGAGGCTCGAGTTGGCTTGTAGAGGCGACTCGAGGCTCTTTAGAGATGCATATTCTGAAAATAGTAGTGGTTACTGCCGAGCATGGCGAGTGGCGAGGTCGAGCGACCGACGAGCGCCGAGTTCCCGAGCGCGGCAAGTGACGAGGCCGAGCGACCGACGGGTGCTGAGTCCCCGAGCGCGGCGAGCGGCGAGGCCGAACGACCGGCGAGTGGCGTTGTCTGTAGCACACCGAGTCCCCGAGCGTTGCGAGTCCACGAGGGGAGAGTCCCCGAGTGTGACGAGTCCGCGATGATTGCGAGTCCGCGAGGGGAGAGTCCCCGAGTGTGGCGAGTCCACGAGGGGAGAGTTCCCGAGTGTGGCGAGTTCGCGAGGATTGCGAGTCTACGAGGGGAGAGTCCCCGAGTGTGGCGAGTCCGCGATGATTGCGAGTCCGCGATGATGTTGATTGCGCTGTTTTGTTAGCGAGTCTCTCGTCTTGGCCCGGGGGGCCAGTCGCATGGCGACTCCAAAGATGGCTCTCGACTTGGCGTTCTTCCTGGATGATCCGAGGCTCGGTTTGCGAGTCCTCGTCCGCAGTACTTGGCCGTGCGAGTCGCATTATCTAAGGTTGAGGAGGACATGGTGCTATTTGTGTAGCACTGCCATTTATCTTGGCCCGGGAGGCCAGTCGAGCAAGGCGACTCCAATGATGGCTCTCGGTTAGCGTTTTTCATGGACGAACCGAGGCTCGGTTTGCGAGTCCTCGTCCGCACTACTTGGCCATTGCGAGTCGCTCTTTCAAAGGTTGACAAAGGCGAATTGATTTTTCCCGAGGGGAAGAGATGCCCAGTGGTGAGTCCATGCGGCGTGGCAAGCGACCCTCTCTGGCGACTCAGACGATGAAGGTCCCTTAGCAGGCGCGGCGTATGCATTTGTCGTAGCGGACAGGATCGCACGGCGTTTAGCCGGAAAAGGTCGACGCGGCGGACACGGAGTCGACGCGGCGGACACGGAGTCGACGCGGCGGACGGAGGTCGCGCTATGGCGATGTCGACGCGGCGGACACTGGGTCGACGCGGCGGACAGGGGTCGCGCTATTGCGAAGTCGATGACGGCGAGGCTGCGAGGGCGAGGTCGCGATGGCGATCCCACGGCAGGCGAGTCCGCACTGGGCGAGTCTCCGAGCCTAGCGAGTCCGCGTTTAAACGTGTCCGCGTTTTGGCGAGGTCTGGAGCATGTCGAGTCCGTGATGGACGAGTCGCCGGACGTGGCGAGTACGCGGCGGGTAGGCATGTCGCACGCATCCGGGCCGCGAGAGTGCAATTTGCTTCTTCTCCGCGCATATGCATCAACACACATTTAATAAAAAGATAATTAGTATACAAATAAAATATTTAAAATAAGATCAACTGGGAGAAAATTATTCAGCCATAGCCAAGTCGTCGATGACGGAATTTTTATGTCTCCTTATGTGCACGTACAGCGCCGATCAATTTGTTCCTCGTACATAGACCCAATAAAGCAAGAGATTAGTAATCATGCCAAATTATATGATCTCAGAAGGGAGTGCAAAGCCTGATCGTGCCAACGGAAGTATACGAATTAGACAAGCATTAATATTTGATAACCGATGCATGTACTGTTTACTAATTAGTCAAATTACTCGTCTGGCACCAAAGTCAAACTAATTCATAATTAAAGAGCAGAGGAGGGGTTGTCACCGATGTCTCTTTAGCGGACTGCAATCGCTGCCGCTCGCGTACGATGGCCAACTTTGTGCTTTTCTCATCAGGACGTGGCAGTAACCGATCTGGCACAGAGCTCCGTGAGGATTTCGTGCGAGTGGAAGTTCACGTACCTGTAGAACTACCATCGCTAGCTGATAAGAATTGGCGGAGACGAAGCCGATCGGACCGGTGTAGATGATCGATGAGATGCGATCTCATATTGTTGACGATGAGGGATCCCGCCCGGATTATCACCCTCCAAGCGCCGCTTGCCCCACGGTGGGCGCCAACTGTCGTGGTATTGCACGGCAGATGCTACTGGGGGTAGCTTACGTAGAGGGAGCAAGGCGACGTAGGAGAATCCGGGAGCGAGATTGGCACACGATGTACCCAGGTTCACATCCCCTCGGTGGAGGATCGCTACGTCCTGCTATCAATCCAGTATATGATCATAGATTGGTTTACATGGGAGCCGTCGTAGGCGGAGAGGGAGACTAGATCTAATATGTTGTGGGAGAAGATGTAATATGACGTGCCCCTTGGGGGTGCCCTTGGTGGCTTTATATATGCAGCCAGTTAGGGTTTACAAGTGCTTTAGTGGGCTTTCTATTGGAGTCGCCGTCTTGGGCCTCCAGTCGGCGCCAGTCGTTTGGGTCCAGCATGCGCCAGTCGTCATATCCAGCGAGTCGACCCGCTTTGGGATTAGCTTCAGTCGGCTCGATCCCATTTGGCAACTCCGCTTCGTGGGCATACCCCAATTGGTATTCCCCCATCAGCAGCGCACGCGCCCGCGACGCGAGTTCGAACCCCACGTGCCGCGCCCTGCGTCGGTCGCGCACCGACCTGTCCGCGCGTTTGCAGGAAGAGAAACAGTACCGCGGCGCCGTTTTCCAGTAAACCCCCCCACCTTTTTCCCGTCAACCCGCGCTCCTTCGACCCCACCAGCCAGCCTCTCTGCTTTTTGGAAAACCCCCCTCGCTTTTTCGGACCCTCAACCCGCGCTCCCTCTCTGTGCCGCGTGGCACGCCCCCTCTCGCTCTCTAACGTGCGGGTCCGCGTGTACCGTGGCCCCACCTGTCATCCACAAGGACTAGGTTAGCTGCGGTGTAAAAAGTTTTTCTGCGCACTGTGCCACCCAGTCAGCACTGGCCCACCTGTCACTGACTGGGGCTAGATCTGCCTGGGTACTAAAAGTTTTTCTGTTATCTGTTGTAATTCAAACTTATTCAAATTAATTCCAAATTCAAATTTCAAATCAGATTTATAATAACTTTTAAGATACAAATCCAAATAATATAAATAATATATGTTTTCAAATCAGAAAAATATGAGGAATTCAAATATGCTATCCAAAATATATTTTGAACACTTAAAATTTCAAGTTGATTAAAATTAAAATAAAATGCCCTTTTCTTAATAAATTAATAACTTTTGTTTTATAACTCCAAATTTAACAAATGATATGTCTAAAATGATCAGCTCGACGAGACCTTTCTGTTTATGCAGTCCATGTTCTGTTTTGCAGCATGCATCATATAAATATAATGTATACAGCAACTAATATGAGGATAAAATGTGGCCAAAACTCAATAAAATGATTTATTCTTGTATTCCACACCTCACCCATGCCATGCTACTTTATTGCCATGCAAATTGTGCATCATTCATCATGGCATGATTGTTTGCTTGTCGCATTTTATTCGTATGCTTGTGCACTTTATTTATATTGGCCCTTGTTTGTTTGGTTCTTCTTCGAATAGACGCTGAGCAGGGGATATATCAAGAGAACCAGGAGCACTACCCAGATCCTTCTCTCGCTTCAACTGACCTGCCAGGCAAGCACTACCACATGCTTGCATACATACAGTACCTATGGCCTCTATCTTATTCTTGCATCATTGAATCACGATTGCATTAAACTGAATCCCAAGTATTGCATAGCCTTTACTTTTAAACCCCACCGAAGCTTGTTCCTCCATCCCATGAGCCATTACTATAGGAGTTGTTTGAGCCATGCGAGTCGTAGAACAGCATGAGTAGGGTATGTGAGTGTCTAATGGATAACGAGGTACCTAAACAACTTAACCTGAGTAGTAATGGGATAACTAATGAAAGTGGCACCGGTGAGCAATATCTGCTATTTGGTTTTTCCTGCTCACTTGTGTCCCGTAGGACCCCGAGTACTTGATTCCTGTTCCTTGATTATTCACGCTATCCACATCCGGGAGGCTTATGGGACCCCCCTGAGCCAGAGCTTGATTCATTCTTATTTCTTGGGGCCACAAACTAGTTTGAGGTTTTATTTATTATCCTGTACTTATGCCATGCTTAACTGCTTATTTACGATTGTGCGAGGAGCACCTGTACTGTTTAGGATCGGGACACGTTTTCGCGGTATCGACAAGCCCAGTCACACTTTCGGGTTCCCAGTCGTTTACAGCCGTCCACCCAAACCTTGGGTCCGTCTCGGAGTCAGCTAACTTCGTTGCGGGTGTACTCAATGGGGTGGCCCCCTGAAATATTTCTGAATCCTGTGATTGCTTTGTCGTGAAGGCCTCGTTGGGTTTTGATTTGGTTTTTCCGACGTTGATCGAGTGTGTGTTACTATTTGTGCACCCCTGCAGGGTAAAACTTTCTGAAAGCCGTGTCCACGGTTATGGACGACTTGGAGCACAGTTTCTCGATCATAGACAAGCATAACTAAAGTACCGCTTTTAATTTGACTAAGTAACTGACTAGTAAATAGTGCAACACTCATGGAATGGGTAATAAAACTGCCAACGGATGGGGGTTGTTCGTCCGCTTCCTCGTCGGTAAGCGAGGAGGAGGATGGATCTATTGATGTTACTGTTATAACTGTTGTCATTAATTCACGGACATCCGTCTATCTTTGGTTAGGCGGATGGCTAGCGAGTATCTATAGAATTGTTAGGGTTTATCTTTTGCTGCAATTGCGTCACCCCAGGTTGTGTCCCCTTTAGAGGCATAAAGACTTGCTGAGTACCCCTAGGGTCTCACACGATAAATTGTTTGATTCAGATGGACAGGTACACCCACAAGAAGGATACTAGGTGGAGGAGGCAGACGATGTGGGCAACGATCGTTCAGTGTAGAGATTCCGGGAACGGGGATCCGTGAGATCTGTGGGCGGGATGTTTTTATTTATGGGGCATCTTATGCCGATTTGCTTCTTATCCGTACCCGGATCTTATTTGCCGCTTCCGCCTGATACTCTGATGTTTGATGTATGAGGAGATATCCTAAACTATTATATCTATCTAGGACATTTGAATCTTGCCGTATGGCGTTGCTATATTTCCTTTATTTTTAGATGGAATGGCTCTGATGTACTGTTGTATGGTGGCTTGCATACATACTCATTTGTGTATGTAGTTGATCCCTTCGCCTGCCGATTACGCCGCCCGTTCTTGTCCCGATGTTTGGAAATGGTTGGGACGGCCGAAAGGTCTACCTGTGAGTGGCATTTGGGCCCCACCGTACTATTTCAACCATTTCCGCTCATCCAGGCTTGTAACTAGGAGCGTAATTCACCGAGGTAGTTACACGAGTCGCCGCCCGATCCAGCAGTTGTACAAATTGATGGGCTGGAGATCCCTCTTCTTCAGGCCGCGGATGGTCTGAAGCATTTCATCCACAACCATCCGCTGGTCTGTTCGAAGCTTGCCGACTTGGAGTCGGCGTGGTTCAGGCCGGTCGGCGGAGTATCTTGGGATCGCCACCTCGCCGTCCGGAGTCGCCTCGGTTACATAGAACCAAGACTTCTTCCATTCACTCGCCGCCTTGGCGGGTAGCATCAGATCAAAGAAGGAAGCCTTCGATTTCAGCTGAAATGTCAGGCCACCCGCGGCGAGCATTGGGCCTCCCGCTTCCTCGCGACTGATCCGCCCGTGGAATAGATCTTGCCACAAGGGAAAGTAGGGCCTGCAGCCCAGGTAGCACTCGCAGAACGCCACGAAAATGGCGAGCTGCTCGATGCTGTGCGGGCCCAGGTCCGACGGTTGGATCCCATAGAAGGCGCAGAAGCGCCGGAAGAAAAGAGATGTTGGGAATCCCAGCCCCCGCTCTAGGTGGCTGGTGAAGCAGATGAACTCTCCCTCACGCGGGTCCGGGGTCACCTCTCTGGCCGCAGGGATGCGCCACCTGCCGGCGCGCAGGATCCCGGCCTCCTCGAAGGACGCCAGTTGCGCCCTCGTGCACTTGGACCTGCCCCATGGTTCGGTGGAGGGAGCCATTGGCGGAAGGGTTCGTGGGGGGTCGGAAGATTTCGGCTCGGCTGGATCGCGATGCGGGGGAAAACGGAGGTGCGCGCAATCGGAGGAAATGACAAGGAGGTGGTTCTCCGATCGCCTACCATTCCCTTTATATAGCGGTTGTTGCCCGCCAAATCAGGGAGCCGTTACTACGCGGTGATTACGCCAAAAGTTACCGTTGGATTACCCCAACGGCTAGTTTGACTGCGTTTTGACGGTCCAACTTCAGCCACTCGACTCGCCGACCCGATCACTACAAACAGTGACTAAATATTTGGCGATCCAATCGCCAAAGCTGCGACCAGAATGACTAGTTTCCTCCTTTATTTAGGAGCCCACCACCGATTCGACTGGATGTCTGCGTTGAAAGCCGTATACTCCGACTGCCAGCGACCACCTGCGCCCAATCGACGACGGCCTCGGGGACTACTGATGGGGATATGCCTACCGAGGTATACCCAGCAGGACGTTTCCGACTGGCCCAGGAACTGGCGAGTGGGCCTGCAAGACGACGACTGGATCAAGGCCCGGTGTGGATCCAAGCGACTGGAAGCTGAAGGCCCAGGCGAGTAGATAGGCCCAGTCGGATTAGGTTAAACGAGTACCGAAGCCTTAACTGATTCGGTTGAGATATGTAAACCCTAGGGGAGGTGAGTCTATATAAACCTCCCTAAAGGGCGTGTAGAGACACGTTCCATCATACACCCAAGCGACTCGCCGCCTAGCCGCCGAGTTAGCACCATTGTACCCCCATCACAATACAATCTAGAAGGAGTAGGTATTTACCCTCCGGGGGGCCGAACCTGGGTAAAACCTTGTGTCTCCACCCTCATCTCGCACCGCAGATGGCTGGCCGCCCTTGCCCCTCGTTCTACTACTCGCTGCCGATTGCAGCATCTACCATGACCATTCCCACGACATCCCTTACCACAAGAGCCGGAAGATAGCCTTACCGAAGCAGCTTCTGAGTCCCAGGTCCAGGGCGACGACGATGTTGACTCTAGCGCTCCACGTTCTTCATCACCACCACCTGAGTCTACGACATAAATATTTATAATGCATTATTCTGAACTTTGGCATGTAATTATGGAAACAATATTTTGTTTTTTTGAGTATGTGCTGGTCTATAAAAACTTAATTCTTTACTATCGTAGCACTTTGTTTGTATATATTTTTATGTGTGTGCCTAAAAATTTCTTAAGCACTTTCTTTATGTTTACGCTTATCGTTTTATCTGGGTTTCTGCCTCGTCCCTTTCATGAGTCGGCCAACCTTTAGCACAGAAACTTTGCCGAGCAATGGAGCTCAATTGCTAAACCAGTTTAAACTCGAAAACAAAGACAGTACCAAAAATTCATTACTTGGAAGATACCTGCGTGGCAATCAGATAAAAAACCAAAGTATAAACAATAAATTGAATTTTTTACCCTAAGGTAACATTTTTTAGATATTCAAAAATCATAACCAGAACAAACATGAGCATAAAGTACTTTCAAGCATTATGAGATTTTTGAAAATGACATGCTCATTTGTAAATAAGATGGTAAAAAACTTCTCAAGAATAACATATGAGGAAACCAATACTTTATTTCACTTTGAACATGTACATATATGATTAGAAGGAAATATAACTAAAAATAGAAGGGACGTAGTTGTGCAATATTCCATGGACAATCTATCTCATCCGGGTCAGTGCTACCGCCAAATCTCTTTCTCTTCCGAGTATCTGGTCTTTCCTTGACTGGTCTCATATCGGTTAAATAATCTGACCCATTATGCAGAACTCTGCTTATCATAAAAGGTC
Source organism: Avena sativa (assembly GCA_916181665.1). Taxonomy (NCBI): domain Eukaryota; kingdom Viridiplantae; phylum Streptophyta; class Magnoliopsida; order Poales; family Poaceae; genus Avena; species Avena sativa. The sequence continues at coordinate 37,040,249 of OV702279.1, read as the reverse complement.
CTTCCCAAATCGGGGAAAGTTTGTGCTTTCTTTTTTGTACAAGTCAGAGAACCAAATCGCCCTTCCTAAAAGAATGGTTTTGTACTCTCTGACTATGATACTTGCGCAACTTCTGTTGATAGTTTGTAGATCTATGCTCAGCAATGACGCGAACTTCTTTGATTATATTGAGATCATCTTGTCGAGAAACTTATGCATCTTCTTCGATATACTCTTTGACGCTAGGAAACTAATGAATTCGATCGCTTGGAAGAACTGCTTATGCACCATAGACTAGGAAGAAAGGATTATATCCGGTTGATCTGTTAGGAGTTGTATGTAAGCTTCATATCACAAGCGGTAATTCTTCCGCCCAAGCACCCGCGGAACAACGAAGTGGTGCCTCGAGACGAGGTCAGAGTCCTTGTAAAATAAGATCATTAGTTCTTTCGACTTGTCCATTAGCTTGTGGATGCGCGACTGATGCAATATCGAGTCGGATCCCTTGTTCCTCGCAGAATTCGGCAAGTTTCCACATGGAAAAGTTGCTCTCGTTGTCAGTAATTATACTGTGTGGATATCTGATGGCATACAAGTATAGACGGTGTATTGTAGTACTTTCGATAAATAAGAGTGTCGAATCCAACAAGGAGCAGAAGGTGTTGACAACTAGTTTGGATCAAGGATTCACTGTAAATACTTAGCAAACGGATTTTTAGGGGTTTTGGATAATGTAGATAAATAAAGTGCAAGTAAATAAAAGACAATAATAATAATTGCAGCAAGTGGCCCAATCCTTTCTTAAGCAAAGGACAAGCCGGGTGTATTACTTAAGATGACCAAACGTTCTCGAGGACACATGGGAAAATTGTCAAGTGCTTTCGCTTCATATAGTTGATTAATCTTCTTTGGTTGGACAAGTGTTGTGTGGGTGAACCTATGCTAATGTACTAACCTTACTTGTACTAATACATACTTGTGATTATACCGCTTACAAGCATCCGCAACTACAAGAAAGTAATTAAGATAAAAACCTAACCACAGCATTTAACTCTGAGATCCTACACTCCCTTATGCAATGGTTTCCTAACGGGGGTTTAGGTTTCTGTCACTCCGGTAACCCCACAATTATTAGCCAAATACACAATGAATTTCCCTATGCCCATAAAGGTCAAGTATCATGTATTCGACATTCACATGACACCACTAGAAGAATAGCACCATAACTTAAATATCAAACCATGAAATATTACTCAACATAATTCCACTACTAACAACATGACTTCTCCATGTCCTCAAGAAATAAATGAACTACTCACGAGACATAATATGGATCAAGATCAGAGATGAAATAATGATAAGTAACAATCTAAACATGAACAATAATCCAATGGTTCCACTCAATAGTATCAACCACAATAAGTAATCAACACCAGGAAAGTTTCCCCTAGGAACTATGCAAAATCCAACCCAATTGTTACAACGGTATGGCATGGTGGTGATGGTGCTGATGGTGAAGATGATGATGATGATGATCCCGATGAAGTCTAGATTGATGACGGTGTCGATGGTGACGATATCCCCTCTTTGGGGAGGAATTTACCTGGAAGATTCCTGTCTACCGGAGAGGTCTTTCTCTCTCTGTAGTTTCCTCCCTGCAGAGGTGGCGGAATCTTTCTGTGGTTGCTCCCAGAGTCTTAGGGTTTCAGGAGGATTATATACACCAAAGGGCTATGCCAGAGGTGGTCCAGGGTGGCCACACCACCTGGTGGTGCGACCCAGGGGGACCCGCGCCAGGGGGTGGTGTGGGCCCCCTATGGCCCATCTCCACTCCTCTGTAGAGGGAGTGTCCCAACCTTACAACAATATAAGGTGGAGTCCCCTGTGTTTACAATGCTAGTCCCTGGATCAATAGCTAGCATCCACAGTTAAGATGTAATATCAAGAAACAAAGGTCATAATATAACTTTATAACCAGGAATAAAATAATTTTTATTACATCTTACATAGCTCATTTGGCTATTACATTACATTGCAGCGGAATAACTATAGTCATGGGGTCCTTCATCTTCAAAGTGCCACAGGCAGATGTTGGTTGTAGACTTTGTAATCCTAATCAATCAATCTTCACTAAAATCAATCAAACCTGCAACATTACAAGTTACAGCCACAAGGGTCAATACATTTGAATTGTATTGGCAAGTGATACTATGGTAGTATAGTGGAGTCTATCATCTATATGCATTTGGCTAAGTGGAGTTGAGGCTTGCATTGCTCAAAATAGATTTTCCTTATCATTTTGAAAACACTAAGTTTTTTCTTGACAAAACATTTTTCTCAAGGCTTCTCTCAATCAAAGATTGAAGATTTCAAATAACCCTTGTTCAAACCACAAGATTTTAACTTAGAAATTTGAATGATGAGATTCTTGATTGCTTCCATGTCTTGATGCTCAAATTGTCCTTTACCAGGGACATGGCTAAGTACTTAGATTTTACACTCTACAGAGGTGTTGCACTTTCCCCACAAGACTTGGTTTCCCAAGACAAGATCTTTCAGAAGCCTTCCCTTAGACCAAAATGGACGCGTTCCAACCTATCAAACTCTACCACCCACTGTCCATATGGCTAAGTTCTTGCAACCTATATGATCATGGCAGAGCCCATATTGCCAAGTGGTTGCACTTGAAGCTTATCAACATTTGACATCTCAAATCTCTTTGTTCCTAGGTGGCCATCCACAAGTGAGATACACAAGGTCAACCATAGACATGGGCCTTGTGAACCACTCAACCAAAATCCACCAAGCAAGTCCCATTCCACCCAGGTGATTCATTAACTTAGTTGTTTTATTAAACAACCTCAGACTTAGAATATTTTTCCATAGTGTGAATATATATTCCACCCATGTTTTCTATTAGCTAGGCTAAGCTTGATAGTAGTAGGAATCTTAACTTAGGAAAATCCTACTAACGATTCATCTACTAGGTTTTCCTATAGCAAGGTTTATACTTAGCAAAATTCCATGCAAGTTTTACTTAGAGAAAAATCACTAATGCATAGAGAAAGTAATGGGACAAAAGTATGAAGCATCACTTTCCTTTTTGGTAGAGTATGGGTTAAATCCTTGTCCTTGCAACAATCACACTCTTCAAGTCACTATAATTCAATCAAGCAAGGTACAAACTCAATCTACCAATCAAGCAAAACAACACATAGAATGACAAAGTCAAAGTAATGCATGCAAGCATGCCAAGCTTTGTTTTGTTTGAAAAAGTGGTTCCTAATGGGTCATAGACATTTTGAAAACACCTAATAGTCATTTTGTAAAGTGGCAAAGTCATTTGCAAAAGGTTTCACTTCAAAAACCATTTTCAAAACAAAGTATCATTTTATGTGGTGTAGAAATATTTTTACTAAGGCATTAATTTATAGGGTTCACCAAATATGTTTTCAAACCACAAAACTTGGTGTTTGGGGTCAGAGAGTTTGAAACAAAACATTTCCCAAAAGTTTTCCTTCAAAATCATTTTCAATAAATAAACCACATTTCTATTTGACTAGAAATGGTTTTAAATCAAAGGATCATTATTTTGTTTCACCAAATTCATTTTTGAATCCACAAAGTGCTTCCTAATGTTAGTAGGTTCAAATCACACCATTTGCAAAAGATTTTATCCCCAAATTCATTTTTAAACAATTTTTACATTCTTAACAAGCATACAAAAGTTTCTGCAAAAACAACCATTTTTCCAGAAGCATTTTACTAAACAAATGGCATGGTTGGCTAGGGCTTCTCTCACTGATTCCAATGATATAAAGTTTGCAAAATTTGGACGTGTGGTTTAAAAGTTGTGCAATTTACAAAATTGGAATCCTAATAGATCAATTAAGTCTTTTAAATCAACTACCGGCCACGTGTCTGTCTCTGATTGGACGAAAACGGTTCGCTCGGATCGGCTACGGGGTGCGTTGGATCCAACTGAAAACGTGCGGCACAGATGGACGCGTACCCTTTCGATTGGATCTAATCCTAGCCAGATGATTCGCATCCTACGGCTATAACGCGTTTGCCAGGAACTGGCGGCGCTGACGGTGGCTGCGCGGCGGCGCGGCTCTGTCGATGATGCTGCCGACGAAATAGGACGAGCGGGGAAGAGTGAGGTTGCTCACCAGGTTCACAATGAAGCGCTGATTCTCGTTGCTGCTTTGGTTGGCCAAGGGGAGCACGGAGGTGACGACAATTGCTCGCCGGAGTTGATCTAGGCCTCGGTGCGGTCAGACGTCGACGGGGGCGAGGCTATGGGTCCTGCGCGACTAGTTGGCGAGTACCTGGATGATCACAAGGCACAGGTGAATACAATGGTGTGAGGCTCTGTTCAAGGCGCGCACGGGTTCAGGCGATGTGGCTTACCGGAGTTGTCTGCAGACGGCCGTGCTGTCAGTTGAGGTCGTTGCCGGCGCTGTGAGGCACGCGCGAGCGAGCTGGGGATGCAGAGAGATGCGCCAGGGCTTGGGGAGGATGTGAGCTTTGTCGGGGAGGCAAGGGGCGATGCGGTGCTGCCGGAATTGGCCGAGGACCTCGTCGGAGACGGCGGCGGTGCAGGAGAAATTTGGGACAGCCTGGTGGCTCTCGAGGCGTGGTGTTTGGGGGAAATGGAAGAGGAGTAAGAGGGGATTTATCACGCGTGATCACTGCGAGTAATTGTGGCCGCATAAAGATGAATTAAGCCTGAGGAATCAACGGCAGGGGCGGGGAAGAACGGGTCACAGTGGTGGAGACGATGAACAGGAGGGGTGGGGCATACCTGTCAGCGAGAAAGGGAGTGAGGGGGAGGGGTCCACTTGTCAGCGTCCTCGCGGGTTGCTTCTGCGGTGAAGAAAACGGTTCGGGGGCGAGGGAACAGGTGGGCTTGCTGGGCTGTTGGGCTGGCTGGCTAGGCTGGCTGTTGTTTCATATTTTTTTTTCTTCCTGGATGTTTTTCCTTTTTCTAAATCAATTTATGTTTTGAAATTCAAACAAACATTCATACATTCAAACAATTCAAACCTTCAACATTCTTTGCACTTGAATTTGGTTCTGTTTAATAACATAAACCAAATTCCAAAATAAATAATATTTTTATTTTTAGAGTCCATTTATAATTAAATAAAATGGACACTAGTTAATAAATTAAATGGGTTTTAATTTATTTGAAAACTCCATTTGAAATCCAAATATTTTCAAAACCAAATCAGTAGGTTTTATTTGGAAATAAAAGATATTTGGAAAACTTGTTTAAAACAAAATAACATCTTTATTTTAGGATCCATTTAATAATTAAATAAAATGGACCTTAGTTATTAAATCAAATAGGATTTGTTTTATTAAAATATTTATTTTGAAATCTAAAATAAAACCAAAACACTTCAGTAGGTTTTAATTAAGAAAATAAAATACTTAGAAAACTTATTTAAAATAATTTAATAAGTTTTGATGTTTTAATTAAAATGGTAAAACCTTTTATTTAAATAAAATTGGATATTAATTCCTTATTATTTTATTTAAATAAACCTTTACTATTTTTAATCAAAACAAAACATTTTATTTCAAAAGCTTGGCCAAGTTTTAATTTGGCTCTATAAAATAATCTTTATTTATAAATCTATTCTTTTTCATTTTAAAACCAAAACCTTTATTAAAAGATCCAAAAATAGTAATTTTAAATATTTTTAAGTTTATTGTTTATTTATCTTTTAAATCCCTTTAGGATTTTATTTGATCCAAATAGGTTTTGAAAGTTTCCAAATGGATTCAAAAAGTTTCTTCTCGCCCTGAAAATCAACAAAGTTTTATTTTATTCATTTATTTTTCACATTACAAGATTTGGAAAATCTTGGGATGTGACAGGCTACCACCCTTAAAATAAATCTCGTCCCGAGATTTGGGAAGGCTAGGGTTACAAGTTGGCTCAAAAGCAACTAGGGTACTACCACCCTTAAAAATTTTCCAACTAAATTACATATTGGCCTTCTGGGGAAACTTTTCTGGGCAAACATCTTCATAGTGTCCTTTGTTTTCACACTTGAAACATGTGACAAGGCTGAGATCTTTTATAGGTTGGTTTATCTTGTTCTTCATCTTTTCTGGACAATTGTTTACATAGTGGCCTAGTTCCTTGCATTTGAAACACATCACTTGGCTGATATCTTTCTTTTCTTTTGGTATCATTGTCTCTTGTTTGTTTCTTTGATTCTTCTTCTTTTCTGGGCATTCATTGGCATAGTGTCCCATCTCTTTGCAATTGTAGGATTGCACTTGAGTAATATCCTCCTTGTTAGGGTTGGGGCATTTCTTCTTCTTCTTCTTCTTCTTTTTGGGTCTGTCCAAAGCTAGGAGTTCTTCTAGTTCATGTTCTTCATAGGTGGGAGATCTTTCTCTCTTCTTGGGGCATTGGTCTTCATGCTTCTTGGATGCATGATCTTTGTCTCTAAAAATATTGCTCGCTTGGGTTCCTTCTAGATTAGCATCTTTGTCATCCTTGTTGTCATTAGCTCTTTGGGAAAAGTTTTCTTCCATGTTGATCATTTGAGTAACCAATCCTTGCAACAATTGGGATTGAAGTTTCAAAATCCTTTGTATGGCTGGGTCTAGTCCATTTTTGTTGACTAAAAGCTGAGTTGTCTCTTGGCTCAACTGGTTTTGGGTTGCTATAAGTTCTCTCATGTTGTCCTCTTGGTTGTTGTTGGTGTCATCAACCTTGATGTTGGAGTTTCTTGGAGAAGTCATCTGTTTGGGTTGGGTAGGGATTAGAATAGGCAAGATATTTCTAAGGAATCAATTCTAATCACACACATCACAATTTACACAAGCAATGTGCATGCATCACAAACAACTTTTCACTCAAACAACAAAGTTCAAGCACATTTTTAGGCAACCAAATATATTTTTGTTACACCACATAAGTTGGTGTGTTTTGACTTAACTAATATATGGTGGTCCATCTATATGGTTCACTTGTGATCTTTCCTTCCTTCTTGATTCTTCTTACTTGGGATCATGGTTTCTTTGGGAAAACTCCTTGGTCACAAAGCTTCAAATGATGTGGGATCCTTCTAACTTTTGCATTCCCTCAGTCTCTAAATCTTGAGCAAGATTTCCTTTGTCTCACTTGTCCTTAGTGACATCCAAGGTTGAAGTCCTTGGTGAATATGCTGAAGATGTTGAAGTCATTAGAGTTGAAGAAGTTGAAGTCATTAGAGTTGAAGAAGTCCTTTGCTCATGGTGAAGTCTTTGGTCATGGGGTAGGTTTTTCCATCAAGTTGAAAAGAGAAGAGAGGTAGAGTTGAAACCACAATGGTTGAGGAAAGAGTTACAAGTGTTTTTGTAAATAAGTTTTTGGAACAAATACACTCCTATTTTTCTAAGGGGTTTGTCCAATCCTAGGGTTTACAAATCCTACAGGCAACACAATGCTCTGATACCATCTGTAGAGGGAGTGTCCCAACCTTACAACAATATAAGGTGGAGTCCCCTGTGTTTACAATGCTAGTCCCTGGATCAATAGCTAGCATCCACAGTTAAGATGTAATATCAAGAAACAAAGGTCATAATATAACTTTATAACCAGGAATAACATAATGTTTATTACATCTTACATAGCTCATTTGGCTATTACATTACATTGCAGCGGAATAACTATAGTCATGGGGTCCTTCATCTTCAAAGTGCCACAGGCAGATGTTGGTTGTAGACTTTGTAACCCTAATCAATCAATCTTCACTAAAATCAATCAAACCTGCAACATTACAAGTTACAGCCACAAGGGTCAATACATTTGAATTGTATTGGCAAGTGATACTATGGTAGGATAGTGGAGTCTATCATCTATATGCATTTGGCTAAGTGGAGTTGAGGCTTGCATTGCTCAAAATAGATTTTCCTTATCATTTTGAAAACACTAAGTTTTTGCTTGACAAAACATTTTCTCAAGGCTTCTCTCAATCAAAGATTGAAGATTTCAAATAACCCTTGTTCAAACCACAAGATTTTAACTTAGAAATTTGAATGATGAGATTCTTGATTGCTTCCATGTCTTGATGCTCAAATTGTCCTTTACCAGGGACATGGCTAAGTACTTAGATTTTACACTCTGCAGAGGTGGTGCACTTTCCCCACAAGACTTGGTTTCCCAAGACAAGATCTTTCAGAAGCCTTCCCTTAGACCAAAATGGACGCGTTCCAACCTATCAAACTCTACCACCCACTGTCCATATGGCTAAGTTCTTGCAACCTATATGATCATGGCAGAGCCCATATTGCCAAGTGGTTGCACTTGAAGCTTCTCAACATTTGACATCTCAAATGTCTTTGTTCCTGGGTGGCCATCCACAAGTGAGATACACAAGGTCAACCATAGACATGGGCCTTGTGAACCACTCAACCAAAATCCACAAAGCAAGTCCCATTCCACCCAGGTGATTCATTAACTTAGTTGTTTTATTAAACAAAACACAAGTCCTCAGACTTAGAATATTTTTCCATAGTGTGAATATATATTCCACCCATGTTTTCTATTAGCTAGGCTAAGCTTGATAGTAGTAGGAATCTTAACTTAGGAAAATACTACTAAGGATTCATCTACTAGGTTTTCCTATATCAAGGTTTATACTTAGCAAAATTCCATGCAAGTTTTACTTAGAGAAAAATCACTAATGCATAGAGAAAGTAATGGGACAAAAGTATGAAGCATCACTTGCCTTTTTGGTAGAGTATGGGTTCACTCCTTGTCCTTGCAACAATAACACTCTTCAAGTCACTACAATTCAATCAAGCAAGGTACAAACTCAATCTACCAATCAAGCAAAACAACACATAGAATGACAAAGTCAAAGTAATGCATGCAAGCATGCCAAGCTTTGTTTTGTTTCAAAAAGTGGTTCCTAATGGGTCATAGACATTTTGAAAACACCTAATAGTCATTTTTTAAAGTGGCAAAGTCATTTGCAAAAGGTTTCACTTCAAAAACCATTTTCAAAACAAAGTATCATTTTATGTGGTGTAGAAATATTTTTACTAAGGCATTAATTTATAGGGTTCACCAAATATGTTTTCAAACCACAAAACTTGGTGTTTGGGGTCAGAGAGTTTGAAACAAAACATTTCCCAAAGGTTTTCCTTCAAAATCATTTTCAATAAATAAACCACATTTCTATTTGACTAGAAATAGTTTTAAATCAAAGGATCATTATTTTGTTTCACCAAATTAATTTTTGAATCCACAAAGTGCTTCCTAATGTTAGTAGGTTCAAATCACACCATTTGCAAAAGATTTTATCCCCAAATTCATTTTTAAACAATTTTTACATTCTTAACAAGCATACAAAAGTTTCTGCAAAAACAACCATTTTTTTCCAGAAGCATTTTACTAAACAAATGGCATGGTTGGCTTGGGCTTGTCTCACTGATTCCAATGATATAAAGTTTGCAAAATTTGGACGTGTGGTTTAAAAGTTGTGCAATTTACAAAATTGGAATCCTAATAGATCAATTCTGTCTTTTAAATCAACTACAGGCCACGTGTCTGTCTCTGATTGGACGAAAACGGTTCGCTTGGATCGGCTACGGGGTGCATTGGATCTAACTGAAAACGTGCGGCACAGATGGACGCGTACCCTTTCGATTGGATCTAATCCTAGCCAGATGATTCGCATCCTACAGCTATAACGCGTTTGCCAGGAACTGGCGGCGCTGACGGTGGCTGCGCGGCGGCGCGGCTCTGTCGATGACGCTGCCGACGAAATAGGACGAGCGGGGAAGAGTGAGGTTCCTCACCAGGTTCTCAATGAAGAGCTGATTCTCGTTGCTACTTTGGTTGGCCAAGGGGAGCACGGAGGTGACGACAATTGCTCGCTGGAGTTGATCTGGGCCTCGGTGCGGTCAGACGTCGACGGGGGCGAGGCTATGGGTCCTGCGCGACTAGTTGGCGAGTACCTGGATGATCACAAGGCACAGGCGAATACAATGGTGTGAGGCTCTAGTCAAGGCGCGCACGGGTTCAGGCGATGTGGCTTACCGGAGTTGTCTGCAGACGGCCGTGCTGTCAGTTGAGGTCGTTGCCGGCGCTGAGAGGCACGCGCGAGCGAGCTGGGGATGCAGAGAGATGCGCCAGGGCTTGGGGAGGATGTGAGCTTGGTCGGGGACGCAAGGGGCGATGCGGTGCTGCAGGAATTGGCCGAGGACCTCGTCGGAGACGGCGGCGGTGCAGGAGAAATTTGGGACAGCCTGGTGGCTCTCGAGGCGTGGTGTTTGGGGGAAATGGAAGAGGAGTAAGAGGGGATTTATCACGCGCGATCACTGCGAGTAATTGTGGCCGCATAAAGACGAATTAATCCTGAGGAATCAACGGCAGGGGCGGGGAAGAACGGGTCGCAGTGGTGGAGACGATGAACAGGAGGGGTAGGGCATACCTGTCAGCGAGAAAGGGAGTGAGGGGGAGGGGTCCACTTGTCAGCGTCCTCGCGGGTTGCTTCTGCGGTGAAGAAAACGGTTCGGAGGCGAGGGAACAGGTGGGCTTGCTGGGCTGTTGGGCTGGCTGGCTGGGCTTGGTGTTGTTTCATATTTTTTTCTTCCTGGATGTTTTTCCTTTTTCTAAATCAATTTCTGTTTTGAAATTCAAACAAACATTCATACATTCAAACAATTCAAACCTTCAATATTCTTTGCACTTGAATTTGGTTCTGTTTAATAACATAAACAAAATTCCAAAATAAAATAATATTTTTATTTTTAGAGTCCATTTATAATTAAATAAAATGGACACTAGTTAATAAATTAAATGGGTTTTAATTTATTTAAAAACTCCATTTGAAATCCAAATATTTTCAAAACCAAATCAGTAGGTTTTATTTGGAAATAAAAGATATTTGGAAAACTTGTTTAAAACAAAATAACATCTTTATTTTGGGATCCATTTAATAATTAAATAAAATGGACCTTAGTTATTAAATCAAATAGGATTTGTTTTATTAAAATATTTATTTTGAAATCTAAAATAAAACCAAAACACTTCAGTAGGTTTTAATTAAGAAAATAAAATACTTAGAAAACTTATTTAAAATAATTTAATAAGTTTTGATGTTTTAATTAAAATGGTAAAACCTTTTATTTAAATAAAATTGGATATTAATTCCTTATTATTTTATTTAAATAAACCTTTACTATTTTTAATCAAAACAAAACATTTTATTTCAAAAGCTTGGCCAAGTTTTAATTTGGCTCTATAAAATAATCTTTATTTATAAATCTATTCTTTTTCATTTGAAAACCAAAACCTTTATTAAAAGATCCAAAAATAGTAATTTTAAATATTTTTAAGTTTATTGTTTATTTATCTTTTAAATCCCTTTAGGATTTTATTTGATCCAAATAGGTTTTGAAAGTTTCCAAATGGATTCAAAAAGTTTCTTCTCGCCCTGAAAATCAACAAAGTTTTATTTTATTCATTTATTTTTCACATTACAAGATTTGGAAAATATTGGGATGTGACATCCTCCTTCTGGCTTCCTTCGTATTCTGGAAAAATAGGAATTTCTGTATATTTTCTGGGATTTTCTAATCTTCGCGAATATTGCATCTGGACAACGCTTTTTCTATCAGAATCCTGACTCCGGCAGTTGATCCTCCAAAAGTCATCAAACATACAAAATAGATGAAATAACATGAGTATCATCTCTTAATATGAAATATATTAATGAATAACAGTAAATTATGATATAAAATAGTGATGCAAAATGGACGTATCAACTCCCCCCAAGCTTAGACCTCGCTTGTCCCCAAGCGAAAACTGAGCTCAATAAACATGACCACATGTTTATGGAGTGAAGTGTCGATAAAGAGAATACGGACAAGAAGCATCACATTTATCATGGCACAAATCATAATAGAAAACAACTCACTCTTATATAACTTAGCTTGCAATGAGTATGGGAGTCACAATAAAGATGCACAAAGAAAATCATAATTGGTGATTGCAAACTTTGTTCTTGGTTAGAGAACAATTAACAAATCATACTTAGTTTTAAGCAAGGATTTTATAAAGGAGTTTATATTGTAGGAGTCTGTTGCTCAAACATAATTGTCTTTTCACCTACAAAGATAGCTTTCAAAGTCATATTCATTCAGATAAGAGGAATGTGCAAAACAAGGAACATAAGAAACAAGATTGAATAAATCAACATATGGGTGATTGAATAACAACAACTCAAATGCTTGCATGAGATAGAAAGGAATAAGTTTACTGACTCAACATAAAAGTAAAAGATAGGCCCTTCATAGAGGGATGCAGGGATTTCAAGTTTCATAAAGAGCTTCCAAAAAATTATGGTACTTACTAGATTTCAGCTCTCATTGCCCCTATCATAAGCATCTTGAAGTGATTAAGGTTAAAGTGAGAAAAATATGAGGTATATGCTTGATAGATCATAAGTTGAAAATCTCATGTCCCTTGAGTACGAGGGCCGTTCCTCATGCTACTCAACTTTAGTCACAAGCATGTTCTTGTCATTGTAAGTATATGTGTATCATAGAGAACCGCCAACGGGGTACCCCTTGCCCCATGACACAAGAGCTATTCCATATCAAAATGACAAGGCAACAGGCAATGAGCATCTCAACAATATTTTATTTACCATGAGTATGGTGCTTTTTTTCTCTTTTCTCTCTTTTTTTCTATATTTTTTCTAAAGATGCTTCATATATTTCTCACTTTGGTTATGCTGCAAGTTTCCACCATGATTAGGCATGGCTTAGGCTAGCCGCCTAGGCGTTTCTCTAACACATATACAATACTCCATGGACTTACAAGCTCCCCTTTCATTCCATACCGCCGACATCCGTAAACAAAAGATCATGATATCAACTGGATAAATATGTACAAGTGTTGAAAGCATTCCCCATGACAGCATGGTTCTGCTAACTCCCAACTTATAATTTGCAAGCATATAAGCAACATAGATGGGCACAATAGTTCAAGTTTATTAAGTGCAAGAAAATAAAGTGTGCCATCAAGTTCATGAGAGCTTTAATCACTAATTTTCACATAACAAATTTTTTAATTTGGAAGATAGATAAAACTCGAGAATTTACTTAGAATTGCAATAATGCTAATAGGTAGATACCGTGGACACAAATGGCATATGTTTTAGTTCAAGGCTTGGATGCACGAGAAGCATTCCCTCTTAGTATAGGTTTTTGGCTAGCAAGGCTGGGTAGCAAGCATAAGAGTTTGAAGAAAACAAGCAAGCATAAAAGTGATAGAAACAATCATGCAATATTCCTTGGAAGCACAAATGATATTAACTTGGGAATACTAAGCTTATGAGCCAATCAAGAAAGAAAGAAAATTAAATAATATATCTACAAGTACTTTTCTCAAAATAGTGTTGCTACTGACCAAATCTAAGTTTTCCAAAACCAATTAAATTTGCTTGATGCTCCCAAAGTGATACCAATACTAACAACAAGATCAATCATATAACAGAAATTGCAAACTAAAATAGGATGTGCAAAAGTAAATGATGAAACTTTTCATTAATATTCCATAACGGCACTCACACCAAGGGATACATAGATAACCAACTAGAGGAGAGATACTTCAACAATGCAAACCATCCTATATGATAACTTCTCTATTCATGATATGACTATAGTAAAAAGGTAAAAAGATAAAAGATAATGATGTGATACCGCGACACTCCCCCAAGATTGGAACAAACCAAGGGGATGCCAAAACCTGATGACGAATTACTCCTTCAGCGGTGGTGATGATTCCTTATCATCATCGGACTTCCAAGGTAAAGGTTCCCCATCAATAAAGGACGACTTGGTTTCCAATATCCTGAAATTAGCAGCAGAACTTATGCATTTAAACCTAGCCTCATACTCATAATTTTGATTTTGCATGTCGTAGGGTTGTGCTTGTAATTGGTTGGTGGTCTGATGGAGCGAGAGGATATCATCCCAAATGTAACATCCCAAAAATATTGATCAAGGTTATCAAATTCCAATCACCAAAATTAGGGTTAACAAAAACTTTTGTTAATTAAAATCATATGAATGCATGTGTGTATGTGATGAATGTATGAATGCATGAATGTACTTGTGTGATTGTTGTGAATAGCAAGGAATGGTTTAAAAATGAAAACAACATCATCTAAATCAAATCCAAGCAGAAACAAAGCAAGGGAAATTCAAAAACAAACAAAACAAGCAAATGGTCATTTTTGCCAATCTTGCTCACTAGACCACTTTGAGTGTTTCTAGTCCAAGATTTCAAACAGAAACAAATTCATTTCTTTTAACTCCTTGCTAGACCAAGTGAAAGTGAACCCAAGCCCACCTTTCAAAACCACAAAAACATTTTACAACTTGATTCAAAGGACAATTCAAAATTGAATCTATATCATATGTGAAGATCACCATTTCTCAAAACCCAACCAAACCAGTGCCCTTTGACAAAACAAAGCAACCATAGACTACCTAGTATGTGACTAGTACACCCACCAAGTTTCACTCAAAAATTCAAATTCAAATCTCTTGCGGCCATTTCATCAAACACCTTGTAAACACAAATCAAACAAAACATCAAACACTATAGTGAGCAGTGTTTGTGCCTAACTTGTTCCCTCTCTAGCTCACAGCACACTCTCAGTAGATCATCTAGTTAATTTAACAAGCCCTAGCTCACTGTAAACTTGGCATTGTCAGCAATGGTGACCATTGCCGAGCTCAAACTGCCACCCCAATGTCGACAGCAAGCTACGAGCTTCCCTAGCCTCACCAACCTTGTCTGGGACACAAGCCACCGACCACCACCACCCCCTGTCCAGTGCCCAAGACTTGCCAGCCCCTGGACCACTCAGAACGAGCGCGCCCAGCCTCTCTGCAAGCATGCCGAGAGCGCGCTAGAGCGCCGCGCTCGACACGCGAGCACAGACCGCGCTCCGCCCTCGCCGCTTGCGTGCGTGATCACCACCGCCCCAAGAACCGCCCGGACATGCCCGTTCGCTGCCGCACGAACTATAGACGCTGTGTTCCATTAAAATGCCCGTCGGACCCACCTAGATCATCAAAGTGTTCCGACCAAATTGCACCGCCCCACGCCTCACCACCATGCCGTTGAGCTTCACTAGGAGGCAGCACACCGCCCCCTACCCCCAGCCATGTCGTTAGCTCGCTATGCAGACGACCACGACGAGCTCCACCCGCACCCTTCGGTCCCCTCATTGCACTATAAATAGAGGCCTCCGCCTTTCGATTTTAGCACACCATCTCACTCCCCTCTCTCTCAGAACCACCCCACCTCATCCCCAGAGCAAGGCGAGCACCAGGTCGCCGGAATTTCGCCGGAGCTTGCCGCTGCTGGAGGAGAAGTGCGTCGTTGATTGGAGCCGCCTCAGGAGGAGCCACCGGTACCAGGAGGATCGCCGTCGTTGACTTTGTCGTTTGCCCCCATCGTCGACCATCGTTGGAGCCCCTGTGAGCCCCCATTGACCCCCACTGGCCGCGTTAGGGTTCGGTCTCGCTGGCGCTGCCCGACGGAGATGACAAGACCCAACCGTTAGATTAGATGTTAATCGCACGGCCCAGATTGCCCCGTACCCCTTCGCACCCCCTGTCTCGCTGACTGGTGGGGACAGCCACTTAAACCCACCCGCGCACGCTCTGTGCATAGTGGGCCGGCCCAGTTAACTTCCCGCGTGACCCAGTAGTTTGAATTTAGGTTTTATACATTTGATTTCAAACCTAGTTCTGTCTATAGATTCAGAAATCTTTTCAGAGATATTTACTGATCCAAATTGCATGAAACTAATTTTTGTAGAAAGGTATGGAAATTCTTAATCCAAGACCGTTGGATTCAAATCATTTGGATTTGTAGATCACCTATAGTAAATATAACAAGGCAAATACTTTTTTGCATTCAAACATTTTTCAAAATTCAACCACAAAAGCTTTTGAGTTAATTCCAACTCTCAAAAATCACATTTAATAAGAACTTTCTGAATATATAAAAATATCTAGGTTTAATTGCATAAATAATGGACAAGCAATAAAAGAATGCCCCATAGGCATTTCTAGTCACTCTATTTAATTAACATAAAAAGGTAAATCCTTATTAAATTGTGACACCACTTTAAATCACATTCCCAAGTACTGAAATATGTGGTGATGACATGTGTCAACATGATCCCCTATTTTAGTTGGAGAATATTAAATCTTAAGTAGTTTTTCAATGAGTAGAAATTACTTTTCTAAAATAAAATAATTGAAACTAGTGCTTTATTGCTTGTGATAATAGTGATGATGCTAGATCATCTAGTGTAAGCCCTTGTGTGCTAAATAGAATTAGTTAAGTATTGTTTGGTGATTGTGTACCTCGTATTTATTTATAGACGCTAGTACCGACCAAGGATACGAGGAGGAAGGATACTACTACGAGGAAGAAGCCGAGGAGAACTTCAACCACTGCACTGCACAAGGCAAGCTATCCTTGGCCAGCTTGATTATACCAAACCCAGTTTTACTTACAAGCTTAGTTCTTTTATTTCTTTATCAAAGCTCCTTAGTTTGTGTTTACTTAGTAATTGGTAGAGTTAAGAAAGACTTTTGAAGGTAGCATAAAGAGCATAAAACTTGGCCTAAGTTAGATAAATCTTGATGTCATCCTAAGGCATGAGATTGAACTTAGATAAGTCACACTTGATTATCACCCCTCATTAGTGTTTACCCCCACTTGTAGATGCTAGTGCTAAGCATAAAACTTGATCACTTTAGATGAGAATACTTGGTGCAAATGGTTATGAAAACCTTAGAATGATGAGTCATTCTACTGAAATGTTTTGACTTGTGTTATTGAACACCAGATGATTTTGATGATGAAAATGTTGAGGCATGAGCCTTAGCCCTTTATAAAACTGATGGTTGTATGGATGCGATACCATTCCAATTTTACCGTACAACTACAATACCCGAAAATTGGGTAGGGCTTGACTGGAAATTTATATACCTTAGTATGGGTTCCCTTGCGGCCAAGGTTTGAGCTGAGGCTACCTTGTGAAGATTGTTCACCTGTGTAGTTCCCAAGATGACAGTTGGTCATGGTTGGGATGCCAAACTCACAGGAGAGGTGCTTATACTAGGGCGTGTAATTTAAAGGTTAGGATTGATTATCCGCATACTAAGTATGGTGAATTCAGGGTTGTTCCTGACGGATGTATCGAATATTGTGGTGAAAGTGTACCACCTATGCAGAGTGTCAAACTATTCGAATAGCCGCGTCCGCGGTTATGGACAGTTGGAGTGGCCATACTATATCGTCGTCAGATGTTTTCAAAATGACTTGTGAAATGAATCGTGACTTTGACTTGACCATAATAGGGTTGTGATATGAAAAATCAAGTTCCCACTTAGGTGTTATAAAACTTTCAACTAGCTTTCTTTTCTTCTGAACTCAGTTAAGGTAAACCTGGATTTTTGAAAAATAACTTAGAGATTAGCATTCCTATTCAAACCCACTTCACTTGTTAGTATTAGTTTGCGAGTACTTAAAGAGTACTCATGGCTTTGTCCCTGGCTATTCCCGTGGCCAGACTATGAAGAGGACTATCAGGAGGATGGACCGCAGGAAGGTTACGACAACTAGGATCATCTCCCATCGTTAGCATTGCCTGTGACCATGAAGATGGAGCCTCTCCCACACTACCATTATTATTATGTTATTCCGCTGCTATGATTGTATTAAGGCTGGATCATGATATCCTTTATTTGTTGTAAGACCTTATGTATGGTTTGTAATGGATGATGTACTGTGATATCCAATCTGTTATGTCTCGCAAAAATGGTCATCCTAGGATTGCGATGTATGGCATAACAGGCATCTGGGATTAAAAATCCGGTTGTTGACACCAAAGCTTGGTAGTCTCCCTCTTATGCTCGGCGACGAGTTCTGAACTTATCTTATGGATGACGTCCACTTCGTGTTCCGCCATCTTCTTGTACCTAAAGACTTCTTGCTCTAGTGCTTCCATCCAATCCTCCAGAATGCTTTCTCCTTTAGGTCCTTGAACTTATTTTATCTGTACCTTCCCATCCTTGAACAACAAATTCTTGGGGTGGATCTTCAGCTCATTAATGTAGGGTTGAGGATGTCCGCGAAGGAATCCTCCTTGGGTAATACAGAGGAAGACATGGCGGTTCCGAAACTGAGAACTTGCCTGAAAGAAATAGATCGGAATGAAAATACTACGAGAACACGATATACGGACCTCATGGGGTCCAAGATATTATATATCACAAGGTTTAACGACAAAAGGAAGGTGTTGGGAGAAAATGGGTCAGAGACGATCTCCAGGGTGGCCACACCACCTGGTGGCGCGGCCAGGTGGGCCCGCGCCAAGGGGTGGTGTGAGCCCCCTAGACTCCGTCTCCGTCCCTCTTTTGACTCATTATCTTCCATATTAAATAAAAACTCCAAAAGTATTGATTGGAAAGTTGTTCACGAACCTTTTCTTACCAGAACTGTTACCTATTTGAAAACGGACTCTGCGGATTCCTGACTTTGTTCTTTAATAAATTCTTCTGGAGTCACCACTTGCGTAGTGTTGTCTCTTAATGAGGAAATTTTAATTGCACCTGAATGATACACCTCTTCAATGATAAAGGGCCCTTCCAATTTTGAGAGTAATTTTCCTGCAAAAAATCTGAGACGAGACCTATACAAAAGAACTTCCTCACCAACATGGAACTCTCTTTTGAGAATTCTCCTATCATGCAATTTTTTTACTTTTTGTTTAAAGAGTCTAGAATTTTCATAAGCTTCACTTCTCCACTCATCTAAAGAACTCAAGTCAAGCAGTTTATTCTTACCAGCAAGTTTAAAATCTCTATTAAGTCTTTCACTTCCTAATAAGCTTTGTGTTCTAATTCTAAAGGCAAGTGACAAGCTTTTCCATAAACCATTTTGTAAGGAGACAGTCCCATAGGATTTTTATAAGCAGTTCTATAATCCCATAAAGCATCGTTCAACTTTTTAGCCGTCTTTCTAGATATATAAATAGTCTTTTGCAAGATAGTTTTAATTTCTCTATTTGATAATTCTACTTTCCCACTTGTTTGGGGATGATAAGCTGAAGCAATTCTATGATCAACATCATATTTAACAAGGGTCTTCCTAAAGCCAGCATGAATAAAATGAGAACCTCCATCAGTCATATGATATCTAGGCACACCAAACCTAGGAAAAATAACATCTTTAAGCATTTTTAAAGAGGTCTCACCATCAGCACTTTTTGTAGGTATGGCTTCTACCCACTTAGTAACATAATCAACAACAACAAGAATATGAGTATAACCTTTTGAAGAAGGAAAAGGACCCATAAATTCAAAACCCCAATAGTCAAATGGTTCAATAAGAAGAGAATAATTCATTGCATCTAGAAATATTACCAACTCTTTGACATTCATCACATGATAAAATAAACTTTCTTGCATCTTTGAAAAGAGTAGGCCAATAGAAACCTAATTGTAAAACCTTTTGTGCGGTTCTATCTCCAGCATGATTTCCTCCATAGGCACTACCATGACATTTTCTCAATATTTCTTGTTTTTCATATTCTGGAACACATCTTCGCATAATACCATCCACTCCTTTATATAAATGTGGATCATCCCAAAAGTAATGCCTCAAATCATAAAAGAGTTTCCTTCTTTAGGCTGTAAGTTGGAGGAAAATACTTGGAAACAATAAAGTTAGCATAGTCAGCATACTAAGGACTCTCTCGTGAGCTTACCTTTATTGCAGCCAACTGTTCATTTGGAAAATTATCATTACCAGACATAGGATCAAAAAAAAATTCCAATCGAGAAAAATTATCAGCAACAGGATTTTCAGCACCTTTCCTATCTAAAATATGTAGATCGAACTCTTGTAAAAGCAACACCAATATAATAATCCTAGGTTTAGCATCTTTCTTTGTCATAAAGTATTTAATTGCAGCATGATCAGTATGAATAGTAAATTTTGAATCAACAATTTATGGTCTAAACTTATCACAAGCAAAGACTATAGCTAAGAACTCTTTTTTAGTAGTAGCATAATTCTTTTGAGCAACATCAAGAGTCTTACTAGCATAATGGATAAAATTCAACTTTTTATCTATTCGTTGTCCAAGAACAGCACCTATAGCAAAATCACTAGCATCACACATAATTTCAAAGGGTAAATTCCAATCAGGTGGATGGACAATAGGAGAAGTAGTTAAAGCTTTCTTTAGAGTTTCAAAATCTTCCTTACAATCATCATCAAAACAAAATGTACATCTTTTTGGAGAAGATTAGTAAGAGGTTTTGATATCTTGGAGAAATATTTAATAAACCTTCTATAGAAACCAGCATGTCCAAGGATAATACTAATACCTTTAACAGCCCTAGGGCAGGGCGTTTTCTCAATTGCTTCAACGTTGGCTCTATCAACTTCAATACCTCTTTCAGAAATTTTATGTCCAAGGACAATTCCTTCATTAACCATGAAGCGGCATTTCTCCCAAATAAGAACAAGATTAGTTTCTTCGCATCTCTGCAAAACTTTATCAAGGTTGTGCAGACAATTATCAAAAGAAGTTCCATAGACGGAAAAATCTTCCATGAATACTTCCACAATTTCCTCACAAAAACCATGAAAGATAGCAGACATGCATCTTTGAAAAGTAGCAGGAGCATTACACAAACCAAAAGGCATACTCCTATAAGCATAAGTACCATAAGGACACGTAAAAGTGGTTTTCTCTTGATCTTGTTGTTTAACAGCAATTTGAGAGAATCTAGAATAACCATCAAGAAAACAAAAATGAGTCTTCTTAGACAACCTTTCTAACATTTGATCAATTAAATGTAATGGATAATGATCTTTCTTAGTAACTTTGTTAACCTTTCTAAAATCAATGCACATCCTATAACCAACTACTACTCTTTGAGGAATAAGCTCATTATTTTCATTAGGCAAAACAGTGATTCCTCCTTTCTTTGGGACACAATGAACAGGGCTAACCCATTGAGTATCAGCAATAGGGTAAATAATACCAGCATCAAGGAGTTTTAGTACCACATTTCTTACCACTTCCTTCATCTTAGGATTTAAACGGCGTTGATGTTCAACAACTGGTTTTGCATCAGGTTCTATATTAATAGCATGGTAACATATAGTAGGAGAAATCCCTTTTAAATCATCAAGAGTATAACCCATAGCTCCACGGTCTTTCTTCAATACTTCCAATAATCTTTCCTCTTCCTTTCCTGAAAGTTTAGAACTAACAATAATAGGATATATTTTCGTATCATCAATGTAAGCATATTTACGATCATCAGGTAAAGGTTTCAGATCGAAAACTGGATCCTTTTTAGGTGGTAATGTGGTACCCAAATCTTCCACATGTAGATTATGCTTAAGCATCTTGGGTTGACGAAGCAGAATCTCGCCAATCTCATTTCTTTCTTCCATGAATATCTCACTTTCATGGTCTTCCGTATATTGCTGCAAGGCATTGTTAGGAGCAAGAGAAATAGAAGCAAGTTGTTCAAATATAAAATCCTCATCTGGCAATTCATTTTCATAAGGAGCTTTGGAAAATTTGGAAAAATTAAACTCATAAGATTCTCCATAATATTTAGTCAAAATTTTCTTACAGTCTATAATAGCTCCACAGGTGTTCAAGAAAGGTCTACCAAAAATGATAGGACAATTTTTACTAGCAGCTAAACCAAGTACTAGAAAATTAGCAGGATATTTAATCTTACCACAAAGAACATCCACATCTCTTACAATACCAATTGGAGAGATGGTCTCTCTATTATCAAGGTGAATAACCACATCAATTTATTCAAGTTCACAAGGACAAATTTCATGCATAATTTCTTTGTAAATCTCATAAGAAATAGCACTTGAACTTGCACCAATACCACATAAACCATAATAGCAATGATCACCAATTCTAACAAAAAGAACAGGGACATTATCTTTCCTATTTATACTAGGATGTGAAACAATATTAGAAGCATCTACACAAAAGATAATGTGTCCATATTCTACATTTTTAGTGACAAGGTATTTCACAATTGCTACTACAGGTTCAACATTTATTTGTTCATCGGGTTATACGGCTCTCTTTGTACTTTTTTTAACCACACTAGATATCATAGAATGTTCCTTTACCTTAGTAGCAAAAAGGTATTTTCTCAATATAAGGTTCAGGAAAAATGAGATCAATAATACAAACTTCAATATTCCTAGCAGGAACACAATTAACAATATCTTTATAGGGCGATGATACTTGTTCCACTCCTTTTGGGGAATTTAAATATAAGAGGAAAATGCCTTAAACCAATTAGCAACAACTTGAGAATCAAGATCATAATCAGTACTAATATTATGAAAGTCATCAGTTCCCATGAAAGATTTAATGCATTCATAATCATAATTTATACCTGACTTTATTCCTTTATCATTTTCCCATGCTTCAGTATTTTCTTGAATACGGTCGAGAAGATCCCATTTAGCTTCTTCTTTCATATGTGTAAATGATCCAACACAAGAATCATCCAATAAATCCTTATCATGAAGAGAAATCCTTGCATAAAAGTTAATAATAATAATATTATTGGGGAGCTCATGAATGGGACATTTCAGCATTAGTAACTTCAATCTCCCCAAGCTTGGGAAGTACTCTATCCATCACGAGGCCAAAAATTATATATTGATTTCGATCTCTATGAATCTCATTAGGAGGATAGAATTTAGAATAAAAGAGAGGTACAATTTCCTCCCGTTCAAGAGATTGGCCATTCTTTAGCAGCTTATACCATTCCTTAGCTCTGCCTTTCAATGATCAAGAGAATAACTTTTTCTTAACTTGTTCTGTTGTAATACCTGCACACTTGAATAACCTGCATAATTCGTGTATAAAAGCAAATTATCACCAGGATGGATAGTTCCATCTCCAAAATAGTACTTATCCATAACACGATCAACAATTTTTGTAGGTATTTTAAAAGGATCTATTTCAGCAGGTGGTGGTTCATCTATTACCTTAGCAGTGGTAGTAGCATTCCAAAATACGAAACTAATTGTGTTATCCATATTGAAATAAAATAACAAACAAAAATAAACAATACTCACAGTAGAAATTTCATATACTAGTTCCACTCTTCAATAGCGCTTCACTCACCGGGAACGGCGCCAGAAAATACTCTTGATGACCCACAAGTATAGAGGGTGTATCGTAGTACTTTTGATAAATAAGAGTGTCGAACCCAACAAGGAACAGAAGGTGTTGACAAGCGGTTTGGATCAAGGATTCACTGTAAATACTTACCAAACTGATTTTTAGGGGGTTTTGATAATGCAGATAAATAAAGTGCAAGTAAATAAAAGACAATAATAATAATTGCGGCAAGTGGCGCAATCCTTTTTCAGCAAAGGACAAGCCCGGTGTATTACTTGAGATGACCAAACGTTCTCGAGGACACATGGGAATATTGTCAAGTGCTTTCGCTTCATATAGTTGAATAATCTTCTTTGGTTGGACAAGTGTTGTGTGGGTGAACCTATGCTAATGTACTAACCTTACTTGTACTAATACATACTTGTGATTATACCGCTTACAAGCATCCGCAACTACAAGAAAGTAATTAAGATAAAAACCTAACCACAGCATTAAACTCTGAGATCCTACACTCCCTTATGCAATGGTTTCCTAATGAGGGTTTAGGTTTCTGTCACTCCGGCAACCCCACAATTATTAGCCAAATACACAATGAATTTACCTATGCCCATAAAGGTGAAGTATTATGTATTCGACGTTCACATGACACGACTAGAAGAATAGCACCACAACTTAAATATCAAACCATGAAATATTACTCAACATAATTCCACTACTAACAGCATGACTTCTCCCATGTCCTCAAGAAATAAATGAACTACTCACGAGACATCATATGGATCAAGATCAGAGATGAAATAATGATAAGTAACAATCTAAACATGAACAATAATCCAATGGTTCCACTCAATAGTATCAACCACAATAAGTAATCAACACCAGGAAAGTTTCCCCTAGGAACTATGCAAAATCCAACCCAATTGTTACAACGGTATGGCATGGTGGTGATGGTGCTGATGGTGCTGATGGTGAAGATGATGATGATGATACCGATGAAGTCTAGATTGATGACAGTGTCGATGGCGACGATATCCCCTCTCCGGGAAGGAATTTACCTGGAAGATTCCTGTCTGCCGGAGAGCTCTTTCTCTCTCTCTGGTTTCCATTCCGCAGAGGCGGCGAAATATTTCTATGGTCGCTCCCTGAGTCTTAGGGTTTCGGGAGGATTATATACGCCAAAGGGCGATGCTAGAGGTGGGCCAGGGTGGCCACACCACCTGGTGGCGCGGCCTAGGGGGACCCACGCCAGGGGGTGGTGTGGGCCCCCTGTGGCCCATCTCCACTCCTTCTGGTTTCCTTCGTCTTCTATAAAAATAGGAATTTCCGTATATTTTCTGGGATTTTCTGATCTTCGCGAATATTGCATCTGGAGAACATTTTTTCCATCAGAATCCTGACTCCAGCATTTGATCCTCCAAAAGTCGTCAAAAATGCAAATTCGATGAAATAACATGAGTATCATCTCTTAATATGAAATATATCAATGAATAACAGTAAATTATGACATAAAATAGTGATGCAAAATGGACGTATCAATATCCAAATCGGATAATTACGTCCTCGATGAACTTTCTGACTATGGCTCCATCGCTACTTGTTGCGGGTTTAGCCTCAATCTACTTTGTAAATTTATCCACCATCACTAGTAGGTGAGTAAATCCACATTTTGCCGTGTGAAACGACCCTACCATATCAATCCCCCAGACCACAAATGGCAATGTAATAGGGACTGCTCGTAGCTGATCAGCCAGAACGTGTGCCTAATGGGCGCACTTTTGGCAGCCTTTGCACGTTTTGACCAGTTTATCGGCGTCTGCCTTACCTGTAAGCCAAAAGGATCCTTGTCTAAAAGCTTTTTACACTAAGGATTTGGCTGTAGCGTGGTGACCACACTAGCCTTCATGGATTTCTCTCAAGATTTCCACTCCTTCCGAAGAAATACATCGCTGAAAACCCCCAGAAACACTCCACTTGTAGAGCTCAGCATTTATTATTGTGTAGGATTTTTCTCGTCGGACGATCTGCCGGCTCAGGACTTAGTCTTCGGGTAATTTTTCGTCTATCTGTAAATCTAGATAGGTTTTTGTCCAGCTGGGAATTACAGCTAGAACTGCTATTAAAGTTGAGTCGGATTTCGTTGGATAGTCCTCATCAACTCCAGTTATGGAGGGGTCCTTTAAATGCTCTAAAAATGCACCATCCGAGACTTGTTTCCGCGTAGAGGCTATCCTTGATAGAGCATCTTCTTCCTCAATTTCTGCTCGAGGGATGTGTTGAACCTCAAAACCCTTGAACGATTTAGATAATTCATCCACGATAGCTTTTTGGACTGCCATGTGCTTGTTTGCATTGCAGATGTAGGATACTTGCTGAGACACTAAATCCGAGTCTCCGTAACAGATGAGTCTTGTTACGCCAATGTTTTTGGCCATGCGTATTCCATGAAACAATGCTTCATACTCGGCAATATTATTGGTTGCCGTGAAGTGTATTTGTAACACATAGAACAGCTAATTCCTTGGGGTGATTTGAGCACCACGGAAGCCCCCGAGCCTCCTCGTGCTTTTTATCCATCAAAATGAAGGGTCCAAAATTCTGAGTCAGGCGGATTTGTGTTTTCTGCCGTCTTTGTCGAATCAACGATGAAATTGGCAAGTATTTGGGACTTGATTGCTCTACGCGGTTTTTACTCAATGTCGAAAGCTGCAAGCTCTATTCCCCACTTTGCGACACGTCCTATGGCGTCACGATTGTTGATTATATCTCGCAGGGGAGTAGTACTCACCACTATGATCTTGTGCTCTTGGAAGTAGTGTCATAGCTTTCTGAACGCAAAGAACACTCCATAGGCTAGCTTTTGATGGTGTGGATACCGTTGTTTGATTCTATCAGAACCTCACTCAGGTAGTAAGTTGGACGCTGCACCTTATGCTCATGTCCTTCCTGTTCGCGCTCCACTACTGTTACCACACTTAT
The DNA here is from genome assembly GCA_916181665.1 of Avena sativa. Lineage (NCBI taxonomy): Eukaryota > Viridiplantae > Streptophyta > Magnoliopsida > Poales > Poaceae > Avena > Avena sativa. Next base: position 37,014,042 of record OV702279.1, on the reverse strand, counting down.
TACTTTGTTAGTCGCTGCAATGTAAAGTAACATAGGCTCCTGAGGCTCTAGCGCTGCGAGAACTGGTGGGTTTGAAAGTAGGTCTTTCAAACTTTGTAGGGAAGCTTCGGCTTCCTGGGTCTAGACAAATTTGTCGGTTTTCTTCAAGAGTTTGTATAAAGATGTAGCTCTTTCTCTGAGACGGCTGATGAACCGACTCACTGCTGCGATGCAACCAGTGAGACGTTGTACGTACTTTAGGCAATTCGGCCTTGTAATGCTGATTGTAGCCTTGATTTTGTCCCGGTTCACCTCTATGCCTCTTTTAGACACGATGAAACCTAGCAATTTTCCGGCTGGAATTCCAAAGAAACATTTCTTCGGATTTAGCATCATGTTAAATTTTCGTAGGCTAGCAAATGTTTCCTCCAAGTTGGAAATTCAAGTTTCCTTCTTTTTGGACATAACTGCTATGTCATCTACGTATACATGGATGTTCCGTCGGATTTGATCGTTGGGACAACATTGCATAGTACATTGATATGTTGCTCCTGCATTCTTTAGGCCAAGGCATAGTTTTATAGCAGAAGGTTCCGAAAGGAGTGACAAAAGACGTCTTGATTTCATCTGACTCTTTCATCGGTATTTAGTGATATCCGGAATATGCGTCAAGAAAACAGAGTAATTCCAACCCTGCCGTTGAGTCGATAACTTGATCGATTCTTGGCAAAGGGAACAAGTCTTTTGGATAGGCTTTTTTCAAAGAGGTATAATCAACACACATCCTAAAATCAACAGTGTCCTTTTTAGGGACGAGTACATGATTTTCCATCCTATCTGTATGGATGACCTCAATTATGAATCCGGCTAATTCTAGTCGGGCTAATTCCTTGTCTATTGATTTGCGCTTTTCATCACCAAACCGTCGTAAGGACTGTTTGATGGGTTTAGCGTTAAGAGTGCTCGGCAAGTTCCCTAGGTACTCCAGTCATGTCAAAAGGCTGCCATGCAAAGATATTACTATTAGCTTTAAGGAACTCGACGAGCGCGCTTTCCTATGCGTGGTTTAAGACTACCCCTATTTTTGTCATCTTGGAGGGATCATCTTCCTTCAGCGACGTTTTCTTCGTCTCTTCCGACTCCTTGAAATGCATGCTTGGCTTCAGCACCTCGTTCTTCATAGCGGGCATCTCTGACAGATCGATGGTCTTCTTGATCTCCTGGTACTCCTGGGCGTGTAGCACGGCTTCAGCAAAGGCAGCAGATCCTTCGTCGCACTCTCACGCTTTCCTCGGATTTCCCTCGATGGTGATGACGCCCTTTGGACCTGGAAGTTTTATCATATTGTAAATGTAACAGGGACGAGCCATAAATTCCTAGTAAGACGGATGTCTGAAGATGGCGTGGTATGCACTTTCGAACGGTACCACCTCGAAAGAGAGTGGCTCGGTCCGGTAATTGTCTCGGGTTTCGAATGTCAAGTCCAGAGTAATATCACCCAGAGAATCCGCCTGTCTCCCTGGTACAATGCCATGGAAAGTTACACTGCTGTAACTCAACTGACTCTCGTGGATCTTCATGTGGTGGAGCGTTTTGATGTAGAGGATGTTAATTCTGCTACCATCGTCCATGAGGGTTTAAGAGAACTCATAGCCATCAATAAGAGGATTGACGACCAGAGGGTATTTTCCCCGACAATGTGTTTTCCTCTGGTGATCTGAGTGATCAAAGGTGATGGTTGGATCCGACCAATCCAGAAATTGGGGAATAGTCGGAATCGTGGCATTGAGCTCACGAAGAACCGCCTTCTTGGCCTTAGATGGTTGAGATCCAAGGAAGCAGACGTATGCGTCTTTCTTTGTGGGATAATCCTTATTTCCATCTGACTTGGGTTGTGCGACATCCGCTTCTTCTATGTCAGAATCTTCCTTGGGATCCTTTCATTTCTCAGAATTTTTCTTTCCTTTTTGTCGCTTGTCTCTGTAACCAGCGGATTCGTCTTTTTATGTCATCATTGAAACAACACTCGGCATTTGTGTGGGTAGATCCTCCGTTACTATCCAAGTTGTGGACACAGGGATTATTGGCAATGTCAGCTCAGGTATCGGTTCTTCCGGGTTGCTGCTCTCCTCTGCCCTGGATTCGGGAAGTTCTGCGGCCTCGACCCTGGCCGCCTCCATGCCCTCCCCATCCTCTAGATCCGAATGTTGCATTAACAACTGCGTTGTTCGGAGCCAGTTTATCTTTCGAGGTGTTCTTGCGCTTCTGAGTTTGCTGTTTTGGCCGTTTGGCCGCATTAGGATTGGCTAGAATATTTAGTAGCCCTTCTGAATCATCATCTGCATAAGCGTATTATCTTTTCGATTCTATCATCTCTCCCAAATCTGTGACGTGGTCACGCTTTAGTCTGTGATGCAAAAGTCCGACTGGGAGTCCTGCGATGAAAGCCTCAATCGCAATTTGCTCGTTTACTCCTTCACATGAGTTTTTTGTGTCAATCCAGCGTCCGACGTAATCCAGGCAAGTTTCTCCGAGTCTTTGGGTGCAACGCTGCAAGTCTCCGACTGTGTAGGGCCTCTTGTATGTGAAGCGATACGGGTAGGCTACACTAGCGCAAATCAAAAATTTCTACCGCGTAAACCAGAAATACTGTTGTCATAGATCACGGGATTACCACTAGACGCGTGATTGCGAAACTTGATGAAGCGCGTCGAGGTAGTGTAGATGTTCTACGTCTCCTCCTCGTCCTCGTCCCACGAGCATCTCCCCTTGCGTAGCTCGTCCAAGTTCCACATATGTAGCACCTCCGAGGTATCCACACGTGGAGGGTGGAAGCGTCAAACGCCGGACGGCTAGGTCCACGCGTGCAACACAGGCGTGAGGAGTGGCGGCTAGGTGGAATGGTCTAACTTTGGTCAGCACGCCCTACTGTAACATCCCAGCATTTAGGAACTAACGTAGGGTAGATTTAGGAATTTAAGATGTTGCATGCATTCATCTGTGAAAATGTGGGTAAATTTTTCGCCAAATAAAAACCTAAAGTGATCAAAGTTTCTTTCATACTTTGAGATTAGGTATAGTCTTGAAGGATGATTGTTATAGACTTTGATATGATCTTTGTGGACTTATGTGTTTTGGGAAATGAAATTTGGATTTAAAACTTAAGTGTTTGAATTATAATTCAAAAGGATTTTTGAATCTTTGATTTAATTAAGAGTTAACCAATAATAACTCAAACTTTATATAAAGAGAGCAATTAAGAATATGAATATCCATTTCATAATTTTATTCAATAAATAAGTTACAAAAATGTAACTTATGAAAATCAACCACAATCTTTACAATAGCAAATAAATAAAGATAGTACAATCTTTATTACAAAAGAATAAAAATAAAGGTACAAAAGAATAAATTAAATATTACAATTGAATATGATAGTTATTACAAGTGACTAATCTATAAAGAAAAATAAAAACCTAAACTAAAGTCTTGATCTTCAAATCTGGTACCTGCAAAATAAAAATAAACTTAAAAGAAAAAGAAGGTTAGGATTAGAATTCTTTTTACTCTCTGAAGTTGACAGTGAAGTGCACTATTCACTTTTTCATCATTGAGTATATAAGGGGCAAGTTTCACAAATATGAAAGAATGTATCTTTCATAACTTTAAGCCATAAGTCAAATAATAGCAAGGAGGGGCAAGTTTCACCAGCCAAGTAGAAGTAACCAGATGAAAGTAACTTTCAAAATTCAGAACATATCCACAACTGTGTAGCAGGCACACAAGCAACACACACACCAAACTGCATGGTGTGTGCTGTCAACACCACAACAGCAGCACAACCAAACAAAACCATCAACACTGCTGTGGGAAACCAATCCCCACACCATTCCATTGCTCTTACACACCAAGCACAACATCTAGCAGCTAAACCAAGCCAAATCCAAGTTAGATCAAACCAACCAAAGCCCAACATCACATCACCAAGATGGTGACATAAGGAGGGGGTAGATCAGGTGGATAGCAAGACCAAGATCAAGCCATCAGGATCAGATGATGGGCTAGATCAAGGACAAGCCAGGAGCTGGAAATACCAGGGGAGCACCAGATCAAGCTACCACAAGATGAACCACTAGCAACCACAACATCAAGTGACAGTGGTGAGTAAATAGACCATCAAATAATCTATCTGTCTAAGATTAGACAAACAGACATGATCTGACTCTTATTCAAACTCTCAGAAAGCACCCAAGTGGGGTGAATCCATCACTGAGGTTTTAAACTATAAAAGCAATCAAAAAAGTATAAGGATCCAACTAAATGTCAGAACAACATCATTGATCTAGTTATAAATCTATATTTCAATTCAAGAATGAACATAGCTAAGATTCAAAACTCTAGGAACATCTCTACAACAAGAGTAACACCTTAGGATTTAATCTTATGGATCTATATAAGTTATAAAGCTTACAATCATTTTTCCCAAACTTTGATTCAAGAAGCAGTAGCTGGTATCACTACCAGAAATCATCCCTGTGAATCAACAAGTTAGAGGTCTAAATCCCTAAAACCTCAAACCAACATCACTGGTTCTAGGGATACAAGGAAAGAGGATTTCACTTATCTATCATGCCAAGCCAAATCTTAAGCTTTAATAAAACCACACCAAGTAAAAGAATCTAGTCTTGTGTGCCATAAAAGGATGGTTTCACAAGAACAGTTCTAAACTAAGCAGGTTAAGCATCCAATCTTCACAGATACAATCAACCAATTATAAATCATTTTCCTGTTCTTAAACACAGGAATCATAAACAAGATATTCATATATATATGTATTCACTGTAAGAGACCATTTTGATCTCAATTTATACATGAATTATCAAGCCAACAGTACTAAGACAGCGACTTCATCACACCATACTCACTGCCATTAACCAAGTAATGACAGTGGTAAGTTATCAAAACCACTAGCTTTACCAAGTATTGTTTTCAGAGCAACTATATCATATGAAATTTAACCATGGAATCATTAGCAATAAACCACTAGCATCACCACAGCTAATCATAAGCAGTAAGTCACATCTAATCACCACTTAACAGATTCAGAGATCATTAACACATAATCCAATTCATAAGTATCTAATCCACAACAGGGTATGAACCCTAAGAAGAACCAAGAACCCTAATCAGGACAGGACAGTAACCAGGAAGGTCACCACCAACATCTAGCATAGGATGGCCTAGTATAGAGAGCACGAGGGGAGAAGAATGACTTACCGAAGGTCCTCGCTGTAGAATAGAAGAGGAAGCAGAGGGGCTGACGACCATGGCGGCACGGGGAGCATGCCCAAGGGGGTGCTACGACCCATACAGTGCCACGGAGGCGACCATAGCCACGCCTAGGGGCGAGCTGAATCACCACGGCGCACGACAGCAGTGGTGGCGCTAGGATCAACGCCAACCCCAAACCCTAGGGTTCGGTATGGCATCGATCTGGTCGCAGGAGGGCTCCAAGTCCAAATTCAGTTGGACAGGAGGGAAGAGCAGGGTCGACAACCTGTTCCTGCACCACAGCGGCAGCCAGGGCGGTCCACGACGGCGGGAATCGCCGGCGGTGACACCACTGACCACGGGGTCGGGGAAGGAGAAGGAGAGGGGTGAGCTCGAGTGACACACAGGGAGTGTTGGGCTGGGTAGGCCGAAAACCCTTCGGGGTGTTGTTTTAACCTTGCCCTACTAGGCCACAAGGGCCCAATAAACCCAAATGGCCAGCCCAAATCATTTAGAGTTTGTTTTTAATAAATAGGAAAAGACCAAAATGCCCCTAAATTTAGATAAATTCTAGAAAATGAAACAAAAGTCCAAAAAATATAAATAAAATATTTTTGGATTCACAATAATCCAAACTATCCACGTAAATTAAGAAATAAAATTTTAGACATATGAATTTAATTAAGAATTTTGTAATTTATATATTACTTATGGAATTTTACGAAATTATTGAAATACGATAAAAATAAATAAAAATCACTTTCAATATATATTAATATTGTAGTATTTTAGAAAAATACTAAACAAATATTTAATAACAATTTTTGATATTTACGTGATAATTCTTTAAGGAATTATTAAAATCAATAAAATTCCAATTAAAGGGAAATAAAATAAAAGAATACAATATTCTATTATAAATATTAAAAATTAATATTTATAAATCCTTTATTATTAAAAATAATTTTTATAATAATGGGGAGAATGCATATCAAGTTAAATGATGCATTGCATTACTTTGCATAATCATTTTGCTTCTTTAAATATTGTCCTTACCGGGCAATAATGATGTTTTTGTAGACATAGAAGCTCAAGATCCAGTGCAAGCATCAGACTTCACTACCCTGCCATCACAAGGCAAGTTCATAACTTGCTCATATCTTTTGAAGAGTCTTTATCAAAGTATTTGCAAATGGTGTGTTATCATATATACTGTAAAAAAAGAAAATATTATTTTCACAAATAAAGAAATCTTAGATATCATCCTAAGTGATGATATAATGGAACAATAGAACTTAGAGTTCTAATTGCAATAATGATGATCAATTAGGGACTTAATAACCCCTGGCATCAGTGATTCTAGAGCCGTATATTATGCGTTAGCCATGAGATTTGGAATGGGGCAGAGAAGTCAACTGTATCTTATTCCTCTCGCATGAAGCCGGATGTGCAGGTCATGGCTGTTATCCTCGTAGCGTGCATATTAATTGGTAATTCGTAGTGGATATGCAGCATATGGGTGGTAACCCTCATCATCCCACGATAGTTCTGGCATCTAACGGTCTATACAAACAGTTGCTGTAATTCATTATGCGGGCATGGTGTACACCAAGGAGGCATGCGAGGTCGCGAAGGGGGCAGTGATTGGCTTGGACCAACTACTAGGCCCCACATCATGGAATTGTGGACGGGAAAGTATGCCCGGTTGTGCAACAAGGAGTTGATCTCTCATGGGTAAAGTAACGCACCTCTTCAGAGTGTAAGAACTGTAACTTGTTACTCCCTGTTCTGGGAAGGAGCTACGAATGCGGTAGGAAAGGAACTCCATGAAAGTTCTGGTCAACCTGCGAAGGCTGATGGTCATAGAATTTCTGAATAAAATAAATCTTTGAAGAAAGAATTACAAAAACTGCATAGTGCCAAGGATTTATAGTCCGAGGTGGTAGTTAGAGCATAAAACTTCCCACCTTGCATATAATGAACTTGTTGGGTAACACTGTTACTCATCCTTTCCTTTGATCCCTTGCTTAGATTCTGAGGATCCCGAAGACGTGCCAATGTATGCAGCTGAATGTCAAGAATATGTGTTCTACGAGGAGCCTGACCTGACAGGAGCTGTTGAAGGAGTGGATTACGAAATTCGCTATGGTGTTGACGATAATGAGTCCAACTAAGTATCCTAGTTAGTAGTAACTAATGGAGTCTAGCAGCATGAACTCTATAGAATAAGCTGCTGAGCTCAAATCCTAGTCGGAGTTTCTACTTTTAATTTCAGCTAAAACACTTTATATTTTGGTTTGTAAGTTGAAACCTTTTGAAGTCTTGAAATTCTGGTATTGTTATAATAATAACGTGTGAATGTTTGTAATATGGACCCGCAATGTTTCTGTTGTACCACTCTGAGGGATGTGATATTTACGGAACGGTGTTCTATGGGTGTCATGTCAACGACTATAGTGTACTACACATGTAGTGGTATGCTGGGTCACCGCAGTTGGTATCAGAGCAAATTTTTTTGACCTTAGGTTGGAAACCTAGTAAAGGGTATTACCTGTAGGAAAGTTTGGCAACGATAAAGAATTCTCTAAAAGTAATATAATGGGTATTAAAATGAGATTATTCTGTTATATGTTTTAGTGCGATAATTCTTTGTTATGATGCAATATATTATTGGTTACTAATCAAAACTATTTTTCTGATATACAGAGCTATGACACCAAAGTTTCCAAAATAGACTTTGGTAAGGAAAGAGGAGACTCTTGATGATTATCAAGGATCATTCACAGACCAACTTCGTCAACTTTTAAAGATCTTTAGTTGTCCAACTAGAATTCCAGTGAATACTATAACTTACCTTGATGGACGGATGTTATCCAAGTATCATGTGAGTATCCAACTTCCAGAGGAGCTTGGATTGTATCACGATCTACCTATAGGTGAAGGAAGGAGTCACTTAGCAGCATATCATGTTGCTGTTGTGGAGGCGATAGCTAATATCCGGGAGCATAAAGCCAAAGAGTTAGAAGGTAGCACATTTTCTGTGATACCTCATGATTCTATAGACTCGGAGCCTATACCGGATCATCTTACTTTGATTAAGAAATATCCAAAGTTAGCTTCCAAGTTTATGGATAGATACCGAACACTCATTATGTCTTTTTATAAGACACATCAAGTGATTGTCGAAGATGAAATGACATGTTATAGGATCTAACTAATCCGGAAAGGAGGAAGCAGTTAGCATTCCGGTTAGAGAAGGAAGCAAGTAGTAGTGCAACACCTATCTTTAAGGATATACCTATAGATCCTGAATCTTTTATAACATATCCTTATTCACCAAGACCTGAACCTATACATGACCCTACCATAGATATGAGGTATGTAGTACCACAGGGTTCAAAGGATGGTTATGATTCAGAACATCCTATTGAGAATTCTGATGGGCGGAGAAGGGGATCGTATGAAGTATCTCATGAACACCATATGTCCACAGATGGTTCTAACAGAAATGTTAAACAATCTAGTTGGATGGGTGTAAGAATTAACCCTAGTAATAGTAGTAGAAATGTCATGTCGATAGATAATCAGGATGAAGAAGAAGATCCCGAGGAGAGAGTGTTTGAATCATCAACATCTTCTCAAAACCTAGGTAATATACATTATCCAATGTTTAACTATCTTGCCCAAAGGAGCACCTGGGAAGCAGCAGGATTTGCGTATCCTGTTGACAACTCAAGGAATGAAGCTCAGGAGATGCAAGCAGGAGATAATGTTGAATGTGTTTCTGAAAACTTTTCAGCTGAGCTAGAGGGAGTCAATGCGCTCAGGTTGAGTAATGACTCAAGTCCCGACACTTCAGATACTGAGTATGTTCCGTCTGGAAGGCCATTTGTTTCACAAACTGTGCGACGAACGACACGTCATCACGGTTGGACATCAGGCATGTATGTTGAGCATAGTGTAGAGGTTCCAATCTTTAATAAGATAGATCCCCCTGTGTTTACAATGCTAGTCCCTGGATCAATAGCTAGCATCCACAGTTAAGATGTAATATCAAGAAACAAGGTCATAATATAACTTTATAACCAGGAATAACATAGTTTTATTACATCTTACATAGCTCATTTGGCTATTACATTACATTGCAGCGGAATAACTATAGTCATGGGTCCTTCATCTTCAAAGTGCCACAGGCAGACATGTTGGTTGTAGACTTTGTAATCCTAATCAATCAGTCTTCACTAAAATCAATCAAACCTGCAACATACAAGTTACAGCCACAAAGGGTCAATACATTTGAATTGTATTGGCAAGTGATACTATAATAGTATAGTGGAGTCTATCATCTATATGCATTTGGCTAAGTGGAGTTGAGGCTTGCATTGCTCAAAGTAGATTTTTCCTTAACATTTGAAAATACTAAGTTTTTGCTTTGATAAAATCATTTTTCTCAATCAAAGATTGAAGATCCTTTAACCAAGGCATCTCTCAATCAAAGATTGAAGATTTCAAACAACCCTTGTTCAAACCACAAGATTTTAACTTAGAAATTTGAATGATGAGATTCTTGATTGCTTCCATGTCTTGATGCTCAAATTGTCCTTTACCAGGGACATGGCTAAGTACTTAGATTTTACACTCTGCAGAGGTGGTGCACTTTCCCCAAAAGACTTGGTTTCCCAAGACAAGATCTTTCAGAAGCCTTCCCTTAGACCAAAATGGACGCGCTCCAACCTATCAAACACTACCACCAACTGTCCATATGGCTAAGTTCTTGCAACCTATATGATCATGGCAGAGCCCATATTGCCAAGTGGTTGCACTTGAAGCTTCTCAACATTTGACATCTCAAATCTCTTTGTTCCTGGGTGGCCATCCACAAGTGAGATACACAAGGTTCACCAGTCCCCTGGCCTTGTGTAACCACTCAACCAAAAACCACCAAGCAATTACCATTCCACCCAGGTGATTCATTAACTTAGTTGTTTTATTAAACAAAAACACAAGTCCTCAGACTTAGTATATTTTTCCATAGTGTGAATATATATTCCACCCATGTTTTCTATTAGCTAGTCTAAGCTTGATAGTAGTAGGAATCTTAACTTAGGAAAATCCTACTAAGGATTCATCTACTAGGTTTTCCTATAGCAAGGTTTATACTTAGCAAAAATCCATGCAAGTTTTACTTAGAGAAAAAATCACTAATGCATAGAGAGAGTAATGGGATAGAAAGTATGAAGCATCACTTGCCTTTTTGGTAGAGGGTATAAGTTCACTCCTTGATCTTTGCAATGTTCACACACTTCAAGTCACTACAAATCAATCAAGCAAACAATATTTCAATCTACCATTCAAGCAAAACAACACATAAAATAACAAAGTCAAAGTAATGCATGCAAGCATGCCAAGCTTTGTTTTGTTTGAAAAAGTGGTTCCTAATGGGTCATAAACATTGGAATACACCTAATGGTCATTTTGTAAAGTGGCAAAGTCTTTTTACAAAAGGTTTCACTTCAAAACCTTTTTTCAAAACAAAGTATCATTTTATGTGGTGTAGAAATATTTTTACTAAGGCATTAACCTATAGGGTTCACCAAATATGTTTTCAAACTATAAAACTTGGTGTTTGTGGTCAGAGAGTTTTAAAACAAAACATTTCCAAAGGTTTTCTTCCAAAACCCATTTTAATAAATAAACCACATTTCTATTTGACTAGAAATGGTTTTAAATCAAAGAATCATTATTTTATTTCACCAAATACATTTTTGAGTCCACAAAGTGTTTCCTAGGGTCAGTAGGTTCAAATCAATCCAATTGCCAAAGATTTTAACCCCAAATTCATTTTTAAACAATTTTTACATCCTTAACAAGCATACAAATGTTTATGCAAATTCAAACAAGCTAACAGATACTATTTGCTAAACTAAGGGCATGGTTGGCTAGGGTTTGTTCCCCTGATTCCAATGATATAAAATTTGCAATTTTTGGACGTGTGGATCAAAAGTTACAAAGGTTTGAAACTTGAATCTATAACAGATTCAAATCTGTTTTTAAAACTAAACCTGGCCACGTGTCTGTCTCTGATTGGACGAAAACGGTTCGTGTGGATCGAGCGATACAGACCACATGATTAAAGGGGGCATGTGCGGCTCAGATCAACGCTTACCCCTTCGACCTAATCTAATTTCAGCCACTGGATGACAATCCAACGACGCATAGCCGCTTGACCAGTAACTGGCGGCGCTGCGCGGCGGCGACTGGCGGCGCGGCTCTGCTCGCGATGGTTCCGGTGATACAGGGAGCTAGAGGAGGAGTGGGGTGGCTCACCGTGCTCGTAGACGCCTGGGGAAGCTCAAGGTGTCGCTGGTTCGACGAGGGGCGCACGGAGTAGTCCTGAATCATTCGCCGGAGCTGTGCTTCACTTCGGGCGCGGACAGATGTCGTCGGAGGCGAGCGTCTGGGGCGCAAGCGAGAGAAACAACGCATCAGGAAGATGCACATGAGTTCAAGGTTCGCGAAAACACTCACCAGTGAGCAAGGGGCGCACGAGGTCGTCGGCTATGGCTCACCGGAGTTGGGCTTATCGTCGGTGGCGCTCAGACATGGACGGAGTCGAGGTTGCAGGTCATGTGCGGGCAAGCTGGCGCTACGGGGAGGTTCGCCTGGAGGTGGGGAGAAAGCTTGGGTGCGCCAGAGAGCAAGGGGGGCGTGGGCTGGCCGGAATTGCCGTGGTTGTTCGTCGGAGACGGCGGCGGTGCAGAAGAAATTGGCGACAGCCTAGGGGCAGAGAGGAGGAGTTGTCTGGGGGAAATGACGAGGAGGGAGAGGGGATTTATCATGCGTGATCACTGCGAGGTTTAATCGTGGCGTTAAGGCGAATTGACGACGCGAAATCACTGCTAGAAACGGGGAAGAACGGTTCACAGCGGTGGAGACGATGAACAGGAGGGGTGGGTCCTGGCTGTGTGTGAGAGAGAGAGCGCGAGTGTGGGGTCCCGTTGTCACTCTCTGTGCGGGTAAGTTTTTGAGTGAGAAAAGAATGCTTCGGGGGGGAAAGAGAGGTGGGCTGTTGCTGGGTTAGTTGGGCTTTTAGCTGGGCTGGGTCGTTTGCTCTATTTTTTTCTGTCTGAAAACCTTTTTCTTTTTCCAATTTCAATTTCTGTTTTGAAAATCAATTCACAAATCAATACAACAAAACAAACATTCAAACAATTCAAACACTTCCAAACTTGTAATGAGTTTTTGGTTCTGTTTATCAACATAAACCAAATCCTAAAATAAAATAATATTTTTATTCTTTTTAGGATCCATTCATTAATTAAATAAAATGGATCTTTAGTTATTTAATAAAATAGGGTTTGATTTAATTAATAAAATTTCCATTTGAAATCCAAATATTTTCAAAAACAAATCAGTAGGTTTTATTTGGAAATAAAGGATATTTGGAAACTTGTTTAAAACAAAATAACCTTTTATTTTACGGTCCATTTAATAATTAAAGAATGGACCTTAGTTATTAAATCAAATAGGATTTGTTTTATTAAAATATTTATTTTGAAATCTAAAATAAAACCAAAACATTTCAGTAGGTTTTATTTGAGATTATAAAATACTTTAGGAAACTTATTTAAAATAATTTAATAAGTTTTGATGTTTTAATTAAAATGGTAAAACCTTTTATTTAAATAAAATTTGGATATTAATTCCTTATTATTTTATTTAAATAAACTTTTACTATTTTTATTCAAAACAAAATGTTTTAATTCAAAAGCTTGGCCAAGGTTTAATTTGGCTTTATAAAATAATCTTTATTTATAAAGCTTCTTTTTCCTTTGAAAACCAAAACCTTTTATTAATAGATCCAAAATAGTAATTTTAAATATTCAAAATATTTTCTTTATTAAATGTTTATATTTTTAAATCCCTTTAGGGTTTTATTTAATTCAAATAGGTTTGAAGTCCCAATTGAATTCAAAAAGTTTCTTCTGGTCCTGAAAAATCAAACAAAGTTTTATTTTATTCATTTATTTTCACATTACAAGATTTGGAAAATCTTGGGATGTGACAGGCTACCACCCTTAAAATAAATCTCGTCCCGAGATTTGGGGAGGCTAGGGTTACAAGCAGGTTCAAAACAACTAGGGTACTACCACCCTTAAAATTTTTCAAACTAAATTACATCTTGTCCTTCTTGTGATCCTGGGGAAATTTCTCATGGGCAAACATTTGCATTGTGTCCTTTGTTTCCATACTTGACTCATGGACCAAGGTTGAGATCCTTCATAGACTTGTTTAACTTGTTCTTCATCTTTTCTGGACAATTGTTTACATAGTGGCCTAGTTCCTTGCATTTGAAACACATCACTTGGCTGATATCTTTCTTTTCCTTTGGTATCATTGCCTCTTGTTTGTTTGTTTGATTCTTCTTATCTTCTGGGCATTCATTGGCATAGTGTCCCATCTCTTTTCAATTGTAACATTGCACTTGAGTAATGTCCTTCTTGTTAGAGTTGGGGTAATTCTTCTTCTTCTTGGGTCTCTCCAAAGCTAGGAGTTCTTCTAGTTCATGTTCTTCATAGGTGGGAGATCTTTCTCTCTTCTTGGGGCATTGATCTTCATGCTCCTTGGATGCATGATCCTTGTATCCACAAGTATTGCTAGCTAGGGTTCCTTCTAGAATAACATCTTTGTCATCCTTGTTGTCATTATCTCCTTGGGAAAAGTTTTATCTCATGTTGATCACTTGAGTAACCAATCCTTGCAACAATTGGGATTGAAGTTTCAAAATCCTTTGTATGGCTGGGTCTAGTCCATTGTTGTTGGCTAAAAGCTGAGTTGTCTCTTGGCTCAACTGGTTTTGGGTTGCTATGAGTTCTCTCATGTTGTCCTCTTGGTTGTTGTTGTTGTCACCATCCTTGATGTTGGAGTTTCTTGGAGAAGTCATCTGTTTGGGTTGGGTAGGGATTAGAATAGGCAAGATATTTCTAAGGAATCAATTCTAATCACACACATCACAATTCACACAAGCAATATGCATGCAATCACAAACCAAACATTCACAAACAACTTTGCACTCAAACAACAAAGTTCAAGCACATTCTTAGGCAACAAAATATTTTTGTTACACCACATAAGTTGGTGTGTTTGACTTTAACTATAAATGGTGGTCCATCTACATGGTTCACTTGTGATCTTTCCTTCCTTCTTGGTTGATTCTTCTTACATGAGATCATGGTTTCCTTGGAAAAACTCTTGGTCACAAACACTTCAAAGTTGTTGGTTGCTCCTTCTTATTTTGCATTCCCTTAGTCTCTAAATATTGAGTAAGACCTCCTTGTTTCACTTGTAGTCCTTAGTGGTTTCCAAGTTGGATGTCCTTGGGGAATATGCTGAAGATGTTGAAGTCATTAGAGTTGAAGAAGTTGAAGAAATCCTTTGCACATGGTGTAGTATTTGGCCATGGGGTAGGTTTTTCCATCAAGTTGAAATAGAAGAGAAGTAGAGTTGAAACCAAAATGGTTGAGGAAAGAGTTTACAAGTGTTTTTGTAAATATTTTTGGAACAAAATTCAACTCCTATTTTTCTAAGGGTTTTTGTCCAATCCTAGGTTTACAAATCCTACAGGCAACACAATGCTCGGATACCATCTGTAGAGGTTCCAATCTTTAATAAGATAGAGCCCCCTGTGTTTACAATGCTAGTCCCTGGATCAATAGCTAGCATCCACAGTTAAGATGTAATATCAAGAAACAAGGTCATAATATAACTTTATAACCAGGAATAACATAGTTTTATTACATCTTACATAGCTCATTTGGCTATTACATTACATTGCAGCGGAATAACTATAGTCATGGGTCCTTCATCTTCAAAGTGCCACAGGCAGACATGTTGGTTGTAGACTTTGTAATCCTAATCAATCAGTCTTCACTAAAATCAATCAAACCTGCAACATACAAGTTACAGCCACAAAGGGTCAATACATTTGAATTGTATTGGCAAGTGATACTATAATAGTATAGTGGAGTCTATCATCTATATGCATTTGGCTAAGTGGAGTTGAGGCTTGCATTGCTCAAAGTAGATTTTTCCATAACATTTGAAAATACTAAGTTTTTGCTTTGATAAAATCATTTTTCTCAATCAAAGATTGAAGATCCTTTAACCAAGGCATCTCTCAATCAAAGATTGAAGATTTCAAACAACCCTTGTTCAAACCACAAGATTTTAACTTAGAAATTTGAATGATGATATTCTTGATTGCTTCCATGTCTTGATGCTCAAATTGTCCTTTACCAGGGACATGGCTAAGTACTTAGATTTTACACTCTGCAGAGGTGGTGCACTTTCCCCACAAGACTTGGTTTCCCAAGACAAGATATTTCAGAAGCCTTCCCTTAGACCAAAATGGACGCGCTCCAACCTATCAAACACTACCACCAACTGTCCATATGGCTAAGTTCTTGCAACCTATATGATCATGGCAGAGCCCATATTGCCAAGTGGTTGCACTTGAAGCTTCTCAACATTTGACATCTCAAATCTCTTTGTTCCTGGGTGGCCATCCACAAGTGAGATACACAAGGTTCACCAGTCCCCTGGCCTTGTGTAACCACTCAACCAAAAACCACCAAGCAATTACCATTCCACCCAGGTGATTCATTAACTTAGTTGTTTTATTAAACAAAACACAAGTCCTCAGACTTAGTATATTTTTCCATAGTGTGAATATATATTCCACCCATGTTTTCTATTAGCTAGGCTAAGCTTGATAGTAGTAGGAATCTTAACTTAGGAAAATCCTACTAAGGATTCATCTACTAGGTTTTCCTATAGCAAGGTTTATACTTAGCAAAAATCCATGCAAGTTTTACTTAGAGAAAAAATCACTAATGCATAGAGAGAGTAATGGGATAGAAAGTATGAAGCATCACTTGCCTTTTTGGTAGAGGGTATAAGTTCACTCCTTGATCTTTGCAATGTTCACACACTTCAAGTCACTACAAATCAATCAAGCAAACAATATTTCAATCTACCATTCAAGCAAAACAACACATAAAATAACAAAGTCAAAGTAATGCATGCAAGCATGCCAAGCTTTGTTTTGTTTGAAAAAGTGGTTCCTAATGGGTCATAAACATTGGAATACACCTAATGGTCATTTTGTAAAGTGGCACAGTCTTTTTCCAAAATTTTCAGTTCAAAACCTTTTTTCAAAATAAAGTATCATTTTATGTGGTGTAGAAATATTTTTACTAAGGCATTAACCTATAGGGTTCACCAAATATGTTTTCAAACTATAAAACTTGGTGTTTGTGGTCAGAGAGTTTTAAAACAAAACATTTCCAAAGGTTTTCTTCCAAAACCCATTTTAATAAATAAACCACATTTCTATTTGACTAGAAATGGTTTTAAATCAAAGAATCATTATTTTATTTCACCAAATACATTTTTGAGTCCACAAAGTGTTTCCTAGGGTCAGTAGGTTCAAATCAATCCAATTGCCAAAGATTTTAACCCCAAATTCATTTTTAAACAATTTTTACATCCTTAACAAGCATACAAATGTTTCTGCAAATTCAAACAAGCTAACAGATACTATTTGCTAAACTAAGGGCATGGTTGGCTAGGGTTTGTTCCCCTGATTCCAATGATATAAAATTTGCAATTTTTGGACGTGTGGATCAAAAGTTACAAAGGTTTGAAAATTGAATCTATAACAGATTCAAATCTATTTTTAAAACTAAACCTGGCCACGTGTCTGTCTCTGATTGGACGAAAACGGTTCGTGTGGATCGAGCGATATAGACCACAGGATTAAAGGGGGCATGTGCGGCTCAGATCAACGCTTACCCCTTCGACCTAATCTAATTTCAGCCACTGGATGACAATCCAACGACGCATAGCCGCTTGACCAGTAACTGGCGGCGCTGCGCGGCGGCGACTGGCGGCACGGCTCTGCTCGCGATGGTTCCGGTGATACAGGGAGCTAGAGGAGGAGTGGGGTGGCTCACCGTGCTCGTAGACGCCTGGGGAAGCTCAAGGTGTCGCTGGTTCGACGAGGGGCGCACGGAGTAGTCCTGAATCGTTCGCCGGAGTTGTGCTTCACTTCAGGCGCGGACAGATGTCATCGGAGGCGAGCGTCTGGGGCGTAAGCGAGAGAAACAACGCATCAGGAAGATGCACATAAGTTCAAGGTTCGCGAAAACACTCACCAGTGAGCAAGGGGCGCACGAGGTCGTCGGCTATGGCTCACCGGAGTTGGGCTTATCGTCGGTGGCACTCAGACATGGACAGAGTCGAGGTTGCAGGTCATGTGCGGGCAAGCTGGCACTATGGGGAGGTTCGCCTGGAGGTGGGGAGAAAGCTTGGGTGCGCCAGAGAGCAAGGGGGCGTGGGCTGGCCGGAATTGCCGTGGTTGTTCGTCGGAGACGGCGGCGGTGTAGAAGAAATTGGCGATAGCCTAGGGGCAGAGAGGAGGAGTTGTCTGGGGGAAATGACGAGGAGGGAGAGGGGATTTATCACGCGTGATCACTGCGAGGTTTAATCGTGGCGTTAAGGCGAATTGACGACGCGAAATCATTGCTAGAAACGGGGAAGAACGGTTCACAGTGGTGGAGACGATGAACGGGAGGGGTGGGTCCTGGCTGTCTGTGAGAGAGAGAGCGCGAGTGTGGGGTCCCGTTGTCACTCTCTGTGCGGGTAAGTTTTTGAGTGAGAAAAGAATGCTTCGGGGGGGAAAGAGAGGTGGGCTGTTGCTGGGTTAGTTGGGCTTTTAGCTGGGCTGGGTCGTTTGCTCTATTTTTTTCTGTCTGAAAACCTTTTTCTTTTTCCAATTTCAATTTCTGTTTTGAAAATCAATTCACAAATCAAACAACAAAACAAACATTCAAACAATTCAAACACTTCCAAACTTGTAATGAGTTTTTGGTTCTGTTTATCAACATAAACCAAATCCTAAAATAAAATAATATTTTTATTCTTTTTAGGATCCATTCATTAATTAAATAAAATGGATCTTTAGTTATTTAATAAAATAGGGTTTGATTTAATTAATAAAATTTCCATTTGAAATCCAAATATTTTCAAAAACAAATCAGTAGGTTTTATTTGGAAATAAAGGATATTTGGGGACTTGTTTAAAACAAAATAACCTTTTATTTTAGGGTCCATTTAATAATTAAAGAATGGACCTTAGTTATTAAATCAAATAGGATTTGTTTTATTAAAATATTTATTTTGAAATCTAAAATAAAACCAAAACATTTCAGTAGGTTTTATTTGAGATTATGAAATACTTTAGGAAACTTATTTAAAATAATTTAATAAGTTTTGATGTTTTAATTAAAATGGTAAAACCTTTTATTTAAATAAAATTTGGATATTAATTCCTTATTATTTTATTTAAATAAACTTTTACTATTTTTATTCAAAACAAAATGTTTTAATTCAAAAGCTTGGCCAAGGTTTAATTTGGCTTTATAAAATAATCTTTATTTATAAAGCTTCTTTTTCCTTTGAAAACCAAAACCTTTTATTAATAGATCCAAAATAGTAATTTTAAATATTCAAAATATTTTCTTTATTAAATGTTTATCTTTTTAAATCCCTTTAGGGTTTTATTTAATTCAAATAGGTTTGAAGTCCCAATTGAATTCAAAAAGTTTCTTCTGGTCCTGAAAAATCAAACAAAGTTTTATTTTATTCATTTATTTTCACATTACAAGATTTGGAAAATCTTGGGATGTGACACATAGTTACTACTAGAAGTAGGCAACTATGTAGAGGTATCAAGTATCGTGTATTGTACTCCAAGAAATAAGATAGTTAGATGAATACGGTAGTTTTGTGATTATACCTATATGGTATATATTGTAATGACTTTGTATTATTATGATATTATGTATAATATGTGAAATGCATATTTGGATTTTTTTTGGATCTTCATTGTGTGACTAGTTATGTGCGTAAAGTCGAGCTCAGAACACATGTGCATGATGTAATAATGAGTATTCGCTTTATGTTGCAGGACTAGAGGGTCATGGATACAGGTGTAGAAATCGAAACTGAGAAGAAGCGGATGGAGCGAGAGGCCAAGGAGAGGGCCGATGCAGATACAGCAAATCAGGGAGCATTGCCACCACCACCACCAATGAGGTCGTTAATGGAGCAGAACTTTATGCAGTGTATGCAAATGATGCAAGAGACCCAGAACAAGTTCATGGAAGAGCTGCTGGGATGAGCAAATCAGAGGGCACCTGAAGGTGGAGGAGTGAGTCTATCTAACTTCCAGAATGCAAGTCCATTACCTTTTGCATCTGCCCCTGAACCAATCGGTGCAGAAGATTGGCTAGCAGATACAGAAAGAAAATTGAAGACTGTAGGTTGCAATGATGAGGAGAAATTGAGGTATGCAACTCATCTTCTAACTGGACCTACAGCATCATGGTGGGAGAATCAGTTGGCCATGCAACAATCAGGAAGGGAGTTCACCTCGGAGGAGTTCAAGAGAGATTCCGTGAATATCATGTTCTGGAAAGTGTTATGGAGTTGAAGCGGAGAGAATTTAAGGAGCTTCAGCAGGGATATACTAGTGTCATGAAGTATATCCGGAAGTTTAGTCAACTGTCTCGCTATGCTGAGGAGGGATGTTAACACTGAAGAGAAGCAAAAGAAGCGTTTTCTGCGTGGGTTAAACCCATTTGTGAAAATGCAGCTAAGGTTAGCTAATAAGGAAACTTATCAGCAGTTTCTGGATGCAGCCATTACTTTCGAAGATGATTATAAGAATGTCCAAGAGGATAGGAGGAAGAGAGCCAAGAAGGAAACCAAGAGAATTCAGGCAAGAAAACCTAAACCCAATCTGGAGTTCAAACCTCGGAACAAGAACTATGGCAACAATAACAATAACAATAACAATCACAATGGCAGTGGTGGAAATCAATCCAATCCGAGAAGGAATGTTATTTGTAACAATTGTGTAATTCCAGGGCATTTCTAGAGGGAATGCAAAAAGCCTGTAGTGATCTGTTACGACTATGGTCAGAAGGGGCATATCAAGCCCGATTGTCCGAGCAAACCACCAGGAGGTTGGCCTACCAAGGGAAGAGGACAAACCAGTGGAGGAAATGGACAGCCCAATAAAGGAGGAAATAATGGCAAGAACAATAATGGCAAGAGGAACATACCTACCGGGAAACTGAACTGTTCAACCCTCGAGGAGGTGGATAATTCGGAGCATGCAGTGATAGGTATGCTCAATATCCTTACCAATCCCAGCAAAGTTCTATTTGATACTGGTGCAACTACTTCATTCATTTCTGAAGAATTCTGTGATAAATTCGGGATTAGAAGGGCAACATTAGAAAACCCTATGACAGTAGTTACGACAGGGGGAAATGTGACTATACGCCACATCAAACAAGATCAGGTTATCTCGATCTGTGGTTGTACCTACTTTGCAGACCTTTTTGTGATTCCTTTGAAGGGAATTGAAGTAGTGCTGGGGATGGACTGGATGATGGAGTATGGGGCTCAGATAAATTGTGAGGAGAAAACTGTCTCAATCAAAACTCCAAGTGGAGCAAGGATAGTTTACCAAGCAGATAAGAACAGTCATATTATGGTGGATCTGCAGTTGAACTCGATGAAAGAGGTCAAATTGGAAGATATTCCTATAGTAAATGAGTTTCAAGATGTTTTTCTAGCAGAGCTACCGGGAATTCCACTAGACTGGGAGATAGAGTTCACTATTGACCTAATTCCTGGTACTGCACCAATAGCTCAAGCACCATATAAGATGAGACCCAAAGAGTTAAAAGAACTCAAAGAGCAAATTGATGAGTTAGCCAGGAAATGATTTATTCATGAAAGTGTGTCTCCATGGGGAACACCAGTAATCTTTGTGGATAAGAGAGATGGTGGAAGAAGGATGTGTGGAGATTATAGAAATCTGAATAATGTTACTATCAAGAATACGTATCCTTTACCAAGGATCCAAGATTTGTTTGATCAAGTGAAAGGAGTATTCTCAAAGATCGACTTAAGATCTGGATACCATCAAATAAAAATCAAACCGGAAGATGTTCCAAATACATCATTTGTCTCAAGATATGGACACCATGAGTATCTGGTAGTACCATTTGGTTTAACCAATGCACCAGCAATATTCATGAATCTGATGAACAAAATCTTCATGCCATATTTGGATAAGTTCGTCATAGTTTTTATTGATGATATTCTAATATATTCCAAGGATAAGGAAGAACATGCTGATCATTTGAGAATAGCATTGCAGACACTTAGGGAACATAAACTCTATGCTAAGTTCAGTAAGTGTGAATTTTGGCTAGATGAGGTAAAATTCCTTGGTCATGTGATCAGTGAGGATGGAATTGTTGTTAATCCATCTAAAGTTCAGTCAGTATTAGGTGGACTGCACCAACTAATGTGAAGCAGATTCGAGGTTTCTTAGGAATGGCTGGTTATTATCGGAGATTCATTGAAGGTTTCTCCAAAATAGCTGGACCAATGACCAAATTGCTAAGAAATAATACACCATTCAATTGCTATGAGAAGTGTGAAGCAAGTTTTCAGGAGTTGAAGACTAGGTTAACCACAGCTCCAATCTTAGAAGTTCCTGAAATAGGGAAGGACTTCACAGTATACTGTGATGCATCTAAAGAAGGTTTGGGTTGTGTATTAATGCAAGATCAGAAAGTCATTTCTTATGGTTAAAGACAACTAAAACCACATGAATTCAACTATCCAACTCATGATTTAGAGTTAGCAGCAGTGGTTTTTGCGCTAAAAGGATGGAGGCATTTTCTATATGGATCCAGATGTGAGTTATACACTGACCATAAAAGTCTCAAATATTTCTTTACTCAAAAGGAATTCAATATGAGACAAAAGTGTTGGTTGGAACTAATCAAAGATTATGATTTAACAATCAACTATACCCCAGGGAAAGCAAATGTGGTAGCTGATGCTTTAAGCAGAAAGAGTGAAGATATTCAGCCTAGAAATCGGGAGCTACCAAAAGAGTTACAAATGGACTTGGAAAGATTAGAGATTCAATTCATTAGAACAGAGGTTCTTGGAGGATTAGCTACTATGGAGGTAGTTGCAGAGCAAGACAGTGATCTTAAGCACGAAATTTTCAGACATCAAGTAGAAGATCCTTTTATTGCTGAGGAAATTAGGAGGATATCTCAAGGGCAAAAATCAGTTTTTCTCCTTGGAGATTATGAGTACTTATGGTTTCAAGACCGTCTTTGTGTTCTAGATGATGCAATCACACATCGGGAGATAGAAATACAAGCAGACTTGACCTATGTTGAAAAGCCCTATAAAATTTTGGAGGAAAACTGGAAAAGGTTGCGGAATAGAGCAATCAAGTACTGCAAAGTACAGTGGGAACATCACCCTGAAAGGGAAGCCACTTGGGAGAAAGAAGAGGATTTATGGAAAGCCTATCCAGAACTATTCAGGTACATCTCAACAAACTTCGGGACGAAGTTTAATTTAAGGGGGGAAGTCTGTAACATCCCTGCATTTAGGAACTAACGAAGGGTAGATTTAGGAATTTAATATGTTGCATGCATTCATCTGTGAAAATGTGGGTAAATGTTTCGCCAAATAAAAACCTAAATTGATCAAAGTTTCTTTCATACTTTGAGATTAGGTATAGTCTTGAAGGATGATTGTTATAGACTTTGATATGATCTTTGTGGACTTATGTGTTTTGAGAAATGAAATTTGAATTTAAAACTTAAGTGTCTGAATTATAATTCAAAAGGATTTTTGAATGATGTTTGAATCTTTGATTTAATTAAGAGTTAACCAATAATAACTCAAACTTTATATAAAGAGAGCAATTAACAATATGAATATCCATTTCATAATTTTATTCAATAAATAAGTTACAAAAATGTAACTTATGAGAATCATCCACAATCTTTACAATAGCAAATAAATAAATAATAATATTTCTTTATTGATAATAGTATAATCTTTTTTACAAAAGAATAAAAATAAAGAGTACAAAAGAATAAATTAAAGATTACAATTGAATATGATAGTTATTACAAGTGACTAATCTATAAAGAAAAATAAAAACCTAAACTAAAGTCTTGATCTTCAAATCTGGTACCTGCAAAATAAAAATAAACTTAAAAGAACAAGAAGGTTAGGATTAGAATTATTTTTACTCTCTGAAGTTAACACTGAAGTGCACTGTTCACTTTTTCATCATTGAGTATATAAGGGGCAAGTTTCACCAATATGAAAGAATGTATCTTTCATAATTTTAAGCCATAAGTCAAATAACAGCAAGGAGGAGCAAGTTTCACCAGCCAAGTAGAAGTAACCAGATGAAAGTAACTTTGAAAATTCAGAACATATCCACAACTGTGTAGCAGGCACACACACCAAACTGCATGGTGTGTGCTGTCAACACCACAGCAGCAGCACAACCAAACAAAACCATCAACACAGCCGTGGGAAACCAATCCCCACACGGTTCCATTGCTCTTACACACCAAGCACAGCAGCCAACAGCTAAACCAAGCCAAAGCCAAGCTAGATCAAACCAACCAAAGCCCAGCATCACATCACCAAGATGGTGACATAAGGAGGGGGTAGATCAGGTGGATATCAAGACTAAGATCAAGCCATCAAGATCAGGAGATGATGGGCTAGATCAAGGACAAGCCAGGAGCTGGAAATACCAGGGGAGCACTAGATCAAGCTACCACAAGATCAACCACTAGCAACCACAACATCAAGTGACAGTGGTGAGTAAATAGACCATCAAATAATCTATCTGTCTAAGATTAGACAAACATACATGATATGACTCTTATTCAAACTCTCAGAAAGCACCCAAGTGGGTGAATCCATCACTTAGGTTTTAAACTATAAAAGCAATCAAAAAAGTATAAGGATCCAACTAAATTTCAGAAAAACATCATTGATCTATTTATCAAGCTATATTTCAATTCAAGAATGAACATAGCTAAGATTTAAAACTCTAGGAACATCTCTACAACTAGAGTAGCACCTTATGATTTAATCTTATGGATCTATATAAGTTATCAAGCTTACAATCATTTTTCCCAAACTTTGATTCAAGAAGCAGTAGCTGGTATCACTACCAGAAATTATCCCTGTGAATCAACAAGATAGAGGTCTAAATCCCTAAAACCTCAAACCAACATCACTGGTTCTAGGGATACAAGGAAAGAGGATTTCACTTATCTATCATGCCAAGCCAAATCTTAAGCTTAAATAAAACCACACCAAGTAAAAGAATCTAGTCTTGTGTGCCATGAAAGGATGGTTTCACAAGAACAGTTCTAAACTAAGCAGGTTAAGCATCCAATCTTCATAGATACAATCAACCAATTATAAATCATTTTCCTATTCTTAAACACAGGAATCATAAACAAGATATTCATATATATATGTCTTCACTGTAAGAGACAATTTTAATCTCAATTTATACATGAATTCTCAAGCCAACAGAACTAATACAATGACTTCATCACACCATACTCACTGTCATTAACCAAGTAATGAAAGTGGTAAGTTATCAAAACCACTAGCTTTACCAAGTATTGTTTTTAGAGCAACTGTATCATCTGAATCATATGAAATTTAACCATGGAATCATCAGCAGTAAACCACTAGCATCACCACAGCTAATAATCAGCAGTAAGTCATAGCTAATCACCACTTAATAGATTCAGAGATCATCAACACATGATCCAATTCATCAGTATCTAATCCACAGCAGGGTATGAACACTAAGCAGAACCAAGTGAAGGGTTTCGCAGCATAGTAAATAGAAAAAATTCTACGGATGCGAACAAGAAAGCCAAGATCTAATCTAGGAGATGCAATCAACGAGAGAGATAGATGAGATCTTCATATCCTTGAAGAAATCGCACAGCGGAAATGTTCAACAGAACGTGGTTGATGTAGTCGTACTAGCCATCTCCTCCTCGTGATCCGATCCAATCCTACGCCGCAAGTGGCGGCGCCTCCGAGAGATGCATACGTACGGTGCCGCGACGTCTCCTCCTTCCTTGCTCCAACAAGTGGGGTGGAGAGATAGATTGGATCTGCAGCACGACGGCGTGGTGCTATGGTGGAAAGTTTCTGCGGCAGGGCTTCGCCTACGCGCACTCGGGAGAGAGAGAGAGAGAGAGAGAGAGAGGAAGGGCAGCAGCTGGCGGCTAGGCTTGAGGAGTAGGGGAGGGGGAGGGTGCTCCCCTGCCCACCTTATATAGGGGGCTGGCCGGCCCCCTTGGCCCCTCCTCCAAGCCCTAGGGCGGCGGCCCCAAGGGTGGAGTGGGGGGCAAGTTTTCCCCCTTCCTTATAGAAGGGTTCCCTAGGGTTTCCCCTAGGGTTTGGCCGGCTGGGCCTATGGGGCCTTGTGCCCCTGGCCCAAAGCGGCCCACGCAGGCCTTCGACAAGTGGGCCCATGTTGGTCCCACTACGGAAGCTTCTAGAACCTTCCGGTACAATACCGATAAACTCCGAAACGATTCCGAAATCCAAAAACTTCTTTCCTTTATATGAATCTTATTCTACGGACCATTCCGGAACCTCTCGTGATGTCCTGGATCTCATCCGAGACTCCGAACAAAAACTCATAAACCAATTATCCATTCTATCCTAGCGTCGATGCACGTTAAGTGTGTGACCCTATGGGTTCGAGAATATGCAGACATGATCTTCTATCAATAATCAACAGCAGGGTCTGGAAACCCATATTGACTCCCACATATTCATCGATGATCATATCAGATGAACCAAGATCCCAGGATTCAATAAATACCATATATGTATTCCCTTCGTCACGCAATATTTTACTTGCCCGAGATTCGATTGTTGGTATCGACATACCTAGTTCAATGTCGTTCACAACAAGTACTTTACTCGTTCCGTAATCCGATATCACTTTGTGATTAGCTCCTTAACCACGTTCTTGCAAGTGGTGTTGATATCAATTACCGAGAGGCCTGAAGTATATCTATCCGACTCTGGTGGGACAAATTCCATCTCGATACATACAACCCAACAAGTACTTTCCGATCACCTGAGAGACACCTTTATGATCACCCTCACATAGGATGACGTTTGATGACCTCAAAGCTTTCTTCCGATACCAGGGAGTTGTATTATCTCATGGTCTAAGGAATACAATACTTGACATAAGAAAAAGCTTCTTAAAGATGAACACGATGGCACGATCTAATTGCTCTGCTTAATTTGGGTTTGTCCATCATATCATTCTCCCAATGACATGATCTCATTATTAATCGACAACTCATGTATATGATTAGGAAATCTTAACCATCATTAATCAATGAGGTAGTCCATAGAGGCGTACTAGGGACAAGGTGTTGTTCATAAACCACACAAGTATCAAAGTTTCCGCTTAATACAATTCTAGCATGGAATATAAACTTTATCATGAACAAGAATTATAATAATAACATCTTTATTATTGCCTCTAGGGCATAATTCCAATAGTCTCCCACTTGCACTAGAGTCAATAATCTAGTTTACATCTGACAACAATCTAACACCCATGGCATTAAGGTGCTGATCATGTTTTGCTCATGGAAGAGGTTTAGTCAACGGATCTGCGACATTCAGATCCATATGTACTTTGCTAATCTTCAGATCTCCATCTGCTATATAATCTTGAATTATATGAAAACGGCGGTTGATGTGCTTGGTCTTTGGATGATATCTTGGTTCCTTAGCCAGTGCTATGGCGCTAGTGTTGTCGCACAATATCTCCAGTCGGTCCAAGGCACTTGGAACCACACCAAGCTTAGTGATGAAGTTCCTGATCCAAACTCCTTCACTTGATGCTTCTGAAGCAGCCATGTATTCCGCTTCTGTTGTAGATCCCGCGATCACGCTTTGCTTGCAGCTTCTCCAGCTCATAGCTCCACCATTCAAAATATAAACGTATCCTGTCTGAGATTTAGAATCATCCGGGTCGGTGTCAAAACTAGCGTCGATGTAACCTTTTACGACGAGCTACTCATCACCTCCATAGACCAAGAACATTTCTTTAGTCCTATTTAAATACTTTAGGATGTTCTTTACGGCTGTACAGTGTTCCACTCCTGGATCACTTTGGTATCTGCTCGTCAAACTAAGAGCATTGGACACATCCGGTCTAGTACATAGCATGGCATACATGATAGAACCTATGGCCGAGGCATATGGCACTTTGCTCATAGTATCTCTATCGTTTACCGTAGCTGGACACTAAGCCTTTCTCAATATCTTACCTGACAACATGGGCAATGAACCTTTCTTTGCTTTATCCATTCTGAACCTTTTCAGAACTTTGTCTAGGTATGTACTTTGGCTTAAAGCTATTAGGCGTCTTTGTCTATCTCTATAGATTTTGATGCCTAATATATAAGCAGCTTCTCCTAGGTCTTTCATTGAAAAACATTTATTCAAATAACTCTTCACATTGTTATGCATACCAATGTCATTTCCAATAATCAATATGTCATCCACATATAGTACTAAAAATGTCACAAAGCTCCCACTCACTTTCTTGTAGATACAAGCTTCATAGCATTTTGGAACAAATCAAAAGCTCTTGATCACTTGATCAAAACAAAGGTTCCAACTCCGAGATGCTTGCTTCAGTCCATAAATGGAACGCTGAAGTTTGCACACCTTATTAGCATCCTTAGGATCGACAAAACCTTCGGGCTGCATCATATACAACTCTTCATCAATGTTTCCATTGAGGAACGCAGTTTTGACATCCATCTGCCATATTTCATAATCATGAAATGAAGCAATTGCTAATAAAATCCGAATGGACTTAAACATCGCTACGGGAGGGAAAGTCTCATTGTAGTCAACACCTTGAACTTGCCGAAACCCTTTTGCGACAAGCCGAGCTTTATAGACAGTAACATTACCATCCGCGTCCGTTTTCTTCTTGAAAATCCATTTGCACTCAACGGCCTTACGGTCGCTAGGAGGGTCCACCAAAGTCCATACTTGGTTTTCGCTCATGGATCCCAATTCGAATTTCATGGCCTCTAGCCATTTCTCAAAGTCTGGGCTCATCATTGCTTCCTCATAGTTCGCAGGTTCACTGTTGTCTAACAACAAGACGGGTAAGACAGGGTTGCCCTACCATTCAGGAGTGGCACGTGACCTTGTCGACCTGCGAAGTTCAGTAGTAGCATCATTCGAAGTTTCATGATCCTCGTCATTAGCTTCCTCTCATGTTGGTGCAGACGGCACTGGAACAATTTCAGGTGTTGCGCTACTCTCCAACTCGAGAGAAGGTTCAATAACCTCGTCTAGCTCTACCTTCCTCCCACTCACTTCTTTCGAGAGAAACTCCTTCTCAAGAAAGGATCCGTTCTTTGCAACAAACACTTTGCCTTCGGATCTATGGTAGAAGGTATACCCAATCGTTTCCTTAGGGTATCCTATGAAGACGCATTTCTCCGCTTTGGGTTCGAGCTTGTCCGACATCAACTTCTTGACGTAAGCTTCGCATCCCCAAACTTTAAGAAACGACAACTTAGGTTTAGCACCAAAACATAGTTCATACGGTGTCATCTCAACGGATTTAGATGGTGCCCTATTTAAAGTGAATGCAGCGGTTTCTAATGCGTAACCCCAAAATGATAATGGCAAATCTGTAAGAGACATCATTGATTGCACCATATCTAATAGAGTTCGATTCTGGCGTTCAGACACACCATTGCGCTGTGGTGTTCCAGGTGGCGTGAGTTGTGAAACGATCCGCTTGCTTTAAGATGCAAGAGAAAATCATAACTCAAATATTCACCTCCATGATCGGATCGTAGAAATTTAATTTTCCTGTTACGATGGTTTTCCACTTCGTTCTGAAATTCTTTGAACTTCTCAAACGTTTCAGATTTATGTTTCATTAAATAGATATACCCATATCTACTTAAGTCATCAGTAAAAGTGAGAAAATAGCGATATCAATCGCGTGTCTAAACACTCATTGGTCTGCATACATCGGTATGTATGATTTCCAATAAGTTCGTTGCTCGCTCCATTATTCCGGAGAACGGGGTTTTGATCATCTTGCCCATGAGGCATGGCTCGCACGTGTCAAATGATTCAAAATCAAGAGACTCCAAAAGTCCATCAGAATGGAGTTTCTTCATGCGTTTTACACCAATATGACCTAGACGGCAGTGCCACAAATAAGTTGGATTATCACTATCTACTTTGCATCTCTTAGCCTCAATGTTATGGATGTGCGTTTCATCGCTTTCGAGATTCAGAAGAAATAAACCATTCACAACAGGTGCATGACCATAAAAGATGTTATTCATATAAATAGAACAACCATTATTCTCCGATTTAAATGAATAACCGTCTTGCAATAAACACGATCTAGATATAATGTTCATGCTCAACGCAGGCACATAATAACACTTATTAAGGTTTAAAACTAATCCCGAAGGTAAAACTAAGGAGAGCGTGCCGACAGCCATCACATCAACTTTTGATCCATTGCCAACTCGCATCGTCACCTCATCCCTTGCTAGCCGCCGTCTATTCCATAGCTCCTATTTTGAGTTACAAATATTAGCAACTGAACTAGTATCATATACCCAGGCACTACAACGAGCGCTAGTAAGGTAAACATCAATAACATGTATATCAAATATACCTTTAATGGTGTCAGCCTTCTTGTCCTCTAAGTACTTCGGACAATTGCGCTTCCAGTGACCCTTGTCCTTGCAATAGAAGCACTCAGTGTCCGGCTTAGGTCCAGACTTGAGCTTCTTCTCAGTAGGGGCAACACGCTTGTCGCTGCCTTTCTTGAAGGATTTCTTTGCACCCTTACCTTTCTTGAAGCTAGGGGTCTTGTTGACCATCAACACATGATTATCTTTCTTGATATCCACCTCCGCAGCTTTCAGCTTAGCGAAGAGCTCAGTGATCGTATCAGTGGAACCAATTTGATTGTGAGTAACTACAAAACCTTTGCAGCTACGAGGGAGTGATTTCAGAACTCTGTCAATCTTGAGCTCTTCTGGAATCTTGCAGTCCAATTGCTCAAGACGTTGAGTGTAGCCCAACATCTTAATGGCGTGCTCACTAATGGAACTCCCTTACTCCATCTTGCAGTTAAAAAACTTCTCAGAGATCTCATATCTCTCAGAACGGGTCTGAGTCTGAAACATGGTTTTCAGTTCCTCAAGTATCTCAAAGGGCCCGGCGAACTCCTCAAAACGATTTTGAAGGTCCGGTTCCATAGCAAACAACATGGTACTCTTAATGACTCCATAATCATCTTTGCGCGACTAATAAACAGCTTTTTCATCAGCCGACGCATTAATAGCAGGGGCGTCACCTAGCGCTTTCTCAAGGACATAGTCCTTTTGTCCGCCAGCAAGAATGATTCTCAGATTGCGGAACCAGTTGGTGAAGTTAGACCCATTGTTTTTAAGCTTTTCTTTCTCAGCAAAAACATTGAAGTTGAAGTTGGACTTAGCCATTTGATCTACAAAATTTGCAAGTACAATTTAGACTATGTTCATGATAACTAGTTCAACTTAATCAAATTACTAGATGAACTCCCACTAAATTCAACATCCCTCAAGTTGTTTAGTGAACATGATCCAAATTCACCACACCTAATCCGATCTTCACGAGAAGAGATGTGGTTTCAATGGTGGACAACAAAGTGTCGATCATATCATTCATATGACTCATGTTTAACCTTTCGGTTCGTGTGTTCCGAGGCCATGTCTGTACATGCTAGGCTCGTCAAGTCAAACCCAAGTATTTCCGCGTGTGCAAAACTGGCTTGCACCCATTGTATCTGAACGTAGAGTTTATAGCACCCGATCATCACGAGGTGCTAAAACACGACGAACTTTCGCAATGGTGCATACATGGGGAGAACACAATTTTATCTTGATCTTTAAGTGAGGAATCATCTTATAATGCTACCGTTGCGATCTAAGCACAATAAGATACATAAAAGGATAAACATCCCATGCATATAATTTTATGTGACATGGTGTCACATCCCAAGATTTTCCAAATCTTGTTATGTGAAAAATAAATGAATAAAATAAAACTTTGTTGATTTTCAAGGCCAGAAGAAACTTTTTGAATTCAATTGGGACTTCAAACCAGTTGGATCAAATAAAATCCTAAAGAAAATTAATAGAGTAAACATTTGATAAAAGAAAATAAAATATTTTGGAACTACTATTTTAGATCTTTTAAATAAAAAGATTTGGTTTTCGAAAGAAATAGAAGTTTTATAAATAAAGATTATTTTATAAAGCCAAATTAAAACTTGGACAAACTTTTGAAAATAAAACATTTTGTTTTGATAAAAATAGCAAAGGTTTAATTAAAATAGAATAATAAGGATTTAATATCCAAATTTATTTAAGTAAAGGCTTTTTCCAATTTAAATAAACACTAAAACTTATTTATTTGTTTTAAATAAGTTTTCCAAATATTTTATATTCTCAAATAAAACCTACTGAAGTGTTTTGGTTTTATTTTAGATTTCAAAATAAATATTTAAATAAAACAAATCCTATTTGATTAAATAACTAAAGACCCATTTTATTTAATTAATGAATGGATCCTAAAATAAATAAAAATATTATTTTTATTTTGGAAATTTGGTTTATGTTGATAAACAGAACCAAAAACACAATACAAAGTTTAGTGATTGTTTGAATTGCTTGAATTGTTTGATTAGTTGATTGAAATTCAAACAGAAATTGAAATTAGAAAAAGAAAAACATCTAGGAACAAAAAAAAATGAAACAACAGCCAGCCCAGTCGGCCAAGCCCACAAGCCCAATACCAGCCCAGTCTTTCTCCCTCTCCACGAAACGTTTTTCACTTAAAATCTCACCCGCAAGGACACTGACTGGTGGACCACAACTCCCTCTCCCTTTCTCACCGACGAGAGGACCCCACCACCACGTCTCTCTTCTTCCCCACCCGCAGACGACGCCCACCCCTCGCCGGCCGTTATAGACGGAATAACTCCGGCGTAATTCGTCTTAATCGCGCGTTGAATCAGCCCCTTGACCACGCAGGATAACTCGCCTTTCCCTCCTCTCCGTTTCCCCTCTGCCACCCCGCAGTAGCACGCCCCCAGGCCACCCCAATTCCTCCCCGAGCACCTCTGCCTCCGACGACCTCCCTTGCTGATTCCGGCCAGCACACGCCCCCTCCTGCCTCCTCGAGAACGCAGCTGTGATCAACATCCCCCAGCGGACCTCTCTGCAGTCGCAGCTCACTCACGCGCGCCCCTGAGCATCGGCAACGACAACCTCCAGCACCGCCGCCGTCTGGCTCTTCTCCGACGACGCCCACAGGTTGTATCCGACCGCCCCTCCCCTTCTCTTTCATGCACGCGTCACTGCCTCGACCTTGCGCAGCTAACCTTGCCTTCTGCTTGCCTCCGCGTGATCTGTAGCGTCGCCTCCGACCACAACCCGAACCACCTGACGCCGTTCTCAACTCCGGCGAGAGATTGCCGACCCGTCTGTGTGCCCCTTGCCCGACGACCACACGTTGAGCTTCCTCAAATCTTTGCGAACGTGGTGAGCACCTTTCCCTCCTCCCTCGCTTCCTATTTCACCGGCGCCGCCATCGTCTGGTCGCTCCGCCGCCAGCAGCCGCCGCAGCGCCGCCCGTTTAAGGTCGAGCACCCCACAGCCGTCCGATCCCGATCTGATGGATAGGATAGAATGACTTAACCGCGAAGGGGTATGCGCTCAGTACCGCACGATCTGACTTGATCTAACGCGCCAGGGCAGTCGATCCAACCGAAAGGGTATGGGCGAATCAGAAACAGCCACGTGGATTGGATTCGTTTTAAAACAGAATTTTGATTTGATTAGAATGCAAATTTGTAATTGGTGTAACTTTCAAACCACACGTCCAAATTTTACAAATTTTATATCAATGGATTCAGGAGAACCAGCCCTAGCCAACATGCCCTTGGTTTAGCAAATAGTATCTGTTTGTTTGCTTGTTTTTGCAGATTCATTTGTATGATTATTTAGATTAGAAAAATTGTTTAAAAATGTTTTTAAGGTTAAAACCTTTGCAAATTGGTTTGTTGTAAACTGACTGACCATAGGAACCAACCCATAGTTTGGAAAATGGATTTGGTAAAGTTTAGGACGGAAAACTAGATTTAGTCATTTCTAGCCAAAAGAAAATAATGATTTTTGTTATGGAAATGATTTTGAGTAAAAACTTTGGGAAAATGGTTTAGACCAAACCTACTGACCCAAAACACCAAGTTTTGCAATAGCAACTCATTTGGTGAAAAACATAAAGTTTTGCTTTGATAAAAATAATTTTCACCACATAAAATAATGATTAGATTTAAAAATGGTTTATAGACCAAAACCCTTTTGCAAATGACTTTGCCACTTTGGAAAATAACCACTTTTGACTTTACAAAGTTTAGAAGCCTAGTGGAGACCACCTTTGCAATTAGAACCATCTTTTGCATGCTTGCATGCATTACTTTGACTTTGTTATTTTATGTGATGTTTTGCTTGATTGGTAGATTAAGTTTGTACCTTGCTTGATTGAATTGTAGTGACTTGAAGAGTGTGATTGTTGCAAGGACAAGGAGTGAACCTATACCCTCTACCAAAAAGGCAAGTGATGATTCATACTTTCTATCCCATTACTTTCACTATGCATTAGTGATTTTGCTAAGTAAAACTTGCATGGATTTTGCTAAGTATAAACCTTACTATAGGAAAACTAGTAGATGAAACCTTAGTGGAAATCTTCCTAAGTTAAGATTCCTATTACTATCAAGCTTAGCCTAGCTAATAGAAAACATGGGTGGAATATATATTCACACTATGGAAAAATATTCTAAGTCTGAGGACTTGTGATTTTGTCTAATAAAACAACTAAGTTAATGAATCACCTGGGTGGAATGGGCTTGCTTGGTGGTTTTTGGTTGAGTGGTTCACAATGCCCATGTTAATGGTTTACCTTGTGTATCTCACTTGTGGTATGCCACCCAGGAACAAAGGGATTTGAGATGTCAAATGTTGAGAAGCTTCAAGTGCAACCACTTGGCAATATGGGCTCTGCCATGATCATATAGGTTGCAAGAACTTAGCCATATGGACAGTGGGTGGTAGTGTTTGATAGGTTGGAGCGCGTCCATTTTGGTCTAAGGGAAAGCTTCTAAAAGATCTTGTCTTGGGAAACCAAGTCTTGTGGGGAAAGTGCACCACATCTGCAGAGTGAAAAACCTAAGTACTTAGCCATGTCCCTGGTAAAGGACAATTTGAGCATCAAGACATGGAAGCAATCAAGAATCTCATCATTCAAATTTCTAAGTTAAAATCTTGTGGTTTGAACAAGGGTTGTTTGAAATCTTCAATCTTTGATTGAGAGATGCCTTGTAAGGATCTTCAATCTTTGATTGAGAAAAATGATTTTGTCAAAGCAAAAACTTAGGATTTTCAAATGTTAAGGAAAAATCTATTTTGAGCAATGCAAGCCTCAACTCCACTTAGCCAAATGCATATATATGATAGACTCCACTATACTATTATAGTATCACTTGCCAATACAATTCAAATGTATTGACCCTTGTGGCTGTAACTTGTATTGTTGCAGGTTTGATTGATTTTAGTGAAGATTGATTGTTTAGGATTACAAAGTCTACAACCAACATCTGCCTGTGGCACTTTGAAGATGAAGGACCCATTATTTTAGTTATTCCGCTGCAAAGTAATGTAATAGCCAAATGAGCTATGTTTGATGCAATAAAATTATGTTATTCCTGGTTATAAAGTTATATTATGACCTTTGTTTCTCGATATTACATCTAAACTGTGGATGCTAGCTATTGATCTAGGGACTAGCATTGTAAACACAGGGGGCTCTATCTTATTAAAGATTGGAACCCCTACACATGGTATAGCCAATCTCCGCGCAATGATATCCATCTTGTGTGCGCCAGCATGATCTCCATCACTCCACCATGATTGCCTCCACCACGAATAGCAACTACAACTATTGCTAACTACTTAGCCATAAAGTAAAGCTATTACATGGCGTATAAGAAGTTAACACGCAGGTCATACATAATTATAAAGACAACCATATGGCTCCTGCCGGTTGTGAACTATCGACATGCAAGTCGTCAAACATTACAAAACATGATCATTGCATACATCTCATACAAATCATGTCTTAGGCCATACCATATCACAAAACACTCCCTGCAAAAACAAGTTAGATGCCTCTACTTTGTTGTTGCATGTTTTACGTGGCTTATGGGAGTAACAAGCTAAGAACGATTCTTACCTACGGAAAGCCACAACGGTGATATTATGGTTGCCAACATCTGTTTTAAATCCCATGACTACTATAGTGAGAGAAACTGGCATCCACCAGCCGCATGTGTGGAACAAGCCACACGTCAAGTGCGGAGCCGGTCTCGCGAACGACGGGTAAAGTTGGCCTGGACCGCTTCGATCTCACTATGCCGCGCCATAAGAAATACACAACAAGAGGTTTGCAATAGAAAACATCAATGCCCTCAACAAGCATGTTGCGTTCTACTCATGAAACACATCTACGCATAGATCTAGCTCTGATACCACTGAAGGGTTTCGCAGCATAGTAAATCAAAAAATTTCTACGAATGCGAACAAGAAAGCCAAGATCTAATATAGGAGATGCAATCAACGAGAGAGATAGATGAGATCTTCATACCCTTGAAGAAATCACATAGCAGAAATGCTCAACAGAACGTGGTTGATGTAGTCGTACTAGCCGTCTCCTCCTCGCGATCCGATCCGATCCTACGCCGCAAGTGGCGGCGCCTCCGAGAGATGCACACGTACGGTGCCGCGACGTCTCCTCCTTCCTTGTTCCATCAAGTGGGGTGGAGAGATGGATTGGATCTGCAGCACGACGGCGTGGTGCTATGGTGGAGAGTTTCTGCGGCAGGGCTTCGCCTACGCGCAGTCGGAGAGAGAGAGAGAGAGAGAGAGAGAGAGAGAGAGAGAGAGAGAGAGAGAGAGAGAGAGAGAGAGAGAGAGAGAGAGAGAGAGAGAGAGAGAGAGAGAGAGAGAGAGAGAGAGAGAGGAAGGGAAGCAGCTGGTGGCTAGGGTTGAGGAGTAGGGGAAGGGGAGGGTGCAACTCTGCCCACCTTATATAGGGGGCTGGCCGGCCCCCTTGGCCCCTCCTCCAAGCCCTAGGGCGGTGGCCCCAAGGGTGGAGTGGGGGGCAAGTTTTCCCCCTTCCTTCTAGAAGGGTTTCCTAGGGTTTCCCCTAGGGTTTGGCCGGCTGGGCCTATGGGGCCTTGTGCCCTGACCCAAAGCGGCCAGGGCACTCCCCCTTAGGCCCACGCAGGCCTCCGACAAGTGGGCCCACGTTGGTCCCACTCCGGAAGCTTCTAGAACCTTCCAGTACAATACCGATAAACTCCGAAACGATTCCGAAATCCAAAAACTGCTTTCCTTTATATGAATATTATTCTCCGGACCATTTCGGAACCTCTCGTGATGTCCTGGATCTCATCCGAGACTCCGAACAAAAACTCATAAACCAATTATCCATTCTATCCTAGCGTCGATGCACGTTAAGTGTCTGACCCTACAGGTTCGAGAATATGCAGACATGATCTTGTATCAATAATCAACAGCGGGGTCTGGAAACCCATAATGACTCCCACATATTCATCGATGATCATATCGGATGAACCACGATACCAGGATTCAATCAATCCCATATATGTATTCCCTTCGTCATGCGATATTTTACTTGCCCGAGATTCGATCGTTGGTATTGACATACCTAGTTCAATCTCATTCACAGCAAGTACTTTACTCGTTACGTAATCCGATATCACTTTGTGATTAACTCCTTAACCACAGCAAGTTTTATTAGCTGGGGAATGGAGGAGACCTTATCTTTGAGAGGGATTTGGACCAGCTTTCGGAACTTCTGGAGCGTCTGCACCCCGAGTTCTTCGGAGCTCAGCTCAATGATCAAGGAGGAGAAGATCTGCAGTGGCTAATTGTTGCAGGTCTCCGAGGAAAGATTGAACCTCCCACTTCTGAGGGAATTCAGTTTACCTTAAGAGAGAACAACTGGCTCGATGGACTTGCCAGGGCCATGCAGGAAGCTCTTTCCCGTCTGTATGTTCGACAAGAAGGAGCGCATCATTGACCATCTTCGCCACCGTATCTCATCTTTGGAGGAGACCATCCACGAGAGAGACATGCAGTTGGAAGAAAGGGAGAATTCCGGAGAGGATCTTCATGGAGACCCCTACTCCTATCTCAGCGATGATGATGATTTTCTGGAGGATCAGGCTATGGCTTTCTTTACCGATGAGGATGATTTCGCCTTCGTCGATGACGATGAAGATGATGAAGCCACCGATTCCAAGGAGTAGTAGCACTTGAGCACTAACATAGTGAGTAGTATTCGGTCCCAATGTATCGTAGTTTCCAGAATGGTTCTTAAAACCATCTGTTTTCTTTGTTGTGGTGTGTGTTGTATCGTGTGCTATGAATGAATGAATGAAAAGCGAGTTGCTAGAAAAATCGGAGTCAAACTTTAAAAACTTTTCAAAATCCGAGAACCTTAGAAATTTCCCTCTTTTCTCATGATTTATCTCAATCTTCAGATGCCGCACGGAGGAAGTGGTTCATCCCCGGACCCGATGTTGAAGATTCTGCAAATGTTGACCTCTGACCGCGAAGCTGAAAGAGCGGAACGTCAAGCCAACCTAGCCACCCTGCAACAGATAGCTCAGCTAGCCCACAACAACCAAGGCCACGGAAATCAGGATAGCCATGGATCTAAGCTCAAATATTTTCAGAATACCAACCCACCTGTTTTCACTAAGTCAGAAGAACCCCTAGACGCCCATGATTGGCTGCAAACCATGGAAAATAACCTAGAAGTCGCTGGAGTGAAATCCAACGAGAAAGTTCTGTTCGCCACCCACTATCTAGCCAGAGATGCCAGGGCATGGTGGAACAGTGTTCGCGCAATGACCGGAGGCCAGATGATGACCTGGGAGGAATTCAAGGTCAAATTTAGCAGAACCCATGTGCCACCAGGTTTGATCAAGAGAATGAGATACGAGTTCAGATAACTGAAGCAAGGAAGGATGACCGTAGTGGAATACCGTGAAAAATTCTTGTCATTAGCTAGGTATGCCCCGGATGAGATCGACACCGAAGCCAAGAAGAAAGAGAGATTCCTGAATGGTCTGCACGATGAGATGCAAACAGTGTTAGTCAATATCCCCTTTGCTGATATTGAAGTCCTTGTCGACTCTGCCATCCAAATGGAAGGAAAGATCAACCAAGCCAATGAGAACCGCAAGTGTCGCATGATGCATCAGCCAGGAACCCATCAGACCCCAAAGTATCGCCCTAACCCACATCCCGGATTTGCCCCGAGAACCAACAGACCCCCAATGAACCGTCCGACCTATCCCAACCGTGGAAACCCTAGGCGCGGAGGAATTCACAACAACCCCGGCAACTCTAGAAATTTCAATTGTGCCCCACCCAAGTTCAACACCAACAATGCTGCCACCAACACCAACACTGCCCCGAGGACTGGAAGCAATGTTGTGCCTGTAGCAGCAAAGGACAAGTCGCAAGTGACTTGTTATGACTGTGGAAATAAGGGTCACTACTCCAACGAGTGCCCCAACAAGAAGAATGCCGCAGCACCCAATGTCAATGCCCCAGCGCAGCAGCAGCGTCGTGTTTAGCCTGGAAGAAGGTTTGCCCCAGGGAATTCTCTCAACCGCAATGGCCGTCTTTTTCTCATGCATGCTGAAGAAGCTCAGGAAGCGCCAGACGTCGTGCTGGGTATGTTTTCTGTTAATTCAGTACTTGCAAGAGTGTTGTTTGATTCTGGTGCATCGCACTCATTTGTCACTGAAGAATTTGCCTGCACTAGTAAAATTCAACCAACCAAACTGAAGCATGTTATGATTGTTCAAATTCCCGGATCAACCACCAAGGCTAGGAAAATTTGCAAAGCCGTCCCTATCCGAATCCATGGCATAGACTTTTATGCTAACCTGATAGTACTCGGAATCAAAGGTTTGGAAGTAGTACTAGGAATGGATTGGATGTCTAAACATAAAAGATTGATTGACAGTGCCAAGAAAGCCATAACCATGACTAGTACAGCCGGAATATCAGTCGAGCATATATCTGAAACCTTACCTCGTCAATTCAAGTGCAACAAGAGTATAGCCCAACCTACCATTGACCAAGTCCGGATAGTCTATGAATACCCTGATGTATTTCCAGATGTTTTGCCCGGTATGCCCCCAGATCGGGATATCGAGTTTATCATTGAACTAATCCCTAGAACTGGACCAATAGCCTAGAGACCATATAGTATGAACCCGTCAGAACTAGAGGAACTGAAGAAGCAACTGGATTCCATGTTGGAAATTGGATTGATTCAACCAAGTGCGTCACCATGGAGGTCACCTGTCTTGTTTGTGGACAAGAAGGATGGAGGTAACCGTTTGTGTACGGATTATCGGAAATTGAATGATGTCACCATCAAAACGAAATACCCCTTGCCCAAGATAGAAGATCTATTTGATCAATTGACCGGTCCCAAAGTGTTTCTAAGATTGATCTTAGAACTGGGTATCACCTACTCAAAATTCGTGCAGAGGATATTCCAAAGACTGCCTTTACCGCCAGATATGGATTATACGAGTATACGGTCATGTCTTTTGGATTAACCAATGCCCCCGCTTATTTCATGAATATCATGAATAAGATTTTTATGGACTTCCTGGATAAGTTTTTCATTGTTTTCATCGATGACATTCTGATTTATTCCAAATTAGAAGAAGAACATGAGCTACACCTAAGGACCATTCTTGGAACCCTTAGAGAGCATCAGTTGTGTGCCAAGTTTATCAAATGTGAATTCTGGTTACAGGAGGTAGGATTCCTCGGTCACATTGTATCAGCTGGAGGAATTGCCGTTGATCCCGCAAAGGTGAAAGATGTCGAAGATTGGCAAGCCCCAACCACCCAAACCCAAGTTCGTGCATTTCTCGGATTTTCGGGATATTACGGCAAGTTTGTAGAAGGATTCTCGAGTATCGCCAGACCCATGACCCAATTGCTGAAGAAGGACAAGAAGTTTGAATGGATCGACAAATGTGAAGCGAGTTTTCAAGAACTCAAGAGGAGATTGATTTCAGCCCCAATCTTGATCATGCCAGATATCACGAAGCCCTTTGACATATATTGTGACGCATCCAAGATCGGTCTCGGATGTGTGCTAATGCAAGAAGTCAAAGTTATATCTTATCTATCTCAACAACTGAAGCAACATGAGAAAAATTACCCAACCCATGACCTCGAACTCGCAGCCGTAGTGCTAGCCCTGAAGACATGGAGGCATTACCTCATGGGAAATCGTTGTGAGCTCTATACGGATCACAAGAGTCTGAAGTATATATTCACTCAGAAGGAGATGAATATGAGACAGAGAATATGGATTGAGCTAATCAAGGATTACGATATGGACATTCCCTATCACCCTGGTAAAGCCAATGTGGTAGCAGATGCCCTTAGCAGATTGTCGTGTCGCTTGAACTCCATGATCTTGAAGGAGCAACCAATCTTGCACAAAGAGATGGAAGATTTTCGAATAGAATTAGTAAGTGAAGGATTTTTGGCTAGCATAGAACTCCAGCCCACTTTGATCAGTCAGATTAAAGAGGCGCAAAAGGGAAATGCTAGTATTGACGGAATCAAGCGTCGTATCGGTACAGGCAAAGTACCCGGATTCACCGAAGACGAATAAGGAGTTCTGTGGTACAAAGGACGCCTTTGCGTACCAGCAGATTCGGAGTTGAAAGAAGTTATTCTAATGGAGGCTCATGATACTCTTTATTCTTTCCACCCAGAGGAACTAAGATGTATCAAGATTTAAAAGAGAAATTTTGGTGGCATAAGATGAAGAGAGAAATCGGAAGCTATATCGCCAAGTGTGATATATGTCAGTGAGTCAAGGCAGGACATCAAAGACCCTCTGGATTGTTGCAACCATTGTAGATTCCGGAATGGAAATAGGATTCCGTTGGAATGGACTTTATCACTGGACTGCCGTCTTCTAGTAGGGGAAATGACTCTATCTGGGTCATAGTGGACGGATTGTCCAAAGTCACCCATTTCTTACCCGTCAAGACCACATATCAGAGTTCGAAGCTAGCAGAGTTGTACATCGCTAGAATAGTTAGTTTGCATGGAGTCCCCAAGAACATCATATCGGATCGAGGAACTCAGTTTACCTCGAGATTCTGGAAGAAAGTCTGGGAAGGTTTAGGAACCCGCCTAGATTTCAGCACCGGGTATCACCCTCAGACCGATGGACAAACGGAGCGAGTAAATCAAATACTCGAAGATATGCTGAGAGCATGTGTGTTAGAATATGGATCTAAGTGGGAAGATTGTCTACCGTTTGGAATTTTCATACAACAACAGTTATCAAGCTAGTTTGCAAATGGCCCACTTTGAATTTATGTACGGAAGGAAGTGTCGCACCCCTTTGAACTGGTCGGAAGTAGGAGAGAGTCAGATTTTCGGACCCGACATCCTACGAGAAGCAGAAGAGAAGGTTCACAAGATTTGTGAGCACCTCAAGACTGCCCAGTCCAGACAAAAGAGTTACGCCGACAAGAGACGTAGAGACCTCGCCTTCAACCTAGGAGATTTTGTTTATCTGAAAGTGTCGCCATTGAAGGGAATGCAGCGTTTCCAACTCAAAGGAAAGTTAGCCCCCAGATATATCGGACCTTTCAAGATTCTGAACCGTCGAGGAGAAGTATCGTATCAATTGGAACTACCTGAAGAGATGTCATCCGTGCACAATGTGTTCCATATCTCGTTACTTTGCAAGTGTCTCGAAGTCCTAGAGAAGACCGAAGTGTTCAAGAATATCGACCACCGGACCATAGAAATCAATGATGACCTGACCTATCCTGAAGTACCCATCCGTATTTTGGAAGAAGCTTTCAGAACTACCCGAACCCGAAGCATCAAGTTTCTCAAGATTCAGTGGAGAAACCACACAGAAGAGGAAGCTACCTGGGAGCGCGAAGATCACATCAGGACAGAGTTTCCTGATCTCTTCAAATCCTAGGTAATCTTTTTCGTACTTTTTCAAATCTTGGGATGAGATTTTGTTTAAGGGGGAAGGTTAGTAACATACCAAAAATACTAAACTTGGATCATCAAACTCTAAGCATCAAATTTAGGGTTAACAAAAAC
Source organism: Avena sativa (assembly GCA_916181665.1). NCBI lineage: Eukaryota > Viridiplantae > Streptophyta > Magnoliopsida > Poales > Poaceae > Avena > Avena sativa. The sequence goes on along the minus strand of OV702279.1, from coordinate 36,971,419 downwards.
TTTTCTAAATAAAAATATGAAAGCATGCATGGGTGTATGCATTCCAATTTTGATTTCTTTTGAACCACCTTGTTTGTGTGTTTCTTTGCTTGTAAATGGATTCTCAGGTGAAATAAACATCATATAAACATTTCCCAAACTTTTCCCAAAGACAAATAAATCAAAACAAATAAAATAAGGGAATGGTCATTTTGACCAATTTAACTCCCATGCCTACTTTGGTTGTCCCAAACTTTCAGAACTTAACAGAAACTTGTTTGGATCTTTGCACCCCTTGATTGTACTCATAACAAAGTATCAAGGCCCACTTTGTGATCATCCAGAAACTTTTAAATGCATAGTTTAAATGACATTTCAAAATTGAATCTTTATCATATGAGAAGATCCCACTTTTTCAAAAACCACTCAAACAAGCTCAACTTTCAAAATCCAATCATCTGCAGACTCACCAGCACCAACCTAGCTCACCCACCAAAAATCTTTTCAAAATTCAAAACTTGAATTCTTGCGGCCATTTCATCAAACACTTTGCAGACACAAATCATCAAAATCTTAAACACTATTGTGAGCAGTGATTGAAGCCTAACTTGTCCCCTCTCTAGCTCACAACCCTCTTAGTAGATCATCTAGCAAGTTAAACCAAGCACTAGCCTCACTGTAAGCTGGGCAATGACATCAATGGTGAACAGCTGAATCTCACCATGCGACCCCAGGGGAGACAACAATCTAGAAGGATATTTAACCGTGCCAACCTTGTCTGGGAGGCAGCCCACCGTCCACCGCCAGTCCCTTTCCCAGCCGCGAGCGTTGCCAAACCCTGGACCACACGCACGGACCGCGCCTAGCTCGCCAGCAACCATGCCGAGCATGCGCCAGAGAGCCACGCTCGACCGAAGCCCACAGACCGCACGCCGCCCTCGCCACGTGCATACATGATCGCCACGAACCCAGGAGACCGCCAGACATCCCGTTTCATCACCCCATGCCGCATAGCCACCGCTCGCCGTCGAAGACGCCGCCTCTACCGCGCAGAGCATCGCGCGTTCCAGACCAAACTGCACCGCCCCTACGTGCGCATTAAAGCCGTGGAGCATCGCCCGGAGACCACCAAGCGATCGCCACCGCCGGCCATGCCTCCAGCCGCCCGTAGCCATGTCGCCACCATCGCCTACCCATGCCGTTCGGTCTCGCCGTCGCGACTATAAATAGAGGCCACCCCCAACCGAATTGAGCACACCATCTCACTCCCCTCTTCTCACTGATCGTGCCACCCTGTTCTCGAAGCAAGGCGAGCAGCACTTCGCCAGAATTTCGCCGGAGCCTGCCGCCTCTGGAGAAGAAGGGAGCCAGCGATTGGAGCCGCCCCAGGAGAAGCTGCCGGTACCAGGAGGTTCGCCGTCGTCGACTTTGTTGTTCGCCCGCCTCGCCGACCCTCGCCTGAGCCCCGGTGAGCCCCCAACGACCCCCACCTGCCGCGCTAGGTTTCTGTCTCGCCGGCGTTGCCCAACATCGACGATGACCCTCAGCCGTTGGATTAGAACCAGATCGAACGCACCACATCGCCCCATACCGCTTCGCACCCAATGTCTCACTGACGCATGGGGACAGCAACTTAACCAGCCCGCGTAAGCGCTGTGCTTAGCAGGCCGGCCCAGTATCGCTTCCCGCGCAGCCCAGTTATTTGAATATAACCTTTTTCATTTTATTTCAAACACACTTCTGTACCCAGTTTCAAAAATCAACCCAGGTCGATTCAGTGAACCAAATTGAATGAAACTAATTTTGCTAGAAAGGTCTGGTAATGATGAATCCAAGCCCGTTGGATTCAAGTCATTTGGATCTATAGATCATCCATGGTAAAAATAACAAGGCAGAAGCTTTTCTGCATTCAAACATTTTTCAAATTTAAACCATAATAGATTTTGAGTTGATTCCAACTCTCAAAAATCACATTTAACCATACCTTTCAGAATATATAAAAATATATAGGTTTACCTACAGAAATAATGACCAAGTAATAAAAGAATGCCACATAGGCATTTCTAGCCACTTTAATTAATTAAAATAAAAGAGAAAAACCTTATTAAATTGTGACACCACTTTAAATCACATTCCCATGGACTAAAATATGTGGTGATGACATGTGTCAACATGATCCCATGTTTGGTTTGGAGAATATTAAATCTTAAGTAGTTTTTCAATGAGTAGAAATTACTTTTCTAAAAATAAAAGGAATTAAACCAAGCTTTAATCTTGTAATGTTAGTGATGATGCTAAATCATCTATAGGACCCTTGTGTGTGATGAATGCAAGTAGTTAAGTATTTTTTGGTGATTGTGTACCTCATATTTATTCATAGCCGCTAGTACCGACCAAGGATACGAGGAGGAAGGAGAATACTACGAAGAAGAAGCCGAGGAGAACTTCAACCACTTCTCTGCACAAGGCAAGCTTATACTGATATTGATGCAAGCTAACACTTGCAAGATACTCTAATTTCGCAAGCCTTACTAATCAAGTTGACCTATGCAAGCTTATACTTGCAATTGGGCAATCTAATACTTACTTGCTACTATGTCAACTATATGCCTTAAGCATATGTGATCATATCCACTTGATAAACCAATCCTAGTTTTACTTGCAAGATTTCTAATTTATTTCTTTATCAAAGCTATTACTTAGAGTTTACTTAAGTGAATTGTATATACTAGAAAGATAATTGCAGGTTGCATAAAGAGCATAAAATTTGGCCTAAGCTAGATAATCTTTATGTCACCCTAAGGCATGAGATTGAACTTAGTGGAAACTCCACTAGTTTACTATCCCCCATTAGTGCTTACCCCCACTTGTAGATGCTAGTGCTAAACATAAAACTTGATCAACATTAGATGGGAATACTTGGTGAAAACGGTTATGAAAACCTTAGAATGATGGATCATTCTACTGAGATGTTTTGACATGTGTTTCCGAACACCAGATGATTTTGGTGATGAAAATGTTAAGGCATGAGCCTTAGCCCTTTATAAAACTAGGATCATCTCCCATCGTTAGCATTGCCTGTGACCCCGAAGATGGAGCTTCGCCTACGCTACCGTTATTACTAGGTATTCCACTGCTTGAAGTTGTATTAAGAACTGGATCATGAGATCCCTATTTGTGTAAGACCTTATGTATGGTTTGTAATGGATGATGTACTGTGGTATCCAATTCTGTTATGTCTCGCAAAAATGGTAATCCTAGGATTGCGATGTATGGCATAACAGTCATCTGGGATTCAAAATCCGGGTGTTGACAGCTTCTACATTAGCAGCCCATTAGTAGCCTAAGCCTGGTCTAATTCGGATCTAATCCTCATTAGGCTTCCAGCCCCTTAAGTGTGTGACCCTATAGGTTCATATACGTGTAGACATGACATGAATACACTTATTCTGTCAATAGTTGGTAGCAGCCTCTAGCAAGACGTGCCAACTCCTAAACGCATACAAAGATCATATCGGACGAACCATCACAAGGTTTATTACATGTCTTTCCCTTTGCCTCACGATATTTGGTCTAGCTCCAAGCTGACCTCCCTTTCTTGATACTGTGATTCGGAATCCCTTTACTAGGTTTACTCTTAACCTTATGTAGCACGGCCATGCATTTCTGGATCCGATCACTCAAGGGGCCTAGAGATGTCTCTCTCAAGTAGAGAGGGGAAAATCCCATCTTAATTGACCATGCCTTGCAGCATCCTTCAGGACAAACCCGAAAGCTACCTTTATGACTACCTAGTTATGGAGTAGCGTCTGATAGCCCCAAAGTAGGTCGATCCACATCTCAAGTACATGCGACAATCTCAGGTCTAAGGATAAAATGTACACGATGTGTAGAGTGAGCTGCAAGTCTAATTTCCAGTCTCAAGTTGGGTCAGTCCAACCCCATGTTCATAACATGTGTCCACATCATTGGTTTGACATCTCCATGTCTATGACTTGCAAAACATAGGCATCAACCAATCAATGTGCTAGTCTAATATTCATGTGTGTCCTCACATGAACTCCGACTAGGGACAACTATTAGATAACCATACAAGTAAAGAGTTTCACAAACAATTCACATAATTGCCAATCAATACAACTTGCCTGATATGGATATTCAAGGAACATTACAATAACTCATGGATACATAAGAAATATAATCATCTCAATGATTGCCTCTAGGGCATATTCCTTCAGTATGTTCCCTCGAAGTTTGAAAAGAACGCACTTTGCATATCATACCAGTTATGAATTGAATTCTCTAGCAGTTCATTGAGACATGATCGAGCCGTCTTCCTCGTCATAAGAAGGAGATATCAGACTGCGACTAGGTTGTTTCCTCCTTTGGTGATGCAGCAAGCCTAGAAAAAGTCCTAGAGCCAAGTATCTGGCTGAGCCGCCCCGTCGTAGGGTTGGATATGTTTGGCAATACCAAAGTCAATCGGAAATTGTGACTGACGGATGCATGGGCCAAAGCACTTGGGTCCCACGTACACATCTTCTTCCTCGTACTGCATCGCTTCTATGTTTGAGTCAATGCGGTGGCGAGCATCGTTTAGCGAGAGAGATCTGCGCCTTGGAGGCTCACGGCTTCTGCGTGACGGAGTCGGATTTCTGCTTCTTCTCTCATCATTGCTGCCCCCGCCCATGCGGCTTCCATGGCTATGATGGGATCCTTCATGGTCGCTGCCTGGAGGCGATGGTGGCCCTGGTGGATTGTTTCCGGCTGGTGTCAACACCCGGATTTTTAATCCCAGATGCGTGTTATGACATACATCGCAATCCCAGGATTACCATTTTTGCGAGACATAACAGAATTGGATACCATAGTACATCATCCATTACAAACCGTACATAAGTTCTTACACAAATAGGGATCTCATGATCCAGTTCTTAATACAACATCAAGTAGCGGAATACGTAATAATAACGGTAGCGTGGGCGAAGCTCCATCTTCGGGGTCACAGGCAATGCTGACGATCGGTCTGAGGGTATTTGGTTTACTCGCTCCGTTTGTCCATCGGTCTGAGGGTGATACGCGGTACTGAAATCTAGGCGGGTTCCTAAACCTTCTTGGACTTTCTTCCAGAATCTCGAGGTAAACTGAGTTCCTCGATCCGATACGATGTTCTTGGGGACTCCGTGCAAACTAACGATTCTAGCGATGTACAACTCTGCTAGTTTCGAACTCTCATATGTGGTCTTGACGGGTAAGAAATGGGCAACTTTGGACAATCTGTCCACTATGACCCAGATAGAGTCATTTCCCCTACTAGAAGTAGCAGTCCAGTGATAAAGTCCATTCCAACAGAATACCATTTCCATTCCGGAATCTGCAATGGTTGCAACAATCCAGCGGGTCTTTGATGTCCTGCCTTGACTCGCTGACATATATCACACTTGGCGATATAGCTTCCGATTTCTCTCTTCATATTATGCCACCCAAATTGCTCCTTTAAATCTTGATACGTCTTAGTTCCTCCGGGATGGATAGAATAAAGAGTATCATGAGCCTCCTTCAAGATAACTTCTTTCAACTCAGAATCTGATGGTACACAAAGGCGTCCTTTGTACCACAAAACTCCTTCTTTGTCCTCGGTGAATCCGGGTACTTTGCCTGTACCAATACGATGCTTGATTCCGTCAATACTAGCATTTCCCTTCTACGCCTCTTTAATCTGACTGATCAAAGTGGGCTGGAGTTCTATGCTAGCCAAAAATCCTTCACTTACTAATTCCATCCGAAAATCTTCCATCTCTTTGTGCAAACTTGGTTGCTCCTTCAAAATCATGGAGTTCAAGCGGCACGGCAATCTGCTAAGGGCATCGGCTACCACATTGGCTTTACCAGGGTGATAGTGAATGTCCAGGTCGTAATCCTTGATTAGTTCAATCCACCTTCTCTGTCTCATATTCAGCTCCTTCTTGGTGAATATATACTTCAGGATCTTGTGATCCGAATAGATCTCACAATGGTTTCCCATCAGGTAATGTCTCCATGTTTTCAGGGCTAGAACTACGGCTGCGAGTTCGAGGTCATGGGTTGGGTAATTTTGCTCATGTTGCTTCAGTTGTCGAGATAGATAAGATATAATTTTGCCTTCTTGCATTAGCACACATCCGAGACCAATTTTGGATGCATCAAAATACACATCGAAGGGCTTCGTGATATCTGGCATGATCAAGATTGGGGCTGAAATCAATCTCCTCTTGAGTTCTTGAAAACTCGCTTCACACTTGTCTGTACATTCAAACTTCTTGTCCTTCTTCAGCAATTGGGTCATGGGTCTGGCGATAATAGAGAATCCTTCTACGAATTTGCGGTAATATCCTGCCAATCCGAGAAATGCACGAACTTGGGTTTGAGTGGTTGGGGCTTGCCAATCTTCTACATCTTTCACTTTGGCAGGGTCAACGGCAATTCCTCCGGCTGATACAATGTGACCGAGGAATCCTACCTCCTGTAACCAGAATTCACATTTGCTAAATTTTGCATACAGCTGATGCTCTCTAAGGGTTCCAAGAATGGTCCTTAGGTGTAGCTCATGTTCTTCTTCTGATTTGGAATAAATCAGAATGTCATCAATGAAAACAACGACAAATTTATCCAGGAAGTCCATAAAAATATTATTCATGAGATTCATGAAATAAGCGGGGGCATTGGTTAGTCCGAAAGACATGACTGTATACTCATACAATCCTTATCTGGTGGTAAAGGCAGTCTTTGGAATATCCTCTGCATGAATTTTGAGTTGATGATAGCCAGTTCTAAGGTCAATCTTAGAAAACACTTTGGCACCGGTCAACTGATCAAACAAATCTTCTATTTGGGCAAGGGGTACTTGTTCTTGATGGTGACATCATTCAATTTCCGATAATCCGTACACAAACGGTTACCTCCATCCTTCTTGTCCACAAACAAGACAGGTGACCTCCATGGTGACGCACTTGGTTGAATCAATCCAATTTCCAGCATGGAATCCAGTTGCTTCTTCAGTTCTGCTAGCTTTGACGGGTTCATACTATATGGTCTCTGGGCTATGGGTCCAGTTCCGGGGATTAGTTCGATGATAAACTCGATATCCCGATCTCGGGGCATACCGGGCAAAACATCTGGAAATACATCGGGGTATTCACAGACTATCCGGACTTGGTCAATGGTAGGTTGGGCTATAGTCTTGTTGCATTTGAATTGGCGAGGTAAGGTTTTAGATATATGCTCAACTGATACTCCGGCGGTACTGTTCATGGTTATGGCTTTCTTGGCACAGTCAATCAATCCTTTATGTTTGGACATCCAATCCATTCCTAGTACTACTTCCAAACCTTTAGTTCCGAGTACTATTAGATTTGCATAAAAATCTATGCCATGGATTCAGATAGGGACGGCTTTGCAAATTTGCCTAGCCTTAGTGGTTGTTCCGGGAATTTGAACAATCATAACATGCTTTAGTTTGGTTGGTTGAATATTACTAGTGCATGCAAATTCTTCGGTGACAAATGAATGCGATGCACCAGAATCAAACAACACTCTTGCAAGTACTGAATTAACAGAAAACATACCCAGCACGACGTCTGGCTCTTCCTGAGCTTCTTCAGCATGCATGAGAAAAAGACGGCCGTTGCGGTTGAGTGAATTCCCTGGGGAAAATCTTCTTCCTGGATGAACACGACGCTGCTGCTGAGCTGGGACATTGGCATTGGGGGCTGTAGCATTCTTCTTGTTGGGGCACACGTTAGAATAGTGGCCTTTATTTCCACAATCATAACAGGTCACTTGCGACTTGTCCTTGGCTGCTACAGGCACAACATTGCTTCCAGTCCTCGGGGCAGTGTTGGTGTTGGCGGTAGCATTGTTGTTGTTGAACTTGGGTGGGGCACGATTGAAATTGCTAGCGTTGCCGGGGTTGTTGTGATTTCCTCTGGGCCTAGGGTTTCCACGGTTGGGATAGGTCGGACGGTTCATCGGGGGTCTGTTGGTTCTTGGGGCAAATCTTGGAGATGGGTTGGGGCGATACTTTGGGGTCTGATGGGTTCCTGGTTGATGCATCATGCGACGCTTGCGGTTCTCATTGGCTTGGTTGATCTTTCCTTCCATTTGGATGGCAGAGTCGACAAGAGCTTCAATATCCGCAAAGGGGATATTGACTAACACAGTCTGCATCTCATCATGCAGACCATTCAGGAATCTTTTTTTCTTCTTGGCTTCGATGTCAATCTCATCCGGGGCATACCTAGATAATGACAAGAATTTGTCACGGTATTCCACTACAGTCATCCTTCCTTGCTTTAGCTCTCTGAACTCGTCTCTCATTCTCTTGATCAAACCCGGTGGCACATGGGTTCTGCTAAACTTGACCTTGAATTCTTCCCAGGTCATCATCTGGCCTCCGGTCATTGCGCAAACACTGTTGCACCATGACCTGGCATCTCCGGCTAGATAGTGGGTGGCGAATAGAACTTTCTCGTTGGCTTCCACTCCAGCGACTTCTAAGTTATTTTCCATGGTCTGCACCCAATCATCGGCCTTTAGGGGTTCTTCCGACTTAGTGAAAACAGGTGGGTTGGTATTCTGGAAATTCTTGAGCTTAGATCCGTGGTTGTCTTGATTTCCGTGGCCTTGGTTGTTATGGGCTAGCTGGGCTATCTGCTGCAGTGTGGCTAGGTTGGCTTGACGTTCGGCTTTTTCAGCTTCGCGGTTAGAAGTCAACATTTGCAGTATCTACAACATCGGGTCTGGGGATGAACCACTTCCTCCACGTGGCATCTGATGATTGAGATAGATCATGAGAAAAGAGGGAAATTTCTAAAGTTTTGGGTCTTTGAAAAAATTTTAAACTCTGACTCAGATTTTCTAGCAACTTGCTTTTTCATTCATTCATTCATAGCACATGATACAACACACACCACAACAAGGAAAAGCAGATGGTTTGAAGAACCATTCTGAGGACTACGATATAGTGGGACCGAATACTACTCACTACGCTAGTGCTCAAGTGCTACTACTCCTCGGAATCTGTGGCTTCATCATCCTCATCATCATCGGTGAAGGCGAAATCATCCTCATCGGTGAAGAAATCCATAGCCTGATCCTCCAGAAAATCATCATCATCGCTGAGATAGGAGTAGGGGTCTCCACGAAGATCCTCTCCGGCATTCTCCCTTTCCTCCAACTGCATGTCTCTCTCGTGGATGGTCTCCTCCAGAGATGAGATGCGGTGGCGAAGACGGGCAATGATGCGCTCCTTCTTGTCGAGCTGACGGCGGCGATACTTGCGATCCTTTGCTAGCATGGCGATGGTTTGATCCTTCGTCTTGATGATGGCATACTTGTGGTTGCAGTAGTCACGGCAGTTGTCCAACTCCTACTGACAATCGTACATCATGAAGCTAAGGTGGTCCAATTGAGTCTTTAGCTCAGGGTGGTATGGGGCTTCCAGTGGTTGTCCATTTGCATCACGCCTTGGGCAAAACTCAAAGCGAGTACCCTTGATCTGATTGATGCTCTGCCCACACAGACGAGAAAGAGCTTCATGCATTGCTCTGGCAAGTCCATCGAGCCAGTTCTTTTCCCTCAAGGTAAACTGAATTCCCTCCGCAGTGGGAGGTTCAATCTTTCCTTGGAGACTTGCAACAATTAGCCACTACAGGTCTTCTCCTCCTTGATCATTGAGCTGAGCTCCGAAGAACTCGGGGTGCGGACGCTCCAGAAGTTCCGAAAGCTGGTCCAAATCCCTCTCAAATATAAGGTCTCCGCCATTCCCGAGTTGGTAAAACTTGCTATACTTCACGTCCATCTATAATAATATAGGATGAGTAAGTTAGTAGATTGATCAAGTGTGTCAAAATTTTATGTATTTTTGCAAGAGTTTTTGAGGAACATGAATTTTCATGAAAGAATCAAAGGGATAAGAATGAGAATAAGTTTTTGTAAATATTTGTTTTCTTTGGTTTTGAAAAATAAGTTTTTAATTTAAACGTCTAGCCTAACTAGGGTCTCCTATGGTCAGGATGGCTCTGATACCAACTTGTCAACACCCGGATTTTTAATCCCAGATGCCTGTTATGGCATACATCGCAATCCCAGGATTACCATTTTTGCGAGACATAACAGAATTGGATACCATAGTACATCATCCATTACAAAGCGTACATAAGTTCTTACACAAATAGGGATCTCATGATCCAGTTCTTAATACAACATCAAGCAGCGGAATACGTAATAATAACGGTAGCGTGGGCGAAGCTCCATCTTCGAGGTCACAGGCAATGCTGACGATGGGAGATGATCCTAGTTGTCGTAACCTTCCTGGGGTCCATCCTCCAGGTACTCCTCTTCATAGTATGGCCATGGGAATAGCCAGGGACAAAGCCATGAGTACTCCTTAAGTACTCGCAAACTAATACTAAAAATAAAAAAAGGGGTTTTGATAATAGGACACTAGGCTCTAGGGTTATTTTGCAAAAGCCAGATTTTATCTCTACTAAGTCTAGAAGCAATGAATGCTAGTCAAAATTTTATAACTCCTAAGTGGGAACTTGTATTTCATATCACAACCCTATTGTGGTCAAGTCAAAGTCTCACTTCATTTCACAAGTCATTTTGAAAAGTCTGACGGGGGAACAGTATGGCCACTCCAACTGTCCATAACCGCGGACGCCGCTATTCGAATAGTTTGACACTCTGCAGAGATTGTACACTTTAACCACAACATTCGATACATCCGTCAGGAACAAATCCTGAATTCACCATACTCAGTATGCGGATAATCAATCCTAATCTTTCAATTACACGCCCTAGTATAAGTACCTCTCTTGTGAGTTTGGCCTCCCAACCATGAACAACTATCATCTAGGGTACTGCACAGGTGGACAATCTTCACAAGGTAGCCTCAGCTCAGACCTTGGCCGTGAGGGAACTAATACTAAGGTATATAAGTTTCCAGTCAAGACCTACCCAATTCTCGGGTATTGTGGTTGTACGATAAAATTGGAATGGTATCGCATCTAGACAACCATCAGTTTTATAAAGGGCTAAGGCTCATGCCTCAACATTTTCATCACCAAAATCATCAAGTGTTCGGAAACACATGTCCAAAACATTTCAATAGAATGATCCATCATTCCAAGGTTTTCATAACCATTTTTCCACCAAATATTCCCATCTAAAGTTGATCAAGTTTTATGCTTAGCACTAGCATCTACAAGTGGGGGTAAGCACTAATGAGGGGTGGTAAACTAGTGGAGTTTTAGCTAAGTTCAATCTCATGCCTTAGGATGACATCAAGATTATCTAGCTTAGGCAAAATTTTATGCTCTTTATGCAACCTTCACATATTTTTCTAGTATCTATCATTCTCTTAGGTAAACTCTAAGTAAGAGCTTTGATGAAGAAATAAAGTAAGAAGCTTGCAAGTAAAACTAGGATTGTTTATCAAGTGGTATAAGCTTGCTAAGTTAATGCTGGCATAGGTCAATTGATGTAGTAAGGCTTGCTAAATTGCAAGTGTTATCTTGCACATTCACTAGTAGTATTAGGATTGTCAAAGTAGAGTATCTTGCAAGTTTTAGCTTGCATAGGTATAGTATCAGCTTGCCTTGTGCAGAGCAATGGTTGAAGTTCTCCTCGGCTTCTTCTTTGTATTATCCTCCTTCCTCCTCGTATCCTTGGTCGGTACTATCGTCTATGAAAAAAATACGAGGTACACAATCACCAAACAATACTTAACTACTTGCAATCATCACACACAAGGGTCCTATAGATGATCTAACATCATCACTAACATTACAAGATTAAAGCTTGGTTTAATTCCTTTTATTTTTAGAAAAGTAATTTCTACTCATTGAAAAACTACTTAAGATTTAATATTCTCCAAACCAAATATGGGATCATGTTGACACATGTCATCACCACATATTGTAGTCCATGGGAATGTGATTTAAAGTGGTGTCACAATTTAATAAGGTTTTACCCTTTTATTTTAATTAAATAAAGTGACTAGAAATGCCTATGTAGCATTCTTTTATTACTTGAACATTATTTCTACAAGTAAACCTATATATTTTTATATATTCTGAAAGGTATGGTTAAATGTGATTTTTGAGAGTTGGAATCAACTCAAAAGCTATTATGGTTTAAATTTGAAAAATGTTTGAATGCAGAAAAGCTTCTGCCTTATTATTTTTACCATGGGTGATCTATAAATCCAAATGACTTGAATCCAACGGGCTTGGATTCAGCATTCCCAGAACTTTCTAACAAAAATGGCTTTCATTCAATTTGGTGCACTTAATCGATCTGGGTTGATTTTTGAAGTTGGGTACAGAAGTGGGTTTGAAATAAAATGGAAAAGGTTTAATTCAAATAACTGGGCTGCGCGGAAAAGTTAACAGGCCGGCCTGCTAAGCATAGCGCTTCCGCGGGCTGTTTAAGTGGTTGTCCCCACTCGTCAGTGAGACAGGGGGGTGCGAAGCGGTACGGGGCAATGTGGATCGTGCGATCTAGTTCTAATCCAACGGCTGGGAGTCATCATCGACGTTGGGCAACGTCGGCGAGAAAGAAACCTAGCGCGGCCAGTGGGCGTTGCTGGGGACTCACCGGGGTGCAGGCGAGGTTCGGCGAGGCGGGCGAACGACGAAGTCGACGACGGCGAATCTCCTGGTACCGGTGGCTCCTCCTGGCGCGGCTTCAATCGCTGGCTCCCTTCTTCTCAAGAGGCGGCGGGCTCCGGTGAAATTCCGGCGAAGTGTGGCTCGCCTTGCTCCGGGAATGGTGTGGCACGATCAGTGGTGAGAGGGGAGTAGAATGGTGTGAAGAATTTGAGAGGGGGTGGCCTCTATTTATAGTCGAGCGAGGGGACCGACGGGGCGCACGGTGAGCTCGTCGGGGGCGATGGTACAGACGGCTATTGGCATGGGCGAAGGTAGGGGATGGTGCGGTGTTCTCTGGCGATGCTCAGCGCTACGGTGGCGAGACGTGTGGCAGTGCGGGTTGGTCTGGAACATGCGACGCTCTGTGCGGCAGAGGCGGCGTCTTCGACGGCGAGCGGTGGCTATGCATCACGGGGCGGCCAACGGGGATGTCTGGCGGTCTCCTAGGTCGGTGGCGATCGTGTATGCGCACGGTGAGGGAGGCGCGCGGTCTGTGGGCTTCGGTCGAGGGTGGCGCTCTGGCGCACGCTCGGCATGGTCGCTGGCGGTCTGGGCGTGGTCCGTGCGTGTGGTCCAGGGGTTGGCAAGGTTCGAGCGGTGGACAGGGAGTGGAGATGGACGGTGGGCTGCCTCCCAGACATGCTGGCTAGGCTTGTTTCTCCTCCTAGCTTGCTGTCGACATGGGGGTGACAAGGGTGGCTTCGGCCTGCTCACCATTGATGGCATTTCCAAGCTTACAGTGGTTCTAGTGCTTGGTTAATCTTGCTAGATGATCTACTGAGCTGGTTGTGAGCTTGATAGGGAACCAGTTAGGCAAGAATCACTGCTCACAATAGTTTTTTGATTTTGTTTAATTTGTGTCTGCCAAGTGTTTGATAAAATGGCTGCATGAATTCAAGTTTTGAATTTTGAAAATATTTTTGGTGCGTGTGCTAGATTGGTGCTGGTGAGTCTGCAGATGCTTGGGTTTTGAAAGTTGAGCTTGTTTGAGTGGTTTTTGAAAAAGTGGGATCTTCCCATATGATAAAGATTCAATTTTGAATTGTCATTTAAACTATGCATTTGAAAGTTTATGGATGATCACAAAGTGGGCCTTGATACTTTGTTATGAGTACATTCAAGGGGTGCAAAGATCCAGAAAAGTTTCTGTTAGTTTCTGAAAGTTTGAGACAGCCAAAGTAGGCATGGGAGTTAAATTGGTCAAAATGACCATTCCTTTATCTTATTTGTTTTGCTTTATTTGTCTTTGGGAAAAGTGTGGGAAATGTTTTAGATGATGTTTATTTCACCTAAGAAACATTTTACAAGCAAGGAAACAAAAAAACAAGGTGGTTCAAAAGAATTTCAAATTCAATGCATACTCATATGCATGCATTCATAATTTTATTTAGAAAAGTTTTTGTTAACCCTAATTTTGATGATTAGAGTTTGATGATTTAAGTTTAGTATTTTTGGGATGTTACAGCTGGGTTACGCAGTGGTGGTGGTGGAGCCTCATTATGCTGACCCTACTTGATTCAGGACGATCCGGATCATCTCTTCGTCCGGCGTTACCAGCTGGACGGCTTGGTGGTGGCATTCTCAGGTGATCCTATTCTCGCTAGCGGCGCACTTCTAGGTCTTCTCTGCGGCGGTTGTTTTGCCGACGATGGCCCTGATGGGGAACCATTGCCCTGATGGCATCTTCAGACTTAGCCGGAATAACTCTTGCCCAGTCTCGTGCGGGCCTGCGATGATGACCGTTTGATCTTCTCCTTGAATTTTCTTCTTCTCCCTGGGGACGATATCATTGATCTGTATCCCTGCGGGGTCTTTTGTCAGTGCTTTGGTCAGCGTCAATGTGATAGAATTCCCACTTTGAGGCCAGCTTGCCACTGAATGACGCGGCCGTTTTCTGCTGCTTTAATCCTTTGTCTAGCAACACAACGCATTGTCATACCTGTTCAGGAGACAATTTATTGGCGAGGATAGCTCGAGCTGCTGCAGCATTTTCCAACGTCGTGCTGTTGATTCAGATTTTCTCTCTAGATTTTCCGTCAAATAGAGCTCTGTGGATATCTAGATTCCTATTAGCAAGAATCAGACTTCCTCTTGTCTTGTTTGGTAGTTGCTTGAAACCTGACTAATATTTGGCAGGATCACTGTCTAACTGCTATTTAAGCTCGATGATGCGTGCGGCCTCTTAGAGTAAAAACAGACGATGCTTTTCCAGGTCCTCAGCCCTTTTCTCCAGTGCATCCAGAGTAAGATCCGAAGCTGTTGGGATTGGTATGGTGAGAGCATCTCCGTAAATTTCATGTGCACCCTTGGTGACAATGTGTCCATCCACGGGAGGGTCGATCGGCGTGGGTTTAATCGGGTCTCCGTCCTGATTCTCCATCTCGATCTCTTCATTAACTTTTTCTTCATTGGTTTCTTCGACGTCCGTCTCTTCCAATGTCGGATTCTGGTTCTTCTTCTTCTTCTTCTTCTTCTTTGACTGTCCAGTAGCCTTAACATGCGTACCGGTGGCAAAGACGGCTTTCGGTCCGGTACCAGAAGATAAACTTTCGTCAGTACTTTCCGTAGTAGTTGGCTTCTGGACCTCGGATGAATCTCCAGTGTCCATGTCATCTTGCGAGGTGTAGTCCTCATCCATGCTATCGTATAGATAAGGAGGGTCTTCTGGCTTAGCTTGCACTGGCTTGGAGGCGTATTCTTCTTCGTACTCCTCCATCTCCTTATCGAAGTTCCTGCGACATTATTGACTCCTGAGGGGAGCCAGGTAACTCGGCGTTTTCTTTGATTGCATGGAGGACTGAATCGTTTCCGTCTCCAGCATCGACAGAGTTGGATCCAGAGCTCACGTGGTATACGAAGCAGTGCTTCTTCTTGTTTATGTTCTTGAGGTAACGATAGAGGTGGGTTTCCACCTCCTCCATCTCAAAGCTCTCCTTGATGTCAGCGATTGCCTTGTAATCGATGTAGGGGCGCTTCGTCATCTTCTTTATCATGTGCCTCAAGAGTGCTTTTCCTGCTACGTCATCGGCAGGGCCGGATCCGTAGCGGATATATTATTCATCCGTGTATCCGATTTCGACAGGGAGATCAGATCCGGATTTTTCCTCCACCGCTTCTTCCACCACAGGAGTGGGCTGGGTGGGTTTGATTTTTTCCGAGATCTTAAAATCTTCCGCCTCTGTGGACATAGCAGATACGGAATTTTCTTCCACCATGGTCATCACCTCAAGGATGGGTTGGGAGGGTTCAGCGAAACCGAGGTAGATATCGATCTCGCCGATAGTCATGATCATGTAGGTTGTCACGGCTTGCTAGCCGGAATCCAAGTCTCGTCGAGAAGAAAGAGAGGGACATCACTTGCGTAGACCACGTGACCCATGGTGATTGTTTTGCTGATTCATGTACGCGCAGATTCCGCCTAGAACGAAGCTCCAAAAGTCACCCGCCCCATGGTGGGCGCCAACTGTCGTTGGATTGTCGACAAGTACGCCATAGGGGGTCCTGACGGCATTGAGAAGATGGGGTGTGAGACGTTGGATGTTCTGGCAACAGTGAACACAAGTTTAACCAGGTTCAGATCTGACTGCGGTGATCGGATCCTACTCCTGCTAGCAACCCAGTAATATATCGGCAAGAGCCGGATGTTACAGCAGATTACAAGAGAGGTTCGCTTGTGCGAGTTGTGATTGTGGTTATTGCCTAAAGGCTCCCATAGGACTGGTTTATATAGTCACCAGGACCTAGGGTTATAGGAGAGACCTATCCGGCTACGTTACAGAGTCGGTAACTAGATACAGCTTGGACTACAAGTAATACTACAGGCCTAAGTCGGTAACTCTTCTAGGACTTGTCATAGCCGGAACTGGCTCCTCCTCTTTCTATGACTGGGCCGCCCATGAATCAAAGCTCTAACCCGTTGGTGGGCCACCCTGGTCAGTGAGTCATGTGGGTATACCCGAAAAGTATATCCCCAACATCATCGATGTTCCACAATTGTTGGGTGGTTGGCACATGTGTTAATGATGGATTTGATCACGACTTTTATTACCGATGAATAACTAATATTGAGAGTAGGTAAATAATGCAGAGGCACCGGTGGGTAGTAGACAATATTTGGTTTTTAACCTTTCACTGGTGTCCCGTAGGACCCCGAGTTCTTGACACCTATTCCAAGATCGAGCGCGCTAACCACAGGTGGGGTGTGTGGGCACCCCCATCAATTTAGTACCTGATTTCATAGTACTGTACTGGGGGCCACAAACTAGTCTGTGGCGTTATTACTATCATGTACTTATGACATGCTTTACTGATTTATTTACTATTGCGCGTGGAGCGCATGTACTATTTAGGAACAAATGTGGAATGTTTTCACGGTATCGACAAGCACATTCACACTTTCGGGTTCCCAGTCGTTTACAGCCATTGACACAAAACCTGGGTCCGTCTAAGAGACCGGCCAACTTTGTTATGGGTATCTTAGTGGGGTGGCCCCCATGTGCTTGCTTTGGGTCTAGGAAATGTCGTGTCTAAAACCCCGTCAACATATCTTTGGGTGTATGTTTTGTGATCTTGTACCTACCTGATATGACAACAAGCGTGTAGGTGCGTGTGGAAACTTTGGTGCACCCCTACAGGGTTTAATATTTTCGAAAAGCCATGTCCGTGCTTATGGACGACTTGGAGCATGGTTCTCGATCATAGAAAACTATAACTAAAGATTACTGTTATAATTTGACTTGTATCTTATATGACTAGTAAGTTGGATAACCACCACGAAAATAATGAATAAAACTTCCAACTGTGTGAGTTTCCTCGGTAGGACTTCCTCGTTTGGTCTTGAGGGGAAAATACCAGGATGGGTATGTTTCGTGGTGTTGGGCCACGTAGAGATAAAACAAAACTTTTTCCCTCTAACGTGGTGATCCCAAGATCTAGTTGAGGTAGAAGGCCACGAGGTTTACCACTAGACGCACAGTTGCGGATTACTAATGAAGCGTGTCAGTTGAATGCAGTGCAATCCTTGTGATCTCGATCCAATCGACGATCGTCCAAGCGCTGATGGTATAATGCCTCTGTTGGTGTCCACACATATAAGGAGGAGCGCCGGCGGTGAAATGCTAGGTTCAGTACGATGGCTAGACTGCTGTGGAGATAGGGTTTCCAACTCATAGAATGACCTAACCGATCAACCCCCTGGGTTTCTGCGCTCCACTATATATAGGGAGTGAACATGGGCTCCACTCACGTGCCCCATTCACTAAATCCCATATAATACCAGTCATCATGAGTCCGGCTCACTGACTCAGTCCAAATCCGTCTCTGGTCTAACCCAACCTGATTTCTGGTTCAGATCCAATCCGAACTTGCTCCCGCTCTTAAGTGTGTGACCCCGCAGGCTCATGGATACTTGGACACGATTGGAGTCCGACTCTCAATCGATCAGTTGGTAGCGGATCCTAGCAGAACGTGCTAACTCCCAAGTAACAAAGAGTCATGACGACTTGCCTTTCCAATGCGACTTGCGTCCGAGTCCCTTTTGCCTCACGATATACCTTTTCAGACTATAGGAGAATATTTGTCATCCCTTAAATAGTCTGACTCTCTTCTCGATCCAAGATAAGTGATTCACCCGACTAACTCTTAGTCGATCGCCTCGGTTAACACTTAACCGAGTCGTGCATGGCCATGCTTTCTGAATCATATCTCAGGAGAGGGCCCAGAGAATATCTCTCCAACTGGAGGGGCAAAATCCCATCTTGGTTATTCACATCACGCATCTTGATTCTCAGTCGACCCGAACTCTGCCTTTATAATTCAGTTACGGATCAGTGTTTGACAGAACCTAAGTCGGTGATCCTCAACTCGGAATGTGCAACAACCTTAGGTCTAAGGATTACATTGATTGAGATATACAAATGACAACTTGTTCTTTGTACCTCAATATGGGTCAATCCGACTCGCTAAACTCTTTAGCCGAATCTGTGTAAGTCGGAATAGCATCACCATGCCCATGACAAGTGTAACCGCGTCATCAAGCCGACTTTCACATTGGTCTAAGTTGTGTGTCCAGCACAACCACGATGACCAAAGATATTTAGTACAAACAACATGAATGTATAGTTCCACAACCGAATCACATATTCAATGATACACCTCAGATGTTTACACAAGGACAACTTAATATCTTTATGAATACAATGGGAAATATCATCATACATGATTGCCTCTAGGGCATATTCCCAACAAGTGGTAGTATTAGGTTGGTTCCGAATAGGTCTTTCTCATCTCCTTCTGATAGCCGACAGTTGCCTCAAGTCTTTATAGGTTGTTTAGTGTACTGGCCTTAGTACTAACTACTCTATTTTTCCTCTGTCCTTTGTCGGCACCCCTTTTCTTGTGGTAGGTTTTTGAGATCGACGTCGTTAGCAGGGTTACCCTTCTGACTTGGCCTGGGAAGGGTTATGGACGCCATTGATTATTCTTCAGGGCTCTTATCCCAATTTGCATCTTGTCCGTACTAGGACGTGGTTTCATTTCCAAGGTGATTTGGGTCTGCTTATTGTATATCTGTATTCTTGACTCATCGCTGTTGTATATATCTGTTTTGTGGGTACCATCATGGACTATTGTGTAATGATATTACTTCATTTTCCACACGCACACAAGTGTCTGGTGGGCACCTTTGAATCGTTTCTATGTGGGTTTGGCGAGAATCGCTAAAACTTGCATAGGACCAATCTCGGAGTGTTACTATTTCCCTAGGAAAAGGAAGGCCAAGCCTAATGATGATGGCATAATTACTTTGAAAGCCAACTATTTTGAAGTGGGTATTCCACTCCTCAAACCTAAATGATTGTTATCTGGTCAAGCTAATTGACCTTAACTAGAAGCGCTTCATGGGAGGCAACCCATGTGAAATAAAAAATTTAATTATGTCTTGTTAGTTTTGTTTTAAATAAAGAGTGTTCAAGAAGACCTTTGGAGATAGGATAAGAAATAAGGTAATCCTCGATCTCTATTTTCACTAACATATGGCCTAAAGTATTGCTGAATTTTTATAAAGTATGATTTCTGTTATTTGACTTTTGATGAGATGTCCAAAGACGCACGGAGCTACTAAACAAATTGTTAAGTTTTTGTAGCTCACAGTACCCACAATGACCTATGGTACGGTCATAAAGGACCTTACCGTGCGCCCATACCACATCAAGTTAGAGAAAAATAGAATTTTTGATTTTTGTCGCGGTGAACAGTGTCGGTAACGACCAGTGGTATGGTTAGAGTACCCATACGGTGCGTCCATACTGTATCCTCAAGCAAAACATCAGATTTCCAGAAATATACTATGTCGATAACGACCAGTAGTACGGGCGCGCGTGACCGTACCGTGCACTCGTACCGAGTGCACCGCCTGGGAGCAGTCGTCGCCCCCAAGGTAAGTCACCCAGTATGGGCGGGATCGAACCATACCGCCCACCCGTACCACGAGCTCGGCCAGCATAATAACCCTGAGGAAGGTAACTAAAAATCCCCAAATATCAATCTCTCTTTCGTCTTCCTCCAAACTCCATACTACATCCATTGGAGCTTCAAATTTACTCAATCCTTCTTCGATTCCTTGCACTCAATCAATCTAAGGTATGATTCTCTTCCGATCCCCAAGTTATTTTTGCAAAAGCCTCACTCAACCATTCACCATTGTCAATCTAGACTTAGGTCTTGTTTCTTATTCAATCTTGATGTTGAGCTTTCTTAGAATTGTTTTAAAGGATAATTCTTTTGTAACTAGTGTAGAGGATCACCTATGCTATGTTTCTATCAGATCAAAATTTATTTTTAGAAATCTTTACTATTTCTTATTTATTTAATCTTAGTATTTTTTAGATGAACATGAGGATCCAAACACGTGCGGTGGCTGCGGCTTCTTCCGCACCACCCGTTGACCCCCGAGTCACTTGGCATCGAGTTCACCGGGGAGTTCCACACGAACCGTTTCGACCGTATGAAGCGTGCGTGTGTCCCTATATCCTAAACCAACTTGGCATTCGTTCTGATTTCGATTTACTTTGCAACAATGTTGGTTTGTATGACTTTTTCTTTCAGGATGTCGCCATGTATCGCCGCTTGACACTTGAGTTCTTCAGCACCTTGACGCATACGGTGGATCCTTACTATTGTACCGAGGAACAAAGGCCGAGAGTTGATCGCATGAAATTCCTCCTTATGAACCATGAGTACATCCTAACACTCGACCAATGGGCTCAATGTTTTGGGTTTGCCAACAACACCACTGATGTATGCATAATTACTTTTGTTTTAGATCCTGCACCTTGGCAATATTTTAACTTGATGATAATCTATGGAAACACGCCTAAGGGAAACCAAATTGATCACTCTGCTATCTGTTATTTATTTTATGTGATTGCTAACACCTTGCAGGAACATGGTGAGTTTACTAGAGTTAATGAGGAGGGCATGTTGATGCTCACCAAGGCTACTATTGTTAATTGTAACTTAATGCTAAATTTGGGCGCTTTGCTTGTGTTTTACCTTAAGCAACAGGATCTTCAAACTCGTGGACCCATGTGTGGAGGAAGAGTTGTGACCCTTGCATGCGGACTTCATGTCAACCTAGGTAATATCCAACCATTGGTAGGAAGTAATCGTCTCGGTCTCTCTACCCTGGGAGCATGTGGTATGGTCTCTAAAACTCATGGCAGATATTTTCTCGATATACCTAGAGCGGATCAATTTATCCCAGCTCCTTTTCCTAATGGTATCTTCTCTATTGAGGATGGACGTTTGTGTTATGATGTGCAGGTTGAGGCTAATCTACCCCAACAAGAGATAACCATGGGAGGAGGAGGAGATGAAGAAGTAAAACAATAAGATCCCGAACGAGATGAGAAGCCACCAAACTATTACACCACCTATGAATATATATTCGCACTCGAAGGAAATATTCAAAACATGAACAACCTCTCCATCAACCTTCGAGATGCTACCGTAAACCTCAACACCTAGTTCCATAATTGGTATGTCCAATTTAACTTTTGAGATTATCCACCACCGCCACAATGAGCAAGAAAGGGGCTTGCAAAAGCCTGAGCTTGGGGATGTGTTCCCCTTGCAAATTTATCTGTGTAATAATGAGGTTGTACTCCAGCTCCTTGGTAGTTTTGAAACACTCGTGTTGGCTTGATCCAACACTTTTCTTTTTTCCTTTGATTTTTATTTTAGTTTGATTTTTCTTTTATTAGAACCCTGGCTTGTTAACAAGATCCTTTCTATTCTTTAATCCCTTTCCTCAAAAATACAAAAAGATTTTTTCATTTTTCCTTTTTTCTTAAATGTGGATTCGGATTTTGCCTGTTTGCTTTTATATTACTATGAGAGTAATCATGTTTGAGTTTTTGAAGGAACACGTCCCTATAAGGAAGAGAATCATGAAGTTTCTTATGAGAGATATTTCCTATGTCTCCCACTTTTGAATTTTGAGTTGTTTATCTTAGTTGGTAGATTTGCTAAGATGCTATGCATGTGGGAGTAATTTAATTTAGTTAAAGTAAAGCTTTTTATTAGTATGATGGTTAGTTGTTGGAGCTCTTGATCTAGTTATTTTAGCTAACCGGGTCTTTCCTTGGAAATAATTATGCCAAACAAGTACAATAAGAAAAAGTCTAAAATTTATGACTTGTTTGATGAATGATTGTCTTGATAATTGATGAGTGCATATTTGCATCATGTTTTATATTATTATTTTGCACTGTAGTTGTAGGATCTTGGTATTTTACAGTGTTTGCGCGCATCTTTATGTTTATTTTCACCAGGATCAAGACAGATGATGGATACGATGGACGCAATTCTTGGACCAGTTATATTGGAGCAAAACGGAGTCAAAAACAGCGTAAATCGCTAATTTGGGAAATATCAATAACACTAGAAGAAAACCCGAGGCGATCGCAGGAGGTAGAAGGTTTAACGACCAACTATAAGGTGGGACTAAAAATTCTGGCAGTATAGTTCCCACCGAATAGTTGCATCTCCCACCGCCTCCTCAAATAGTTTCACCCCGTGCAATCGGAAGGGAGAGATGACATACAGAACGACCAGAAATCGCAGAAACCTCACCTCCAGAAGGGATCTGGAGGGAGAACTCATCCACCGGGGATCCACCTTCACCATACTCAGATCCAGGAGGCTAAGGCATCGAGCTTCATCATCAACCGCTGCATCACCACCATCTACATCCATCTCATCTACATCTTGTCTAGATCTTGTTGTAATTTCCATACTCATTCTGGATTTATACAAGTACTATTCATTTATGATACATTCCACTGTCTTTGGCATGATGTTGACTGCCTCCATGTCTGAGTAGATCATTAGTTCTTCGGGAGATGGAGAAACCCTAGCATGAGATTGAAATAAGATGAAGTTTATTATGATATATATCGCTGTGACCATGTGATAGATTGTCTTCATCTTGATGTTGAGAGAAGTCGACCTCTCAATATTTGCCTCTTGTGGGGACCTGATGGAGGGAACTACTTGTTGGTAGACGGAGGTGTGCTATCACTTATGGTGACTATAAAGCTATAAGCACCCCTTACGTATCAACTTGGGAACCGAGGAAACTCATGGAATATTGTCCATGCCACGGGATACATTCTATGGGATAAAGTCCCTTAATAGCACAGTAATTCAATTGACGTCGATTGCTTATCTGCTATGGTTATGAGAATGATGTGAGCAGTGGTTGCTGCATATTCGTCCAATTACGGAGTTCCTCCCACACATACATAGTTTATAATGTTCATGATAATAATCTTTACCTTAAATCTTTTATAATGCTAGAGGTGTATCCGTTACTCCCTGAGAACACTTTTCCCTTGCAGTTTCATATCTCTTTTACGTACGCGATACTTACTTTCTGCATTCAGTTTGTTTTACTTTATTTATTGTTCTCTTATACAAATACCCAAAAATACCTTTTTACATAAAACTCGCATTTTATCTTGTTACTTAGAATGTTATTTAGCATTACTATTTCAGTATTTAATTCAGGAGTTATTAGACTTCAGAACTTCCACTCCCTGTGGGATCGATATCTTTATTTCAAAACTAGCTACAAACGATCTGTGCACTTGCAATCATCAAGCTATATTCTGGCGCCATTGCCGGGGAGCTAAGCGATGTAGATCTTTTAGTTTTTTCTTATTTATTTTAGTCTTGCTAAGTTTTGTTTTGAGTTACAGGGTCCTACCAACATGATGGAGTTTGAGCATTTGACTAGTGCTAACCCACTCAGCCACTTTGGGAAGCCCTATGATATTAATAAAAGATATAACTCCAACAAGAAGACAAGGGGGTTTGAAATAAATCCTATACTACTTGGTATTTTACACAAGAAATGATTTACTGGATATGAAGAAAATTTGGATCCATATGATCACATTGCATGCTTTAAGGATATATGTGGCACTTTCCAATTACCAGGGTATACTGCTAATGAGATAAGGCTAAAAATATTTAGTCTTACTTTGACTAGCACAGCTCTCTCATTGTATAGATCTTTACCGCCAGAAGACACTACTACCTGGGATAATTAGCCTATGAGTTTCTAGCTAAGTATTATCCTTTATCAACATCTTTTGGAATCAGGCGTCTTATAATGACTTGGAGAAACCGTCCTAATTAAGGACTAGTAAGATCTTATATAAGATTTAAAGATTTACTTAATCAATGTCCTCATCATGATTTACCTGAATGGTATTTATTGCATATCTTTTATGGTGATTTAATTGATCCTAATAAATTGGAACTAGGCTCTTGCGCGAGATGAGCTTTTACGAATCTTCCCATAACTAAAGCTTGGGGTTTACTTAATAGAATTCGCAATCATAGAGTTTCTTGGAATTTTGGTCTAGGAAGCGAAAAGGAGGCATAGAAATAGACTATGATTGTATTCATGACTATGATAAAAAGGGCAATGTTAATGAATTATCTAAAGAACTTTATTTGGATTCAGATCTTGTGTTGCATGTTGTCAAAGCTTTTACAGAACATATCAAAGCTCCAAAACAGGGTTGGGTCAAGTATAATCCACCACCCGAACCTAAGAAGAAAAGAGAAGTTAAAGAAACACTGGCCTCCCTAAAACCAATGTATGAGATACCTTTCCCTAACACTGCGCAGAAACATGTTTTGGAATATGAACAGGTTAAAGCAGTATAGCAAAATAAAGAAGAGGAAAGTGTGCCAGAAGTTGAAGAACTTTTGGATGAAACCAAAGATGAAGAGGTAACCAAGGAAGCAATTATGGCTATGTATGCACATTACAACATAGTTGAACTTGATAAAGAGACTTCTGTACTGGTTTAAGGTAAAATTAAGGTAAAATATGTGGGTAAGCCTATTCGTCCCTGCATATTTAAAGAAACCTCACATTATGGTTTATGTGATCTTGGCACCGCAGTTAATGTTATATCTTATGATTTTTATTTAGAAATAAAAGAAGAGATAGCACAGGCTACGATAGATAATACTGATATGACAATCATGTTAGCCAATAAATCTCTTAAAGTTCCAATGGGAGTAGTTGAACATGCAACTATCACAATTGGCAATGAAAATTTTCCTATTGATTTTGTAGTTGTTGATATGCCAACTGACACTCTTTTCCCAATTATATTTGGAAGAAACTTTTTGAATGATTTAGGTGCCAAAGTTGATTTCAAAAAGGAGATTGTGTCTCTTAATCTTGGGGGAGCAGAAAAAGAAGTCCACTTTTCCAAATTTAAAGACAGACCTCTACAAATACAAGAAGAAGAGAAAGGAAAAGTATTAAGGAGATGGCAGATCTCTTATTTAGTAATCAAGTAGAAGAAGTAGATGAAGACTCAAATTATGAAAATATAATTATGGAGGACAAGTCCCTAGTAGAATTAAAAAGTGAATTCGATTTGCTTCCCATTTTAGGGCCTCCAACTGATGAGGCTTTTGAAGAGCTAGAAAAGAGAGGGGACGAGGAATTCCCTGTTATTATTAGTGCTAAACTTTTAGGGGATGAAGAAGAAGAAGTCATGAAAGTACTTCAGGAGCATCGCAAGGCCTTTGGATACGCAATGGATGATTTGAATGGAATTAGTACCATGATAGCCATCCATTGAATATTCATGGAGGAAGGTGCTAAACCAATTGCAGAATTCAATAGACGTCTTAAGCCCGAAATGAAGGAAGTGGTAAGAAAAGAAATAGTACGCCTACTAGATGCAGGTATAATCTATCATGTAAAAGAAAGTGAATGGTCAAGTCTTGTTCATTGTGTTCCTAAGAAGGGCGGTTTTACTGTTGTTCCTAATGAAAACAATGAATTGATACCTACTAGAACTATTGTTGGACATAGAATGTGTATAGATTTCAGGAAATTGAATAAAGAAATCTGGAAAGATCACTATCCTTTTCCGTTCATAGACCAAACTTTAGAGAGGTTAGCAAACCACACTCATTTTTGCTACTTGGACGGATACTCTGGTTTTTTTCCAAATAGTTGTTCATCCTGATGACCAACTTAAAACAACTTTCATTAGTCCTTACGGTTTACATGCTTACCGACGCATACCTTTTGGTTTATGTAATGCTCCATCTACTTTAAGATGCATGACTTCTATTTTTGCAGATTTTATCGAATTGATAATGTAAGTACTTATGGATGACTTCTCTATCTATGTAATTTCATTTACTAGTTGCTTGTATAATCTCAAAAGGTTTTTGCAGCGTTGTGAATAAACCAATCTTGTTCTAAACTAGGAGAAGTGCCATTTTATGGTCAAAGAAGGTATTGAAGGGAATGTGCCCTAAGAGGCAATAATAAAGTTGTTATTATGTATATTCCAAGTTTATGATAAATGTTTATTTTAAATGCTATAATTGTATTAATACAGAAACGTTAATACATGTGTGTTTGATAAACAAATAGAAAGTTCCTAGTTATGCCTCTCTTATAAACTAGCTCGTTGATTAACAAGATGATCAAAGGTTTCCTGATCATGGGCATTGGATGTTGCTAATAATGAGGTCACAACATTGTTGGAATGATGTGATGAACATTCATCCGAAGTATAGCATTATGATCAAGGTCATTGTGTTTATATTGCTATAACATCGTATGAAGTAATCTTAATCCTTAGACCATGATATCATGTCAATCACTAAAACCGGAAGAGTATCTTGATAACATAAAACGTCACACCGTAACAGGGTGACTATAAAGATGGGTTCAGTGCTAGGAAGGTGTTATGTTGAGGCGCATGGATCAAGAGTGTAATTTTTCCATCCCGGTGACGAAGAGATATACTCTGGGCCATCTCGGTGATATCACATTAGTTAGATTGCAAGCAAGTGATTTGATCACTAGAATGTTATATCACGGCAATGAGAAAAGAGTACATGTTGGTAACGAGATCAAACTAGCTATGAAGATACCGATGATCGAATCTCGGACATGTAATATATCGTGAGACAAAGGGATTGAGCTACATGCGTATAAGGTTCACACGATCACAGAAGTTGTAGAGGTCCCAACCTTTAATAAGGTAGAGATCTCTGTGTTTACAATGCTAGTCCCTGGATCAATAGCTAGCATCCACAGTTAAGATGTAATATCAAGAAACAAAGGTCATATTACAACTTTATAACCAGGAATAAAATAATTCATTACATCTTACATAGCTCATTTGTCTATCTCATTACAATGCAGCAGAAATAACTATATAGCATGGACTCCTTCATCTTCAAAGTGCCACGGGCAATCATGTTGGTTGTAGACTTGTAATCCTAATCAACACACTTCACTAACATCAAACAAACCTGCAACATAATAAGTTATAGCCACAAGGGTCAATACATTTGAATTGTATTGGCAAGTGATACTATGGTATAATAGTGGTATGTATCATCTATATGCATTTGGCTAAGTGGAGCTTAGGATTTCTTTGCTCAAAATAGATTTTCCTTATCATTTAAAAACACTAAGTTTTTGTTTGTCAAAATCACCCAAGGCATCTACCAATCAAAGATTGAAGATCCTTTAACCCGTGTTCAACCACAAGTTTTTAACTTAGAAATTGGGATGAGGAGATTCTTGATAGCTTCCATGTCTTGATGCTCAAATTGTCCATTGTCGGGGACACGGCTAAGTACTTAGATTTTACTCTCTCGAGAGGTGGTGCACTTTCCCCACAAGACTCGACATGCATCAAGACAAGATCTTTTAGAAGCCTTCCCTTAGACCAAAATGTACGCGCTCCAAACCTATAAACCCCTACCACCAATTGTCCATCTGACTAAGTTATTGCAACCTGTATGATCCAGGCAGAGCCCATAATGCCAAGTGGCTGCACTTGAAGCTTCTCAACATTTGACATCTCAAATATCTTTGTTCCTGGGTGGCATTCCACAAGTGTGATACACAAGGTTCACCAGTCCCCTAGCCTTGTGTAACCACTCAACATAAATCCACTCCCACCATTCCACCCAGGTGATTCATTCACATAGTTGTTTTATTAAACAAAGCACAAGTCCTCGACTTAGAAATATTCCATAGCATGAATATAATCCACGGTTGTTTTCTACTAGCTAAGCTAAGCATGATAGTAGTAGGAATCTTAACTTAGGAAAATTCTACTAAGGTTTCATCTACTAGGATTTCCCATGGCATAGTTTATACTTAGAAAATTCCATGCAAGTCCTACTTAGAAATATCAATAATGCATAGTGAAAATAATGGGAAAAAGTATGAAGCACCACTTTCCTTTTTGGTAGAGAATATAAGTTCACTCCTTTATCTTGTAATAGTCACAATCTTCAAATTCCACTACAATTCAATCAAGCAAGGCACAATTTCAAAACTAACATTCAAACAATTCAACACATAAAATAATAAAAACAAGGCAATGCATGTAAGCATGCCAAAGATTGTTTTGTTTGGAAAAGTGGTTTCTATTAGGTTATAAACATTATAAAACACCTATTGGCCATTTATAAATGTGGCAAAACCATTTGATATCAAGTTTCTGAAAATGGCCATTTTAAATCATTTTTGTTTTGCTAGAAATGATTTATTCAAAGAGTAATTTCTAGTGTTAGCCAAAATGTTTTTAAACACCAATATTAATGTTTATGGTCATAATGTTCTAAAACAATTCCATTTACAAAGGGTTTCATTCAAAATCAAATTTTAAATCAAAGCAACATTTTATGTTGTTGGAAATGCCTTTAAACAAAGTAATAATTTTAAAGGGTTCACCAAATATATTTTTAAATCCAAAAACTTGGTTTTTAGGGTTAGATAGTTTAATTCAAACCATTTTCAAAAGGTTTTACTCAAAAAGCATTTTTAAAGAATATTCAACATTTTTATTTAACTAGAAATGCTTTAATTCAATGGAATAATTCCTAAGTGTCACAAAATATACTTTTAAATCTACAAGTTGGTTTCTATGGTCAGTAGGTTCAAAACAACCCATTTACAAAAGAGTTTACCCTAAAAATAATTTTAGAATGAATTTTATACACAAAATATGCCTATACATGTTTCTGCAAAAACAACTAATTTGACAGAAGCAAAACATTAAACAAAGGGCATGGTTGGAAAGGTTTCTTCTTGATGATTCCATTGATATAAAATTTGCAAAATTTGGACGTGTGGATCAAAAGTTATGGAATTTTCAAATTCAAACATCTAATAGATATGTTTTTGTTTTTAAAACAAACTACGAGCCACGTGGCTGATTCCTATTCATCGGTACCGGTTCGCGTGGATCAAGCGATGCGGTGCGTTGGATCTAATTAGGATCGTGCGGCTCAGATGTAAACTTACCCTTTCGTTAAGTCATCTGTTTCTATGGGTCGGATCCAGATCTAACGGACAGGAGCTAGCTGGTCAAGGTTTGGCAGCGCTAGCAACGGCGAGCGGTGGTGGCACGTTCTGTATACGACGGTCTAGCATTCCCGGAAGCAAAGGAGGGAAAGTAGATGCTTACTGCATTCACCGTGATGTGGGGGAGCTTGTCGTTGTCGTCGCGGGTGGAGGGGCGCACGTGTTCAACGGGTTTTGCTCGCCGGAGTTCACGTCTGCGTCGGCTTGCCTGTTCATCGGTCGAGTGGCTTTCGTCGGTACGGGTCACGCCAAGACAAAATAACGATGCCGTTAGATGCGTGCGAGAAAGGCGAACACGCAAGTAATAGTTAGAGGGGAGGGGCAGTCAGATGCTACCAGGGGTGTCGTCGGAGTAGTGGCTGTCGTCGGTCATTCGCAGTTGGAGACGAAGGTGAGCCTCTGGGTCATGATAAAGCAAGAGGTTGGGGTCAGGAGATGTGCACGGAGATGCCAAACATCAAGGAACAAAGCAGAGGGAGAGGGGTGGTTGATCCTCACCGGAATTGATGCCGGAGTGCGTCGGAGGCCGTGACGGTGCAAAAGGAAATTGGAGCAGCCTGGTGGCTCCGGTGGGGTGATGTCTGTGGGGAAAGGAAGGGAAGACATGGGTGATTAAATGGGAGAAGTTGCAGAGAGTGATTAACGCATAATAAAGGCGAATTAACTCGGTGAAATCAACTGCAGAAACGGGCGAGGAGGGGAGGAACTAGTCGTGGCGGGTGAGAACGACGACTAACAGGTGGGGCATCGTTGGCAGCGAGAGAAAGAGGGTTCAGGTGGGGTCGTCTCGTCAGCGAATGGGTGGGTGCGGGTCTGAGTGAAAAAAATGTTTGCCGGTGGAGAAAGAGGTGGGCTAGCTGGGCCTGGTGGTTTTGCTGGGCTAGGCTGGTCGTTTCATTTTTTTCTTCCTGATTTCTTTTTCCTTTTCTATTTTGATTTTCTGTTTTCAAATTCAAACTCTTATTTGAATTAGATTTATTTATCAAATCTTTTCAAAACTTTTTAGTAGTTTCTATACTGTTTTAAATGTGTTTTATAGTTCATTTTAGAATAATTAATTTTATTCCTTCATGGTTTATTATTTATTTAAATAGACATTTGTCTTTATTTTAAATAGGGTTTAAATATGGTTTCAAACTCTATTTGAAATCTAATTTTTACCAAAACTTTTTCAGTAGGTTTTATTTATTTAATAGGGTGTTAAATAATTCATTTTGAATTATTTGAAATATTTTTAATATGATTTATTAATCATTTAAATTGAGCATTTGTGTACATTCAAATAAAATCCAATATGGTTTTTAAATCCATATAAATTTTTATTCAAATGATTCTTTTATTCCATTTAAGTTAATTAAATAACTTTTATATCAACCTTGGGAAATTCCACTTATTATTTTCCCATGATTTAATTAACCATTTTCATTAGGGATTTTATCTTTATTCAAATATAATTAGAATATGGTTTAATCCTATATGTTATTATTTGAATATTCTTTATCCATTTATTTTATTTGGATTTGGATTATCTTTATTCCATTTGCTTATGGATTTAACTCAAGATTTAGATTGTCTTCTAAATATTCCTTATTTATTTATTTATTTATTTATTTATCTTATAAAATCCATATCTTTTTCTTTATAGATACAAAATTGGTGATTCCCATTTGTCTAATTTATTTAATATTTGTTTACCTTGTTAAATCCTTTTAGGATTCATTTGCTCACAATTTGGTATGGATTTTAGATAGGAGCTTTATTATCTTTGGAAATTATTTCCTTTTATCTTATTATATTCATAAGATTTTATCTATGGTTCTAAATTGAATGAAATCAATTTCTATGGTTTTATAATATTTTTATTTATCATTCTTGATCTTTTATAAATGTTTGTTGACAAATTTTATATGGATCAAATCCATAGTCTTAGAGTGATCTTGGAAATGATTTTCTTCCATTAGGGTTTTTGGGTTTTGTTTAACTTTTCAAAGAGTTTAAATTTTCAAGATACATTCATTGATGAATGCATTTCACTTGATTGAAATTTGTTGGATTCCCTTTTCATTCAAAGTTTGTTCAAGATGTGTTTTTTGATGTTTCTATTTGGAAACAAAAAGTTTCTTTTCACCCTAAATTTCAACAATTATTTATTTTTCACATTTCAAAATTTGGAAAATTTTGGGATGTGATAGGCTACCACCCTTAAAAGAAATCTCGTCCCGAGATTTGGGAAGGCTAGAGGTTACAAGTTGGCTCAATGCAACTTGGGTACTACCACCCTTAAAAAGGTTTTCAACTAGATTACATCTTGGCTTACTTGAGGTCTTGATGAAACTTCTCTGGGCAGACATCTGCATAGTGTCCTTTGTTTCCACACTTGAAACATGTGACAAGGCTGAGATCCTTCATAGGCTTGCTTGTCTTGCACTTCTTCTTTTCTGGACAATTGCTTGCATAATGTCCTTTGTCACCACAATTATAACATGTGACAAGGTTGAGTTCTTCACGTATCTTATTTGGGCAAGTTGATATATAATGGCCTAGCTCTTTGCAGTTGTTGCACCACACTTGGCTAATTTCCTTATTCTTATTTTTCTTGGGTTTCTCCAAAGCTAGGAGTTCCTCTAGTTCATGCTCTTCATATCTCACCTCAAAGGTGGGAAAGCTTCCTCGTTTCCTTGAACGATTTCTTGGATAATACCTATGTTTCCTATTTTGTCCATCAAGGTGATTCCTAATGTATGGAGGTGCAATCTGAGGTTTGCCTTTGTCTACATCCTTCTTGATAGAAGTTGTTTCCCCATGGGTGTTTCCAAACTTTTGATGCATTCCACCTTGTTTCCTTTGTTGAACTATAGGATAGATGGGGCATTGGATAGGGACATGATCATTTCCTTCACATAGGAAACAAGTCACTTGAGATGTGGGGCATTGATTAGTTGGATGTTTCTCTTCACAATTAGGGCATTGATCTTCATGCTCTTTGGAAGTGTGATCCATGTCTCCACAAATATTGCAAGCTTGAGTTCCTTCTATAATATCATCGTTGACATCATTGTTGTCACAAACTCCTTTGGAAAGGTTGTATTTCATGTTGATCATTTGAGTGGTCATCCCTTGCAACAATTGACATTGGATTTCCAAAACTTTTGTATGGTTGGGTCTAACTCATTGTTGTTGGCTAAAAACTGAGTTATCATCTGATTCAACTGGGTTTGGTTTGCTAGTAGTTATTCTCTCATGTGCATCTCTTGGTTGTTGTTGTCACCATTCTTTATGTTGGAGTCTCTTGGAGAAGTCATCTGTTCGGGTTGGATTTGGGATTAGAATAGGCAAAAGATTTCTAGGGAGGGAATTCTAATCACACACAAAAATTTCACACTAGCAATGTGCAAGCAATCACAATCAAACATTCCACTCAAACAAGAAAGGTTCAAGCACATTTTTAGGCAACAAAATATTTTTGCTACACCACATAAGTTTGGTCTAAACTAAACATTAGTATGGTGGTCCAACTATATGGTTTTCTTGAGATCATTCCATTCTCTTTGGTTGTTTCTTCATGAATGAGTTCATGGTTTCCTTGGAAAATTTCTTGTATCCTGGTCACAAAACTTCAAAGGTGATGATGATTCCTTCTAAGTCTTCAAGTATTGAGTAACATTTTTTGTCTTACTTGTAGTCCTTAGTGACGTCCAAGTTGAAGTCCTTGATGAAACTAAAGTTGAAGTCACTTGAGTTGATGAAGTCCTTTGCTCAAGTTGAAGTCTTTGTCATGGTGGAGGCTTTGATCTTCAAGTTGAAAGTAGAAGATATGTAGATTCAAAACAAAAAGGTTGAGGAAAGAGTTTACAAGATTGTTTGTAAATAAGTTTTGGAACAAATACAACTCCTATTTTTCTAAGGGGTTTTGTCCAATCCTAGGGTTACAATCCTACAGGCAACACAGTGCTCTGATACCATCTGTAGAGGTCCCAACCTTTAATAAGGTAGAGATCCCTGTGTTTACAATGCTAGTCCCTGGATCAATAGCTAGCATCCACAGTTAAGATGTAATATCAAGAAACAAAGGTCATATTACAACTTTATAATGAGGAATAAAATAATTCATTACATCTTACATAGCT
The DNA here is from genome assembly GCA_916181665.1 of Avena sativa. Classification (NCBI taxonomy): domain Eukaryota; kingdom Viridiplantae; phylum Streptophyta; class Magnoliopsida; order Poales; family Poaceae; genus Avena; species Avena sativa. The sequence goes on along the minus strand of OV702279.1, from coordinate 36,937,679 downwards.
CATTTGGCTATCTCATTACAATGCAGCAGAAATAATTATATAGCATGGAGTCCTTCATCTTCAAAGTTCCACAGGCAATCATGTTGGTTGTAGACTTGTAATCCTAATCAACACACTTCACTAACATCCAACAAACATGCAACATAATAAGTTACAGCCACAAGGGTCAATACATTTGAATTGTATTGGAAAGTGATACTATGGTAGAATAGTGGTATCTATCATATATATGCATTTGGCTAAGTGGAGCTTAGGCTTGCTTTGCTCAAAATAGATTTTCCTTATCATTTGAAAACAATAAGTTTTTGTTTGTCAAAATCACCCAAGGCATCTACCAATCAAATATTGAAGATCCTTTAACCCTTGTTCAACCACAAGTTTTTAACTTAGAAATTGGGATGAGGATATTCTTGATAGCTTTAATGTCTTGATGCTCAAATTGTCCATTGCCGGGGACACCTGTAAGTACTTAGATTTTACTCTCTCGAGAGGTGGTGCACTTTCCCCACAAGACTCGACATGCATCGAGACAAGATCTTTTAGAAGCCTTCTCTTAGACCAAAATGGACGCACTCCAAACCTATCAACCCCTACCACCAACTATCCATCTGGCTAAGTTATTGCAATCTATATGATCCAGGCAGAGCCCATAATGCCAAGTGGCTGCACTTGAAGCTTCTCAACATTTGACATCTCAAATCTCTTTGTTCGTGGGTGGTATTCCACAAGTGTGATACACAAGGTTCACCAGTCCCCTGGCCTTGTGTAACCACTCAACATAAATCCATTCCCACCATTCCACCCAGGTGATTCATTCACATAGTTGTTTTATTAAACAAAACACAAGTCCTTGACTTAGAAATATTCCATAGCATGAATATAATCCACCCTTGTTTTCTACTAGCTAAGCTAAGCATGATAGTAGTAGGAATCTTAACTTAGAAAAATTCTACTAAGGTTTCATCTACTAGGATTTCCCATGGCATAGTTTATACTTAGAAAATTCCATGCAAGTCCTACTTAGAAATATCACTAATGCATAGTGAAAATAATGGGACAAAAGTATGAAGCACCACTTTCCTTTTTGGTAGAGAATATAAGTTCACTCCTTGATCTTGCAATAATCACACTCTTTAAATTCCACTACAATTCAGTCAAGCAAGGCACAATTTCAAAACTAACATTCAAACAATTCAACACATAAAATAATAAAAACAAGGCAATGCATGTAAGCATGCCAAAGATTGTTTTGTTTGGAAAAGTGGTTTCTATTAGGTTATAAACATTATAAAACACCTATTGGCCATTTATAAATGTGGCAAAACCATTTGATATCAAGTTTGTGAAAATGGCCATTTTAAATCATTTTTGTTTTGCTAGAAATGATTTATTCAAAGAATAATTTCTAGTGTTAGACAAAATGTTTTTAAACACCAATATTAATGTTTATGGCCATAATGTTATAAAACAATTCCATTTACTTAGGATTTCATCCAAAATCAAATTTTAAATCAAAGCAACATTTTATGTTGTTGGAAATGCCTTTAAACAAAGTAATAATTTTATAGGGTTCACCAAATATATTTTTCAGTCCAAAAACTTGGTATTTAGGGTCAGAGAGTTTAATTCAAACCATTTTCAAAAGGTTTTACTCAAAAAGTATTTTTAAAGCATATTCAACATTTTTATTTAACTAGAAATGCTTTAATTCAATGGAATAATTCCTAAGTGTCACAAAATACACTTTTAAATCTACAAATTGGTTTCTATGGTTAGTAGGTTCAAAACAACCCATTTACAAAAGATTTTACCCTAAAAATAATTTTAGAATGAATTTTATACACAAAATATGGCAATACATGTTTCTGCAAAAAAAACTAATTTTACAAAAGCAAAACATTAAACAAAGGGCATGGTTGGAAGGTTTATTCTTCCTGATTCCATTGATATAAAATTTGCAAAATTTGGACTTGTGGATCAAAAGTTATGGAATGTACAAATTCAAACATCTAATACATATGTTTATGTTTTTAAAACAAACTACAGGCCACGTGGTTGATTTCTATTTGTCGGTACCGGTTCGCGTGGATCAAGCGATGCGGTGCGTTGGATATAATTAGGATCGTGTGGCTCAGATGCAAAATTACCGTTTTGTTAAGTCATCTGTTTCTATGCGTCGGATCCAGATCTAATGGACAGGAGCTAGCTGGTCAAGGTTTGGCGGCGCTAGCGACGGCGAGCGGCGGCAGCGCGTTCTGTCTACGGCAGTCTGGCATTACAGGGAGCAAAGGAGGGAAAGGAGATGCTTACTGCATTCGCCGTGACGTGGGGGAGCTTGTCGTTGTCGTCGCGGGTCGAGGGGCGCATGGGTTCAACGGGTATTGCTCGCCGGAGTTCATGTCTGCGTTGGCTTGCCTGTTCATCGTCGGAGGCGAGGGTACGGGTCATGCCAAGACAAAATAACAATGTCGTTAGATGCGTGCGAGAAAGGATAACATGTGAGTAACAGTTAGAGCGGAGGGGGCAGTCAGATGCTACCAGGGGTGTCGCCGGAGTAGTGGCCGTCGTCGGTCGTTCGCAGTTGGAGACGAAGGCGAGCCTCTGGGTCATGATAAAGCAAGAGGTTAGGGTCAGGAGATGTGCACGGAGATGCTAAACATCAAGGAACAAAGCAGAGGGAGAGGGGCGGTTGACCACCGGAATTGATGTCGGAGTGCGTCGGAGGCCGCGGCAGTGCAAAAGGAAATTGGAGCAGCCTGGTGGCTCCGGTGGGGTGAGGTCTGAGGGGAAAGGAAGGGAAGACGTGGGCGGTTAAATGGGCGAAGTCACAGAGAGGGATTAACGCAGCGTTAAGGAAAATTAACTCAGCAAAATCAACTGCATAAACGGGCGAGGAGGGGAGGAACTGGTCGTAGTGGGTGAGAACGACAACTGACAGGTGGGGCATCGTTGGCAGCGAGAGAAAGTGGGTTCAGATGGGGTCGTCTCGTCAGCGACTGGGTGGGTGCGGGTCTGAGTGAAAGAAAATGGTTCGCCAGGGGAGAAAGAGGTGGGCTAGCTGGGCCCGGTGGTTTTGCTGGGCTGGGCTGGTCGTTTCATTTTTTTTCTTCCTGATTTCTTTTTCCTTTTCTATTTTGATTTTCTGTTTTCAAATTCAAACTCTTATTTGAATCAGATTTATTTATCAAATCTTTTCAAAACTTTTCAATAGTTTCTATACTGTTTTAAATGTGTTTTATAGTTCATTTTAGAATAATTAATTTTATTCCTTCATGGTTTATTATTTATTTAAATAGACATTTGTCTTTATTTTAAATAGGGTTTAAATATGGTTTCAAACTCTATTTGAAATCTAATTTTTACCAAACCTTTTTCAGTAGGTTTTATTTATTTAATAGGGTGTTAAATAATTCATTTTGAATTATTTGAAATATTTTTAATATGATTTATTAATCATTTAAATTGAGTATTTGTCTACATTCAAATAAAATCCAATATGGTTTTTAAATCCATATAAATTTTTATTCAAATGATTATTTTATTCCATTTAAGTTAATTAAATAACTTTTATATCCACCTTGGGAAATTTCACTTATTATTTTCCCATGATTTAATTAAGCATTTTCATTAGGGATTTTATCTTTATTCAAATATAATTAGAATATGGTTTAATCCTATATGTTATTATTTGAATATTCTTTATCCATTTATTTTATTTTGATTTGGATTATCTTTATTCCATTTGCTTATGGATTTAACTCAAGATTTAGATTGTCTTCTAAATATTCCTTATTTATTTATTTATTTATTTCTGTATTTCTTTATCTTATAAATCCATATCTTTTTATTTATAGTTCCAAAATTGGTGATTCCCATTTGTCTAATTTATTTAATATTTGTTTACCTTGTTAAATCCTTTTAGGATTCATTTGCTCACAATTTGGTATGGATTTTAGATAGGAGCTTTATTAGCTTTGGAAATTATTTCCTTTTATCTTACTATATTCATAAGATTTTATCTATGGTTCTAAATTGAATGAAATCAATTTCTATGGTTTTATAATATTTTTATTTATCATTCTTGATATTTTATAAATGTTTGTTGACAAATGTTATATGGGTCAAATCCATAGTATTAGAGTGATCTTGGAAATGATTTTCTTCCATTAGGGTTTTTGGGTTTTGGTTTAACTTTTCCAAGATTTTCAATTTTCAAGATACATTCATTGATGAATGCATTTCACTTGATTGAAATTTGTTGGATTCCCTTTTCATTCAAAGTTTTTTCAAGATGGGTTGTTTGATGTTTCTATTTGGAAACAAAAAGTTTCTTTTCACCCTAAATTTCAACAATTATTTATTTTGTTTATTTATTTTTCACATTTCAAATTTTGGAAAATTTTGGGATGTGACAGAAGTCATCGTTGAATGTGTGGGAGTCAGTATGGATCTCTAGGTCCCGCTGTTGATTATTGATCGGAGAGGGGTCTCGATCATGTCTAAATTATTTTCAAACCGTAGGATGACACACTTAAGGGATATCGACACCATTTGGAGAAAATAAGATGCCAGAGGAAGAAAAAGAAAGTGCAGGAATTTATTTCACTAGACATCGGAATTATTATGGTTGAAATTGCTGAAAGTGGTTCTGCATGTGAAATTGAAATGTTGTAAGGGGTTTTATGTGAATGTTTGTTAATTAGAGTAATTAACAAAATTCTGAATAAATAAATAAAAGGATTTTTATTTAAAGAGAGATTACATTAAATTTGGTGGAAATTTAATGGGAATTTGATTGGAGGAAATGGAGGGACATCTTTATGTGGGTGGAGCTTCCACCACATGAATGACGGAGAGGTGGGGGGCACCCTCCATGGCCGGCGGCCATGCCCCCTTGGGATTCCCCCCTCCCCTATATAAGGAGCACCTCCTCCTCCTCCACTCTCACACCTCCTTGTGGAGGATCTCTCTCCCCCTTTAGAATTTCCCCATGGTCTCGGATCAGCGAGGTACATGTTCCCGGTGGCTTTTTCTGGAAGGATTTGTTGCTTCCTCTTCTTCACTGGAGCGAGGGCGCAGAGGTTTTAGGGGTACCCGAATGTGTGTGTGATCACGGATGGACCACTGCTTTGCGCTGCTCGACTAGATGGTGCTGGACCTGCTAGACCAGATGGACTTCTTCTCGATCTTGAGATCGGCAAGCATTCGAATACATCATCCATGAGTACAACCTCGTTAACGCTATTCGGTCTTCTAGGGTATGTATTCTATGGATGTATATTCACCCGTTGCTTGTATCTAGTAGATAGATCTTGGTACTTAGTTGGTCCCATCATAGGAAAAAAAAATTCTATGCTGCAAACCCTACACTGGTATCAGAGCCGGATCTATGTGTAGATGCTTTGCACGGGTAGTACACATATGAGTATGTGGGCAATGATGATCATGTTATTACTTCTTCCTTCTACTTTGTATATTGGTGGCATAGTGGGATGAAGCGGCCCGGACAAACTTTACATGTCCTCGCACATGAGACCTCTTCCACGGTTGGCATGCAACTAGTTTTGCATAAGTGGCTAGCGGGTGTCTATCTCTCCTACTATAGTCAATATCTAATTTGAAACGAGCTGTCAATAATTTGGTTATCCTCGTTGTGGTTCCATGTTCGTAGGTAAGAACGGTTCTATCTCCAAAAGCCCTCAGCCACGTAAAACTTGCGATGGATAAATTAGAAATTTCTAGTTTAGATTGTTGGTGGGCTAGTGTCATGATATGGTGATGTTGTAAGTAAAAGTATAAGTCGATACTCATACAACACACATAACATGTAAGTTCCATATACCTTGTCCTTACACATAAAGGAATGATGAAGATCATACCACGATGCACATGGTAACGATCAAGTGCAAGGACCATATCATTTCACTTTTCACATAAGATGTTCTTTACATCTTATATTGCTAGTTTGGCGTTTTATTAGCATAATAAGATGATCCCTTATTTAGATATCAAGATAAAAATGTGTTCTTCCTTAAATATGCACCGACTATGTTTTGCCGCTTCAAGACATCACATGATGATCGGGTGTACTTGAATCCACGAGCATATCTCAGGTGTAAGACAGTTTTACACATGCGATACTAAGGTTCTTACTTGGCGAGCGTAGCATGTACATACATGGCCTCGGAACACGGACCGAAAGGTTAAGCATGAGTCATATGTTTTGATATGATGACTATATAGATGCTCGCCTTTGAAGCTACACCGACTCACATGATGATCGGACTTGGTGTAGTGGATTTGGTTCATGTAATCACCAAAAAGACACGAGGGATGTCGTTATTGAGTGGGAGTTCATTTCTAATTTGGATTAGTATAACTCAATTTATCATAAATTAAATCAAACTGAATTTCCATAATTTGTTGTAGTCATTGGCATTCGTTCACCACCTTATGATTAGTTGTAATTGAGATAATAGAACTATAGAATACTGGATATTTACTTTACGAACTGGTATCGTATTGTGTTGAGTGTCAATCTAAAGTTTAAAGTCCTATTGAAAACTTTAAGCAAACTCTGTTTACTCCGTGAAATTTAATAATTAGTATTAAATTGAGAGAAACAATTCTAGTGTTAGTATCTTAAGTATCATGTTTGCCTCCATGAGTCTTGATTGTTTTTAAATATCAAGGTTATCTAGGAGCTGAAAGAATTGTTTCAGAAACCATCATGTGTGCAGATATAACGATATATGAAACAATGTTTTGGTTGCAATTTGATAGAGTATAATATATGTTCTCATATTGGATGAGAATTTTCGAAGGTTGGAGATGCTAGACATCCTAATCATCCAAAAGGGTTTTGGAAAGTAATGTTATACTCACGATTCGCCTTTATAAGCTACATTAGCTTGATCATGAAAGTAATCATGATAAGGATGAATATAAGATGTATGTAAAGTGTTTACTACACTAACAGATTACTGAAGAATGGATTTTGAAAGAATGCCAATCCTTTGATGATGATGATCTACTTCAAAGTGCAAGTCCAAAGGTTTTAGTATTTGAATATACACACTTTGGACTATGTGTCATGTATATGGCGCCACTTTTGATGTTGATAGATTCTTTTAAAAGGAAAAAGGAAATGCTGAAAGAGAATCTATAAAATATATTTGGCAGAAAAGACTGGAAATATCCAGTTTAAATATATAGATGATATACATGTTATGGTTGTATTCTTTTTTGTTAAATAATGTGGTTCTTGGGTATTGAATACCGAATTGGTTGGTATGAAATTTCATATAGAACGACGCAATTCATGAACCACAATGGCCTAAGTAACTAGCAAGAGAATAAGTGATGATGTTCATCGAAAACAAACAAACTGTTGTTTGTATTTCTCGTTGACATCAAAGCTTGCCTTCACGATTTGTTTTAATAATAGTTATTTAAACCAGGTATTATGACAACAAAGATTGTTCAAATAATTACCGTATTCCATATAATATGGATGATTTACAAATCTAATTGGAGAAATCACATCCATAAAACCTAATGCTAAAATGTCGCAAGACAAATGATTGAAAGATCACTTATGAAGTAACATCGCTGTTTAAATTATATTGGAAAGAAAACATGAAGAAACTCCATTTTCATGGATTTTTGGAGTCTTTGATTTGATCAAATGATGCTTGTGAGACTTTCCTCGGGATAATTAAAACTTCGTTCAAAGGCCAAAGAAGAACGATCGACTAAATTATTGGAATTTATACATATCGATGTATGTAGTCCATTATGTGTGGTCTTAAGCGATGGATTTTAATTTCATATGCATTCTCCGAAAAATTGAGTGAATATTCACTTAATGAGAAATAAGTATGAAATATTTGAAAACGTTCAAAGAGTTTCAAGATGAAGTGGAAAATCATTGTAACAAGAAAATAAATAATTTATGATTTTATCATAAAGGGATTTATTTGAGTTGCAAGTTTAGCAAAACTTCTAGATTTGCATCTTCCCAAACACCATAGGAATATGGAGTGTTTGAGATTTGTAATGAAAACTTGTTTGATATGGTTAGATCAAAGGTGTTATTTATAAAACTGTCATTATGTTTTAAAAGATTAAAACTTTAGAGACTACCGCTTTTACACTGAAAAGAGCTCCATCTTGATCCGTTGAAATGACACCATGTAATTTATGGTTTGGGGTAAAACCCAAGTTGTCTTTTCTTAAATTTTAGTATGCTAAGCATAAGTAAGATGTTTACAACCAAAGTCGGATGAGCATGTCTTTTTAGGTTATTTCGAATAACCATTGGGTATTCCTCCATAACATCGAAGACAAAAGCGTTTGTCGCTTAGAACGTCAAGTTTCTTGAAAAAGGATTTTTTCGCAAAAGTTAATTGGGAGGACAATAGAACTTTAATAAGGTTAACGAACCTTAGCTTTATGTGCTGAGTTGCGCAGCGCCGGAAAACATTCTGGAGGCAGCCACAATGCTCATAGTTCACGTTCCTCAAAGGTTGTGGTCACGGAGATCTAAGTTCCTATTGAACCAAGTAGGTCGGATAAACAATCAAATGTTGAGATTTGAGAGTAAATCATTGTTGTTTGACAATGATGAACCAACTACATGCAAAGAAGCGATGACGGGCCATGACTCTGTCAAATGGCTTGAAGCCATAAAATCCGTGATAGTTCTATACACGAGAAATCAAGTTTTTTGAACTTGGAAGACCCTACGAAAAGGTGTAAAAACCTATTGGTCGTACTTGGATCTATAGAGAAATAGATATGCATGTGTCACATCTATGAAATAGTCGACATGTCGTGAAGTACTTTACCACAATGTTCAAGGAGTTGACTATGACAAGATTTGATCTTTCATAGCGATATTTAGTCTGGACGGATTATTGTAGCAACCACTACATATAATTTTGGTATATGATAGATGAATAAACAAAACAAAGTTCTTCTAATAGAATGATTACCTAGGACGTGTAAAAGACACAGTCCAAAGGGTTTTGTTAATTCAAAGGATGCTAAAAAGGGCATGCAAACTTCAATGGTTGAAGTAAGCATTGCGGAGTTGGAATCTTCACCGTGATGAAGCTATTAAAGGAGTTTTCATCAGGAGACGACGAAGATGCTTGCATTTGCAAGAAATTAAGTGGGAGCACTGAGACATATTTTTAATACATTATGTGGAGCACATATTGTTGATTGGAAATGATGTATCTTTTATTAAAAAAGGTTGAGAATTTCATTTCGATGAAAGACTTAGGCAAAACCCGAATATTTAGTATGAATGTCTATATGGATAGACTGTGACGCTAATATAGTTATGCCAAACGTACATATATGAGATATTGAAGGAATTCAATATGGAAACGACGAGAAAAGGTTCTTGTCGCATGGAAAAAAATTGAATCAAGATTCAAGTGTATCGACACTTGATAAGTGAAACAAGATTCAAGTGCTTTGACACTTGATGAGTGAAATCACAAGAATGTTTTGATCAATCATACCATGATATCTACACATCCAGATATGTCCTATGCTCTAAACGTTATGAGCATATACCAGAATGAATCATAAACTGATCATTGGATGATAGTAAGGATATTCTTATAATATTTTGGAAGAATTAAGAATATATTATATTTGTATAAGAGACAAATAGTTCACTGTAAAATGACACTAGTTATGTCACAAGATACAAATTAAGTTTATCTCAATCTAAACTATGGGTGGCACAATGTAATGGAAATAAGTTTCCATGATGGTTTTGGATGATTTCCAAAGTTAAGATATTGTGACGAATACTACAACAAAAGGATAAGTATATGACTGCTATAATAGCAGCAAAGGAGGGAATTTGTGTCAAGTAGTTTGTTATCAAACTAAGGTGTGATTCACAGCGGGCTAACACTAAAGATATATTGTACGATAATAGTATCGACGTTATTTAACCCCGAGGAACTAAAGGTCTCACCACAAGACCAAATTTATACAATGGCATCTCATTAGAGAATGAGTGATGCATGAAGACGTAAAGACATGAAAATACACACGGACCTGAAAGCATCAGATCCGTAGATTATGTTAACCACTTGCAATCGCGTATATGGAACACCAGAAAGCCATAGGTGTTCAATACGCAAAGTTTTCAAACTAGATTATTGTCTCTAGTGCAAGTGAGAGACTGAAGGGAATATGCCCTGAGAGGCAATAATAAAGTTTTTATTATGTATATTCCAAGTTTATGATAAATGTTTATTTTGCATGCTATAATTGTATTAATACGGAAACATTAATACATGTGTGTTTAATAAAAAATAGAAAGTTCCTAGTTATGCCACTCTTATAAACTAGCTCGTTGATTAACAAGATGATCAAAGGTTTCCTGATCATGGACATTGGATGTTGTTAATAACGAGGTCACAACATTGTTGGAATGATCTGATGAACATTCATCCGAAGTATATCATTACAATCAAGATCATTGTGTTTATATTGCTATAACATCATACGAATTAATCTTAATCCTTAGACGATGAGATCATGTCAATCACTAACACCGGAAGAGTATCTTGATAACATCAAACGTCACACCATAACAGGGTGACTGTAAATATGGGTTCAGTATTATGAAGGTGTTATGTTGAGGCTCATGGATCAAGAGTGGAATTTTTCCATCCTGATGACGGAGAAATATACTATAGGCCCTCTCGGTGATATCACATTAGTTAGCTTGCAAGCAAGTGATTTGATCACTAGAATGTTATATCACGGGAACAAGAAAAGAGTACTTGTCGGTAATAAGATCAAACTAGGTATGAAGATACAGATGATCGAATCTCGGACATGTAATATATTGCGAGACAAAGGGATTGAGTTACATGCGTATAAGGTTCACATGATCACAGAAGTCATCGTTGAATGTGTGGGAGTCAGTACGGATCTCTAGGTCCCGCTGCTGAGTATTGATCGTAGAGGGGTCTCGATCATGTCTACATTATTCGCGAATCATAGGGTGACACACTTAAGGGATACCGACACCATTTGGAGCAAATAAGATGCCAGAGAAAGAAAAATAAAGCGCAGGAATTTATTTCACTAGACACCGGAATTATTTCGGTTGAAATTGCTAAAACTGGTTCTGCATGTGAAATTGAAATGTTATAAGGGTTTTATGTGAATGTTTGTTAATTAGAGTAATTAACAAAATTCTGAATAAATAAATAAATAAATAAAAGGATTTTTATTTAAAGAGAGATTACATTAAATTTGGCGGAAATTTAATGGGAATTTGAGTGGAGGAAATGGACGGACATCTTTATGTGGGTGGAGCTTCCAACACATGAATGAGGGAGAAGTGGGGGCACCCTCCATGGCCAGCGGATATGCCCCCTTGGGCTGCCCCCCTCCCCTATATAAGGAGCACCTCCTCCTCCACTCTCACACCTCCTCGTGAAGGATCTCTCTCCCTCCTTTAGAATTTCCCCATGGTCTCGGATCAGCGAGATACATGTTCCCGGCGGATTTTTCTGGAAGGATTTGTTGCTTCCGCTACTTCGCTGGAGCGAGGGCGCGGAAGTTGTCGGGGTACCCCGAACGTGTGTGCGATCACGGATGCACCACTGCTTTGCGGTGCTGGACTAGATGGTGCTAGACCTGCTGGACCAGATGGACTTCTTCTCGATCTTGAGATCGGCAAGCGTTCGACTACATCATCCATGAGTACAACCTCGTTAATGATATTTGGTCTTTGAGGGTATGTATTTTATGGATGTATATCCACCCGTTGCTTGTATCTAGTAGATAGATCTTGGTACTTAGTTGTTTCCATTGTAGGAATTTTTTGTTTTCTATGCTGCAAACCCTACAGGTATAGTCCTTGGACATAAGGTATCAGGTAAGGGCTTTTTTTGAACAAAGGAAAGGGGCCTGAAGGTCCCGGAACTGGCATTATATTATCAAAATTGATACAATGCTGCAGAAAGGACCTGAAAGAAAACAAATAACAACCATGTCCTTCCAATTTACACAAAGGACCCTAGAAAGAAACTCAGAAAACTATCGAGTCCTTGTGAAAATTCTGACCTCGCCGGCGATGCTATTTCCACCATCGCCAGCAGCATCCTCGCCATGGACATGCAAGGTAAAAGGGCCTCCCGCCTGAGGTTCAGGTGGGGGTATCAGAAACTAGCCAGCAAAATCGATGATGTCAGCAAACCACCCGAGCCACCCATCTGCAAACTTGAGGGGATTCATTGGGATCTTCAGAGCTCTAGCAGCAGCAGAAGAGGTTATCACAACAGACGAAGAAAACGAAGCCACCGATGCCAGTTCTCTTGAAGCAGAGCATCCACCCAAAACTAGCAGTTGCAGTGTCTCGTAGCCCCTCTTCCTCACCTCCATGGTAGGCCAAGAGGGATAAGGACACACCAGACCCAATAGATGGACGACGGTGGCACGAGGATTTATTGAGGAGGAGGCTGGCCGCCAGAGGAAAAACCGCCGCCCTCCACCTCGGACGCCCTGCGAAATCCTCCACCAGCCTCTGCTCGACACCGTGCCACCACGCCAAAATAGGAGACCTCCAATCCTCCTTGCAACCCGCATAACTTCCTCCTCCCGCTCCCCTCTCCTCGCCATCATGGCTGGCCGGAACAAGGGAGATGAGAAGAAGAAGGATGCATAGAAGAGACGAATGACACACCATGGCACTTATTACGGAGATCCCTGTCATGGCCAAGCTCGCCGTCTCCTCCATCCATCGGAGCATGATGCCGCCGCAAACCACCTTATGGATGCGCCAGTCCCGGCCAAAAAGCACCGACGCCCTACTCCATACTACTGTCATATAGCCACTACACCTACCTAAACTACTGCCGCCCCTCCGCCATCTCTAACCAGCGTTGCCGGCAAGAGAGGCTTGGGTTTGGCTCGGGGACCTTCTAGTTCTTTCTTGGAACTGTAGAAGGGAGAGGTGTGAGAGGTTTGTTATGGAATGGAATGCTGGAGAGGTCCGGTATCGGGTAAGGGTACTGAAGTAGACAGAGCTAAGGTTGAAGAAAATAGAGAGAATGAAACAACCTAGGGATATAAAAGGTATAAGAAGTTTTCTTGGTCATGTGGGTTTGTACAGAAGGTTCATTAGGAATTTCTCTAGAATTTATGAACCTTTGACTAACCTTTTGCAAAAGGGAGTAAGATTTAATTTTGATGATAAATGCCTTATTGCCTTTGATAAACTTAAATATGCTTTCTCCCATGCTCCTATCATTAAACCACCTATATGGGATATGAATTTTGATTTAATATGTGAAGCTAGTGATGATGTTGTACGAGTAACTCTGGGACAACATATAGGTCACAGATTTAATATTATACATCACGCTAGTAGAACTCTTAAGAGTGCTCAAAAGAATTATCCTAAGGAAGAAAGAGAACTTTTTGCTGTATTTTTCTCTTGCGATAAATTTCGTTCTTATATAATGGATTCAAAAGTAAGAGTTCATACGGGTCGTGATGGTTTAAAAGAACTCCTTGAGAGGAAAAATCAAAGGCCAAGACTGATTCGTTGGATCCTTTTACTTCAATAATTTGAGTTGTTGATTATGTAGAGGCAAGAAATAAAGATATTGGATGCAGTATCCATATTTTCCCAACAAGGCACCAATCTTATTGAGAGGAACTTTGGTCCTGGTGATATTCGTTTATGAGAATTATTATATGAACTAAAGTCAATTCCTCCCAAAGAGAAGAAGTCCTTGCTATTGGAGGAGCTTGTCACCTCCGACTAAATAAACGTTTCCGAGGGTTTTTACCAAGAGCGCTTCATGGAAGGCAACCCATGTGAAATAAAGGTTCGAGTAAAGTCTTAAAATTTCAATTAGGTTTTAGTTAAGTTTGTGTTGAATAAGGAACACTTTAAGCTCCAGTGAACTAGAAGAAGTTTGGTAATGCTAAAATCCCGTTCAATAGATGTTAATGTTGGCCAAAAATTTAAGCTGTCATTTTTCTATCGAAACCTGGTGTTTCATTAAATTCAGATTAATAAATAATTCTCAAAGAGACAGGTAAATTTTAGCGACTCCAGAAGGTTTAACGACCAACTATACGGCGGGAATAAAAATTCCGGCCGTATAGTTTCGGTCATATAGATGTTTCTACATTTTATCTTCTGTTTTCGAAAGGCACAGTAAATTTAACAACCAACTATGCGGCGAGAATACTTTTTCCGGCCATATAGTTGTGGTCGTATAGTTATCTACCCCATCTCTGAATTTTTATTTCAGGTTACTGCAAGTTTGACGACCAACTATACGGCAGGACTAAAATTCTCGCCTGTATAGTTACGGTCGTATAGTTTGTCGTTAAACTTTCTGGAAGCTCCGTTCTTTCTCGTTTATTATTAAAAGTAATAATAATATGTCAGTTCCAAGTCAGTAACCTAACCGACCTAGACTCGAGATATTTTGGAAATATCTGCTCAGAAACAACTATACGGCCGAAACTATATGGGTCGCGCCCGTATAGTTGGTCATTACGCAGCTAGATTTTTCCAAATCCGTGATTTCTTTTCCTGTTTCGTTGAGATTCTTTTCTTGAACGTAACTTTGGTGTTTCTCGCGAGTTTTACTGACCTCTGACCCCCTATATACTTACATTGTGTTTCTCTCTAATCATGATCACCAGGAACCAATCTAGCCATGCTCTATCCCGTCCCAGGCCGTGGAAAACCCATGGGTCTCATTGCTTCTTCCAGGGACCGCTCTCGCAGCCCATCCATGGAGGACGGCAACGAGGAGGTGGAGAGGTTTATCCCGAGGTACAAGGAGTACGTCGAGCCAAGCTTCTACAACAGTGATCCCGATGAAGATTGGAGTGGCATCTACATCAGCCGTGATGTCTATGATCCCCCGGAGATCAACTGGGCGGCAATGAAGAGAGCTCAACAAGAGAGAGAATGTCACAAGCCACATGGAAAAGGGCGTGAGGAAATGGTCAAGTTCATCACCACGGACCCCAGGCCTCTCAAGTGTAAGGAATTACCTAATATTGGTGCAGGTGTTAGCAAGGAAGCGATGGTGCCACTATTGAAGCCTACCATTGGTGCTCATATAAGGGTGAAGCCTCAAGAAGAGTGGAAGGATGGCTTCAACTTCCCTGATCCATCAATTATGGATGAGGAAGAAGAAGTTGTTCCCAGGACCAAAGACCGCATGCGATCACTAGAGATATATCAGAAGCAGTAGCTACTCCATCGCGTTGAAGTCCGTCACCGTTTCAAGGAGATAGAGAAGAGGGACGATCTTCTCCCATTTGGTGACTAAACTCGCAGATAAAGTGGACACTTTGCAATCTGATTCCCACGGGTGCTATAGCCGCATAACTTCTCTCGAGGATACCAACAAGAAGCTACGCAACATGGTGTTACATGCCATGGCGCCACAGTGATCTACAATAATCACGGTATCAAATAATCGCGAGGGATTATTTGATCCCGTCTGGCTTGATTTCAAGCTTGGGAAGATTTTTAAGACCTTGTAATCTATCTTATAAGTTTTACATTACTATTTTAGCTTTGCATTAGTTCGAGCTTAGAAATAAAGTTTGCATCATTAAAATTCCCTTCAGGAATAGTTGATCCCTTTTATGAAATTCCGAGTTTATTATCAGATATGGAGCATTATTGAGTTTGTGCTTGTCTTATTAGATATATGAATGGCTTGAGTATAATTTTACTTGCACTTGATGATAGCAATAGGAGTCTTCCACACCATTGGTACTAATGTAACATACAAAGATAATTTGGCTAATATGTTATAAGTTCATGGTTTGATTTACAAAGGAAAAATTATCTAATCAATTAAGTTGAGAAAGAAACCTTGAACAAAGGAAAACTATAAGTGCTATCAAATTAGAGTGAGAGCAAGACGAGGTAGATATTCAAGCTATAAATATGCTTCATATACAAGTGGAATTTGGTAATTGAGATCGTTAAACTTTGAATTCCTACATGAAGTAGAATGTATGGCTGGCTCCTTTGCACATCACTTAAATAAAAGTGCAAGCATAAAAAGGGAGAAAATAAAATGTGCAAAGAGCAAATAGGCATACACCATTATCTTGTGGAGAGACAAAGAGACGTTTGATATTTTAAATCCCAAGTGGATATGTTAATCCTAAAACGCTTGGAACCACCTCGCTAACTCATTTGATCGAACTAAAACACTTTTACATCTTATTGAGAGTAATCTTTTGTGAACTGTTAAATGATAAGGTGTGGAATCCTGCTAATATTATTCATATGGTTCGAGTAAGGTACTATTCATGAACTTATTCCTATGTATCATAAATGATAAACACATGTTGCAACTGCCTCATTTATTTTATCGACTCAGCTTCATGAATATGAGGATAACATCCATTAAGCTAACCTTGCTCCGGACAAGCAAGAGTCTAAGCTTGGGGAAGTTGATGAGTGCATATTTGCATCATGTTTTATATTATTATTTTGCACTATAGTGGTAGGATCTTGGTATTTTACGGTGTTTGCGCGCATTATTTATGTCTATTTTCACCAGGATCAAAAACATGATGGATATGATGGACATAATTCTTGGACCAATTGTACTGGAGCAAAAAGGAGTCAAAAACAACGTAAATCGCTAATTGGGAATATCAATAACACCAGAAGAAAACCATAGGCGATCGCAGGAGGCAGAAGGTTTAACGACCAACTATATGGTGAGACTAAAATTTCTGGCCGTATAGTTCCCGCCGTATAGTTGCCGTCGCCACCGCCTCCTTAAATGGTTTCGCCCCATGCAATCGGAAGGGAGATACGACATACAGAACGACCAGAAATCGCAGAAACCTCACCTCTGGAAGGGATCTAGAGGGGGAACTCATCCACCGGGGATCCATCTCCACCCTATACAGATCTGAGAGGCTAAGGCATTGATCTTCATCATCAACTACTGCATCACCACCATCTCCATCCATCTCATCTACATCTTTTCTAGATCTTGTTGTAATTTCCGTACTCGTTGTGGATTTATACAAGTACTATTCATCTATGATAGATTCCATTGTCTTTTCCATGATGTTGATTTCCTTCATGTCTAAGTAGATCATTAGTTCTTGGGGAGATGGAGAAACCCTCGCATAAGATTGAAATAATATAAAGCTTATTATGATATTCATCACTATGACCATGTGTTAGATTGTCTTCATCTTTATGTTGAGAGAAGTCGACCTCTCAATATTTGCCTCATGTGGGGACCTGATGGAGGGAACTACTTGTTGGTAGACAGAGATGTGCTAGAACTTACGGTGACTATAAAGCTATTAGAACCCCTTATGTATCAACTTGGGAACCGAGGAAACTCAGGGAACATTGTCCATGCCACGGGATATATTCTATGGAATAAAGTCCCTTAAATAGTGCAACAATTCGATTGATGTCGATTGCTTGCCTACTGTGGTTATGAGGATGATGTGAGCAGTGGTTGTTCCCTATTCATCCAATTACGTAGTTCCTCCCACACATACATAGTTGAGAATGTTCATGATAATAATCCTTACCTTAAACCTTTTATAATGCTAGAGGTGTATCCGCTACTCCCTGAGAACACTTTTCCCCATTGTAGTTTCATATCTCTTTTACATACGGGATACTTACTTTTTGCATTTAGTTTGTTTTACTTTACTTATTGTTCTCTTATACAAAAACCCAAAAATACCTTTTTACATCAAACTCGAATTTTATATTGTTACTTAGAACGTTATTTAGCATTACTATTTCAGTATTTAATTAAAGAGTTATTAGACTTAAGAACTCCCGCTCCCCGTGGGATCAATATCTTTATTTCAAAACTAGCTACAAACAATCTATGCACTGATACGTCCAATTTGCATCACCATTTTATATCATAATTTGCCTCTATTCATTGATATATGTCTTATTATGAGGTATTACTTTTGTCTTTTCCTCTATTTTTGCATGTTGGATGATTCTTGGAGGATGGACTGCCGGAGTCAGGTTTCTGATGGAAAAAAGAGGTATTTTGATGCAATTTTGTGAAGATCAGAAAAATACCAGAAAAATATTGGAAAATTATATTTTCCCAAAAGACGGAGGAAGCCAGAAGGGGAGGCGTAGACGGGCCACAAGGGGCCCACATCCCCTAGGCGCAGGCCCACCTTGCCCCGCGCCTAGGGCAGGTGTGGCCCACCTGGCTGTCTCTCGACTCTGCCCTCTCACCTATATATTCCCGATGGAACCCTAATACCAGGGGAGCGACCACAGAAAGATTTCCGCCGCCTCTGCGGGGCAGAAAACACCGAAAGAGAAAGAGCTCTTTGGCAAACAGATTTCTGCCGGGGAAATCCCTTCCCGGAGAGGGAAGATCATCGCCATCAACACCGTCATCAAGCTAGACTTCATCAGGATCATCATCATCATCATCCACACCATCATCTCCACTAGCAGCATCATCACCACTTCATCTCGCTGTAACAATTGTGTTGGATCTTGCATTAGTTCTTAGGGGAAACTTTCCCGGTGTTAATTACTATTGTAGTTGATGCTTGTGAGTGGAACGATTGAATTATTGTTTATGTTTAGATTGTTATCCATCACCATATCATCTTTCATCTTGATCCATATGATGTATTGTGAGTAGTTCATCTAGTTCTTGAGGACATGGGAGAAGTCATGTTGTTAGTAGCGGATTTGTGTTGAGTTATTATTCAATGGTTTAGTATTTAAGTTGTGGTTCTATTCTTCTAGTGGTGTCATGTGAACGTATACTACATGATACTTCACCATTTATGGGCATAGGGGAATGCATTGTGTATTTGGCTACTAATTGTGGGGTTTCCGGACTGACAGAAACCTGAACCCCCGTTAGGACACCTGTGCACAAGGGAGTGTAGGATCTCAGAGTTTAAGGTTGTGGTTAGGTTTATATCTTAATTACTTTATTGTAGTTGCGGATGCTTGCAGGGGGTTTAATCACAAGTATGTATTAGTACAAGTAAGGTCGGTACATTAGCACAGGTTCACCCACACAACTCTTACAACACCAAAGAAGAGTACCCAGCTATATGAAGCGAAAGCACTTGACAGAATTCCCATGTGTCCTCGAGAACGTTTGGTCCTTATAAGTATTTCCACTGGCTTGTCCTTTGCTAAGAAAGGATTGGGCCACTTGTTGCAGTTGTTCCTTGTCTTTATTACTTGCACTTTGTTTTGTTGCTTTATCAGAAAACCACTAAAAATCCGTTTGCTAAGTATTTACAGAGATTTCCTGCTCATTACCACTAGTCAACACCTTCTGCTCCTCGTTGGGATCGACACTCCTATTTATCAAAAGTACTACGATACACCCCCTATACTTGTGGGTCATCAAGACTATTTTCTGGGCCCATTGCCAGGGAGTGAAGCGCTATTGAAGAGTGGAATTAGTAAAGGAAACTTCTACTGTGAGTATTGCTTTTTGTTAGTGCTTGTTACTTTGTTTCCAATATGGATAACCCACTTGGTTTTCTGTTTGGGAAAACTACTACCACTGTTAGGGTAGTAGATGAACCACCACCTGTTGAGATAGATCCTTTTAAGATACCTACAAGTATTGTTGATCGCGTTATGGATAATTATTATTTAGGGGATGTAACTGTCCATCCAGGTGATCACTTGCTTTTTATCCATGAATTATGCAGGTTGTTTAAGTGTGCAGGTATCACAACTGAACAGGTGAAGAAAAAGTTACTCTCTATATCCTTGAAAGGGAGAGCTGAAGAATGGTATAAGCTGCTGAAGAATGGACAATCCATGGAATGGGAGGAAATGGCATCTCTATTTTATTCTAAATTCTATCCTCCCAGTGAGATTCATAAGGATAGAAATCTGATATATAACTTTTGGCCTTGTGATGCAGAGAGTACAGCTAAAGCTTAGGGGAGATTGAAGTTACTAATTCTTAAATGTCCTATTCATGAACTCCCTAACAATATTATTATCAATAATTTTTATGCTAGGCTTTCTCTTCATGATAAAGATTTACTAGATGCTTCTTGTGCTAGATCATTCACACATATGAAGGAAGAAGCTACATGGGATCTCCTAGACCGTATTCAAGAGAACACTGAAGCTTGGGAAAATGACAAAGGAAGAAAGTCAGGTGTAAACTATGATTATGAATGCATTAAATCTTTTATGGGAACTGATGATTTCCGTGATATTAGTACTGAGTATGGTCTTGATCCTCAAGTTCTTGCAAAATGTTTTAAGGCTTTTGCCTCTTATATGGAAATTCCCAAAAAAGAGTGGGACAAGTACCATGCTCCTTATAAAGACATTGTTACTCATGTTCCTGCTAGCATAGAGTTTGTACTTTTGATCCGATTTTGTCTGAACCTTATGTTGAGAAAATCCCTTTTCCTTCTAAGGTAAAGGAACATTCTATCATACCTAATGTGGTTAGCAAAAGTGCAAAGAAAACTGTGGAGCCCGATGAGCAAATTAATATTGAGCCTATGGTAGCTATTGTTAAAGATCTTGTCACTAGAAATATAGAGGATGAGCACATTGTCTTCTGTGAAGACGCTTCTAATGCTATTTCTCATCCTAGAAAATCTAGAAAAGCTAGTGTTCCTATGATTTCTGTTAAAATTGGTGATCATTGCTACTATGGTTTATGTGATATTGGTGCTAGTTCTAGTGTTATTCCTTATGAGCTTTATAGAGAAATTATGCATGAAATTGGTCCTTGTGATCTTGAGGACATCGATGTGGTTATTCACCTTGCTAATAGAGAGACAGTCTGTCCCATTGGCATTGTAAGAGATGTGGAGGTTCTTTGTGGTAAGATTAAATATCCTGCTGATTTTGTAGTACTTGGTAAAGAAGCTAGTAAAACCTATCATATTATCTTTGGTAGACCCTTCTTGAATACTTGTGGGGCTATTATAGATTGTAGGAAGGAAAAAGTTTTGACCAAGTTTGATGGAGAGTCTTATGAGTTTAATTTTTCCAAATTTGCTAAAACTCCTTATGAAAATGAACTGCCTAATGAGGATTTTTGGGTTGAACAACTTTATGCTATTTCTCTTGCTCCTAACAATGCCTTGCAAAAATTTATGGAAGATCATGAGGGCGAAGTCTTCATGAAAGAAAGAAATGAGATTGACGAGGTTTTTCTTCGTCAGCCCGAGCAACTTAAGCATAACCTATCTGTGGAAGATTTGGGTACCACACTACCACCTAAAGGGGACCCTGTTTTTGAATTAAAACCTTTACCTAATGATCTTAAATATGCTTATCTTGATGATAAGAAAGTATATCTTGTTATTATTAGTTCTAAACTTTCAGGAAAGGAAGAAGAAAGGTTATTGGAAATAATAAAGAAACACTGAGGAGCTATGGGTTATACTCTTGATGATTTAAAAGGAATTTCTCCCACTATATGTCAACATGCTATTAATATAGAACCTGATGAAAACCAGTTGTTGAGCACCAACACCGTCTAAATCCTAAGATGAAGGATGTGGTAAGAAATGAGGTATTAAAACTTTACCCTATTGCTGATAGTCAATGGGTTATCCATGTTCATTGTGTTCCCAAGAAAGGGGGAATTACCGTTGTGCCTAATGAGAATAATAAGCTTATACCACAGAGAGTAGTGGTTGGGTATAGGATGTGCATCGATTTTAGATAGGTTAATAAAGTTACTAAGAAAGATCATTATCCTTTGCCCTTTATTGATCAAATGCTTGAGAGGTTGTACAAAAAGAATCACTTCTGTTTTCTTCATGGTTATTCTGGGTTTTCTCAAATTGCTGTGAAATCACAAGACCAAGAGAAAACAAATTTCACTTGTCCTTATGGTACTTATGCTTATATGCATATGCCTTTTGGTTTATGTAATGCTCATGCTACCTTTCTGAGATGTATGTCTACTATATTTCATGTTTTTTTGAAGAAATTGTATAGGTTTTCATGGATGATTTCTCCGTCTATGGAACTTCTTTTGATAACTGTTTGCACAACCTTGATAGTGTTTTGCAGAGATGTGAAGAAACCAACCTTGTACTTAATTAGGAGAAATGCCATTTCGTGGTTAATGAAGGGATTATTCTTGGACACAAGATCTCTGAAAGAGGCATTGAAGTTGATAGAGCCAAAATTGACGCAATTGAGAAGATGCCTTGTCCTAGAGATATTAAAGGTATTCGTAGTATCCTTGGTCATGCTAGTTTCTATAGGAGATTTATTAAAGATTTCTCCAAAATTTCGAAGCCCCTTACTAATCTTATTCAAAAAGATGTACCTTTTGTTTTTGATGATGATTGTAAGGAAGCTTTTGAAACTTTGAAGAAAGATTTGACAACTGCTCCTATTGTTCAAACACCTGATTGAGGTTTACCTTTTGAAATTATGTGTGATGCTAGTGATTTTGTTCTGGGTGCTGTCCTTGGGAAACGTGTTGATAAGAAGTTGAATGTTATTCATTATGCTAGCAAGACTCTAGATGCTGCTCAAAAGAATTATGCTACTACTGAAAAAGAGTTCTTAGCTATAATTTTGGCCTATGATAAGTTTAGGCCTTATATTGTTGATTCAAAGGTCACTATTCATACTAATCATGCTGCTATTAAGTACCTTATGACGAAGAAGGACGCTAAGCCTAGGCTTATTAGATGGGTGTTTCTTTTACAAGAGTTTGATCTGCATATTGTAGATAGGACAGGTGCTGAAAATCCTATTGCTGACAATTTATCTCGTTTGGAAAATATTTCTTTTAACCCTCTGCATGTTAATGATAGTTTTCCAAATGAGCAGTTGGCTGCAATAAGCGTAAGTCCGCATGAAAGTCCTTGGTATGCTGATTATGCTAACTTTATTGTTTCCAAGTATTTTCCTTCCACTTTTACAGCCCAGCAAAGAAGAAAAATCTTTTATGATCTAAGGCATTACTTTTGGGATGACCCATATTTATATAAAGAAGGAGTAGATTGTATTATGCGAAGATGTGTTCTAGAATTTGAACAACAAGAGAATGTCACGGCAGTGCTTATGGAGGACATCATGTTGGGGATAGGACTACACAAAAGGTTTTAAAATCTAGATTTTATTGGCCTACCATTTTCAAGGATGCAAGGAAGTTTGTCTTATCATGTGATGAATGTCAACGAGTTGGTAACATTTCTAGACGCAATGATGTCTATGAATTATTCTTTTGTTATTGAACCTTTTGATTGTTGGGGATTTGACTTTATGGGTCCTTTTCCTCCTTCAAAAGGGTATACTCATATTCTTGTTGCTGTTGACTATGTTACAAAGTGGGTAGAGGCCATACCTACAAACAGCGATGATGGTAAGACCTCTTTAAAAATGCTTAAGGATGTTATTTTTCCTAGGTTTGGTGTGCCTAGATATCTCATGACTGATGGAGGCTCCCATTTTATTCACGGGGGTTTTACAAAGACTCTCGCTAAGTATGATGTAAACCATAGAATTGCTTCAGCTTATCACCCCCAAACCAGTGGGCAGGTAGAACTCTCCAATAGGGAAATTAAATCTATTTTGCAAAAGACTGTCAATAGATCTAGGAAAAATTGGGCTAAAAAGTTGAATGACGCTTTATGGGATTATAGAACTGCATATAAAAATCCTATGGGGATGTCTCCTTACAAAATGGTCTATCGGAAAGCTTGTCACTTGCCTTTAGAATTAGAACACAAAGCTTATTGGGCAGTGAAAGAGTTGAATAGAGACTTTAAACTTGCTGGTGAGAAAATAATGCTTGACATGAGTACCTTAGATAGTGGAGAAGTGAAGCTTATGAAAATGCTAGACTCTTTAAGGAAAAAGTAAAAATATGGCATGATAGGAGGATTCTCAAAAGGGAGTTCCATGTTGGTGAGAAAGTTCTTTTGTATAGGTCTCGTCTCAGATTTTTTGCAGGGAAACTACTATCAAAATGGGAAGGACCTTTTGTTATTGAGGAAGTATATCGTTCAGGTGCTATCAAAATATCTTCTTTGAAGGACAACACTACATAGGTGGTAAATGTCCAAAGGCTCAAACATTTTATTTCTGCAGATTCTTTTAATGAAGACGTTGATATTATCCAAATGATGAATCCGGAAGAATTTATTAGAAACCAAGCACCAGAATCTGCAGAGTTCGTCTTTGAATAGGTAAAAGTGGTGAAAATAGAAGGTTCGTGAAAGCCTAATCTTTTTATATCTTTGATGTTTTTATTACATAAGGCAAGTTACGAGACAGAAAAGAGGACCCGGAAGCCGGGGTGGCCAGACCCACCCTAGGCGCGGGCCCCATCTGGCCGCGCCTGGAGGGGGTGTGACCCCCTCGAGCTCCGTCTCCGCCTTGTTTTCATACTAGTACCTTCCTTATGCATTGAAACTTCATAATATATAATCCCCCGGATTCCCCGAGGTTCTTGTATCGAGTTCTCGTCATGTTTTTGTTTCGATCTGTTTCTGTTAGGCAAATTCTCAGTTTTGGAGCTACAATGTCTTCCTCTGGATCACCCATGAAGGATTCCTCTGCGGATGTCCTCAACACATACATGTATGAGTTGAGGATCCATCCCGAGGAGTTGATTCTCAAAGATGGGAAGGTACAGATGAAAGAAGTTCAAGGCCCTAAAGGAGAAGGCAGTCTGGAAGACAGGATGGAAGCATTGGAGTAGGAGGTTTTTAGGTACAAGAAGATGGCGGAACGCGAAGTGGATGTTATTCACAAGATAAGTTCAGAACTCATCGTCAAGCACGAGGAGGGGGTTGCTGAGCTCCGAGAAGATATCTTCTCACTCTGTCAGACCACCAACCAATTACAAGCATGGCTCTACAACATACAAAATCAAAAATGTGATTATGAGGCTATATTTGATCACATAAGCTCTGCTGCGAGTTTCAGGATTGCGGAAACCAGGACATCCTTTTTGGATGGGGAACCTTTGCCTTGGAAGTTTTATGATGACAATAGAACACCACCACCACCAAAGGAGTAATTCGTCATCAGGTTTGGCATCCCCTTGGCTTGCTCCAAGCTTGGGGGAGTGTCGCGATATCACCATCATTATCTTTTATCTTTTACCTTTTTAGTGGATTCATATCTTTGGTAGAGGTGTTATCTTATAGGTTGGTTTGCATGTGGAAGTATCTCTCCTTTAGCTGATTATCTATGTATCCCTTGGTATGAGTGCCTTTATGGAATATTAATGAGAAGTTTCATCTTTTACTTTTTGCACTTCTTATTTTAGTTTGTAATCTCTATTATATGATGGATCTTGTTGATCAGTATTGGCATCACTTTGGGAGCATCAAGTAAATCTAAATTGGTTTTGGCAAACCGAGCTCTGGTCAGTAGCAACACTTTTTGAGGTTTGAAAGAAAAAGAGAAAAGCTTACAGGTATTTTGTATCATTTATTTTCTTTCTTGTTGGCTCATAAGCTTAGTATTCTTTATTTAAGACCTTTTGTGTCTTCAAGGAAGATTGCATGTTTGGCTTTATCACTTATAGGTTTTCTTGTTTCTTTCAACTCTTTTGCTTGTTACCCAGCCTTGCTAGCGAAAAACCTGTTTTGAGAAGGCATACTTCTCATGCTTCCAACCCCTTTGAACCAAAACATGTGCCATTTGTGTCCACCATATCTACCTATTAGCATTATTGCTATTCCAATCAAATTCTCAAGCTTCATCTATCTTTAAAATTAAAAAGTATTTTGTTATGTGAAAACTAGTTAGTAAAGCTCTCACGAACTTGATGGAACACCTTGTTTTCTTGCCCCTAATAGACTTGAACCATTGTGCCATCAAAGTTGTATATGCTTGCATCTATACGTTGGAATTAGCAGAACCGTGTTTTCACGGGGAACACTTTCAACATTGCACTTGTACGTTGTACACAGTTGATATCATGATCTTTTGTTTGCGGATGTCGACGGTGTGAAATAAAGAGGGAGCTTGTAAGTCCATGGAGTGATGTATGTGTGTTAGAGAAACGCCTGGGCCGATAGCCTAAGCCATGCCTAATCATGGTGGAAACTTGAAGCATCACCATAATGAGCATTCTGTGAAGCATCCTCAATAAAAAAGCTATGCACATAGTAAATAAAAAGATCGCTGAGATGCTCATTGTCTGCTTGCTTTGTCATTTTGGTTATGGGATATCTCCTGTACCATGTGCAAGGGGTACCCCGTTGGCGGTTCTTTATGATACACATGTACTTACAATGACAAGAACTTACCGGTGACTAAAGTTGAGTAGCATGAGGAGCGGCCCTCGTACTCAAGGGACATGAGATTGCCAACTTATATTTCGCCAATCATATACTCCATCTTTGTGCACTTTAACCTTAATCATCTCAAGATGCCTATGATAGGGGCAATGAGGGCTCAAAGCTAGTAAGTATAATAATCTTTTGGAAGCTCTTTTTGACTTGAAATCCCTGCTTCCCTCTATGAAGGGACCTTTCTTCTATTTCTAAGTTGAGTCAGTAAACCTACTTCCTCTCTATCTCCACCAAGCATTTGAGTTGTTGTGTTGTAAGCATTCATATGGTGATTTATTCAATCGTGTTCTTTATCTTCCTTGTTTGCACAAAACTCTTATTTATTGAGTATTACTTTGAAAGCCTGCTTTGTGAAAACCTTTTGAGAAAAGAGTGCTCCTGTTTTAAAACTTCTACAAAAGCTTTATTTGTGAAACTGTTTGCCAGCTGTTCTCTGACCAAGAACAAGAGTTTGCCAATTCCAATTATGATTTATCTTTATGCATCTCTATTGTGACTCATGTACTTGTTGCAAGCTAAGTTATATAATGGTGAGTTGCTTTCTTCTATGAGTTGTGTAATGGTAAGTGTGAAGCTTCGTGTCTGTATTATTTTATCGACACTTCACTCCATAAACCTGTGGACATGTTTACTGATCTCATTTTTTGCTTGGGTACAAGCGAAGGTCTAAGCTTGGGGGGAGTTGATATGTCCAATTTGCATCACCATTCTATATCATAATTTGCCTCTATTCATTGATATATGTCTTATTATGAGGTATTACTTATGTTTTTTCCTCTGTTTTTGCATGTTGGATGATTATTGGAGGATGGACTGTCGGAGTCAGGTTTCTGATGGAAAAAGATGTGTTTTGATGCAATTTCGCGAAGATTGGAAAAATACCAGAAAAATATTGGAAAATTATATTTTCCCAGAAGACAGAGGAAGCCAGAAGGGGAGGTGTAGCCTGGCCATAGGGGGCCCACCCTCCCCCCCCCCTAGGCACGGTCCCAACTTGCCCCGCGCCTAGGGAAAGTGTGTCCCACCTGGCCGACTCCCGACTCCGCCCTCTCCCCTATATCTTCCCGACGAAACGCTAATACTAGGGGAGCAACCACAGAAAGATTTTCGCCGCCTCTGCGGGGCGGAACACACCGAGAGAGAAAGAGCTCTCCGGCAGACAGATTTCTACCAGGGAATCCCTTCCCGGAGAGGGGAGATCATCTCCATCAACACCGTCATCAAGCTAGACTTCATCGGGATCATCATCATCCACACCATCATCTCCACCAGCACCATCGTCACCACTTCATCCTGCTGTAACAATTGTGTTGGATCTTGCATTAGTTCTTAGGGGAAACTTTCCCGGTGTTAATTACTATTGTATTTGATGCTTGTGAGTGGAACCATTGAATTATTGTTTATGTTCAGATTGTTATCCATCACCATATCATCGTTGATCTTGATCCATATGATGTCTTGTGAGTAGTTCGTCTAGTTCTTGAGGACATGGGATAAGTCATGTTGTTAGTAGTGGATTTGTGTTGAGTTGTTATTCAATGGTTTAGTATTTAAGTTGTGGTGATATTCTTCTAGTGGTGTCATGTGAACGTATACTACATGATACTTCACCATTTATGGGCCTAGGGGAATGCATTGTGTATTTGGCTACTAATTGTGGGGTTTCCGGAGTGACAGAAACCTGAACCTCCGTTAGGACACCTTTGCACAAGGGAGTGTAGGATCTTAGAGTTTAAGGTTGTGGTTAGGTTTATATCTTAGTTACTTTCTTGTAGTTGAGGATGCTTGCAGGGGTTTAATCACAAGTATGTATTAGTACAAGTAAGGTAGGTACATTAGCACAGGTTCACCCACACAACACTTACAACACCAAAGAAGAGTACTCAGCTATATGAAGCGAAAGCACTTGACAGAATTCCCATGTTTCCTCGAGAACGTTTGGTCCTTATAAGTATTTCCACCGGCTTGTCCTTTGCTAAGAAAGGATTCGGCCACTTGCTGCGTTTGTTCTTTATTACTTGCACCTTATTTTGTTGTTTTATCATAAAACCCCTAAAAATTTGTTTGCTAAGTATTTACAGAGATTTACTGCTCCATACCACTAGTCAACACCTTCTGCTCCTTGTTGGGATCGACACTCCCATTTATCGAAAGTACTACGATACACCCCTATACTTGTGGGTCATCATGCACTTGCAGTCATCAATAATATACCCTTGAAGATACTTAACCCCATAGATATTTTGATAGTCTTGACGACACTCATGAAAGGAGTTGTTTGATTGAAATAAAGTTTAGTGGTAATTGTGATGTATGCCAAAGCTAACCTTGTGGATCAAAACATGGTACTAGCTCATGAAAAAGAAAGAAAGAAAAAATCTGCAATTTATGATCCTAGTGCACACCTTTGGGATGCCAACAACTCCTCTAGCTTTTGAACAATATATGGTATAACCCCGAATTTTGGCTATGAGTTGATGACATGATTGGCATTAGTTTCAATGTATGGGGAAAAAGTATTGGTATTCTCAAAGGTTGTGTAAACACTTACAAAAGAAACAACCAGCAATCCTTGAAAAGAGTATGAAAAGAAAAATATATCTTTGAAGATCCACATAACAAGTCCTTGGCATGGTCTCATTACTACTCTACGAATTTTTCTTGAAAAACAATGATTGTATTAGAAGTGTTTTTAATAGACTTTATTCATTGATGTGGGTGTACATAAGACACTTCATTGTTATATTACTTAGGACATGAAAATCTTTGACTCAGTTATGCTATTTAAACATCCTAGTGTTCCTCGGCAAGCTGAAAGCTAACTAAAAGAATTGGATTGATTTCTACACTGCTAGTTATTCATAACGATATTAAACTCTACTTTGATTGTCTTAAATTTCCAAAGCCTGTATAGTACTCTTGTCATCTCTCTAAGTTTGATAAGCCTCGTAAATGAATGAAGTGTTATGCACATATGACTACCAACCGTAAGTGAATTCTTATTCTCGTTGTTTCAAGTTTAAACACTGAATTTTGTATAGTTCTTTTGTTTCTTCTTGCTGGAGATCGATCAAGGTTTGAGCTTTGGGGAAGTCGATGGCTCTAAAATTTGCATCTTTCTCTGTGTTTAAACATTGTTTTTAGTCAATCAATTGAAAAGAAACTCTCAATCCTTGCCACTAATGACTAATAATTGCAAAGATATGCAAAACCTTGTCTTGAATTGTGTTGTGCAGGAAATCATGGGTTTTAATGTGAAATCAGGAATCATAATGAAGGAATTAGAGGAAACCCACACTTCCAAGTAATTGGGGAGCAATTTCCAGGCGCCAGTGCACATAACGACCAGTGGTACGGGCGGGCCTCGCCCGTACGGCCCACCCGTAAGGGGTGCCGACGGCTTCGTCTCGTTAAACCCTACGACTTTCGTAAAGACGCCTATATATTTTGAGGCTCCAGCCGCCGCCCAAAGAGCCGACATTCTTAGATTTCATCACAAACACCACCAAAGGAGATCCACACCATTGTTCATCCATCCCCACTAGCCATAGTCATTGCTTTGTACTTTAGATCTCCTTGTGATTTGGGGACCATTGTAAGAATATTCAATTTCAATCTAAGTATTTTGCACAATGATTTCTATCCTTGATCTATTTGTTATGAGTGATTAGTCCTCATGGGCTGCGGGTTGGGGAGAAACCTTGCAGCAGTTATGTGCATCTAATCATGGGAGTATTGTATTTTGTTTGCAATTGAGATTTGTATCTTTTGTTTCTTTGTCTCTTGTCTCGACCTGTGGACTTGTAGGTACCCAAGATCCCATAGATTGATAAAGGCTTGAGGTGAGATACTTGGCTAGCGGAGATCTCATAGGAACCCCAGTGACAGATAGGGTAGTATGGTCTTTGCTTAGCGACCCATTCGGAATCACAACAACATCACCAATTAATGCTTTAATCTGTGTTCTTCACTTAATAATCGTTTGTAGCCCGTGGCTTCGGTGTGCACTCGGTTGGATTAAAAGGCTATTGTTATGCCCGCTGCATCACGTGGGCTTTAGTATACTAGGATGTGTTTCCCACAAGATATTATCTCCGTCCAAACATTATACATGACTATGCTTATTATTATCTTTTATCCCATATGATGTGCAGCTGTAGGTAGATCTTGAAACCTAGCCTGTCTCCATCCATTGATTCAGCCCACTATAAAAAGTAAACTAGATTAGTCCGGTAAACTAAGGTAAAATGAAACAACAAAGTCTTGTATACGTGTCCTTATTTATTTCCTTTTAGCATAGCTTTCCAAGGTTCAATTAAACCTTGGTATTCTAGGGAAAAATCTATTATACTACATCCGTGAATCTGGATTGAAGGTATCAGTTTGCAAAAAATATAAAACAATCAGGGGCCCTTATAATCAATTTGGTCTCCAATAATTTTGTAGTTTTCAAAATACATAAACCATTTAAGTGTATTTGAGAGGAAGAGGAAAATTAGGGTTTAGGGTTTCATTAATTTTTCTTTGCATGCATTTTAAAATATGATGCTCATGAATGCAAAACAATCCTAATTTCTATTTAAATAAAACTAGGGTGTTACAGCTCTATCCCCCTTACGAGAATCTCCACCCAAGATTCCTAAGGTAGGACGAGAGAGAGAGAGAGAGAGAGAGAGAGAGAGAGAGAGAAGGAGAACATGGTCACTCTAAGTATGAGAGGGAAACACGCTAAACAACACACCGAGTATCTCATGGTCAACTCATGAATGGAGTGTTCAAAAACAACTCTGAAATGACGACATGAAACACGACAAGGTAATAAAGGAAATAAGAGGAGAAGGTTTCAAGTTGTTAGATAGATGGTGTTCATAAGGATTGAGACCATGGAGCTCACAAAAGAGTTTAAACTTCTGAGAAAGAAGGGTTCCAACAGAAAGAACATGACCACAGACTTCAAGAAGGAACCTCTACAAAATGGCTTAAGTAGAGATTTTAGTTTACTGAGATACGGATAACCAAGATGTTGAACTACTTTCGAAACAAAATGGTTACTCTTTCATTCAACAGCAGGCTAAGACAAAAAGGTGTTTTGGTTGGGAGTACTCATGTAATCAAGATAAACTGTTGATTACCAAAATCATAGTCGCTCTTCAAACATGGTTGAGAAACCGAAGGAAACTCTTTATTCATCCAGATCTATCAAATCTTTGCCAAAGATCGTGATATCACTTTACACCACTAGATGAATAGGTAAGAAGATTCATGATGACACGAGAATAAGAAACTTCATTCTCATACTTCAACTACTTGGCATAACAAAATGCTTGCCAACATGAAGGGTCTGGAGGATCGACCGAGAGACATTTAGCAACACTACTTTAAATGTTCTCCTTGTTGTTCGAAAAGAAGACATCAAGTAAAGGTCAGACTTTGGTTACAAATTAAGCCATGAGCACAACTCCTTTAATAAGTCATAGAAGATGCCTCGTGAAGAGTGGTTGTTATTGCTGAATCAACAGAATGTGACAATAAGCCTCTTGGCTAATTGTGTCAACAATTACATCAATCTTGCCAGATTTACAAAGAGACCTATGTAAAAACCTTGAAGAGCACCAACCATCGCTGCTTCTTGAGATTCAGCTTTGGTTAAGTGAAATGATACTTCAGACTCAGCATGTCCGAATAGAAAGATTGCAACATTTACCACAAAGGGAAAGTTAATATATTCTCAAGACATGGACTACATTGTTAAGCTCCAAAAGAATGAACTATATTGCTAGACCCATGTATTAGCAACTTGTCGAAGGGCAGTTGCACACACATAAAGTACTTGCAATAAAATACACATGTGTCCTTAAGGGGACAAAGATAACTATACTTGAATCCACGGTGACATATTTCAACAATTTCACGTGAACCAGATAAGGTTACTTCCAACATCCAGAACGCATACTCGAGATGACTCGAAGATGAATCTCAAAATTTTCCAACATTAATGCCAACTGTTCCATATGAATCTAAACTAGCATGGAGGAAATAAGGATATTATTGATGGGCTCAACAATAACCTTGTCGAGACACTCCAATAAGACAGACTTATATGTTGCATGAACAAAGCAAGAATACTGGTCAGACCAAAGGACATGAAGATGTACTCTAGTGAAACTTCACCAGTAGCAGCATCATCATGATAATCCTTGGAACGGAGTTTGATTTGATGATAGCCCAAATCAAATCAAAGGTGGGGGAAGATAGCATGTCCACGAATGAAATACTATCTTCTTCAACACGAACAAAAGTATATATCCCTTTAAGGAAGGAATAGGGTCGGATAGAACTTTTGTCTTATAACTCTCCAAGTTGTTGTTTAAGCTCAACCAACTAGTTCAAGGGTATCAACTATGGATCCTTGGAGAAAGGATCGGTTCAGAGAACTTACTTGCTCAAGGACTTGATAACACAGTCATGTGGTAACATGGCGATACTTCTAGTAGACATCTAGAATATCACGAACCACCAATATGTGACTTAGTTCAAGTGGGAACTTTCTTGGTAAGGCAAGAATACACAGTCTCGGAGCCTCGGCACCAGCCTAACTCTTTGACCAAAGAGAGTACGCTAGAATAACAGACTTGCCGGCACAATCATCCTTTGCTTAGTGATAGGGTTAACTAATCACACTAGGAATGACACAAATGTCCTTTGAGTTCTAAGCAATGAAAATTGCTAAGAATCTCAAGTTGTCACATCATACGCACAAGCATCACTCATGGGAATAAACAACTTAGAGGAAGGGTTGGTATATATGTGTAAGAGCATCACTTCATTAAAGGGTCCTGAAACTTAGCATGGCTTCTTAGTATAAAAGAGTGTGATACTCTATGGTAGAACAGGTGGAAGACAATCAATGCCTTCTAATCTATGGATTACAACACTTTCACCTGATCCTAGATATGACGAGATAATGGAGTTTGTTTCTCCTAGACATTCTGAAATGGTTTGTCTTGATGGACCACAAGAGTATCCTGCATCGGAAGACACCAATGCACATTTACTACTTGGCTACCAACTGGTAGTCAAAGGTCGGAAAACAACAAGGGGGAAAGGAACATACTTAGGATAAAACTCCCGAGATGTGGATGCTTAAGTCAACAACCTTCCGAAAACCAATGCAGAAGAAGGGAGGTGTGGCAGATTCACGAATATAGATGCAAGACCCTCGATGAATACTCTTGTCATAATCTATTTGGTTCCATTAAAGAACATCTGCCATATCATGTGGTAGGGGAAGTCCTTAATTGTTGAAATTCATTAACGACATCAACCACAAACTTGAAGGATAGAATTGTAGTACCAGACATCCTGAGGTAATGTGTGAACTTTAACGACATGGGTCAAGGGATTGGATCTTGGGTTAAAGGTCAGCTTCATGTACCAGATTCACAACACCAGAATCCAGCACAATCAGGGATCTTCGGTTCAAGTCCAAGGGTTAAAACCCGAGAAAGACATAACTACTACTTGAGTGGCATAGCTTACACTGCAAGGTAATAATCACAAGGTAGCTTCCAAGAGAAGAAACAACTTATAAAGTATCCAACAAACAAAAAGGAGGCACTCGAGGCGAAGGGAAACCTCGAAGCCTAGAACAGAACACTATGGCAACATTATATTGTAGGCACCATAAGATAGAGATATCATGATGGAAAGGAATTGTAACACCCCAGTTTTAGGTAAATATCAATTAGGGTTTGTTTGTGCATTCATAAGCATCATCTCTTAAAAATGCATGCAAAGAACATTAATGAAACACCCTAAACCCTATTCGAAAAACCTATTCAAATGGTTTTTGTATTTTGAAACACCAAAAAATATTGAGCGCAAATGGACTAAAAGGTCCCCCACAGTATTTTATAAAATTTATAAAAGCCTTTGATATTTGAAAGCATTCAAAACAGTTTTCAATATGAAATACAAAAGAAAAACGGGGTTTTAGGAAAAAATAGAGCCAACAGCAAACCAGGTCGGCCCATTCCTTTCTCTCCCTTTCTCTGCCGCCCTGCGCGGCAAACCATAGCCTAGCAGCAGCCGTAGCCGGCCTAGGCCCGCATACCCTTTCGACGTTCTGTTCGTCTTCTTCCCCGTTGCTGGCAAGCAGCTGCATGTCGCCGGCCTCGCCGTCGATCCCCACCGCCCGCTTCCCGTCGTCCGTCGAGCTCCAGGAGAAGGATAAGACTTGCGCTGACGCCCCTGCCCATCCTCATCCACTCCCGCTCCCCCTAGTGACCTTCCTCTTGTGATTCCCCCTCTAGCCGAACCCTAGCCGTCGTAGGTGCCGGTAGTCACCGTCGTTTCTGGCCACCCCGAGCCCCACTGAGCAGCCCGCGAGCTTCGCCTCAAGTCCTGCTTCATCGTCACCAACGCATGCAAGCAGGGATGGCCGCAGACGAGCGAATTGACCGCCCTCTCCGCCTCTGTCCGAGCGCCGCCATGGCCATTACCGCTTCTTCCGGCCACCCTGCTCCTCGTCTACCCCTCTGTCCACCCCGTGGTGAGCTCCTGGTCTGAAAGGACCCCTTCATCGTCCCCCTCTTCTTCTGTAGCCGTCGCCCGATGATGCTTGGCAAGCACCGCCACCGCCACTCGCTGTAGTTATAGATCTGGTGACCAAAACCTAGTGGCGCCACCGCCCGTGTGTTCAGCATGTTGCCCCGGTTCGAACACGCGCATCCACGCAGCCCTGTATGCCCTCCCTCACCGTCACCGGTGACCACTTGATGGTGGCCGACGCGATGACGTCATTGTGACATCACGCCGACGTGGCCCGTGGGCCCGTTGACCGCTGATCGCCACCATGGCATCCGATGTGGCCTTGGGCCCTCCTGTCAGCCTTTGTGGCTAGCCTAGCCACGGTGAAAAATAACCCCCGACCCGTGATGCAATAACCCATTTTTAAATTTGTTTAGTAATTTCAGAAAATGGTATAATCTTATAAAATCAATAACTAATTCATATTAAGTCAGAAAAATATGTATAGTATATCAAAATGTTCATAAAAATGAGATCTATCTTTTAAAGCTATAATCATGTATTGTTAAGCAACTTCAGTGACAAGTTTAATTAGAAGAACCAATTGAAACTCGTAGGTGACTCCGAGGTTCTCCTTGTTTTAGGGTTTGCACCCCTCGAACCCTGTTTAAAATGGTTGAGCATGTTTTAGGGGTTCATATCAATGATATTTAACTTATCATATCATCATCCTTGCTTGAGCATTGCATCGATGCCATGTGTTGATTGTTTCCCTTTATTTTTGGTGTTTTGCTTCTTCCCGGTAGAATACGATATCGAGATCAAAAACCGATATCAACGCCATCGAAGATCGAAGATCAATACTTGACCAACTATAATCAAGTCAAGTACAAGATACCTTAAGATCTGCTTATTGGTTATCAACGGCCAAAGGCAAGAATAGCCTCACCATTATACAATCCCATGCTTTTAAAGTATTTCAATTCTTGCCATGATGCATACAATTCTACTATGGTCTTTTACCGATAGATAGAGTATTCTATCTATTGCATTACTCCCTTTGAGCTTATATTACTTGATCCACTACTCCTATCATAACTAGGTTTGGCTTGTGTGCACTGCTAAACCTTATATGTGTGTCCTACTTAGCCATGCTTAGCTGTCGGTGCTGGTTCATCCAGATGATGTATTAGATGCAGAGAATCTAGTATGACAGGAGAACGTGATGAGATGATATCAGAGGTGATATGAGATTAAACATGCTAAGTCTTGTATGGGAGGCCATAGTGGAATGTAGTTTTTGTAGTCCCATGCTCGCCACCACTAGGACCCGGGTTCTTTCCTTTGGAGCCGAGATAAGCGTACATCCACATGGGTTTTATGGGGACCCCTCGATTGACTAACTTGCCTAGTAGATTCCATGAGTCACATAGTTCAGGCCTTCCATTTGACACATGCATTCTAGTTGTTCTCGAAGGCGGTGAAGGAGGTGCATCATAACAGGTAGGTAAGCATGGTCGGGGTTTATTGGGGTAGATGGCACCCCTGGTAAACCAACCTTGCCTCACATATCTAGGGACCATCTTCGGGACTTGACCCGTTATGGCAGAAAAATCCTTAGGGCATGACTCGTGGTCTCGGCGAAATCAAGGTAAAGGTCATGGCCAACCACCCTCTGCCGGCCTTCCAAAGAAGAGGGCTAGTCTTAAGTGGCATTTAGAGTCGGTTGGTACGTGTGAATAAAGTTGTACACCCATGCAGGTTTACATATTTTCTAAAAGCCGTGTTCACGGTTATGAATGCTTGGTGACCAGATTCTAATATCATAGAGAACTATAACCTAATCATAAAACTTGGCAGATCAACGTGTGCTTAAAGATTCTTCCTCATGGATACGAGGGGGTGATCCTAGTTGTGAGAAGATGATGACTTGGTGGATATCAAAAGATATGATGAACAATACTTTGGAGATGTCACTCTCTTATACCCTTTTAAAATATTCTGATTAGACGAGCTTCTACTCCCTCTTGTTTTACAAACAGAGATTGCTTTAGGAAAAATAACCCAACCAGCCATAAGACTTGATGAGTACAGCCTATACTCACCCTTTATTTGTTGATACTTTTGTAGCAGAGTAAGTGTTCCCCTGAAGACAAGTTTGGTACGACATCGACACCGACGAGTAGCTTGGGGTTCCCGGCCGGCAGCCTAGAATCTATGGGCTAGGACGTCATCGTTATGCTTCAGGCCTCTTAGTCCATTTGTTAAGTTTGCTATACTTAATAGCATAATTTTCCTTCCGTTGTTTGATGTTTGTGGTCAGTGATCTCTGCTTGTAATAATTTGGTTCTTTGCTCAGGTATGAGCTTGCTGTAATAATTTTGTGTCGTAGGGTCACTGTTGTGTTACCGATTCTTCACTGGATATCCTCGGGCTCAAGGTTAAGCTTATGTCAGACTAAGGTTTGGGATTTGTTTAGCCTTGATCTCGGGGGTGTTATAGGAATCTCTTAGCAGAACAGATCAAAGGGAACAAGGAATTCACAACACAGACAACTCTAGAGAAGTTAACACTAGGTCAACTGGTTGAGAAACAACCTGCCCAAAAGGCACCTAAGCTTTGAAAGACTAGAAGAGATATCAAAACTTTTTCAAAGTCAACACCAGATAAGATGACCCAGAGTTAGAGAGATACCCAATAAGGAGAAAAAGAAGCATACTAGAGTTTTAGCAAATACTTTTCAGCTTTGAAATAGTTTTCAAAAACACTAGACTCAACATCGACCAATAGCAAGGGTTTCCTATGGTTGGTACTTCTCTGATACCAAAACCTGTAACACCCCCGGAATCAGGGATAAATAAATCCCAGACCTTAGTCTGACATAATCTTAACCTTGAGCTCGACGATATTCAGTGAAGAATCAGTAATACCACAGTGACCCTACAACACAAAATTATTACAGCAAGCTCATAACTGAGCAAAGAACCAAAATATTACAAGAAGAGGTCACTGACCACAAACATCAAACAACAAAAGGTAAATTATGCTATTAAGTATAGCAAACTTAACAAATGGCCTAAGAGGCCTGAAGTATAACGATGACATCCCAGCCCATAGATCCCAGGCTGCCGGTCGGGAACCCCAAAGTATTGATCATCATATTTTGATATACACCAAATCATCATCAAACCTCATCTAGGATCACCCCCTCGTACCCATGAGGAATCATCCTTAAGCATACATTGAACTGCCAAGTTTTACGATTAGGTTGTAGTTCTGTATGATCTTAAAATCTGGTCACCAAGCATTCATAACCGTGAACACGGCTTTTCAAAAAGATTTAACCCTGCAAGGGTATACAACTTTACCCATATGTACCAACCGACTCTTAATGCCAACGTTTTAGCCCTATTCCTTGGAAGGCCGGCAGAGGGTGGTTGGACACGACCTTTACCTTGCTTTTGACGAGACCATGAGTCACGCCCTAAGGATTGTTCCGTCATAACGGGTCAAATCCCGAAGCCGGTCCCTAGAGATGTGAGGCGAGGTTGGTTTACCAGGGGCGCTATCAACCCTAAGTAACCCAGTCCACGCTTCCCTACCTATTATGATAAACCTTCTATGCATATGTTTCAAAACATTTTCTATGCATATGTCGAATGAGACGCCCGAACTATGTGACACATGGAATCTACTAGGCAAGTTAGTTACTTGTGAGGTTTTCCAGGCCTCATGTGGTTGTACGCTTGTCTCGGTTCCAAAGGCAAGAACTCAGTTCCTAGTGGTGGCGATCATGAGACTACAAAAACCACATCCCGCTGTGGCCTCCCATACAAGCCTTATCATGTTAATCTCATATCTACCCTGATCTCACCTCATCATGTTCTCCTATCATACTAGATACATCATCTGGATGAATTAGCACTGATAGCTAAGCATGGCTAAGTAGGACACAGATATAAGCTCTACTAGTGCACACAAGGCAAACTTAGTGGATCAGGTAATATAAGCTCAAAGGTAATAATGCAACAGATAGGATACTCTATCTATCAATAAAATACCATAGTAGAAACATATGCATCATGGCAGGAATTGAAATACTTTGAAAGCATGTGATAGTATAATGATGGGGATATGCTTTCCTTTGCCTATTGATAACAGATCTTTGGAAGCCGTGTACTTGTCTTGGTTATAGTTGGTCAAGTGTCGATCTTCAATGGTGTTGATCTCGGTCTTCGATCTCAATCTCGATATTGTATTCTACCGGGGAAAACCAAACACCAAAAAGAAAGGGAAACAATAAACACATGGCATAAATGCAATGCTCAAGCAAGGATGATGATATGACAAGTTAATCTTTATACAAATGGAACCCTAAGGAATGCTCGATAATTTAAACGGGGTTCTGAGGAATACAAACCCTAATTCGGAGAAACCCCGGATGCACCTGTGAGAGGTTACTTTGCTCTTATAACAAACTTGTTAATTGAAGTTGCTTAATAATGCATGATTATAGCTTTAAAAGATAGATCTTGTTTTTCTGATCATTTCGATATATTATACATATTTTCTGGCTTATGGATTAAAAGTTATTGATTTTACAATGTTATATTATTTTCTGGAATTATTAAACCATTTATAAAATCAAAACAAAACTGGTTAAAAATTTCACACCGAGGCCACCCCTAGCCGCAGCGGCTAAAGGAGGGGCCCCAGGCCACCTCAGCCTCCACAGGGGCAGGGTGGGACCTAGCGTAGACTTTGACTAGGGCTAACCCATGCACGCTTACGTCATGCTGACATAGGCGTGATGTCATGTCACTGGCCACCTGTAGAGGGTCATCGGCACCGACGTTTGCGGCCACGCATGCATGATCTAGGCCTATGGTTCGAATCGCACGGACAGGAGGAGCAATAAATTATTGGCGCCCCTCAAGCTAGGTCACCAAAGCTTGCTCCTCCATGGTAGCCTACGGTGGCAGACGACGGCGCCCGGCGGAGGCTCAGTACAAGAAGCAAACTAAGAAGGGGAGGGTACTGGAAGGCTCCGACGCTCACCATGATTCTCGTGGAGCTTGGGGGAGGCTGGAATTACTCATGGCGACGACGGCCAGTGTGGCACCCCGGATTTATGGTCCGAGAATACCCGTTATGCATACAATTCACTTTCCCATGATCAGTGAGCCGTGAGCATAACCGACTAGTATCATTACATCATCCAGAAAGTAATGAGTACGGAAACTTACAAAGGGCCATTATGGCAATTACCACACAAGTAGCGGAAGTCTTCAGCACAAGAGCCCGTTCCTTAACCTACAGGCAACTGACTGGGAAGACAGCCTAGCTCGCATAGATGTCAGCACCTTCGTTCCTTCTTAACATCTGCAATCTGGCCAAGTAAATAGCCAGGGACAATGTCGGTGAGTACTTTGAATGTACTCGCAAACCACCAACACAAGATAATAAGATAATGCATATCTAGCTGTGGCGAGATAGCTCTACACTATAGTTGTTTTTGAAAGACCTAATATTGGCATCTCTATATCTTTGTTGAAAAAGAGTTTTTAGAAAATATGCCTCCTTTTAGAAAATCTGGACATCTCCACATCCTTGTTAAAAAGATTTAAATAGTTTTGTAGTAAAACCCTTTTTTTAAATGTCTTCGACCATCTCTGGTCAAAACCAAACTCGTTCTTATCTTTCCTCGTGACCAAGTCACATCCTTTATTTCCTCATACATTATTCGAAGGGTCCTCCTAGCACTTGACATTCCAACCGTCCTTGACCGTGTACACGGCTATTCGAATAGATTAGACTCTGCAGAGTTTGTGCACTTTACCCACAAGAATCAATACATCCGTCGGGATAAAACCACGGCCTGCTACACACGGTAGACAGGGGTTCAGATAATCAAACCTAGACTTTTCATTTGTACATCCCTAGCAATGGCGGATTTTCCGGTTGGGTTGTTCTCTCCGGTACGAGTATGGGGTACGACGACCCTGGTCCTTCCTCCCGTACTAACCCCTGCCTCCAAACCGTAGTTTGGCAGATAGCAATAGTGACAATCTTCCATCCGTACTACCTAAAATCATACCGTCTGCGAGAGACCCAATTGTTGCACCGGTACCTTGCCCATGGCAGTCCGGATTTTAGGGTATTTCTCCCCTTTAGCGAGTACAAGCAGCCCTGGCTAAAGACCACAAACTATGAGCTAAGCCCCAGCGTTTGGGGTAATGTGGTTGCACGGATAAAACTGTTCTGGACATTCTCTTACTTGACTTTATCTTCATCCACCTCATATCTTATTTTCGTAAAACCTCCACTTGGAAAAGATGCCTCTTTCCAAGGGTTTTATTTTGAAAACTTTGTGGTAGGGTAAAAACCCAAAATAGTTTTATCTTTAAAAATCTGTGGGTTCCAAGAGGGAAGATGTTAATCATCTTAGCCTCGATCTAAAGTGGGAAAATAGGTGTCAAATGGGGTAGGTGTCCTAATGGACACTCATCCAAAACCTGGAGGAGCCAAGTTACTCACACACTTTTTGTTTGAAACAAACCATGCATTTAATCATGAGATTCATAAACGAGATATAAGACAGTTGATAAAAAGGGGTAGGTTGATATAAGAATTCAAGAATGGTGGCTTGCCTGTGACCAGCGATATGTCCCGTTATTTCTTTAGAATACCAAAATTCCGATAATAACAATAATAAAGATAACCCCGATGCTTCCTTCGTCTCGGCGTCACACAATCGCAACTATCGCTGTTATCAAGCATACATGCAAACAAACAATACACCAATCAATACAAGGCATACAAGCATCAACCATACAGTAAAAAAAGATGAATACAATATATACATCAGTAGGATGTTGGAGGTTTGATGTGATTGGATTGGAAGGAGATTTGGAGGAAAAGGAAAAGGGATCCTTTTTTGATTTGGAGTATAGGAACTACCTATGAGAGGGTTTTTGATCAAGGACTTGATATGTCTGTTACCATTGTATAAAAATGATACCATCAGATAGGTATTGATAAAATGAAGCCAAAAAAAGTGGTTTCACTATTTTATCAATTTCTCTTGATTTATAATGGATTTTATAGTGGTTAAAGCTCTAGTTTTAGGAAATAAATCACCAGAACTTCTCTGGAGTTCCAAAAATTATTTCCTTGGGTGATTAGGTATTATTTGGTGGAATGAATCCAGAGGAGTTGGAATCACCTCAAAACAATTACCAGAATGCCCTTGAGAAATTCCCAAAGGCAGTACTGGATGGGATTTGTCTTTTTCATCAGATTTATTTTG
Organism: Avena sativa; assembly: GCA_916181665.1. Taxonomy (NCBI): domain Eukaryota; kingdom Viridiplantae; phylum Streptophyta; class Magnoliopsida; order Poales; family Poaceae; genus Avena; species Avena sativa. The sequence goes on along the minus strand of OV702279.1, from coordinate 36,895,492 downwards.
TAGAAGATTTTTAGTTGATTCCAAGGAAACATGTTAGGTACTGAGGATACCTTTCTTCATAAATTGGAATCAACCTTTTTGGAGTTGTAGAGCTACTGTAATAATTTTATTAGTTAATAAACCATGCACAGAAGAGTTTATTTCACTAAAATTCAACAGGGACTCATAAAATTATGAGATGCTAGATTTTAAAGGATATGGGTATGGGAGTCCAAGGGGAGTTGGAATTAGGTAAAAACCTCACTTGGTTTGACCTAGGGAATTTGATAAAGGCAAAAAGGACCTGATTTTGGTATTGTTGCTAACAGCAAACTAGGAAGCAAAATAAGGTGGGGCCAGTGGGACATGGAAGGTATGGCTTATACCTTGCAGAAACAATTGGATTTACTCCATTTGGATTTGTGAAGAACCCTGGAGAATTTATTTAGTGTACTAGACAAATATGGGGATATGATTTATCATATTTATTTTACATATCCATTTAGTCCAGAACCAAGTCTACATGTTAGAGAAAACATGAGTGCATCTATGAAAATTTAGATCTGAGCAGTTTGGTTCATTTTCCCTTTTCATTTTGAATTAAACCAAACCACTATTCTTCAGATCTGAAATTCCAGAATAAAAGGAGAAGGGCTGGGGGTTGACGGGCCAGATCCAGAGGAAAATGGGCCTGGGGAGAGGTTCTGGCCCAGCTGGGGGTGCAGGCCCGTGGGAGGGGTGCGGCGTAGTTGGCCCATCCGGGGGTGAAGGGGTAAGGGGAGACCCTGGCCGTTGGATTAGAGGAGATCCGACGGTTGGGGTTCATCGTCCTCGCAGCGCCGGCCAAACGACGGCAAAACCCTAGATGGCGACAGGGGAGGAGCGGGGAGGCTCACCAGGGGCTCGTGGGAGGTCGTGGAGGCAACGGGGCGATGCAGTCGACGACGGCGACTCCGGGGATGGGCGGCAGGGGACGGTTTGGCGTCGGGGAGGTCCTCGCGCGACGATGACCGAGAGGGAGCTCGCCGGAGCTCGGCGGTGCGGCCGCGGGGGTGTCTGCATGTAAAAGAAAAGCCTAGGATTAGATAGAGGAGGAGGAGGGGAGTGTTCTTGGGTAACATGCAGGGCCAGGGGAGCACAGGAGGAGGAGCTATGCTCGTTTCTTTCTCGGAGGTCGAAGCTCCTAGTTTCTCTTCCCCCAGGCAAGGCAGAGAAAGGGAGAGGGAGAGGGAGCTCTGGGGAGGCTCTCTGGTGGTAAGGGGGAGAAATGAGAGCGCAGGGGAGAGCTGGGGCGGCCTGTGGTCTTATAAACAAGGGAGGGAGTGGTGTGGGTGGACAAAGATTTATTTGGACAAGGGCAAGGGTGGAGGCTGTCCATTGGATGCTTGGGGATGGTGTTGAGGTGTGGTGGGGCTAATAGCACGACCTGAGAGGGAGAGGGGAGTGGTGTAGCTGTTGTCCCTTTTATTACAAAGATCTTTGCAAGATTGCCTCTCTCTCAAGCACATGGGACAAGGGAGGGGCTAGGTACTGTAGTGTAGTGCACACGACCAGGAGTGGGTGATGGTGATGTGGAAGAGTGCTGGGGAAGATTGGGGCTGGTTTGGCTTTGGTTTGAATCAAGATTTAATTGATTTTGCAAATTTGATCAATTGGTATCTTGTGAAGGAAGTTGAAAAACTTGCATTGGGCAAAGTGTGGAATGGTACTGGTAGATGGACTAGGTCAAATAATCTCTTCAAGATTTAAATGGGATTTTTCTGATGATAATAATCCCATTTAAATGCACTTATTCAAGAAGTGCAGAAATAGATTATGGAAGCTAAGATGCGATTTTTACATTGGACAAGCTTGGTTTTTGATGTGATATGGTCTTAAATACCATAGCACACCTTGGATAATTTTATTGGAATTTATTAAGGTGTAAAATTATTTTTGAGAAATTATTTCTTGTTTCTGCCATTTGAGAAAAAGGGCAAAAAGAAATAATAAAGAATCTCAAAAATATTTATTTTTCAGTTGGAAATATGGGATATGATGAGGAGACTCAATTATGCATTGAGTTGGCAAGGTTATTTGGAGAAAAACAAATTTGCCTTTATAGACAAGGATATTGAGAATTTGGTAAGTGAAGGAAATAAAATAGTTTAATAATCCAAATAATTATGGGAATTATTTGGGGATGCTTATATCCAAGTTAGATGATGTAAAATTGATGTGGGCATCAAGGTCAACCTTGGTTTTGAAGAAAAGGGGTGAAAAGGATGGAAACTAGATAAAGGGAGGATCTAGTGTTTAGTTATTTTGATGCCACCTATACAAGGTTGGATTAGTGAGCTCAGAGCTCACCTTGGTACAAGTTGTATATGGATGGGTAGACCAAGTTATATAGATGATCATGGAAGCAATAGTGGGTCTTGGTTGCATTTGAGGTGATTTATAAGAGATGGCAAACTTTGTTGAAGATAAGGCTGCCATAGAAGATACATCAAGTAGCCTCCTAAACCATGTGGGTTTAAGAAGCACAAGGCTCCAATGGAAACAAGTGAAGTGGGGTTTGATAGGCCATGGTTAGTAAATCACAACCATGCAAAGATTTGGTCAAGTGGAGGTGGCATATAGATGTGATCTTCTGCCAAAGTAGGTAAGATGATAAGATTTGTAGAAAAGGTTATTATCTTAACTACAAAACCATCAGGGATGAGTGGGAAATAAATTGGTTTAGCCAAGGGCAAGAGTAGGTTCTGGTAGTAATAAATATGTACTACAAGATGGTTCAAGTACATTCTCAAAAATGCACATAGGTTGGAAGAGGTAGAGCTCCAAAGATGGTATCCTGATAAGAAGTCCAGACTTAGCCATTTTGGCAGGTTTGGGGATTTTGACTAGAGTGTAAGTGTAGATGATTTTGAGAGGATGCTAGGTTCCAAACTCATGATCAAGGATATGATGTTGGCGTAATAACTAAGTAGATAGGGTTCATGCTTATATTGAGTCTCCACTAAGTTGGAAACCATCTAGAGGGATTATCCTTGGGTTGATCTGAGCATGGGAGGAGATGGTTATTTTAGTGGTTTAGAATAGATCCAGATTTGGATGCTTGATAGGGCTTTATGATCACAAGCAAGGATTGGGTCCTAAGGGATGAGCTACTAGATTATCTCACTCTAGTTCCTAAGCAAACAAGGCAATCAGAAGATCAAGGCAATTCATTAGACAGCAGATCAAGGCAATTCATCTTAACACTTATGTACTACTACTAGGGTTACCATCAAGCTTAGCTTGAGGTAGGAAGGGGTTTTGTTTTGAAGTAAGATACCAAGATTGAGATGAAAAGGTTTTAAATAAAGGTTTTGGAAAACCTAGAGATAAGGGTAGTTGAAGGTTCTGTCTTGAAAACATAAGGAGAGTATATATATGTCTCCATAGTTTTAGCAATAGAAACTAGTAAAGTATTCGGTTGTGTCAAAGTCATCTTGGCTCAGGTTTTTGAAATGCCAGAACATTTGAGAATATGAAAGATGAGCCAAGACATCTCTCTTGTAAAATAGCTTTTTGTAAACTAGTGTTGAGGTGAGGAGTACACACTAATACACCAACAGTTGCTTGAGCACAAACAAACAAGTAAGCACACAATGCAAGAAAAAGTTTTTGTTCCCCCTGATTTTTGCCTTTTGGACATTTAATCAAGGTTTCTAAAATTGGGATGTTACATCCAGAGTCAGGGAAGGAGATCATGATTGTCGCGATTGAGGCATCTCTATCTTGTGCAGGTTTTGGGAGGAGAGCAAGGAGATCGGGGGAGCACGACAGTGCTCTCAGACGGGAAAAAGGTGTATGGGAACGACGGGGCACCAAATCTCCTGTGAGCTAGGGTTTTGGCTGCGAGGGAGAGGGCAGAGGGGCTAGAGAGTAAGCGAGAGGGATAGGGAAGGATAGCCATGACACTAGGGTCTTATCCTGTCCCGGAGGCGGCGGGGCGAGCATCTTGGCGCGGATCCGATCGACGGCTTACGGGAAAACAAGCAGCTGCTTGTCGTTGACAAAGATGATGAGGGAAAAGAAGGCCAAAGCGGTATAGACCCTTGGCGGGCTGGCATGGGCCAGCGTTGGGCCACGGGAAAGGTCGAAGGAGGGGAACGGTTAGCTGGGCTATGGTCCTTTTCTCTCTCGCTCTATTTTTTTAACAAAATCTTTTCTATTTCTGTTTTCACTTTTGTGTTTCTATTTCCAAATCCTTTTCTGTTTTGAACAATTTTAAATTACGAGAGGTTTGAAAATATTTTTAAAACACTTAGTGGCCCTTCTAATCCATTTGGTCTCCAATAATTTTGTAGTTTTCAAAATACATGAACTATTTGAGTGTATTTGAGAGGAAGAGGAAAATTAGGGTTTAGGGTTTCATTAATTTTTCTTTGCATGTATTTTAAAATATGATTCTCATGAATGAAAAAACAACCCTAATTTATATTTAAATAAAACTAGGGTGTTACATCATATCCCTCGGTGAGAGCTCAAACATTTGCATACTTGGCATCATCTTTCTTGGTTCTTATCCATGAGAGTATTTATATCTTGTGTCAATCTCTATGACAAGCTCAAATTCATCGAAAACAAATTTCATATGCATTCTCTATTGTGTTTTCGATGTTGGAGATTTTACCTGTTTGTCTTTTATAGATAGGTTAAACCTTTCATCATTTGGTTCTATACTTGTTTGTTGTACTATGATGGTTCCCTACGTGATCTTGTAGATCTTGTTACTATCTTCGAAACGAGCCCAAGATCATCAAAATCAGAGTCTGGATGCAAAAGTTATGATGGTTTTAGTTTTGCTGTTTCTACCAGTTTTTGGAGCGGCGGATTATCCGGCCCAAATATCCGCCCCTATACATAGGGTCGTGCCACGAAGTCCTTAGCCATATTTTGGCATGGGAACCCATAATATCTGGGGGAGGGGCAGATTATTCGGCCTGGGAGGTCCCAAACGGTCATATTTTGTTGGGAGGGGTATAAATAGAACCGTTCTTCCTCCTTAGGATGGTAGGTTACATTCTCTCTCTCCTCCATTGTTTTAACCTTCAAGAGCTTACAAATAATCTTAATCCCTCCAATATTTCTTCAATCTTTTTGGGGGATTTGGACGGGGTATCTAGACCTACAACTTCACCAATCCATATCTCCTCTACGTGAGGAGAACATCTTGGGATCTAGATCTTGAGGTTTCTTTTATGGATTTCCTCTTGTGTTCTTCCTCTTGTATTCTGATGTCTATGCACGCTTCTATTCTTGTGTATAGTGTTGGGCCTCCAAGTGCAGAGGTTTGTAGAATAGCAGCAAGTTTCCCTTAAGTGGATTACCCAAGGTTTATCGAACTCAGGGAGGGAGTGGTCAAAGGTATCCCTCTCAAGCAACCCTGCAATCAAGATACAAGAAGTCTCTTGTCCCCAAAACACCCAATACACTTGTTAGGTGTATAGGTGCACTAGTTCAGCGAAGATATAGTAAAATACAAGTAGTATGGATGATTATAAGACAATGGTGCCAGAAAAGAGCTTGACGGGGAGGAAGAGACTAAAGGCAATCTGAAATAAAGATGGAAGCAAGCAAACATGTAGCAGGACTAGTTGTAAACGGTGTTTCAATGCTTAGAAACAGGGCCTAGGGATCATACTTTCACTAGTGAACACTCTCATATAAATAAATTCTCTTAATTATTCTACTCTGAACTACTCTCCGGTTGGACAACTCTAATCCACGGTAGGGCTACAAAAGCACTCCTTAAAGTTCGCATTCCCCATCTAGAAAACCCCACATTGTCACCTTGAGCGCTACATGGTTCCAACAAACACCACAATTTCATAGAGACATCCAACTCAAAATATAACTCATGATAATTATTTATGTAATATCTAGCCTAAGTGCCACACGATTTGCACACTGTCACCTTCACACACGTGGGGATAACCGGAGATTACAATTAAAGCACTTGAGTAGCAGAGTAGATCTACTTGATTACAAAGCTCATGACCACAATAAGATCATGCATAGAGAGAGAGAGATGAACACATAGCTACCAGTAGAACTCTTAGCCTCGAGGGATAACTACTCCCTCCTCATCATGGAAGTCAGCAACGGCGATGGAGATGGTGGTGGAGTCGATGGAGATGTCTCCGGGGGCAATTCCCCATCCCTGCAGGGTGCCAAAACAGAGACTTCTGTCCCTTGAATCTCCTTTTCGGTGGCGGCGGCGCTGTGGACCTTTTTCTGGATTTCTGCCAGCGTTAGGGTTTACGTCTCGGGAAGATGTATATATAGGCGAAAGGGCAAGGTTGGTGGAGCCTCAAGGGGCCCACACCAGGGGATGGCGTGGCCAGGGGGACCCGTATCACCCCTAGGTGTGGCCGCCTTGTTGCGCCTCCTCGTCTCTCCTCTGGACTACGTGTCTGCTCCGGTAAAATATTGACTTTGGCTTTTGTCCCGTCCAATTCCGGGAATATTTCTTTTCTGGATTTTCTGAAACCATAAACAACAGAAAACAGGCAATTGGAACTGCGGGATCTTGTTAATAGGTTAGTCCTAGAAAATGTATAAAAATACCTCAAAGTGTAGACAAAACATAAGAAAGTTGATACAAAACAAGCATGGAGCATAAAAAATTATAGATACATTTACGACGTATCAAGCATCCCCAAGCTTAACTCCTGCTCGTTCTCGAGTAGGTAAGTGATAAAAAGAATAATTTTTGAGGTGACATGCACCATCACAATCTTGATCAAGGTATTTGTAAAGAATTTATAGCTGGAATCAAAGTACTCTAAACATGGTAATGAAAGATGTAGTTCTAACAATAAGACAAAGCAACTATGTTGTAACATGAAAAGGTACAAACAAAGATCATGAATAACAATGCATTCAAAGACGTTTGTTTGTTTCACATATATAAAACATAGCAAGAGTGGTATTCAGCTTTTCCTTCATGGTATAGCAAAACATAAATGCATAGGACACCTGTAGAGGTCCCAACCCAATAAGTTAGGTTCCTCCTGTGTTTTACAATGCTAGTCCCTGGATCAATAGCTAGCATCCACAGTTAAGATGTAATATCAAGAAACAAAGGTCATAATATAACTTTATAACCAGGAATAACATAAGTTTATTACATCAAACATAGCTCATTTGGCTATTACATTACATTGCAGCGGAATAATTATAGTCATGGGTCCTTCATCTTCAAAGTGCCACAGGCAGATGTTGGTTGTAGACTTTGTAGTCCTAGTCAATCAAACAATCTTCATTTAAAAACAATCAACCTGCAACATTTTAAGTTACAGCCACAAGGGTCAATACATTTTGAATTGTATTGGCAAGCTTCACTTTTATGTATATTATGAGTGGATCCTATCATTATATGCATATTTGGCTAAGTAGAGTTTAAGGCTTATTTGCATAAAGCATTGTTTTATCCTATCTTTTCAAAAAGGGTTTTAAAGTTCTTTGTCAAATTTCTTTTCCAAGTTCCTTGAACTCCTTGGTAGAAACTCAAGTGTTCAAATCCTTGTCAAATCTCTTGAGCACCTTGGTAACCCCAAGTGCAACAAGTTTAACAAAATCTCTTTGAATTCCTTGGTAGACACACAAGGGCATCAAGTTTTTATATTAGAAGTTGGAATGTCGAGATCTCCCATAGTTCAAACTTTAGTTGCTCAGTATTGTCCATAACCGGGGACACGGCTAAGTACTTAGATTTTATTTACTTCTGCAGAAGGAGTACACTTTACCCACATGACACAATCCCATCTTGTTGCCACCAGTGGCCTACTGGATTAGTGCTCACCAAGATGGAGTACTAGCAGATTGAGAATGTGACGAAGTCTTTCCAAAAGGTCCTCCCATACATCATTGCTAGCTTTGTCTTCAGCCCCCATGAAGCATTCCAGATCCCCATGTCCAGTAACTAAAGACAATGTATGGGTCTTCCTAATGTAATTGACTAAGCCAGAGCCATAATAGCATGTGGTTGCACACGAAAGCCACAATTGGAGAAGCATGTTTGATCTCTAAGTTTCCTAGGTGGTTTTGTTTTGGAGCACAACACAAAGTGATTGCCATAGACATGGTTCCCTTTTGTTGCCACCTTCTCCAAAACTTAAAGTATCCTCCACCTAGGTGGTTCATTGAGTCCTTGTTTTATTATGTAAAACACAAGTCCTTTTCTCAACCTTTGTAAAATCTCAACATGTATCTCTTTTTCAAATTATAGCATATAGCATGGCTAAGCATGTACAACTTCAATATTTTCACTAAGGAGTGTATAGGGAATCCTATTAGGATTTAGCATAGCATAAGTACAGAAATATCTTTTCATGCATGTTTTCAAAATCCACTAAGTATAATGAAAGTAGTAGGGATTTTGTATGATAGTGTAACTTGCCTTTTGGTAGGGAATGGGGGTTCACTCCTTGATCTTGCTAGTTTCACACTTTGCTAATTTCACTACAAGTCAATCAAGCAAATCACCAAATCAACTAACATTCCAAACCAAGGTTAAACAAACAATTTCACACACATAGCAATGGAGTCTAAGTCATGCAAAGGGGGTTCTTTTGCAAGGTTGGTCTCTACTAGGTTTATAAACTTTGTAAGGCCCAAATTGGTCATTTACCAAAATGGCAAAGTCATTTGAAATTGGGTTTTATCTTAAGACCATTTTAAAATTCATTCATCATTTTATGTGGTGAAAATTATTCTTATCAAAGCAAAACTTTAGGTTTTTCACCAAGTGAGTTGCCCTTGGCAAGGCTTGGTGTTTTGGGTCAGTAAGTTTGGTCCAAAACATTTTCCCAAAGTTTTCCTTGCAAAAACATTTCCATAATAAAATCAATGAGTTTATTTGGTTAGAAAATGGCTAAGTTAAATAATTCAACCTATATTTTACCAAAATCATTTTTAACACCAAGGGTTGGTTCCTAGGGTCAGTATGGTCACTAAAAACCATTTTGCAAAAGATTTAATCCTAAAATCAAATTTAAACAATTTTTCTACCCTAAACAAGTACACAAATGTTTCTGCAAATTCAAACAAGTTAACAGGTACTATTTTCTAAACTAAGGCCACAGTTGGCTAGGGCTTGTTCTCCTGAATCCAACGACATAAAATTTGTAAAATTTGGACGTGTGGATCCAAAGATATAAGGGTTTGAAGTTTGCAAAAGTTTCTGTTTTTCAAATCTGTTTTTAAACCAAATAGGTGACACGTGGCGTGTTCTTACTGGTCGATACCGGTTCGCTGGGATCGCGGCTGTGGGGCATTGGATCTAGTTAGATCGAGTGGCCCAGAGGACATACCCCTTCGACGATAAGTGATCTAATCGTGGCCGCTAAATCTGAATCGAACGGTACTGGCGACTCTGACCTAAAGTGGGCGGCGCTGTCGGCGGTGCTCTGGCGGCAGCGCTCCGGTGGGGTGGTCGCCGGTGACTCAGGATGCAAGGAAGAAGAGGAGAAGGCTCACCGAGATCGCAGGGTCGTGGTGACGCTCGTCGTGCTGTTGGCTTGACAAGGGGAGCTCGGGTACTGCGGCAATTGCTCGCCGGAGTGGAGGTCGGCGTCAGGTGGTCTCAGTCGTGGTCGATGACGTCGCTACAATTCACAAGAAGGCCAACCGAGGTTATGGTTAGACGCAGGAGTTCACGGGGGTGCTGTGAGCGTGAACGAGAAGGAGAGGGGCGGTCTGGTTTACCGGGGAGTCGTCGTCGGAGCAGAAGCAGACGGCGGCGGTAATGGAAGTTGTCGTTGGCGAGGCTCAGGGGCATCCGCGGTCGAACTGGTGGTACGGGGAGGTGTGTCTGGGAGTGGGGAAGCTTGCTAGGGCGCTCTCGAAGGCAGGGGTGGCGTGTACTAGCTGGGATTGGAGATGGAAGCTCGTCGGAGCAGCGGCGGTGCAGGAGTGATTGGCGACAGCCTAGGGGCGAAGAGGGAGTGGCGACAGAGGAAAAAGGAGGGGAAGGTGCTGGCGCTTAAGTACACAAGGTCAGAGGCAGGATTAACGCAGCCATTATGAAGAATTAAGCGCGCGGATTGATGACAGGGAACGGCAGCGCGGTTTGGGGAAGAAGGGGTCGCGCGGGTGAGGACGACGAACAGGAGCGGTGGGGTCCACCTGTCAGTGGGAAAACGAAATGAGGGAAGGGTCCACTGGTCATACACTATACGGGTCAGAAGCGAGGTGCGAATCGTTTTCCTGCGGGGTGATGAAACTGGGCTGGTGCTGGGCTTCCTGGGCTGGGCAGCTGGGCCAGGTCGTTTGCTCTATTTTTTTTTTCTGTCTAAATCTTTTTCTATTTCTAAATCTATTTTTCTGTTTTGAATTTCATCCAACTATTCAAGCATTCAAATAATTCAAACAATTCAAACCATTGTAATGGGTTTTTGGTTCTGTTTATCACCATAAACCAAATCTCAAAATAATATTTTAAATCTTTTTAGGTTCCATTTATTAATTTAAATAAAATGGACCATGGTTTATTATTAGAATAGGGTTTGATATTAATAAAATCCCCATTTGAAATCCAAATATTTTCAAAACTCAAACAGTAGGTTTTATTTGGAAATAAAGAATATTTGGAAAATTTGTTTAAAACAAAATAACCTTTTATTTTAGGATCCATTAATAATTAAATAAAATGGGCTTTAGTTATTAAATACTTGGAAACTTGTTTTAAAACAAAATAACATTTTATTTTAATGTCCATTATTAATTAATATAATAGACTTTCATTTATTAAATCCAAAGCTTGGTCAATGTTTTAATTTGGCTTTATAAAATAATCTTTATGTATAAATCCATCTTTTATTTTGAATACCAAATCTTTTATTAAGAGATCCAAAATAGTATTTTAAATATTTTTATTTTCCTTTAATAAAAGTTTATCTTTTTAAATCTCTTTAGAATTTATTTGATTCAAATTGGTTTGAGGTTCCATTTGAATTCAAAAAGTTTCTTCTGGCTCTGAAAATCAAACAAAGTTTTGTTTTATTCATTTATTTTCACATTACAAGATTTGGAAAATCTTGGGATGTGACAGGCTACCACCCTTAAAATAAATCTCGTCCCGAGATTTGGGGAGGCTAGGGTTACAAGCAGGTTCAAAACAACTAGGGTACTACCACCCTTAAAAATCTTCAAACAAAAATTACATATTGGCCTTCTTGGGTCCTGGAAAACTTCTCTAAGCAAACTTTTGCTTTATTTCTACACTTGATTCATGGGCCAAGGTTGAGTATCTCCATAGGCTTGTTCAACTTGTTTTTCATCCTTTCTGGACAGTTGCTTGCATAATGTCCTGGATTCTTGCAGTTGAAACAATGAATGTCCTTGAGTTCTTTGCGTTGCTCTTGTGGGCAAGTTGCTACATAGTGGCCTGGTTCTTTGCAGTTGTTGCACCACACTTGGTCAGTCTCTTTATTCTTCTTGTTTTCTGGGCATCCACTGGAGTAGTGTCCCATTTCTTTACACTTACGACATTGTACAAGGCTCATGTCTTGCTTGGGCTTCTTGATTTTATTTGATCCTTTGAATTGGTTTGTCTTGTTTAGATGTAGGAGTGGTCCTTTTCCTTTGGTAGACTTGGATCCTTCTTGTTTTCTTTGTTCCACCATGGCATAGATGGGACATTGGTTAGGGGTATGATCACTTCCTTCACAAAGGTAGCAAGTAGCTTGAGAGGTGGGACATTGTCCAACAGGATGATCTTCTTCACAATTGGGGCATTGTCCTTCATGCTCATTGGAAGTATGATCCTTGTCTCCACAAATAATGCAAGCTGGGGCTCCATCTAGAATAACATTCTTGTCATCCTTGTTATCATAAACTCTTTTGGGATAGTTTTCTTCCATGCTGATCATTTGATTAGTCACCTTAAGCATCAGTTGGGATTGTTCCTCCAAAAACCTTTGTAGAGCTGGATCTTTATCACTATTGTTGACTATGAATTGAGTTGTCAGTTGGTTCAACTGGTGTTGGGTTGCTATGAGCTCTTTCATGCTATCAGCTTGGTTGGTGTTGGTGTCATCAACCTTGATGTTGGAGTTCTTTGGAGTAGTCATCTGTTTGGGTTGAAGGGAGGTTAGAATAGGCAAGATTTTTCTAAGGACTCAATTCTAATCACACACATCACAATTCACACAAACAATGTGCATGCAATCACAAACAATCATTTCACTTAAACAACAAAGTTCAAGCACATACTTAGGCAACAAAATATTTTTGTTACACCACATAAGTTGGTGTGTTTGACTTAACTATAAATGGTGGTCCAACTACATGGTTCACTTGTGATCTTTCCTTCCCTCATGATTCTTCTTACTTGAGACCATGGTTTCCTTGAGGAAAAACTCTTGGTTACAATACTTCAAAGTTGTTGATGGCTTCTTCTTATTTTGCATTCCCTCAGTCTCTAAATCTTGAGCAAGATTTCCTTGTTTCACTTGTGGTCCTTAGTAGTTTCCAAGTTGGAAGTCCTTGGTGAACATGCTGAAGATGTTGAAGTCATTAGAGTTGAAGATGTTGAAGTCATTAGAGTTGAAGATGTTTGAATAAGTCCTTTGCATATGATGAAGTCTTTGGTCTTGGGGTAGGTTTTCCATCAAGTTGATGTAGAAGAGATGTAGAGTTGAGACCAAAATGATTGAGGAAAGAGTTTACAAGTGTTTTTATAAATAAGTTTTGGAACAAAATACAACTCCTATTTTTCTAAGGGTTTTTTTTTGTCCAATCCTAGGGTTTACAAATCCTACAGGCAACACAATGCTCTGATACCATCTGTAGAGGTCCCAACCCAATAAGTTAGGTTCCTCCTGTGTTTTACAATGCTAGTCCCTGGATCAATAGCTAGCATCCACAGTTAAGATGTAATATCAAGAAACAAAGGTCATAATATAACTTTATAACCAGGAATAACATAAGTTTATTACATCAAACATAGCTCATTTGGCTATTACATTACATTGCAGCGGAATAATTATAGTCATGGGTCCTTCATCTTCAAAGTGCCACAGGCAGATGTTGGTTGTAGACTTTGTAGTCCTAGTCAATCAAACAATCTTCATTTAAAAACAATCAACCTGCAACATTTTAAGTTACAGCCACAAGGGTCAATACATTTTGAATTGTATTGGCAAGCTTCACTTTTATGTATATTATGAGTGGATCCTATCATTATATGCATATTTGGCTAAGTAGAGTTTAAGGCTTATTTGCATAAAGCATTGTTTTATCCTATCTTTTCAAAAAGGGTTTTAAAGTTCTTTGTCAAATTTCTTTTCCAAGTTCCTTGAACTCCTTGGTAGAAACTCAAGTGTTCAAATCCTTGTCAAATCTCTTGAGCACCTTGGTAACCCCAAGTGCAACAAGTTTAACAAAATCTCTTTGAATTCCTTGGTAGACACACAAGGGCATCAAGTTTTTATATTAGAAGTTGGAATGTCGAGATCTCCCATAGTTCAAACTTTAGTTGCTCAGTATTGTCCATAACCGGGGACACGGCTAAGTACTTAGATTTTATTTACTTCTGCAGAAGGAGTACACTTTACCCACATGACACAATCCCATCTTGTTGCCACCAGTGGCCTACTGGATTAGTGCTCACCAAGATGGAGTACTGGCAGATTGAGAATGTGACGAAGTCTTTCCAAAAGGTCCTCCCATACATCATTGCTAGCTTTGTCTTCAGCCCCCATGAAGCATTCCAGATCCCCATGTCCAGTAACTAAAGACAATGTATGGGTCTTCCTAATGTAATTGACTAAGCCAGAGCCATAATAGCATGTGGTTGCACACGAAAGCCACAATTGGAGAAGCATGTTTGATCTCTAAGTTTCCTAAGTGGTTTTGTTTTGGAGCACAACACAAAGTGATTGCCATAGACATGGTTCCCTTTTGTTGCCACCTTCTCCAAAACTTAAAGTATCCTCCACCTAGGTGGTTCATTGAGTCCTTGTTTTATTATGTAAAACACAAGTCCTTTTCTCAACCTTTGTAAAATCTCAACATGTATCTCTTTTTCAAATTATAGCATATAGCATGGCTAAGCATGTACAACTTCAATATTTTCACTAAGGAGTGTATAGGGAATCCTATTAGGATTTAGCATAGCATAAGTACAGAAATATCTTTTCATGCATGTTTTCAAAATCCACTAAGTATAATGAAAGTAGTAGGGCTTTTGTATGATAGTGTAACTTGCCTTTTGGTAGGGAATGGGGGTTCACTCCTTGATCTTGCTAGTTTCACACTTTGCTAATTTCACTACAAGTCAATCAAGCAAATCACCAAATCAACTAACATTCCAAACCAAGGTTAAACAAACAATTTCACACACATAGCAATGGAGTCTAAGTCATGCAAAGGGGGTTCTTTTGCAAGGTTGGTCTCTACTAGGTTTATAAACTTTGTAAGGCCCAAATTGGTCATTTACCAAAATGGCAAGGTCATTTGCAATTGGGTTTTATCTTAAGACCATTTTAAAATTCATTCATCATTTTATGTGGTGAAAATTATTCTTATCAAAGCAAAACTTTAGGTTTTTCACCAAGTGAGTTGCCCTTGGCAAGGCTTGGTGTTTTGGGTCAGTAAGTTTGGTCCAAAACATTTTCCCAAAGTTTTCCTTGCAAAAACATTTCCATAATAAAATCAATGAGTTTATTTGGTTAGAAAATGGCTAAGTTAAATAATTCAACCTATATTTTACCAAAATCATTTTTAACACCAAGGGTTGGTTCCTAGGGTCAGTATGGTCACTAAAAACCATTTTGCAAAAGATTTAATCCTAAAATCAAATTTAAACAATTTTTCTACCCTAAACAAGTACACAAATGTTTCTGCAAATTCAAACAAGTTAACAGGTACTATTTTCTAAACTAAGGCCACAGTTGGCTAGGGCTTGTTCTCCTGAATCCAACGACATAAAATTTGTAAAATTTGGACGTGTGGATCCAAAGATATAAGGGTTTGAAGTTTGCAAAAGTTTCTGTTTTTCAAATCTGTTTTTAAACCAAATAGGTGACACGTGGCGTGTTCTTACTGGTCGATACCGGTTCGCTGGGATCGCGGCTGTGGGGCATTGGATCTAGTTAGATCGAGTGGCCCAGAGGACATACCCCTTCGACGATAAGTGATCTAATCGTGGCCGCTAAATCTGAATCGAACGGTACTGGCGACTCTGACCTAAAGTGGGCGGCGCTGTCGGCGGTGCTCTGGAGGCAGCGCTCCGGTGGGGTGGTCGCCGGTGACTCAGGATGCAAGGAAGAAGAGGAGAAGGCTCACCGAGATCGCAGGGTCGTGGTGACGCTCGTCGTGCTGTTGGCTTGACAAGGGGAGCTCGGGTACTGCGGCAATTGCTCGCCGGAGTGGAGGTCGGCGTCGGGTGGTCTCAGTCGTGGTCGATGACGTCGCTACAATTCACGAGAAGGCCAACCGAGGTTATGGTTAGACGCAGGAGTTCACGGGGGTGCTGTGAGCGTGAACGAGAAGGAGAGGGGCGGTCTGGTTTACCGGGGAGTCGTCGTCGGAGCAGAAGCAGACGGCGGCGGTAATGGAAGTTGTCGTTGGCGAGGCTCAGGGGCGTCCGCGGTGGAACTGGTGGTACGGGGAGGTGTGTCTGGGAGTGGGGAAGCTTGCTAGGGCGCTCTCGAAGGCAGGGGTGGCGTGTACTAGCTGGGATTGGAGATGGAAGCTCGTCGGAGCAGCGGCGGTGCAGGAGTGATTGGCGACAGCCTAGGGGCGAAGAGGGAGTGGCGACAGAGGAAAAAGGAGGGGAAGGTGCTGGCGCTTAAGTACACAAGGTCAGAGGCGGGATTAACGCAGCCATTATGAAGAATTAAGCGCGCGGATTGATGACAGGGAACGGCAGCGCGGTTTGGGGAAGAAGGGGTCGCGCGGGTGAGGACGACGAACAGGAGCGGTGGGGTCCACCTGTCAGTGGGAAAACGAAATGAGGGAAGGGTCCACTGGTCATACACTGTACGGGTCAGAAGCGAGGTGCGAATCGTTTTCCTGCGGGGTGATGAAACTGGGCTGGTGCTGGGCTTCCTGGGCTGGGCAGCTGGGCCAGGTCGTTTGCTCTATTTTTTTTTCTGTCTAAATCTTTTTCTATTTCTAAATCTATTTTTCTGTTTTGAATTTCATCCAACTATTCAAGCATTCAAATAATTCAAACAATTCAAACCATTGTAATGGGTTTTTGGTTCTGTTTATCACCA
The DNA here is from genome assembly GCA_916181665.1 of Avena sativa. Classification (NCBI taxonomy): domain Eukaryota; kingdom Viridiplantae; phylum Streptophyta; class Magnoliopsida; order Poales; family Poaceae; genus Avena; species Avena sativa. The sequence continues at coordinate 36,879,254 of OV702279.1, read as the reverse complement.
TAAACCAAATCTCAAAATAATATTTTAAATCTTTTTAGGTTCCATTTATTAATTTAAATAAAATGGACCATGGTTTATTATTAGAATAGGGTTTGATATTAAAAAAATCCCCATTTGAAATCCAAATATTTTCAATACTCAAAAAGTAGGTTTTATTTGGAAATAAAGAATATTTGGAAAATTTGTTTAAAACAAAATAACCTTTTATTTTAGGATCCATTAATAATTAAATAAAATGGGCTTTAGTTATTAAATACTTGGAAACTTGTTTTAAAACAAAATAACATTTTATTTTAATGTCCATTATTAATTAATATAATAGACTTTCATTTATTAAATCCAAAGCTTGGTCAATGTTTTAATTTGGCTTTATAAAATAATCTTTATTTATAAATCCATCTTTTCTTTTGAATACCAAATCTTTTATTAAGAGATCCAAAATAGTATTTTAAATATTTTTATTTTCCTTTAATAAAAGTTTATCTTTTTAAATCTCTTTAGAATTTATTTGATTCAAATTGGTTTGAGGTTCCATTTGAATTCAAAAAGTTTCTTCTGGCTCTGAAAATCAAACAAAGTTTTGTTTTATTCATTTATTTTCACATTACAAGATTTGGAAAATCTTGGGATGTGACAACACCTTTGTAACATCTCAGCATTTAGGAACAAACGAAGGGTAGATTTAGGAATTTGTGCATATGCATGCATTCATCTGCAAAATGTGGGTAAATTTTTTGCCAAATAAAAACTTAAAGTGCAAAGTTTTTTTCACCCTCTAGGTGTAGGAATAGGTATGGTGAGTGATCGTTATAAATTTTGACATGACCTTTATGAATTAAGGTGTTTTGATGAGAATTTGAATTTAAACTTGAAATTTGAGTTTATATTTTTAAAACTTAGAATTATGATTTTGTAATATTATTTAAGATATAATATATAATAATAGAAATTAAATAATAAATACAATTAAGCAAATGAATATTTATTCCATATTTTTATTCCATAAACAAGTTACAAAAAGTAACTTATTAAGACAATAGAGAATCTTTACAGAAGTGAAATTACAAAAGGAAGGAACATATATTTATTATTAAACTATTACACATTTTTTACAAAGAATAAAATAAAAATTACAATGGATCCATTCCATCTAAGAGTAAACCTATTCTAATCTTGAATCTTCAAATCTTGTACGTGTAAAACAAAGAACAAACAAAAAGGAAAATAAAGGTTAGGTTATTATTTTTTACTCTCAATAGAGAGAAGTGAGTTGCAATGCTCAATTTTACATCATTGAGTAAACCTTTTAGGGTCAAGTTTCACCAATATGAAAGAATTCAATCTTCCATAACAATAATCCATAAGTCAAATAATCACAGCCAGTAAAGGGACAAGTTTCACCAGGTAGATAAATAGTAGAAAGACAAAAAGGTAGAACACCTCACTGAGCATATCCACAACTATGCAGCAGGCATACAAGCAGCTCAGTCATCTAACTGCATGGGTGTGTTGTCGACACAGCCCCAGCAGTCCAAGCAAGTAAAAGGGACCAAGGAAAGCCGTGGGGAAGCACTAGTGCATATCTCCATTGCTCACACCCCACAAGAACAGCTAGTTTAGCCAGATCCAAACAAACCAGCCAAAACAACCTCACACTAGATCAAACCACACATCACCTGATGGTGACACAAGGAGGGGGAGGATCAGGTGGACAGCAAGGACAAGCTCACAGGAGCTAGGAGGAGCAGAGTTGATCAAGGCTAAGCACAAGCATCAGGGGAAACAAGAACATCATCAGGAGGTGAAGGACAGGATCCAACCAGCAACCCAACATCACAACAAACCACTACCATCATCAGTTTTGTGGTGAGTGTCATGAACCACCACATGACTTAGTCACCTTATCCACACAGGACCATGTGTTGTTTCATAAAACAACCTCTCAATGATCACCCTGGTGGGGTGAATCTATCCTAGAGGTTTTAAATATAAAGATCAGAATTAAACTCTAGCAAAAACACCAAATTCTCAGACCAGCCTCACAGAATTGGTGATATCAAAGGCAACTTCTGTAATCTATCATTTGTTCTTACAAGATCTGGGCACATCTCCTAGAAGGAGTAGCACCTCAGATCTTACAAGTTACAAAAAAATCCATTCACTTAACCAACTAGGACCTTAGATCCTAGAGCCTCAGGCCAGCATCATAGGCATGAACAAACAATAAGCTTTTTAACTTATTAATAAGCATCAAGATCCACTGGTGTACCATTCTAAGAAGGTTTCACAAGCACTGATCTTACTACTAAGACAACCAGATAGTCTAGTTTTATAAATCAACTAGCAAATCAAAACATATCATTTCCCCGAGACCAGACTTTGAGATCATACCATATATATCCATTCATTTTCATAGAATCATCAGACTCTATTGGATAAAATGCAGACTAAGGATAAACAGGCAACCCAACAAAGACTTGTGCAGTGAATTACCACTGACAAGGTTACTGTCAGTATCAAGATACTAACAACAGATGAACACACTAAGCCACCATAACTTCAACGAGAGACAACACTATGAAACATTAGCATCTGATCCAGCATTAGTCTCAGACCAACAACAACACCATTTAATCAAAGGATGACAACAAGCACTGAGGTGCAGAGAACACAAATCCTCACTAAGCAACATTACCAGACCATAGTATCATCTTACAAGCATCAGGGATGAACCCTAATATCAGTGCAACCACAGAATATAAAGTGGCCACTAGATACACACAGAGGGACTCGAGGTATCTAGATGCACTAGGGTTCACAGAGGCACAACTCACCGGAGGTCCTCGCTGACGAATCGAAGAAGAAGCCGAGGGGCCGAAGAGCTCGTGGCGGCACGGGAAGCACCCTAGGGGGCGCTGCAACCCGTACCAGCCACGGCGGCGGCCACAGCAGCGCACGAACACCGCACACCAACACGGGAGGATCAGCGGCGGCGGTAGCAGCACCATCCCCAAACCCTAGGGTTCGAGAAGGGAGCTAGCCTAGCCACAGAAGGGCCCCGAGACCAAATCAAACTGGACCAAATGGACAATCATGGTCAATAACCCCGCCCTGTACCATGGGAAGCGGCCAGGGAGGGCCACGGCGGCGGGCATCGCACGGCGGCGGCGCCAGCACCCCACGGGGTTGAGGAGGAGAGGAGATGAGGTCGAGTGAGAGAGAGTGAAAGAGGGGGTGGGCCAATAGGCCCAGAGCCCTTCGAGGCGTCCTTTTGTCAAAATCATTTGGGCCAAATTGTCCCAATAAGACTAATAGAATAAGCCCAAAAAGTTAAAAGAAGTTTTAATAATTATTAAAAGACCAAAATACCCCTAGAATTAGATAAAAATTTAGAAAATAAAATAAAGTCTAAAAATTACAAATGATATATTTTTGAATTCATAATAATCCAACCTATTTAATTAAAATAAGAAATAAATACTTATGTATATAACTTTTGGTCAAGAATTTTATAATATATATTTTCCTTATGGAATTTTATAAAATTAAAGAAAACAAATAAAAATAAATAAAAATCATTTTTATTATATATTATTATTGTAGTACTTTAGAAAAATACTAAATAAATATTTGAGTCATAAAAAGAAATTCTTTTATTTAAATATTAATTATTAAAAGAATTATTAAATGAAATAAATATAGGAAATTATATTGAATTTTAAATTCTAAAAACAGATTATTATCTTATATAATGGCAAATATAATATTCAACAACTATTAAAGGTTATCTTTAAATGAAATCCTTTATTATTTAAAGAAATGCTTGAAACTAAAATAATGGGTAAAACACAAAAGAAAAGTAAATGATAAATAATGCATTACATTACTATGCATACTCATTTTGCTTCTTTAAATATTGTCCTTACCGGGCAATAATGATGTTTTGTAGACATAGAAGCTCAAGGTCTAGTGCAAGCATCCGACTTCACTACCTTGCAATCATGAGGCAAGTTCATCACTTGCTCGTGTCCTTTGAAGAGTCTTTATCAAAGTATTTGCAAACTGTGTGTTATGATCTATGTTTCAAGGAAAGAAATACTATTTTCTCAAATAAATAAATTGTTGATATCATTCTAAGTGATGATAGAAAGGAGCAATAGAATTTAAGTTTCTATTTGCAACAATGATAATCAACTAGGAACCTAACAACCCATGACATCAGTGATTCTAGCACCGTATATAACACGTTAGCCATGAGATTTGGAATGGGATGGAGAAGTCAGCTGTATCATTTTCCTCCTGTATGGAGGCAAGACGACCTTAACGTGACGTTGTGATTCCTTGTGTGGATCCAACATATGGGTGGGCACCCTTATGCCCTACACTTTTGGTGTCTAGATTACTTATGAGTGGTTTTTAGTGGTATAGTCCATTTAATATGGCACTTGCCAGGGCATCACCAGTTCATAGAGTCTTTGGGAACTCACCAGGGTTTTAGCTTGCCCGTAAGGGGGCTTAACGGAGGTGAGCCAGCCCCGAAGGATCGTCCAGACATATGGGGTTGTGGAGAGGGCAGTGATTGGCTTGGACCAACTACTGGGCCCCACATCATGGAATTGTGGACGGGAAGGTACGCCCGGTTGTACAATAATGAGTTGATCTATCATCGGTAAAGTAACGCACCTCTGCAGGGTGTAAGAATTGTAACTTGTTACTCCCTATTCCGGGAAGGAGCTACGAACATGGAAGGAAAGGAACTCCATGAAAGGTCTGGTCAACCTGTGAAGGCTGATGGTCATAGATTTTCACAATAAAATCAATCTTTGAAGAAAGGTTTACGAAAACTGCATAGTGCCAAGGACTTATAGTCCGAGGTGGTAGATAGATCATCAAACTTCCCACCTTGCATATAGAACTTGTTGGGTAACTTTGTTACTCACCTTTTCCTTTGATCCCCTGCTTAGACTCTGAGGATTCAGAAGAAACCCCAATGTATGCAGCTGAAAGTCAAGAGGGGGTCTTTCATGAAGAACCCAATACGCACGGTGAAGGAGTCGACTACAATGTCGTCTACGGAGGAGAGCACCAGGAGTCAGAATAATTACCATAGTCTAGGAGCCAATTGAGCAAAGCAACATGAACAATATATAACAATAAGTTGTCGAGCTCAATTTGGAGTTTAAGTTGTCACTTTAAAACTTCCGCTGAAACACTTTATATTTGGTTTGTAAGTTGAATCTTTTGAAGTCGTGAACTTCTGGTATTGTAATAATAATAATAATGTGTGTATGCTTGTAATATGGACCCGCAATGTTTCTGTTGTACCACTCTGAAGGATGTAATATTTACGAAACGGTGTTCTGTGGATGTCATGCCAACGGCTATAGTGTACTACACATGCAGTGGTATGCTAGGTCACCTCAACCTTCAAAGTTCATAAGGGTGACTAGATACAAATAGTTCAAGAACAAGCAATAACAACATTATGAATCAATCAATAAGTTTTGGGACAATGCACATAAAACTAAGAATGACAACTACGCTCTCCTAATTGGTGCATAAAGATAGAAGGTGGAGACTCAATATAAAAGTAGGAAGAAAGGCCCTTCATAAAGGGAAGAAGGGATTTCAAGTTTCATAAAGAGCTTCCAAAAATTATGGAACTTGTTAGCTTTCAGCTCTCATTGCCCCTATCATAAGCATCTTGAAGTGATTAAGGTTAAAGTGAACAAAGTATGGAGTATATGCTTAACAAATCATAAGTTGGCAATCTCATGTCCCTTGAGTATCAGGGTCGTTCCTCATGCTACTCAACTTTAGTCACAAGCAAGTTCTTGTAATTGTAAGTATATGTGTATCATAGAGAACCGCCAACGGGGTACCACTTGCCCCATGACACAGGAGCTATCCCATATCAAAATGACAAGGCAACAGACAGTGAGCATCTCAGTGATCCTTTTATTTACCATGAGCATGGTGCATATATTTTTTCTTTTTCTCTCTCTTTTTTTCTATATTTTTTTTGAGGATGCTTCATGGATTGCTCATTATGGTGATGCTGCAAGTTTCCACCATGATTAGGCATGGCTTAGGCTGGTAGCATAGGCGTTTCTGTAACACATATATAATACTCCTTGAACTTATAGGATCCCCTTTTATTTCACACTGCCGACATCCATAAATAAAAGATCATGATATCAACTGGGTAATATGTACAGGTGTTTAAAGCGTTCCCCATGACAGCATGGTTTTGCTAATTCCCAACTTATAAGTTCAAGCATATATGACATAGATGACACAATGGTTCAAGTTTATTAGGGGCAAAAAAAATAAAGTGTGCCATCAAGTTTGTGAGAGCTTTAATCACTAATTTTCACATAACAAGTTTAATTTGGAAGGTAGATAAAAGCATGAATATACTTGGAATGGTGTAACACACCATGCGTAGGAATTTATAGTGGACTCTTTGAAATAACTTGGTTTCCTGGGAGTTGGATGCATGAGTAGAGCTTACTCAGTACAAGTGGAGGCTAGCAAAAGACTGGGAGCTACCAACTAAGAGAGCAATAATGTCCATAATCATGCAGAGCGACAAAACATTATCAACTAAAGCATAAAGTGGTACCACAAGTCAAAAACTAAATGATCATAGAGGCTAAGGTGACTGGTTCATAGTCATAACATGGTGTGAGCATGTGCCAAGTCAACCCAAACAAAGCATCAAAGGAGAATACCACAATATCATGCTTTTGTATGCTAAAACAATGCATGATTCTTTCAAGGCACATTAAGCAATCTCAATTGTTTGGAACAAGTCATACTACAACAATAATCACTAAGCATAAGGTCAAAAAAACATCTAGCATGACATGATAAAGTCTAAGCCACAGTCAAAACTAGCTCCCTTTTTTACCACTTAAGCATGAAACTTTCTACTCTTTTCTAACACCAATCAACTTATTTGAAACATGATAGCGAAAGAGGGGGTCCAACTAATTTATTAAATCAAACTAAGCAAATGAAAACCAAAAACGAAAACTAAGACGCTCCAAGAACAACACAACAGTGCATGAAACAATAAAAACAAAGTGTCTAGAAAGAGACCTGAGATTTTTATTGATGAAGAAGGGGATGCCTTGGGAATCCCCAAGATTTGACGCTTGTACCTCTTGAATATTTCTTGGGGTGACACGGTTGGCATCCCCATGGTTGAGCTTTTGTCCTTTCTTCATCTAATCACCTCGTTCTTCTCCTACACTTGAAAATTTCCTTCATACAAATATTCACACAATCTTTATTAGTAACATTAGTGTATTCAAGATAATCAGCCTTTGGGTTTAGTTTCAACTCAAGTAAAACTTCCATTAAAACACAAACTACTATAGAAATTCCTTTTAAAATCTCAAGCGATCAAAAAGAACTAAAAAAGAAACCAATAAGAGGCAAATGCAAATAATGGCAGAAATCTGTCAAAACAGACCAGTAGGTAAAAACCGATTTTTTCGAAGACCTTCGATTGCTAAATCAAAAAATGTTGAACTAACAAAAGTTAGATAACAACCTAGGGCATAATCTTAGACAATTACAGCTCAATACGATGTATAGGGATTTTTCATGAATTTTTACAGTGAAGGATAGAAATCTGTTTTAGGACAACAACTTCTCCAAATCTTACTTCTATCTCATTAGAGGTTATTCTTGGCACAAATACCACACAAAAAGGATAAGGAGAGGTTATTACAGGAGTAATAACTTCCAAGACTCAACAAAATAAAAACTTACTGAAATAAAAAATATAATGGGTTGTCTCTCAAAAGCTCTTTCTTTATAGCCATTAAGATGGGCATGATAATTTGAGAAGATGCTCACATAAGAAATATGAATTGAAGTAAAAGAGAGCATCAAGAAGAAAATATAAAACAAATTTATGTCTAACCCACTTCCTATGAAAAATAATCTTGTAAAGAAACAAGTCATGAAAGCACAAAGCAACAAGCATAGGGAAGCAAAACAAATACAACTTCAAAATTTTCAACATAAAGAGGGGAAGCTTAATACTATTGAGATGCATAAAACCATGTTTCACCCTCCCATAATAACTTTTAGTAGCAACATGAATAAAATTAACAATATAAATATCACATAAAACATTCTTATCATGATCCACATGCATAAAATAATTATTACTCTCCATATAAGCATAGTCATTCTTATTAATTGTAGTGGGAGCAAATTCAACAAAATAGCTATCATTATTATTCTCATCACCATAGTCATCAAATATAGGAGGCATATTGTAATCATAATTAATTTTCTCCTCAATAGTAGGTGGACAAAAAATAACATATTCATCATTGTAATCATCATATATTGGAGGTATAGTAGCATCATAATTAATTTTCTCCTCTATAGTAGGTGGACTGAAAATATCATATTCATCATTGTAATCATCATATATTGGAGGTATAGTATCATCATAAAAAAATTCTCCTCTAAAGCTGGGGAACTAAAAAGATCATTTTCATAAAAACGAGCTTCCCCAAGCTTAGACGTTTACATAGCATTAGCAATAATGCTGTTCAAAGAATTCATACTAATAACATTGCTATTAGCATGCAAATAAAGTTTCATAGGTTTTTAAATTTTCTCTTCAAACACTTCATGTCCTAGCTCAAGGTAAATACTATAAAGATCTCTAAATTTTTGTTGTTCTTTTCCATTAAGCCTAACTAGTGAAAATAAAAACAAGAAACAAAAAGATATAATTGCAGAATCTAAATGAAATAACTTCGAGCACTCATAGACCAGCAACAATACTAGAAGATAGCTTAGTAGCCAGAGGATGTGCGTACCTTTTACCTTACCTCCCCGGCAACAGCGCCAGAAAAGAGCTTGATGTCTACGCACGCTTCTATTCTTGTAGACAGTTGAAAGGATCATATGGGCACCTAGAGGGGGGTGAATAGGTGCTACTTCGAATTTTCTTTCTTTTTCAATTTAGGGTTTGACAATAAGGTAAATTCTCTAGATAATGCAACTAAGGTGAATTTACCTATATGAAAAATGAGCACAAGCTAACACAACACTAAGCAAGAACAAGTAAATAAAGTGCGGTAAAGGATAGAAGTAACCGAAGTGGTGGACACGGAGACACAAGGATTTGTTTCCCGTAGTTCCTTCCTTTTGAGGGGAAGTACGTCTACATTTGGAGAGGGGGTGGTTTCAAACCACCAACGCCACGAGAGGCCTCCCTTGTTCTCCGATGAATCTCACCCCAACGGGCTCAATCCACCTTCCACTATATCGGCAACCTTCGAGGTGGAAGCCGGCACCTTTACAACAAGTTCGGGGCACCCATCCACAACTTAATTGGAGGCTCCCAAATACAAGCAAGATGTCAAGACAAATCAAAGACAAGCTTGTAAGAACCAAATCAAAGTTAGGGTTTCCAAAGAAACACTAGAGCTTGGGGGCCCTCAAGTGAATGAGGGGGAAATGAAGATCTCTCTTGGTGAAGATGTAGATCAAGGCCTCCTCCTTTGATTCTCCAAAGATCAATGACTTTGGATGGTTGGATGAAGAGATCTTGTAGATTTTGTGGCTCTAATGGAGTTGATGTTCTTGAGCAGCTCGAGCAACTAGAGGAAGAAGATAAGGGTCCCTTTTTATAGGCAGCTCCCTCCACGAATCGTTTTCTGATTGTTGTAGAAAAGTCAGACCAGAGACTTCGGTCTATAGACCGGAGAGTCCGGTCTGTAGACCGAAGACTCCGGTCTGTAGACCGGAGACTCCGGTCTACACCGGAGATTCCGGCCAATCTTCGGACCAGCCTCCGGACCGCCCATCTGAATGACCCAGGTCATCCATGACCCAACAAGACTGGAGACTTCGGTCTTCCAACACCGGAGACTCCGGACTGAGCTACCACCGGAGACTCCGGGGTATCCTCCGCAGTGGGATCCAGACCCCCATTCAGAATGTCCCAGCCCAGATCCTGAAGTCACCACCGGAGATAGATCCGGAAACTCCGGACCACACCGGAGACTCCGGTCTTGGCAGACCGTAGACTCCGGTCTGGAGTTTCCAGAATTGTGTCACATGAGTAGGGACTTTTCCCAAGTGTGAGGGTGCTTTTCACATATCATAATACCAACCTGTGGACAGTGACAAACTATAAAATGATCTACTTGTTGTTAACGAACACCAAAAGTGATTATGACAATAAATGCCCTTTCAATCTCCCCCTTTTTGGTGTTCGATGACAACAAGTGATTTGCATGGAATAAAAATATATATGGGGCTCCCCCTGACTATGTGCAGTAAGATAATTAAGTAAATCGTGCAAGGTAGATAGTATCAACGATAACACACATAAATCTCACATGAGTTACAATAGATAGTGCACATAAGCACATAGTCACACACATGAACAGCAAATAACACACATTAAGTTCAAAGTTCGAATATGGCAAATAAAAGAAGATAGTAGCAAATCTAAAGCCCCAAACCCATGCAAAATGATGAGAATGTCTTCTCCCCCTTTGGCATCGAAACGCCGAAAAAGGGAAAATACCTAAGCTAGTGCCCCAAAAACTCAGTAATCATCGTCATCCTCGTCATCCTCGGCATCCTCATCCTCATCCTGGTCATCACCACCCTCATCATAGTCATCATCATCGTCTTCAAGAACAGCAGGCCCTTTGCCGTGAGGGCGAGAAGAGGAGGTACCCTAGTACCCAAAACCGGAGGTGACATCAGCAAATGTCTTCCAATCCACCAGACTATCCTGTTGGGCATTCCATGCCCCAAATGAGAGTGTGTGATCAGACTCTGTGGACTGCTGAGCCCCATGATCATCATTGTATTCATCCTCACCTTCCTCGTTATCCCCTTCACCTTGTTCCTTGATCTCCTTGAGGAGCTTCTCAATGCGATGGTTGCTTTGGTAGGATGCATGCTGCTGCTTACGGATGTCAATGTTCATGCAACAAAGGGTCCTCTCCCAAAAGCTGGCCTTCTTGACCCTCTCATGCACATAGTCTCGAGTCATAGTAGGCATAGGGGCATTGGAGGCATTCTTCCTCTAAACTCTAGGCAGGGAGGGAGCCTTCTCAGTCTCAATCTCCTCATCATCATCCCCATAGCGACGCCTTGGAGCAGGCCCCATACGTACCTTCTGCTGCAGTGAGACCATACTGTGCTCAGTGAGGTGTGGTGGTATGCCAAGTGGAGAATAATTCTCCTAGGAGTTGATGAGCCTCATAACCAAGGGTGCATATGGAGGAGATTTCTTGTAAAGAATAGCATGGAACATCTCCTCGAAAATAAAGTCCATCACATCAATAGGTGCAACATCTGCCTCTGGTCCAGCATTGTAGGTCCGGTGAGTGTGGTACAGAAGGTTGACAAGCCCACCCCTAATCGCATCATCATTCCCAGCACTTGGTGCAATGGTATGACGGAAAATCCTCAGCATAAGGTTGTAGAGAGTCTTGAGTCCCTTGGACCCCCCACAACACCCTCGTCATACAGAGGTGCCAGCTTCAACTTGTTCTCACCCAGAGCTGCAGAGTGCATACGCAGTACAACAGGAGTGGATACACCATGAAAGATTTCAAAGATGACGTTTGCAAAGTCATGGAATGTAGCTGTGCAGCGAGTGGTACCAGACATCCAAACCATGGTCCTGTCTAGATCAGACCCAAACACAACTGTGGCATAGAACTGTTGTACAAGGTGGACATTGTAGTCTTCAGGCAGCTCCATCAAGTTATACAGTCTCAGCTTCTCACAGATCCACAAAGCATCATTGAAGTAGGGGCTGAGTCGCATCTGCTCTACACTCATGAACTTCTGAGGGCAGACAGGTGATTTGGTGAGCACACCATACACATCCTTCATGAACACATCCTATTCCTTCCTCCAGAAACGAGGGTCCTCACTGGTACGAGGCAGTGCATAGAAATCTGTCTTTATCAGCTCATGGTACTCCTCTTTTGACATTTTGGCTAAGGACTGAAGGTTGTCATATTTTGGCCTTCTTGGCACGGTCCTCTCGTTCAGCCCTCTCCTGATCCCTCTTCAAGTAAGTTGCATCACGTGCCTACTGTTTCCGGTTGGATGGAGGCACGATAAATTGACCCTGAGCTTCATCATAGCGAGGATTTCCCCTTTGGGACTTGGCCTTGGTACGACGAGGACGACTAGAACCATCACCTGTGAATAGTAGTGAGAGAGATAACATGGAGATGAGTATATATGTCCCAATAATGCAGTACAAGAGCTTTGATAGAATTCTGGTCTGGTTTGATTCACCCAACATCGGAGTCTCCGCACTTCATACCGGAGTCTCCGGCTCAGACCAGAGTCTCCGGTCCTGGGGACCAGAGTCTCCGGACCTAAGTCCGGAATCTCCGGTCGGGAGGCTCGGGCATGAGATGGGGAGATGCTGGTGGGGGTGAATCTAGTAGATCGGTCAATGCAACAAGGCTAAAGTACTAGAGTGCACGCAAACAAGTGATTCCAATGGACAAATCAACACCAATCCTCAAAAACAAATCTAGAGATGAACCCTAGGAGAAGAAGTAGAGGAGAGGTACCAGATCTGTCCATGGGATCAATTCCTCTGGTGGGAATGACCCAATGGAGGAGAGGGGAAGGTTGGCCGGCGGCACGGCGGATCCCGGGGGCTTCTTGACCTTCGGGGAGAAGTTTTGGACGAGGAGGCAACGGGTTTGGGGGAAGGGGATGGGGTGAAGAATGAGGAACTGTTGTACCAGTTCACCCCGCCCTCCTACTTTAAGTGGTAGAAACCGTCTGGACCGGAGAAAGGGAAAAAGCTCCAGGATGGGTGTTTGGGGACATATATGAGAGATAGACGGGTTTAAGGTAGGGAAAAAGGCTTGGGTTGATACATCAAACTACGAAGAACCAACAAGAGCCATAGGAATTCATAAAAATATTCAGAAAAGCTCCAAGAGACTAAAATCAAGCGAATGACAAACATGAGTAAGCCTCAACCTCTCAAGTTTGAGAGGGCGGTGGCCTAGGCCACCATATTTGAGTATACTCGGCTTGGCACCACGAAGATATATCTTGGGTCCATTACCGTAACTCATCATTTAAGCTCACATATCACAAAATGATATTAAGAGGAATGATTTTGATTGCTTTGGGCATAATGGGGGGAGGGATAGTCCAATCAATTAGGACCGCACTCCCCCTATATCCATGACTACACCTAAACCAAATATGGGTCGAAGCATAGGTGAGAACGCAAGATAATCAAGTCAAAATCCTTGAATCTACGACATTTAGTTCATTCCTCAAATAGCAAAACCTTGCTTCATCAAGTGGCTTCGTGAAGATATCGGCAAGTTGATCTTTGGTTGACACATATGATAGATCAATATCACCTCGAGCAACATGATCTCTAATGAAGTGATGGCGAATCTCAATATGCTTTGTCCTTGTGTGATCCACCGGGTTGTAGGCACTCTTGATGGCACTTTCATTGTCACATAGAAGAGGCACTTTGTCACAATGGACACCATATTCCTTTAAAGTTTGCATCATCAATAGCAATTGGGTGCAAGTACTAGCAGCTGCCACATACTCGGCTTCGGCGGTGGAGACAGATATACAATTTTGCTTCTTAGAAGACCAACATACCAAGGACCTACCAAGGAATTGGCAAGCCCCGGATGTTGATTTTCTATCATCCTTATCACCCGCCCAATCCGAATCCATGTATCCACACAGAGAAAATGTCGACCCTCGAGGATACCAAAGACCATAAAATGGGGTATGAACCAAATATCGAAAGATTCTCTTGACCGCCATCAAATGGCTTTGTTTAGGAGCTGATTGATATCTTGCACACACACCTACACTCAACACAATATCGGGTCTAGATGCACAAAGGTAAAGCAAAGAACCAATCATAGATCGGTATACCTTTTGATCCACATCTTTACCATTTGGATTTTGTTCTAGATGAGTCTTAGTAGCCATGGGAGTGGGTGCTCCATTTAAATCTTGCATTTTGAATCTCTTGAGCATATCTTGAGTATACTTGGCTTGGTTGAATAATGTCCCTCCTCTAACTTGCTTGATCTCAAAACCAAGAAATACTCTCAACTCCCCCATCAAAGACATCCGGAACCTACTAGTCATAAGCTTTGAGAATTCATCATTAAAAGCTTTGTTAGATGAGCAAAAGATAATATCATCAACATATATTTGGCATACAAAAAGCTCCCCATTGACCTTCTTGGTAAAAAGAGTAGGATCGATTTCCCAACCTCAAATCCACGGTCAAACAACAACTCTCTAAGGTGCTCATACTACGTGCTTGGGTCTTGCTTGAGCCCATAGAGTGCCTTATCAAGTTTGTATACATGGTTTGGGAAGTTGGGATCCTCAAATCCCGGGGGTTGCTTAACATATACCAACTCATTTAATGGACCATAAAGAAATGCACTTTCTACATACATTTGTTGCAACTTAAAGTTATGATGTGCCGCATATGCAAGAAGGATACGGATGGACTCAAGGCGAGGCATGGGTGCATAAGTCTCTCCATAGTCAATGCCTTCAATTTGAGAGAACCCTTGTGCAACCAATCTAGCCTTGTTCCTTACTACAATTCCATGCTCATCTTGCTTGTTCTTGAATATCCACTTTGTTCCAATAACATTGCGGCAATCCTTTGGCTTCTCAACTAACTTCCATACTTTGTTTCTCTCAAAGTTGTTGAGTTCTTTATGCATATCTTCCAACCAATCCGTATCTTCAAGATCTTCCCACACTTTCTTTGGTTCAATCATGGATATGTGTGCTTGGTGTTCACTGAACCTCTTCAATTGTGCTCTTGTGGAAATGCCTTTCCTTAGGTCACCAACCACATTTTGTAAAGTGTGGTCTCTTAATTCCAACATTCTCTCCTTTCTAGCTTCACGACGAGCTTGGATCTCCGTGTTGTTTCTTGGGGAACCCTCTTCATCATTTTGGTCCTCGTCTTGACCATCAACTTGACCTTGATCATCATTGGAATCATTCTCTTCATTGAGAGGCAAAGATTGACCTTGGTCTTGATCAAGTGCTCTTCTAGAATCAATTTGAGCTTGTCTCAAAGTAGTTTGTACGGATCTTCCTTGAGTGATAGCCTTGGCACCACTTGACATCCTAGAGAATGAATCAAGCTCCCCTTTACTAGAGTTGTCACTATGATCATCATGTTGAGGGTCCACATCTTTTCTTTGGCTTGAGTCATTGCCCTCCTCGGTGGATGGAGCTTGTTGATGTTGTGAAGATGAGGGCTCCACTTGAGTGGAGCATAGTTCTTCTCGATCCTCCATAAGGGGTTCCTCAACGGGGCGGATATATCCCACACCCATTCTTCCTATGGCATCCTGAGGCATTTCATCATCTGCATCACAAGCATCAACACGCCCCCCTTGGGGACCATCATATTCTTCGAAGGTCACACTACAAGATTCTATGATGGCTCCGGAGAGCTTATCATAGATTCTATAAGTGTGAGATTCGAGACCATAGCCAACAAAAATACCCTCTAATGCTTTAGACTCGAATTTGGACAAACGAACACCTTTTATGAGATAGAAACACTTACAACCAAACACCCGGAAGTAAGATATGTTGGGCTTGTTACCGATAAGAATTTCATATGGAGTCTTGTTGATTTCTTTGCGGAGGTAGAGCCGGTTTGAAGCATGGCGAGCGGTGGAGATGGCTTCGGCCCAAAAGTTGTATGAAGATTTAAACTCCGCCAACATGGTACTAGCCATCTCAATAAGAGTCCGGTTCTTCCTTTCGGCCACACCATTTTGTTTAGGGGTGTATGCAGCGGAATATTGATGTTTTATCCCCTCATCACTAAGGAAATCATTCAAGGTGTAGTTCTTGAACTCGGTGCTGTTGTCGCTTCTTATAATCAACACGGGAACATTGTATTGCCGTTGAACCAAGTTGATGAAGTCGATAAAGGTCTTTTGAGTCTCACTGTTCAACTTGAAGAAATAAACCCAAGAGTATCTTGAAAAGTCATCAACAATCACCAAGCAATATTTCTTCCCACCAAGACTTGCATGAGATGGAGGACCAAAGAGGTCCACATGGAGGAGCTCCAAGATCTTGGTTGACTTGATGCGGTTCTTAGGCTTGTGAGGAGCATCATGCATCTTCCCTAGAACACATGCCCTGCAAACACGATCTTTGGCAAAGGAAACATTTTCTTTTAGTCCAACAATGGCCCTCCTTATGGAGACTTTGCAAAGTTCTCATATTGACATGGGCTAGTCGGCGATGCCATAACCAACCCACGTCAGCCTTTCCGAATAAGCACATCGCACTTGTAGTGGCTTGCCCCAAAAATTCCACCACATACAAGTCATGTTCGACGTACCCAACGAAAGCGACCTTGAGAGACTTGCTCCACATGAGGACCACAATATCATTATCTATAAAGCCGGCAAAGCCCATATTTCCAAGAGCACAGACTGAAAGTAAATTATAACCATGGGTCTCAACAAGCATGACGTTCACGAGTGTAATGTCGTGAGCAACCACTACCTTGCTGAAACCCATTACCTTAGACTTTGACTTGTCGGCATATGTAACAGATATTTTATCATCATTTGGCCTTACATATTGGACAATAGAAGAGCTTTTGGTCATATGACTTGTGCAACCACTATCAAGCACCCACTTTGACCCTCCAGAAGCATACGTCTACAAAAGATCAAGCTAATTTTTAGCAACAAGGGCCTTGGGAACCCAAATAGACCAAGAAATATAACCATCATATGGTCCAACATATTGTGCATACACATCACCATAATAATCATGCATTAGAAAATAGTGAGGGTTAGCACTTCCCGCAAAGTCATCATGAGACATAGTTTTACCACTTGTGGTCTTACTATCCACAATGGCCTTGTTGGTCTCGTATGTGGGCTTGGCCTTCTTCTTCTTGTTGTTCTTCTTCTTCTTATTTTTGGAGACAAAACCAATGCCCCATTTATCACCACTAGGCCTTTTCTTACTCAAAAGATCAGCAATGGACTTGTTGCCTTGTGGAAATGTGGCCTTAGCTAGCTCCCCCTTCAACCTAGCATTCTCTTCAAGAATAGTTGTACTACTAGATGGAATGAAGTTACTAGGTGAAGGAATATTGGCCAATTGAGTTTGAAGCGTTTCGTGGGACTTTGTGAGTGACAAGAGTTCACTTTCCAAAGCCTTGTGAGCCTTGTTAAGCAAACTAAAGTCCTCGGCAAGTTTTTCATGAACCACACCAAACTCAATCTTGTCCTTTTTAGCCCTTTTGTATTTAGCAATAGCATGATCATGCTCTTTGATGAGTTTATTCACAATAATGTCATTGGCCTCATCAAGCCCTTCAAGTTTTAATTCAAGTGACATCCTAGTTTCTTGTTCTTCTTCTAGAGCATTGTTTAAAGCCTCTAGCTCAATCATGTGTTCATGCCCAAGTTTACATCTTACATCTAGGGGCTCTTGTGTGTGGGAAAGTTGATCTAAGATGTTACCAAAATGTATCTTAGCATCCCCTTGTAGGTTAATATAAACTCATCGAAAGCAATTAATTCCCTTTTAACATCAATAGACATCTCATCATCAATTTCATCATTAGCTAAAGGAGTGGAGTGAGATGATGAGGATACCTCCGTTCCTCTTGCCATAAGGCAAGTGACGTTCTTGACGGGAGAATTCTCATTTGGAGAATCGAAGAGTGAGAATGTCGGAGTAGAAGTAGTGGCTAGAGCCGCCACACCATTAGGTGTTTCCTCTTCCTCATCTTCATCATCTTTATTGTCGGAGGAGTATTCTTCATGAGTGATCAAGACAATTTCTCCCGACTTCTTGTTAATGGGATTCTTCTTGATGAAGGGTTTCTTGTAAGGTGCTTTAAGAGTCTTCTTAAACACAAGCTTACCCCCATGATCTTCTCTATTCTCATAGGGGCAACTTGCCACAAAGTGATAGTGGTCACCACAATTGAAGCAAGTTCTTAATCTAGTAGTATTTTCTCTTTTCCCATTTGGGTTGCTTCTTCGTTGCATTTCCATCTTTGCCTTGGCGGGATTCTTAGAAAAGTTCTTTGCATAGAAGGCCATATATTGACTATGAGCAATCTTGACTTCATCGGGGTGGTCCATGGGGAGGCCTTCATCACTATCATCTTCATCCCCATGGTCCACAACTTTGGCCTTCAAAGCAACATTGACAACGTTGCTCATACCAAGGGCACGATCACGGGCATCTTTGGCATTCTTGGCGGCAACTTTGAAAGCGGCCATCTCTTGCATAACTTCATTGGAGGTCATGAGATGGTAGTTGTGTCTTCCTTGAAGTCTCTTCAAGTCGGTGGGCTCAAAGGGCATGAGTGCACTCACATATTTCCTTTTTATCCACGCATAATCCACATGTGAGGCACCCACGTTTCTAAAAGCGGTGGCGGTGGTCTTGAGCCTTCGGTACATGTCCTCATGATCTTCACCTTCCATCATGTAGAAGCCTTCGGCTTCATTGCTTAGAGCATCATACGGATTCCTCCTCATACTCTCATTTCCAACAAACAATACAGTGAGGGCATCCCAAGCTTCCTTGGCAATGCTAAAGTGCTCAATGTGTGGATAATCCTTTGTACCCAATCCTTGTTGAATCATATGCAAGGCAGTGGCATTGAGTTGACTATTGACAACCTCTCTTATTGTCAAGTTGTTTGGATCCCCAATAAAGAGTCCATGCTCGATGATGTTCCATAGTTCAATGCAAGAGCTACGCATATGAGTTCTCATTAGTGATTTCCATTGAGCAAAAGTAGCAGATTCTTCAAGCTTAGGTGAGTCACCTCTATTATATACATGAGGGTGAGGGATAGGAGGGTCGGGAGAGTACCATGAATCACGATGCTCACCCTTCCCCCCATCATTTTGTGTGGAGGAATTAGTGTTGTCTTGTTTACCCCTTACCATCATATCCTCGGGGGATACCGGAGTATTCCCTTTAGGTAAAACAGATGGAGGATCCTCTTGAGGAGAGGGGGATGATGAGCCATCTTTGTCTTTAAAAAGTTGCTCAAGCATCTTCTTGACTTCGTTGACCAAGGAAGAGCTCAATCTTGTTTCCAAGTTTTTGAGATCTTCCATGGTAACTGTGAGGCCCACCATCACCATCCCTTCGCGGCTACCCATATTCTCTTAGGCGGTAAAGCCCAATTAAAGAGCCGAGGCTCTGATACCAATTGAAAGGATCGTATGGGAACCTATAGGGGGGTGAATAGGTGCTACTTCAAATTTTCTTTCTTTTTCAATTTAGGGTTTGACAATAAGGTAAATTCTCTAGATAATGCAACTAAGGTGAATTTACCTATATGACAAATGAGAATAAGCTAACACAACACTAAGCAAGAACAAGTAAATAAAGTGCGGTAAAGGATAGAAGTAACCAAAGTGGTGGACACGGAGACACAAGGATTTGTTTCCTATAGTTCCTTCCTTTTGAGGGGAAGTACGTCTACGTTTGGAGATGGGGTGGTTTCAAACCACCAACGCCACGAGAGTCCTCCCTTGTTCTCCGATGAATCTCACCCCAACGGGCTCGATCCACCTTCCACTATATCGGCAACCTTCGAGGTGGAAGCCGGCACCTTTACAACAAGTTCGGGGCACACATCCACAACTTAATTGGAGGCTCCCAAATACAAGCAAGCTGTCAAGACAAATCAAAGACAAGCTTGTAAGAACCAAATCAAAGTTAGGGTTTCCAAATAAACACTAGAGCTTGGGGGCCCTCAAGTTAATGAGGGGGAAATGAAGATCTCTCTTGGTGAAGATGTAGATCAAGGCCTCCTCCTTAGATTCTCCAAAGATCAATGACTTTGGATGGTTGGATGAAGAGATCTTGTAGATTTGGTGGCTCTAATGGAGTTGGTGTTCTTGAGTAGCTCGAGCAACTGGAGGAAGAAGATAAGGGTCCCTTTTTATAGGCAGCTCCCTCCATGAACCGTTTTCTGACCGTTGTAGAAAATTCAGATCGGAGACTCCGGTCTGTAGACCGGAGACTCCGGTCTACACCGGAGATTCTGACCAATCTCTGGACCAGCCTCCGGACTGCCCATCTGAATGACCCAGGTCATCCATGACCCAACAAGACCGGATACTCCGGTCTTCCAACACTGGAGACTCCGTACTAAGCTACCACCGGAGACTCCGGGGTATCCTCCGGAGCGGGCTCCGGACCCCCATTCAGAATGTCCCAGCCCAGATCTTGAAGTCACCACCGGAGATAGATCTGAAAACTCCTGACCACACTGGAGACTTCGGTCTTGGCACACCGGAGACTCCGATCTGGAATTTCCAGAATTGTGTCACATGAATAGGGACTTTTTCCCAAGTGTGAGGGTGCTTTTCACATATCATAATACCAACCTATGCACAGT
The DNA here is from genome assembly GCA_916181665.1 of Avena sativa. NCBI lineage: Eukaryota > Viridiplantae > Streptophyta > Magnoliopsida > Poales > Poaceae > Avena > Avena sativa. Next base: position 36,858,772 of record OV702279.1, on the reverse strand, counting down.
GACAAACTGTAAAATGATCTACTTGTTGTTAACGAACACCAAAAGTGATTATGACAGTAAATGCCCTTTCAACAGTGTTGGGCCTCCAAGTGTAGAGGTTTGTAGAACATCAGCAAGTTTTCCTTAAGTGGATTACCCAAGGTTTATCGAACTTATGGAGGAAGTGGTCACAGGTATCCCTCTCAAGCAACCCTGCAATCAAGATACAAGAAGTATCTTGTGTCCCCAACACACCCAATACACTTGTCAGGTGTATAGGTGCACTAGTTCAGCAAAGAGATAGTAAAATACAAGTAGTATGGATGATTATAAGACAATGGTGCTAGAAAAGAGCTTGACGGGGAGTAAGAGACTAAAGTCAATCTAAAATAAAGATGGAAGCAAGCAAACATGTAGCAGGACTAGTTGTAAACGGTGTTTCAATGCTTAGAAACAAGGCCTAGGGATCATACTTTTACTAGTGAACACTCTCATGTAAATAACTTCTCTTAATTATTCTACTCTGAACTACTCTACGGTTGGACAACTCTAATACATGGTACGGCTACAAAAGCACTCCTTAAAGTTCACATTCCCTATCTAGATAACCCCCACACTGTCACCTTGAGCGCTAGATGGTTCCAGCAAACACCACAATTTCATAGAGACATCCAACTCAAAATATAAGTCATGATAAGTATTTATGTAATCTCTAGCCTAAGTGCCACATGGTGTGCACACTGTCACCTTCACACACGTGGGGATAACCGGAGATTACAATTAAAGCACTTGAGTAGTAGAGTAGATCTACTTGATTACAAAGCTCATGGCCACAATAAGATCACGCATAGAGAGAGATGAACACATAGCTACCTGTAGAGCCCTTAGCCTCGAGGGAGAACTACTCCCTCCTCATCATGGGAGTCAGCAACGATGATGGAGGTGGTGGTGGAGTCGATGGAGATGGCTCCGGGGGAAATTCCCCATCCCGGCAGGGTGTCAGAACAGAGACTTCTGTCCCCTGAATCTCCTTTTCGGTGGCGGCAGAGCTGCGCACCTTTTTGTGGATTTCTGCATGTTAGGGTTTACGTCTCGGCTGGACGTATATATAGGCGAAAGGGCAAGGTCGGTGGATCCTCGAGGGGCCCACACCAGGGGCTGGCGTGGCCAGGGGGACCCACGCCACCCCTAGGTGTGGCCGCCTTGTTGCGCCTCCTTGTCTCTCCTCTAGACTCCGTTTCTGCTCCAGTAAAATATTTACTTTGGCTTTTGTCCCGTCCAATTTCGAGAATATTTCTTTTCTGGCTTTTCTGAAACCATAAACAGTAGAAAATAGGCAACTAGAATTACGGGATCTTGTTAATAAGTTAGTCCCAGAAAATGTATAAAAATACCTCAAAGTGTAGACAAAACATAAGAAAGTTGATACAAAACAAGCATGGAGCATAGAAAATTATAGATACGTTTACGACGTATCAGGCATCCCCAAGCTTAACTCCTGCTCGTCCTCGAGTAGGTAAGTGATAAAAAGAATAATTTTTGAGGTGACATGCACCATCACAATCTTGATCAAGGTATTTGTGAAGCATTGATAGCTAGGATCAAAGTACTCTAAACATGGTCATGAAAGATGTAGTTCTAACAATAAGACAATCAACTATGTTGTAACATGAAAAGGTACAAACAAATATCATTAATAACAATGCATTGAAAGACGTTTGTTTGTTTCACATATAGAAAACATAGCAAGAGTGGTATTCAGCTTGTCATTCATGGTATATCAAAACATAAATGCATAGGACACCTTCAAAGTTCATAAGGGTGACTAGATACAAATAGTTCAAGAACAAGCAATAACAACATTATGAATCAATCAATAAGTTTTAGGACAATGCACATAAACTAAGAATGACAACTATGCTCTCCTAATTGGTGCATAAAGATAGAAGGCGGAGACTCAATATAAAAGTAGGAAGAAAGGCCCTTCATAAAGGGAAGCAGGGATTTCAAGTTTCATAAAGAGCTTCCAAAAATTATGGTACTTGTTAGCTTTCAGCTCTCATTGCCCCTATCATAAGAATCTTGAAGTGATTAAGGTTAAAGTGAACAAAGTATGGAGTATATGCTTGACAAATCATAAGTTGGCAATATCATGTCCCTTGAGTATGAGGGTTGTTCCTCATGCTACTCAACTTTAGTCACAAGCAAGTTCTTGTCATTGTAAGTATATGTGTATCATAGAGAACCGCCAATAGGGTACCTCTTGCCCCATGACACAGGAGATATCCCATATCAAAATCACAAGGCAACAGATAGTGAGCATCTCAGCGATCCTTTTATTTACCATGAGTATGGTGGATTTTTTTTTCCTCCCTCTTTTTTTATAAAATTTTTTGAGGATGCTTCATGGATTGCTCACTATGGTGATGCTGCAAGTTTCCACCGTGATTATGCATGGCTTAGGCTGGCGGCCTAGGCGTTTCTCTAACACATACATAATACTCCATGAACTTACCCTTTTATTTCACACCGCCGACATCCATAAACAAAAGATCATGATATCAACTGGGTAATATGTACAGGTGTTGAAAGTGTTCCCCATGACAGCATGGTTCTGCTAATTCCCAACTTATAAGTTCAAGCATATACAACATAGATGACACAATGGTTCAAGTTTATTAGGGGCAAGAAAAAAAGTGTGCCATCAAGTTTGTGAGAGCTTTAATCACTAATTTTCACATAACAAGTTTAATTTGGAAGGTAGATAAAAGCATGAATATACTTGGAATGGTGTAACACACCATGCATAGGAATTTATAGTGGACTCTTTGGAATAACTTGGTTTCTTGGGAGTTGGATGCATGAGTAGAGCTTACTCAATACAAGTGGAGGCTAGCAAAAGACTGGGAGTGACCAACTAAGAGAGCAATAATGGCCATAATCATGCAGAGCGACAAAACATTATCAACTAAAGCATAAAGTGGCACCACAAGTCAAAAACTAAATGATCATAGAGGCTAAGGTGACTGGTTCATAGTCATAACATGGTGTGAGCATATGCCAAGTCAATCCAAACAAAGCATCAAAGGAGAATACCACAATATTATGCTTTTATATGCTAAAACAACGCATGATTCTTTCAAGGCACATTAAGCAATCTCAATTGTTTGGAACAAGTAATGCTACAACAATAATAACTAAGCATAAAGTCAAAACAACATCTGGAATGACATGATAAAGTCTAAGACACGGTCAAAACTAGCTCCCTTTTGTACCACTTAAGCATGAAACTTTCTACTATTTTCTAACACCAATCAACTTATTTGAAACATCATAGAGAAAGAGGGGGTCCAACTAATTTATTCAAGCAAACTAAGCAAACGAAAACCAAAAACAAAAACTAAGACGCTCCAAGAACAACACAACAGTGCATGAAACCATAAAAACGAAGTGTCTAGAAAGAGACCTGAGAATTTTATTGATGGAGAAGGGGATGCCTTGGGCATCCCAAGATATGACGCTTGTACCTCTTGAATATTTCTTGGGGTGACACGGGTGGCCTCCCCAGGTTTGAGCTTTTGTCCATTCTTCATCTCATCACCTCGTTCTTCCCCTACACTCGAAAATTTCCTCCATACAAAACTTCACATAATCTTCATTAGTAACATTAGTGTATTCAAGATAATCAGCCTTTGGGTTTAGTTTTCAACACAAGTAAAACTTCCATTAAAACATAAACTACTGTAGCAATTCCTTTTAAAAGCTCAAGTGATCAAAAAGAACTCAAAAATAAACCGATAAGAGGCAAATGCAAATAATGGCAGAAATCTATCAAAACAGACCAACAGGTAAAAACCGATTTTTTCGAATACCTTCTGTTGCTCAAATCAAAAAGTGTTGAACTAATTAAAGTTAGATAACAACCTGGGTCATAATCTCAGAAAATTACATCTCAATATGACGTACAGGGATTTTTTTTATTAATTTTTACAGCGAAGGACAGAAATCTGTTTCGGGGCAGCAACTTCCCCAAATCTTACGTCTCTCTCATTAGAGGTTATTCTTGGGACAAATACCACACAAAAAGGATAAGGAGAAGTTATTACAGAAGTAATAACTTCCAATACTCAACAAAATAAAAACTTACTAAAATAAAAAATATAATGGGCTGTCTCCCAAAAGCTCTTTCTTCATAGCCATTACGATAGGCATGATAATTTGAGAAGATGCTCACATAAGAAATTTGAATTGAAGTAAAAGAGAGCATCAATAAGAAAATATAAAACAAATTTAAGACTAACCCACTTCCTAAACAAATATAAAAAAATTTAAATTGGGGTGACACGGGTGGCATCCCCATGCTTGAGCTTTTGTCCTTTCTTCATCTAATCACCTCGTTCTTCTCCTACACTTGAAAATTTCCTTCATACAAATATTCACACAATCTTTAATAGTAACATTAGTGTATTCAAGATAATCAGCCTTTGGGTTTAGTTTCAACACAAGTAAAACTTCCATTAAAACACAAACTACTATAGAAATTCCTTTTAAAATCTCAAGCGATCAAAAAGAACTAAAAAAGAAACCGATAAGAGGCAAATGCAAATAATGGCAGAAATCTGTCAAAACAGACCAGTAGGTAAAAACCGATTTTTTCGAAGACCTTCTATTGCTCAAATCAAAAAATGTTGAACTAACAAAAGTTAGATAACAACCTGGGGCATAATATTAGACAATTACAGCTCAATACGACGTATAGGGATTTTTCACGAATTTTTACAGTGAAGAACAGAAATTTGTTTCACGACAACAACTTCTCCAAATCTTACTTCTATCTCATTAGAGGTTATTCTTGGCACAAATACCACACAAAAAGGATAACGAGAGGTTATTGCAGAAGTGATAACTTCCAAGACTCAACAAAATAAAAACTTACTAAAATAAAAAATATAATGGGTTGTCTCTCAAAAGCTCTTTCTTTAGAGCCATTGAAGCCAACTTGTAACCTCTACCTTTCCCAAATCTCGGGACGAGATTTCTTTTAAGGGTGGTAGCCTGTCACATCCCAAAATTTTCCAAATTTTGTAATATGAAAAATAAATAAACAAAATAAATAATTGTTCAAATTTAGGGTGAAAAGAAACTTTTTGTTTCTAAATGGAAACTTAAAAACCCACCTTGAACAAACTTTGAATAAGACTTGAATCCAACAAAAATTCAAATCAAGAGATTTAAAAGGATAAATAAATATCAAATAATATTTTACAAATTGGAATCACCAAGTTTGGATCTTTAAATAAAAAGATATGGATTTTATAAGATAAAGAAAGAAATAATAAATAAGGACTATTTTAAAAAGCCAAGTTAAATCTTGACCAAACAAATGAAATGAAAGATTTTTGTGCAGGATTTATTAATTTTTATTTAAGAAAAAGACATTTTCCCAATTTAAAATGAACATTAAAACATATTAAAATATTTTAAATAATAATTCAAAGTGAAATTATTTTTGTATAAATAAAACCTACTGAAAAAGGTTTGGTAAAAATTTAGAATTGAAATAGAGTTTGAAAACATATTTAAATCTTATTTTGAAATAAAGACAAATGTCTATTTATAAATATATAATAGACCATATTAGAATAAATGAAATATTCTAAATTTGGCATTGGAATATGTTAATAAACAGTATTGAATTATACTCAAGGTTTGGAAAGATTTGAAATTCAAATGGTTGTTTGAGTTGTTTGAACAAATTAAAAACTGAGTAAAAGAAACAGGAAAAAGAAAAAAAATAAACAGAACAAAAAATGATGAAAGAAACCAGCCCAGCAAACCCAGCCCACTTGCCCAACTAGCCACTCCCTCTCTCCCCCGAAGCGTTTTTCTTGTCACTGCAGAACAAACCCACACTGTCCCTTACCGTTGGACCCCACCACTCCCCTCTCTCTTGCTGAACGCCAGACCCCACCTGCCAGACCTTTCTTCCTCACCCCCCCCCCCCCCCCGCTAACATCGCCCCTCACCTCACTGCCGTTTCTGCCACGATTTAATCCAGTTAATTCGCGTTGAAAGCAGCAATGACTCTCTCCCGCGATCGCGCGTACATAAGCTCCTGCCCTCTCTCTCTTTTCCCTCACTCATCGCACCTCCTCCGCCCAAGGGGTGCCCAAATTTCTCGTGACAACACCCACTGCTCCGGCGAGTTTCTCCGTCGATTCTGACCACTCCAGCCACCGCCACTGCCCCTGATATCCTCAAACTTTCTCGTCGATGCCTCCTGCACCTGCCAGTAGTCTCTGTTCGTCCGCACGCGTCCCACAGACTCGCCTTCGTCAACGACTGAGCAACGACGGCGTCTGCCTCAACTCCGGCGAGCAGTAGCAGACGAATCACCGTGCCCCTTACTCTTTGGTGGGTATTTTCGAAATCCTAGAGCTCTTGCGCAACTTCCTGACTGATCCCCTCGACTTATTACGCCATAGGAACTCGTCCCCGTCGACGACCGTGCGAACCCGAGCCTGTAGACAACTCCGACGAGCAATTTTCATCAACCTCGTGCGCCCCTGCCTCCCCACGAGCACGTTGAGCATCAGCATTCCACGGCAAACACGGTGAGCCTATCCTCTCTCTCCCTCTCTTCCTGGAGTAGCCAGAATGCCGCAGCCCGAGCGTCGCCGCCGCGCGCCACCGTCGAGCGCCGCTAGTTCTTGGTCAAGTCAGTTTGAGCCGTTGGATTTTGATCGTGTGTACGCGATAGATTGACTAAACGAACCGTTACACTCGATCTGCACCGCATGATTCCACTTAAATCCTGCGGTCTACATCATGCGATCCTACCAAACCGTTATCAGCTAGTAGGATACAGACACGTGGCCACCCTTTTAAATTGAAAACAGAAACTTGTCTATTTAGTGCTTGATTTTGTAAATTGCATAACTTTAAATCTACACGTCCAAATTTTACAAATTTTATATCCATGGAATCAGTGAAACAAACTCTATCCAACTATGCACTTTGTTTAATGAATTTCTTCTGGAAACTTAGTTGTTTTAGAAGAAACTTGTATAGGCATATTATGGGTATAAAATTTATTCTAAAAATATTTTTAGGATAAAATCTTTGACAAATGGTTTGTTTTGAACCTACTGACCATATAAAACAACTTGTGGAGTTAAAAGTGTGTTTTGTGAAGTTAAAGAATAAATCTTTGATTTAGAACTTTTCTAGTCAAATAAAAATATGGTTTATATGTTAAAAAATGCTTTTGGAGAAAAACCTTTGGGAAATGATTTGAATTAAACTCTCTGACCCTAAACAAAAAGTTTTATGATTTAAAAATATATTTGGTGAACCCTATAAATTATTACCTTGCTAAAAAGCATTTTCAACAACATAAAATATTGATTTGGTATGAAAATGGTTTATAGGTAAAACCTTTTGCAAATGCTTTCAATATTAAACACTTGACCTTAAAACACTAAAATTTGTGTTGAAATTATATTTGGCAAACACTAGAAATATTCCTTGGATTTAAATCATTTCTAACAAAACAAAAATGATTTAAAGTGGCCATTTTCACTAACTTAATATCAAATGGTTTTACCACTTTTATAAATGACCAATAGAGGATTTCAAATGTTTATAACCTATTAGAAACCACTTTTACAAATAAAACAATTGGCATGTTAGCATGCATTGCTTTGTTTTTATTATTCTATGTGATGATTGCTTGAATGGTAGATTGAATATTTGCTTGCTTGATTGAATTCTAGTGGAATTTGAAGATTGTGTCTATTGCAAGATCAAGGAGTGAACTTATAATTCTCTACCAAAAAGGCAAGTGATGCTTCATACATTTTTCCCATTATTTTCACTATGCATTAGTGATATTTCTAAGTAGGATTTGCATGGAAATTTTGCTAAGTATAAACCATGCCATGGGAAATCCTAGTAGATGAAACCTTAGTAGAATTATCCTAAGTTAAGATTCCTACTACTATCATGCTTAGCTTAGCTAGTAGAAAACAAGGGTGGATTATATTCATGCTATGGAATATTTCTAAGTCAAAGACTTGTGTTTTGTTTAATAAAACAACTAAGTGAATGAATCACCTGGGTGGAATGGAAAGAATGGTTTGTGTTGAGTGGTTACGCAAGTCCAGTATGCTGGGGAAAACTTGGGAATCACTAAGTCCAGTATACTGGGGAAAACTTGGTATCTCACTTGTGGAATGCTACCCAGGAACAAAGATATTTGAGATGTCAAATGTTGAGAAGCTTCAAGTGCAGCCACTTGGCATTATGGGCTCTGCCTGGATCATATAGGTTGCAATAACTTAGCCAAATGGACAGTTGGTGGTAGGGGATGATAGGTTGGAACGCGTCCATTCTGGTCTAACGGAAGGATTCTGAAAGATCTTGTCTTGGTGAAACCAAGTCTTGTGGGGAAAGTGCACTACCTCTGCAGAGTGTAAAATCTAAGTAATTAGCCATGTCCCTGGTAAAGGACAATTTGAGCATCAAGACATGGAAGCTATCAAGAATCTCCTTATCCCAATTTTCTAAGATAAAACTTGTGGTTGAACAAGGGTTGAAGGATCACCAATTTCTATTGGGGGATGCCTTGGGTGATATTTTGCCAAACAAAACTTAGTGTTTTCAATTGATAAGGAAAATCTATTTTGAGCAAAGCAAGCCTAAGCTCCACTTAGCCAAATGCATATAGATGATAGTTACCACTATACTACCATAGTATCACTTGCCAATACAATTCAAATGTATTGACCCATGTGGCTGTAACTTATTATGTTGCAGGTTTGTTTGATGTTAGTGAAGTGTGTGTTGATTAGGATTACAAGTCTATAACCAACATGATTGCCTGTGGCACTTTGAAGATGAAGGACTCCATGCTATAGTTATTTCTGCTGCATTGCAATGAGATAGCCAAATGAGCTATGTAAGATGTAATCAATTATTTTATTCCTGGTTATTAAGTTGTATTATGACCTTTGTTTCTTGATATTACATCTTAACTGTGGATGCTAGCTATTGATCCAGGGACTAGCATTATAAACACAGGGATCTCTACCTTATTAAAGGTTGGGACCTCTACAGATGGTATCAGAGCACTGTGTTGCTTGTAGGATTGTAACCCTAGGATTGGACAAAACCCCTTAGAAAAATAGGAGTTGTATTTGTCCCAAAACTTATTTACAAACATCTTGTAAACTCTTTCCTCAACCATTTTTGGTTTTGATTCTATATCTCTTCCTTTTCAAACTTGATGGACAAGGACCTCAACCATGGGAAAAGACCTCACCATGAGCAAGGACTTCACCAACTCAAATGACTTCAACTTCAACATTATCAAAGACCTTAACTTTATTTTCACCAAGGACTTCAACTTGGATATCACTAAGGACTACAAGTGAGCCAAGAAATATTACTCAAGACTTAAAGACTAGGGAAACACAAATTATAAGGAACCATCATCACCTTTGAAGTTGTGACCAAGACACAAAAATTTCCCCAAGGATACAATGATCTCATTCAAGAAGAAACACCTAAGAAGAATGGAATGATCCCAAGTGAACCATATAGTTGGACCACCATACAAATGATTAGATCAAACCCACCAACTTATGTGGTGTAGCAAAAATATTTTCTTGCCTAAAAATGTATTTGAAACTTGTTGTTTGAGTGGAATGTTTGGTTGTGATTGCTTGCACATTGCTTGTGTAAATTGTTGTGTGTGATAGACTTCTTCCTATAGAAATCTTTTATCTATTCTAATCCCAATCCAACCCAAACAGATGACTTCTCCAAGAAAGTCCAACATCAAGAATGGTGACAACAACAACAACAACAACAACCAAGAGATGCACATGAGATAACAACTACTAGCAAATAAAACCTAGTTGAATCAAATGACAACTCAGTTTTTATCCAACAACAATGAGTTAGACCCAACCATGCAAAAGTTTTTGGAAATCCAATCCCAATTGTTGCAAGGGATGACCACTCAAATGATCAACATGAAAGACAACCCTTCCCAAGGAGTTGGTGACAACAATGATGTCATTGATGATATTATAGAAGGAACTCAAGCTTGCAATATTTGTGGAGACATGGATCACAGTTCCAAGGAGCATGAAGATCAATGCCCTAATTGTGAAGAGAAACATCCAACTAATCAATGCCCCACATCTCAAGCTACTTGTTTCCTATGTGAAGGAAATAATCATGTCCCTATCCAATGCCCCATCTATTCCATAGTTCAACAAAGGAAACAAGGTGGAGTGCATCAAGTGTTTGTGAACCCCCATGAGGAAACAACTTCTACCAAGAAGGATGAAGACAAAGGAAAATCTCAACTTGCACCCCCATGCAATATGACTCACCTTGATGGACAAAAGAAGAAACATATGTATTATCCAAGGAAACGATTAAGGAAACCAGGAGACTTTCCCACCTTTGAGGTGATATATGAAGAGAATGAACTAGAAGAACTCCTAGCTTTGGAGAAACCCAAGAAGAAGAAGGACAAAATCCAAGTGCAGTGTTGCCATTGCAAAGAGATGGGACACTATGCAAATGAATGTCCAGAGAAGAAGAAGAAGTATAAGGAAATTAGCCAAGTGTGGTGCAACAACTGCAAAGAGCTAGACCATTATGTATCAACTTGTCCACAGAAGATACGTGAAGAGCTCAATCTTGTCACATGTTACAATTGTGGTGATCAAGGACATTATGCAAGCAATTGTCCAGAAAAGATGAAGTACAAGACAAGCAAGCCTATGAGGGACCTCAGCCTTGTCACATGTTTCAAGTGTGGAAACAAAGGACACTATGCAGATGTTTGCCCAGAGAAGATTCATCAAGACCCCAAACAAGCCAAGATGTAATCTAGTTGGAAAAAAATTTTAAGGGTGGTAGTACCCTAGTTGCCTTGAAGCCAACTTGTAACCTCTACCTTTCCCAAATCTCGGGACGAGATTTCTTTTAAGGGTGGTAGCCTGTCACATCCCAAAATTTTCCAAAATTTGTAATATGAAAAATAAATAAACAAAATAAATAATTGTTCAAATTTAGGGTGAAAAGAAACTTTTTGTTTCTAAATGGAAACTTAAAAACCCACCTTGAACAAACTTTGAATAAAACTTGAATCCAAAAAAATTCAAATCAAGAGATTTAAAAGGATAAATAAATATCAAATAATATTTTACAAATTGGAATCACCAAGTTTGGATCTTTAAATAAAAAGATATGGATTTTATAAGATAAAGAAAGAAATAATAAATAAGGACTATTTTAAAAAGCCAAGTTAAATCTTGACCAAACAAATGAAATGAAAGATTTTTGTGCAGGATTTATTAATTTTTATTTAAGAAAAAGACATTTTCCCAATTTAAAATGAACATTAAAACATATTAAAATATTTTAAATAATAATTCAAAGTGAAATTATTTTTGTATAAATAAAACCTACTGAAAAAGGTTTGGTAAAAATTTAGAATTTAAATAGAGTTTGAAAACATATTTAAATCTTATTTTTAAATAAAGACAAATGTCTATTTATAAATATATAATAGACCCTAAAAGAATAAATGAAATATTCTAAATTTGACATTGGAATATGTTAATAAACAGTATTGAATTATACTCAAGGTTTGGAAAGATTTGAAATTCAAATGGTTGTTTGATTTGTTTGAACAAATTCAAAACTGAATAAAAGAAACAGGAAAAAGTAAAAAATAAACAGAACAAAAAATGATGAAAGAAACCAGCCCAGCAAACCCAGCCCACTGGCCCAACTAGCCACTCCCTCTCTCCCCCGAAGCGTTTTTATTCTCACAGCAGAACAAACCCACACTATCCCTGACCGTTGGACCCCACCACTCCCCTCTCTCTCGCTGAACGCCAGACCCCACCTGCCAGACCTTTCTTCCTCACCCCCCCTCCCCCCCGCTGACCTCGCCCCTCACCTCGCTGCCATTTTTGGCGCGATTTAATCCAGTTAATTCGCGTTGAAAGCAGCAATGACTCTCTCCCGTGATCGTGCGTACATAAGCGCCTTCCCTCTCTCTATCTCTCTCTTTTCCCTCACTCACCGCACCTCCTCCGCCCCAGGGCTGCCCAAATTTCTCGCGACAACACCCACTGCTCCGACGAGTTTCTCCGTCAATTCCGACCACTCCAGCCACCGCCACTGTCCCTGATATCCTCAAACTTTCTCGCCGACGCCTCCTGCACCTGCCAGTAGTCTCTGTTCGTCCACACGCGTCCCACAGACTCGCCTTCGTCAACGACTGAGCAACGACAGCGTCTGCCTCAAATCCGGCGAGTAGTAGCAGACGAATCACCGCGCCCCTTACTCTCTGGTGGGTATTTTCGAAATCCTAGAGCTCTTGTGCAACTTCCTGACTAATCCCCTCGACTTATTACGCCATAGGAACTCGCCCCCATCGACGACCGTTCGAACCCGAGCCTGTAGACAACTCCGACGAGCAATTGTCATCAACCTCGTGCGCCCCTGCCTCCCCACGAGCACGTTGAGCATCAGCATTCCACGGCGAACACGGTGAGCCTAACCTCCATCTCCCTCTCTTCCTGGAGTAGCCAGAACGCCGGAGCCCGAGCGTCGCCGCCGCGCGCCACCGTCGAGCGCCGCCAGTTCTTGGTCAAGTCAGTTTGAGCCGTTGGATTTTGATCGTGTGTACGCGATAGATTGACTAAACGAACCATTACGCTCGATCTGCACCTCACGATTCCACTTAAATCCTGCGGTCTACATCACGCGATCCTACCGAACCATTATCAGCCAGTAGGATACAGACACGTGGCCACCCTTTTTAATTGAAAACAGAAACTTGTCTATTTAGTGCTTGATTTTGTAAATTGCATAACTTTAAATCTACACATCCAAATTTTACAAATTTTATATCCATGGAATCATCAAAACAAACTCTATCCAACCATTCACTTTGTTTAATGAATTGCTTCTGGAAACTTAGTTGTTTTTGCAGAAACTTGTATAGGCATATTATGGGTATAAAATTTATTCTAAAAATGTTTTTAGGATAAAATCTTTGACAAATGGTTTGTTTTGAACCTACTGACCATATAGAACAACTTGTGGAGTTAAAAGTGTATTTTGTGAAGTGTATTTTGTGTTGAAATTATATTTGGTAAACACTAGAAATATTCCTTGGATTTAAATCATTTCTAACAAAACAAAAATGATTTAAAGTGGCCATTTTCACTAACTTAATATCAAATGGTTTTACCACTTTTATAAATGACCAATAGAGGATTTCAAATGTTTATAACCTATTAGAAACCACTTTTCCAAATAAAACAATCTTTGGCATGTTAGCATGCATTGCTTTGTTTTTATTATTCTATGTGATGATTGCTTGAATTGTAGATTGAATATTTGCTTGCTTGATTGAATTGTAGTGGAATTTGAAGATTGTGTCTATTGCAAGATCAAGGAGTGAACTTATAATTCTCTACCAAAAAGGCAAGTGATGCTTCATACTTTTGTCCCATTATTTTCACTATGCATTAGTGATATTTCTAAGTAGGATTTGCATGGAAATTTTGCTAAGTATAAACCATGCCATGGGAAATCCTAATAGATGAAACCTTAGTAGAATTATCCTAAGTTAAGATTGCTAATACTATCATGCTTAGCTTAGCTAGTAGAAAGCAAGGGTGGATTATATTCATGCTATGGGATATTTCTAAGTCAAAGACTTGTGTTTTGTTTAATAAAACAACTAAGTGAATGAATCACCTGGGTGGAATGGAAAGAATGGTTTGTGTTGAGTGGTTACGCAAGTCCAGTATGCTGGGGAAAACTTGGGAATCACTAAGTCCAGTATACTGGGGAAAACTGAAGGGAATATGCCCTGAGAGGCAATAATAAAGTGTTTATTATGTGTATTCCAAGTATATGATAGATGTTTATTTTGCATGCTATAATTGTATTAATACGGAAACGTTAATACATGTGTGTTTAATAAACAAACAGAAAGTTCCTAGTTATGCCTCTCTCATAAACTAGCTCGTTGATTAACAAGATGATCAAGGTTTCCTGATCATGGACATTGGATGTTGTTAATAATGGGATCACAACATTAGTGTAATGGTGTGATGAACATTCATCCGAAGTATAGCATTACGATCAAAGTCATTGAGTTTATATTGCTATAACAACTTACGAAGTGATCCTAATCCTTAGACCATGAGATCATGTCAATCACTAACACCAGAAGAGTTTCTTGATAACATCAAACATCACACCGTAACAGGGTGATTATAAAGATGGATTCAGAACTAATAAAGTGTTATGTTGAGGCTCATGGATCGAGAGTGGAATTTGTTCATCCCAATGATGGATAGATATACTCTGGGCCCTCTCGGTGATATCACATTGATTAGCTTGCAAGCAAGTTATTTGATCACTAGAATGTTATATCACAGGAACGAGAAAAGAGTGCATGTCGGTAACGAGATCAAACTAGGTATGGAGATACCGATGATCGAATCTCGGACATGTAATATATCGTGAAACAAATGGATTAAGATACTAGCGTAAAAGGTTCCGACGATCACAAGAAAGTCATCGTTGAATGTGTGGGAGTCAGTATGGGTCTCCAGATCCCGCTTCTGATTATTGATCCGAGAGGGGTATCGATCATGTCCGCATTATTCACGAACCGTAGGGTGAGACACCGACATCCAATTGGAGCAAATGTTTCATGCCGAAAGAATGAACAAGCGCAGGAATTTATTTCACTAGATACCGAAACAGGTTTTCGGGTGAAATTGCATAAAGTGGTTATGCATGTGAAATAGAATTCTAGCAAGGGGTTATTTGTGAATGTTTGTCATTAAAGTAATTGACAAAATTCTGAATAAAATAAAAGAGTTTTATTTAATGAGAGTTTGCATTAAATTTGGTGGAAATTTAATGGGAATTTGAGTGGACTTTTGAGTGGAGGGAATTTAAAGGAGATTTGTGAGTGGAGTGTCCACCCACATGAAGAGGGGAGGGCAAGGGGGCAGCCCCCATGCGCCGGCCACCCCCTTGGGGTTCCCCCCTCCTCCTATAAAAGGAGCCCCCCTCCTCACTTGTCTCTCACACCTCCTCGTGAAGGATCTCTCTCCCCCTCTAGAATTTATCCCCCATGGTCTCGGACTAGCGAGATACATGTTCCCGGTGGCTATTCGGCAAGAAAGAGTTGTGCTTCCGCTGCATCGCTGGAGCGAGGAGGCGAAGGTTGCTCGGTGCCTCGAACGTGTGTGCGAGCACGGATGCGTTGCTGATTTGCGGCGCTAGGACTTCCTCTCGATCTTGAGATCGGCAAGAGATCGTCTACATCAACCACGAGTTGAACTCGTTAAGCTTTGTCGGTCTTCAAGGGTATGTTCTCTACGGATATACATCTGCCCGTTGTTTGTATCTAGTAGATAGATCTTGGTATATAGTTCACATCGTAGGAAATTTTTTGTTTTCTATGCTGCGAACCCTACAGTGGTATCAGAGCCGGATCTATGTGTAGATACTTTACATGGGTAGTACACATATGAGTATGTGGGCGATGATGATCATGTTGTTGCTCCTTTGTTGTAATTTTGGATATTGGTGGCATAGTGGGATGAAGCGGCCCGGACAAACTTTACATGTCCTCGCACATGAGACCTGTTCCACGCTTGACATGCAACTAGTTTGCATAAGTGGCTAGCGGGTGTCTGTCTCTCCTACTATAGTCAATATCTATTTTGCAAGCGAGTTGTCAACAATTTGATTATCCTCGTTGTGGTTCATGTTCGTAGGTAAGAACGGTTCTATCTCGAAAGCCCTAAGCCACGTAAAACTTGCAATGGATAAATTAGAGGCGTCTAGTTTAGATTGTTGCTGGGCTAGTGTTATGATATGGTAGTGTTGTAAGTAGAAGTATGAGATGATACTCTTACAACACACATAGCGTGTAAAATCCATAGACCTTGGATTTACACATATAGGTATGATAGTGATCATACCACGATGCACATGATAGAGATCATCTGCGGGAACCATATCATTTCACTAATAAACATATGATGTTTGATAGCATCTTATATTGCTTGTTTAGCTCTTTGTTAGAATAATAAGATGATCCCTCATTTAAATATCAAGATAAGAATGTGTTCTTCCTTTAGTATGCACCGATTATGTTTTCGTCGCTCCAAGACATCACGTGATGATCGGGTGTTCTTGGATCCACGACCATATTTCGGGTGTAAAACAGTTACACACGCGAATACTAAGGTTCTAACTTGGCGAGCCTAGCATGTACAGACATGGCCTCGGAACACGGACCGAAAGGTTAATCATGAGTCATATAGTTGATATGATGCCCATTTGATGCTCGCCTTTGAAGCTATACCGACTCACGTGATGATCGGACTTGGTATAGTGGATTTGGTTCATGTAATCACCAAAAAGGCACAAGGGATGTCGTTTTTGAGTGGGAGTTCATTCATAATATGGATTATTTGAACTCAATCTATCATACACTTAGTCTAAACTTTACAAATTCTGTTGTAGATGGCACCACCTGCTTTTAATTTCAATGTGTTCATGGAGAAAGAGAAACTAGCAACGAACGGTAGCAACTTTACCGAATGGGCCATGAATTTGAGGATTCTCCTCTCTGCTGCACAAAAGCAATATGTTCTAGAAGCGCCGTTAGGCCCCCCACCTTTAGATGATGCCCCTGACGAGGAGAAGAATGTCTATCAGACTCGTCAGGAGGACCACAACTTAGTTCATTGCGGCATATTGTATGGGATAGAGCCGGAACTTCGAAAGCATTTCGAAAACGGCAATGCATTTGATACAATGGGTGAGTTGAAAATGATTTTCGACACACATGCTGCTGTAGAGAGCTACAACGCTTCAGAAAAGTTCTTTAGCTGCATGATGGAAGAGCACAGCTCCGTTAGTGAGCATGTACTCAAGATGTCGGGTTACGCCGATAAGCTTGTGTCCTTGGGAATATCGATTCCCATTGACTTAGGCATCCATCGTGTTCTGCAGTCTCTGCCACCTAGCTATAAGAGCTTCGTGATGAACTATAATATGCAAGGCATGAAGAAGTCTCTCCCCGAGCTTCTGTCAATGCTTAAAACTGCAGAAGTGGAGATCAAAAAGGAACATCAAGTGTTGATGATCAATAGGAACACTGGTTTCAAGAAAGACAAGAAGGGAAAACGGAAGGGAAGTAAGGGCGGCAAGCCGGTTGCCGCGCCTGAAAAGAAACCCCGAGTTGGACCTAAGTCTGATTCCGAGTGCTACTATTGTAAGGGGACTGGCCACTGGAAGCGCAACTACCCCAAGTATCTGGCAGACAAGAAGGCCGGCAAGGCAAACAAAGGTATATATGATATACATGTTATTGATGTGTACTTGACTAGTGCTCGCAGTAGCACCTGGGTATTTGATACCAGTTCAGTTGCTAATATTTGTAACTCGAATCAGGGGCTGCGGAACAAGCGACCGCTAGCAAGGGGTGAGGTCAAGATGCGTGTCGGCAATGGATCAAGCGTTGATGTGATCGCTGTCGGAACGCTGCCTCTCCACTTGCCGTCGGGATTAGTTATAAACTTGAATAAATTTTATCTGGTGCCTGCACTGAGCATGAACATTGTATCTGGATCGTGTTTGATGCGAAGTGGTTATTCATTTAAATCCGAGAACAATGGTTGTTCCATTTATATGAATGAAATCTTTTATGGTCATGCATCGATGATGAATGGTTTATTTCTATTAGATCTCGATGATAATGTTACACATATTCATAATGTTGATGCTAAAAGGATTAAACTTAATGATGATATATCCGCATATATGTGGCACTGCCGTCTAGGTCATATTGGCGTTAAACGCATGAAGAAGATCCATTCGGATGGACTTTTGGAATCACTTGATTATGAATCATTTGATACATGTGAGCCATGCCTTATGGGCAAGATGACTAGAACGCCGTTTTCCGGTTCAATGGAACGGGTGACAGATTTATTGGAAATCATACATTCTGATGTATGTGGTCCAATGAGTGTGTCGGCGTGAGGTGGATATCGTTATTTTGTTACTTTCACGGATGATTTGAGTAGATACGGTTATATCTACTTGATGAAACACAAGTCTGAAACCTTTGAAAAGTTCAAGGAATTTCAAAATGAAGTGGAAAATCATCATAATAGAAAGATCAAATTTCTACGGTCCGACCGTGGAGGTGAGTATCTAAGTTACGAGTTTAGCACTCACATGAAAGAGTGTGGAATTGTTTCACAACTCACACCTGCCGGAACACCACAGCGAAATGGTGTGTCAGAACGTCGTAATCGTACTTTATTAGATATGGTTCGATCTATGATGTCTCTGACGGACATGCCATTGTCATTTTGGGGTTATGCACTAGAAACTGCTGCATTCACTTTAAATCGGGCACCATCTAAATCCGTTGAAAAGACACCGTATGAATTGTGGTTTGGAAACAAACCTAAGCTGTCATTTCTTAAAGTTTGGGGATGCGATGTTTATGTGAAGAAACTTCAACCGGATAAACTCGAACCCAAAGCGGAAAAATGCGTCTTCATAGGATACCCTAAAGAAACTATTGGGTATTCCTTCTATCACAGATCCGAGGGCAAGGTTTTTGTTGCCAAGAATGGATCCTTTCTAGAGAAAGAGTTTCTCGCGAAAGGTGTGAGTAGTCGGAAGGTAGAACTCGAAGAGGTTGTGGAACCTTCTCTTCAAAGTATGGCGAGTAGCACAGCGCCGGAAGTTGTTCCGGAGTTGGCTCCACCTGTTGAAGAGGGAACTAATGATAATGATCATGAAACTCCGAAAGAGAGTACTACCGAACCTCGCAGGTCAAACAGGACGCGTGCAGCTCCCGAGCTGTACGGAAATCCTGTCATGAATTTCATGATTGATGAAAATGATGACCCTGCGACGTATGAAGAAGCGATGATGAGCCCGGATTCCAACAAATGGTTAGAAGCCATGAAATCCGAGATGGAATCCATGTATGAAAATCAAGTTTGAAACTTGGTGGAAATACCTCACGACCGAAAGGCCGTGGAGAACAAATGGATTTTCAAAAGGAAAACTGATGCTGATGGTAATGTGACCGTCTATAAAGCTCGACTTGTCGCAAAGGGGTTTCGACAAATTCAAGGAGTTGACTACGATGAGACTTTCTCTCCCGTAGCGATGCTAAAGTCAGTTAGGATTATGTTAGCAATTGCTGCATATTTCGATTATGAGATATGGCAGATGGATGTCAAAACCGCGTTTCTCAATGGTAATATTGAAGAAGAGTTGTATATGATACAACCAAAGGGTTTTGTCGATCCTAAGGATGCTAACAAGGTGTGCAAGCTTCAGCGATCCATCTATGGATTGAAGCAAGCATCACGAAGTTGGAATCTCCGCTTTGATGAGGTGATCAAAGAGTTTGGATTTGTCCAAACTTATGGAGAAGCTTGTATTTACAAGAAAGTGAGTGGGAGCAATGTGGAATTTCTGATATTATATGTGGATGACATATTATTGATCGGAAATGATATAGATCTTTTAAACAGTGTTAAAAGTTATCTAAACAGCAAATTTTCAATGAAGGACCTAGGTGAAGCGTCATACATATTAGGCATAAAGATCTATAGAGATAGATCTAGGCGCCTAATAGGGCTATCGCAAAGTACATACCTTGATGAGATTTTAAAGAAGTTTAAAATGGACGGAAGTAAGAAGGGGTTCTTACCTATGTTGCAAGGTAAGACATTGAGTAAGACTCAAAGTCCGGCTTCGGCGGAAGAAAGAGAGATAATGGACAAAGTCCCCTATGCTTCAGCCATAGGCTCTATAATGTACGCCATGCTATGTACAAGACCGGATGTGGCACATGCTATTAGTTTGACTAGTAGGTACCAATCGGATCCAGGTTCGGAACATTGGATAGCGGTCAAGAATATCCTTAAGTACTTACGAAGAACTAAGGATATGTTTCTTGTATACGGAGGTGAAGAAGAGCTCGTCGCTAAGTGTTATGTCGACGCTAGCTTTGACACCGATCCGGATGACTCTAAGTCTCAATCCGGATACGTATTTCTCATGAATGGCGGAGCGGTTAGTTGGAGGAGCTCCAAACAACCTATGGTAGCGGGATCAACAACGGAGGCCGAATATGTTGCTGCTTCAGAAGCGGCTCAGGAAGCAGTTTGTATGAAGGAGTTCATATCCGAACTAGGAGTGGTGGCAAACGCGTTGGACCCAATGGTGATCTATTGTGACAACAATGGTGCCATTGCCAATGCCAAAGAGCCGAGATCTCACAAGCATTCCAAGCATATTAAGCGCCGGTTTCACTCCATCCGCGAGCATGTCAAGGATGGAGATATAAAGATTTGTAAAGTACATACGGATCTCAATGTAGCACATACGTTGACTAAAATTCTCCCTAGAGCAAAACATGATCAACACCAGAACTCAATGGGAATTAGATTTATCACTATGTAACTAGAATATTGTCTCTAGTGCAAGTGGGAGACTGAAGGGAATATGCCCTGAGAGGCAATAATAAAGTGTTTATTATGTGTATTCCAAGTATATGATAGATGTTTATTTTGCATGCTATAATTGTATTAATACGGAAACGTTAATACATGTGTGTTTAATAAACAAACAGAAAGTTCCTAGTTATGCCTCTCTCATAAACTAGCTCGTTGATTAACAAGATGATCAAGGTTTCCTGATCATGGACATTGGATGTTGTTAATAACGGGATCACAACATTAGTGTAATGGTGTGATGAACATTCATCCGAAGTATAGCATTACGATCAAAGTCATTGAGTTTATATTGCTATAACAACTTACGAAGTGATCCTAATCCTTAGACCATGAGATCATGTCAATCACTAACACCGGAAGAGTTTCTTGATAACATCAAACGTCACACCGTAACAGGGTGATTATAAAGATGGATTCAGAACTAATAAAGTGTTATGTTGAGGCTCATGGATCGAGAGTGGAATTTGTTCATCCCGATGACGGATAGATATACTCTGGGCCCTCTCGGTGATATCACATTGATTAGCTTGCAAGCAAGTGATTTGATCACTAGAATGTTATATCACAAGAACGAGAAAAGAGTGCATGTCGATAACGAGATCAAACTAGGTATGGAGATACCGATGATCGAATCTCGGACATGTAATATATCGTGAAACAAAGGGATTAAGATACTAGCGTAAAAGGTTCCGACGATCACAAGAAAGTCATCGTTGAATGTGTGGGAGTCAGTATGGGTCTCCAGATCCCGCTTCTGATTATTGATCCGAGAGGGGTCTCGATCATGTCCGCATTATTCACGAACCGTAGGGTGACACACTTAAGAGACACCGACATCCAATTGGAGCAAATGCTTCATGCCGAAAGAATGAACAAGCGCAGGAATTTATTTCACTAGATACCGAAACAGGTTTTCGGGTGAAATTGCATAAAGTGGTTATGCATGTGAAATAGAATTCTAGCAAGGGGTTATTTGTGAATGTTTGTCATTAAAGTAATTGACAAAATTCTGAATAAAATAAAAGATTTTTATTTAATGAGAGTTTGCATTAAATTTGGTGGAAATTTAATGGGAATTTGAGTGGACTTTTGAGTGGAGGGAATTTAAAGGAGATTTGTGAGTGGAGTGTCCACCCACATGAAGAGGGGAGGGCAAGGGGGCAGCCCCCATGCGCCGGCCACCCCCTTGGGGTTCCCCCCCTCCTCCTATAAAAGGAGCCCCCTCCTCACTTGTCTCTCACACCTCCTCGTGAAGGATCTCTCTCCCCCTCTAGAATTTATCCCCCATGGTCTCGGACTAGCGAGATACATGTTCCCGGTGGCTATTCGGCAAGAAAGAGTTGTTCTTCCGCTGCATCGCTGGAGCGAGGAGGCGGAGGTTGCTCGGTGCCTCGAACGTGTGTGCGAGCACGGATGCGCTGCTGATTTGCGGCGCTAGGACTTCCTCTCGATCTTGAGATCGGCAAGAGATCGTCTACATCAACCACGAGTTGAACTCGTTAAGCTTTGTCGGTCTTCAAGGGTATGTTCTCTACGGATATACATCCGCCCGTTGTTTGTATCTAGTAGATAGATCTTGGTATATAGTTCACATCGTAGGAAATTTTTTGTTTTCTATGCTGCGAACCCTACAAAAACTTGGTATCTCACTTGTGGAATGCCACCCAGGAACAAAGAGATTTGAGATGTCAAATGTTGAGAAGCTTCAAGTGCAGCCACTTGGCATTATGGGCTCTGCCTGGATCATATAGGTTGCAATAACTTTGCCAAATGGACAGTTGGTGGTAGGGGGTGATAGGTTGGAACGTGTCCATTCTGGTCTAAGGGAAGGCTTCTGAAAGATCTTGTCTTGGTGAAACCAAGTCTTGTGGGGAAAGTGCACCACCTCTGCAGAGTGTAAAATCTAAGTACTTAGCTGTGTCCCTGGTAAAGGACAATTTGAGCATCAAGACATGGAAGCTATCAAGAATCTCCTTATCCCAATTTTCTAAGATAAATCTTGTGGTTGAAGAAGGATTGAAGGATCACCAATTTCTATTGGGGGATGCCTTGGGTGATATTTTGCCAAACAAAACTTAGTGTTTTCAATTGATAAGGAAAATCTATTTTGAGCAAAGCAAGCCTAACCTCCACTTAGCCAAATGAATATAGATGATAGTTACCACTATAATACCATAGTATCACTTGCCAATACAATTCAAATGTATTGAGCCTTGTGGCTGTAACTTATTATGTTGCAGGTTTGTTTGATGTTAGTGAAGTGTGTGTTGATTAGGATTACAAGTCTACAACCAACATGATTGCATGTGTTACTTTGAAGATGAAGGACTCCATGCTATAGTTATTTCTGCTGCGTTGCAATGAGATAGCCAAATGATCTATGTAAGATGTAATCAATTATTTTATTCCTGGTTATAAAGTTGTATTATGACCTTTGTTTCTTGATATTACATCTTAACTGTGGATGCTAGCTATTGATCCAGGGACTAGCATTGTAAACACAGGGATCTCTACCTTATTAAAGGTTGGGACCTCTAGAAAAGCTCTCTAAATTTTGTTGTTGTTTTCCATTAAGCCTAACTAGTGAAAATAAAAACAAGAAACAAAAAGATATAATTGCAGAATCTAAAGGAAATAACTTAGAGCACTCATAGACCAGCAACAATACTAGAAGATAGCTTAGTAGCTAGAGTATGTGAGTACCTTTTACCTTACCTCCCCGGCAACGGCGCCAAAAAATAGCTTGATGTCTACACACGCTTCTATTCTTATAGATAGTGTTGGGCCTCCAAGTGCTGAGGTCTGTAGAACAGCAGCAAGTTTCCCTTAAGTGGATTACCCAAGGTTTATAGAACTCAGGGAGGAAGTGGTCAAAGGTATCCCTCTCAACCAACCCTGTAATCAAGATACAAGAAGTCTCTTGTGTACCCAACACACCCAATACACTTGTCAGGTGTATAGGTGCAATAGTTCGGTGAAGAGATAGTAAAATACAAGTAGTATGGATGATTATAAGACAACGGTGCCAGAAAAGAGCTTGACGGGGAGGAAAAGACTAAAGGCAATCTAAAATAAATATGGAAGCAAGCAAACATGTAGCAAGACTAGTTGTAAACGGTGTTTCAATGCTTAGAAACAAGGCATAGGGATCATACTTTCACTAGTGAACACTCTCATATAAGTAACTTCTCTTAATTATTCTACTCTGAACTACTCTCCGATTGGACAACTCTAATCCATGGTAGGGCTACAAAAGCACTCCTTAAAGTTCGCATTCCCCATCTAGATAACCCCACACTATCACCTTGAGCGCTAGATGGTTCCAACAAACACCACAATTTCATAGAGACATCCAACTCAAAATATAACTCATGATAAGTATTTATGTAATCTCTAGCCTAAGTGCCACATGGTGTGCACACTGTTACCTTCACACACGTGGGGATAACCGGAGATTACAATTAAAGCACTTAAGTAGCAGAGTAGATATACTTGATTACAAAGCTCATGACCACAATAAGATCACACACACACACACATAGAGAGAGAGAGAGATGAACACATAGCTACCGGTAGAGCCCTTAGCCTCGAGGGAGAACTACTCCCTCCTTATCATGGGAGTCAGCAACGGTGATGTAGATGGTGGTGGAGTCGATGGAGATGGCTCCGGGGGCAATTCCCCATCTCGACATGGTGCCGAAACAGAGACTTCTGTTCCCCGAATCTCCTTTTCGGTGGTGGCGGTGCTGCGCACCTTTTTGTGGATTTCTGTCTGTGTTAGGGTTTACGTCTCGGGGAGACATATATATAGGCGAAAGGGCAAGGTTAGTGGATCCTCGAGGGGCCCACACCAGGGGCTGGCGCGGCCAGGGGGACCCGTGCCACCCCTAGGTGTGGCCTCCTCATTGCGCCTCCTTGTCTCTCCTCTGGACTTCGTGTCTACTCCGGTAAAATATTGACTTTGGCATTTGTCTCATCCAATTCCGAGAATATTTTTTTTCTGGCTTTTCTGAAACCAAAAAGAGCAGAAAACAAGCAACTGGAACTACGACATCTTGTTAATAGGTTAGTCCCAGAAAATGTATAAAAATACCTCAAAGTGTAGACAAAATATAAGAAAGTTGATACAAAACAAGCATGGAGCATAAAAAATTATAGATACGTTTATGACGTATCATATTCCCACAATAACTTTTGTAGCTTTTGGTGATAGAAGGACTTGAGCACTTTTGTGTTCTTTTCATTGCATTTGGTGCATCGGTTTGAGTTCTCGGTGAGGATTCGATTGGGTGAAACATGAGTAGCTTTTTACTCTTGGTTTCTTGGTACCCTAGACGGTTTAGTTGTTTTGCAGGTTTGTGGATTACTTGGGGCCTCCAATTAAGTTATGGAGCTTTCCCCAAGCTTGTTTGTTGGGAGCCTCCAATTGAGTTGTGGAGAAGTGCCCCAACCTTTGTGAGAGGTTACGGATTGCCATCGACAAGTGCACCGATAGTGAAGAAGTGAATCGGACCTCTTGTGGCAAGGTTCGCAGGAGAATAGGGTGATGACTTTTGTGGCGTGGTGGTCTTAGTACCGCCCATCCCTCCAACGAGACGTACTCCCTTTATGGGAGGAACTCGGTAATAAATCATTGTCTCTGTGTGCCTCGGTTATTTCTATATCCGAGCTATTTACTTATGCACTTTACTTTGTGATAGCCTTTGTGCTTGAAGTCTTTTATCTGGCTATCACATAGTTGCTTGTTTTGCTTAGCATAAGTTATTGGTGCACATAGGTGAACCATAGTATATATAGGTCTTATGTTTGACAAAATAAACACTAGTTTTATTCCACCTTTGTTAATCCATCTCGCAAAAATTTTAAATCGCCTATTCACCCTCCCTCTAGGCGGCATCTGTATCATTTTTACATGTTCCTTTTAGTTTTTGTTGGTTAAACCAATTGTTCAGACTTTTTTGTTTAAATGACAATTGAAATTTCAGCTACTTATAGGCGTTTTGAACTTCATCTTTCAGCATGGAATGGTTTGTATCCTCAAATAGTTCACGAGCATCATCCATGGTTTGAGGTATACATGCTATCCATACATGATCGAATCTTAATAATTATGACCTATGCATCATCTATATCAATCTCTGCATATATGCATGATAAACATGAATTATCTGAATTGAATGAGAGATTAGGAGACGTGTAATAAATAAATATCTTATCAGTATATCCTACCTAAAAAGTCACATTTGGATATTCTTTTTTACAATAGACGAGGATTAGATTGCATTATTTATACATGGTGCCAAAGGTGATTAAAAATTCACAACTTCTGTGAGTGTGCTGATGCTTATAGCTAACCGAGTGTTGAAGGTGGGAGAACATTCTGATGAAACATGAGCGGTTGGCTAGTTTTCATGAATATCTATTAGTGAGTTGTGGTTTCTACCATGTAATATATGTTGAATTCTTGCTAATTTGTTTATCTGGCTAAACTCGCTATATTCCAGCATGCTCTTTTGATATCAATATCTATCTAACCATGTATTGTTTATTCATCCCAATGATCGTCAGCGCATGCAACATGTAGTGATAGAAGCCAAAAATATTCCATCCCTATCAATAAAAAAGCATAATTTCTTGATGGCGGGACGAACACTACAATGAAGCAACTTCAATTCTTGACTTTGGCATGCCTTGATATCACTGCGTAAGGATAGATGGTGTTGCTAAGTCGATAATTCTTTTTCTCTTCCACAACATCGCACAGACATTTTCCTAGTATAGAAAAAAGATTGAACCATGCCATGTCAAACCTACGACTTTCCATGCAGAAAATGGACACTCTATCCACTAGCTATAGGTTTGTTTTTGTATTAAGTGTATACAGAAGAAAATACCAAGTATGAAACATATCAAAACAACATTTTATACTGCATGTCTTCCAAAATAAACACATAACTACAATTTAATAGCATCCAAAGATTTGATAGATGATTGATATTGTGATATGTGCCCTGGGTCAACTTACGGTCCATCTGGTCCTGCAAGATGTTGCAGAAAGTGACTATATTGCCACACTCCTATCCTTTGTGGGCTAGATGCACAGTCCATGACCGGCACGTAGAGGTCTAAGAGTGTGTTTGGTAGGTCGGGCCAACCCAACAATTCTCATCTCAACCGAGATTTCTAAAAATTTAGTTGTTTGTTAGCCCGGTTCTCTCATGCGGGCACTGCCCAACTCACCAAAAAAGGGCTCCTAGCTTGGCTGAGGAGAGAAGCTCGAATCGAGCTTCGCAACTCGCCCGGGCTGAGTCCATCCGGCAAAGGTCATGGGCCCCACCCCACCCCACCCCTAATCCCTCTCTCCTCAGCCTCATTTTCCCCATTCCCATTCGCATCCACGCACCATCCGCCCCGACGCCGCCAACCACCCCGCCGCCCCGATGCGCCTGGACAGAACCGCCCCCGACGCTGCAGACCACCTGGCCACCCTGATGCCGCGCTCGTCCGCTCCCACCGGCGTCCCCGAGATCCTCATCGCGCCGCCCCGAACCTGAGCTCCTCCTCGCGCCGCCCCAACCCTGAGCTCCTCGCGCCGCCGTGAGCTGCGGCAGGTCGCGCTGCCACCCACCGCCATGTACGCCTCCTACCACTGCGTCGTCCCACCGCTCAGCACCCACCACCGGCGCCCCACCGCTTGCCACCAGCGGCGAATAGCTCCTAGCACGCAGTGTGGTGAAGACGAGGGCCTGATTGCTTTTCCTTTTTCTGTTTAGGGGCCTCCATGTAAATTTTTGGATTGTTCTGTGATTTCTCAGTTTTTGGGCCAATCTCCCAAACAGCATATGAGTTCAGATATCTCAATCCAACCGGTCTAAACCAAACACCACAAATCTTGGGCCAGCATGTATAAGCTCAGATATCTCAAATGGAAGTGTGAATTTGAAGTGGTCTAGTCTATCAAACACACTCTAAGCTTCCAGATTCAACAAGTAAACATCCCCTTTCTGTAACCAAATTTTTTATCGTTTCTTCTTGTATAACCAAGTTTTATAGGCTAAAATAAGGTTTGACTATAAGATAACGGGAAATCTAATACCAAGTCGACTTAGATCTAACTTACCGCGAGGTCATCCGCCGCGTCCGTGCGATCCGGATCCAATGGAGCGCTCGCAACAGTGCTTCACGACACCCTGGCCCAGTTTTTTCTCGGGTTCCCATAGCACAGTCACGGGGAGTTTCTTCATCAGAGAGACAAACGCCTACCCGTTCCCCATTCCTACCTCTTCCTCGGCGAGGTTGCCATCGATCCAAAAGCTACGCAACGCGAGGCTGCTCACCGACGTCGGAGGTTACATCCCGAGTGGTATGTATCCTCGCAGAGGTCACGCCATCTTCGCGAGGGCGGAGGCTGCATCGTCGCATGGTGGAGGCTGCATCCCGGCGGCGGAGGTTACATCCGGGGGAGTGGAGCTTGCTGCATCCTATAGCTGGCGGGATGCATATCAGCGGCGGAGGCTTCCATTCCCAGTGGTGACGGCGACATCTCTGGCGCGGCTGCATCCCCACGTCTCCGGCAGCTTCCCCACAATTTCCGACGGCAGCCTTTTGCATCTTCTGTTACATCCCCTTCGCAAGGTAACCCATATGCTAGTGTGTAACTTTTCGATCTACTCCCTCCGTTTTAAAATATAAGATGTTTTAGGTTTGTGAAGAAGATGAATCTAGACTTGTTTTAGTATGTAGGTTCACTCAACTTTGAGATGAATCTACACACTAAAGAAAAGTCTAGATTCATTTTCTTCACAAACCTAAAACATCTTATATTTTGAAACGGAGGGAGTAGTATCTATTTTTCTCCAAGGTTTTTTTATTCAACCCAGAATTCCGCTGGTAAAGGCATATGTGCTCTTGTTATGGGTATACGGGGATGGAACTTTTTAGGGAGCTTAGGGCACATGAAGTTTCGTACACAGTGTAATTTGTTAGAATATGGAAGCTTATGGCCGTTGCCACCCCTTTTTTCTAGATGCAATCATTCTCAATTTAGATGGGAGTTTTTCTGTCAAACTTTACCTACGTGGAGTTTTTCTGGACTGCAGGTTCAGATGTTACATTGTAGCAAGAAATACTAAATTTTCCTTCAAATGGAAGTTTTTCCGCTTTTTGCATATGCAACACATACTAATTCTATAGGTGTAATGTTTGCTAGACAGTAGTTTTCCTATGGTCTTTAAGATGGAACACATGGCAATTTTAATCTATTTTTTCTAGGATGTTAAATTCCCTATGTTCTGTATCATGTCATTTTCGCTTCTAGATGTAATCTAATTTTTTTTTCTAGACGGTAGTTCTCCTATGGACTGTAAGATGGAACAAATGATAATTTATCTTCTTAGCATAATCTATTTTTTCTAGAACAATAGTTCCCCTATGATCTTTAGACGGCACTCATGGCAATTCTCTCTTGTAAGCGTATATTTTTGCTAGACGGTACTTTGGTCTATAAGATGGAACACATGAAAATTTCTCTTAGAGGTGTAATCTATTTTTTCTTGAATGGTGGTTTTTTCCTATATAACTTGCAGGTGGAACACGTGACAATTTTTTTCTCTATGGTGGTAGTTTCCCTAGGATTTGTAGATGGAACACATGGCAATTTTCCTTGTCTAGGTGTGATCTTTTTCCTAGAATGGTAGTTTCCCTGTGATATGTAGATGGAACACATGATAGTTTTTCTCGTCTATTTTTCTAGATGGTGGTTTTTTCCTATGATCCGTTGATGGAACATATGGCAATCTCTCTTCTAGGCATAATCTATTTATACATGACTTCTTTATTTTTTCTGCAGTTCAACTGTATATGTGTTGCACACTCCCTTTTCGCAATATGCTCGTAAGAAGTTAATTATCTCGTTGCAAATCTTTTTCTGTAATAAGTAGGTTCAAATGACAAGATCAGACAACAGCAGGAAGCTTAAATCAATAGGGAAGAAACATTCCAAACTAAGCCTAATTCGCAGCTACATCCTCCGCTAGGTATTGAGTTTAGTTCAGCTACATCCTCGGCGAAAGTTCTATCCTCATGGCGGCGGTTGCATCCTCACGGCGCTGACGACCTCCATGTGGCTTCGGTTACATCCCCACGGTGATGGCCGATGGATACTTCCCCGCGACAATGGCTGCATCTCCCGTCTCTGGCTGCATCCCCGCCATTCCGGCTGCATGCCTTATGGTTCCTGCTACACCACTACAAGGTAATCGTTGATCTATCAAGGAATCTCTCGATCTAATAGTTTTTTTTAGTTTTTTATGCTTGCTAGGGTTCAATCCACTATGAACATGTGCTGTTTTGTGCGTTTCGTATTTTAGATGCAGAAATTTTCTTGTGTGCATATTGGTATTCTTTGTAGTTATAAACATGTAACTTCATGCATTGTAATCTACTAGATGGGAGTTTTCTCTGCGCACTTATGACATTTTTCTAGGTGTAATCTTATTAGGTGGGAGCTTTATCTGGCTCGTAGATGCAGCGAATGCAAAAATATTTGGTGAAATATCTATTAGATTGTGTATTTTTTCCAGCCCATCTGATGCAATAGATATTTCTCTTCTAGGTGTAATCTATTACATGGGAGTTTTTATCGGACTAAAGATGTAACACATGGAATTTTTTTAAGGTGTAATCTATTTTTTAGATGGACCTTTATCGGACTAAAGATAGCACATTTTCGATTTTCCTAGGCACGATCTATTAGATGGGAGTTTTCTGAACCTGTAGGTGTACCATATGTTATTTCTCTAGGCGTAATCAGTTTTGATGTGAGCTTTTTTTCCAGACCGTAGATGTAACATGTGGTTAATTCTCTAGGCACAGTCAGTTTAGATGTGAGTTTTTTCTGGCCTATACATAAAAAGTGGTTAATTCTCTAGGCATATCAGTTAGATGGGACTTCCTCTGGACCTTAAATGTAACACATGGCATATGCATGCTTAATAATGATGGAAACTAGAAACATATAGTTCCTGCATATTAGTAGTTTTCCCTGCATTTAATAATTAATTCTTTTCTTCATCTTGTAGTTTCGAGGAAAAAAGTCCATCAACAAAAACTAGAAGTGATGTATAGTTCCAATTTCTAACATAGTTTATTTACATCCTCTATTTTACAGGAAGGTTCATGTTACTGTCAGTTAGGAGCATTAAGGAGATGCAAGTAGGAAAATAAGTTGATCATGCAAGTCAGTTTTGTCCTCAGCAAGCAGTGCAAAACGTAGAAATGGAACATCATGTGTTTTTTAACCTCCATGTTACAAGCAAATATTTATGAGAGAAAGTTTTACAGAGATATCTGGGCGAAAAAACTTCCCAGTAGCCAGTAGTTGATAAAGGGAAGTTGTGTTCTTTTTTTTGCAAAGTAGTAGGATCCTTTAGCACTACAAACCTGGATGTTAGCATTATAAGAGTTTTTAGTTACTCCCTCGGATCCAAATTAATGGTCTTAGATTTGTCTAGATTCGGATGTATCTTGACATGTTTTAGTTCTAGATGCATCTAAATCTAGAAAAATTTAAGTCCATTAATTTGGATTGGAGGGAGTAGGAAAGTTACTCCTTTTGCAATTTCTACAGATATACCTGGATGTTAAGATTTTCAGTACTTGACAAAGTGAAGTTACTATAATGCAAAGTATCAGTAAGTTTCATGCAAATTACTGCTGCAATGGATCTGACTAGTACTGTCCCCTGAACATTTTCAAATCCCCATGTAGATTTAACCATTGATCTCCTTTTCTTTGTACTTAGATGCAGCTAAGCATCTATTATTTTTCTTGATGTAACTCTGCGTTTCCGTCTACTACTAA
Organism: Avena sativa; assembly: GCA_916181665.1. Lineage (NCBI taxonomy): Eukaryota > Viridiplantae > Streptophyta > Magnoliopsida > Poales > Poaceae > Avena > Avena sativa. The sequence goes on along the minus strand of OV702279.1, from coordinate 36,827,303 downwards.
TAGAATTTGTCCATTACTGATGCAATGGATGTACTCCCTCCGATCCAAATTAGTTGGCTCATATTTGTTTAGATTCGAATGTATCTAGTAGTAAAACATGTCTAGATACATCCGAATCTAGTCAAATCCGAGTCAAGTAATTTGGACCGAAGGGAGTAGCAAAAACTTGACAAAATTTTGGGAAAATAATCAAAACAATGGTTGTAGCAGGAAAGATTCAAAAACTGAAAGGGGGAAACTGAAAGGGGTTTGGGGAAGAGATCCAGGTCAGAGGATGTAGCGGCGATGCTCCAAATTTTGGTGATGATACAAATGGAACTTTTCTTGCTACTAGTATTTTGTTTATGTTTCATCTTCCATGTGAGAGGAAGACACACGTCTCCAGATTTTTCCTCTGTTTACCTGAAGAAGGAGAGATGAGATCTGGGAGTAGCAGCGATGGTCGTTTGTGGTTTGGTGGAGCAGGCGCGGGTTGGTCGTATTCCCACAGACCTATTTCGGAAAGAGTTACCGTACTGAAAAGGAAAGCTTAGGATGTCGGGAGTGACCTCGCGTTAGGCTAAATCTAGGTCGGCATAGGTGTAGCAGCACCCATAAGATAACGGTTTTGCTAGCTCTCATCGGACCGAGAACTAGTTACTGCTCGGTCACCTCTCTAGCCCTCAGATTATCATCGTGATTCGTGTGTTCCTATGAGTTGCAAGTTGGTTGTAACTAAGTTTTTTTAGTTACAACTGGATTGCAAGTGAGTTTTTTCAGTTACAAGTGGACTGTAACTGATAAAAAAAATTCACGCAGTACAAAAAAAACGTTTACGTAGATTTTTTGAATTGCAAGCGGGTTGCAAGTGGCAAAAAAATGTGCGTATCATATAAAAGATGTTCGGTTAGTACAAAAAAATCATCATGTAACACAAATTTTTGTTTAAGTAGTCAAAACGTGTGCCTGACGTCACCTGACCGAGAACTAAGTTAGTTCTAGTTCTCACTCAGATCAGAGCTAGACACACCCATAAGATAATGTTGCATACTTATTCCTTTCACAAACTAACCTGTGATTGGATGGTTAGGAGAGCCCACAACCCACCAAAGTTCAAACCCTAGATATTACATGTTGGTATCTCGTAAAAAGACGGAATATTTTTCAGAGTGGAAGGCGATGTTCCGCTCGATAGAGAGGTGTTTGTGATGACTTCGTTAACCACTTTTAATGCTCAGTCTTTGGGTCTGCCTTTTATACTGGGTTTTGAAAAAAAAAACTTGGACAGACCAACGAAGGCTAGTCACTAGTGAGAGTGAAATCCACGTGAACTGGGGCCGAATTGAGACCGAAACCAGCCCTCGGCCCGAACTCACGCGAGAAAATTACAGATTCATACCACATTTGGGGCATCGGTGACGAGTTGGTGCATACTTTGGTAATTTTAACAGTGCAAATTCTAGGTCAGCCAAAAACAGATTGCTCAAAAACTCGTTTGATAGCGTTTTAACCTCACGGGCCCGCTGTCAAATGTTGACTAGGACAAAACGGTCGTTGGCCACCATTAATGGTCGCGACGGCTAGAATAGCTCCAACCCGACTCGGTCGGAAACCTAGACACACTCCACTCCACTCCCAACACCTGTCGCTCTCCAAGCTTGTTCGTCGCATCGCCACGCCACGCCGCCGCACCCGTCGTCGCCATGCCCTCCAGCAATCATTCTTAGAGCATAAAGGACAACCTGCTCTCTAACTTTGACCATCACGGCCTCGGTCCTCGCAAGCCGGTAAGTCTGTACAGTTAGGGTTAGGGTTTGTGCAATTTGCGAATTTTTCCTCGATTTGGCCTCGAATGTTAGGGTTAGGGTTTAATCTTTGCTCCCTCTGCCTTGTTTAGATCCCAGAAACCATTTTGACCCAGAGTACACCGGCTATGATGATTACGATTTGAGGTGCAAGCATGACATGCCCATGTACCGCTATGTTTGCTTCGATCGGTACAATGAGTGAGAGAACACATGGAGGAGGTTTCTGGCCTGTGGAAACAAGGTATGTGCAATGACCATCATTTTGACTTGACCATTATTTATGTACAGAAACATTTTAATATGACCTGGCCACCATTTGAATAAGACCACTATTTAAATAAGAGCAGCATTGTAAATTAGGTATGTGCAATGTATAATGAAGAGATGGAAAGTAGATTATAGTATACTAGGTGGGCGTGCGAGCTTCATCTCGCCGTCTATATCACGAGCGAGCACGCTTTATGTCCAGTTCTTTCAATACACTAATAGTTAATTGGTGGAGTATTGTTAGCACTTGGGTCCAATCTTATTATTAGAATATAAATGGATATTTTTAGGTTAAAAATAAATAAATGTTTATTTTCTTTCTCTAAGCACATGATTTCTCTAACCAATAAATCAACACATGAAGGATTGGTGACACAAAGTTTAGAAACAATTATGCCCATCTATAGTACATTTTTACTGCACTAAGCTCTCGAGAAAGACGAATAAAGAGGGTCAACTCCATGGAAAATCGTTTTAGTGCACGGGATCCATGGAGCCTATTCTTGAAATTTTAAATTCATCAAATACTTTCTAAAAAATATCTACGTGTAGCTAACGGTATGAAATACACGTATGCAAAAATTTAATAAAATACCTTATATTTGGGGCGCAACAAAAGAGATAAATATAATTTTTTTTGGAAAAAGGAAGGCCCATTCAAAATTGCACTAATCTGAATTTATTTCTTTTTAGGAGACCAGAATACAAAGTATTTTCACATAAGATTTTCTATGCGTGTATTATAAATTATTATTTGTATCCTGATATTTTTATAAAACTTTTTAAATCTTTAAATTTGATTTTTTTAATAAAATCCTCTATAGAGCATGTCCAGGCTCACATTATATAGACACATGATGTGTAAGTGTCTTTATTGCTTATGCATATCACTCAGATTAAGCTATAATATAATGATCAGTAAATTGTTTTAAGTTTTCCTTGCCTCTGCCTTTATAATTAAACTATATAGTTAATTAAATAGTATGGCTTGTTGGTTCTTTGTGTAATTTAGGTACATAGATAATTTAGCTACCTGTTGTAGATTATAGTATATGACCAGTACATTATTTTAAGTTATATTTGGCTCTTATTGATTCTTTGTGTATGATCAGGCTATGTGTGACAAAGTGGATTGGGTAGATCGGCCGTGGCCATCTACACTTAAAAATAGTGTGTTCAAGCTACGGGCCATGTATGATTTCGAGAGTGAAAGTAAAATGCATGGTAACATGGAGTATGCCACTAAGAATTTTGTGCTGGTCTTGAAGAAAAGGGTGTTAGAGAGGAAGAACATGGAGTTGCACAAGCAACTAGGGAAGGCTTTGGAGTATGTTGCAGACATGTCTAACCATGACTATGAGCTTGAAGTGTCCAAAAGGGAGAAGGCAGAGCAACTGGTTGCCTCACTCGAGGAAGAAAACAAGAAGCTGCATACTCAGCTGACAAATAGTCCCAAGACAAATGATGATTATGCTGCTTTGAAGAAAGAAAAGAAGAAGATGGAGCACTATGTTGCGGATCTTCTCAAGCTCTCCCATGATCAGGAGGACAAGATGAAGAAGATAGTCCAGATCTGTGGTGAATGAGTTGTTTGCATGTTCTTGTAATGAATTAGTAGTTTGTATGTAACATTCCAAAAATATTAAACTAGAATCATCAATGATGGGGATATGTCTACCGGGGTATACCCAGTAGGACGTTTCCGACTGGCCCAGGAACTGGCGAGTGGGCTTGCAAGACGGCGACTGGATCAAGACCTGGCGTGGATCCAAGCGACTGGAAGTTGAAGGCCCAGGAGAGTAGATAGGCCCAGTCGGATTAGGTTAAATGAATACCGAAACCTTAACTGATTCGGTTGAGATATGTAAACCCTAGGGGAGGGTGAGTCTATATAAACCTCCCTACAGGGCGTGTAAACGTACGTTCCATCATCCACCCAAGCGACTCGCCGCCTAGCCGCCGAGCTCGCCCCTTTGTACTTCCATCATAATACAATCTAGCAGGAGTAGGTCTTTACCCTCCGGGGGTCCGAACCTGGGTAAAACCCTGTGTCTCCGCCCGTATCTCGCACCGCAGATGGCTGGCCGCCCTTGCCCTTCGTTCTACTACTCGCTGCCGATTGCAGCGTTTGCCGTGGTCATTCCCACGACAGTGGAGCCCACCGTGGGGCCTGGCCGGTCTGGCCGGTGTTCTGCGGCGAGATCCAATCTGCCCATCAACGAGTCGGTCGCCACCGGCCGCATGATAGCGATCGGCGAGATTCTCCAGATCTTGCCGAGTAGCTACGTCTCGGCGGCGCGACCCGTCACGCACAGCATGATCTTGCCAGTCGGCACGATCAGTCTCTTCGTCGTCTTCACCGACGTCATCGTCTCGGAGGAATCGGCTCGCATCCGCGAGTCGCCGCCACGCGACCGGCTCTCCGAGAGCCAGGTCCGCACGATCCATCGCCTCGCCTCCGAGTACAACTCGGCCCACAGCGACGTGGCCGAAAACACCGCGGCCGCGGAAGACGCGGCCCTCAACGACGACTCCGGTGTCACTCGCCGGATCCATCACCGCGGCTTCACCCGCGGGTTCCATCACCCAGGTCTCCAATGTGGGAGACTTAGAGGAACCCTCCATCCTTGGGATCTTCGACTTCGACTCCGGATCGGAAAACTCCGTCGATCTCCGCGACGGGACCGGTCGCCACGCCGCGACCTACATGGCGACCGGCACCGATCTGCCGGAGGATCCCTTCTCCACCCCGATCCCTCCTAACGCCACGGCAACGGAGGTCGAGGAACTCCGACTGAAGCTGGCGGAGGCAGTACGCAAGGAGCAGGCCGAGCGCGAAAAATTTCGCCTCGAGCAGGTGACGGCGCAGGAGCTGTCACGCTACCACCAGCAGCGAATCAGGTCGCGCCTGAACCCCACCGTCCAGGGGCGCGCCCTGAACTTCGATGACGAGAACGACCCGGCCCGCGTGGCCGAGCGCGCGATCTGCGAGAACGCGCCACCCGGAGGAAGCGCCCGACCCCCGCCAGGGTCAACGGCGAACGGCGCCCCACCTCCACCCAACCGCGCACCCCCAGGGACCAGCCGCGGATCGTGGTCTCCTCGCGGGAGCGAGACGCGAACGGCCTACCACTGTTCTCCACCCCGATGGACAACCTCGTGGCGGGCCGAGCAGCGGCTGACAACATCGCGGCCACCGGTGACGGCGCCCTATAGATCCAGTACGTCAGGGCCCTGCTCGCAAAGGCGGTCGAGCAGCAAAACGCAGGCGCCGACTCGCAGGGTCGGATGTACTCGCGTTCTTCGGGCAGCAGAGCGGCCTCAAGCGGCTGCCCATTGGCGGCAAACACCCGCAATTGCCCGCCACCCGAACCACTGCAGCTCCAACACCGACCCGCGAACGCGGCACTCTCCACCAACGACCCCAGGCCAGCGACCAACTTCGTTGCTGCCAACGGTCAGCCCGTCGACGCCCGCACCCACATCATCAACAACCAAAGCTGGCGGGCACGCCAGCCCGACGACCTGCGACACACCCTAACCAATCGCCGCGACGGCGAGCCGATGGGGTCGCTAAGCCGACTCGGGCCCAGGTGCTTCGGACCGATGATTCGAGGCGAAAAATACCCGGCGAACTTCAAAGCGCCGAAGGAAATAGGGAAGTACGACCCTTTGTACAACCCCTCCGTGTGGCTGGACACCTACCTCATGGCGATGGGGATCGCTGGCCACACCGACCTGCTAGCCGCCCGCTACCTCCCCCTGATGATGGAGGGAACATGCAGGCAGTGGATCAACACCCTTCCCCAGGATAGCATCGACTCTTGGGAAGAGATGCGAGATGCCTTCGTCAGGCACTTCGAGTGCTCCTACACCCGCGCCACCACCATCGAGCACCTGGAACGATGCATCCAGGGACCCCGCGAGTCGACCCGCAGCTGGGTCTAGCGGTAGCAAGAACTATGGTACAACGCGGTCGGCATCCACCCGGACACCGCGATCCACTGCTTCAAGACCTCGTGCCGCTATGAGCCCCTGGTCGCCAAGCTCAAACGACATTCCCACACACTCGACAACAAACCGGACCTCCTCGAGGTCGCCAAGAGATACGCGGAGGAAGACCCAAACCAGGAAACCGACAACGAGTCGGGTGGTCAGCGCCGCACAAACGGCAACGACAACGGACGACGGTCCGACCTACGCTACAGCAACACTCGCCTCACCGGCAAGCGCCGCAGTGACGGGCGAGTCGACTTCGTCGCCAATGCTGGGCACGCGCAGCGCGAGCCCAAGAGCTTCCGCCGCGACGGAGGGCAATGCCGCGACGGCGGCAATTACAAGGCGAAACCAAGGTTCGACCCCGCGGCCTTCCTTAACCAACCTTGTGCGTTTCACAGCAGGGAAGGGAAGCCCGCCACGCACACGGCCGCCGACTGCCACTCTCTCAAGGAGATTGAGAAGGCACGGCGAGCGCGGGAGGACCCCGACAACAACCTGCCAAACGGCGGAAAATTCGGCAGTGTGGCCGGCTCGCTCCACACCTTCACAGGCTTCAACACAAAGCGCGAGAAGAAGGTCATCGCCCGCGCAGTCGCCGTCAACGCGGTGGCCCAGGTGGACGTTCCCCAGTTCCTCAACTGGTCGGAGCAGCCCATCACCTGGAGCCGCCAGGACCACTCGCCACGCATCGAGTACCCAGGCCGAGTCACCCTGGTGGTCAAGCCCAAGGTAGGAGACTACTGGCTCCCCAAGACATTGATGGACGGCGGCAGCTCCATCAACATCCTGTACCTGGACACCTTTAGGCGACTGCGGCTCCCGCAGTCGATGGTTGAGACAACCTACACCACGTTCCACGGCATCGTCCCCGGTCGGAAGGCGTACCCGATTGGCAAGGTCACGCTGCCAGTCACCTTCGGCACACCAGCAAACTTCTGCACCGAGCGGATCGTCTTCGAGCTGGTACCCTTCGACAGCCCCTACCACTGCGTCCTGGGGCGCCAGGCGTTCGCCAAGTTCATGGCAGCGCCCCATTACGCGTACAACGCGATGAAGCTCCCCGGGCCGCGCGGCGTCATCACCATTAACGGCGACCCCGACATGGCCGCCGAGTGCGAGGCCAAAGGAGCCGAACTCGCCGACGCCGTCATTGCGGCAGAGGCCAACCACGTCGACGAGCTCGCCAAATACGCGAGAGGGGTCAACAACGACGACCCCACCATACTCAAGAAGCCCAATTCGGAGGGCGTCAACACCTCAGCCTTCAAGGCGACGACGCACACCCGCACCGTCAAGATGGTCCCAGGCGACTCCAGCCAGACGGTGACGATCGGGACGGGCATGAGCCTAGCATAGGAAGGCGCGCTCATCGAGTTCCTCCGTGAGAACAGGGACATCTTCGCATGGAAGCCCTCTGACATGCCTGGTGTCCCTAGGGAACTCACTGAGCACAAACTCAACGCCGACCCCAAAGTGCGACCTGTCAAGAAGTCGCTGCGTCCCTTCAATGAAGAGCGCCACCGAGCCATCGCCGAGGAGGTGTAGCATCTACTCGTTGCAGGCTTCATCCGGCCAATAAAGTACTCCAAGTGGCTGGCAAACCCAGTCCTGGTCGAGAAGAAAAATGGGACCTGGAGGATGTGTATCGACTACACAAACTTAAACAACACCTGCCCGAAGGAGCAATTCGTCCTCCCGCGGATCGACCAAATAATCGATTCCACCGCGGGTTCGGAGTCGCTGTGTTTCCTCGACGCCTACTCTGGGTACAACCAGATCAAAATGGTTGTCGAGGACGAGGAAAAGACGGCGTTCATCATGCCATTCGGAGCCTTCTGCTACACCGCCATGACCTTCGGCCTCAAGAACACCGGGGCGACCTACCAGTGGTGCATGCAGGAATGCCTTGCGAGCCAAATTGGCCGCAATATCCACGTCTACATCGACGACGTGGTAGTGAAGTCCGCTCGCCAGGGCGATCTACTCGCCGACCTAGCAGAAACATTCGCCAACCTGCGGAAATACAAGATAAAGCTAAACCCAGGCAAATGCACCTTCGGTGTACCAGCAGGGAAACTACTGGGGTACGTCGTCTCCAAGCGCGGGATCGAGGCGAACCCCACCAAGATCGACACGATCGCTCGACTCGGCAAACCCGAGTGCCTGCGCGACGTCCAGAAGCTGGCCGGGCGAGTCGCGGTTCTCAGCCGCTTCATCCCCCGATTGGGCGAAAAGGTGATGCCCCTATACCGCCTGATGCGGAAGAACCCCACCTTCCAGTGGGACAAGGAGGCGGACGACGCACTCCGCGACCTCAAGAAGGTGCTACTCGCAGCACCGCTACTCGCCGCCCCCATCGACAAAGAACCCATGCTGGTCTACGTCGCGGCTTCCGAGCGCGTCGTCAGCGCCGTCATGGTCGTCGAGCGGCCAGAGGAAGGAAAGGAGCGCCCGGTACAACGACCGGTGTACTATATCAGCGAGGTCCTCACCGAGTCGCGCCAGCGGTACCCGCAATACCAGAAACTGGTGTACGCAGTCTTCAGAGCACAACGGCGACTGCCGCACTACTTCCAGGAGCACCCGATCACGGTCATCTCCTCAGCACCGTTGCAGGACATCATCTGCAACCGTGAGGCGACCGGACGAGTCGCCAAGTGGGCCGTCAAAATCGGCGTCCACAACATCAAGTATGAGCCACGGAAAGCGATCAAGTCGCAGGCTCTCGCGGACTTCATCGCCGACTGGGAAGAGGCCCAGCAGCCAGAAAAGCTGCCATACCTCCACTACTGGAGCCTGCACTTCGACGGCTCCAAGAACGCAGACGGCGCAGGAGCAGGGATCGTGTTGACTTCCCCGAAGGGCGACAAGCTCCGCTACGTCCTCTGCCTCGACTTCACCCCTTGCACCAACAACATGGCCGAGTATGAGGCACTACTCCACGGCATGCGAGCTGCCAAGGAGATGAACGTCAACCGCCTACGCTGCTACGGAGACTCCGACCTCGTCGCTGGGCAAGTCGCTGGCACCTGCGACATCGTCTCTCCCACCATGGCGGCGTACCGCCAAGCGGTGGACAAGCTGAGCGGACACTTCGCAGGCTACTCCATCGAGTGGATCGACAGGCTAAAGAACGAGGAGGCCGACGCACTCTCTCGCATCGGGTCGGCTTGACTCGCACCACCCGCCGGTGTCTTCCTCGACACGATCACCAAGCCGTCCATCTCTACCCCAAGGGATATCGACATCGGAGTCCCGCTGCAACCAGAGGCAGCCTTGGTCGCACTCATCGCCAAGCCAGAAGACTGGACTAGGCCATACATGGCCTACCTGGAGGGAGGCACCTTGCCGGCAGACGAAACAGATGCCCGGATGATAACGCGACGCTGCAAATCCTTCGTCATCATTGACGGCGAGCTCCACAAGCGCAGCGTGACCGGCGTGTTCCAACGCTGCGTCCAACCCGCCGAACGACGCAAGATCCTCCACGACATCCACTTCAGCGACTGCGGCCACCATGCCGGAGCCCGATCTCTGGTCGCAAAGGCTATGCGACATTGCTTCTACTGGCCCACCGCACACGCCGACGCCATCGACATTGTCCAGCGGTGCGCCGGGTGCCAGAAGTACGCCAACCAGACACACGTGCCGAGCTCAGCGCTCAAGACAATCCCCATCACCTGGCCATTCGCCGTGTGGGGCATGGACATGGTAGGCCCTTTCAAAAAGGCCCCCTCCGGCTTCACCCACCTCCTGGTCGCGGTCGAAAAATTCACAAAGTGGGTGGAGGCCAAGCCAGTCCGGAAATGCGACGGGAAGACCGCCACCAAATTCCTACGCGAGCTCATATATCGCTACGGGTTCCCAAACAGCATCATCACGGACAACGGCACCAACTTCGCCAAAGGAGCCATGGCCGAGTTCTGCGAGGAACATCACATCCGACTCGACCTCGCATCAGTCGCCCACCCGGAGTCCAACGGCCAGGCGGAACGGGCCAACCAGAGCATCCTCCACGGCCTGAAGCCGTGGCTCCAAGTACGACTCGAACTCACCGACGGGTGCTGGGTCGAGGAGCTACCCTCCGTCATCTGGGGTATCCGCACCTCGGTCAACAGGTCGACAGGGTTCACCCCCTTCTTCATGGTGTATGGATCCGAGGCAGTCATGCCCACCGACCTCGAGCACGACTCGCCAAGGGTCGTCCACTACACGGAGGCTGCGAACGAACTCGCACGTCAGGATGGAGTCGATCAACTCGACGAGGCACGCGACCTAGCTCGCTCCCGCACTGCCATCTACCAGCAAGGACTCCGCCGCTACCATAGCCGGCGGGTGAAAACTCGCACCTTCCAGGAAGGCGACCTGGTGCTACGCCTCATCCAGGACAAGAAGGGCATGCACAAGCTCTCCCCCCCATGGGAGGGACCATTCGCCATCGGGCGAGTACTCGGCAACGACGCCTACTACCTCACCGACGTCCGCGGAGACGGAAAACTCGACGTCAAGCGACCATGGAATGTAAACCTCCTACGGAAGTTCTACTCCTAGAACTCCACATATGTATCCTCCAGTCGCTAGGAAATAAAACATATTGGTTACCGCAAATCGTGTCTACTCTCCGTGTCTTGTGCCACTCGCACTCGTAGTAACAGCACCAAGCTAACTGCAGGAGTCAACCTCTGGTACAGCGATCGGCACGGCCAAATAGTGCGCTACGAGGGCACTGGGTTACCCCAGGACTCGTAACGTCCACGAAAAACGCCTACCCGGAGCCCCATTGGAGTCGCCTACCTCGACTGGCTTAACGAGCCAAGACAACTGCCTTCGCCCCTCACAGCGACCATGATCCTCCGCGTCCTCGACACAGCGACTCGAACGGCCAAGTACCACGCTCGGGGACTGACGACCAGTTCAGCGCGAGCGACTAGGGAAAAACGCCAAGTACGAGAGCATGCGCAGGACTCGCCATGCGACTGACCCAACGGGTCAGGCAGGAGTGATGCGCTCACTCTGACGCGCCCAGTCCTCACCCACCCTAGAGTCGCGACTAGAACCACCAAGTACCACGCTCGAGGACTCGGCTACCCGACCTCGTTCGCGCAAGGGAAAACGGTAAAGTAAAGAGCACTCATGGGAGTCGTCCAGCGACTGGCTTTCCAAGCTCGGGCGAGTCGACCTCAATAACAAAACGCTCAAAACCACAAACACATAAACAAACGAGGTAAACCTCATAAAAAGGGCAGACGCGCTCGGGGACTCGTTCAACCCTCAATCTCAAACGCAAGTCAAATCACAAAATAACATGATATCCCATTATAGCAGATCAAAGTGTTACAAAATACATGTTGCGCCTAATGGTCGAACTGCTACTAACGCCCCAGGGCACTACGTTTTACTCCGCAGGCTTCGCCGACGACTCGCCGCCACCCTTGCGGTTGCGAATGAAGGGAGTGTACGGGTTCTACGGGTACGTCGTCAGCTCACCCGCCATCGCCGCACGGAAGGGCTACTCGATTTTGAAGTCGCGGTGTGGCGGCTCGGGGTCGTTGGGCGCGACGATCGTCTCCTGATAAGGGAGGAGATCGCCCATCGCCCAGACTCGATCGGAGTATACCGCGGCACGGTCCGTCAGCTTCAGCACCTCGGCAATCTCCACCGAGCCCGTCGACAATGGGTAGCCACTCGTCACGTCGTCCAGATCGAAATCCTTCGGGAAGTGGGCGAGCCCAAGGCTGAGCGCCGTCGCCGCCCCGCGCCGGAACGCCGACCGCGTCATAAACTCGACGACCGACGGTGCCTTCTCCAAGTATCGCCACACTTCGACGAGGTCACTGGGAATCACTTCCGTGGGCGACATCTCCTGAAGATACGCCCGAATGCAAGCCGCGGACAAAGTGGCCGAGTCGACCAGAGTGGCCACACACTATCGCGCGTCGTACGACTGCGCCTCCTCCGAGCTGTCGATGATCCGACCTGTGGACAGAGGGTGGCAGTGAGTACAACAAAGATCACGCAATGCAAATATTACAGGCAGAGGCAGGCACACTTACCAATCAAAGGACGAGCGAGATCCGTGATGAAGCTTTGAAGAGAGGAGTAGTCGTCTTGCAGCCCAGCAACATGGGCGTCAGAGACCTTACGCTCCTCCGCGGCGGCCGTAACAGCAGCCTTAGCCCGCCCATCCGCTGAACTCGCCTCCTCCTTCGCTTCCTTAAGCTCGCGCTCAAGGTCGGCGATCCGCTTCTCAGCCGAGCTCAACGCAGATTGAGCCGCCGTCAATTCACTCACCGGGACAAGGCCCTGGCGAACCTCCTCTGCCTTCGCAGCAATCGCCTGGAGTCCCTTGTTCGCCTCTTGGACGGCGACAAGTTCCTTCTCCGCGCGACACTTCGCAGCAAGCCGGTCGGCTGATTCACACTGCAAACCCTGTGCAAAAGTTAAACAGTCAACAAAAACGAAATCCTAAGTGCCCACCAGCTGAAATTCAGCGACTGGGCACTCGGGGACTGGAGATCAAAAATCCTAAGTGCCCACCCGCTGAAATTCAGCGACTAGACACTCGGGGACTGGAGATCAAAAATCCTAAGTGCACACTCGCTGAAATTCAGCGACTAGACACTCGGGGACTGGAGATCAAAAATCCTAAGTGCCCACCCGCTGAAATTCAGCGACTAGACACTCGGGGACTGGGCGCGAGAAATAAAAACAAAAACCAGAAGAATCTGACCACTGCAATTCAGCGGCCCGATCCTCGGGGACTAGACATACCTGGACGGCTGCGCCAAGCATGCCATGAAGCTGTAGCGCGTCCACGGATGCGAGAAGAGCCGGAGTGTGCCCGCGACGCTGTTCGACCTCCGTTTCGGCGACCCCATGTACGCGTCTCGATGGCGTGGTACCACTCGCCGTAGCCGCTCTGGCCATGAAGCGGGGGAAGGTCGCGATGGATGCGCCGGCACCAAAAGAGGCTGGCTCGGCCATCCCAGGTGAGGAAGCACCCTCCTTGATCGTCAAGGCCGCCCCTGCCGCAGGAGCAATCGTCGTGTCGTCAGACACCATGACGACATCATCGCTCTTGGCCTTCTTGGCACTGTCTGTGGGGGCAACGACCTCATCAGCCTTCCTCTTCCGAGAAGGGTCCTCCTCGGCGACGACTGGCGGCACCTTGGCCACGGACGGGTGTCCTATCTTTTTAACCCCAGTCCTGCAAATTGATTACATGAGCAAAGTGGTTCGAGTACAACAAAAAATAAAGCAGGTGAATAAAACTCACTTGGCGACTGGTATGAACCGCAGCCCTGTGCGGATGCTAGCCGGCTTCTCCAGTTCGGGGCCCAGTTTCCGACTGAGGCCCATCTCCAGGACATCATGCGCCCAAGACACCGATGGCCTCTTTGTTGATGAGGCCGCGACAGGAGCCTCCACAACGTTTTCGGCAGGAGTTCTCCTGGGAGGCGAAGCTGCCGCGGCTGGAGCAACCCCCGACCCAGAGACTGGGGCGAATGGGGGAGGAATCGAGGCCAGAGGCACCTCACTCAGGACGGCGGTGACATCTGGTGCTGCCGTCATCTGTGGCACTTCATCCCTGGCCAGGCTGGTGGCGTCGGAACTACTCGCCGAATGAGGCGGAGGTGCCCGTCTCGCTGGCTTCGTCATCCTCTTCGGAGGGGCCTTCACATTCTTCTTCTTCTTTTTCGATGGAGTGGCCTCGCGACGCGAGGTGAGCTCGGGAAGCTCGTCACCATCATGACGTTCAAGACTTCTACTCGCCTCGAGTTCGTGTTGATGCTGCTCGCGAGTTTTGCGAACCAATGGGGCGGCCTCTTGCTCGGACTCGTCTTCGTCGTCGCTCCTGTCTCTCTCGGCGCCGCCCTTGGTGGGAGGCGACTCGCCCCCGTCCTGGACGGACGGGCTTGAGTTCTCGTCGTCCGTGGGCGGAAGCCACCCTTCCACCACTTGAAATAACTGCAGCAAGCATAAAGTAATGTCAATATAACCTCGACAGTATCAACTGCGACTGCGAAGGGTAAAAAGTGACTCACCGTCGGGGCTGGATGCTTCGCGGTGTAGGGGGCGACCCCAGCCTTCGTGTCCAGGTACACCGCCTGGGTGATCTTCTTCAATGCCGGGATGTAGTCCTCGAGTTTCCACTCGGCGAGACAGGATTTCGTCGAGTCCTCCCAGCCCATGTACTCGTACATATAATGGTCACGGCGGGCCAGGGGAACGAGTCACCGCCCGAGCCAGCAGTTGTACAAATTGATGGTCTGAAGACCCTTCTTCTTCAGGCCGCGGATGGTCTGAAGCATCTCATCCACGACCATCCGCTGGTCTGTTGGGAGTTTGCCGACTTGGAGTCGGCGCGGTTCGGGCCGGTCGGCGGAGTATCTTGGGATCGCCACCTCGCCGTCTGGAGTCGCCTCGGTAACGTAAAACCAAGACTTCTTCCATTCGCTCGCCGCCTTGGCAGGTAGCATCAGATCAAAAAAGGAGGCCTTCGACTTCAACTAAAACGTCAAGCCACCCGCAGCAAGCATTGGGCCGCCTGCTTCTTCGCGACTGATCCTCCCGTGGAACAGATCTTGCCACAGGGGGAAGTAGGGCCTGCAGCCCAGGTAGCACTTGCAGAACGCCATGAAAATGACGAGCTGCTCGATGATGTGCGGGCCCAGGTCCGATGGCTGGATCCCGTAGAAGGCGCAGAAGCGCCGGAAGAAGAGAGATGTGGGGAATCCCAGCCCCCGTTCCAGGTGGCTGGTGAAGCAGACGAATTCTCCCTCGCGCGGGTCCGGAGTCACCTCTCCGGCCACGGGGATGCGCCACCTGCCGGCGAGCAGGATCCCGGCCTCCTCGAAAGACACCAGTAGCGCTCTCGTACACTTGGACCTGCCCCATAGTTCGGTGGAGGGGGCCATTGGCGGAAAGGTTCGTGGAGGTCGGAGGATTTTGGATCGGCTGGATCGCGATGCGGAGGAAAACGGAGGTGTGCGCAATCGGAGGAAATGACGAGGAGGTGGTTCTCTGATCGCCTACCATTCCCTTTATATAGCTGTTGTTACCCGCCAAATCAGAAAGTCGTTACTACGCGGTGATTACGCCACAAGTTACCGTTCGATTACCCCAACGGCTAGTTTTGACTGCGTTTGATGGTCCAACTTCAGCCACTCGGCTCGCCGACCCGACCACTACAACAGTGACTAAATATTTCGCCAACCCGTTCGCCAAGCTGCGACCAGAATGACCGTTATTCAGGAGCCCGCCACCGATTCGACTGGATGTCCGCATTGGACCCGTATGCTCTGACTGCCAGCAACCACCTGCGCCCAATCGACGACGGCCTCGGGGACTACTGATGGGATATGCCTACTGGGGTATACCCAGCAGTACGTTTCCGACTGGCCCAGGAACTGGCGAGTGGGCCTGCAAGACGGCGACTGGATCAAGACCTGGCATGGATCCAAGCGACTGGAAGTTGAAGGCCCAGGAGAGTAGATAGGCACAGTCGGATTAGGTTAAATGAATACCGAAACCTTAACTGATTCGGTTGAGATATGTAAACCCTAGGGGAGGGTGAGTCTATAAAAACCTCCCTACAGGGCGTGTAAACGTACGTTCCATCATCCACCCAAGTGACTCGCCGCCTAGCCGCCGAGCTCGCCCCTTTGTACTTCCATCATAATACAATCTAGCAGGAGTAGGTCTTTACCCTCCGGGGGGCCGAACCTGGGTAAAACCCTGTGTCTCCGCCCTCATCTCGCACCGCAGATGGCTGGCCGCCCTTGCCCTTCGTTCTACTACTCGCTGCCGATTGCAGCGTCTACCGTGGTCATTCCCACGACAATAAAACTCTATGCATCAAAATTAGGGTTAAAAAAAACTTTTCTAAATAAAAATATGAAAGCATGCATGTGTGTATGCATCCCATTTTGAATTGCCTTGTTTATGTGTTTCTTTGCTTGTAAAAGGATTCTTAGGTGAAATAAACATCATCTAGATAATCCCCACACTTTTCCCAAAGACAAATAAATCAAAACAAACAAAATAAGGGAATGGTCATTTTGACCAATTTAACTTCCATGCCTACTTTGGCTGTCTCTAACTTTCAGAACTTAACAGAAATTTGTTTGGATCTTTGCACCCCTTGATAGTACTCATAACAAAGTATCAAGGCCCACCTTGTGATCATCCAGAAACATTCAAATGCATAGTAATGACAGTTTAAAATTGAATCTTTATCATATGGGAAGATCCCACTTTTTCAAAAATCACTCAAACAAGCTCAACTTTCAAAACCCAAGCATCTATAGACTCACCAACACCTACCTAGCACACCCACCAAAAATCTTTTCAAAATTCAAAACTTGAATTCATGCGATCATTTCATCAAACACCTTGTAGATGCAAATTAAATAAAATCCAAACACTATTTGGAGCAGTGATTTGAGCCTAACTTCTCCCCTCTCTGGTTGCAACTAGGCTTTAGTAGATCATCTAGCTCATTTGTAAACATCTAGCACCACTGTAAGCTTGACAATGTCATCAATGGTGAACAGTCGAAGCCACCCATGCCACCCTAGTGTAGATAGCAAGCTAGGAGAGGAACTAGCCGTGCCAACCTTGTCTGGGAGATCACCCATGCCTCACCGCCCCCTCTCGACCAGCCCTGCCTCGAAGACATCGACCAGAGCACCCAGGAACGCCGCGTGCCTCTGTCAACCATGTCGAGCGTGCGCCAGAGCGCCACCCTTGACACACGCCCACAGACCGCGCGCCGCCCTTGCCGCGTGCATACGCGATCACCACCGTCCCAGGAGACCGCCAAACATCCCCGTTCGCCTCCCCATGCCTCATAGCCACCGCTCGCCGTCGAAAACGCCGCCTCTGCCGCGCAGAGCATCGCATGTTCCAGACCGATTGCCACCGCCCCTACACGCGTATTAAAGCCATAGAGCATCGCCAGGAGACCACCGATCGATTGCCACCGCCGGCCATGCCTCTAGCAGCCCGTAGCCATGTCGCCACCGTCGCCTGCCCATTCCGTTCGGTCTCGTCGTCGAGACTATAAATAGAGGCCTCACCCGCTCAAACTCTTCGCACCATCTCACTCCCCTCTCCTCACTGATTGTTCCACCCTGTTCCCGGAGCAAGGCGAGCAGCGCATCGCCAGAAATTGGCCGGAGCCGGCCGCCTCTGGAGAAGAAGGGCGCCGTCGATTGCGTCCAGTCCAGGAGAAGCTGTCGGTACCAGGAGGTTCGCCGTTGTCGACTTCGTCGTTCGCCCGCCTCACCGACCCTCGCCTGAGCCCCGGTGAGCCCCCGACGACCCCCACCTGCCGCGTTAGGTTTCTGTCTCGCCGGCGCCGCCCGACGTGGACGATGAGTAGCAGCGGTTCGATTAGACTTAGATCGTGCGGATGAGATTGCCCCGTACCGCTTCGTGTTTAAAGAGCCACTGACTGGTGGAACCCCCTGTCAGTTTAGCCCCGCGCCGCGGAGTGACACCGGGCCGGCCCATTACCGTTTCCCGCACAGCCCAGTCGTTTGAATTTAACTTTTTCCATTTTAATTCAAACACAGTTGTGTACCTAGTTTCAAAAATTAACCCAGCTCGATTCAGTAAACCAAATTGAATGAAACCAATTTTGTTAGAAAGATATTGAAATGCTTAATCCAAGCCCATTGGATTCAAATCATTTGAATCTATAGATCACCCTTGGTAAAAATAACAAGGCAGAACATTTTCTGCATTCAAACATTTTTCAAATTTAAACCATAATAGCTTTTGAGTTGATTCCAACTCTCAAAAATCACATTTGATCATACCTTTCAGAATATATAAAAACATTTGGGTTTACTTATAGAAATAATGTTCAAGTAATAAAAGAATGCCACATAGGCATTTCTAGTCACTTTATTTAAGTAAAATAAAAGGTTAAACCTTATTAAATTGTGACACCACTTTAAATCACATTCCCATGGACTAAAATATGTGGTGATGACATGTGTCAACATGATCCCATGTTTGGTTTGGAGAATATTAAATCTTAAGTAGTTTTTCAATGAGTAGAAATTACTTTTCTAAAAATAAAAGAAATTAAACCAAGCTTTAATCTTGTAATGTTAGTGATGATGCTAGATCATCTATAGGACCCTTTTGTGTGATGATTGAAAGTAGTTAAGTATTGTTTGGTGATTGTGTACCTCGTATTTATTCATAGACGCTAGTACCGACCAAGGATACGAGGAGGAAGGAGGATACTACGAAGAAGAAGCCGAGGAGAACTTCAACCACTTCTCTGCACAAGGCAAGCCAATACTTGCAAGCTATTAACTTAGCAAGCTTATACTGATACTTGTGCAAGCTAACACTTGCAAGATACTATACCTATGCAAGCAAATACTTGCTTGTTACCATGCCAACTATATGCCTTAAGCATATATGATCATAACCACTTGATAAACCAATCCTAGTTTTACTTAAAAGCTTTATACTTTTTTATTTATCAAAGCTATTACTTAGAGTTTACTTAAGTGAATTGTAGATACTAGAAAGATAATTGAAGGTTGCATAAAGAGCATAAAATTTGGCCTAAGCTAGATAATCTTTATGCCATCCTAAGGCATGAGATTGAACTTAGTTAAACTCCACTAATTTACCACCCCTCTTTAGTACTTACCCCCACTTGTAGAGGCTAGTTCTAAGCATAAAACTTGACCAACTTAGATGGGAATACTTGGTGGAAAAATGGTTATGAAAACCTTGGAATGATGGAGCATTCTATTGAAATGTTTTGGACATGTGTTTCCGAACACTAGATGATTTATGGTGATGAAAATGTTGAGGCATGAGCCTTAGCCCTTTTTAAAACTGATGGTTGTCTGGATGCGATACCATTCCAATTTTACCGAACAACCACAATACCCGAGAATTAGGTAGGGCTTGACTGGAAGCTTATATACCTTAGTATTGGTTCCCTCACGGCCAAGGTCTGAGCTGAGGCTACCTTGTGAAGATTTTCCACCTGTGCAGTACCCAAGATGACAGTTGGTCATGGTTGGGAGGCCAAACTCACAGGAGAGGTGCCTATACTAGGGTTTTTAATTGAAAGGTTAGGATTGATTATCCGCATACTGAGTATGGTGAATTCAGGATTTGTTCCTGACGGATGTATCGAATGTTGTGGTGAAAGTGTACAATCTCTGCAGAGTTGGAGTGGCCATACTGTTCCCCCGTCAGATTGTTTTCAAAATGACTTTTGAAATGACTTGAGACTTTGACTTGACCATAATAGAGTTGTGATATGAAATTCAAGTTCCCACTTAGGTGTTATAAAATTTCAACTAGCTTTTCTTACTTCTGAACTTAGTAGATGTAAATCTGGCTTTTTGCAAAACAACCATAGAGCTTAGTGTCCTACTACAAAAATCCCCTTCACTTGTTAGTATTAGTTTGCGAGTACTTAAAGAGTACTCATGGCTTTGTCCCTGGCTATTACCATGGCCAGACTATGAAGAGGAGTACCAGGAGGATGGACCCCAGGAAGGTTACGACAACTAGGATCATCTCCCATCGTCAGCATTTCCTGTGACCCCGAAGTTGGAGCTTCGCCTACGCTACCTTTATTATTACGTATTTCCGCTGCTTGAGTTGTATTGAGAACTGGATCATGAGATCCTTATTTGTGTAAGACCTTATGTATGGTTTGTATTGATGATGTACTGTGGTATCCAATTCTGTTATGTCTCGCAAAAATGGTAATCCTGGGATTGCGATGTATGGCATACAGACATCTGGGATTAAAAATCCGGGTGTTGACAAGTTGGTATCAGAGCCATCCTGACCATAGGATACCCTAGTTAGACTGGGCGTTTGGAATCAAAAACTTAGTTTCAAAACCAAAGAAAGAAAATATTTACAAAAACTTATTCCCATTCTTATCACTTTGATTCTTTCATGAAAATTCATGTTCCTCAAAAACTCTTGCAAAATACATAAAATTTGACACACTTGATCACTCTACTAACTTACTCATCTTATATTCTTTTAGATGGACGTGAAGTACAACAAGTTTTACCAGTTGGGAAATGGAGGAGACCTTATCTTTGAGAGGGATTTGGACCAGCTTTCGGAACTTCTCGAGCGTCCGCACCCCGAGTTCTTCGGAGCTCGGATCAATGATCAAGGAGGAGAAGATCTGTAGTGGCTAATTGTTGCAAGTCTCCGAGGAAAGATTGAACCTCCCACTGCTGAGGGAATTCAGTTTACCTTAAGAGAGAACAACTGGCTCGATGGACTTGCCAGGGCCATGCAGGAAGCTCTTGCCCGTCTGTGTGGACAGAGTATCAACCAGATCAAGGGTACCCGCTTTGAGTTTTGTCCAAGGCGTGATGCTAATGGATAGCCACTGGAAGCCCCATACCGCCACGAGCTGAAGACTCAGTTGGACCACCTCAGCTTCATGATGTACGATCGTCAGCAGGAGTTGGATAATTGCCGTGACTACTCCAACCACAAGTCCGCTATTATCAAGACGAAGGATCAGACCATCGCCATGCTAGCAAAGGATCGCAAGTCTCGCCGCCGTCAGCTCGACAAGAAGGAGCGCATCATTGCCCGTCTTCGCCACTGTATCTCGTCTTTGGAGGAGACCATCCACGAGAGAGACATGCAGTTGGAGGAAAGGGAGAATGCCGAAGAGGATCTTCATGGAGACCCCTACTCCTATCTCAGCGATGATGATGATTTTCTGGAGGATCAGGCTATGGATTTCTTCACCGATGAGGAGGATTTCGCCTTCATCAATGACGATGAGGATGATGAGGATGACGACTACACCGACTCCGAGGAGTAGTAGCACTTGAGCACTAGCGTAGTGAGTAGTATTCGGTCCCACTGTATCGTAGTTTCCAGAATGGTTCCTAAAACCATCTGTTTACCTTGTTGTGGTGTGTGTTTGTATCGTGTCCTATGAATGAATGAATGAATGAATGAATGAATGAATGAATGAATGAATGAATGAATGAATGAATGAATGAATGAATGAATGAATGAATGAAAAGCAAGTTGTTAGAAAATCTGAGTCAAACTTTAAAAACTTTTCAAAGCCCTGAACCTTAGAAATTTCCCTCTTTTCTCATGATCTATCCCAATCTTAAGATGCCACGCGGAGGAAGTGGTTCATCCCCGGACCCGATGTTGCAGATCCTGCAAATGTTGGTTTCTGACCGCGAAGCTGAAAGAGCCGAACGTCAAGCCAACTTAGCCACCCTTCAACAGATAGCCCAGCTAGCCCACAACAATCAAGACCACGGAAACCAGGACAACCATGGATCTAAGCTCAAGAATTTCCAGAACACCAACCCACCTGTTTTCACTAAGTCGGAAGAGCCCTTAGACGCCGATTATTGGCTGCAAACCATGGAAAATAACCTAGAAGTCACCGGAGTGGAAGCTAACGAGAAAGTTCTGTTCGCCGCCCACTATCTAGCCGAAGATGCCAGAGCATGGTGGAACAGTATTCGTGCAATGACCGGAGGACAGATGATGACCTGGGAGGAATTCAAGGTCAAGTTCAGCAAAACCCATGTGCCACCAGGTTTTATCAAGAGAATGAGAGACGAATTCAGAGAACTGAGGCAAGGAAGGATGACCGTAGTGGAATACCGTGACAATTTTTTTTCATTAGCTAGGTATGCCCCGGATGAGATCGACACTGAAGCCAAGAAGGAGAGATTCTTGAATGGTTTGCACGATGAGATGCAGACAGTGTTAGTCAATATCCCCTTTGCTGATATTGAAGCCCTGGTCAACTCTGCCATCCAGATGGAAGGAAAGATCAACCAAGCCAATGAGAACTGCAAGCGTCGCATGATGCATCAACCAGGAACCCATCAGACCCCAAAGTACTGCCCCAACCCATCTCCAGGATTTGCCCCGAGAACCAACAGACCCCCAATGAACCGTTCTACCTATCCCAATCGTGGAAACCCTAGGCCCGGAGGAAATCACAACAACCCCGGCAACTTTAGCAATTTCAACCGTGCCCCACCCAAGTTCAACAACAACAATGCTACCGCCAACACCAACACTGCCCCGAGGACTGGAAGCAATGTTGTGCCTGTTACAGCAAAGGACAAGTCGCAAGTGACTTGTTATGACTGTGGAAATAAGGGTCACTACTCCAACGAGTGCCCCAACAAGAAGAATGCCGCAGCCCCCAATGCAAATGCCCCAGCTCAGCAGCAGCGTCGTGTTCAGCCCGAAAGAAGATTTGCCTCAGGGAATTCACTCAACCGCAACGGCCGTCTTTTTCTCATGCATGCTGAAGAAGCTCAGGAAGCGCCAGACGTCGTGCTGGGTATGTTTTCTGTTAATTTAGTACTTGCAAGAGTGTTGTTTGATTCTGGTGCATCGCATTCATTTATCACCGAAGAATTTGCCTGCACTAGTAAGATTCAACCAACAAAACTGAAGCATGTTATGATCGTTCAAATTCCCGGTTCAACCACCAAGGCTAGGAAAATTTGCAAAGCCGTCCCTATCTGAATCCATGGCATAGATTTTTATGCTAACCTGATAGTACTCGAAACTAAAGGTTTGGAAGTAGTACTAGGAATGGATTGGATGTCCAAACATAAAGGATTGATTGACTGTGCCAAGAAAGCCATCACCATGACCAGTACAGCCGGAATATCAGTCGAGCATATATCTGAAACCTTACCTCGTCAATTCAAGTGCAACAAAGAGTATAGCCCAACCTACCATTGACCAAGTCTGGATAGTCTGTGAATACCCCGATGTATTTCTAGATGTTTTGCCCGGTATGCCCCCAGATCAGGATATCGATTTTATCATCGAACTAATCCCCAGAACAGGACCCATAGCCCAGAGACCATATAGTATGAACCCGTCTGAACTAGCAGAACTGAAGAAGCAACTGGATGCCATGCTGGAAATTGGATTGATTCAACCAAGTGCGTCACCATGGAGATCACCTGTTTTGTTTGTGGACAAGAAATATGGAGGTAACCGTTTGTGTATGGATTATCGGAAGTTGAATGATGTCACCATCAAAAACAAGTACCCCTTGCCCAAGATAGAAGATTTGTTTGATCAGTTGACCGGTGCCAAAGTGTTTTCTAAGATTGATCTTAGGACTGGCTATCATCATCTCAAAATTCGGGCAGAGGATATTCCCAAGACTGCCTTTACCACCAGATATGGATTATACGAGTATACCGTCATGTCTTTTGGATTAACCAATGCCCCCGCTTATTTCATGAATCTCATGAATAAGATTTTTATGGACTTCCTGGATAAGTTTGTCGTTGTTTCATCGATGACATTCTGATTTATTCCAAATCGGAAGAAGAACATGAGCTACACCTAAGGACCATTCTTGGAATCCTTAGAGAGCATCGGCTGTATGCCAAGTTTAGCAAATGTGAATTCTGGTTACAGGAGGTAGGATTCCTCGGCCACATTGTATCAGCCGGAGGAATTGCCGTTGACCCTGCAAAGGTGAAAGATGTCGAAGATTGGCAAGCCCCAACCACTCAAACCCAAGCTCGTTCATTTCTTGGATTGGCGGGATACTACTGCAAGTTCGTAGAAGGATTCTCGAGTATCGCCAGACCCATGACCCAATTGCTGAAGAAGGACAAGAAGTTTGAATGGACAGACAAATGTGAAGCGAGTTTTCAAGAACTCAAGAGGAGATTGATTTTAGCCCCAATCTTAATCATGCCGGATATCACGAAGCCCTTCGACGTGTATTGTAACACATCCAAGATCGGTCTCGGATGTGTGCTAATGCAAGAAGGCAAAGTTATATCTTATCTATCTCGACAACTGAAACCACATGAGCAAAGTTACCCAACCCATGACCTCGAACTCGCAATCGTAGTTTTAGCCCTGAAGACATGGAGGCATTACCTGATGGGAAACCGTTGTGAGATTTATTCGGATCACAAGAGCCTGAAGTATATATTCACTTAGAAGGAGTTGAATATGAGGCAGAGAAAATGGATTGAGTTAATCAAGGATTACGATCTGCACATTCACTATCACCCTGGTAAAGCCAATGTGGTCGCAGATGCCCTTAGCAGATTCCCGTGCCGCTTGAACTCCATGATTTTGAAGGAGCAACCAAGCTTGCACAAAGATATGGAAGATTTTCGAATAGAATTAGTGAGTGAAGGATTTTTGGCTAGCATAGAACTTCAACCCACTTTGATCAGCCAGATCAAAGAGGCGCAGAAAGGAAATGCTAGTATTGACGGAATCAAGTGTCGTATCGGTACAAGCAAAGTACCCGGATTCACCGAAGACGAAGAAGGAGTTCTGTGGTACAAAGGACGCCTTTGTGTACCAGCAAATTCTAAGTTGAAAGAAGTTATTATCAAGGAAGCTCATGATACTAGTTATTCTATCCACCCCGGAGGAATGAAGATGTATCAAGATTTGAAAGAGCAATTTTGGTGGCATAAGATGAAGAGAGAAATCAGAAGCTATATCGCCAAGTGTGATATATGTCAGTGAGTCAAGGCCGGACACCAAAGACCCGCTGGATTGTTGCAACCCTTGCAGATTTCGGAATGGAAATGGGATTCCGTTGGAATGGACTTTATCACCGGATTGCCTACTTCTAGTAGGGGAAATGACTCTATCTGGGTCATAGTGGACAGATTGTCCAAAGTCGCCCATTTCTTACCCGTCAAGACCACATATCAGAGTTTGAAGCTAGCGGAGTTATATATCGCTAGAATCGTCAGTTTGCATGGAGTCCCCAAGAACATCGTATCGGATCGAGGAACTCAGTTTACCTTGAGATTCTGGAAGAAAGTTCAAGAAGGTTTAGGAACCCGCCTAGATTTCAGCACCGCGTATCACCCTTAGACCGATGGACAAATGGAGCGAGTAAATCAAATACTCGAAGATATGCTGAGAGCATGTGTGTTAGAATATGGATCTAAGTGGGAAGACTGTCTGCCGTTTGCCAAATTTTCGTACAACAATAGTTATCAAGCTAGTTTGGAAATGGCCCCATTTGAATTCATGTACGGAAGGAAGTGTCGCACCCCTTTGAACTGGTCGGAAGTAGGAGAGAGTCAGATTTTTGGACCCGATATCCTACGAGAAGCAGAAGAGAAGGTTCACAAGATTCGTGAGCACCTCAAGACAGCCCAGTCCAGACAGAAGAGTTACGCCGACAAGAGACGTCCAGACCTCGCCTTCAACATAGGAGATTTTGTATATCTGAAAGTGTCGCCATTGAAGGGAATGCAGCGTTTCCAACTCAAAGGAAAGTTAGCCCCCAGATATATCGGACCTTTAAAAATTCTGAACCGTCGAGGAGAAGTGTCGTATCAATTGGAACTACCCGAAGAGATGTTAGCCGTGCAGCATGTGTTCCATATCTCATTACTTCGCAAGTGCCTCGAAGTTCCAGAGAAGACGGAAGTGTTCAAGAATATCGATCACCGGACCATAGAGATCAACGATGACCTGACCTATCCCGAAGTACCCATTCGTATTTTGGAAGAAGCTTTCTGAACCACCAGAACCCGAAGCTACTTGGGAGCGCGAAGATCACATCAGGACGGAGTTTCCCAATCTCTTCAAATCCTAGATAATCTTTTCGTCCTTTTTCAAATCTCTGTATGAGATTTTGTTTAAGGGGGGAAGGTTCTTAACATCCCAAAAATATTAAACTAGAATCATCAAACTCTATGCATCAAAATTAGGGTTAACAAAAACTTTTCTAAATAAAAATATGAAAGCATGCATGTGTGTATGCATCCCATTTTGAATTCTTTTGAATTTCCTTGTTTATGTGTTTCTTTGCTTGTAAAAGGATTCTTAGGTGAAATAAACATCATCTAGACAATCCCCACACTTTTCCCAAAGACAAATAAATCAAAACAAACAAAATAAGGGAATGGTCATTTTGACCAATTTAACTCCCATGCCTACTTTGGCTGTCTCTAACTTTCAGAACTTAACAGAAATTTGTTTGGATATTTGCACCCCTTGATAGTGCTCATAACAAAGTATCAAGGCCCACCTTGTGATCATCCAGAAACATTCAAATGCATAGTTTAAATGACAGTTTAAAATTGAATCTTTATCATATGGGAAGATCCCACTTTTTCAAAAACCACTCAAACAAGCTCAACTTTCAAAACCCAAGCATCTACAGACTCACCAACACCTACCTAGCACACCCACCAAAAATCTTTTCAAATTCAAAACTTGAATTCATGCGGCCATTTCATCAAACACCTTGTAGATGCAAATCAAATAAAATCCAAACACTATTTGGAGCAGTGATTTGAGCCTAACTTGTTACCTCTCTGGTTGCAATTAGGCTTTAGTAGATCATCTAGCTCATTTGTAAACATCTAGCACCACTGTAAGCTTGACAATGCCATCAATGGTGAACAGTCGAAGACATCCATGCCACCCCAGTGTAGACAGCAAGCTAGGAGAGGAACTAGCCGTGCCAACCTTGTCTGGGAGATCACCAATGCCTCACCGCCCCCTCTCGACCAGCCCTGCCTCGAAGACATCGACCAGAGCACCCAGGAACGCCACGCCCGTGCCTCTGTCAACCATGCCGAGCGTGCGCCAGAGCGCCACCCTCAACACACGCCCACAGACCACGACCCGCCCTCGCCGCATGCATACGTGATCACCACCGTCCCAGGAGACCGCCAGACATCCCCGTTCCCCACCCCATGCCTCACGGCCACCGCTCGCCGTCGAAAACGCCCCGTGCAGAGCATCGCATGTTCCAGACCGATTGCCACCGCCCCTACACGCGCATTAAAGCCATAGAGCATCGCCAGGAGACACCGATCGGTCGCCACCACCGTCCATGCCTCTAGCAGCCCGTAGCCATGTCACCACCGTCGCCTGCCCATTCCGTTCGGTCTTGTCGTCGAGACTATAAATAGAGGCCTCACCCGCTCAAACTCTTCGCACCATCTCACTCCCCTCTCCTCACTGATCGTTCCACCCCGTTCCCGGAGCAAGGCGAGCAGCGCATCACCGGAAATTGGCCGGAGCCGGACGCCTCTGGAGAAGAAGGGCGCCGTCGATTGCGTCCACCCCAGGAGAAGCTGCCGGTACCAGGAGGTTCGTCGTCGTCGACTTCGTCGTTCGCCCGCCTCACCGACCCTCGCCTGAGCCCCGGTGAGCCCCCGACGACCCCCACCTGCCGCATTAGGTTCCTGTCTCGTCGGCGCCGCCCGACGTGGACGATGAGTAGCAGCCGTTCGATTAGACTTAGATCGTGCGGATGAGATTGCCTCGTACCGCTTTGCGTTTAAAGAGCCACTGACTGGTGGAACCCCCCTGTCAGTTGAGCCCCGCGCCACGGAGTGACACCGGGCCGGCCCATTATTGTTTCCCGCGCAGCCCAGTCGTTTGAATTTAACTTTTTCCATTTTAATTCAAACACGGTTCTGTACCTAGTTTCAAAAATCAACCCAGCTCGATCCAGTTAAACAAATTGAATGAAACCAATTTTGTTAGAAAGATATTGAAATGCTTAATCCAATCCCGTTGGATTCAAATCATTTGAATCTATAGATCACCCTTGGTAAAAATAACAAGGCAGAACCTTTTCTGCATTCAAACATTTTTCAAATTTAAACCATAATAGATTTTGAGTTGATTCCAACTCTCAAAAATCACATTTGATCATACCTTTCAGAATATATAAAAACATTTGGGTTTACTTACAGATATAATGTTCAAGTAATAAAAGAATGCCACATAGGCATTTCTAGTCACTTTATTTAAGTAAAATAAAAGGTTAAACCTTATTAAATTGTGACACCACTTTAAATCACATTTCCATGGACTAAAATATGTGGTGATGACATGTGTCAACATGATCCCAAGTTTGGTTTGGAGAATATTAAATCTTAAGTAGTTTTTCAATGAGTAGAAATTACTTTTCTAAAAATAAAAGAAATTAAACCAAGCTTTAATCTTGTAATGTTAGTGATGATGCTAGATCATCTATAGGACCCTTTTGTGTGATGATTGAAAGTAGTTAATGAAAGTGTAAGATGGTTAACCTAGAGGGGGGGTGAATAGGTTTCTACAAAATTCTTTATAATCTTTTGCAAGTTTTAGGCTTTGCGGAATATAAGTGAGGCTAAATGCAAACTAGGTGAGGCAACCTAGATGATGTACAAGATACTTCAAGCTCGAAGGCTATCACAAGATAAGCAACACAAGTAAGAGATCGGTTAAGGAATAACCGAAGCACGCGGAGACGAAGATGTATTCCCATGTTCACCACCTTTGGGAAGGGGGCTATGTCACGTTGGAGAGGTGTGAGGTTCCACGAAGGATTCCTCACGCGCCACGAAGGCTCACCTTCTTCTCCGAGCCTATCCCATGAAGGAATAGCTCACTTACTCGTGGTAGACTTTAAGGTAGTCTCCAAACCCTCACAAACTTTCCACGGGGCAAATCACAAGCCGAATGCCTCTGGCGACCCTAGCCGCCTAGGGTTTCCCACAAACCCAAGAGTAACAAGCTAACTCGATGAACTCAAGGGGGAATGAACTTTGGCTTGGTGGAAACGTAGATCGGGACCTCCTCTTCCTTTCTACCAAAGGGATTTGGATTTGGTTGGGTAGAATGGGAGATCCTCAGGCTTTTGTGTTTCAACAATGGGGAGAGAGAGAGAGAGAGCTTCAAGAAATGATATAAACTGAATGCCTAACATACTCAAGCTGGAAGAAGGGATATTTATACTCAAGGAGAAAAACTAGCCGTTTTGAGCCAAAAACGCAAGGTCCGGTTTTAAGTTCGGTTGGTCCGGTCCACAGCCCGGATAACCGGACTGAAACCAAAACTGCTCTCAGTACCCAGACTCGGATAGATTCGGAGTGAGTAAACCGGAGAACCCGGTTTGAGTCCGGATTTCCGATCCTGACACCGGACGGTCCGGTCTGGGAGTCGGTCCAACCGGTCTGAAAACCGGATCTGCAGAAAAGGCTCTGGTGGATAGGATTTCTTCTCTTCTCTCTTTGGTGATGGGTTAGGTAGGATAAAGGGATGTGTATATGGCTTAGGTGATCATCCCCAACAAGCTCATCGAGAGAACCCCTCTTAATAGTGCGGAGCTCCTAACCGGACTCAAATTACATAAAAAGGAAAATCTCCGGTGCGAAGCTTCGTTATCAAAATGGGGGGGTCTCCGATAACATTTCATCACAGCATTGGACTAGATCCTGTGTAAGACACTAGAAATAGCATTAGTCCACTCTAACCATGGTGTCATTGTCAACCAAAAATAGCATAGGGTAAAATACCCTTTCGATCTCCCCCTCTTTGGTTGGCGATGACAAACCGAGCTAGAGTTCGCAAAGATATTATAAACAACAATAGACATAGTCATAGCATAATATAAATATCCATGGTTCACACACATAGCACAAACTTGTCCAACAGACGGAACGAAAGCAGATAGTTCATACATAAAGCGAAAGAGAAAGCACAATGCCATAAGAAGCAATGAGAACGCAAGGGGCATTGTGCTAACGGCGAACCCCGGAAAACCCCGGCAAGGAACCCGTAGATAACTAATAGAACTCTAGTCTTCTCCCCCATTGGCATCGAGACACCAAAAAGGAAGAGGAGGAGAGCGATGCTAACGCGGCCCAACTAGAAGAACGGCAGAGGAGGAGGATGAGGGACATCTTCCTCTTCAGAGTACTCGTCACTATCAACAGCATCATCATTGTCCTCATCATCATCATGACCCTGAGCAGAGGGACCACCAGGACCACTGGGAGCAAACTGACCAGGGAAGTACCCATAGAACATAGCATCATCAAGAGGCGGCATCTCATAGTTGACATAATTGACAGGGGCCATCTCAGGACCATCAGGTGGAGGAGTGACATTCTGGGTCGCAAGATACTCATTGTGGCGGCGTCTAGTCTCCTAGCTCAATTCCAATGCCTTGTGACTCACATCATAGGAAGAACGGCACATCTGGAATAGCCCCTTGAAAAACTTGGCAGCACCACCCTTCGGCCTTGGGTGAGAGGAGGACTCACCAACAGGACGACGAGAACCAGCCCGAGTAGGAAAAGAAGGCCGAGGATCATGTGCAGCTTTGGTGCGGTGCTCAGGAGTCCGCATCCCAGGGACCTCAGGAGTGTGTGCACGGAGAAAAAGATTAAGCATTTCTTGTTCCTCACGCTCGCCCACCATCACACCAGGCGGCACCACCCGATTGAGCAGCTTCTGAACATACGCGTAGAAAGTGGGAGTCATCCTGTCCAAAGCAGCCCGCCGCAGCTCACAGTACACAAAGTCACATCCATCAATCTTCCTCAGCCGATCCGGGTGGCAGTAGTACAACAAGTTGGTAAAATACCCACGGCAGTTGGTGGAATCGCCAACACGGGGAACAAGGGACTGACGGAAGATAGTGGCCAAGGTGTGATAGTAGTAATACATGCCAGTCATGCACGGGGGACTCCACTGAGAATCGCTGGGATAGCAGAAAGCAAGAGTCTCAGCAGGCTTGACCTTCTCACTGTGAATACGGAAACCTCCGCCGCGACTAGTGTAGCCCATGACATCGACCAAATCAGCATAAGTAGCCTGAAAACGCCTCGTGCCAGTCATCCAAGTCATAGTGCGATCGTCATCATCATGAAAGTAGACTGTGCAAAAGAACTGACGGATGAAGTCGGGGTAATAGTCCTCCTTGAGATAGACAAGGTCGAACAGATCCATTTTCCTCAGAGCTTCATCAACATAGAAGTAATCAGAGGCTGCATACATATTGAACCACTCCAGATTGAGAGCTTGAATGTGGCCACACGGAGTGACCCGGAACTGAGTGTAAATGTGATCCCACATCATAGCCTGAGTCTCAGTCCAGAATTTCTTGTCAGATCCTGTATAGGTGCGTTGCTTGAAGCGATAGGGATTCTGCTTGCGGAGAGCCCGATACTGACCAATCTCCATACCCTTCAGATTTTGACAAGGCACATCCTTAGCCTCGGCCTGAGAAGCTTGCTGCTTACCCTTGTTAGCTTTGAGTTTGATGCGCCCAGAGCGAGCGCTACCCTCAGCCTCAAGCCGCACAGACTGAGTGTTGCGACGAGCCCGCTTACTCCTGTTAGCTACTTCGGGCACATACTCATGATCAGGCACATACTCATCACTAGCAGAATCAGCGTCTTCACCTGTGAAAAAGAGAGAGAGAGAGAGGTTGGGGAGCATAGAGATAAGTACACATGCCAAAGGGGAGGATGAGAGAAAAAGAAACTTGGATTTGGGCAAGTGCATGGTAAAATAAGAGACATTGCAGAGAGGTCCGGTGCCAGGGCCGGAGCAACCGATCCCAGAACCGGATGGTCCGGTGCCAGGGCCGGTCGGACCGAACGCAGAACCGGACGGTCCGGTGTCAGAGCCGGAAAACCGGACTCAGATCGGACGGTCCGGTGCCAGGGCCGGAACAACCGGGTTTCAAACCGAGATCCACAGAGGCCACTATGCAATGTAAAAAATCGTACCAATGACTCAAGTACTTGCGCAAATACAGTTCTAAGCAGAGTGGGTAGGACATGGAGGAACGAGGGTGGGGAAAAAAACTAGGTGGACCCCTAATTTCTCAAATCCAACACAATGTATAGCAAAACATAGGGATTTGAGAAGGACAAGAGGAGTGGGAGAAAAGGAGTACCCGAGGACATGGCTTCCCGTGAAGGAAAGCACCAAGGAGCCCTTGAGGAAGGAGAACACCAAAAAGATCCCGAACCACCGCGAGAGGAAGAAATTCCTTTGGTGAGAAGCCTCCAAAAGTCCTTCCTTACGAAATGGTGGCCCGATCTATGGATCCTAGGGGTGGAATCACCCGAGGAGAGGAGGGGAGGGTGGGGAGGGGCGACAATGGAGGAGGAGAGGTCGGGGGAAGTGAAGTGGAAATGCGGGAGGAGGGGGGACAAGGGAGAAGAGGGAGAAAAGAAGAAAAAAACAGATCTGAAACTCGGTTTTGAGTTCGGTTGAACCGAGATCCAAACCGGAGGACCCGGTCTACAGCTCGGAAAACTGGAGTGAAACCGAAAAACGGTTCAGACACGAGATCCGGATAGACCCGATATAGTATAACCGGACTTTCCGGTTCTGGTCCGGTTTTCCGACGCTGGCACCGAGCTATCCGCCGGTTCGACCGGGCCAAGAACCGAACAACAGAATGTTTTTTTGTGTGATTTTTTTTTTGTTTTCGAGGATGGCATGTGCAATTAGAGGAAGATAGTAGACTCCAAAAGGGTAGAGGAAGCATGTGATCTAGGCATGCCTATTGGAAAGAATCAATTTCAACCTCACAAAGAGCAACAATAGGCATGATTCGAAGATATCAAGAGCTAGAGGAAAGGTCAAACTCAGAGAGCCTCAAGATGGAAAACATTGAAAAGCAAAGGAGGCTAGAAGGTTGTGGGGGATTTCTCCCCCTATGTTTAAGCACATGTGTCATGACGCCTCAAAGATAGATGCTTGGACTCATATCATGACACGAGATCAATTTATGTTCCACACATAGGTATGCATCAAACCAAGACATGGTAAGATGGCTATCCCTACATGTGCGGCGCAACTAGTCTACATAGCATGTTAAGAGCAAGAATATAGTGCAAGAAGCAAATCAATCCAAGTTTTGGGGATCTAGGATACCGAGTTCTCGCCTCAACATGACAAATCGGGCTTCATCCAAAGGCTTCGTGAAGATATCGGCCAATTGGAACATCGTACCCACATGAGTGAGATTGATATCACCATTTGCGACATGGTCACGTAGGAAGTGGTGCCAAATGTCAATATGTTTGGTGCGGCAATGTTGGACGGGGTTGTTGGCGATCTTTATCGCGCTTTCATTGTCACATAGAAGAGGCACCGTACCAAGAGACACACCATAGTCTTTCAAGGTTTGCCTCATCCATAACAATTGAGCACAACAAGATGTCGCGGATATGTATTCGGCTTCGGCAGTGGATAGGACTGTGGAGTTTTGTTTCTTGGAAGACCAACTCACCAACGACCGGCCAATAAATTGGCAAGCCCCGGAGGTTGATTTCCGGTCAACCTTATCACCTGCCCAATCGGCATCCGAATAGCCAACAAGCTCAAAGGTTGACCCCTTTGGATACCAAAGCCCGAGAGTAGGAGTGAGAACAAGGTACCTAAAAATCCGTTTGACCGCCATCAAGTGGCACTCCTTGGGAGCGGATTGAAAACGAGCACACATTCCTACACTTAACATGATATCTGGCCTAGAAGCACAAAGGTAGAGCAAGGAACCAATCATAGAACGATATACCTTTTGATCCACGTCCTTCTCACCTACTCCAAGGCCAAGTTGTCCATTTAGTGGCATGGGTGTCTTCATGGGATTAGCCTTGGCCATCTCGAACTTATTGAGCATATCCTTAATGTACTTTTCTTGAGAGATGAAAGTGCCATGAGGAAGTTTCTTTATGATGAAGCCTAGAAAGAACTTCAACTCCACCATCATGGACATCCTAAATTTCATAGTCATCAACTCGGCAAAAGCTTTGTTATGAGATTCGTTAGTTCCACCAAAGATAATATCATCAACATATATTTGAACAATAAATAAGCCACCCCCTTTAACCCGTTTGGTGAAAAGGGTGGAATCGACCTTACCCACGCTAAACCCATCCATGAGTAGAAAATCCCTAAGGTGCTCACACCAAGCACGAGGAGCTTGCTTTAGTCTATAGAGAGCCTTATGGAGTAGATACACATGGTTGGGATAGCGTGTGTTTTCGAAACCCGTGGGTTGAGCTACATATGCAACCTCTTTCAAGGGACCATTAAGAAATGCACTTTTCACATCCATTTGATAAAGCTTGAAGTTATGGAAAGATGCATAAGCAAGCAAGAGACGAATAGCTTCAAGACGAGCAACGGGCGCAAAGGTGTCCTCATAGTCAATACCTTCTATTTGGGCATACCCTTGCGCCACTAACCTTGCTTTGTTCCTCGTGACGACCCTGTTCTCATCTTGCTTGTTTTTGAACACCCACTTGGTCCCAATAACATTGATGCGATGATCTTTAGGCCTCTCCACTAGAGACCATACTTCATTGCGGGTGAAACACTCGAGTTCTTCTTGCATGGAAATGACCCAATCTGGATCCTCCAAAGCCTCATGTACCTTAAGGGGCTCGAAGTTGGACACAAAAGCATGGTGCCCACAAAAGGTTATGAGGTTCTTCTTCTTGGCACGGGTCTCGATCCCTCTTGATATGCTTCCAAGGATATTGTTGACTTGAAGTCCACTTGCAATGGAGGCGGCCTTAATCTTCCGAATTGTGCCTTCATGATCAACAAATTCATCTTTTGAGGGGCCTTGATCGTTGACACCATCTTGAGCTTGGCCTTGAGATGGAGGTTGATCTTCTACTTGGTCTTGCTCGAAGGTTTGAGGGCTTGGTTCTTGTTCTTCGGTTTGCAAGGCATCATGAGAGAGATGTTGATCTTGTGATGCATTTGATGGCTCAACTTGGATAGAGCTCGGCTCTTCTTGAGTTGATCTTGATTCTCCCCCATCATCTTGTTGAACATGAATGTGAGACTCGGTAGGCAAGATGTGCCCAATACCCATCAACGTGATGACTTGAGAAGAATCACCATCTCCTACATCACGAGAAGAAACTTGCCCCTCATGGGGACCATTATTCTCCAAAAACTCCACGTCACAAGATACTTCAACACAACCATTAGTCTTGTTGTAGTATCTATAGG
Organism: Avena sativa; assembly: GCA_916181665.1. NCBI lineage: Eukaryota > Viridiplantae > Streptophyta > Magnoliopsida > Poales > Poaceae > Avena > Avena sativa. Next base: position 36,792,435 of record OV702279.1, on the reverse strand, counting down.
CATGAGAGTTTTCCGCATAACCAACAAAAATACCCTCTATAGTTCTAGATTCGAATTTACCGAGCTTTTCCTTTTTGTTATTGACGAGACACTTGCACCCAAATACACGGTAGTAGTTGACATTGGGCTTCTTACTTGTGAGAATCTCATATGGAGTCATGTCAAAGGGAGCACGGAGGAAGAGCCGGTTCGTGTAGTGGACCGCGGTAGCAATAGCTTCTCCCCAAAAATTGTGAGGAGACTTGAATTCACTCAACATTGTTCTTGCCATCTCAATGATTGTCCAGTTCTTCCTTTCAACAACACCATTTTGTTGAGGGGTATAAGGAGCTGAGAATTCATGCTTGATCCCCTCATCTTCAACAAATTCTTGCATGGTGTAATTCTTGAACTCGGTGCCATTGTCGGTTCTAATAGTCTTGATCTCCACACCATGAGTGTGTTGAGCTTGCTTGGCAAAGATCATGAATTCCTTGAAAGTCTCATCCTTCGTATTGAGAAGAAAGACCCAAGTATACCTTGAGTAATCATCAACAATGACAAGACCATATCTTCTTCCACCAAGAGGGTCATATGTCGAAGGCCCGAAGAGATCCATATGGAGCAATTCCAAGGGTCTTGACGTGGCCACCTTGGTAACGGAAGGATGATGCTTTCTAATTTGCTTCCCTGAAATGCAAGCACTACACACATGATCTTTCTCAAAGGATATAACGGTTAGTCCAATAATATGTTCACCCTTTAGGAGGAGATTGAGATTTCTCATGTTGACATGGCCTAGGCGACGATGCCAAAGCCATCCCTTGTCAGCCTTGTGTAACACCCTCAGAATCGACCCTATGCAAGTTTCAGCGATTCCCGCCAAAACCCGCATAGAAACGATTCAAAGGTGCCCACCAGGCACTTTCGTGCGGGTGGAAAACGAAGTAATAACATTACACAACAGTCCTCGATGGGACCCACAGAACAGATATATATATATACAACAGCGACTCAATGAGTCCAGAATACAGATATAATATACAAAGATTCAAATCACCTTGAAAATGATAGAGCGTCCGACTACGGACAAGATGCAAATGGGGCTAAGAGCCCTGAAGAATAACCAATGGCGTCCATAACCCTGCCCAGGCCAAGCCGGAAGGGTAACCCTGCTAACGACGTCGATCTCAAAACCTGCTTAAACAAAGGGGTGCCGACAAAGGGCAAAGGAAAAAGAGGAGCGTCAGTACTGAGGCCAGTACACGGCGAGACTAGAATTCGGCGGTCCTCGCCTACATAGGTATGGTGGACTGAGCGGCAGCGGCAGCATGCACTGAACAACCTATAGAGACTCGATACAACTGGCGGTTATCGGAGAGGGGGAAGAATGACCTATTCGGATCCAACCTGAAGCGAACACCAAACATACCCATCCTGGTGTTTCCCCCTCGAGACCAAACGAGGAAGTCATCCGAGGAACTCACACAGTTGGCAATTTTATTTGTTCGGTTATCGTTGCAGCAATTACTAGTCAGGTATAGATAATCATCCTGATAAAATAAGCAGTGGGCACTTTTAGTTAATCCTTCCGTTGTAGTTGCAACAATTACTAATCAGATACAGATAGCATGAGATAAACCCAAAACCCAGCAGTTGTTGATACTTTTATTCAGCCATTCCGTTGTAGTTGCAATACTTACTAGTCAGGTACAATGGTCGCAAGCGACGCTCCAAACAAGCAATTGTGGGCAGTATTAATTAGCCATTCCATTATAGTGAAGCTGATTACTAGTCATTATAAAGTCAGATGTATAGCAATAAACTTTAGTTATGCTTGTCTATGGTCGAGATACTGTGCTCCAAGTCGTCCATAACCGCGGACACGGCTTTCAGAAAGTTTTAACCCGGCCGGGGTGCACAAATAGCAACACACACTCGATCAACCTCGGAAAAACCAAATCAAAACCCAACGAGGCCTTCACGACAAAGCAATCACAGGATTCAGAAATATTTCAGGGGGCCACCCCTTAAAGTAGACCCGCAACGAAGCCAGCCGGCTCCGAGACGGACTTAAGGTTGTGGGGACGGCTGTGAACGACTGGGAACCCGAAAGTGTGGCTGGGCTTGTCGACACCGCGGAATCGTGCCACGATCCTAAACAGTACAGTGTGCTCCTTGCACAATCGTAAATAAACAGTAGCATGGCATAAGTACAGGATCGTAAATAAAACCTCAAACTAGTTTGTGGCCCCAAGAAATAAGACTGAATCAAGCTCTGGCTAAGGGGGGTCCCATATACCTCCCAGATGTGGATAGCGCGATAAATCAAGGAACAGGTATCAAGTACTCGGGGTCCTACGGGACACAAGTGGGCGTTCGGAAACCAAATGTTATCTATCACCCACCGATGCCTCTGCTTACTTCAATTTTAGTTGTTAAACAGGAATTAAAGTGAACGATAAGTAAAACCATGATCATCTTCAACATCAACATGCGGCATTACTCCGACAACTGTGGCACTTGACGACACGCAACAGCACTTGAGCAAGCGACTACGACGCGCAAGTCCAACTATCTACCAAACAAGTAATAGGGTGTGTCCGAGGCAATATAGGGTTGCAAGGGATATCACGGGTACGGAAACTAGAGCATCGCGACACAGATAGCAATAGATCAACAGGAGGGAATAAATACTATAAAAGTAAGATAGGTAGAAAGGGGGAGATGCTCGCCTGAAAACATTGCCGAAGGTTCAACCGAAGATCGGGGCGAAGCTCACATCAACTCAACGGCCTTATCCGCGAAGAAGCAAAACACTAGAATAGACACCGGATGCAATATTTAAGATTACGGCAGAAGATCGGCATGATGCATGTATGATGTATGACATGGTAAATATGCGGTGGAATTAGGTCATGTTAAGCGGAACCGGGGTCCCGACATTTAATTAAACGGTTCAAGTTATTTATCTACCCCGCAAATTAAATGTTGTTTTAGAATGGTAAAAGATAGCACCGGTTTGCTACACAAATTTAAATGGGACCAATATACGACCGGATTTGCCCGCATATGGGCCCCATATTTAATTATTAGGTGAATCGGCATAATGCCCCCAAACCAATGATATGCATGCGAGATGAATGATTAATATGCAACAAGTTGTTATTATATTATAAAATAGGGTTCGGGAAGGGTTCACACATTAGGGTTCGGCGAACTTGAGGTTCCGGGGGTTCGGGGTCGGTCTCAGGGTCCAGGGTTCGACGGATTGGTCTCTGCGGAAACGTTCTCGAACAACGGGGCAGATCTTGGCGCATCCGTAGTCTTCGGGTCATGTCGACGGTCCAGGCGTTCGGGATGAAGTACTTGGTTCGGTGTCGGGACGCATCGGGTCCTTCCGGGTCGGTGTCGTTCTTGCCGGCCCGCGCAGTTAATCTTGGTGTTACCGGATGATCTTGCCGACTCCATGCGAAGGCCTTGGCGCTCTAGATCGGTCTTCAGGGTCTCGGCCATCGGATCCTTGAAGGAGGTCATGGCGTCCGTGAGGCGATCTTGGCGTTCACTGCGAGGGATTCGACAGGGTTCGGGTCTCGATGTTGCATGAAGAAGTACTTGGTGCCATGTGACGGAGTTCTCGGAGGTACGACCATCGGATCCTGGGTGGTAGTACTCGGGGTGTCGTGACGACGATCTTGTCGGTGACCTTGGCGCTTCGGATCCTTGAGATCGGGGGTCTTCGGTTCCATCTCTTACGTCGGTACCGGTACGGGGGTCTCCGCCTCGAGGATCTTGGCGACCTTGTCGTACCCGAGCCGCAACAGTATCAACACAAGGCACCTTCCCGTTACAGAAAACATCACCACACGTACAACATCGGTAGCACCAAGGGCTCGCACCGGGAAGGCAACAGGTGGTCACTGAGAGCGGCGCTGCCTGCCGTCGAGGTCGCGCGGACGCCGGGAGACAGAGGGGAGGGGCGAGGGGCGAGGCGGCTGGCCGGGGAGGGGCGGTCGACGCGGGGGCGAGGGCGGCCTGGGGGGGGCGAGGCGAGGCTAGCGGCGGGGCAGAGGCCGGCCAGCGAGGTGCCGCGGAGGCGCCGGAGGCAGAGGCGGAAGGAAGGGCGGTGGAGGAGACCGGGGCACGCGGGGATGCGGGCCGAGGAGGAGGGGAGCCGAGCCGGCGAGCTCGGGGCCGGGCGACGGTGGAGGTTGACTGAGGGCGGCGGGGTCGGAGGCGGCCGTCGCGGGCGCTCGGGGACGGTGGCGCCGGCGCGCGAGCGGAGGGGAAGCAGGGAGGCGCGGACGCAGACGTGGCCGGGAGAGGTGAGTGCGGGCGGCTCCGGCGGCGGAGGCCGGCGGGGCGCCAGAGAGAGGAGCGGGAGGAGGGAGGTGGCCGGGGCAGATGTCGAGGAAGCCGGCCGCGGACGGAGGCGGTGGTCTGCGAGCGGAGAGAAAAGCGAGCGGGGAGGGAGAGACGGGTGAGGGTAGGCGCTGGTGGCGGAGAAGGGGAGGCGGCGGCGCCATGGCCGGGGAAGGGAGGAGTAGGGGCGGTTGGCGTGGGCGGCGGGGTGCGGTGTCGGGGAGAGAGATGAGGGGAGAGAGAGGAAGGAGAGAGCGGGGACAGGGGGCCAGGGGTGGGTCCCAGGGGGCTGTCGGCGTGCGTGCGTGAGTGGTGCTGTGTGGGATGTGGGGTTGTGTCCAGGTGGAGTGGAGGTGAGGGAGTGGGGGGTATGTGGCGGTGTCTGAGTGGTGGGAGAAGGGAAAAGGGTGAGATGGCAAGTTGCTATTGGGTGGGGTGAGGTGGAGGCAAGGGTGGGTAGACTAGGTTGGGTGAACTTAGGATTTAGAGGGGCTGTTCAGGTGGACCGATTTAATCTGGGGGTGGTCGTTCGGGTCGGGTCGGCCCGTTCGACTGCCCCCACTAAAATAATTAAACATTTATTTGTTTTAAACGGGCCGTTTGCAAACCGATAGCGGCCAAAACAAAATAATCCGGAGACCCGGGTTTGGCGTTTGAATAAAAGACGGGGCGTTTAGAAAACATGAACCGGTTTTTCCGAAAATAATTTTATGCAAGCAAATGTAAGATGATGACGATGCTCAAATGCAATGTGGCATGACGACATGAGCATGCGGTCATGATGATGCAATGCACAAAAACAACGCGATTTTCTAGTAGTGGTTTTTGCGGGATGCCACACCTTGGCCATTAGACATGTAGGAAGAGATTGACTCTCTTTCGAGAGGTCGACCACATAAAGGTCGTCTTCCATGTGTCCAATGAGAACCAAGCTGAGATCATCACCCCTAAAGACCTTCACAAAAGTTCTAGAGAAATAGGAGTCATAGCCGGCATCCGCGAGATGTTTAATAGAAAGCAAGTTGTAACCAAGGTTTTCAACATGTAGGACGGTCTCAAGAGTCAAAACCTTGGAAATTACCAACTTACCATAACCAAGAACCTTTCCTTTTGAGTTATCTCCAAAAGTGATGCTTGACGTTGAGTTGACAACGTGAATGAATTGGTCAAGCCCACTCCTACCTCCGGTCATGTGATTGGTGCATCCACTATCAAACACCCATTTTGATCCACCGGAGGCATAACCCTACAAAATCAATTCTTTGATTTAGGAACCCATTGAGTAATGGGTCCCCTAGCATTAGCAACAAGATCCTTAGGTACCCAAATTGAGTACCACCTATAAGCATAACCATTTCGAGGGCCAACATATTTGGCATATACATTTCCTTGAGTGCCCTTACACAGCACATAGGAAGGATTAGACTCTCCCGCATACTTGTGATTGGGATTGCCCCTCATGGCTCCCCCATTCACCACATTCTTTTTGACCCGGTCAACCACCTTGTCACCTTCCTTCACAAAGGTTATCTTCTTCGGTGGAATGGCATTGCTCGTGTTGTTCTTTGGATCAAAACCGACACCTTCCTTGGAAACTCTCATCTTTTGACGGGATAAAATCTCATCTAGGATCTTTCCCTTGGAGGTAGGTGCACGACGCTCTTTCTCAAGTTGCTCTTTCAACTTCTTATTTTCCTCAATGAGGTGAGCTTGATCAAAGGTAGAGTTAGAGGTACAAGAATTGTTTTCAACTATAATTGGATCCTTCAATGTACCAAGAGCTTTCTCATAGGACACCCGAAGTTGATCATGGTTCTCTCCAAGTTTTATGAGCTCACGCTTGACAAGCAAACTAGCCTTCTCAAGGTGCTAAAGGTCCTTGGTAAGAGAAGCATGAGCAACTTCAAGCTCTTTCTTTGAGACATCGAGCTCTTGAGACAATGAGTTAGCCCTATCAATAGTGTCCATGTCTTTTGCTTTATCAATTTCAAAGATTTCAATTTTTAGTTTAAGAAAAGAGTTGGTATTCTTTTCCTCACAAAGCTCTTGCTCAAGAAGATTGAATCTTCGTTTCTCATCATCAATATGAGATTCCAAGCTATCAATGGTCTCATCGCGTGAGCTAACAAGTTCCATTAATTGCTTGACTCTAGCACGAGCAATGGGAGGAAGAGACTTCATGATATCATACATTTCTTTTATATATTCTTTTACAAATTCATCATTATCACTATCACTATCATGGTCACTCTCAAGATCATCCAAGACACTAGATAGGGATGGAGGAGAGACAATTACCTTGGAGCTTCTTGCCATAAGACAAGAACCGGTGATCTTGGGAATAGGAGAACTCTCGATGTAGTCCTTGGAGTAGTCGTAGGTGAGAGGTGAACCGGATTCGACATATGCCAAACCGGTCACACCCACCACTTTCTCCTTATCCCCACACTCCACGTCGGACTCGTCCTTGGAGCTCCTTTCCATGAGGCAAGTGGCAGTGACCTTGGGGTTAGGAGAGTCGTCGGTGTAGTCCTTGGTGTAGTCATAGGTGAAGAGAGACCCGGGTTTGGCAAAGGCCAAACCGGCCACTCCAACCACCTTCTCTTCATCCTCTTCCTCATTGTCGGATATGTATTCTTGGCCTACGAAGCCCTTACCATCACGCCTATTGTTCCTCTTGTATCTTTCATTGATGGGGTTGGGCTTCAATCTTGGTTTGGCACCTTCATATTTAGGCTTGTCAAGCCTCTTCTCATAAGGACACTTGTCGGAAAAATGGGTTGCCTCATCACAATTGTAGCACGTCCTCTTCTTCTCACTTGATCCCATTGAGCTTCTCCTTCTTCGGAACTTCATGTTCTTGGTGAAGAGAGCAAGTTGAGAGAGCATATCATCAACTCCATCACCATCGCTATCTTCATCACTAGCAACATCTTCTTGCACTTGCTTGGCCTTCAAAGCTAGAGAGTGGGAAGACCCGATAGCACGGCTGATCTCCTTGATATTTTGCCCTTCATCCGCCAAGTTATCTGTGGCAACTAGATAAGAGACTAGATCATAAGGAGTGAATTGATTAGCTCTATCGAGGAGTTGCAAGTTCAAGGCAAGCTTCTTGTCGGTGACCGCGATCATGGAGAAAATCTTGGACTTGATAAGTTCATCATTCAAATTGAATCCATCATCATACTTATCACACCCTAGGCCACCAATATTCACGCGGAGGGCAACGAGTCTCTTGTATGCTTCAGCGATAGTTTCACCATCATGGTTCATGAACATGTTCATCTCAGACTTGGCAGGTTCATACTTGGACTTTTGGATAAGAGAGGTTCCCTCTTGGAGAATGACAATCCTATCCCAAAGATCCTTTGCGGTGGGGATGTCGCTGACTTGATCATGGAGAGTGCGGTGAATGGCACTCCTTATCTTGTCACAAGCCGTTGCATTTAGTTGACGATCGTAGTACTCTCCTGGGGTGAGGTTGTTGGGATCATGAGGGTGGAAGCCGGTGCATACAATCTCCCAAAGCTCAACGCTGCAGCTGTGAAGATGAGATTCCATAGAAGCTTTCCAATGAGAGAAATGAGTTCCATCATAATGAGGTGCAGGGCCCGAACCATTAATATGAGGCATGATGTTCTTTTGCTTAGGATAAATTTAAGGGAATTGATTAGGGGGCGTGGAACTTTTTGACGAGCCGCCCTCATGAGCGGACTCGGCATCCTTATCCTTCTCAATGTCCATTGGTCTCCCTTGAGGTACTACCAATGGATTACCAAGAAAAGCCCCATCGCCAATGGCCTTAAGTTGTCCTTCTAGGTAACTCATTCGAACAAGGAGATCGGAATCCGCCTTGGCCTTTTCAAGGGCACTCTTGGCTAAGAGTTCACGAAGCTCCTTGACCGAATAAGTTTTTTCCTCCTCATCATCGGAGAAAACCATCTTTCCTCTTAGGCGGTAAAGCCCTTAAAAGAGCCCTTGGCTCTGATACCAATTGAAAGTGTAAGATGGTTAACCTAGAGGGGGGTGAATATGTTTCTACAAAATTCTTTATAATCTTTTGCAAGTTTTAGGCTTTGCGGAATATAAGTGAGCCTAAATGCAAACTAGGTGAGGCAACCTAGATGATGTACAAGATACTTCAAGCTCGAAGGCTATCACAAGATAAGCAACACAAGTAAGAGATCGGTTAAGGAATAACCGAAGCACGCGGAGACGAAGATGTATTCCCGTGTTCACCACCTTTGGGAAGGGGACTACATCACGTTGGAGAGGTGTGAGGTTCCACGAAGGATTCCTCACGCGCCACGAAGGCTCACCTTCTTCTCCGAGCCTATCCCACGAAGGAATAGCTCACTTACTCGTGGTAGACTTTAAGGTAGTCTCCAAACCCTCAAAAACTTTCCACGGGGCAAATCACAAGCCGAATGCCTCCGGGCGACCCTAGCCACCTAGGGTTTCCCACAAACCCAAGAGTAACAAGCTAACTCGATGAACTCAAGGGGGAATGAACTTTGGCTTGGTGGAAACATAGATCGGGACCTCCTCTTCCTTTCTACCAAAGGGATTTGGATTTGGTTGGGTACAATGGGAGATCCTCAAGCTTTTGTGTTTCAATAATGGGGAGAGAGAGAGAGAGAGCTCCAAGAAATGATATAAAGTGAATGCCTAACATACTCAAGCTGGAAGAAGGGATATTTATACTCAAGGAGAAAACTAGCCGTTTTGAGCCAAAAACGCAAGGTCCGGTTTTAAGTTCGGTTGGTCCGGTCCACACACCGGACAGTCCGGTCCATAGCCCGGAAAACCGGACTGAAACCGAAACTGCTCTCAGTACCCAGACTCGGATAGATTCTGAGTGAGTAAACCGAAGAACCTGGTTTGAGTCCGGATTTCCGATCCTGACACCGGACGGTCCGGTCTGGGAGCCGGTCCAACCGGTCTGAAAATGGGATCTACAGAAAAGGCTCTGGTGGATAGGATTTCTTCTCTTCTCTCTTTGGTGATGGATTAGGTAGGAGAAAGGGATGTGTATATGTCTTAGGTGATCATCCCCAACAAGCTCATCGAGAGAACCCCTCTTAATAGTGCGGAGCTCCTAACCGGACTCAAATTACATAAAAAGGAAAAACTCCGGTGCGAAGCTTCATTATCAAAATGGGGGGGTCTCCGATAACATTTCATCACAGCATTGGACTAGAACCTGTGTAAGACACTAGAAATAGCATTAGTCCACTCTAACCATGGTGTCATTGTCAACCAAAAATAGCATAGGGTAAAATACCCTTTCAGTTAAGTATTGTTTGGTGATTGTGTACCTCGTATTTATTCATAGACGCTAGTACCGACCAAGGATACGAGGAGGAAGGAGGATACTACGAAGAAGAAGTCGAGGAGAACTTCAACCACTGATCTGCACAAGGCAAGCCAATACTTGCAAGCTATTAACTTAGCAAGCTTATACTGATACTTGTGCAAGCTAACACTTGCAAGATACTATACCTATGCAAGCAAATACTTGCTTGTTACCATGCCAACTATATGCCTTAAGCATATATGATCATAACCACTTGATAAACCAATCCTAGTTTTACTTACAAGCTTTATACTTTTTTCTTTATCAAAGCTATTACTTAGAGTTTACTTAAGTGAATTGTAGATACTAGAAAGATAATTGAAGGTTGCATAAAGAGAATAAAATTTGGCCTAAGCTAGATAATCTTTATGCCATCCTAAGGCATGAGAATGAACTTAGTTAAACTCCACTAATTTACCGCCCCTCTTTAGTACTTACCCCCACTTGTAGAGGCTAGTGCTAAGCATAAAACTTGATCAACTTAGATGGGAATACTTGGTGGAAAAATGGTTATGAAAACCTTGGAATGATGGAGCATTCTATTGAAATGTTTTGGACATGTGTTTCCGAAGTAGATGATTTATGGTGATGAAAATGTTGAGGCATGAGCCTTAGCCCTTTTTAAAACTGATGGTTGTCTGGATGCGATACCATTCCAATTTTACCGTACAACCACAATACCCGAGAATTGGGTAGGGCTTGACTGGAAGCTTATATACCTTAGTATTGGTTCCCTCACGGCCAAGGTCTGAGCTGAGGCTACCTTGTGAAGATTGTCCACCTGTGCAGTACCCAAGATGACAGTTGGTCATGGTTGGGAGGCCAAACTCACAGGAGAGGTGCCTATACTAGGGTGTGTAATTGAAAGGTTAGGATTGATTATCCGCATACCGAGTATGGTGAATTCAGGATTTGTTCCTGACGGATGTATCGAATGTTGTGGTGAAAGTGTACAATCTCTGCAGAGTGTCAAACTATTCGAATAGCCGCGTCCGCGGTTATGGACAGTTGGAGTGGCCATACTGTTCCCCCGTCAGATTGTTTTCAAAATGACTTGTGAAATGACTTGAGACTTTGACTTGACCACAATAGAGTTGTGATATGAAATTCAAGTTCCCACTTAGGTGTTATAAAATTTCAACTAGCTTTTCTTACTTCTGAACTTAGTAGATGTAAATCTGGCTTTTTGCAAAACAACCATAGAGCTTAGTGTCCTACTACAAAAATCCCCTTCACTTGTTAGTATTAGTTTGCGAGTACTTAAAGAGTACTCATGGCTTTGTCCCTGGCTATTCCCATGGCCAGACTATGAAGAGGAGTACCAGGAGGATCGACCCCTAGAAGGTTACGACAACTAGGATCATCTCCCATCGTCAGCATTGCCTGTGACCTCGAAGATGGAGCTTCACCTACGCTACCTTTATTATTACGTATTTCCGCTGCTTGAGTTGTATTGAGAACTGGATCATGAGATCCTTATTTGTGTAAGACCTTATGTATGGTTTATATTGGATGATGTACTGTGGTATCCAATTCTGTTATGTCTCGCAAAAATGGTAATCCTGGGATTGCGATGTATGGCATAACAGACATCTGACATTAAAAATCTGGGTGTTGACAAGTTGGTATCAGAGCCATCCTGACCATAGGAGACCCTAGTTATACTGGGCATTTGGAATCAAAAACTTAGTTTCAAAACCAAAGAAAGCAAATATTTACAAAAACTTATTCCCATTCTTATCACTTTGATACTTTCATGAAAATTCATGTTCCTAAAAAACTCTTGCAAAATACATAAAATTTGACACACTTGATCACTCTACTAACTTATTCATCTTATATTCTTTTAGATGGACGTGAAGTACAGCTAGTTTTACCAGTTGGGAAATGGAGGAGACCTTATCTTTGAGAGGGATTTTAGATGGATCTGATGCATCTATTCGTCTGATGGATTATAAATATTTGCTATGATGAGCACGGTGGCGCCGCCCATTTGTGGTCGCCGGAGTAGTCATCTCTACGGCGGCGCCTCCCATTTATGGTATTTGCATAATTTGATTCTCACAAATTGGACACAGATAAATCTCACTTGATTGATAACTCCACTTGATTCTCATAGCTAAGTGGACCAAATGCAGCACTACATAACATGAACCATGTCATGTCCATTACAACACAGATAAATCTCAGATCATGTCCAGATTTAGCTAATTTAAAGTTCAAATGGGCATGCATTACATCATGTCCATCTCACAACCAAAAGATTAACTATGGTAAGGCATAAAGTATTGCATGTCCTTTACAACATAGTTAACTGATCAAATGAACCAGCATGATTCAGTTTGAAGGGCCATCTTCCTGATCTGGTGGAACATAACCACAATTCATGTAAGCCCATGTCCTTGACCTCTTGTATGCTGGATATCCTTCTTCATACTCTGACTCTGAAAGGGTAATTGCCCCTATGTGTGGTTTTGGTGATTAATGACAATCCCTATGGACTGATGTTTTCACTGAGTTTTATATGAAGGTATATTCCATAGGTCATGCTTGTAGTCCATGTGTTGGATTCAAGTATGGATGCCATGAAGATAAAGATATATCTTGAGTATTGGCATCAAAATCATCGAGTTGAAGAGAAGAATATGATATGATCAAGATCTTGAGAGTGTGATCTCAATAGAAGAGTTCAAGATATGGCTCTAAGTCGGTGTCATGATAGCCTTATTAGTTGAGCTATGGTTGACTAAGATTTAGATAATGTAATCAAATGAAGAGTTCCTTATGTACCTCAAGGTATTAAGATGGAGCATGGGAAGATACTTGGTTGACCAATACAAAGAGTGAAGAGTGATTTCAAGTTGGTCAACACATGAAGCATAAAGAATGTACCACATGGTATTGTGGTATGGTAAGCCTTGTCAATTATGCATCATGAACTAATCCATTATATATTTGCCTTTGCGTTTTCTATATGGACATGTATCTTTCCATGGGCATGCTTCAAAAATGAAGATATTATATAACCCATGAGAGGATGACATCAAGTGGTGATCGTCATCAAGGTTGAGAAGGGCAAGTTCAAGATAAGCATCTCGAGAAGATCATTTGCTTGAAGCTTGCCGTCCATATTGGTGATAATGGACATGTGAAGACATGTATTAATGAAGTTATCCCATAGTGGTGTATGGGGAGCAAATTAGGAGTCTTCACGAAGCAACAATGATCAAGTGTTGCATTCCGGCTTGGGTGGAGCTTGAAGTGTTGTCATCAACATCAAGCGGTTTGCGTAAGGCAAAGGTATGGCCTTGCTAGGTTTTCCTTTTACCGGTCTCAGGGTGGTTTTTGGGAGACCGGGTTATAGGATAGGTAGCCGCACTATCAAGAGGGGCTTTCGGTTGTGTAACTTGATAACATCGTCATAGGGAGCTCAATCCTTTGCATAGTTTGCATCTTCCTATTTTTTTGCTTCTTTGTGTTTCTCCATGTGAGGTTCTTGAGCTTGTTTCTAGCTCTTCAACAAGCCCAAGTTCATCGAAAATGGAATTCGTATGCATCTTCTATGGCGTTTTCGAGTTTGAAGGTTTTATCGGTTCTTATTTAGGGAGGCTTCTTACCTTTCTTCATTTGGTTCTATCCTCCTTTGTTGTACTATGATGTTTCTCTGCAAAATCTTGTAAAGCTTGTTGTTCTCGTCAAAACAAGCCCAAGATCATCGAAATCGGAGTCCGGATGCAAAAGTTATTGCGTTTTCCGTGAAGTCAGTTTCATCCCGGTTGTGGATCCGGTTCAACCGGCTCCTAGACCGGGTGGTCCGGTGCCAGCACCGGAAAACCGAGATTCAACCGGGTTTCAACCGAGATTCAACCGGGATTTTCGGTTTTTCTATACCGAGTCTATCCGAGACTGTGTACTGACCCTTATCCCAGTTGAGATCCGGTTTTCCGGTCCAGGAACCGAACCATCCAGTTCTGGAGCCAGTCCAACCGAACTTTCAACCGGATTCACACAGTTTTCTCCCAACGGCCATATTTTCTTTCCACTATAAAAGGGGGTTCTTCTCCCAATGTTTTAGAGGGTTCTTGACCACGAAATTGACCTCCATTGTTGAACCTCTTGAGCTTGCTTCCTCCCATTCCCTCCTATGATTCTTGCATCTTTTTGAGGGCTTTGGAAGAGGAGATCTAGATCTACAATCCCCACCAATTAATTCCTCCTCTAAGTGAGGGGAACCCATTGGATCTAGATCTTGGAGTCATTGGTTGACTTCCACCATTGTTCTTCCTCTCTAATTCCTCCCTAGCACTTGTTGCTTTGGTGGGATTTGAGAGTGAAGGATTTGAGCACCCTTGGTGGTCTTGCTTTGCATTCTTGCATAAGTGTTGAGCTCTCCATTACGATTTGTTCGAGTGAGAGACCGTGAGCTTGTTACTCTTGGAGGGTGACCTCCTAGTTGGCTTGGCGGTTGGTACCGCGGTGTTCTCTTCGTGGAAGATTGTGAAGAGACCCGGGATTCTCCTTCGTGGAGCTTGTGAAGTGGTTGTGGAGCTTGCCATCTCCGGAGTGGAGGAAAAGCTAGCCATAAGGAAAGGGCCTATTCCTTCGTGGGATAGACTCGGAGAAGAAGGTGAGCCTTTGTGGCGCGTGAGGAATCCTTCGTGGAACCTCACACCTCTCCAACGTGACGTAGCCCCCTTCCCAAAGGTGGTGAACATGGGAATACATCTTCGTCTCTGCGTGCCTCGGTTATCTCTATATCCGAGCTTAATTTCCTTGTGATAGCCATCGAGCTTGAAGTACTTATATCTTGCTTATCACTTGTGGTATATTTATCTTGTGCTATCTTGCTTAGCTTAATTTGTTGTTGGTGCACTTAGTTGAGCCTAGTGTATTTAGGTTTTGTGCTTGTAAAATAAACGTTAGTTTAATTCCGCATTCTATCAAGCCAAAACCGTAATAGTTTTGAAATTGCCTATTCACCCCCCCTCTAGGCGACATCTCTATCCTTTCAGACTCTGTGGCTGTTACAATAGATCTTGGTGGAGCAAGTCCTTGACCTCTTGTTGCAACAGTGCTCCAGCTTGGAGGAGATCTTGGAGGAGATCTTGGAGGAGCACTTGGCAGATCATCTTCAGCTATATTCTGCTTGTAAGATAAACCAGTCAGTCAGTCAGCAATGCAAGTTAGAACAATTCCACAAGTTAAAACAAATGACAGTGAGAGAAGGTTACTAACCACATGTTTGTTCTTTCTAGCAAGTAGATTTTCCCTCAGATCTTTTTTGCAACTTGTGTACCTATGGCCTTGCAAATTGCAGTTTGAGTAGGTAATTGTTCCCATCCTTGAAGTATCTTTAGCTTTGGGCTTCTCAAACTTCCCCTTCCTTATCTTCTCTTGGTTTCTTCCTTTACTAATCTTGAAGTCAGGAGGTACAATGTTAGGAGTGTTGGTCTTTCTACAATCATGTTTCCCAGGCACTAGAAAGATCATAGGCTTGAATGCTTCAATGTACATTCGTTTGTTGAAGAAATTGCTCACATAGTCTTCAGGTTTTTGCTTGGCCTTGATTATAGCAGAGCAAGCATGATTGCAAAGAATCCCTATGACATCCTGTAACACCCTCAGAATCGGCCCTATGCAAGTTTCAGCGCTTTCCGCCAAACCCGCATAGAAACAATTCAAAGGTGCCCACCAGGCACTTGCGTGCGGGTGGAAAACGAAGTAATAACATTACACAACAGTCCTCGATGGGACCCACAGAACAGATATATATATACAACACGACTCCATGAGTCAAGAATACAGATATACAGGACAAAGATCCAAATCACCTTGAAAACGATAGAGCGCCCAGCTACGGACAAGATGCAAATGGGGCTAAGAGCCCTGAAGAATAACCAATGGCGTCCATACCCTGCCCAGGCCAAGCCGGAAGGGTAACACTGCTAACGACGTCGATCTCAAAACCTGCTTAAACAAAAGGGGTGCCGACAAAGGGCAAAGGAAAAAGAGAGAGCGGTCAGTACTGAGGCCAGTACACGGCGAGACTAGAATTCGGCGGTCCTCGCCTACATAGGTATGGTGGACTGAAGCGGCAGCGCAGCATGCACTAAACAACCTAGAGAGACTCGATACAACTAGCGGCTATCAGAGAGGGGTAAGAAAGACCTATTCGGAACCAACCTGTTACTACCACCAAACATACCCATCCTGGTATTTCCCCCTCGAGACCAAACGAGGAAGTCAACCGAGGAACTCACACAGTTGGCAGTTTTATTTATTCAGTTATCGTTGCAGCAATTACTAGTCAGGTATAGATAGTCATCCTGATAAGATAAACAGTGGCAGTTTTAGTTAACCATTCCGTTGTAGTTGCGACACTTACTAGTCAAATACAATTAGCATGAGATATCCCGAAACCCAGTAGTTGTTGGTACTTTTATTTAGCCATTCCGTGGTAGTGAAGCTGATTACTAGTCATATCGGATACAAGTCAAATTATAGCAGTAAACTTTAGTTATAGTTGTCTATGATCGAGACCTGTGCTCCAAGTCATCCATAACCGCGGACACGGCTTCTCGAAAAGATTTAACCCTGCAGCGGTGCACCAAAGTTTCCACACGCACCTACACCCTTGTTGTCGGATCAGGTAGGTACAAGATCACAAAACATACACCCAACGGTATGTCGACGGGGTTTCGGACACGACGTTTCCCAGACCCAAAGCAAGCACGGGGGGCCACCCCACTAAGTACACCCGCAACGAAGTCGGCCGGGCTCCGAGACGGACTCAGGGTTTGTGGAGCCGGCTGTAAACGACTGGGAACCCGAAACTCTCGGGCTTGTCGATACAGCGAAAACGGGTCACGATCCTAAACAGTACAGGTGCTCCTCGCACAATCGTAAATAAAGCAGTAAAGCATGGCATAAGTACGGAATAGTAATAAAGCCCCAAACTACTTGTGGCCCCCAGTACAGTACTTGGAATCAGGTACTAAATCGATGGGGGTGCCCATACATCCCACATGTGGTTAGCGCGCTCGATCTCGGAACAGGTGTCAAGAACTCGGGGTCCTACGGGACACAAGTGGACGGTTAACAACCAAATAACATCTATTGCCCACCTGTGCCTCTGCATTACCTACTTCAATTTTAGTTATTAAACGATAATTGAATTAACGATAATTAAAGCCGTGATCATCTCCAACATTAAACATGCGGCAATACTCCAACAACTGAGGTACTGGATGACACGCAACAGCACTTGAGCAAGCGACTACGACGCGCAAGTCCAACTATCTACCAAACAACAGGGAAATAGGATGTGTCCAAGGCAATATAAGGCTGCAAGGGATATCACGGGTACAAAAACTAGAGCATCGCAACACAGATAGCAATAGATCAACAAGAGGGAATAAATACTATAAAAGTAAGATAGGTAGAAAAGGGGGAGATGCTCGCCTGAAAACATTGTCGAAGGTTCATCCGAAGATCGGGTCGACACTCGCATCAACTCATCGGCCTAATCCGCGAAGAAGCAAAACACTAGAAGAAACACCGGATGCACTATTTAATACTACGGCAAAAGATCGGGCATGATGCATGTATGATGTATGACATGGCAAGATGCGATGCAGTTAGGCAATATTAAGCGGAACCGGGGGTTCCGACAATTAAATATCTGGTTCCAGTTGTTTAGATACCCCGCATTTTAAATGTTGTCTTATCAAGCCAAAACATGTCACCGGTTCGCTACACAATTTTAATTGGGACCAATATAAGACTAGATTTGCCTCATATGGTCTCAATATTTAATTATATGGTGAATCGGCATAAGGCCCCCAAACCGCATGATATAAGTGCAAGCATGAACAATTTAACATGCAACAATTTGATATTACATTTATAAAATAGGGCTCGAGAAAGGGGTCACACATTAGGGTTCGGCGAACTTGGGCTCCGAGGGGTTCGGGGTTGGTCTCAGGGTTCGACGGGATCGGCGAGGTTCAGATACAAGAGGAGAACTTGGGTCCAAGCGGTCGATCTTGCCGCAACCGAGAAGAAGAACTTGGTTGGTGTCGGGGCACATCGGATCCGCCCTGGTCGGTGCCGATCTTGTCGTCGATGGCGAACTTGAGTGGATCGGGTACCGGGGTCTTCGGATCCGTGAAGTAGATCTTGTCGCACGGTGTTCGGGGTAGACGAACTTGGCGTATTCGCATCGGCGATCTTGGCGTTCGGGTTCTCGACTTCGCATCCTCGAGGAAGTACTTGTCGCACATGTGGTCTTCGGGTCCAGGTAGAAGAGCTCGTCGTCCGGGGATTCTCTGGGTCCGTGATTTTCGGGTAGCTAGTCTTGGCGTTCCGGGAAGAAGAACTCGTCGCTCCAGGAGAAGATCTTGATACTCCGGTCTATTGTCGACCTCCGGATACCGCGAGTCTACGGCGTTGTTTTCTCGGGCGGCTCCATGTACATCCTTCGGAATCATCGGCATCAAGCCGGTCTTGTCGGCGAGAGGATCTTGATGCGTCCGGAGTCCCTGGGTGGAGATGTGGTACTCCAGAGAAAACAAAAGGGACCTCCGAGACAAAACGTAGCTGGGCTCGCGGTCGCTGGCGGCGCCTGGGACACGGGCAACAGCAGACAGGAACCGCACGATCATCTGCAGCGCGCGACTGGTGCAGGCAGAGGACGCGACTCAACGGAGGCTGGTGAAGCCTTGCAGGGACCGAGAGAGGCGGAAACAGGGGACGGGCGCAGGCCGCGCTGCCTCCAGCGACAACCGGAGGAGCTCGGGACGGCACGGACGGCGGAGGGGCCGCAGAGCTCGCGGGAGGCGCAGGCGCTGGACGGTGAGGAGGACGAGCACCCGACGACAGGGAGGGGCAGGGCGGACGGGACCCGCGCGGTGGAGCGAGGTAGAGGCGGCCTGGGCGGCGCCGGAAGGGAGAGAGGGGCCCTGGCGGCGCACGACCTGGGTAGAGGCAGCGACGGCGACCTAGGGCGATGCTCTGGGGCGAGTGGCGGCTCCCAGGGCCCAGCGAGGGCGGGCGGCCGGACGCGGTCGAGGACGGAGGGCTGGCGGCAAGAGGAGGTGCTCGCTGGCGGTGGCCGAAGGCGAGGCGGGCGAGGCCGGCCGGAGTCGAGCACGGCAACGGCGAGGCGCAGGAGACGGCGGCAGAGGCCAAGGGCGGCGCAGCGCTGCAGGCCCGAGGCCGGGGAAGCGGACGGGGCGCTGGGGAGGAGCGAGGCGGGCGCCGGCGGGGAAGGGGAGGCCGGAGGAAGGAGGCCGGGGGCGCGCCTGGGCGGGGAACCGAGGCCGAGCGGGGGCGGTGGTTGGTGGGGGTGGAGACGAGCGAAGCAGGGAGGGAGGCGTCCGCGCGTGGGACCGGGGTGGGTCGAACGGGTCGGGGTGAGCGGTTTCCTGGGGATCGGGTCGGGTGCGTGTGTTGTGTGTGTGGCGTGTGTGAGGGAGTGGGGAGTGGGGTGAGAGAGGTGGGGGTAGGTGAGGTGGCCGCGTGTGATTGGGTGGGGGAGAGATGAGAGATGAGGTGGCGAGAGGGGATTGGTCAGGGTGAGGTGGAGGGGGGCTGGGTAGATTAGGACTAGGTAGAAAAGATTTAGGTGGTCCGATTTGAACTGGGGGTGGCCGACTAGGTCGGATCGGCCCGGTTTGGCTGCCCCCTAAAATTAATATAAAATTTTATGTATTGTTTAAAAGACTTGTGCAATTTATTTTTAGACAAATAAAATATCCGGAAGGGTTCGGGGATTATTTTGAAATAGAGAGGGATCTTTGTAGAAAGCAAAAGTAGGTTTGAACAAAATAGTTTTAGTCAATGAGATGCATGATGATGTCATGATGATGCAATGCACAAAAACAACGCGATTTTCTAGTAGTGGTTTTGCGGGATGCCACACATCCCATCTCCTGCATCCACACATTCTAGCCACCAAGTCCACAACATGT
Organism: Avena sativa; assembly: GCA_916181665.1. Taxonomy (NCBI): domain Eukaryota; kingdom Viridiplantae; phylum Streptophyta; class Magnoliopsida; order Poales; family Poaceae; genus Avena; species Avena sativa. The sequence continues at coordinate 36,772,767 of OV702279.1, read as the reverse complement.
GGCTGGTCACCTTTTCCATTTGTCACTTCCCACAGATCAGTGCCTGAAATTCCTTGTGTGCAAGGTCTAGAGTATGTCTTTGCAAGCTCTAACTGCTTAGTGAAGTGAGGTGTGATCTCCCACCTAGCAGATTGGCCACCAACTCTCTTTCCATGATTCCTAACCATTAACTTGTTTTTTTATTCTAGTAAGTATTGTTCTTATGGGCTTCTTCCTCACATCCAAGATATATCTGTTGAACACCTCACTAAGGTTGTTAACAACTAGGTTTATCTTACAATTGGTGTCAAATGCATGCCTTGCCCATGTGTGTGGTGAGATCTTACTCAACCATTTCCATGCATCTTCACTCTCAAGCTTTAAAGTTTCCATTGCAGCCTCAAATTGAGACCTATGGTAGGCATAGCTGGCTCTGTCCATGCATTTCTTCAAGTCTTCTCCTCTGAAACCAGCTGTTTGAAAATTTGCATAAATGTGTCTTAAACAATATCTTTGATGGGAAGAAGGAAAGACTTGTGTCACTGCTTTGAGGAGTCCCTACATTTTAATAAGACTAGCAATTAAATAAGACAAGCATTTTAATAAGACTAGGAATTAAATAAGACTAGCAATTAAATAAGACTAGGAATTAAATAATACTAGCAATTAAATAAGACAAGAAATGAATTAAGAATAGCATTTTTACAGGACAAACTTTTTGCCTGTCAGACATAATTGTGTAGGGTCCAAACTCTCCTTGTTCACCACCCAAAGAATACATCAACTGAGTCAAAAACCAGCACCAATTGGTTGTGTCCTCTTTTGGAACGACTGCAAAGGCGATAGGGAACATGTTGTTATTCCCATCTCGCCCTGTTGTAGCTAAAATTTGAGCACCAGTGCACAGTTTGATGAAGCATCCATCCAAACCTGCATTAAAAACATACTTTAGAGAAATAAACATAGAAAACAGCACCAACATACACAATTAGCAAGTAAATGAAGAGTACATATGAATGGCGTGTAGCCTTTCAAAAATCCCTCTTTGGTTCCATTTAAGCAGAAGAAAAGACCATGAAAACTGGGACCTGGATGGGGATTCTCTTCAGAAGGAGGAGGGATAACTGTTTGCACAATTATCCTACTTTCAGGGTTTGTATCAATCACTGTTTGTGCCCAATCTCTAAGTCTGAAGTACTGCTCTCTGTGATCACCCAAGACATCATCCAGCGCATGATTCTTAGCCCTATATGCCATCATCGTAGGCACCACAACACCATACTGCAACTTTGCTTTATCAATCAATGTCTGAATTCATGTATTAGGATCTGATCTGAAGAGATTCTCATACCTCTTGGCTAGACACTTTGCACTAACCCTTGAATCTTTCCTTTCACTTGAAGTCTCACATGTATGCACATTGTGCATCTTCCTAATAACCATTGTCTTCTCTCCTTTTATCACTAATGTTGTCATGTAGAAAGGACATGCCTTTTTTGGGGCAATCCACAATGATCATGGAGTTTCTGTGATACTGGTAATTCCTACTTTGTGCTATATGCAAATTAACCGATGCATCTCTGAGTTGCTCTGCATTTGTAAAACGCATGAACACTGCAAGTTGCTCATGTGCTTGCAGGATTTTGTCATCATACCATACCCTAGGTGGCCTTTTCTTTGCTCTACTCTTTCTACCCTTAGGTGGAACCATTGACAATGGTTCAAACCCATCATATCATACTTAGGCAGAAAACCAGGGCATTTCTCTTCATCATCATATTGGTATAAAGTCTAGTTCATCAACAATAACCACAGCTGAATAGGACCTTTTAGTGGGTCCTTTCCTCTTAACAGACAACTTCTTTGGCTTCTGAGGTGCAAGCACATGTGCTTCACTAGCTGGTTTAACACTTGGTTGATCTGCACTTACAAACAAATCTTCAATGTCGGTATCACCTTAGCGTGTCATTGGATCCTCTTTCTGTTGTCTCATCTCCTCCAAGATCTCATCCACTTCAGCCTGATCCTTCTTCCTCATTTCTTCAGTATCAACAAAGTCTCCCATGTCAAACTCTGCATCATCTGAGCTCATATCTGCATCCTCATCACCGTCCGTTAGTGCTATTTCTTTCTCTTTCTGAATATTCAATACGTCTTGGCTGTCCACTACTAGATTGCTACTAGCTACTTGACTAGTAATCACCTGACCATCATCATCCACGTTAAACACAGACCGTTCACTGAAATAGTAACAATAGTGGGGGTCAATGATCATGATCTGCATCAAGGCTTCCCTAAATCTAATTTGGACTAGCAGTGCACATTGACTTATCTACTCCTAGGAAAGAGGAGAAGAACTTACCCAAATCCGCCGGCTTCTGCGCTCGCCGCCGGGTTCTGCTGCCACATCTGGGCGCTCTGGGCAAGCATCTGTGTCGCCGCCGATGGACGGGATGGCCACAGCTCATCGAGGCTGTCATCGAAGACACCTCCATCTCTAGCACTCAAGTCGTCGAAGAAACCCTTCCCGCCGCCACCAGCGTCGCCACTTCCGCCACCATCGCCCTCCTCCATCTCGAGCAAGAACTGGGGTAAAAGAGTGGCTAGGTTTCCGACTAGGTCAGGTCAGACTAGGTGTTGTAGCCGTCGCTACCGCTTACGGTGGCCAACGACCGTTTGTCCTAGTCAGCATCTAAGAGCGGGTCTGCGAGGTTAAAATACTATCAAACAAGTTTTTAAGCAATCTGTTGTTCGCTGTTTCAAAATTTGCACTTGTTAAAATTACTAATGCACAAACTCGTTACCACTATTCCAAAAGTGTTATGAATATGTAATTTACTCGACTCAGGCAGACACTCAGGTAGCAGAACGAGCAGGGGAGCGCGAAGACCACCGGCGGCGGCAGTGGCAGCGGCTCCTGCGGGCTCCGGCCTCTACTCCATGGTGCGCCCTCCTTACACCTTCTCTTCTCTCGTTCCCTATTTTTCTCTCTTCTCTTGTCGAAGCATCGCAGAACCCTCGCTGCTGTCTCTTCGTCCACCGCCTCGCGCTTCCTCCCTCCCCGCCCAGGCGGCCTCTTCTTCCTCTCTCCACATTCCGTGCTGCCTTCCAACCCTCCTCCCTGCCTCCCACCGCTCCCCAAAACCCCTTCTCCCGCCGCGCCCCTCCCCTGGGAGCAGAGCTGCTGTCGATCCCCCACCCCACACGCGCCTTTCCACTGATGCAGCGCCGTCGCCCAGCCCTCCCCTGACGCTGCCCTCCACTGACGACTCGTTTGACCCCCGCAGTCTTCCTGACGCCTCTCAACGGCAGGGCGCCCCCCCCTGTTCGACCTCCAGAGTTAGTGCACACACAGGGAGAAGTAGGTCGCCCTGACTTGCTAGCCCTAATAATTTTAACTTTTAATGCATTGTTAGATTGGAACTGGGCAGAAAAAAAATACGAATCCAGGTGTGCTATTCCCATACCTGTATGGATTTTACTTCCCATTCTGAACAATATTCCTTTTTTTAAAGGTTGAAGAACGTTACTTGTAATCCTCTTGTTTGAAGGCTGACCATAATTGGATCATCCTCTGCCGGTCTACTTTTTACGTCCAGCAATGGTTTACTGTACTCACTGTGCTGATTATTGCCCATTCGTAAAGGATCCTGACAAAGGATATATGTGAGACCCCCTTTCCTGTTCATTTTCTTTTTCTTCTCATTGCATCTGAAGCAAGGCAGCATAATTGTTTATGAACATGGCTTCATTGATCCTTCTGTTACTTCTTGCTCAGTTGATTTCTATTAAGGAGCTTCAACAGTTGTTCATGTGTCTTGTCTTGTTTGATGGTCAGATGTTGTGGGACATGTGGGAAGGTTCTTGATCAGGAGATATACACTGATGAGCCTAATTTTGTCAAGGACAGTTCTGGGCAGGTTGATCTTATTATTGTGCTTATTATTCATTTTCTTAATTTAGCTGTGTAGTTTGTCTGGTTGATTTTCTTGGATGTGTACAGAGCCGGCTGGCTGGAAACATTCTGAGCAGCATCGAGAGTGGCAGTTCCCTATCCCACGAAAGAACTTTAATGAAAGGTATGGCTTTTAGGGCATACCTTTATTTTATTGATCGTGTGTCCAACTTTGTGAACTAAGTTTGTGATTTATTTCTCTAGGGAGAGATGAGATTTGGCAGATTGTCACTAGCTTACATGTTGGTGGTGGAGATACTATCATTGATATGGCTCATAAATTTTATACAGTATGCAGTTTCTTATCACAAACTAAGTATCTTCTCTCAATAGTTGTGGTAAATAATGATAATGATATTTCGTCTTGTTGAAGTGTAGCTAGCTGTTGATCATAATTTTACAAGGGGCCGTCGAACAGCTCATGTTGCAGCTGCTTGTCTTTACATTGCCTGCCGGTATGCTAATAATTAGTCTCTTGCATTACTGTAAGCTTTTCCAATTCCAATACATTTTGCCTAATTCACACATGACCTTGTTCCCCTCCTTTTTGGGTGGGGTTAGGACTATTGTTTGGTGTATTTACTATCAATTGCTTCAATGCGGCAACTCCTTATTTAATTTCCTGCTGAAAAACTGCAAACACGTTCTTTACTGTAGAGTTTTAAAAAGCGCGTTACATGGTTGCCACATTATGTTTTACTTTGTTTCCATGTCCTCTGATTTCTAACTAGAAAATTAAATGCTTGAGCTTGAGAAACTTCTGTTCTGGCGAGTTTGTAAAACAACAGGCGGTACGACCAAGAGATAAGTGCATAAGCTATGTGAACCTATGATGCAACCAAGCTTCTTCAGACCATAGAAATGCGCGTAGAACCCATGCTCCCCATAGATATATATCTTCTATATTGTATGGAAGGGTCTACTATGGAGATTGGGCTATCCTAGATTCTCTAGTTCAGAGTTTTTCTGAGTATCCCAGTGATTAATTTCTGTTTGGTTATATTCTTAATAGTTCCTGCAATTGGGAAATATGTTATACTTGGAGCCATGCTTCTAATAAAAAATAACTTTAGTAGCAATATATAAAAGAAGTATCTGCATGGGTATTACTACTTTCTGGACTCTGTAGACTCTGTCAGTGTGCAAATTGACTTATTATATTTGCAGTCGAAAGCACTACCACTACACGCTTACATTTCATTTATTTTTGCTTTTCTTAAAATGCTGGTTCGTCAAAATCTGCTCCCTTTAACTCAATGGTTGTCGTTTTGGTTGCCACAACCTATATGATTGGTACTTACATCCACATTTAATTATTTCTTTTCAGGCAAAGTAAGAAGGCTTATCTTCTTATCGATTTTTCTGACTATTTGAAGATAAGTGTGTAAGTCAACCATTCTCTTGCCCTTTATGTTGTATTCCTTGTAGAAGGGCTCATCTAGATTTTTGTTTCAGTTATGTCCTAGGTGCTGTTTTTCTGCAGCTTTGCCAAGTTTTGCTACTTGCAGAACATCCAATTGTCCAGAAGCTCATAGATCCCAGCCTTTTCATCCATCGTTTTACAGAACGTAAGTTAATCATATATTCTATTGTATTCCCTCCATTTTTATATGCATGTCCACTTCATCTTTTCTTAAGACAAACGGTTATAAGTTTGACTAAGCTTATAGAAAAAATAGTTAGCATCTACACTACCAAATCAATATCACTAGATTTATCATGAAATGTGTTTCTTGGTCAAACTTAAAATTGTTTGATGTAAAACAAATTAAGTGGTCTTGTATATAAAAATGAGGGAATATTTTTTATTTAGTTGACATTATTTTATTCGATTGTTGTGCACCCCTGTTCTAGACAATGGATCCAACTTTGTGTCTTTCGCAAGCCTGCCTGCCTCTCCAGGTTTCTGGTTACCGCCCCAATACTGGTCTGTTTTTTTGGTTCCAGTTTTCTATGAATTCTAACTCCAAAAAACATAATCTCGTCGAGTACTTGACAAATCGTATCAAAACCGATAAAAATGAAGTCCCCTTCTATTGTAACCGTCCTATTTATTTTTAGTATCTTAGACTAAATTATGTATTGTTCATCAATACTGCATTAACCTTCAGCTCTTGTTTTAAAAGATGGAATCTTCCTCCATGCTGTTCTATTTGTCTTTCCTTGAGCCTTCCTTCGGAATCTCATATTCATCTCCCAACCCTTCTGGGCACAGTAAGCCTGCTGGAGCCATTGCCCTTATTTTTTCTTCCTTTCACTAATAGTCCAATCTCCTCGCTTGATTATTGTTGCATCCCTTGTACCCTCTTTATTTGGCTGGCTTCATACTGAAGGGGGTGCAATGACTCTTGCTGTCGAGATCTACCCGTGTTTTCAGGTGTTGGATTTGCATGTGAACCTAATTGATGTAGGAAAGCTATGTTCTTTTGGTTGCAAGATCACTCCAATTTCGTGATGAGAGGCATCATCCTGTTTCTTGATTCCAATGCATTGGTGTGTCGGAAAATGCCTCAATTGAGTCTCCTGGACTTGAGGAGTTTCTTGGATTTTCTACTTGTCATTCTCTGGGCCGTGTAAGCTCCGAGCAATATTGTGGCAGCAATCTTCACAGTGGAAGCATGCGGTTTTAGGTGGCTACAGGAGCAGGACATCCATTGCATTGTTATCCAAGGAGGGACCAACATTTAGACGCTGGCTCTGTCATCGATAACGCACTAAGTAGATGAAGGCAGATAAAGTGGGGAATAAGAATAGTATGTTATTTACTTAATAAGGATATATATTTAGTGAGGAATAGAGACTCGCTTAGTTAGGAAGATAAATACATGGTTTGTTAGGAAAGTTGGGATTCCTTAGGCATCAAGTTGAGTCTTCTCTGTGAAAGAGACTCAATCCCCATGTACCCCATATTGATTATCCAAGGAATGTGAATAAGCTAGTAGGTTCTAATCCTCAGCCAGCCTTATCTCCCTCTCATCTCCGGCGTCATGACCGCACAATCCTCGCTCCTTGGAGCCATACCATCCGTGGACGAACCTTGGTCCTAGGACAGTTACCCACCATGATGCTGTGACAAACCCATGGTTGGGGTCTAACGGAGGGATGGTGGGGACAGTGGCACCTCGGTTTAGATGGTTGCAGGCTGGCAGCAAGAGATGTGCAGGAGGAGGATGAGTTGCAGAAGAGGATTTTTTTTGTCACTGAAATATGCGGCCCATTGCCCAGTACACGGGGTTATGCTGATAATTATCTGCTTAGCATCATGTTAGATCACAACCAGGGTGGTTTAGGGCAAGGGATAAATGGTACTGGAGTTTAGAAGGGGCTAAGGAGACTTCAAGAATACTTGAGGGGTAAAATTAGAATTTTCCTACTTAATATTGCATGGCTTATTGTTGTGTTTTAGTTATTTGTTTAGGTGTAGCAATTAGCATATGCATTGCATGAAAAGCAGAGACTGATTACATCTTAAGGTGCAACGAGAAAAAGGCTATGTGAAGTAAGAGCTAGCAACACACTGACAGAGAATATCTGTCCTTGGCTGTATATGAAGAACTACTGTTGATAGGCTACAGACGCTATAAAATAATGTGTAATCAAAAGTTGGTCACATAAGAGCTACTTTGGCTCCTGAATGAGATTTTCCTTGCCCGCGGGGGTGTTTGCTTGTAAGGCACGGTTATTATGGTGTACCTAACACATAGCTGCACTACAGAAGTTAGGCAGACAGTTGCACCTGTTAGCAAGAAAATAAACCATGCTTTTATATTGTTTATGTTTTTGTTTAAATTTATTGGTTTTATCTGCAGGTTTACTTGGAAAAAGGGATAATGCTGTCTCAGACACAGCTTTACGCATTGTAGCTAGCATGAAGCGAGACTGGATGCAGGCTAGCATCTTCTTTGTTCTGAGTTTTTATTTAAGGTTCCTTTGGAAGGTTGTAATAGTTTGTCCCGTGTTGCAGACTGGGAGGAAGCCAAGTGGATTATGTGGTGCAGCATTATATATAGCTGCACTTTCACATGGGTATAATTATACCAAGTCAAATATTGTAAGCTCGGATGCTCATGACAGATCTACTCATTTGAGAATTGTATTTTAAATGATTTTCTTTTGTGTTAATCTTCATTTCTTCTATAAATGCAGTACATTCGGCGTAATGGACACTTGAACATGAATTGACATAAACTGTGTTATGTTTGTCAGGTTGCTGTCGTGCATATATGTGAGGCAACGCTAACTAAGCGCTTGATAGAGTTTGAAAATACAGATTCTGGTAGCTTGACGGTATGTATCTGCTTTACTTGAAATTGCCAAATTGGGCTGTCTGTTCATCAAATGACTTCAGCTTTACTAGATTTTAGTTTCTTTTCCCAACCCTTTGACGAAGATCTATCCACTCAGGTCACTCCCCCGTCACTTCTTATATGAACCATGTCCAACAAAATACTAACACAAAAACATATCTTAGCTCGATAGAAAATGTTACTCCCTCTGATCCATAATAAGTGTCGCTGATTTAGTACAAAGTTGCACTAAACCAGCGACACTTTTATGGATCGGAGGGAATACTTCTACAGAAAAAACAAGTAAACCTAGGCTATCCCTAAAAGTACTGAAACAAATAGAACCAAACATAGCAGCAAACATTGACTAGAACTACATATTACTTAGCCTGCGTTTTGGGGCTTAGTACGAAGAAGTTAACAAAAATCAGGCGGCTGAGAAGTGAAATTCAGTAAAATGGTTATTTATTTTGTTGCCACACTATTATGGTCAGCAATCAGTTGGTGCAAATTGTTTCATCGTCACCATGTTGTGGAAGTCATCCTTAAGCTGTCCATTCTAAGGCATACCAATGTGATTATCATCCAGCTGTGAGTGGGAGGCGTATCTGATGTGACAAGAATTAGACTGTGTCTGATGCTAGAGGCAAATAATCGCTATTTCTTTTTAGCCATTCAGACATTATTTTATGTTCTATAGCATTTGGCATGCCATTTCATATCGCTACAGTCTCTTCTTGCCATCTACTACTCCCTCCGATCCAAATTAATTTACTCAAGTTTGTCTTGTTGGGGCTGCATCTCGCAGCCCCATCTTCTTTTACCTCTCGACTCTCTTGTTTCTCTCATAAACACAAGAACCCACGCCCACACACAACCAAGGAAGAAGGACAAGGCTTTGCCTAGAACACTCTACATTGGTGAACACAAAGACTACATTTTGGTGGTGCCTCTCATGGCTACCTTTTCTCTTCTCTCTATTTCTCTTATATAGCAAACCAGATTACATGCACGGGCTAACAACAAAACTCACGCCACCTGCCACCACTAACTCACGCACTAACTAGATATGACCACTTCTCACTCCTAAAATCACTCTAGGACTCACACGGCCTAGACATACAACATGCATGCAGCTAACTAACTTGACTACAACTTACACTACGACATCTTCTTCAGATTGGAAGAGTTACCTGGTTTTATGGAGTGTGTATCTGTTTCTTGGAGAAAGCCCAGCAACAAATCATATAGCTCTGCCATTGTGGCTGATAAGTTAAAAAACCTAAGGTATGATCTGAAGAAGTGGCATGTTAGTCTTGCTAAATTAAAGGGGCTGATTCAAAATTGCAATAATGTGATTATGCTTCTTGACACACTTGAAGAGAAAAGGACTTTGTTTCGCCAGAATTCAACTTTAGAAAGGTTGTCAAACTTCATTTGTCTGATTTGCTAAGGGCTGAATGCAATTATTGGAAAAAACGCTGCACCATTCGATGGATTAAACAAGGAGAGGAGAATACAAAATTCTTTCACACAATGGCAACTGAAAGATTTATAATAAATAATATTGCTATGCTTAGGGATGATGCAGGTGTGGAGTTTACTGATCATCAAATTATGGCTGGATTGCTCTGGAATAGCTATAAAGATAGGATGGGCCGATCAGAGGGGATCTCGATGCAATTCGATTTAGCTCATCTTATCAAACGAGTTGATGGGCTGGATGAGCTCACTGTTCCATTCACCAAGGAGGATATGGATGGGGTAATCAAGGCAATGCCGATAGACAGAGCCCCTGGGCCAGATGGTTTCAACGGCCTTTTCTAAAAAAATGTTGGGCTACAATTCAAAAGGATTTTTACCGTCTAGCTGAGGATTTTCACTCTGGAAATATTAAGTTGCAAAATATAAATGGATCATTCATAACTTTGGTTCCTAAGGTGGCTGCTCCTATGGGAGTTAATGACTTTCGCCCTATCTCACTCACCAATGTATGCCTTAAGTTTCTCACAAAGCTGGCTGCAAACAGGCTTCATGGAAGGATTTTGGACTGTATAAGCAAAAATCAGTATGGATTCCTTAGGAGAAGGTCCATACAAGACTGTCTAGCGTGGTCTTTTGAGTACCTACATTTGTGTAACATTTCAAAAAGGCTAATCATCATTTTTAAATTGGACTTTGCGAAAGCGTTTGACACTATAGAGCATGAATCAATCCTTCTGGTGATGCAACATCTTGGTTTCAATCAGATTTGGCTGGGCTGGATTAAAGCTTTTAATTGACCACAGGAACCTCATCTATTCTACTAAATGGAATCCCAGGGAAGCAATTTTCTTGTAGACGAGGTGTACGACAGGGTGACCCACTCTCCCCGCTGCTATATTTGTTTGGATCTAACCTTCTTCAGGTGGTTGTCAATAATCTTATGCATCAAGGTCTTATGAGTAAACCAATCGACACTTATGATGAGGACTTCCCTGTAATTCAGTACACGGATGATACAGTACTGGTTATGCCTGCAGACATTGATCAATTGAAATCTCTAAAAAAGGTTTTGCATAAGTATTCATTATCAACAGGTCTCAAAATTAATTATGAAAAATCCCAGTTGATCCCCATTAATGTCCCAGAGGAGCTCACTGATCGGTTGGCTGTTGAATTTGGTTGTCAAGTTGGTTCCCTGCCTTTTACATACCTAGGCCTCCCCTTAGGAACTACTAGGCTGGTGACCAATGACCTCATGCCCTTGGTGTGTAGGTTGGAAAGAAAATTGACATCAAGCTCTAGCTTTCTGAATCAAGGTGCCAGACTGCAGTTAATAAACTCGGCCCTGGCATCCATGCCTCTGCACTTCTTATGTTCACTTCAGTTGCCACCAGGTCTGACTAAACAGTTTGATAGAATTTTGAGGCAGTGTCTTTGGAGGGATTTCGCTGATACACCTAAGCAATCTTTAGCTGCGTGGGATATGGTTTGTCAACCTAAAATATTAGGTGGCCTTGGTATAGTAAACTTCCAAAAGCTAAACGCTGCTCTACTGGTCAAATTCCTTGACAAGTTCTACAACCATGCAGACACTCCGTGGGTTCAGTTGGTTTGGACATCTCATTATTCTGGCAAAGTGCTTCATGCTGAGAATTTGTGTGGCTCATTTTGGTGGCGCGATGTCATGAACCTTGTGGATAACTATAGAGGGGTGTCAGTGATTAATCCAGGCAGAGGGGACTCCTACGTTTTCTGGTCTGATAAGTGGATGCTCAATGGATGCTTTACGCCACTTAAAGAAAGGTTCCCACGATTGCATTCCTATGTTCTGGATGAAAATCTATCGGCTGTGCAAGTTTACTCATTGAAAAATATGCTCACAATGTTCTACCTGCCTCTATCCAGGTTAGCTTATAACGAGCTATTAGAGTTGCAACAACTTATGACTGCATGTCCATTAAACAATCAGAGCATCTCCACTCGTTGGGCGAACCCAGGCCGAAATCCGGACCAAACTTTGGCCGGACGAAACTTGATTTCGGCCTGGGAACGCCGAGTTTCCCACTCGCGTTCCCAGACCGAGTTCCCGCGTTCGGCTAAAATTTAGACGAGTTTGGCAAATTCAGGCGGATTTCATTAAGATGGGCGAATATAGGCGGATTACATCAAATTTAAACTAGATAATAAACTAAAACATTTAAAAAGGCCGCCGCCGTAGCCTTCGCCGATGCCGTCGCCGATGCCCTCGCTGCTTCTACATGCGGAAGTTGCTGTAGAAGGACGTGTAGCCGGGATCGGCCCTGCCGTCTTCCTGGCCGCCGTCGTCGTCGCTCGGCGGCTGTGGCGGGCGGGAGCTCCCCTGACCGGCGTCACCGCACCTCTAGGGCTGGTAAGAGGGGCCGTCCTCGTCGTCGTCGAGGACGAAGAGTGGGGCACCCTGGTAGGCGAGTGTGCGCCCGGACAACGCCTGCCTCCAGGCCGCCTGCTCCTCGGCCGCCTGCTGTAGGCGCTGGACGCGGAGGCGCTCCTGCTCCTCCCAATCCGCCCTGGACCAGGCCAGGATATCCGGTGACGACGGCTCCACCAACGGCGGCTGCGGCGCTGAGTCGCGGAGCGACTGCTCCATCGCCATCCTTAAGGCGCTATCCTCGGGCGGTGCCTATCCCTCCGCCGGCTCAGGCTTCGGGCAGCGAAGGCGAAGGCGGCGAGTTGGAGCCAACAACGACGGCACGCGTGGCTCGCCGATGACGATGCCGCGCGAGCGTGTCCGCGGAGGCGAGCGGACCGGCGAGACCGCTTCGCGCTTGACTGGGTGCAGTGCCGACGAAGGACCCGTCGGCGTATGGAGCGGCGTGGAGCCCGATGAGTGGGAGGCCGAGGCGGAGGAGGCCGCCGCTGCACCGTCGCCGGGAAAACGCTCGGCCATGGCTAAGTGGGGAAGGAGAGTTGTGTGTTCGCCGGAGTTGTGGGCTGGGGGGCTGTGAGAGGGTGAGGAACTCCGGCGAGGGGTACGGCTTTTATAGGCCGAGATGGGCAACGAGGGCGGGAGGGGTGTAGCGGCGAGGACGGGAAAAAGGGAAACAACGGGAAGTTAGTGCCCGCCTGTCCGTCGCGAGAGCCGAGGCGGCGGCGGTGGCGCGGCAATTCGGCGACGCGTGGCCGAAGCGACGGGCGTGGTCGCCGCGTGTTTTTGAGGATGACGACGACTCAGCTTCCGTCGCTGACTCGGCGGGTCCACACGCCGCTTCGTTTTTTTTCCGCCGAGTTCGCTGCGTCCGGCGTTCCTAGGGCGTACCCGGGATCCTGGGAACGGCCTGGGTAGTCCGGACCAAAGTTGCCCCAAATCCGGACGAAAACAGGTTCCTGGGTACGCGACTGGGCCGATTTTTGGCGTCTGGACCTAAATTCGGCGTCATGGGTAGGCGAATGGAGATGCTCTCAGCATGATGTTTGGACATATTGTTAGGGAGAGCGGTACACGCCAAGTAAATTCTATGCTTTTATCCATCGCCACATTTTGGTGCCCTTAGTCTTTAAGTGGCTTTGGAGATCCAGTTGCACTATGAAAACAAAAGTGTTTGCTTGGTTGTTGCTTAGAGATAGGTTGAATACAAAGGACCTGTTACAGCGTCGACATTGGTCAGTATCAGATAACTCACGCTGCATACTTTGTCCTTTGCAAGTTCATGAAGACACACCTATTTTTTGAATGCAATTTCAGTCTTCGCATTTGGAACTATCTTCAGATAGACTTGACCAGAGGTAATGGAGACCTACAGCAGACAGTTGCAGCTGCACGCACTAGTTTCAGCCACCCTTTCTTCATAGAGGTTATGATTACAGCCTGCTGGAATATTTGGATTTTAAGGAACGCCAAGATTTTTAGGAACGAAAGGCCCACTTTTGCAAAGTGGAAGTGTAATTTTGTACATGATGTACATCTTCTAAAACATAGGATTAAAGCAAAGCACCTAGATAGTTTTACAATTTGGATAAATGCTCTGCCTTGAAATAAAATTTTGCTGTGGGGGCTATTGCCTCACAGTCCAGGGTCAAAAAAAAGGACATCTTCAGATCACTAACTAACTCAAACTCCTGCTACACACGAATTGGACTAAGCACAACACGATACGTCCATCTAACACACCTAAATACATGCAACTACAACATGAATCAAGATTAGTGCTAACATGTCTAGATTCGTATGTATCTAGACGTGTTTTAGTGTCTAGATACATGCGTATCTAGACAAAGTTGAGTCAATTAATTTGGATCGGAGGTAGTACAAATGTATCATTATCTGTTTTGACCTTGGATACCATGCAAATATAAATGTATTGTTGTGTATGGGCTGTATGCTCTACTGTAAATGAAAATGACTGCTAAGGATTAGGGGCAGGGTTTTTTTTTTTACTAATGACCAACTGTATTTACTGCTCCTTTTTTTTCACATTCACACATATTTATAAGCACTTCATGCTGCTATGCAAGATTGAAGATTTTCTGGCAAAGGCTGATGAAGAAGAGCCTGTCCCAATTTTTTCACCCAAATCTGGAGAAGTCCTCTGCAAGCATAAGGATAAAGATGCCGAGCATTTTGCTCATGGACTTTGTGAGAAATGCTACAACAAAGTAATACACATTTACTATGTTTGTAATGCATTAGTTTTGATATTTCATTCACCATTGACACATGACCTGATTGTTCAGTTTACTAAACTGTCCGGTGGACTGGAGGGTGGTGCTGACCCTCCAGCTTTCCAACGAGCTGAAAAACAAAGACTGGAAGCTGCTAAAAAAGCCGAGGAAGCTGCTGCAATGGACTTAACGCTAGGAGAGTCAGTTTGTGAGATAGAAAATTCTGATGTTGAACATAACATCATGAGCCCTACGAAGGTAATAATCCTGTCCCGAACATAGTAAAACTCATTCTTCTTACCCTTGCTTGAGTAATTTATACTTTCCATGTATTGCTGTGTATTTTTTACTGTTATGTAAGGGGTTTTCTGCATATTTACCACACATGTACATGTCTGTATACTGGCCCTTGGCCTCATGGAAATACAAGTTCCATATTTCCTCGCAACCCTATCTACTCAACAAATCAAGAGCCTACAGTGCACCTGCCTCTGCCTTCACTCATCTGAGATGCCACTGATGATGTTGTTGTGGCCAAGAGTAGCATCCCCACTGCTTTGGGAGATGGACTAGATTTAGGTGGGAAGAAAAAAAACCTCACCAGTGTTCTGTTTCTTGGTGGTATCGAAGAAAACTTCACTGATACTGGATTCTTGCTAGATGAGGAAGATCTAAGGCACTGTTGACCCTCCTAGCTCACTTGCTTCTTTCCAGCTCCTTCCACTTGCCAAACAGCCCAGATTCCAATCTGGCTTAGACCTAATCAACATTTGGGTTGGCCATACAGAACTAACCATTTGCATTTTTCAGAACTCAACTCATGCAAAATGTTTAATCCATGGTTAAGTGCCTTGGAATCCTTGGCCTTATATGTTGGTGGTCAGGGACGGCTTTGTGTTTTACGGGGCCCTAGGCGAAGTCGACCACATTGCCCTTATACTAATGTATATGTAGACATATCTAAAAAAATACATATACATATCCCTTTTTACTTACAAAATTTAATGATTAACATCCAATCATACTTTTAGTCTTAAAATATAACAAGTAATATTTGGTGCTAGTTTGATTATCTCAAATAAGAAATAATTCCAATGAGTACACTAACAATAATGCTTCAATGCTTCACAAAAAAATCCTTCTCAATTATCATGCATTTCTAGATGCAAAATTATTTAATACAATCTTAAGATCAATTTTTTTAAGATATCCTTCTCAATACAACATATAGCCAAACCCTTCAATCTGTCTTGTAACATAGTACATAGAACCCTAATACTATCCTAAAAAGACAAGGGACAAGCAATTTAAATATACCAGGGGCTCGAGGCATCAGGTCGATATTCCCGGCGAGTTGCAAACTTGCGATCGATCGGGATCAGTCCTAGAGAGTCAGACTCAAAGCAGCGACTTGCAGCCATGCGGGGGAGATTGATGGAACAGGAGATGGGGAGACTCAGTCTGGACCTTGCGCCACGCAGGGGAGATGGAGATCGATCGCCGAGCGAACGCCGTGGCTGCGCCTATCTAAGTATCATATCGGTATCCATCGCGTGGCGTAACTCGGGTTTGCTCTTCGCTGGGTCATGCGCGCCTGCGCGGAAGGCAACAACGTGTAGTGCATGGGCACATGCGGGGCCGGGCCTTCAAAAAAAATCCACGTAGATGTGTAGGATATAGGTATACAGAGGACTACGTATTCACGGGCCCTCTCCTTGCATGGGCCCTTGGCCGTCGCACCATGTCGCCATGGGTCAGAGCCGGCGCTGTTGGTGGTGCTCGGCTATTTTCTCAAATGTGCTCATGCATGCATTCACCCACTAGTGGGCTGCACTTGGGGCCTAATTTCTACTGGGGGAGGGCTGCACTTGGGGCCTAATTTCTACTGGGGGATATAGGTATACAGAGGACTACGTATTCACGGGCCCTCTCCTTGCATGGGCCCTTGGCCGTCGCACCATGTCGCCATGGGTCAGAGCCGGCGCTGTTGGTGGTGCTCGGCTATTTTCTCAAATGTGCTCATGCATGCATTCACCCACTAGTGGGCTGCACTTGGGGCCTAATTTCTACTGGGGGAGGGCTGCACTTGGGGCCTAATTTCTACTGGGGGAGATTGTCACACAAAGCTCACAAGATAGGACATAAGAGCAAATAGTCCACTTATCTGAACAGACACAGGACATGCCAATAGCAAGCATAAATCTACTAGTCCTGCTGTACTCCGAAGGACATGAAAGACAAAAATATACTGGTTAATTAATTCTGTTTGGTGCTATACCAGACTACCGTCCTGCTGCGGTATCTTCTGATGGAATATTCGAACCTGTAAAATCTATTTATATTATTGAACTATTGATTTATTGCATTGCAATGTATCCCATACGTGTCACCTGTTCACTACATCTGCATTAGCTCTTTCTGTTATTATTATCCATTCTGTGTGCTCTATATGTACACATTATATGGAAATTCAGTTTCCTTATTTGAAAGCAGAATTCAGCTGGAGATAAATCTTCAACAATTAGTTCTGAGGACATTGCAAAGGATTATGTACCTTCGAAGGATCCTGAAGTGGAAGGTTGCCAGTTACCTGTAACATGCAACAGTAATTGCAGTTCAGTTTACGTGACCCCTTTTGGGTTCCATAGTCAAGTTGATTGTTGCTGATCAACTTTTGAATGCTATTTGGCATCCTTAGGTGAAAACGGCAAAGATGATGCTGACCCAGAAAGTTTTTCTGATATTGACGATGTGGAGGTACCTTTATTTATACATCTCTTGAGCACACTTTTCAGACTAATTCGTGGCAGTCTTTAAGCCTGAAAGATGTCCAGATAGGTTATTTGGGATTTCTAGTTCTCCATTACTTTTGTAGGTTGATGGGTATCTTCACAATGAGGAGGAGACACAGTACAAAAAGATAATTTGGGAGGAAATGAACAAAGAATACCTAGAGGTAGTTATTGTATCTCTAGCAACATGTGGCAGTTAACTTCTTATTCACACCAGAGAGTAACTTTCTGCTGCTTTCTTTTATAGGAACAAGCCGCAAAGGAAGCTTTAGCAGCTGAGTTGGCAGCTAGAGGTGTGGGCGTCGGAGAGAAGGTATGAAATCTTACTAGCGTAACACGAATGTGCTGTATATGCTTACTATTTTGGATTGAGTTCATGATTAAAGCGATTCATTTTTAATGTAGAAACGGAGACGCAACGAGGACACAAAGAATTCGACACCTGCTGAAACACCAGCAGAAGCAACATACAATATGTTAAAACGGAAGGTACTGAACAGTTTGTTTAGCCTAGACACCCAAAAATTGGTTGTCCTGTGAACCTTATATATATAAACCAAAACATATATAATGTGATTTCTTGCAGGGACTTGGGTCAAAAATCAACGTGGATGCAGTTGGTGGATTGTACAATGTATGTTTTCCTTGTTTATGTTCACATGCTCACGGAATTCGTATTTTCGCCTCTGAGTTTAGTTGACATTTTTCTTGTCTACTTCGTTGTGTTCCTGCTGCCCGAATGCTTGCTGCGAGCAGACTAAAGATGAAGATAGCGAGGCAAATGAGAAAGGAGACATGGACTTTGATGGGAAATACACACATGACACTGGTGACGGTGAAACTTTTGAAGGTGGCTATGACTATGCTGATGACAACAAGGATAACTATGCTGATGGTGGTGCTGCTGGAGCGCACAATGATTATGACGATTTTGATTTCTAATAATGGAAAAAATTCTGAGAAAGCAGCTCAACAAAATCCATTCAGAGTTCTAATCAATTTGGATTTTCCGTTCTGTCCAAGCCGGAAGAAATCATTGTGACATTCATCGTCTGTACAATGTCATTTAGTATTAATTTTGTAGAACAAACAGGGTCAGATTAATGATTATACCGATGCAATGCATATTCAAGTCTAGCGATGTACCTCGGAATCTTATATCCTCACCTTGGAACCGGTTGTCATTTCTAACTTGAAAGAATTATCATAGTGGTGACAATTTTATTTTGTCGGGAAACCTAACATTAGCTAAATGTATCATGGCAATGTGTGTTTACTAGTGTACCAATCACTAGTGCAGACTCTCCCCTCTAACACCGGTTGGGAGGGCCCTCTAACAGCGGTTGTAGAACCGCTTTTGAGGGTTCGGTGTTAGAGGGGGTCCCCCTTTAACACCGGTTCTTATACGAACCGGTGTTAAAGGGTGGCGCACGTGGGGCTGCCGCAGGGCTTAGCCCCCCCCATTAACACCGGTTCGTAACAAGGTTCTCTGCCGTGGCAGGAAAACGGCCTAAATCTCTGCCGCGGCAGAGTTCTGCTGCGGCAGGAACGGCCTAAATCTCTGTCGCGGCAGGAAAACAGCCTAAATCTTTGCCGCGACAGAGTTCTGCCTCTGCCCCGTTCTGGGCGTATTTCTGCGGGAGGGGGGGGGGAATCGATCGGGAGCGGTATACACATACATCGTCATCGGTACATACGAGTACATAAATAATTAAGCAACTATTATTATACACAAACATCGTCATCGGCACATACATCGTCATCGTTCATTTTGGTGGATATCTAAAGAGTTCTTCGCCAGGCGTGACGACCTCATCAAGTATGAATCCCGCCAGTTTCTCTTGAATGGCTCGTATGTGGTCAAATGGTAGGAGTTGGTCCCGCATCCGTTCGATCTGAATATATATGAAGAATGGGGTCAATATATATATAAGAATAAAACTCAACACAATTGATGGTAATAAAATAATGTTGTGTACTTTGTTTACTTACTCTAAGTTGTTCTAGTGTGGCTTGGCCCGTCGCACATATCGTGTTGCGAATGAACTCGCAAACATAGTATCCACATAAGTTATTGCCGGGTCCCTGATGCGCTCACTTTACAAGAATAGAGAGTTCAATCAAAATAATAATCAATAAAGCATGATATAATGGAATTGGAAGCAGAATCAAAGAGATACGCAGACCTAGCTAGCTAGTATTACTTATATTTTGGTCTACAAATTTTAGTTCTTCTGACCATTCACCCACGGCCCTGCCCGTGAACCTTTTCCAAACCCTGTCCGGCAAAGAAAATGGATAAAGGAGTAATTAATTACTTGTTGTCACGAAAGTTGCCGATCTAGTGCGATAATATGATTGAAATTACCTCTGGAGCATCTCTCTAAAGTCTGCCCATATCTCTTTTTCTTTACGTAACGAGTCCATGACAAGGACTTTTCCTGAGTCGGGTTGAATGACTAGCAGAATAAAGTGGAACCTACGCACGCATAACTCATCATCAGTTAACATCGAGTAAGCCGAAACAGAATGTGTACAAGAGAGAGGGTAACAGTACTCACGAGAAGTTGTAAGGCAATAGTATTTCCCTTTTGGTTTGTTGTCTCAGTAAAGACTTTAGCAAGTAATCTTCTGTTTGCCCAGGTTTGGTTCTTACCACTTCTTCATGAACTCTATTTGGGTCAACGAACCCAATGTCAAAAGGGCCTCCTTTCATGCATTCTATAACCTTTTTCCTGCATAATAGTATATACATATATGGTGAGCACATATATATATATATATACATGCAATTAATGAAGTGAATGAAATGAGATATAAATTATAGAAATAGTACTTACACACAATAAAGGCTGATGGCAGCTTTGTCGAGTTCCTTCTGATTGAATAGAAAATGCAAGTCTTGAATGTTGAAGTCGATCGCGCCGTCTCCGCACAAGAAAATCTGATCTCTTATATGCGCCATGATCCATTCTTCCTTTCTCGTCTTGCAGAAATCAAGGTACCACTTGTGCAATCTTCGCATCTTTGTTGGTAGATTCTTGAGCTCCTCTTTCTTGACGAGATTCTTCCCATACTTCCATGGCTGTATGGGGTTGGCATCGCATTTGGGCAAGTTGTCTCCCATGAGGTTCAAGTATGCAATGTAAGTCATCCCCATCTCATTGGCCTTTCTTTGTAGCTCTGCCTCGTAATCATTTACGGGAGGAGCGTCCCGTGTGTCGAACACTTGGAGCGGGGCGCATGATTGGTTTTCCTGCTCTCCGAGCATGGGAACTGTTTTCTGGGGTGCCGCACGACTACTACTTTCAGTCTCCCTACGGCGCCTTGCACCCCCCTTCAAAATCTGGCGCTCGTAGTCCGGCACAAGTGGGGTTTCAGGTTTCAAAAGATTATTGTAAAACTTCTCCAGCACCGCCAGATCTATTTTCTCCTTTGGCTCGGCCCGTCTAGGTGCAAAGAATTTCTTGACCTCTTCTTCCGAGATCCTATTGGTCTCCTCGTCGTTGCGATTCCACGGTACGGCAATGGCTTGGCGGAAGGCTGCAGGACGTAGTTTTTTGAACTCTTTGGCGTACGGTTTCCTGCGGATTTCTTTGTGGCAGTGCTAGTGATGCTCTTCGTGGCAGTGCTCTTCCGCTTACGCTGAGGATATGGCTGAAGCACCGGAGATGGCTGACGGACAGGAGATGGCTGGCGCGCCGGAGATGGCTGCCGCGCAGGAGATGGCTGAAGCGCCGGAGATGGCTGCCGCGCAGGAGATAGCTGAAGCGGCTCAGACTGCTGACGCTGCGGAGACGGCGGGGGTGCCAGTGGCCTCCAATTTGGAAGCACGATGTGTTCCTTCTTCCAAAGAATGGTTGTTTTCATTGCAAATTTGAGTTGATTTTCCCCTTCACTGTAGCATGGTCAAGCTGTGCTTCCTCATATTCCTTCACAACCTCATCCACCCCGACAATAGCATAGCCATCTGGAATCGGTCGGCAGTAATCCACCAGCTACAGGAGGTAAGGCATAGCCGACAACCACCTTAATGGATAAGCTCATTAATCTCACATGCAGCTTAGCGTGTTTGCTCTCCGTGATCTCATC
Organism: Avena sativa; assembly: GCA_916181665.1. Taxonomy (NCBI): domain Eukaryota; kingdom Viridiplantae; phylum Streptophyta; class Magnoliopsida; order Poales; family Poaceae; genus Avena; species Avena sativa. The sequence continues at coordinate 36,751,540 of OV702279.1, read as the reverse complement.
CACGGGGTATCGAGGACCCACCATTTCAAGCGTGGGCTGCACGTTCTCCGTGGAAGCCACGCTGCTTTTTCGCGCAGAGTCTGGGCCGCCGACAGCTTCCAATGCAGGCTCTTCGTGCCGCTGAGATGGGCCGGTAGCTTGATGGCTCTGTTGTGCATTCACTTGCGCCTGCAGCGCCACAAGTGCATGGTCTATCTTTGTCATCCGCTCTGTACGCTCTTTTTCTTTTCTGCCGCGCCATCTGTAAGAGTCACTCCACTCGGCAAACCCATCCTTCCACGTCATACCCCCTGTGCCTCGTGCATGTCTAGGGTGTTCTTTTTTACCGATGGCGCGTGTGAGCTGGTCATTCTCTTTGTCGGGATGGAAGGTCCTGGCGGCTGTTTCCTCGTATGCCGTGATGATTTCAGTGACCGGTTTGGCAAGGAGGGTTGGGAAGATACACAATCCTGTTTCTGGGTCCAACCTTGCCCCGATTCCGTAGAACCAAGTCTTTGCACATAGGTCCCACGTATCTGTCTGGGGTGTGATCCCTCTAGCGCGCAGGGCCTTCTCAACTTCCTCCCACTTAGGCCTCTGAGATATGTAGCCACCTGACCCCGTCCTCTGGTGATATTCCTTCTTCTGGGCATTAAGCGTATTGGTTTCTGACCTCTTTTTAGCTATAGCGCCTTTTTTATATGTCACAAATTCGGGCCAGTGAGGTCTTATCTTCGCATAATATGCGTCTTCGAAATTTGGAGTCTCGCCGGCTTTGACAAATTTGTTCAATTTTGTCTTCCAGTTGCGGAAAGCGTCAGCCATCTTCTTTAGAGTCCACTCTTTGACATTTTCCTTTATAACCGGGTTGTTTTCATCCTCCTCTGGCGGAAGGGTGAAATTTACCAACAACGAATTCCAAAGCGTTTCTTTGAATCTTTCATCGACAAAGGCACCGTCGCCCTTCATTGGCTTATTCCAATATTCAATTATGATTGGGATTTGGTCCCTAACAAGAACTCCAGCCTGACGTACAAATTTGTCTGCGACCTTCTTGGGCTCCATCGGCCTGCCATCAACACGGACTGCTTCGATCATGAACTTTGCACGATCTTTCAACCGATGGCTCGTGCCTCGCTTGCTCTTTTTCGTAGAAGAAGATGGTTGCTGGCTGGTCGATCCAGAGGGCTAAAAGAAGAAAGAAGCGTTAATTAATACATGTAGAAGAAGATTGTTGGTGGAAGTCAGCAGAGGCTTAATCAATGCATATACCTTGCCGGACTTTGTAATCACTAAATTGCGTTCACCGGAGTCTTCATCTTCTCCATGACTACTTGAGCTGTCATCATGTCCCTCCATGTTCAGATATTGTGAGGTGTCCTCATCAATAATGTTCTCTATTATTTCTTCTTCTTCAAGGTTTCTACTAAGTGGATCCATAGTTTCTAAAACAATAATATTATCTAGAGTAAGAGAGTAAACATTCAAGTGGACTTGGATTCATACAAAAATATACATATTATTCATACAAAAATACACAAATAAATACACAAATGAAATTAAAACCCTAAGGATGCTTGATTATTTTAAACGAGTTCCGAGGGGTCCAAACCCTAATCAGGATGAGTCAGAGCTCCACAACGACACCCCCAAGAGGGTAACGTTGGCAGGATGCAAGTTTGTATACAAGTGGGGCGGGTTTGCGGACAATTATTTAGTCTCAGACAGCTACACCTACACGCAGTCCAATTTGTATACAAGTTTTAATCTATGCATGTAGTACAATTTATATTAGCCGGTGAAACTATGTTGCCCCGCGAACCCGCCCCGCTTGACACCCTATCTATACTACTACTCCCTCCATAATTACATGCCATCTTAGTTTCGAGTTTCCCGATTTTGACCATCAAGTTCACCAACACTAAGTAAACAATATTATCGATGTTACAACATCAGAAACTTTACTCAAATATGAATACACGACTATATCTTTTATACATCACACATATTCCCCACATTGTTCACCAAATGATGGTCAATATTTGTGGACGGATGGAGTACAAATGTAGTATTTGAGATAAATATATGCCCATGGTTTATTTCTCTAATTATAGATATTTTACCTACAATCAAATAGATAAAGCTTGACTTCACTTTGATATAAACAACTGTCTAGTTTTACAGAGGCTCGGAGAAATAGAGTAAGTACTCCTATGTAGTCATAGGTTGTTTGTTATGTAGAGGAAATTAGTGGATCAACACTTTTAAGTGCGCAAAGCCGGTGATCACCGCACCATGCCTCTGAGCACATATGGTGCATTGACATGCATGTCAAAGCATTCTTTGACATTTCGAAATGAGGTTTTAGATAATATGTGCATATACACCTATAGGAGCGAAACATGATTTCCGAAGGGTGACCTTTTTTAAATATCTCTAATCGGATTGATTCAAAGTCTATTCATCTTGTTTTAATGTCATTTCTTTCTACAAAGTTTCACTACAAATAAGTAACAGAGACCTGTCAAAAAAAAACAGAGAGACCCGCTCCCGTGCGGCCGTGCCAGGCTGCACCGGGGCGCCGCCGACGACTGCCGGCCGCCTGCTTCCTCGAATGACGCAGAGGCGTGGACGGAGTGGCGCCACCGCGCGAGCTCCACTGAAATCTGCCGGCCGACGGCGCCACCGCGCACGCGAGCTCCACACCGCCGCCAAAGGGAGGAAACAGAGGAAATAGAGCTCCTCACCACGAGCACGCCAGCGTCGGTGGGGTTCTTGTAGGCGCCAGCGTCGTCGTCGACTTCGGTGGCGTGCGCACGGTGGAGGTGGCGGTCTTGGCGCGCGCGAGGGCGACGGCGGCTCCGATCGAGTTGGCGGTGGCGGCCGACACGAGGGCGGCGACGGCGAGGGCTGGACGGCGCCGGCGCGGCTGCTCTCTATTTTTCTCTGCGCGCGGCGGCGGGTTCGATCTGGCTCTGGGGGGAAGAAAGGAAGGGGAAGGCGCATTTAATACCTCCCCTTTAACACCGGTTCGGGGCTGGAACCGGTGTTAAAGGGGGGGGGGGATTCGTTTCGCGCACGCATTTAACACCCTCGTTTAACACCGGTTCCAGCCACGAACCGGTGTTAAAGGGGGGGGGGGTGCGCGCGCGAAACAAAATAAATGCGCCCCCCTTTAACACCGGTTCATGTCTGGAACCGGTGTTAAAGGGGGGGGGGACATTTTTAATTCAAAAAATAGGATATGAATTTAGAAAATTCATATCTTTTTCATTTCAACTCAGAAAAATATGAATAATATCATAATTTTCAGAAAAATAATATCTATCCATTCATGTAAAAACATTTTATATTTACTTTACATGAAAATTTTCAAAATGATTAAAACACTTACATATAAATTTTGATTATTCAGTTCAAACAAAAATAAATTGTCAAATCCTAAAACTTTGAACATAAGAAATATTAAGCATCTAAAAAGGAATCTAACCCTATTTTATTAGAGCAAATCATATTTTAATGCTGCATCTTTTGTATTAACATTTTTGAATTGATTGGATATTTAAATGCCGCATCTTTTGTATACACTTGAATCTGACCAAGCCTTGCTCATCTTGCATTGGTTTTTTGATAAAATAGAATATTGTGAACCTAAAAATTATTTTTGTAAAAAATCATGAGCATCGTATCATGTACCTGTAGTTTATATCTGACCCACTTCCTACCGATTCGGCAGGAATTTGTCTTTTTTCACCAGAGGTGGACGGAAAGGTTTCAGATCCCCCTGTTGGTACATTGTTCATATAAGGTAGTCTAGTTTTTTTTAAAATGTGTTGGTGGTTTTTTGAATTAGCCATTTGGTGGTTGCTTCATAAAACCGTCCGTTTTTTATGCTCAGAAAATGGAAAATGCCTTTTTGGTGCGATAAAAAGGAAAACTTCCTCTTGCAACATTGTTTGCCATGCCATGATGCACATGTATGCACAATATGGCCATATTATCACAAACTATGCCTTGATTCTAGCCATAACATTGGTCATTTGACCCGAAAGCCAAGAAACCTCGAATGAGATAGGTCATTTTGTGAAGGTTTTTTTGAGACATAATCAATATACCAAGTTTGAGATTTTTCCTTCTAACTATGTCACATAATATAACACCAAGCGAAGGTTTCACACTGTTTCGATCTTTTTTTTTTATTTTTTTATCCCCGTTTTAAACTATCGACAAACTTTGTCGAACAACGGGCATGAAGATTCTTAGCTCGGGGCCAAGCCTCGCTCAACTTGCATTGGTTTTTTGATAAAATAGCATATTGTGAACATAAAAATGATTTTTGTAAAAAATCATGAGCATCGTATCATGTACCTGTAATTCATATCTGACCCACTTCCTGCCGATTCGGCAGGAATTTGTCTTTTTCACCAGAGGTGGACGGAAAGGTTTCAGATCCCCCTGTTGGTACATTGTCCATATAGGGTGGTCTAGTATTTTTGTAAAATGTGTTGGTGGTTTTTTGAATTAGCCATTTGGTGGTTGCTTCACAAAACCATCCGTTTTTTATGCTCGGAAAATGGAAAATGCCTTTTTGGTGCGATAAAAAGGAAAACTTCCTCTTGCAACATTGTTTGCCATGCCATGATGCACATGTATGCACAATATGGCCATATTATCACAAACTATGCCTTGATTCTAGCCATAACATTGGTCATTTGACCCGAAAGCCAAGAAACCTCGAATGAGATAGGTCATTTTGTGAAGGAGATAGAACTGGAATTAAAATACAGAATGCAACTAATAGTAAGTTACATAAAGCCGAACTGGAACTTAAAATTAAGATACATAAAAGAACTGAAAATTAAGATACATGGCCAGATTAAGTAACAATCGGCCGAACTTGTTTTGGAATGTTGGAGTGATTCAGTCATGCTCCTGCCTACACCTGTAATACTCGCCACTGTAGTCGTCGTACTCGCCGCCGCCGTCATCGCTGTCGTCGTCGGGGTCGCCGTAATTGAACCTTGAAGGCTGAGTACGTGTGGGCTGGACTTGAGGGTAGCGCAGACGGGGGTTAGAGTCGGCGGCAGTGTCATAGGCCATGACGCTCTGGAGAGTCCGACCGCGCCACCATAGCCGACGGCCGGCCTCGTTGAAGTTAGGAGGAGGTGGGCCGTCCTCCTCGTGCCTGGCGAGCGCCCTCTCACGCCGATCCACGAAGAAGGCTTCCCAAGTAGGGAAATAGTCGGGATGCCATCTGGGATTCCTCCGCTGCTCCGGCGTGAGCTCGAAGTAGTAGTGGTTCGTGATGGCCATCCGGCGCGCCACACCTAGAGGGACAGGAGGAACCGGCACGCCTCCGGCGCTCAGCATCCAGCCGACGGGGACACAGTAGCCCGGCGGGCAGGGGTAGTTCGAGGCGCAATGCGCCTCCGCCTCCCTGGGGGTTAGTGCTACGGTGGAAGCCATGGGAAAGAGTGATGAGGTTGCAGATATGAGTCTAGAGATGTGCAATGACAATGGAGGACAACCCTACATATATATATAGTGAACTGGCGGGAAGAACTGGAGGGAAGAACTGGCGGGAAAAAATGGCGGGAAGAAAAATGGCGGGAGAAAATGGCGGGAAAAAATGGCGGGAAAAAAATATGGAGGGAAGAAATAGAAGGAAGAATAATGGCTCATTTAATACATATAATGTTAACAGAAGAAATATGACATTGTTCTAAAAATGGGACGGTTGGAGGGATTTCAGGCTGGGCCAGGCAGCACTAATGATAGGGGTGAGTGTCGACATTATGTCGTGCGGCGTGTACCTTGTCCCGGATGGTGTCACCAACCGGGACTAAAGATGAACCTTTAGTCCCGATTGGAGACACCAAACGGGACAAAACACGAGTCAACACTAATAATAGGGGTGAGTGTCGACATTATGTCGTGCGGCGTGTACCTTGTCCCGGATGGTGTCACCAACCGGGACTAAAGATGAACCTTTAGTCCCGGTTGGAGACACCAACCGGGACTAAAGATGAACCTTTAGTCCCGGTTGGAGACACCAACCGGGACAAAACACGAGTCAGCACTAATAATAGGGGTGAGTGTCGACATTATTTCGTAAGTGTCAACACTATGTCGAGCTGCTTGTACTATAAATAGGCATCCTTGTGAGTCCAGTCCTCCAGCCAGTTTGAGGCATCTCCAAGATGGTTTTCGAGAGCAGGGACACCACTACGGCCAGTTTCATGGAGATGCCGACGGAGCCCAGTCCTCCGGCATCTCCGAGAAACTGGTCATAGAGGCACTCCCTAATATGTGAAATTAGTTAGCTCCTAGGTGTATTGATCTAGTTAGAGAAGTTACAAGCTGCAAGATAGTTTTCGAGAGCAGGGACACCACTACGGCCAGTTTCAGGGACATGCCGACGGAGCCCAGTCCTCCGGCATCTCCAAGAAACTGTTCATAGAGGCACTCCCTAATATGTGACCGCGCGTGTTTGGAGATCATATCTTAATGGTAAGTACGAATCGGGACAACTTCTTCTCATAGTCCCGGTCCATCCACAAAACAAGACTAACACTCAAGACATGTATTAATATTAAAAACATGAACTAGATTTACATAATATGAGCATGAACTTCTTGGCATATGTCCTTCCTTATGATCGCTTCAGACGTAACCATGGAGCATCTTCTTTACTTAACGGAATGCTTGGGTCAGTTTTCACTGTGAAGGGCGGAATTTCATCAAACTTATTATAATCTTCTGACATGTCTGTCTTGTCCTCGATTCCCACGATGTTTCTTTTCCCTGAAAGAACTATGTGACGCTTTGGCTCATCATATGATGTATTCGTTTGCATATTTTTTATTTATTTTTGGTCTGGAGGACATGTACTTCACATAGAAAACCTGAGCCACATCATTGGCTAGGAAGAATGGTTCGTCTAAGTTCTTGTCTACCTTCATAAGATTGTTGAGATCCACCGTTGTCATTCCGTACTTCTTGTCTACCTCAACCCCTCCTCCTGTTAGCTTGACCCATTTGCATCGAAACAAGGGGACCTTAAAATTAGGTCCATAGTCAAGTTCCCATATCTCCTCTATGAACCCATAATACGTGGTCTTCTGCCCATTGTCTTCTGCTGCATCGAAGCGGACACCACTATTTTGGTTGGTGCTCTTTTTATCTTGGCCTATTGTGTAAAATGTATTCCCATTTATCTCGTACCCTTGGAAAGTACATACAGTCGAAGATGGTGTCCTGGCCAACAAGTACAGCTGATCCCCAATAGTGGTGTTATTCGTGAGAAGTCTTTGCAGCCAGCCGCCAAAACTCGCCATGTGTTCACTTATAATCCATTCATCAGACTGTCCCGGGTGTTTGAGGCGTATTAAATTCTTGTGTTCATTGATATACGGGGCAACCAAGATAGATCTTTGTAAAACCGTGTAGTGTGCTTGATTGAGAGAATGCCCGTCCCTACATATCATTGCTTTACATCCTAGGGTGCCTTTTCCACGCAGTCTCCCCTCATGTCGTGATTCTGGAACACCAATCGCCTTAAGGTCAGGAATAAAATCAACACAGAACTCAATGACCTCCTCTGTTACATAGCCCTTGGAGATGCTTCCTTCTGGCCTAGCACGATTATGAACATATTTCTTTAAGACTCCCATGTACCTCTCAAAGGGGAACATATTGTGTAGAAATACAGGACCGAGAATGGCAATCTCTTCTACTAGGTGAACCAGGAGATGCGTCATAATATTGAAGAAGGATGGTGGTAACACCAACTCAAAGCTGACAAGACATTGGGCCACATCTGTTTGTAACCCTGGTAGGCTTTCTGGATCGATTACCTTCTCAGATATTGCATTGAGGAATGCACATAGCTTCACAATGGGTACTCGAACATTTTCAGGTAGAAGCCCCCTCAATGCAATCGGAAGCAATTGTGTCATAATCACGTGGCAGTCATGAGACTTCAGGTTTTGGAATTTTTTCTCTGCCATATTTATTATTCCCTTTATATTCGACGAGAAGCCAGACGGGACCTTGATACTGCTCAGACATTCAAAAAAGATTTCCTTCTCTGCTTTGGTAAGAGCGTAGCTGGCAGGAGTTAAGTGGCATCGTTTACCCTTCTCGTTCTCAGGATGCATAGGCTCTTCAGGGGCTTTCAGACGTTGCTGGTCCTGCCGTGCTTCCGGTGTATCTTTTGTCTTCCCATACACTCCTAGAAAGCCTAGCAGGTTCACGCAAACATTCTTCGTCACGTGCATCACGTCGATTAAAGAGCGGACCTCTAAGACTTTCCAATAGGGTAGGTCCCAAAATATAGATTGCTTCTTCCACATGGGCGCGTGTCCGGCATCGTCATTCGGAACAAATAGACTGCCAGGACCTTTTCCAAAGATTACTTCTAGGTCCTTGACCATACCAAATACCTCCTCACCGGTACGAAGGACAGGCTTCCTCCGGGGTTCTGCTAGACGTTTGAAATGCTTGCCTTTCTTTCTTACTGGATGCAGGTTCAGAAGAAATCGGCGATACCCTAGGTACACAACCTTCTTACATTTATCCAAATATACACTTTCAGTCTCATCTAAACAGTGTGTGCATGCATTGTATCCCTTGTTTGTCTGCCTGAAATGTTACTAAGAGCATGCCAATCATTGATGGTTACGAAAAGCAATGCTCGTAGGTCAAATGGCTCCCCTTTGTGCTTATCCCACATACGTACACCTGGTTTGGCCCACAGCTGTAAAAGTTCTTCAACTAATGGCCTTAGGTACACATCAATGTCGTTGCCGGGTTGCCTCGGGCCTTGGATGAGCACTGGCATCATAATGAACTTCCTCTTCATACACAACCAAGGAGGAAGGTTATAGATACATAGAGTCACAGGCCAGGTGTTGTGACTGCAGCTCTGCTCACCAAAAGGATTCATGCCGCCTGTACTTAGACCAAACCTTAAGTTCCTTGCATCACGTGCGAAGTCCGGGTACTCTCGCTTGACTTTTCTCCACTGTGACCCATCAGCGGGGTGTCTCAACATCACGTCTTTCTTACGGTCTTCCATGTGCCATCGCAACAACTTGGCATGCTCTTTATTTCTGAAGAGACGTTTTAACCGTGGTATTATAGGAGCATACCACATAACCTTGGCGGGAACCTTCTTCCTAGGGGCCTCGCCCTCAACATCGCCAGGATCGTCTCGTCTGATCTTATACCGCAGTGCAGTGCATACCGGGCATGCATCCAAATTTTCGTACTTCTCACCGCGGTAGAGGATGCAGTCATTAATGCAGGCATGTATCTTCTGCACGTCTAATCCTAGAGGGCAGACAACCTTCTTTGCTTGGTATGTACTGTCGGGCAACTCATTATTTCTTGGAAGAATATTCTTCATTTTTACCAACAACTTTGAAAATGCGCTGTCAGTCACACCGTTCTCTGCCTTCCATTGCAGCAAATCCAGTGTGGTACCTAGCTTTTTGTGGCCATCTTCGCAAGTTGGATACAACAATGTTTTGTGATCCTTTAACATCTGCTCCAGCTTCTCCTTCTCCTTTTCAGTTTCACATTCTTCCTTTGCATCAGTAATGCCCGACCAAGATCGTCATCAGCGGGCCCATCTGCTGCCTCTTGATCTTCATTATCTACCCCCGTTGCAGTATCATCATATTCAGGATACATATTATGATAGTTGTCATCATCCTCTTCTTCTTCGTTGTCTTCCATCACAACCCCTTTTTCTCCGTGCTTGGTCCAACAATTATAGCTGGGCATGAAACCAGATCGAAGCAGGTGGGAGTGAATGGTTCTGGTATTTGAGTAGTCTTTCTTGTTCTGACAGTGAACACACGGACAACACATAAAACCATTGTGACCACGGTTTGCATTAGCCACAACGATGAAATTTTGGAGGCCCGTAATGTACTCGGAAGTGCGGCGGTCACCGTACATCCATTGCCGGTTCATCTGCATTAATATGTAGTATATATCAAAAATTAATAGGGAGATGACCATTTATATATATAGTACAATGACACATGAAAGGATAGTTGCCTACCTCGACCGAGAAGGAAAGAGCAACGAGAAAACTTATTTTGAGCTCTCGGTCATTTCACCGAACACCTCTTGTGCATATGAAAAAAACACAAACTAGCACTCTTCACACCCTCTTGCTAGGCTCCAAAATGAGATAGTGAAAAAATGAAAGAGTGGGGTGTGGGCTGCGATGTCTTATATAGCCCCCCCTTTAACACCGGTTCAAGCCACGAACCGGTGTTAAAGGGGGGGGCTGTGCGGGCCACTGTTGCAGGGTCCTTTAACACCGGTTCGTGCCACGAACCGGTGTTAAAGGGGAGGCTCCTTTTTTGCCGCACGGGCCACGCTGGTACGGCCCCCCCTTTAACACCGGTTCGTAGAAGAACCGGTGTTAAATCCCTTTTCCAGGATCAACGAAAAGCCTCGTTTCCACTAGTGAATAGTGGACGCTCGCACAATTACATTTGAACAGAAGAAATTTTTTAACAGAAGAAAGTAACATCTGTTTTTTGGGCAATTGACCGAAGATACGGTGGGACTAGACAAATGCTAGTCAGATGGATAGTGCCGGGTGCGCTGTAGGTAGTACTATAGAGTTTCCTTGATGCTAGTGTAACGCTGCCGATATTTTGATTTAAGAGTTAAATGAATGAGCGGTTCTAATTCTTTCTTCGAAGTGTCACTTTAGTCATAAATCTTTTAACATGCACATCTCGATCCCAAATATTCAAGTGATTGACTAGAGGTCAGAATATGGGGAAAATCGACCAAAATAACCCATTGGCGAAAGAAATTTAAAAGATAAACTCGCGGCAAAAGTATTTCATGGATCTAACCCATTCGTGAAAGATGGTGCTATGGCTTGGAGTGTAACGCCCCTGACAATGGAGCTGCACTCCCTGCCAGCGTGGTGTGGAGGGTACGGTCCATGCGGTCCCACTCTAAGTAAGTGCAACGTCTTTGTGAACAAAGCCACACTATGGATTAGGACGTCTTTCTCACAGGTGTTGCACTTTAACTTAGGGTTAACCGCCGTGCTCGGCGATCAGCCTAACCCAGCCACCCTATTTCCCACATGTGAAGGACAAAGAAGAAGGCTGATGGCTCCCATTTCTCTCCCTTTCTCCCCTCTCCCAAACTTCCTAAATCTGAAGGTTTTCTCTATGGATTTCGACCCCCAAGTGCCTAGAGGTACTCTCCTTCACTTCCCTTGGTTTTGACCAATTCAAATCTTGTATTTTGGTGGCATTTGTCCAGGAACCCTGGCTTTTCAAATTGACCCCAAATGCATGGTTGATTCTTGTTGCAATGGCCAATTGTGGCTTGTATGATGGTTACGAAGCATTATGTTTAAGATTTGTAGGGTTCTTGTTAGGTTAGGGTTTGGTTATGTGACTAGGATGTTGTGTTAATATTGGCATGAGTACTTATTGAATATATTTACTGTTATGTTGTAATTATTTTTGAACTATTCATGGGATGGCGAGAACTGTTCATGTTTATCTGAAAGGCAATATCGAGCTAGACCCGAATGATCTTAACTTGTTATTTGAGCGTAGTCCTAACTATGCTAAGGTTTTGGAACAAGTGAGGAATGATTTGAACTAGATGTACCTGAGTGATGTTGTTGAGTTGGAGGAAAGGCATAATATGGGGTTGCATACAAGGATACAGTGGCCGAATCACTAGACAAGGCCCTCGAGTTATTTTTTTTTAGCAAAAAGGTTGATGCTAGTTTGCACTTTGACTTAAAGCGGCATGCCTCCCCATTCAATGCTAGGAAGTCCACCACCTATCAACCAAGAAGAAATGAGCAAACCTCATATGACCCGATATGAAGCATTGGAAAAGGAGAATGATGAGTATGAGGACTATGAGAATGATGCTGATCTCTATGATAATAATGTTGCTGATTTAGAGACATATTTGTGCAAGAGAACATGGACGGTGAGATCTCGTATTCCTAGTGTTATGCATCAAACTTGAATGACGGTGGTCCCGCTGAAGAACTTAATGAGGAGGAGTTCACGAAAAAAGAAGCCGAAGTTTTTGAGAAGGTCGTGGGGCGGGATCATCAGATATCATTGTTCCATGATCTTAGTATCTGTTAGAAATAATGGATTAAACTAAATAGTCCCATGTATATTTTAGATTTTCTCTAAATCTTAAATCCCATGTTTGTGGTAGGTCACATGTGTTTGGACCCATGTTTGGGGCAGCTCACATGGGAGTGGAGTGGGAGGTAAAGTTTAGTCCCACATAGGAAGTCGAAGGAGAGTTACAACACCTTATAAGGTGGAGTGTTGCACCACTTTGTAAGTGAGTGACAATAAGAGGGCTACACACGCGCTCCTTCTTTGAAGACACCGCCGCTCGCACGCACGCACCACTCGCCCGTCTCTTCACGATGCACGCGCATCGCGGGTTGTGGGAATCTCGCCGAGCCGAGCTTTATTTTGCTGCTTAGGAAATTGTGAGGTTTTGACAGACGTGTCAACAGTCAGCTTATTCGGGTCGCTCCCGGATCGTGGGCTACTGTAACCGACCTGAGCGTACGCAGACTCGGCCCATGTTCGCCTCCGTTAGGGTTTTCTGAGTTGCTCTATATAAAGTCATGTGTGGCTACCGCCACAACACACCGAAACCAATCTAGGGTTTTGCCTTCTCTTTGCTTGCACCGCCACCGTAGTCTACTCCATCCCGCTTGCCGATGTGCACCGACGGATGGGAGAGCAGGTCTCCAGAACTACTAACCTTTGTGATCCTGTACGGGAGAGGGCGAATAAGGTTTTGGGAAGTGCTCCACGCGACTTCTCAAGTTCTTCATCACGACGCGTCTTCCTGGGTGATCTCCTGGTCCACGGGCGACTCGTCTTCAATGATGTCTTCTTCTACAGGCTACGACAACCACTGCACCGACATCGACTTCATCCGCAACCGATCAATACATATAGCGCGATCCGACCTGTTGCTATACTAAGGCTGTTATTGCGTATGCACTGCTACTGCTCATGTTGATCACTATATCTAGTATGTTAGAGTTTCATGTGATTGTAGTTGTTGCTTTCATGATTTATATTCTGAAATTAATTATGGAAATTATGTCTAATAATCCAACAATCCAAAAACCTTATCATAGACAATTTCCTGATTTAAACATGGGACACTTGGCCGATGCAATGAAGTCAGAGAAGTTAACTGGTGTTCATTTTAAGAGGTGGCAGTATAAGGCCACTATGTGGCTGCAAGCTCTGAAAGTATTCGAGGCTAGTGAGGGTTTACCTGAAGGAACTACATATGATGAGGTTCAGAACAAGTTCAAGGAAACCAATCTTGCCTTTGTGGGATACCTTCTAATGTTCTTGATAACAAGCTGTTTGATGTATACATGCACATCAAAGATGGAAAAGAGCTCTGGGAGGCATTGAACCCTAAGTTCGGTGTAGCAGATGCTGGTGAGCTATACATCATAGAGAACTTTCATGATTACAGGATGGTTAACAACCCTTCTGTAGTTGAACAAGCTCATGAGATACAATGCTTTGCCAAGGATCTTGAAATCCTTAAGTGTATCTTACCCGACAAGTTTGTGGCTGGATGCATTATAACAAAGTTGCCTTATACATGGAGGAACTTTGCCACATCTCTCAAACACAAGAGACATGAGATATTAGTTGAAAACCTAATAGTGTCTCTTGATGTTGAGGAGAAGGCTCGGGCTAAGAACACTGCTGAGAAAGGAGGCGAGGGTCAGTCTAGCGCCAACATGGTGCAAAATAATACCTTCAGAAAGATCAAAGGGAACTATAAGCCCTCCTTCAAAAAGCCTGAAAAGACTACAACCTTCAAGAAGAATAAGAAACCGAACAAGGCCGAGCTAGGTTGCTATACCTGTGAAGAGCTCGGACACTTTTCGAAGGACTGCCCAGAACATGTAGATCACAAAGGGAAAAACGGGAACACTATCAACACCGTGACTGCTAGAAACACTGATTGGTATGGCAGTTTATTTACTGTTCTTTTAGTATTTCAATCACCCTGTTGGTGGATTGATACGGGTGCTAATGTTCATGTGTGTGTTGACATCTCTATGTTCACTTCTTATCAGGTCGCTTGGGATTCTTCCGTCCTAATGGGGAATGGATCATATGCTTCTGTTTGTGGTGTTGGTATAGTGGATGTGAAGTTTACTTCCGAAAAGATCATGCATCTGAGGAACGTGCAGCATGTCCCTACTATAAACAAGAATCTCGTTAGTGGCTCCCTTATATGCAGAGATGGGTTTAAGGTTGTTTTAGAGTCTAATAAAGTCATTGTTTCGAAACATGGACAATTTATTGGTAAAGGTTATGAGGTAGGAGGCTTGTTCTGATTCACTTTTAGAGTTTTGTAATAAATCCATGAATCATATTTATGGTGGTGTTAATGATGATACCAGTGTGTTTGGCATTCTCGTTTATGTCACATTAATTTTGGTTTGTTGTCTCGGATGTCCAGTATGAGTTTAATTCCGAGTTTCGCTATTGCCAAAGGTTTTAAGTGCCATAGTTGTGTGCAATCAAAGCAACCTCGAAAGCCTCACAAGGCTACCGATGAGAGAAACTTGGCACCTCTAGAACTCATACATTCTGATCTATCGAGATGAATAGTGTGTTGACAAAATATGGAAAGAGATATTTCATGACGTTGATAGATGATGATACTAAATTTTTCTATGTTTACTCTAGGGGGTTCGTAGCATGGAAAACAAAAATTTTGTACCGGATTGACACACACAAGCCAAGATCTAATCTACTAGATCGGTGCAACGAGTTGATAGAGTACTAACCCTTGAAGATTCGAAAGCGGTTAACTAGATCGAATTCTCGTGGGTGATGTAGTCGTTCACTTGCTGATCTCAAGATCGCATAGACGATCCTTCCGACGCCGCGTTCCGATAGCGCTCCCGTAGTCGATCACATGTTCGGTATTCGATGAAGAACTTCCTCTCCCTTGTTACAGCAGGCAGCGGAGGTTGTAGATATCTCCTCGTGATTCCAGCAGCACGGCGGCGTGGTGGTGGAAGTAGAGGTGAAATCCCGCAGGGCTTTGCCTAAGCCGGAGCGGGTATGGTGGAGTAGAAGAGGGCCTTAGAGATCTAGGGTTTAGAGGGCCAAGGTTTAGAGGTGGTGGTCGGCGGCTAGTAGAGGGGCTAGGTGGCGGCTACTTTAGAGGGATCTAAATTGGCGGCAACGTTTAGAGGGCTGCGGACAATCTAGGGTTTCTTGTGGGAGGGCAAGGGGGCGCCCGCTCCCCTCTATTTATGAGAGGGAGAGGCGGTTTGGGGGGAGGGGAGTCCTCCCCCAACTCCTCCTTGTGTCCAACGGCAAGGGGACGGAGGAATCCTTCCCTAGGTGGGATTCCTTCCCTCCCTCCACTAGGCAACCATGTTGGGATTTGAATTTTTCAAATTGGCGTTTGACTTTAAAACTAGAGTTTGATTTCTCTCTTTCCATTTCCTAGCCAAGTGACCTAGGACATGATGCAACCATTCCACTTTGTTATGACACATCCATGTACACTTCCCACTCCAGAGTTATGGACCTTCTAGACCCTTCTAGAATATTCCGATGAAAACCCGAAACCATTCCCGAACTCCGGAATTGGACTCTCCTTACATGAAACTTATTCTCCGGACCATTGTGGATCTCCTCGTGATTTACTGGATCTAATCCGAGAATTCGAACAACATTTGGTCTCTTACTCACTTTACATATATACTAAACAACATCGAATCCTTAAGTGTGTCTCCCTACGGTTCATGAATTATGCAGACATGATCGAGACTCTTCTCTAGTCAATAACCAATAGAGGAATCTGGAAATTCATATGGCTCCCACATATTTCTATGATTACTTCGTGATCGAATGAATGATTTACATACGATACCAATTTCCCTTTGTCTCGTGATACTTTTACTTATCCAAGGTTTGATCGTCGATATCTCTACATACCTAGTTCAACCTCGTTACCGATAAGTACTCTTTACTTGTTCCTGTGATATGTGATCCCTTGTGAGCCAGTCACATGCTTGCAAGCCAATTGGATGACATTCCATCGAGATGGACCAGAGTATATCTATCCGTCATATGGATGGACAAATCCCACTCTTGATCCATGTGCCTCAACACATACTTTCCGAAATACTCAATGTCACCTTTATAACCACCTAGTTACGAAGTGGTGTTTGATGTCATCAAAGCATCCATCCGGTGATGGTGATTAACATGATCCCATGGTCGGAGGATTTAGGTTATTATGTATCTGAAAGCTTATAGCAAATGAACTATTGAAATGACTTGATCTTATGCTATACTAAACTATAGGAGTATGTCCATCACATCATTCTCCTAATGATATGATCTTGTTATTAACAACATCCAATGTTCATGATTAGGAAACCATAATCATCTATTAATGAACAAGCTAGTATTACAAAGAGGCTTTACTAGGGACTCTTACATGTTTACAAATCAGACAAGTATTAATGTTTTCGGTTAATACAATTATAGCATGAATGTAAACATTTATCATAAACACAAATGTATAATAATAACTACTTTTATTATTGCCTCTTGGGCATATCTCCAACATTTACTTGTTGCAAACTAAAGATGAGGCTTTAAACCACTTTAAAAATTATAAGGCCGAAGTTGAAAATCAACTAGAGAGAAAGATCAAGTGATGGCTATGAAATATAGCCATCTCCACTCACATTTAAACTGGATATTATTCATATATTTGATGAAATATCTCTCTAAACCCTGCCACTAATGCCTAATGATCAAAGGTGTATGCAATCCTTTCTTGCTATTTTCCCTACGTAGATAATGATGTATGATGATGGGAATCACAACATAAATGTAAAAGATACGAGATTTCCAACACGTCAAAGAAACCAGGAGCTGTGAAGTGGATCCAGAAGACTTAACGACCAACTATACGGCGGGAAATTTCTTTCGGCTGTATAGTTTCGGCCATATAGTTGCCATCGACTCCATTAGGTCAAACAGAATAACTTTCATGAAGGGACCCCTATATAAAGAGGCTTTGGGCGACGAAAAACAACACTTCTTTTCAACCTCAACTCTCCCTGCCACCAGAAGCCGCCACACCGGAGGAATAGATCTACATCTAATCTCCAAATCCTTCTCCACCACTATGGCCATACTCCACCACTTGTAATAGTAGATATCTTCTCCAATTGGCGACATTGTAAGACTATTTTCTATCAAACTTATGATCTCTCTTACAATGTTTATGATTGTTGATTTCATCTCTATGTGTGAGTAATTCTCCTTGGGCTAAGGGATTCTGCCTAGCCATGTAGCTTTTTGTGCATCTTATTTATCATAGATGGGATCCTGTATTAGTTTATATGACATGATGATTATTGTACCCTCTGTTGCCTCAATCTAAGGACTTTTCAGGTACCCAAGACCCCGAGGATTGATCCAGGTATAGGGAGTGTGAGTGATGACTGATCTGTAGGTTGGGAACCCCAGTGACAGAAGGGGTAGTTCGAATGTATGTGAGGGATTTACTTGGGATTAAACGGTGACATCACTATGCATATCATTAGTTCTCTTTCTTCTATGGATGAGACTAGTAGGGTATTGCTATAAGCGGTTGCGGAGGCGATAACAATTATGGATGCATTGCCCACATATAATTATCTTGCTCTAACAATTACATGCATACTTTATTATTATCTTTTATTCCCATCAGATGTTTTGCATAACTACTGGTGAAACCGAAGGTCCTAGGCCCTCTCTCTCCATCGTCAACAACAACAAAAAGACCCAAACTCTTGGTCTGGTGAAAACACAAAAGGAATTCTAAAACTCCTGAAGGTCCATTAAAGTAACCTCACTTTGCTTTCTGCTTCCCGAGGATTCGATAAATCTAGGTCTACTAGGGAAAAAGAACTATACTACAACTATTGGAATTTTTGCCTAAATAGGCCTAGCCCATTTATTATATGCCAATAAATTCCTGAAATCCTAGAGGCTCATTTGACCCATTCATGAAAGGCAAGAGCTGGGACAAATGTTTAGTCCCACATTGCTAGTTGAGTGAAAGTTGGACCAGCTTATAAGGTGAGCTCTCCTACCACTTGGTAAAAGGATGAGAAGGAGAAGGAGAGAGTTCCACACGCGCGCTCCTCCTCCTCGCTCGCCTCGCCACGCCTCGCCTCGTCACGTCACGTCACGCCACGTCACGAGCCGAGCTTTATTTTGCCACGCATGAATGGTATATGAACAGATGTACAGAAGCTGAGCGGACTTTTAAATGAATACGAATTGAGTGGAGGCTGTCCGGTGGGCTGCCGCCTGTTCGCTTCATCTACCGTCCATTTGTTTCATCTTCTGCTCAGTCTGTCTACCTTCCCCTCTGTGCCTATAAGAGAGAGAGGTCGCGCCTCCTCTCAGTTACACTGCCACACATCCTTTGCGCCTCCAGTTCCAGAGCACTGCGCTACCTAGATCTTCCCCGTCCTGTCTTGTGGCGTGCACCACGAGCCGGGACAGTAGGCCTCCGAGACCCCGGTGCTTCGAGTCTTGTACGGGAGAAGGGCGATAAGGTTTTTGGGGAGCGCTATCAGCGCGACTACTGGCTTCGTCACGGACTCCCTCACAGATAGCGACGTCTTCCCCGACGAGGACTTCTTCCCCGACATCAGCACCCTCTTCCTCGACGACATGGCCAACGACGGTTCCAACGCCGGTGGTTCCTCTTCTGCTACTGCCGTGTATATCTTCTGTCTCAATCTTGTTCTGATCATATCCAAAGTTTTATGCCTTGTAGTTTGTTTGGTTATATGCCTTAATATGTATTCTCTATTTCACATGATTAGTATATTGCCTATTATTCTAATCATGTTTTATCTAGCGTTTATTATGGATAATTCACTTGGTAAATTGCTCTATTATTCAACAACATCTGTATTCCGGATCGAAGGTATCAACCCTTTTTCTAACGCCGTTGCCGAGGAAGCAATAACTACCCTGGTGAGGTTAGTAGGAACCTTGCTAGTTTTAATTCTTGTTTTAATTTTTTAGTTTTCTTTTAGTCTTTATTTGAAAAACAAAAAATTAGTTAGTCTTTTAATTCTTGTTTTTACAATCATTAGTATTTGTTTAAGGAAATCCAAAAGCATAGGAAGTATGGCTGAAAAGAAGCTTGGGGAGTTTGCAACTCCCAACAATGATTATTTTCGTACTCCTATTACTCAGCCAACAATTACTGTTGAAGATTATGAAATTAAGCCCCACTATTTAAGTTTGGTTCAACATAATCAATTTGAAGGATCTGCTGTTGAATATTTAGGTATGCACTTAAATATTTTTACCGAAATATGTGATATGATGCGCATTAAAGATGTTGACCCCGACACGGTTAATTTGCACTTATTTCCTTTCTCTCTTAGAGAAGAGCAAAAGAATGGTTGCTATATTTTCCTAGAAATATTATTGCATCATGGGTGGAATGTATTTCTTTATTTATGACTAAATTCTTTCCACCTGCAAATACTATGCAACTAAGATCTAATATTACTGGTTTTAGACAGGAAGAGCGTGAGCCACTAGCACTTGCATGTGAGAGAATGAAAGAATGCATGAGAAACCGTCCCAGCCATGGGATGAAAGATTGGTTAATTCTCCATTTATTTTATAATGTTCTTAACCCTGTGTCTAAGTCTATGCTTGATACTGCAGCTGGAGGAACATTTATGGGTAAACAAATTACCGAAGCAAAGCAGTAGCTAGACAATATGCAAGACAACCATGCCCAATGGCATGTGGAAAGATCAAACATGAAGAAGGTGAACTCCATCACACCTCAAGAAAATGAAGAAATCAATGCTAAGTTGGATGAGCTCATATTAGCCTTGAAAGGTAAGGAAACCCAAGTAAGATATACTCCCGAACCAACTATTGAAGAAATATACTTCATAGCTCGTAATGATTATAACCCTTCTTGGAAGAAGAATTATATACAAATTTTCAGAAACATTATTCTAGTCCTATAGGTAACTCTAATAATAATATTGCATCAAGTAATAGTAGTCTCCAAGAAACTCTTAAATATTTTATGGACTCAAAAAATGAGCAAAACAATATTCTAGTTAAAATAACGGAGAATCATGATGCTATGATTGGTAAATTATCAAACCAAGCTGTTAGTTTGAGGAATGATTTGCAGGCCCTCCAATAAAGAACAAGGATTGTTGAGGCACAACTAGGTAAGATAACCGAGAGTCAAACTCTCATTCTAGCTAAATTTGCAGGTAAAGCTGAGCCCAATCCAGTAGAAGACATCAAGATGATAAGAATCCAAAGGGAGGAGCCTGACGAACTTGATTATAGCAATGCTCCTTCACCGAATTACATAGTTGAAGATCTTGTAAAAAGGATCAATATCAAGATTCTGGTAAGTGAAGTAAACGAGGAAGCCATGTATTAACACTTTTGAGCCTACCATTAATATTAAAATTGGGACTAATGAAATAGCTGCACTTTGTGATCTAGGTGCAAGTGTTTCAACAATTCCAAAGAGTCTTTTTAATAAGTTAAATCTTGGATCTTTTGAAATCACTGATTTAAAGTTGCATCTAGCAGATTCTACATATAAACAAGTAGTAGAAATTAAAGAGAATACCTTAGTATACATTAAATGCTGTCCTGCTCTTATTGATTTTGTTATTGTTGACATGCTTGAAGATGCTACTGCTCCTATTATATTAGGCCGTCCTTTCTTAAGAACTATTAAGGATTTGATTAATCTACATGAAGGGAACGTGAAGCTCCAATTGCCTTCGTGGGATCCTTTTGTTATTCATTTCCCCAGGAAAAATAAATCCAAGCAAGATGAGAAGGGGGCCATCACATTGAAGGCCAACTATTTTGGAGTGGGTGTTCCACTCATCTGGCCTAAGTAAGCAACACTAAGGTCAAGCTATTGACCATAAAAGAGCGCTGCATGGGAGGCAACCCATGTGAAATAAAGATTTGGGTAAAGTTTTTCAGTTTTAGTTTAAGTTTTATGTTGAATAAAGAGTGCTAGAAAACTCCAGTGAGAAGGAGAAATTCAAAGGTACTAAAAATTCCTGATTTATACATGCCAATGTTGGTCGACAATTTAGTCTATCATTTTTTGTCAAAACAAGGTGTTTTGCTAAGTTTCAGTCTAATAAGTAATTCTTCAAGAAATAGATTTTTTTGATGTATATAGTAACTTTAACGACCAATTATACGACGAGAATTGTCAACACCCAGATTTTTAATCCCAGATGCCAGTTATGCCGTACATCGCAATCCTAGGATTACCATTTTTGTGAGACATAACAGAATTGGATACCATAGTACATCATCCATTACAAACGATACATAGGTTCTTACACAAATAGGGATCTCATGATCCAGTTCTTAATACAACATCAAGCAGGGGAATACGTAATAATAACGGTAGCGTAGGCGAAGCTCCATCTTCGGGGTCACAGGCAATGCTGACGATGGGAGATGATCCTAGTTGTCGTAACCTTCCTGGGGTCCATCCTCAAGGTACTCCTCTTCATAGTCTGGCCATGGGAATAGCCAGGGACAAAGCCATGAGTACTCTTTAAGTACTCGCAAACTAATACTAACAGGTAAAGGGGTTTTTGGATAATAGGACACTAGGTTCTAGGGTTGTTTTGCAAAAGCCAGATTTATCTCTACTAAGTTTAGAAGCAACGAATGCTCATCACAATTTTATAATTCCTAAGTGGGAATTTGTATTTCATATCACAACTCTGTTGTGGTCAAGTCAAAGTTTCCAATCATTTCACAAGTCATTTTGAAAAGTCTGACGGGGAACAGTATGGCCACTCCAACTGTCCATAACCGCGGACGCGGCTATTCGAATAGTTTGACACTCTGCAGAGATTGTACACTTTCACCACAACATTCGATACATCCGTCAGGAACAAATCCTGAATTCACCATACTCAGTATGCGGATAATCAATCCTAACCTTTCAATTACACGCCCTAGTATAAGCACCTCTCCTGTGAGTTTGGCCTCCATACCATGACCAACTGTCATCTTGGGTACTGCACAGGTGGACAATCTTCACAAGCTAGCCTCAGCTCAGACCTTGGCCGTGAGGGAACTAATACTAAGGTATATAAGTTTCCAGTCAAGCCCTACCCAATCTTCGGGTATTGTGGTTGTACGATAAAATTGGAATGGTATCGCATCCAGACAACCATCAGTTTTAAAAAGGGCTAAGGCTCATGCCTCAATAATTTCATCACCAAAATCATCAGGTGTTCGGAAACACATGTCCAAAACATTTCAATAGAATGATCCATCATTCCAAGGTTTTCATAACCATTTTTCCACCAAGTATTCCCATCTAAAGTTGATCAAGTTTTATGCTTAGCACTAGCATCTACAGGTGGGGGTAAACAATAATGAGGGGTGGTAAACTAGTGGAGTTCTAACTAAGTTTAACCCATGCCTTAAGATGACATCAAGATTATCTAGCTTAGGCCAAATTTTATGCTCTTTATGCAACCTTCAACTATTTCTAGTATCTACCATTTACTTAGGTAACATCTAGGTAAGAGCTTTGATACAGAAATAAAGTAAGAAGCTTGCAAGTAAAACTAGGATTGGTTTATCAAGTGAGTATAATCACATATGCTTAAGGCATATAGTTGACATGGTAACAAGCAAGTATTGGCTTGCACAATATCAGTATAAGCTTGCTAAATTGCAAGTGTTAGCTTGCAAGGTTAATAGCTTGCAAGTATGGGCTTGCACATTCAACTAGTAGTATTAGGCTTGCTAAAGTAGAGTATCTTGCAATTTTTAGCTTGCATAGGCATAGTATCAGCTTGCCTTGTGCAGAGCAGTGGTTGAAGTTCTCCTCGGCTTCTGCTTCATAGAATCCTCCTTCCTCCTCGTATCCTTGGTCGGTACTATCGTCTATGAATAAATACGAGGTACACAATCACCAAACGATACTTAACTACTTGCAATCATCACACACAAGGGTCCTATAGATGATCTAACATCATCACTAACATTACAAGATTAAAGCTTGGTTTAATTCCTTTTATTTTTAGAAAGGTAATTTCTACTCATTGAAAAACTACTTAAGATTTAATATTATCCAAACCAAATATGGGATCATGTTGACACATGTCATCACCACATATTTTAGTCCATGGGAATATGATTTAAAGTGGTGTCACAATTTAATAAGGTTTTACCCTTTTATTTTAATTAATTAAAGTGGCTAGAAATGCCTATGTAGCATTCTTTTATTACTTGAACATTATTTCTGAAGGTAAACCTATATATTTTTATATATTCTGAAAGGTATGGTTAAATGTGATTTTTGAGAGTTGGAATCAACTCAAAAGCTATTATGGTTTAAATTTGAAAAATGTTTGAATGCAGAAAAGCTTCTGCCTTGTTATTTTTACCATGGGTGATCTATAGATCCAAATGACTTGAATCCAAC
Source organism: Avena sativa (assembly GCA_916181665.1). NCBI lineage: Eukaryota > Viridiplantae > Streptophyta > Magnoliopsida > Poales > Poaceae > Avena > Avena sativa. The sequence continues at coordinate 36,727,957 of OV702279.1, read as the reverse complement.
GGGCTTGGATTCAGCATTCTTAGACCTTTCTAACAAAATTGGTTTCATTTAATTTGGTGGACTAAATCGATCTGGGTTGATTTTTGAAGTTGGGTACAGAAGTGAGTTTGAAATAAAATGGAAAAGGTTTAATTCAAATCACTGGGCTGCGCGGGAAAAGTTAACGGGCCGGCCTCCTAAGAGCAGTGCTCCCGCGGGCTGCTTAAGTGGGTGTCCCCACTCGTCAGTGAGACAAGGAGGGGCGAAGCGGTACGGGGAAATGTGGATCGTTCGATCTAGTTCTAATCCAACGACTGAGAGTCATCGTCGACGTTGAGCAACGTCGGCGAGAAAGAAACCTAGCGCGACCAGTGAGGGGTGCAGGCGAGGGTTGGCGCGGCGGGCGAACGACGAAGTCGACGACGACGAACTCAGGGGTGGTCGCGGCAGGTCCTGGGGTGGACGAAATCAATGGCCCCCTTCTTATCCAGAGGCGGCGGGCTCCGGTGAAATTCCGGCGATGCGCTGCTCGCCTTGCTCCGGGACTGAGGTGGGGTGGTTCTGGGTGAGAGAGGAGTGGAATGGTGTGAAGAATTCGAGCGGGGGAGTCCTCTATTTATAGTCTTGACGGTGAGACTGAACGGCATGGGCGGGCGACGGTGGCGACATGGCTACGGGCTGCTAGAGGCATGGCCGGTGGTGGCGATCGCTTGGTGGTCTCCTGGCGATGCTCTACGGCTTTAATGCGCTTGTAGGAGCGGTGCGGTTTTGTCTGGAACACGCGACGCTCTGCGTGGCAGAGGCGGCGTCTTCGACGGCGAGCAGTGGCTGTGCGGCATGGGGCGGCGAACGGGGATGTCTGGCGGTGTCCTGGGTCGGTGGTGATCGTGTGTTCACGCGGTGAGGGCGGCGCGTGGTCTGTGGGCGCTGGTCGAGGGTGGCGCTCTGGCGCACGCTCGACATGGTTGCTGGCGAGGTTGGCATGGTTCGTGCGTGTGGTCCAGGGCTTGGCCACGCTTGCGGCTGGGACAGGGAGTGGCGATGGACGGTGGGCTGCCTCCCAGACATGCTGGCTAGGCTTGCTTCTCTTCCTAGCTTGCTGTCGACATGGGGGTGACATGGGTGTGCTCGGTTGTTCACCATTGATGGAAATGCCAAGCTTACAGTGATGCTAAGGGTTAGTTTAGGTTGTTAGATGATCTACTAAGGCTAGTGGTGCCTAGAGAGGGAACAAGTTAGGCTTCAATCACTGCTCACTACAGTGTTTAGGATTTTGATGATTTGTGTCTGCAACCTGTTTGATGAAATGGCCGCATGAAATCAAGTTTTGAATTTTGAAAAGATTTTTGGTGGGTTTGCTAGATTGGTGCTGGTGAGTCTGCAGATGCTTGGGTTTTGAAAGTTGAGCTTGTTTGAGTGGTTTTTGATAAAGTGGGATCTTCCCATATGATAAAGATTCAATTTTGAATTGTCATTTAAACTATGCATTTGAAAGTTTCTGGATGATCACAAAGTGGGACTTGATACCTTGTTATGAGTACATTCAAGGGGTGCAAAGATCCAGAAAAGTTTCCATTAGGTTCTGAAAGTTTGAGACAGCCAAAGTAGGCATGGGAGTTAAATTGGTCAAAATGACCATTCCTTTATTTTATTGGTTTTGATTTATTTGTATTTAGGAAAAGTTTGGCAAATGTTTTAGATGATGTTTATTTCACCTAAGAAACATTTTACAAGCAAAGAAACACACAAACAAGGTGGTTCAAAAGAATTTCAAATTCAATGCATACACATATGCATGCCTTCATAACTTTAATTAGAAAAGTTTTTGTTAACCCTAAATTTGATGATTAGAGTTTGATGATTCTAGTTTAATATTTTTGGGATGTTACAAACCTTCCCCCTTAAACAAAATCTCGTCCCGAGATTTGAAAAAGGACGAAAAGATTACCTAGGATTTGAAGAGATCGGGAAACTCCGTCCTGATGTGATCTTCGCGTTCCCAGGTAGCTTCCTCTTCTGTGTGGTTGCTCCACTGAATCTTGAGAAACTTGATGCTTCGGGTTCTGGTAGTTCGAAAAGCTTCTTCCAAAATATGGATGGGTACTTCGGGATAGGTCAGGTCATCGTTGATCTCTATGGTCCGGTGATCGATATTCTTGAACACTTCGGTCTTCTCGGGGACTTCGAGACACTTGCGAAGTAACGATATATGGAACACATTGTGCACGGCTGACATCTCTTCGGGTAGTTCCAATTGATACGACACTTCTCCTCGACGGTTCAGAATTTTGAAAGGTCCGATATATCTGGGGGCTAACTTTCCTTTGAGTTGGAAACGCTGCATTCCCTTCAATGGCGACACTTTCAGATAAACAAAATCTCCTATGTTGAAGGCGTGGTCTCGACGTCTCTTGTCGGCGTAACTCCTCTGTCGCGATTGGGCGGTCTTGAGGTGCTCACGAATCTTGTGAACCTTCTCTTCTGCTTCTCGTAAGATGTCGGGTCCGAAGATCTGACTCTCTCCTACTTACGACCAGTTCAAAGGGGTGCGACACTTCCTTCCGTACATGAATTCAAATGGGGACATTTGCAAACTGGCTTGATAACTATTGTTGTATGAAAATTCTGCAAACGGCAGACAGTCTTCCCACTTGGATCCATATTCTAACACACATGCTCTCAGCATATCTTCGAGTATTTGATTTACTCGCTCCGTTTGTCGATCGGTCTGAGGGTGATACGCAGTACTAAAATCTAGACGGGTTCCTAAACCTTCTTGAACTTTCTTCCAGAATCTCGAGGTAAACTGAGTTCCTCGATCCGATACTCTGTTCTTGGGGACTCTGTGCAAACTAACGATTCTAGCGATGTACAACTCTGCTAGTTTCGAACTCTGATATGTGGTCTTGACGGGCAAGAAATGGGCGACTTTGGACAATCTGTCCACTATGACCCATATAGAGTCATTTCCCCTACTAGAAGTAGGTAGTCCAGTGAAAACGTCCATTCCTACAGAATCCCATTTCCATTCCGGAATCTGCAAGGGTTGCAACAATCCAGCGGGTCTTTGATGTCCTTCCTTGACTCGCTGACATATATCACACTTGGCGATATAGCTTCCAATTTCTCTCTTCATCTTATGCCACCAAAATTGCTCTTTTAAATCTTGATACATCTTAGTTCCTCCGGGATGGATAGAATAAAGAGTATCATGAGGCTCCTTCAAGATAACTTCTTTCAACTCAGAATCTGATGGTACACAAAGGCGTCCTTTGTACCACAGAACTCCTTCTTCGTCTTCGGTTAATCCGGGTACTTTGCCTATACCGATACGACGCTTGATTCCGTCAATACTAGCATTTCCCTTCTGCGCCTCTTTAATCTGACTGATCAAAGTGGGCTGGAGTTCTATGCTAGCCAAAAATCCTTCACTTACTAATTCCATTCGAAAATCTTCCATCTCCTTGTGCAGACTTGGTTGCTCCTTCAAAATCGTGGAGTTCAAGCGGCACGGCAATCTGCTAAGGGCATCGGCTACCACATTGGCTTTACCAGGGTGATAGTGAATGTCCAGGTCGTAATCCTTGATTAGCTCAATCCATCTTCTCTGCCTCATATTCAGATCCTTCTGAGTGAATATATACTTTAGGCTCTTGTGATCCGAATAAATCTCACAACGGTTTCCCATCAAGTAATGTCTCCATGTCTTCAGGGCTAGAACTACGACTGCGAGTTCGAGGTCATGGGTTGGGTAATTTTGCTCATGTTGTTTCAGTTGTCGAGATAGATAAGATATAACTTTGCCTTCTTGCATTAGCACACATCTGAGACCGATCTTGGATGCGTCACAATACACATCAAAGGGCTTTGTGATATCCGGCATGATCAAGATTGAGGCTGAAATCAATCTCCTCTTGAGTTCTTGAAAACTCGCTTCACACTTGTCGGTCCATTCAAACTTCTTGTCCTTCTTCAACAATTGGGTCATGGGTCTGGCGATACTAGAGAATCCTTCTACGAATTTGCGGTAATATCCCGCCAATCCGAGAAATGCACGAACTTGGGTTTGAGTGGTTGGGGCTTGCCAATCTTCTACATCTTTCACCTTTGCGGGATAAACGGCAATTCCTCCGGCTGATACAATGTGACCGAGGAATCCTACCTCCTGTAACCAGGATTCACATTTGCTAAACTTTGCATACAACTGATGCTCTCTAAGGGTTCCAAGAATGGTCCTTAGGTGTAGCTTATGTTCTTCTTCTGATTTGGAATAAATCAGAATGTCATCGATGAAAACAACGACAAACTTATCCAGGAAGTCCATCAAAATCTTATTCATGAGATTCATGAAATAAGCGGGGGCATTGGTTAATCCAAAAGACATGACTGTATACTCATACAATCCATATCTGGTGGTAAAGGCAGTCTTTGGAATATCCTCTGCACGAATTTTGAGTTGATGGTAGCCAGTCCTAAGATCAATCTTATAAAACACTTCGGCACCGGTCAACTGATCAAACAAATCTTCTCTCTTGGGCAAGGGGTACTTGTTCTTGATGGTGACGTCATTCAATTTCCGATAATCCGTACACAAATGGTTACCTCCATCCTTCTTGTCCACAAACAAGACGGGTGACCTCCAAGGTGACGCACTTGGTTGAATCAATCCAATTTCCAGCATGGAATCCTGTTGCTTCTTCAGTTCTGCAAGCTCTGACGGGTTCATACTATATGGTCTCTGGGCTATGGGTCCGGTTCCAGGAATTAGTTCAATGATAAACTCGATATCTCGATCTGGGGGCATACCAGGCAAAACATCTGTAAATACATCAGGGTATTCACAAACTATCCGAACTTGGTCAATGGTAGGTTGGCCTATACTCTTGTTGCATTTGAATTGGCGAGGTAAGGTTTCAGATATATGCTCGACTGATATTCCGGCTGTACTGGTCATGGTTATGGCTTTCTTGGCACAGTTAATTAATCCTTTATGTTTGGACATCCAATCCATTCCTAGTACTACTTCCAAACCTTTAGTTCCAAGTACTATCAGGTTAGCATAAAAATCTATGCCATGGATTCGGATAGGGACGGCTTTGCAAATTTGCCTAGCCTTGGTGGTTGATCCGGGAATTTGAACAATCATAACATGCTTCAGTTTGGTTGGTTGAATTTTACTAGTGCATGCAAATTCTTCGGTGGCAAATGAATGTGATGCACCAGAATCAAACAACACTCTTGCAAGTACTGAATTAACCGAAAACATACCCAGCACGACGTCTGGCGCTTCCTGAGCTTCTTCAGCATGCATGAGAAAGAGACGGCCATTGTGGTTGAGCGAATTCCCTGGGGCAAACCTTCTTCCTGGCTGAACACGACGCTGCTGCTGAGCTGGGACATTGGCATTGGGGACTGTAGCATTCTTCTTGTTGGGGCACTCGTTGGAATAGTGGCCTTTATTTCCACAGTCATAACAGGTCACTTGCGACTTGTCCTTGGCTGCTACAGGCACATCATTGCTTCCAGTCCTCGGGGCAGTGTTGGTGTTGGCGGTAGCATTGTTGTTGTTGAACTTGGGTGGGGCACGATTGAAATTGCTAGAGTTGCCGGGGTTGTCGTGATTTCCTCCGGGTCTAGGGTTTCCACGGTTGGGATAGGTCGAACGGTTCATCGGGGGTCTGTTGGTCCTTGGGGCAAATCCTGGAGATGGGTTAGGGCGATACTTTGGGGTCTGATGGGTTCCTGGCTGATGCATCATACGACGCTTGCGGTTTTCATTGGCTTGGTTGATCTTTCCTTCCATCTGGATAGTAGAGTTGACAAGGGCTTCAATATCAGCAAAGGGGATATTGACTAACACTGTCTGCATTTCGTCATGCAGACCATTCAGGAATCTTTCTTTCTTCTTGGCTTCGGTGTCGATCTCATCCGGGGCATACCTAGCTAATGACAAAAATTTGTCACGGTATTCCACTACAGTCATCCTTCCTTGCTTCAACTCTCTGAACTCGTCTCTCATTCTCTTGATCAAACCTGGTGGCACATGGGTTCTGCTAAACTTGAGCTTGAATTCCTCCCAGGTCATCATCTGGCCTCCGGTCATTGCGCGAACACTGTTCCACCATGCTCTGGCATCTCCGGCTAGATAGTGGGTGGCGAACAGGACTTTCTCGTTGGCTTCCACTCCGGCTACTTCTAAGTTATTTTCCATGGTTTGCAGCCAATCATCGGCATCTAGGGGTTATTCGGACTTAGTGAAAACAGGTGGGTTGGTATTCTGGAAATTCTTGAGTTTAGATCCATGGTTGTCCTGATTTCCGTGGCCTTGGTTGTTGTGGGCTAACTGGGCTATCTGCTGAAGGGTGGCTAGGTTGGCTTGACGTTCCGCTCTTTCAGCTTCACGGTCAGAAGTCAACATTTGCAGTATCTGCAACACCGGGTCCGGGGTTGAACCACTTCCTCCACGTGGCATCTGAAGATTGAGGTAGGTCATGAGAAAAGAGGGAAATTTCTAAAGTTTTGGGTCTTTTTTTTAATTTTTTTTTAAAGTCTGACTCAGATTTTCTAGCAACTTGCTTTTTCATTCATTCATTCATTCACACGATACAACACAAACCACATCAAAGGAAAGCAGGTGGTTTTAAGAACCATTCTGAGAACTACGATACAGTGGGACCGAATACTACTCACTACGTTTGTGCACTAGCGTAGTTGTGAGTTTTACTAAAAGTGATCTAAGGTGCAAAATTTGATGTAAGCTTTGAAATAATTTTGGAGTAGCGTGAATTTTTATGAAGGAGTCCAAGAGGTAAGAATGAGAATAAGTTTTTGTAAATATTTGCTCCCTTTGGTTTTGAAACTAAGTTTTTGATTCAAACGTCCAGTCTAACTAGGGTCTCCGATGGTCAGGATTGTTGCTCTGATACCAACTTGTCAACACCCGGATTTTTAATCCCAGATGCCTATTATGCCATACATCGCAATCCTAGGATTACCATTTTTGCGAGACATAACAGAATTGGATACCATAGTACATCATCCATTACAAACGATACATAGGTTCTTACACAAATAGGGATCTCATGATCCAGTTCTTAATACAACATCAAGCAGCGGAATACGTAATAATAACGGTAGCGTAGGCGAAGCTGCATCTTCGGGGTCACATGCAATGCTGACGATGGGAGGTGATCCTAGTTGTCGTAGCCTTCCTCGGGTCCATCCTCAAGGTACTCCTCTTCATAGTCTGGCCATGGGAATAGCTAGGGACAAAGCCATGAGTACTCTTTAAGTACTCGCAAACTAATACTAACAGGTAAAGGGGTTTTTGGATAATAGGACACTAGGCTCTAGGGTTGTTTTGCAAAAGCCAGATTTATCTCTACTAAGTTTAGAAGCAACGAATGCTCGTCACAATTTTATAACTCCTAAGTGGGAATTTTTATTTCATATCACAACTCTGTTGTGGTCAAGTCAAAGTTTCCAATCATTTCACAAGTCATTTTGAAAAGTCTGACGGGGAACAGTATGGCCACTCCAACTGTCCATAACCGCGGACGCGGCTATTCGAATAGTTTGACACTCTGCAGAGATTGTACACTTTCACCACAACATTCGATACATCCGTCAGGAACAAATCCTGAATTCACCATACTCAGTATGCGGATAATCAATCCTAACCTTTCAATTACACGCCCTAGTATAAGCACCTCTCCTGTGAGTTTGGCCTCCCAACCATGACCAACTGTCATCTTGGGTACTGCACAGGTGGACAATCTTCACAAGGTAGCCTCAGCTCAGACCTTGGCCGTGAGGGAACTAATACTAAGATATATAAGTTTCTAGCCAAGCCCTGCCCAATCTTCGGGTATTGTGGTTGTACGATAAAATTGGAATGGTATCACATAGAAACAACCATCAGTTTTAAAAAGGGCTAAGGCTCATGCCTCAATAATTTCATCACCAAAATCATCAGGTGTTTGGAAACACATGTCCAAAACATTTCAATAGAATGATCCATCATTCCAAGGTTTTCATAACCATTTTTCCACCAAGTATTCCCATCTAAAGTTGATCAAGTTTTAAGCTTAGCACTAGCATCTACAGGTGGGGGTAAGCAATAATGAGGGGTGGTAAACTAGTGGAGTTCTAACTAAGTTTAATATCATGCCATAAGATGACATCAAGATTATCTAGCTTAGGCCAAATTTTATGCTCTTTATGCAACCTTCAAATATTTCTAGTATCTACCATTTACTTAGGTAACATCTAGGTAAGAGCTTTGATACAGAAATAAAGTAAGAAGCTTGCAAGTAAAACTAGGATTGGTTTATCAAGTGAGTATAATCACATATGCTTAAGGCATATAGTTGACATGGTAACAAGAAAGTATTGGCTTGCACAATATCAGTATAAGCTTTCTAAATTGCAAGTGTTAGCTTGCAAGGTTAATAGCTTGCAAGTATGGGCTTGCACATTCAACTAGTAGTATTAGGCTTGCTAAAGTAGAGTATCTTGCAAGTTTTAGCTTGCATAGGCATAGTATCAGCTTGCCTTGTGCAGAGCAGTGGTTGAAGTTCTCCTCGGCTTCTTCTTCGTAGAATCCTCCTTCCTCCTCGTATCCTTGGTCGGTACTATCGTCTATGAATAAATACGAGGTACACAATCACCAAACAATACTTAACTACTTGCAATCATCGCACACAAGGGTCCTATAGATGATCTAACATCATCACTAACATTACAAGATTAAAGCTTGGTTTAATTCCTTTTATTTTTAGAAAGGTAATTTCTACTCTTTGAAAAACTACTTAAGATTTAATATTCTCCAAATAAAATATGGGATCATGTTGACATATGTCATCACCACATATTTTAGTCCATGGGAATATGATTTAAAGTGGTGTCATAATTTAATAAGGTTTTACCCTTTTATTTTAATTAATTAAAGTGGCTAGAAATGCCTATGTAGCATTCTTTTATTACTTGAACATTATTTCTGAAGGTAAACCTATATATTTTTATATATTCTGAAAGGTATGGTTAAATGTGATTTTTGAGAGTTGGAATCAACTCAAAAGCTATTATGGTTTAAATTTGAAAAAATGTTTGAATGTAGAAAAGCTTCTGCCTTGTTATTTTTACCATGGGTGATCTATAGATCCAAATGACTTGAATCCAACGGGCTTGGATTCAGCATTCTCAGACCTTTCTAACAAAATTGGTTTCATTCAATTTGGTGCACTGAATCGATCTGGGTTGATTTTTGAAGTTGGGTACATAAGTGAGTTTGAAATAAAATGGAAAAGGTTTAATTCAAATCACTGGGCTGCGCGGGAAAAGTTAACGGGACGGCCTCCTAAGCGCAGTGCTCCCGCGGGCTGCTTAAGTGGGTGTCCCCACTCGTCAGTGAGACAGGGAGGGGCGAAGCGGTACGGGGCAATGTGGATCGTTCGATCTAGTTCTAATCCAGCAGCTGAGAGTCATCGTCGACGTTGAGCAACGTCGGTGAGAAAGAAACCTAGCACGGCCAGTGAGGGGTGCTGGGGGCTCACCGGGGTGCAGGCGAGGGTTGGCGAGGCGGGCGAATGAAGAAGTCGACGACGGCGAACTCAGGGGTGGTCGCGGCAGCTCCTGGGGTGGACGAAATCAATGGCCCCCTTTTTCTCCAGAGGCGGCGGGCTCCGGTGAAATTCCGGCGATGCGCTGCTCGCCTTGCTCCGGAACTGAGGTGGGGTGGTTCTGGGTGAGAGAGGAGTGGAATGGTGTGAAGAATTCGAGCGGGGGAGTCCTCTATTTATAGTCTCGACGGTGAGACCGAACGGCATGGGCAGGCGACGGTGGCGACATGGCTACAGGCTGCTAGAGGCATGGCCGGTGGTGGCGATCGCTTGGTGGTCTCCTGGCGATGCTCTACGGCTTTAATGCGCTTGTAGGGGCGATGCGGTTTGGTCTGGAACACGCGACGCTCTACGCGGCAGAGGCGGCGTCTTCGACGGCGAGCGGTGGCTGTGCGGCATGGGGTGGCGAACGGGGATATCTGGCGGTCTCCTGGGTCGGTGGTGATCGTGTGTGCACACGGTGAGGGCGGCGCGTGGTCTGTGGGCGCTGGTAGAGGGTGGCGCTCTGGCGCGCACTCGGCATGGTTGCTGGCGAGGTTGGCATGGTTCGTGCATGTGGTCCAGGGCTTGGCCACGCTCGCGGCTGGGACAGGGAGTGGCGATGGACGGTGGGCTGCCTCCCAGAAATGCTGGCTAGGCTTGCTTCTCTTCCTAGCTTGCTGTCGACATGGGGGTGACATGGGTGTGCTCGGCTGTTCACCATTGATGGCAATGCCAAGCTTACAGTGATGCTAAGGGTTAGTTTAGGTTGTTATATGATCTACTAAGGCTAGTGGTGCCCAGAGAGGGAACAAGTTAGGCTTCAATCACTGCTCACTATAGTGTTTAGGATTTTGATGATTTGTGTCTGCAACCTGTTTGATGAAATGGCCGCATGAAATCAAGTTTTGAATTTTGAAAAGATTTTTGGTGGGTTTGCTAGATTGGTGCTGGTGAGTCTGCAGATGCTTGGGTTTTGAAAGTTGAGCTTGTTTGAGTGGTTTTTGAAAAAGTGGGATCTTCCCATATGATAAAGATTCAATTTTGAATTGTCATTTAAACTATGCATTTGAAAGTTTCTGGATGATCACAAAGTGGGCCTTGATACCTTGTTATGAGTACATTCAAGGGGTGCAAAGATCCAGAAAAGTTTCCATTAGGTTCTGAAAGTTTGAGACAGCCAAAGTAGGCATGGGAGTTAAATTGGTCAAAATGACCATTCCTTTATTTTATTGGTTTTTATTTATTTGTCTTTAGGAAAAGTTTGGGAAATGTTTTAGATGATGTTTATTTCACCTAAGAAACATTTTACAAGCAAAGAAACACACAAAAAAGGTGGTTCAAAAGAATTTCAAATTCAATGCATACACATATGCATGCCTTCATAATTTTAATTAGAAAAGTTTTTGTTAACCCTAAATTTGATGATTAGAGTTTGATGATTCTAGTTTAATATTTTTGGGATGTTACAGGAATAAATATTCCAGCCGTATAGTTCTGGCCGTATAGTTATTTGATCCATTGAGAATTTTTGTTCGTACAGAAGGTTTAACGACCAACTGTACGGCGGGAACAGTTGTTCCGGCCGTATAGTTCCGGCCGTATAATTATAGCCACCAGGAAAAAAACCCTAGAAACCCTAATTTTTGCCGTCACACCAACTATACAGCGGGAATAAATTGGTCGGGCCGTATAGTTGTGACCGTATAGTTGCATCCGACCACTTAAACGCACTGGAAGGTACCCAAAACACCAAAACTTCAATCCTTTTTCTCTCTTCTACCTCCAAACTCTCTCAAAACCTCAAGGGATCTTCACCCCTAATCTATTTCGTTCGATTTCTTCACACACAAGTTATCTACGGTATGTTTCTCCCTCGATCCTCCAATTAATTTTCGCAAATTCATCTCTGATCTATTGTCCTTATCAATCTAGGGTGAGACTTATTTTTGAACTAGTTGCCATGATTCTCTTACCTAGATTATTATGTTGAGGAGATTCTTTAGTGTGCTATGATGAGGAATATGCTATGAATATTTTTGTTGGATCAAAAAGTTTTTTTCTTTCTTATTTATTTTTAGAAGATGAACACAAGGAGCCAAACGCATGCTCTTGCCGCCGCTATTTCTTCTCGGGATGCAGCTCAGGAATGCATGGGGATACGATTCAGGAACGAGTCCCACTGCGATCTTTTTGACAGGATAAAAAACCGAGAAGTGAAGGCAACCAAGTACGCTTGCCCTGTCATATTGAACCAACTCGGTATTTCTGATGACTTTAATTTACTACGCAATAGAGTTGGCCCAAAAAACTTTGTATTTCATGATGCACCTACCTATCGCCGGTTAACCATTGATTTTTTAAGTTCTTTGAAAAGCACTGTTAAAACATGGCATGGAGAGGATATGATTTCTTTCTGACTTATGACCAAAAATTATTCATTATCACATGATGAATGGTGCAATTGTTTTGGTTTACCAAACAATGATCCTAATGCTCTACGTGCATCTTTTACTAGCATAGAACCTTCCCCTAAACTCTTCTATAATAGAATGAGCTTCACTTCTAGAGTCAGCAAAGGGAAAATATTTAACATCCTGCTATTCACTATTTGTTCTATGTTATTTCTAACACCTTTTAGGCGTGTAATGAGTTTACAAGACTCAATGAGGATGACATATTAGTCCTTGCAAAAGATTCTTTCAACTACGAGAACTTGTCACTCCACTTGGGCATGATTCTTGTGCGCTACTTGGAGTACCAATCCTCCCAAATCCAAGGACCAATCACTTGTGGAGGCGTCATCACCATGCTTTCCAATGCCCTGGGCATCTACCTAGATGAGTTGCAACCGGTGCAAGGTGAGCGACGTGTTGGTTTCTCTACTTTAAGGGCTTGTGGAATGCTCACTAGGAGAGGTGGTGTTTATTATCTGCATATTGCTGGAGCTGGGCGTCTCTACCCTGCTCCTTTGCCTAATGGTATTTTATTTATCGAGGAAGGACGCGTGCTTTATGACTTGCAGGCTGAGCAACACCAACCCGAGGAGGAGATTCCGGACAAGGATGAGGACCAAGAGGAGGAGCAAGAAGTTCCCATCAAGAGGAGAAGCCACCAAACCGGTTCGCTACATATCTAGATTTCCAAGAACTTGGAGGAATTGTGGAGGGGATGCATAATCTTGCCCTGAACCTCCGAGAAACAACAAGTAACTTATCAAATCAATTTGCGGTCTGGAGCTACAACTTCCCCCACCTCAATTATTTAAGGGATTTCTATTTTCGTGCCCTTGGTTCCTTAGTTGTACTCACTTTTCCCCAACTGCTTAGCTTTTCCTCACTTTTGCCCATCTCCTATTATGGAACTCTCGCACGGTCTAAAACTCGCTGTCCGTCAGCCTTTCCATTAGATGATGACAAGTGGGGCCGCTTTTAGTCGGGTCCCGTAGTGGACCCTCGCTGTTACGTGCTGATAAGTGGGGACGCGGTCTGTCAGGTCCCGTAGTTGAGCCTTGCCGTTACATGCTGACAAGTGGGGCCGTGTTAAGTTTGTTCCCGTAGTGGACACCTCTCTCCACTTATCCAAATCAGCATGGGACCCACAAATTATTTTCAACATCCGAATTTTTAATCCCAAACGCCTCTTATGCCATACATCGCAATCCCAGAAATACCATTTTTGCGAGACATAACAGATTGGATATCACAGTACATCATCCATTACAAACCATACATAAGGTCTTACACAAATCAAGGATCTCATGATCTAGTCTTAATACAATTCAAGCAACGAAAGAACGTAATAACAATGATAGCGTAGGCGAAGCTCCATCTTCATGGTCACAGGCAATGCTGACGATGGGAGATGATCCTAGTTGTCGTAACCTTCCTGATGTCCGTCTTCCTGATAGTCCTCTTCATAGTCTGGCCACGGGAATATCCAGGGACAAAGCCATGAGTACTCTTTAAGTACTCGCAAACTAATACTAACAAGTGAAGTGGTTTTTGAATAGGAAGTGCTAGGCTCTAGGTTGTTTTGCAAAAAGCCAGATTTATCTCTACTGACTTCAGAAGCAAAGAAAGCTAGTTGAAAGTTTTATAACACCTAAGTGGGAACTTGAATCTCATATCACAACACTGTTGTGGTCAAGTCAAAGTCATAAATCATTTCATAAGTCATTTTGAAAACATCTGACGACAGAACAGTATGGCCAGTCCAACTGTCCATAACTGCGGATGCGGCTATTTGAATAGTTTGACACTCTACAGAGGTGGTACACTTTCACCACAACATTCGATACATCCTTCAGGAACAATCCTGAATTCACCATACTCAGTATGCAGATAATCAATCCTAACCTTTCAATTACACGCCCTAGTATAGGCACCTCTCCTGTGATTTTGGCCTCCCAACCATGACCAACTATCATCTTGGGTACTGCACATGTGGAAAATCTTCACAAGGTAGCCTCGGCTCAAACCTTGGCCACAAGGGAACCCATACTAAGGTATATAAATTTCCAGTCATGCCCTACCCAAATTCCGGGTATTGTGGTTGTACGATAAAATTGGAATGGTATCGCATCCAGACAACCATTAGTTTTATAAAGGGATAAGGCTCATGCCTCAATATTTTCATCATCAAAATCATCTGGTGTTCAAGAACACATGTCAAAACATTTCAGTAGAATAACTCATCATTCTAAGGTTTTCATAACCATTTTCACCATGTATTCCAATCTAAAGTTGATCAAGTTTTATGCTTAGCACTAGCATCTGCAAGTGGGGGTAAGCACTAATGAGGAGTGGTAAACAAGCGTGAAATAGCTAAGTTCAATCTCATGCCTTAGGATGACATCAAGATTATCTAACTTAGGCCAAGTTTTATGCTCTTTATGCTACCTTCAAATATCTTTTCTACAATCTACAAGTCACCAAGTAAACTCTAAATGAAAGCTTTGATAAAGAAATAAAATAACTAAGATTGCAAATAAAACTAGGATTGGGTATCAAGTGGTGTAAGCTTGCAAGTAAAACTTGCATGGTTTAGCTTGCTAAGATAGTAGTATAAGCTTGCTAAGTTGCAAGTGTTAGCTTGCCAAGTCAACTAGTAGTATTAGGCTTGCAAGATTGCAAGTATAGGCTTGCTTAGTTAGTAGCTTGCCTTGTGCAGAGCAGTGGTTGAAGTTCTCCTCGGCTTCCTCTTCGTAGTATCCTTCTTCCTCCTCGTATCCTTGGTCGGTACTAGCGTCTATAAATAAATACGAGGTACACAATCACCAAACAATACTTAAACATTTCTATTTATCGCACCAAGGTTTTCACCAGATGATATAGGATCATCACAAGCATTACAACCATTAAGGCAAATAGTTTTATTTCCTTTATTTTTAGAAAAGTAATTTCTACTCACTGAAAAACTACTTGAGGTTTAATATTCTCCAACTAAAACATGGGATCATGTTGACACATGTCATCACCACATATTTCAGTACATGGGAATGTGATTTAAAGTGGTGTCACAATTTAACAAGGTTTAACCTTTTTATTTTAATTAATTAAAGTGACTAGAAATGCCTATGGGGCATTCTTTTATTACTTGATAATTATTTCTGCAAGTAAACCTATATATTTTTATATATTCTGAAAGGTATGGTTAAATGTGATTTTTGAGAGTTGGAATCAACTCAAAAGATTTTATGGTTGAATTTTGAAAAATGTTTGAATGCAAAAAAGCTTCTGCCTTGTTATTTTTACTATAGAAGATCTACAAATCCAAATGGTTTGAATCCAACGGGCTTGGACTAAGCACTCCAGTACCTTTCTAACAAAATTGGTTTCATGCAATTTCATTTGGTGAATCAAGCTGGGATGATTTTTGAATCTAGGTACAGAACTGAGTTTAAAACTAAAAGAATAAACCTAGATTTGAATTACTGGGTCGCGCAGGAGGTTAATTGGGCCGGCCCACTACGTACAGCACGCGCGGGCAGGTTAAGTGTCTGTCCCCACTCGTCACTGAGACAGAGGGGTGTGAAGCGGTATGGGGGGGATGTGAACCGCATGATCTAACTCTAATCCAACGGCTGTGGTTCATCGTCCACGTCGGCCAACACCGGCTAGACAGAACCCTAGCGCGGCCAATGGGGGTCGTGGGAGGCTCACCGGGGCTCAGGCGATGGTCAGCGACAGGGGCGAACGACGAAGCCAACAACGGCGATCCTCCTGGTACCGGTAGCTTCTCCTGGGGCGGCTCCAATCAACGGCGCACTTCTCCTCCAGCAGCGGCAGACTCCGGCCAAATTCCGGTGATGCACTGCTCGCCTTGCTCCGGGAGTGAGGTGGGGTGCTTCTGAGAGAGAGGGGAGTGAGATGGTGTGAAGAAATCGTGCTGGGGTGGCCTCTATTTATAGTGCCTGAAGGGGACCAACGGGAGCGGGCTGAGCTCGTCGCGGTCATCGGCACAACGTGCTAATGGCATGGGCGACGATAGGGGGCGGTGCGTTGCCTCCTGGCGAAGCTCAAAGGCTTGATGGCGAGGCATGGGGCGGTGCGAAACGGTCGGAATGTCACGGCGCTCTAGGCGGGTCCGATGGTGATTTTAATGGAGCACATCGTCTACGGTCCGCGCGGCGGCGAAAGGGCATGTCCGCGGTGTTGCTGGGGTGCTGGCGATCTTGGTTGCATGCATCGAGGGCGGTGCACGGTTTGTGGGCGTGTGTCACGATTGACGCGCTCTCGGCTCGCTCGTAGAGAGGCTTGGCATGCTCGGGCTGCATGGTCTAGGGGCTGGCAATGCTCGAGGCTTGTACAGGGGGTGGCGGTGGACGGTGGTGAGTGTCCCAGACATGCTTGCTAGGCTTGGTGCTTCTCCTAGCTTGCTGTCGACATGGGGGTGGCTAGTTAGGCTCGGTATGGTCACCATTGATGGCTAGGGCATGCTCACAGTGGTGCTAAATCTTGTTAATTGGGCTAGATCATCTACTGAGAGAGTAGTGTAAGCTATAGAGGGAACAAGGTTGGACAAAATCACTGCTCCTAATAGTGTTTAATGTTTGTTTGTTTGCTGATTACAAGGTGTTTGATAAAATGGCCGAAAGAGATTCAAATTTGAATTTTGGATTCAAACTTGGTGGGTGTGTTGGTTACATACTAGGGAGTCTCTGGCTAGTGGGATTGGTCAAGTGGAATTGGTTTGGTTGGTTTTTGAAAAAGGGGTGATCTTCACATATGAATCAGATTCAATTTTGAATTGTGATTTGAATCAAGTTGCCAAATGTTTCTGCAAGATTGAAAGGTGGGCTTTCATTCACTTTTACTTGGTCTAGCAAGGGGTAAAAATAAATGGAAAAGTTTATGTTTGAAATCTTGGACTAGAAACACTCAAAGTGGTCTAGTGAGCAAGATTGGCAAAAATGACCATTTGCTTATTTGTTTTGTTTTTATTTTCTCTTGATTTGTTTCTGCTTGGAAATGTTTTAGATGATGTTGTTTTCATCTTTAATCCATTCCTTGCTATTTAGATCAATCACACAAGTTCATTTATTCATTCATGCAATCATCACATACATACATGCATTCATAATGATTTTAATTAACAAAAGTTTTTGTTAACCCTAATTTTGGTGATTGGAATTTGATAATCATTGTTCAATATTTTTGGGATGTTACAAACCTTCCCTCCTTAAACAAAATCTCGTCCTGAGATTTGAGAAAGAAGAAAGAAGAAAACTAGTATTTAAAAAGATTGGGAAACTCCGTCTTGATGTGATCTTCTCGCTCCCATGTAGCTTCTTCTTCAGTGTGGTTACTCCACTGAATCTTGAGAAACTTGATGCTTCGGGTTCTGGTGGTCCTGAATGCTTCCTCCAAAATACAGATGGGTACTTCGGGATATGTCGGGTCATCGTTGATCTCTATGGTGTGGTGATAAATGTTCTTGAAAACTTCAGTCTTCTCCGGAACTTCAAGGTATTTACGAAGTAACGATATATGGAACACATTGTGCACTGCTGACATCTCCTATGGCAGTTCCAATTGATATGATACTTCTCCTCGATGATTCAGAATCTTGAAAGGTCCGATATATCTGGGGGATAACTTTCCTTTGAGATGGAAACATTGCATTCCCTTCAAAGGCGACACTTTAAGATACACAAAATCTTCAATATTGAAAGCGAGGTCTCGATGTCTCTTGTCGGCATAACTCTTCTTTCTAGATTGGGCGGTCTTAAGTTACTCACGGATCTTGTGAACTTTATCTTCGGCTTCTCGTAGGATGTAGGGTCTGAAAATTTGACTCTCTCCTACTTCCGACCAATTCAAAGGGGTACGACACTTCCTTCCGTACATGAATTCAAATGGGGCCATTTGCAAACTAGCTTGGTAACTGTTGTTGTATGAAAATTCTGCGAATGGCAGACAATGTTCCCATTTATATCCATACTCTAGCACACATGCTCTCAACATATCTTCGAGTATTTGATTTACTCGATCCGTTTGTCCATCGGTCTGAGGGTGATACGCTGTGCTAAAATCAAGTCGGGTTCCCAAACCTTCTTGGACTTTCTTCCAGAATCTCGAGGTAAACTGAGTTCCTCGATCCGATACAATGTTCCTGGGGACTCCGTGCAAACTGACGATTCTAGCGATGTATAACTCCGCTAGCTTCGAACTCTGGTAGGTTGTCTTGACAGGTAAGAAATGGGCTACCTTGGAAAATCTGTCAACTATGACCCAAATAGAGTAATTTCCTCTACTAGAAGTAGGCAAACCGGTGATAAAGTCCATTCCAACTAAATCCCACTTACATTCCGGAATCTGGAATGGTTGCAACAGTCCTGTAGGTCTTTGATGTCCCGCCTTGAATATCTGATAAATCTCACACTTGGCAATATAGCTTCCGATTTCTCTCTTCATCTTATGCCACCAAAATTGTTCCTTCAGATCCTGATACATCTTCGTTCCTCCTGGGTGGATAGAATAAAGAGTATCATGGGCCTCTTTCAAAATAGTTTCCTTCAATTCTGAATCTGCTGGTACACAGAGACATCCTTTGTACCACAGAACTCCTTCTTCATCCTCGGTGAATCCGGGTACTTTGCCTGTACCGATACGACGTTTAATTCCGTAGATACTAGCATTTCCTTTCTGAGCCTCCTTGATCTGACTGATCAAAGTGGGTTGAAGTTCTATGCTAGCCAAAAATCCTTCACTTACTAATTCCATTATGAAATTCTCCATCTCCTTGTGCAAACTTGGTTGCTCCTTCAGAATCATGGAGTTCAAGCAACACGGCAATCTGCTAAGGGCATCTGCTACCACATTGGCTTTACCGGGGTGATAGTGAATGTCTAGATCATAGTCCTTGATTAGCTCAATCCATCTTCTCCGCCTCATATTCAGCTCCTTCTGAGTGAATATATACTTCAGGCTCTTGTGATCCGAATAAATCTCACAACGGTTTCCCATGAGATAATGCCTCCTTGTCTTTAGGGCTAGAACTACGGCTGCTAGTTCAAGATCATGGGTAGGATAATTCTGTTCATGGTGTTTCAGTTGTCGGGATAGATAAGATATAAATTTGCCTTCTTGCATTAACACACATACGAGACCAATCTTGGATGCATGACAATACACATCAAATGGCTTCGTGATATCTGGCATGATCAAGATTGGGGCTGAATTCAATCTCCACTTGAGTTCCTGGAAACTCGTTTCACATTTGTCTGTGCATTCAAACTTCTTGTCCTTCTTCAAAAATTGGGTCATGGGTCTTGCGATACTCGAGAATCCTTCTACGAACTTGCGGTAATATCCCGCTAATCCGAGAAATGCACGAACTTGGGTTTGAGTGGTTAGGGCTTGCCAATCTTCCACATCCTTCACCTTTGCAGGGTCAACGACAATTCCTCCGGCTGATATGATATGTCTGAGGAATCCTACCTCCTGTAACCAGAATTCACATTTGCTAAACTTGGCATACAATTGATGCTCCCTAAGGGTTCTAAGGATGGTTCTTAGGTGTAGCTCATGTTCTTCTTTCGATTTGGAATAGATCAGAATGTCATTGATGAAAACAACAACAAAATTATCCAGGAAGTCCATAAAAATCTTATTCATGAGGTTCATGAAATAAGCGGGGGCATTGGTTAATCCAAAAGACATGACAGTATACTTGTATAATCCATATCTGGTGGTAAAGGCAGTCTTTGGAATATCCTCTGTACGAATCTTGAGTTGATGATAACCAGTTCTAAGATTAATATTAGAAAACACTTTGGCACTAGTCAACTGGTCAAACAGGTCTTCTATCTTTGCCAACGGGTACTTTTTCTTGATGGTGACATCATTCAACTTCTGATAATCCGTACATAAACGGTTACCTCCATCTTTCTAATCCACAAATAGGGCAGGTGATCTCCATGGCGACGCACTTGGTTGGATCAATTCTATCTCCAGCATGGCATCCAATTGCTTCTTCATCTCCATTAGTTCAGACGAGTTCATACTATATGGTCTCTGGGCTATGGGCCCGGTTCCAGGGATTAGTTCAATGATAAACTCAATATCCCGATCTAGGGGCATACCAGACAAAACATCTAGAAATACATCAGGGTATTCACAGACTATCCGGACTTGGTCAATGGTTGGCTGGGCTATACTCTTGTTGCACTTGAATTGACGGGGCAAGGTTTTAGATACGTGCTCGACTGATATTCCGGTTGTACTGGTCATGGTTAAGGATTTCTTGGCACAGTCTATTAATCCTTTATGTTTGGACATCCAATCCATTCCTAGTACTACTTCCATGGATTCCGATAGGCACGGCCTGGCAAATTTGTCTGGCTTTGGTGGTTGAACCAGGTATTTGAACAATCATAACATGCTTCAATTTGGTGGGTTGAATCTTACTAGTGCATGCAAATTCTTCGGTAACAAACGAGTGCGATGCTCCAGAATCAAACAACACTCTTGCAAGTACTGAGTTAACAAAACATACCCATCACGACATCAGGTGCTTCTTGGGCTTCTTCAGCATGCATGAGAAAGAGACAGCCGTTGCGGTAGAGTGAATTCCCTGGGGCAAACCTTCTTCCAGGCTGAACACGACGCTGCTACTGACCTGGGGCATTTGCATTGGGTGCTGCAGCAATCTTCTTGGGGCACTCATTGGAATAGTGACCTTTGGTTCCACATTCATAACAAGTCACTTGCGACCTGTCCTTTGCTGCAACAGGCACAACATTACTTCCAGTCCTTGGGGCAGTGTTGTTGGCGGCATTATTGTTGTGGAAATTAGGTGGTGCACGGTTGAAATTGCTGGGTTTCCCGGGGTTGTTGTGATTTCCTTCGGGCCTTGGGTTTCCACGGTTGAGATAGGTCGGACGGTTCATCGGGGGTCTGTTGGTTCTTGGGGAAAATCCTGGAGATGGGTTGGGGCGATACTTTGGTGTATGGTGGGTTCCTGGTTGATGCATCATGCGATGCTTGCGGTTCTCATTGGCTTGGTTGATCTTGCCTTCCATATGAATGGCAGAGTCAACGAAGGCTTCAATATCAGCAAAGGGGATATTGACTAACACTGTCTGCATCTCATCGTGCAGACCGTTCATGAATCTCTCCTTCTTATTGGCTTCAGTGTCTATGTCATTAGGTGCATAGCTAGCCAAAGACAAGAATTTGTCATGGTACTCAAATACGGTCATCCTGCCTTGCTTAAGTTCCCTGAATTCATCTCTCATCCTCTTGATCAAACCCGGTGGCATATGGGTTCTGCTGAACTTGATTTTTAACTCTTCCCAAGTCATCATCTGTCCTACAGTCATCGCGAGAACGCCGTTCCACCATGCCCTTGCATCTCCGGCCAGATAGTGGGTGGCAAACAGTACCTTCTTGTTAGCTTCCACTCCTGCAACTTCCAGGTTGTTTTCCATGGTTTGCAGCCAATCATCTGCATCTAGGGGCTCTTCAGACTTAGTGAAAACGGGTGGATTGGTGTTCTGGAAATTCTTGAGCTTGGATCCATGGTTGTCCGGATTTCCATGGCCTTGATTGTTGCTGGCCATCTGAGCTATCTGTTGAAGGGTAGATAAGTTGGCTTGACGTTCGACTCTTTTGGCTTCGTGGTCAGAAACCAACATTTGCAAGATTTGCAACATTGGGTCCGGGGATGAGTTGCTTCCTCCGCGAGGCATCTGAAGACTGCGATAGATCATGAGAAAAGAGGGAAATTTCTTGGTTCAGGGGTTTTGTGAAGTTTTTGAAGTTTGACTCAGATTTTTCTAGCAAATTGCTTTTCATTCATTCATTCATTCATTCATAGCACACGATACAAATGCACAGCACAACAAAGGAAAACAGATGTTTTTAAGAACCATTCTATGAAACTACGATATACAGTGGGACCGAATACAACTCACTAACGCTAGTTCTCAAGTGCTACTACTCCTTGGAGTCGGTGTCCTCATCATCCTCATAATCATCAGCGATGAAGGCGAAGTCATCCTCATAGGTGAAGAAGTCCATGGCCTGATCCTCCAGAAAGTCGTCATCGTCACTGAGATAGGAGTAGGGGTCTCCATGAAGGTCTTCCACTATATTCTCCCTCTCCTCCAACTGCATATCTCTCTCGTGGATAGTCTCCTCCAAATCCGTGATCCAGTGGCAAAGACGGGCAATGATGCGCTCCTTCTTGTCAAGATGACGGCGACGAGACTGGCGATCCTTCAATAGCATGGCGATGGTCTGATCCTTCTTGGCGGCGATGGCGAACTTGTGGTGGCGTAGGAGCAGGCATTGTCTAACTCATTTTGACAATCATACATCATGAAACTGAGGTGGTCCAACTGAGTCTTCAGCTCATGGTGATATGGGGCCTCCATTGGCTGTCCCATAACATCACGCCTTGGGTAGAACTCAAAGCGGGTACCCTTGATATGATTTATATTCTGCCCACACAGACGTGCAAGAGCTTCCTGCATGGCCCTTGCAAGTCCATCAAGCCAGTTGTTCTCTCTCAAGGTGAACTGAATTCCCTCTGAGGTGGGGGCTTCAATCTTTCCCCGGAGACTTGCAACAACTAGCCACTGCAAATCCTCTCCTTCCTGATCATTGAGCTGAGCTTCGAAGAACTCGGGGTGCAGACGCTCCAGCATCTCTGACAGCTGGTCCAAGTCACGCTCAAAGATGAGGCTTCCCCAGCTGATAAAACTTGCTATACTTCACGTCCATCTATAAGAATATAGGATAAGTTAGTAGAGTGATCAAGTGTGTCAAATTTTATGTAAGTTTGCAAGAATTTTTGAGGAACATGAATTTTCATGAAAGATTCTAAGTGATAAGAATGAGAATAAGTTTTCGTAAATACTCACTTCCTTGGTTTTGAAACTAAGTTTTTGATTCAAACGTCCATTCTAAACTAGGTTCTCCTATGGCCAAGATGGCTCTAATACCAACTTTTCAACACCCGGATTTTTAATCCCAGATGCCTGTTATGCCATACATCGCAATACCAGGATTACCATTTTTGCCGGACATAACAAATTGGATATCACAGTACGTCATCCATCACAAACCATACATAAGGTCTTACACAAATAATGGATCTCATGATCCAGTCTTAATACAATTCAAGCAGCGGAATAACGTAATAACAACGATAGCGTAGGCGAGAATCCATCTTCATGGTCACAGGCAATGCTGACAATGGGAGATGATCCTAGTTGTCGTAACCTTCCTGTTGTCCGTCTTCCTGATAATCCTCTTCATAGTATGGCCACGGGAATAGACAGGGACAAAGCCATGAGTACTCTTTAAGTACTCGCAAACTAATACTAACAAGTGAAGTGGTTTTTGAATAGGAAGTGCTAGGCTCTAGGTTGTTTTGCAAAAATCCAGATTTATCTCTACTGAGTTCAGAAGCAAACAAAGCTAGTTGAAAGTTTTATAACACCTAAGTGGGAACTTGAATCTCATACCACAACTCTGTTGTGGTCAAGTCAAAGTCATAAATCATTTCATAAGACATTTTGAAAACATCTGACGACAGAACAGTATGGCCACTCCAACTGTCCATAACCGTGGACGCGGCTATTCGAATAGTTTGACACTCTGCAGAGGTGGTACACTTTCACCACAACATTTGATACATCCGTCAGGAACAATCCTAAATTCACCATACTCAGTATGCGGATAATCAATCCTAACCTTTCAATTACACACCCTAGTATAGGCACCTCTCCTGTGAGTTTGGCCTCCCAACCATGACCAACTGTCATCTTGGGTACTGCACAGGTGGACAATCTTCACAAGGTAGCCTCGGCTTAAACCTTGGCCTCAGGGGAGCCCATACTAAGGTATATAAATTTTCAGTCAAGCCCTACCCAAATTTCGGGTATTGTGGTTGTACGGTAAAATTGGAATGGTATCGCATCCAGAGAACCATCAGTTTTATAAAGGGCTAACGCTCATGCCTCAACATTTTCATCATCAAAATCATCTGGTGTTCAAGAACACATGTCAAAACATTTCAGTAGAATAACTCATCATTCTAAGGTTTTCATAACCATTTTCACCATGTATTCCAATCTAAAGTTGATCAAGTTTTATGCTTAGCACTAGCATCTACAAGTGGGGGTAAGCACTAATGAGGAGTGGTAAACAAGCGTGAAATAGCTAAGTTCAATCTCATGCCTTAGGATGACATCAAGATTATCTAACTTAGGCCAAGTTTTATGCTCTTTATGCTACCTTCAAATATCTTTTCTACAATCTACAAGTCACCAAGTAAACTCTAAATGAAAGCTTTGATAAAGAAATAAAATAACTAAGATTGCAAATAAAACTAGGATTGGGTATCAAGTGGTGTAAGCTTGCAAGTAAAACTTGCATGGTTTAGCTTGCTAAGATAGTAGTATAAGCTTGCTAAGTTGCAAGTGTTAGCTTGCCAAGTCAACTAGTAGTATTAGGCTTGCAAGATTGCAAGTATAGGCTTGCTTAGTTAGTAGCTTGCCTTGTGCAGAGCAGTGGTTGAAGTTCTCCTCGGCTTCCTCTTCGTAGTATCCTTCTTCCTCCTCGTATCCTTGGTCGGTACTAGCGTCTATAAATAAATACGAGGTACACAATCACCAAACAATACTTAAACATTTCTATTTATCACACCAAGGTTTTCACTAGATGATATAGGATCATCACAAGCATTACAACCATTAAGGAAAATAGTTTTATTTCCTTTATTTTTAGAAAAGTAATTTCTACTCATTGAAAAACTACTTAAGGTTTAATATTCTCCAACTAAAACATGGGATCATGTTGACACATGTCATCACCACATATTTCAGTACATGGGAATGTGATTTAAAGTGGTGTCACAATTTAATAAGGTTTAACCTTTTTATTTTAATTAATTAAAGTGACTAGAAATGCCTATGGGGCATTCTTTTATTACTTGATAATTATTTCTGCAAGTAAAATTATATATGTTTATATATTCTGAAAGGTATGGTTAAATGTGATTTTTGAGAATTGGAATCAACTCAAAAGATTTAATGGTTGAATTTTGAAAAATGTTTGAATGCAGAAAATCTTCTGCCTTGTTATTTTTACTATAGAAGATCTACAAATCCAAATGGTTTGAATCCAACGGGCTTGAATTAAACACTCCAGTACCTTTCTAACAAAATTGGTTTCATGCAATTTGATTTAGTGAATCGAGCTGGGTTGATTTTTGAATCTGGCTACACAATTGAGTTTGGAACTAAAAGAATAAACCTAGATTTGAATTACTGGGTCGCGCGGGAGGTTAATTGGGCTGACCCACTATGCACATCGCGCACGGGGGCGGGTTAAGTGGATGTCCCCACTCGTTAGTGAGACAGAGGGGTGCGAAGCGGTATGGGGGATGTGAACCGCACGATCTAACTCTAATCCAACGACTGTGGTTCATCGTCCATGTCGGGCAACGCCGGCGAGACAAAACCCTAGCACGACCAGTGGGGGTCGTGGGAGGCTCACCGGGGTTCAGGCGATGGTCTGCGATGGGGACGAACGACAAAGTCGACGACGGCGATCCTCCTGGTATCGGCAGCTTCTCCTGTGGCGGCTCCAATCAACGACGCACTTCTCCTCCAGCAGCGGCAGACTCCGGCCAAATTCCGGCGATGCGCTGCTCGCCTTGCTCCGGGAGTGAGGTGTGGTGCTTCTGAGAGAGAGGGGAGTGAGATGGTGTGAAGAAATCATGATGGAGTGGCCTCTACTTATAGTGCCTGAAGGGGTCCGACGGGCATGGGCTGAGCTAGTCGTGGTCATCGGCACAGCGTGCTAATGGCATGAGCGACGATAGGGGGCGGTGCATTTCCTCCTGGCAAAGCTCAACGGCTTGATGGCGAGGCTTGGGGCGGTGCGGAACGGTCGGAACATCGCGGCGTGCTGGGTGGGTCCGATGGTGATTTTAATGGCCCACAACATCTACGGTCCATGCGGCGGCAAACAGGCATGTCCGCAGTGTTGCTGGGGTGATGGCGATCCTGCTTGCTTGCGGCGAGGGCGGCACACAGTCTGTGGGCGTGTGTCACGGTTGACACTCTGGCGTGCTCTCGGCTTTCTCGTAGAGAGGTTTGGAATGCTCGGGATGTATGGTCCAGGGGCTGGCAATGCTCGAGGCTTGGACAGGGGGAGGCGATGGACGGTGGTGAGTGTCCCAGACATGCTTGCTAGGCTTGGTGCTTCTCCTAGCTTGCTGTCGACATGGGGGTGGCAAGTTAGGCTCGGCATGGTCACCATTGATGGAGAGGGCATGCTCACAGTGGTGCTAAAGCTTGTTAATTGGTCTAGATCATCTACTGAGAGAGTAGTGTGAGCTATAGAGGGAACAAGGTTGGCCAAAATCATTGCTCCTAATAGTGTTTGATGTTTGTTTGTTTGCTGATTACAAGGTGTTTGATGAAATGGTCGAAAGAGATTCAAATTTGAAATTTGGATTCAAACTTGGTGGGTGTGTTGGTTACATACTAGGGAGTCTCTGGTTAGTGGGATTGGTCAAGTGGAATTGGTTTGGTTGGTTTTTGAAAAAGGGGTGATCTTCACATATGAATCAGATTCAATTTTGAATTGTGATTTGAATCAAGTTGCCAAATGTTTCTGCAAGATTGAAAGGTGGGATTTCATTCACTTTTACTTGGTCTAGCAAGGGGTTAAATTAAATGGAAAAGTTTTTGTTTGAAATCTTGGACTAGAAACACTCAAAGTGGTCTTGTGAGCAAGATTGGCAAAAATGACCATTTGCTTATTTGTTTTGTTTTTTATTTTATCTTGATTTGTTTCTGCTTGGAAATGTTTTAGATGATGTTATTTTCATCTTTAATCCATTCCTTTATATTTAGATCAATCACACAAGTTCATTCATTCATTCATGCAATCATCACATACACACATGCAATCATAATGATTTTAATTAACCAAAATTTATGTTAACCCTAATTTTGGTGATTGGAATTTGATAATCATTGTTCAATATTTTTGGGATGTTACAAACATTCCCTCCTTAAACAAAATCTCGTGCAAAGATTTGAGAAAGAATAAATAAGAAAACTAGGATTTAAAAAGATCAGGAAACTCTGTTTTGATGTGATCTTCTCGCTCCCAGGTACCTTTTTCTTCAGTGTGGTTACTCCACTGAATCTTGAGAAACTTGATGCTTCGGGTTCTGGTGGTCCTGAAAGCTTCCTCCAAAATACGGATGGGTACTTCGGGATATGTCAGGTCATCGTTGATCTCTATGGTGCGGTGATCAATATTCTTGAAAACTTCAGTCTTCTCCAGAACATAAAGGAATTTGCGAAGTAACGATATATGGAACACATTGTGCACTACTGACATCTCCTCTGGCAGTTCCAATTGATACAATACTTCTCCTCGATGATTCAGAATCTTGAAAGGTCCGATATATCTAGGGGCTAACTTTCCTTTGAGGTGGAAACATTGCATTCCCTTCAAAGGCGACACTTTAAGATACACAAAATCTCCGATATTGAAAGCGAAGTCTCGACGTCTCTTGTCGGTATAACTTTTCTGTCTGGATTGGGCGGTCTTGAGGTGCTCACAGATCTTGTGAACTTTCTCTTCTGCTTCTCGTAGGATTTCGGGTCCAAAAATCTGACTCTCTCCTACTTCAGACCAATCCAAAGGGGTACGACACTTCCTTCCATACATGAATTCAAATGGGGCCATTCGAAAACTAGCTTGGTAACTGTTGTTGTATGAAAATTCTGCGAACGGCAGAAAGTCTTCCCATTTAGATCCATACTCTAACACTTTCAAATTTAAAAAATTATACAACTCTTAATGTACAAGAGTGTTTATATTTGACACAAGTGTTGAACACTTTCAAATTAAAAAAATTATACAACTCTTAATGTAAAAGAGTGTTTATAATTGACATAAGTCATGAACACTTTCAAATTTAAAAAATGATACAACTCTTAATGTAAAAGAGTGTTTATACTTGACACAACTCTTGAACACTTTCAAATTAAAAAAAATTATACAACTCTTAATGTAAAAGAGTGTTTATAATTTACACAACTCTTGAACACTTTCAAATTAAAAAAATTATATAGCTCTTAATGTAAAAGAGTGTTTATAATTGACACAACTCTTAAACACTTTCAAATTAAAAATTATGCAGCTCTTAATGTAAAATAGTGTTTATAATTGACCAACTCTTGAACACTTTCAAATTAAAAAAAATTATACAACTCTGAATGTAAAAGAGTGTTTATAATTGACACAAATCTTGAACACTTTCAAATTGAAAAAATTATCTTAATGTAAAAGAGTGTTTATAATTAACACAACACTTGAACACTTTCAAATTGAAAAAATTATACAACTCTTAATGTAAAAGAGTGTTTATAATTGACACAACTCTTGAACACTTTCAAATTTAAAAAATTATATAGCTCTTAATGTAAAAGAGTGTTTATAATTGACACAACTCTTAAACACTTTCAAATTAAAAATTATGCAGCTCTTAATGTAAAATAGTGTTTATAATTAACACAAATCTTGAACACTTTCAAATTGAAAAAATATACACCTCTTAATGTAAAGAGTGTTTATAACTGACACAACTCTTGAACACTTTCAAATTATAGTGTCCTAAGAAAATCTTGAGAGTTTACCATTTTTAGAGCATGAAAAGTGATCCCTAAACTTGTGTATACAAAAATTATAAACCTTTGAACACTGTGAAATCGCACTTAATACGTGATAATGATGTGCTAAGGAAATATTGAGAGATTATCATTTTCAAAAACTTGCATATGGAAAAAATTATACACCTTTGAACTCTTTGAAATTGCACTTAGGACATGATAATGTTGTGCTAATAAAATCCTGATCATTTATCATTTTCATTGAGTGAAATATAATGCAAAAATTATACACCTTTGAACACTTTCCCTTCAAATTATATTCAAAATCATTTATTTATGGAGTTAAAGCATCGGTAGAAAACTCATTATTTTGCATGGATAGAGGGTGCCCCCGATAGATACAGGGGTTATCCTGTCCGCTAGATCACAGAGGATCAATCAGAGGATCAATGGTTGGTGGGTATGATCCGCGTGACAACTGTCTCGACCAATCAGAGCGTAGCAGCCAAGATGAGCATATGTGTGAGAGTTTGTGACTAAGACAGAGGGGAAAACTGAGTAGAACTTAAAAACCAAGGGCAAAACTGAGTAGAAATTAAAAACCAAGGGAAAAACTAACAAGGGGGTTCAAATAGAAAATGGAAAGGGATTTAAAAAATGGAAAATGCTTATTTTATACAATAAAATACATATTGGCATACATAAAACTATTTGCAATTCAAATATATATATATATATCAGTTTGATAATTATTGCCTGATTCAGACAAATTATGTTTTGGAGAGGGATGTTTTGGGAAGAGGCTTGAGTAGAAAGCCATGAACCTTCATAGATAGTAGGTGATTTGAGAAGTGGTGATTTAGGTTAAAACTTGATTTATATATACATTTTTCATGGTGGCAGGTCACATAATAAGACTCCCTGGGTAGATGCCACTATGTTTTGATCTTTTTGAATTTGTTGTGCATAAAATGACTCAATTAGCTAGCTAAAACCCATTCGTTGACTCTCCGTTGACCAGCCACCGGAGGGTAAAAGTGAGTATATTGCACACGACAGTGTTAGTACTGGAGGGCAAAACTGAGTGCAACCAAACTGCCATTGTTACACTCGAGGGTATAACTGAGCACAACTAAGTGGCCAAGGTTAGACACGAGGGAAAAAATACGACGCATGGTACGCTTGTCGCGGTGCATGGGGCGGTAGAGGACGTGTGTGGCCGTGCACGGTGCAGCAGCGTATGCGGTTACACGGTGCATGGTGGTGCAAAGAAATGTCTCCTCCCTTCACCTTTATAGAGGCCTCCTCACTCTCACTCATCAGTCGCTCACGTACTGACGCAACCATCTCCACTGTCCCATCACCTTCTGCAAACCCCCAAGAAAACCCCAACCACGCCGACGATGGAGAAGAAAGGCGCGGTGTCCATCATCGCCTCCAAGGCTACCGACAAGGAGGCCCCCATCCCTGTACAAGCCCCTGTCGAGGCATCGAAGCCAGCCGCCATCCCCGTCCAGACCCCCGTCCCCGTTTCTGCCATAGCCGCCGGTGAGGAGGCCCCCATCCCCGTACAGGCCCTCGTCGAGGCATCGAAGGCAGCCACCGTCCCCGTCCAGACCCCCGTCTCCACTTCCGCAGTAGCCGCTGGCGAGGAGGCCCCCGCTATTCTCTGGCAGATCTCGCACGGCTGGGACCCCTACGAGGACAACGATTACATCAAGCCAGAGAACCCCTATGATACCAGCTTAGCCGACCCATGGTCGGAGGTAACTAGGGTTTTCTCCCCTTCCTTTGTTCTTCCCCCATTCCCAACGTTGGATGCTAGATCATGTGTTATTAGGGCTCGGCTGTTCGTATTTTCAATCGTTGGATGCTAGGTATTTTTACAGTAGATAATGCTCTTGTGTTAGATCTCATATTTCGATGAATTCCCCTAGTTGGGGTCAGTACAGCACCGATCTATAGTTGGGATTAGTATTTGATTTGGTTAGAGATTTGGGGATTAGAGAATAATCAGGGGATATCAATCAATTAATTTATGCAAGTAATCAATCCTGATAATCACAGTATCTCAATCATGTCCTTATTGCACTCTACTGTTTTTTCCAACAGGTGGATAGCAGCGATGTCTGCAGCGACGACGAGTCCATAGACAGGAAGTCTTGTCAGGTGCCGAGAGGCTGAAGTCCGGCCAGTACAACAACTTCATTGCGAGCGACATCTATAGGTGCCCCTTATGCACCAGGCGACTCGCCACCAACTTCAACTCCCTTGTGAGGCATGCCGAGGACGTGAAGACCTGTAGACTGTCAAAGAACAACCACACCTTCAGAGCCAAGAACTAGGCGCTCGGTTTTCACCTCTGCAACCTCCAGAATGTGGCCATCGAGGAGTGTCGCATGCCCCCGATCAAGCCCAAGGCGCCCACGGTCAAGGGACTGGGCAGCAAGAAGTGGAGAAAGCACCAGAGGGAGGAGGCGGAGGCCCTCCTAGTGGAGGCCATGAGGGGCCACTGATCTTGTGCTGATGCTGCTACTTTGTCTGTGTTGAAATTGTCCACTGATGCTGCTGAGCATCCTAATTGTCGAACCTCGTTTAAGTACCGTACTATATATATATATATATATCCTATATTAGCTACTTTATCTATATCTTCTCTGTTTATATATCCTATATTAGCTGCTTTATCTACATCTGCTTTGTTTATCTACATATTTATGGTGCTGGTTAGATTTGCTGCTCTAGATTTGCTACCAGATTGGGAAAATACGAGGGACAAAAGGAACCATGAATGAAGAGAGAAGCTGCTCTAGATTCGCTGCCTTTTTGAACAAAAATTTAACACAACTGTTAGCGACATAAAGGGGAAAGGCGCTCTTAAAAAGGCCAATCATAAAAATAACAAAAAATCTTCCAATTTAGGCGACAGGGCGCACGTAACTAACATACGTGCCCCACATGGTCCCACAGCACATCCCCCAAAATGCGTTCTCAACAAGACGGTGAGGGTCCACTATGGGAGCCACCTGAATGCGGCACCACTTGTTAGCACGTAACGGCGAGGGTCCATGATACGCCCAAATTGCATCACCTTTCTATATCATAATTTACCTTTATTCATTGATATTTCGCTTATTATGAGGTATTACTTATGGCTTTTCATCTGTTTATGCATGTTGGATGATTCTTGGAGGATGGACTGCCAGAGTCTGGATTCTGATGGAAAAGAAGGCGTTTCGGCGCTATTTCGCAAAGATCATAAAAATACCAGAAAAATATGGAAACATATTATTTTACCATAAGACGAAGGAAGCCAGAAGGAGGAGCGAAGAGGGGCCGCAGGGGGCCCACACCCCTAGGCGCGGGCCCACCTGACCCCGCGCCTAGGGCAGGTGTGGCCCACCTGCCCGGCCTCCGACTCCGCCCCTTCGCCTATATCTTCTCTATGAAACCCTAAGGTTTGAGGAGCGACCACAAATAGATTTCCGCCGCCTCTAGGGGGCGGAAAACACCGAGAGAGAAAGATCTCGCCGACAGATAGATTTCTGCAGGGGAATTCCTAACCGGAGAGGGGAGACCGTCGCCATCAACACCGTCATCAAGCTAGGCTTCATCGGGATCATCATCATCATCCACACCATCATCTCCACCAGCACCATCACCACCACTCCGTCCTGCTGTAACAATTGTTTTTGATATTGCTTTAGTTCTTAGGGGAACCTTTCCCGGTGTTGATTACTATTGTAGTTGATGCTTGTGAGTGGAACCATTGGATTATTGTTTATGTTCAGATTGTTATCCATTATCATATCATCTTTGATCTTGATCCATATGATGTCTTGTGAGTAGTTCGTGTAGTTCTTGAGGACATGGGAGAAGTCATGTTGTTAGTAGTGAATCTGTGATGAGTTATTTTTCAATGGTTTAGTATTTAAGTTGTGGTGCTATTCTTCTAGTGGTGTCATGTGAACGTCGACTACATGACACTTCACCAGTTTATGGGCCTAGGGGAATGCATTGTGTATTTGGCTACCAATCATGGGGTTGCCGGAGTGACAGAAACCTGAACCCCCGTTAGGACACCTTTGCACAAGGGAGTGTAGGATCTCAGAGTTTAAGGCTATGGTTAGAATTATATCTTAATTACTTTCCTGTAGTTACGGATGTTTGCAGGGGGTTTAATCACAAGTATGTATTAGTCCTAGGAAGGGCGGTATGTTAGCACAGGTTCACCCACACAACACTTACAAACACCAGAGAAGAGTACTCAACTATTTGAAGAGAAAGCACTTGAAAGAATTCCCATGTGTCCTCGAGAACGTTTGGTCCTTATAAGTATTTCCACCAGATTGTCCTTTTCTAAGAAAGGATAGGGCCACTTGCTCCGTTTGTTCGTTACTTCTGCTACTTTCTCTTTGTTTTGTTGCCTTGTCAGAAAACCACTAAAAATCCGTTTGCTAAGTATTCACAGGGATTTCCTGCTCCATACCACTGTTCAGCACCTTCTGCTCCTCATTGGGATCGACACTCCTATTTATCAAAAGTACTACGATACACCCCCTATACTTGTGGGTCATCAAGACAATTTTCTAGAGCCGTTGCCGAGGAGTGAAGCGCTACTGAAGAGTGGAACTAGTAAGGGAAACTTTCTCTGTGAGTATTGCTCTTGTTACTGCTTGTTAATTTGTTTCCAATATGGATAACCCACTTGGTTTTCTGTTTGGGAAAACTACTACCACTGCTAGGGTAGTAGATGAACCACCTCCTGTTGAGATAGATTGTTTTAAGATACCAACAAGTATTGTTAATCGTGTTATCGATAATTATTATTTTGAGGATGGAACTGTCCATCCTGGTGATCACTTGCTTTTTATCCATGAATTATTTGGGTTGTTTAAGTGTGCAGGTATCACAACTAAACAGGTGAATAAGAAGTTACTCTCCATATCCTTGAAAGGGAGAGCTGAAGAATGTTATAAGCTGCTGAAGAATGGACAATCCATGGAATGGGAGGAGATGTCATCTCTCTTTTACTCTAAATTTTATCCTCCCAGTGAGATTCATAAGGATAGAAATCTTATATATAACTTTTGGCCTCTTGATGGAGAGAGTACAACTCAAGCTTGGGGGAGATTTAAGTTACTAATGCTTAATTGTCCTATTCATGAACTCCCTAACAATATTATTCTCAATAACTTTTATGCTAGGCTTTAGCTTCATGATAAAGATTTACTAGATGCTTCTTGTGCTGGATCATTCACGGGTATGAAGGAAGAAGCTAAATGGGACCTTCTAGACCGTATTCAAGATAACACTGAAGCTTGGGAGAATGACAATGGAAGAAAGTCAGGTATAAACTATGATTATGAATGCATTAAATCTTTTATGGGAACTGACAACTTCCGTGATATTAGTAATGAGTTTGGTATTGATCCTCAAGTTCTTGTAAAATGTTTTAATGCCTTTGCCTCTTATATTGAAATTCCCAAGAAAGAGTGGGACAAATACCATGCTCCTTATAAAGACATTGTCACCCATGTTCCTGCCAGCACGGAGGTTTGCACTGGTATGGAGATATGCCAAGATGCAATAATAAAGTGGTTAT
The DNA here is from genome assembly GCA_916181665.1 of Avena sativa. Taxonomy (NCBI): domain Eukaryota; kingdom Viridiplantae; phylum Streptophyta; class Magnoliopsida; order Poales; family Poaceae; genus Avena; species Avena sativa. Next base: position 36,693,621 of record OV702279.1, on the reverse strand, counting down.
TATCATATCTTCATACTTATGATAAATGTTTACATACCATGCTATAATTGTATTAACCAGAAACATTAATACTTGTGTGGTTTGTAAACATTAAAGAGTCCCTAGTAAAGCCTCTTGTTATACTAGCTTGTTGGTTAATATATGATCATGGTTTCCTAATCATGAACATTGTGATGTTATTAAAAATAAGGTCATATCATTAGGAGAATGATGTGATGGACATACTCCTATAGTTAAGTGTAGCATAAGATCAAGTCATTCAAATAGTTCACTTGCTATAAGCTTTCTGATACATAGTAACCTAATTCCTTCGACCACACCGGAAGGATGCTTTGATGACATCAAACACCACACCATAACTGGGTGGCTAAAAAGGTGGCATTGAGTGTTCGGAAAGTATGTGTTGAGGCACATGGATCAAGAGTGGGATTTGTCCATCCATATGACGGATAGATATATTCTAGGCCCTCTTGGTGGAATGTCATCCAATTAGCTTGAAAGCATGTGAATGGCTCACAAGGGATCACATATCATGTGAACGAGAAAAGAATACTTATCGGTAACAAGGTTGAACTAGGTATGTAGAGATACTGACGATCAGACCTCGGATAAGTAAAATATCGCGAGACAAAGGGAAATTGGTTCCATATGTAAATGGTTCATTCGATCGCAAAGTAATCATAGAAATATGTGGGAGCCATATGAATTTCCAGATTCCTCTATTGGTTATTGATCGGAGAAGAGTCTCGATCATGTTTGCATAATTCACGAACAATAGGGAGACACACTTAAGGATTCGATGTTGTTTAGTAGATATGGAATGTGAGTAAAGAGACCATATATTGTTCGGAGTCTCGGATGGGATCCGGGATATCATGAGGAGATCCGGAATGGTCCGGAGAATAAGATTCATATAAGGAAAGTCCAATTTTGGAGTTCGGAAATGATTCCAGTGTTTTCACCGGAATGTTCTAGAAGGGTCTGGAAGGTTCACCAATACAGAAGGGGAAGGGTACATGGATGTGTCATGACAAAGTGTAATGGTTGCATCATGTCGTAGGTCACTTGGCTGGACACTTGGAAGAGAGAAATCAAACTATAATTTGAAAGTCAAAAAGGCAGTTTGAAAAGTCAAATCCCAACATGGTTTCCGAGTTAGGGAGGGTTTCTAAGTTAGGGAGGGTTTCCACCTGGGTTGGGAACACCCTTGGACTCCCCCCACCTATATAAGGAGGGGTGGGGGCGCACCCCAAGGTATCCCCCTTGCCCTAGGCGCCCAAGAAACCCTAGGTTGGCCGCCGCCCCCTCTCTAGTTGCGACCAATCTAGATCTCCTCTAAACCGCTACCGACTAGCTAAACTCTAGTTGCTAGCTACCTCTAAACCTCGGCCCTCTAAACCCTAGATCGCTGGGGCTCCCTCTACTCCACCATACTCGCTCCGGCTTAGGCGAAGCCCTGCGGGTTCTCCCCTCTACTTCCGACACCACGCTGTCGTGCTGCCGGAATCGCCAGGAGAGAGCTACAACCTCCGCTGCCTGCTGGAACAAGGGAGAGGATGGTCTTCATCGAGTACCGTACGTGTGACCGACTGCGGGAGAGCTTCCGGAACGCGGCGCCGGAAGGATCGCCTACGCGATCTTTAGATCGGCAAGTGAACAACAACATCACCCACGAGAATCTGCTCTCGTTAACCGCTTTGGATCTTCGAGGGTTAATACTCTATCGACTCGTTGCTACTATCTAGAAGATAGATCTTGGCTTGTGTGTGTTCATGCCATAGAATTTTTTTGTTTTCCATGATACGAACCCTATAGTAGTATCAGAGCCGTGTTTATATGTAGATATGTTGCACGAGTAGAACACAATGGTCATTATGGGCGTTGATGATTTTGTTATCGATTGCTTCTTGTGTACTTTGCATCTTGCGGGATGGTGGGATGAAGCAGCCCGGGCTAACCTTACATGACATCGTTCATGAGACTTGCTCCACGATTGACATGCAACTTGTATTGCATAAGTGGCTTTGCGGGTGCCTGTTTCTCCCAACATAGTGAAGATTCAATTTACAACGGGTAACTGACAATAATAGTATCAATGTTGTGGTTCTTGTTCGTAAGTTAGAACGACACTTATTGAAAGCCCCAAACCACGTAAAACATGGAAAGAAAATTAGAGGCGTCTAACTTTGTTTTGCAGGGGTGTGCTGTGATGTGATATGGCTGTGATTGTGATTATATATGATGTATGCAATGTTCCTTATTGTAAGTCGGCAACTGACAGGAGCCTTATGGTTGTGTTTTAATTTCGTTAAGACCTGCGTGTCTATTATTCAAAGTAGTTGTAATAATTGATGCTGGTGGACGACAACCATGGAGAAGTGCCATTGACCTAGACGCCACGCCGGTGATGATGGAGATCATGTTCGTGCTTGAAGATGGAGATCGAAGGCACAAGAAGAAAGGCCATATCATATCACATATTTTGAATTGCATGTGATGTTAATCCTTTTTATGCATCTTGTATTGCTTAGATCATGACGGTAGCATTATAATATGACCCCTCTCACAAAATATCAAGTAATAAAGTGTTCATCCTTAGTAGGCACCGTTTCCAAAGATCGTTGTTTCGAAGCACCACGTGATGATTAGGTGTGTTAGATTCTGCGAGTGTATACAACGCGAGCAAGCCAGATTTGCTCATGCGAAAGCTAAGGTTTGATCTTGACGAGCCTAGCATGTATAGACATGGTCTCAGAACACGAAATACCGAAAGGTAAAGCATGAGTCATATAGATGATATGATGAACATGATGATTGTTCGCCTTTGAAACTATATCATGTCACGTGATGATCGGACTTGGTGTAGTGAATTCGGTTCGTGTGATCACTAAAACAATGTGAGGGATATTGTTTTGAGTGAGAGTTCAACAGCAATATGATTAAAAGTTGAACACTATTTATCATAAACTAAATCAAAGTGAATTTGCATAGTTGTTGTAGTCATTGGCATCCGTTTACCACCTTGCGCTTAGTTATAATTGAGATAATAGAACTATATAATTCTGGTTAGTTACTTTACGAACTGGTATCGTATTGTTTTGAAGTGTTAATCTAAAGTTTAAAAGTCCTATTGCAAACTTTCAGTAAGTTCCGGTTACTCCTTGAAGTTTAATAATTGGTATTAAATCAAGAGAAACAATTCCAGTGTTAGTATATAAGTATCATGTTTATCTCCATGATTCTTGATATTCAAAATATTGTTTTAGTATCAAGGTTATCTAGGATCTGAAAGAATTGTTTCAGAAACCATCATATGTGGAAGATATTGCGATATTTGAAACAATTTTTTGTTTACAACATGATAGAGTATAATATGGCAAAGTTTATGTTCTCATATTTGATGAGAATTTGCAAAAGGTTGGAGACACTGGTCGTCCTAATCCTCCAAAAGGTTTTGTAGAGCAACATTATACTCGCGATTCACCGTTATAATCTAAAGCAGCTTGATCATGAATAATTCCATGATAAGGATGAATATTTGATGTAGGTAAAATGTTTACTACACCAAGAGATTACTAAAGAATGGAATTTGAAAGAACACCAAACATTTGATGATGGTGATCTACTTCAAAGTGCAAGTCCAAAGACATTGGTATTTAACTATACATGCTTTGGACTATGTGTCATGTGTATGGCCCCACTATTGTTGTTGATAGATTCCTTCAAATAGAAAAGGAAATACTAAAAGTGAAACTCATAAATATATGGCAGAAAAGAAAAGACTAGAATTGTTTAGCTTAGGTATGTAGAGGATATACGTGTTATGGCTGTATTCTTTGCTTGTTAAATAATGTGGTTCTTAATTATTAGATACTGAATTTGTTGGTGTGTATCGTCATACAAAACAACACAATTCATGAACTATAATGGCCTAAGTAACCAGCAAAAGAATATGTGATGATGTTCATCGAGAACAAATAAAGGGTTATTGTGTTGCTCGTTGAAATCAAAGATTGCCTTCAAGATTTGTTTTATCAGGTATTATGAGAACAAAAGGGTTGTTCAAATAATTTCCGTAATCCATAAAAGATGGATGATTTACAAATCTCGTTGGAGAAATCACATCCATAAAACTAGTGCTAAAAATGTCGAAAGACAAATTTATTGAAATATCACTTAGGAAGTGACATCGTCGTTGAAATTATATTGGAAAGAAAACATGAAGAAACTCCATGTGGATGGAATTTTGAAGTCGTTTGATTTTTGATCAAATGACGCTTGCGAAACTTTCCTAGAGATAATTAAAACTCCGTTCATAGGCCAAAGAGAACGGATGACTAGCTTATTGGAACTTGTACATATTGTTGTATGAAGCCCATTATGTGTAGTCGAGAGCGATGGATTTCAACTTCATATGTTTTCTCTGAAAATTTGAGTGAATATATGGATATTTACTTAATTAGGATGAACAATCAAACATTTCAAAATTTCAAGACTTTCAAGATGAAGTGCAAAATCAATGTAACAAGAAAATAAATAATTTATGATAGGATCATAAAGGAAGATATTTGATTTACAAGTTTAGCATAATACCTTAGATTTGAGGAATCGTTCCATGGATTTGCATTTCCGGAAACATCATAAGAGTATGGAGCATTCGAGATATGTAATGAAACCTTGTTTGACATGGTAAGATCAAAGGTGTAATTTATAAAACTACCATGATATTTTAAATATTAAAGCTTTATAGACTACCATTTTTCCACTAAAAAGAGCTCCATCATAATCCATTGAAATGACACTATATAAAGTTATGGTTTGGGATAAAACCCAAGTTGTCCTTTCTTAAACATTGGTATGCTATGCATAAGAAAGATGTTTGCAACCAAAATTGGATGAACATATCTTTGTATGTTATTTTGAATAATCGTTGAGTATTCCTCCATAACACCAAAGACAAAAATGTTTGTCGCTTAGAACGTCAAGTTTCTTTGAGAAAGGAATTTTTCGTGAAAAGTTAAGTGGGAGGACAATAGAACTTTGATAAGGTTAAAAGAACCTTAGCTATATGTGCAAAGTTGCGCATCGCCTAAAAGTGTTCCGGAGGCAGCAACAATGCTCATGGCTCACGTGCCTCAAAGGTTGTGGTCATGGAAGTCTAAGATCCTATTGAACCAAGTAGGTCGGATAAACAATCAAATACCATGATTTGAGGTTGAATCATTATTTGATAATAATGAACCGACTACATGCAAAGAAGCGATGATGAGACCTGACTCCGTCAAATGGCTAGAAGCCATAAAATCCATGGTAGTTCCATACACAAGAAATCAAGCTTTGAACTTGAAAGACCCTCTGGAAAGGTGTAAGACCTTATAGTCGTGTTTGGATCTATAAATAAATATACATGGATGTTTCACATCTATGAAATAGTCGACATGTTGGGAAAGAGTTCACAACAATGTTCAAAGGTTGACTATGACAAGAATTGATCTTTTATAGCGATATTTAGTCTATACGGATTAATGTAGCAACCACTACATATAATACTGTTATATGGTGGTTGAACAAACAAAACAAAGTTCTTTTAATAGAATTGTTACCTAGGACGTGTACATAACACGATCCAAAGGGTTTTGTTAATTCAAAGGATGCTAATAGCGAATGCAAACTTCAATGGTTGAAATAAGCATCGCAGAGTTGGAATTTTCACCATTATGAAGATACTTGCATTTGGAAGAAATTAAGTGGGAGCGCTGAGAAATATTTTAATACATTATGTGGAAGACATATTGTTGATTGGAAATGATGTATATTTTGTTAACACAAGTTAAGAATTTCATTTTGATGAAAGACTTAGGTAAAACCCGAATATTTGGCATCAATATCTATATAGATAGATTGAGACGCTAATATGGTTGTGCCGAAAGTACATAGATGATATATTGAATGATTTCAATATAGAAACTACAAGAAAGGTTCTTGTCACACAGAAAGGATTGATTCGAAATTAAAGTGTATTGACACTTGGTAAGTGAAACAAAGATTCAAGTATAGATTAATATTTGATGTATGAAATCACAAAGAGTATTTATATCAATCATACTGTGATATGTACAAATCCATATATGTCCTATGCTCTAAATGTTATGAGCATATACCAGAATGATTCATAAGATAATCACTCGATGATATTAAGGATATTCTTATGATCTTTTGGAAAAACTAAGAATATATTATTTTTGTAGAGGTGACAAATAGATGGTTAGTTCATTGTAAAAGTACTACATTGATACTAGTTTTGTCACAAAGTACAAATTAAGTTTATCTCAATCTAAACTAAGGGTGGCACAATATAATTGAAAGCAAGTTCCATAATGGATTTGGATGAGTTCTAAAGTTAAGACATTGTGATAGATACTACAACAAAAGCTGAGTATATGACTGCTATTATAGCAGCAAAAGAGGGCATTTGTGTCAAGTAGTTTGTTATCAAACTAGGTGTAGTTCACAACGGGCTAGTACTATGAAGATATATTGTACGACAACATTATCAACATGTTTTAACCCCAAGGAACTAAAGGTCTCACCAAAGGACCAAATTTATACAATGCCATCTCATTAGAGAATGAGTGATGCGTAGAGACGCAAAGACATGCAATTTCACACGGACCTGTAAGTGTCGGATCCGAAGATCGGTTGACCACTAGCAATCATGTAAATACAACACCAGAAAGCCATAGGTGTTGAATACACAAAGTTTTGACACTATATTATTGTCTCTAGTGCAAGTGGGAGACTGTTGGAGATATGCCCAAGAGGCAATAATAAAGTGGTTATTATCATATCTTTGTACTTATGATAAATGTTTACATATCATGCTATAATTGTATTAACCGGAAACATTAATACTTGTGTGGTTTATAAACATAAAAGAGTCCCTAGTAAAGCCTCTTGTTAAACTAGCTTGTTGGTTAATATATGATAATGGTTTACTGATCATGAACATTGAGATGTTATTAAGAATAAGGTCATATCATTAGGAGAATGATGTGATGGACATACTCCTATAGTTAAGCGTAGGATAAGATCAAGTCATTCAAATAGCTCACTTGGTATAAGCTTTTTGATACATAGTAACCTAATTCCTTCAACCATGAGATCATGCTAATCACCATCACCGGAAGGATTCTTTGATGACATCAAACACCACACCGTAACTGGGTGGCTATAAAGGTGGCATTGAGTGTTCAGAAAGTATGTGTTGAGGCACATGGACCAAGAGTGAGATTTGTCCATCCATATGACGAATAGATATATTATGAGCCCTCTCGGTGGAATGTCATCCAATTACCGTGGAAGCATGTGAATGGCTCACAAGGGATCACATATCACGGGAATGAGAAAAGAATACTTATCGGTAACGAGGTCAGTAGTAGAAAAAGAGGCTTCGGTTCGATCTAGAGTCTGACACTAGTCCCGATTTATTACGGGCCGGGACTAGTATGAGCACTAGTCCCAGTTCGTACCGTTTTTAGTGGCCAGGAGACCGAGAAAACTCTAGTCCCGGGTCATTCCGGACCTTTAGTATCGGGTCGTGATACGGCCCGGGACTAAAGGTGTGCAGGCGTGAGCAACACCCTTTAGTCCCGGGCCATGATACAGACCGGGACTAAAGGGGTGACCCTTTAGTCACGGGTCGTGATACGGTCCTGGACTAAAGGGGTGGGACGCGGGCAACTTAAAATTGCTATAACTTTTGCGTACGATGCCGAAGAAAAATGTACAATCTATCAAAATGTGTGGAAATTTTTTTTAGTTTGATTTTAACATCCTTATTTGGATTCCTCACATTTTTAGATTTTTAAAATTATAAATAATGGATTCCTCACATTTTTCTGATTCTTTTATATTTTTAAAATCTGAAAAGGGAAAAAATTTATTTAAAAAATTAATTATTTAGCAAGTTTTTATTCCATATTTAAAAAATTCTTTTGTATTTGTCGAATTTCGATTTACAGATTTAAATATATTATTTATGCCATATTAAATGAATAATGGCAAAAAATGAATAAAATATTATTTTATTATTTTTTTACTTTCATTATATTACAATATTATTATTACTTATTTATTGTTGTTTACTAAAATAGTTTTTTGTAGTTTCAATAAATAAAGATGTATGGCATATTGATATGGGCTAATAGGATTGATATGATAGTGTTGACAACAAGGTACAAAAAGGCTCTGCGCAAGGACATCTGGATGGAACAGAGAAGTTAAGCGTGTTGAGGGTGGAGTAGTGCTAGGATGGGTGACCGAATGGAAAGCTTGACCACAAGTGTAATTTGACCTAAGATTAAATATACTTAGTGCTAAAAATGTTCCAAGTGAGAGAATTACGAGTCAAACAATTCAAAAGTTCAAGAAAATTTTGAAAAAAATTCGAAAAAAATAAAAAAATTTTGAAAAAAAACTTTACTCCAGGGCCGTATTACGACCCGTGACTAAAGGTCCTTCACCCCCCGCAGCAAAAAAGGCCATGCGGTGGCCCTCTAGTCCCGGGTTGTAACAAACCGAGACTAGAAATAGGGGCCTTTAGTCCCGATTTCGCAGTCCCGGGTGCAAAACCGGGACTAAAGGCCCTTACAAACCGGGACTATATGCCCTTTTTCCACTAGTGGGTTGAACTAGGTATGTAGACATACCGACGATCAGACCTCGGATAAGTAAAATATCGCGAGACAAAGGGAAATTGGTTCCGTATGTAAATGGTTCATTCGATCGCAAAGTATTCATAGAAATATGTGGGAGTCATATGAATTTCCAGATTCCTCTATTGGTTATTGATCGGAGAAGAGTCTCGATCATGTCTGCATAATTCACGAACCGTAGGGAGACACACTTAAGAGTTCGATGTTGTTTAATAGATATGGAATGTGAGTAAAGAGACCGAATGTTGTTCAGAGTCTCGGATGGGATACGGGATATCACGAGGAGATCCGGAATGGTCCAGAGAATAAGATTCATATAAGGAAAGTCCAATTTCGGAGTTTGGGAATGATTCCGGTGTTTTCACCGGAATGTTTTAGAAGGGTCGAAGGTTCACCGATCCGGAAGGGGAAGGGTACATGGATGTGTCATGACAAAGTGTAATGGTTGCATCATGTCCTAGGTCACTTGGCTGGACACTTGGAAGAGAGAAATCAAACTCTAATTGAAAGTCAAAAAGGCAGTTTGAAAAGTCAAATCCCAACATGGTTTCCGAGTTAGGGAGGGTTTCTAAGTTAGGGAGGGTTTCCACCTGGGTTGGGAACACCCTTGGACGCCCCCCACCTATATAAGGAGGGGTGGGGGCGCACCCCAAGGTATCCCCCTTGACCTAGGCGCCCAAGAAACCCTAGGTTGGCCGCCGCCCCCTCTCTAGTTGCGACCAATCTAGATCTCCTCTAAATCGCTACCGACTAGCTAAACTCTAGTTTCTAGCTACCTCTAAACCTCGGCCCTCTAAACCCTAGATCACTGGGGATCCCTCTACTCCACCATACTCGCTCTGGCTTAGGATAAGCCCTGCGGGATCTCCCCTCTACTTCCGACACCACGCCGTCGTGCTACCGGAATCGCGAGGAGAGAGCTACAACCTCCGCTGCCTGCTGGAACAAGGGAGAGGAAGGTCTTCATTGAGTACCGTACGTGTGACCGACTACGGGAGCGCTGCCGGAACACAGCGCCGGAAGGATCACCTACGCGATCTTGAGACCGGCAAGCGAACAACTACATCACCCACAAGAATCTGCTCTCGTTAACCGCTTTGGATCATTGAGGGTTAGTACTCTATTGTAACATCCCTAAAATCATGTTTTCAAAGCTTGCATATCATTCATACATTCATAATAATTTTAGGATCATTTGAAAGTTATTACAAAACAAGAGCATTTGAATGCCTATTATTTTATGTAAGCAAGGCTTTGATCCAATGCTACTCACTAGTAAGAGATTATTTGTTTTAAACCAAGGATGCTTGAACCTAAGTTTGAGTGATGCTTTCCAAAGCTTGGACATGGATTTCAAGACAAATTATAAATTTAAAACCATTTTTATGCCTTTATTAAACAATTATTAAAAGCATTGTTTATTTTAAAATTTCATTGTGCCAAATTATTTTCAAGTGTACAACTTTGTTCTGTAGACAATTGTGTGCAGGTTTCACTTTATAAAAATCGAGAAAGAGTTTGAATTCAAACATATTTGAAATCATTTGAAAATGTTTCCTGGAAAATCAAACAGAAAATGAAAAAGAGAAAAGAATAGGTAAAAGGCTAGCACTGCTAAACTAGCCCAGTACCAGATCCGGCAAAAAAGCCCACCCGGGCCATTCCCTCCCCCTCTCTCTCTCACCCGCGCCGAATCAACCCACCAGAGACTGACCAGTGGCCCCATCGCCACGTCGTCATCATCCTCCCCAAAATTCCGCGCGATGAACACGTCGTCGCCACCGTTACCTCGCGGATTAAATCGAATCAATTCCCTTGATTCCGGCAGTAATTCGCTCAGCCTTCACCTGCTACTTAAACCCCACCCCACCGCGGTCTTTCCCCCCACACTGTGTCCGTGCGCCCCGACCCTTCACCTGCTACTTAAACGCCACCAGGAACTCCGACAAGGTCCTGCTGCTGTGTCCGTGCGCCCCGACCCTGCCCGTCCACACGTTGAGCATCCCCACGTTCCCGTGGTCTCGGTAAGCACACGCCTGACCCCTCTGCCCCTCTGGTTTCGCCGGAACATCTCCGGCAGACGCGCAGCCGCCACGACAACCATTTGCGCCGCTCGTTGTTGGTCAAAGCAACGTGGTCCGTCAGATCTGAATCCAGCGCTTAGGATTAGATCTGTAGCGAAGGGGTACATTTTGATCTGGACCGTGCGCAGTTAGTTAGATCCAACGGTGCGCAAGTGTGATCCGGTGCGAAGCGGTATCGTCCAATCAGACTCTGCATGCGTGGCCTGTTATTCGATTTAAAAATCTGAATTTGATCTATTAGTGAATCAAACGTGCAAAATTCATAACTTTTGATCCACATGTTCAAATTTTGTAAATTTTATATCATTAGAATTAGGAGAAATAATTCTATCCATTTATACAATGTGTTTAATGTTTTGCTTCTGTAAAATTGATTATTTCTGCAGAGACATCTATAGGCTTAATATGAGTATAAAAATTATTTGAAAAATGATTTAAAGACTAAATAAAGTTTATTTGGTGTATAATTGTCTTGTTTGTGATTCAGTACTATATACTTGTCTTGTTTGATTTAGAGAAATCATCACATGGCATTTGCATGCATTCATATATTTTTGTTTGTATATTTTGATATGTGAATGTGGTGCTATTATTTTATGTGTAGATTTTGGTGCTAATAGTGATTGTGGTTGTGAAGATTGTTGTTGCTACTCTCCCAACTACCAAGGCAAGTGGTGCTTCATGATATTATCCCTATATTTTTGCCTATGCATTAGATATATTTTTGTATAGGTCTTGCATGAATATTTTGCTAAGTATCTATATGCTATGCTTGGGAAATCCTAGTAGTAGTAGAAATGTTAGAATTTCCTTGAAGTTAAGATACTTGTCATTGCCATGCTTAGCCTAGCTAATAGCAACCAAAGGGGTGGAATATAATCATGCTATGGAAAATATTGTTAAGTCTTTGACTTATGGTTTTACTTAATAAAACAACTAAGTGAATGAATCACCTGGGTGGAAAGGGACTTGCTTGGTGGTTTTGGTTGAGTGGTTACACAAGGCCCATTTCTATGGTTTACCTTGTGTATCTCACTTGTGGAATGCCACCCAGGAACAAAGGGATTTGAGATGCCAAATGTTAAGAAGCTTCTAGTGCAACCACATGGCAATATGGGCTCTGCCTAGATCATATAGGTTGCAATAACTTATCCATTTGGACAGTTGGTGGTAGTGGGATAATAGGTTGGTACGTGTCCATTTAGTCTAAGGGAAGGCTTCTGAAAGGTCTTGTCTTGGTGAAAATCAAGTCTTGTGGGGAAAGTGCACAACCTCTGCAGATGGAATAAACTAAGTACTTAGTCGTGTCCCCGGTAATGGACAACTTGAGCATCAAGAAATGGAAGCTATCAAGAATCTCATCCCAATTTTCTAAGTTAAAACTTGTGGTTGAACAAGGGTGAAGGTTCACCAATTTCTATTGGTGGTTCCTTTGGAAAGATTTGTCAAAGAAAAACTTAGTGTTTTCAACTAATAGGTAAAACCTATTTTGAGCAAAGCAAGCCTAAGCTACACTTAACCAAATTCATGTAGTAACTAGATGTTAATATTCTACTAAGGTATCACTTGCCAATACTATGCCAATGTATTGACCCACTGTGGCTGTAACTTGTGATGTTGCAGGTTATTCTGATGATGATTAGGGGTTATGAGTCTTCACTCAACTTGCTTGCCTGTGGCACATGAAGATGAAGACTTTATTTATATTGTTATGATTAAACTCTTGTATTAGGCCTATGGCCATGGAGTTGTAAAAGACTATGTTATCTCTGGAATAACGATGTAATAATGACCTTTGTTTCTGTGTACTTCATTTTAAACTGTGGATGCTAGCATTTGATCCAGGGACTAGCATTGCAATTACAGGGATCCTTACCTTTATAAGGGTGGGATCTTACAGATGGTATCGGAGCACTGTGTTGCCTGTAGGATTATGACCCTAGGATTGGATTAGAAACCACTAAGGAAAAAGTTTCAACAATTTCCACACTTGTCTTTTTCTTCTCGTAAACTCTTCTAATCTTCTTTCTCATCTCTATTTGTAGATGAACTCCATCAACGAAGCCGTGAGGAAGGGACCACTCATGACTATGACCTTGGAGTGTGAGACAGAATTCCCCAAGGCTCTCAAAGACCTCATGGTTGCCATGGGAATACATGGTGCAACTGTGTACAAAGGTTTCCCTGTGATGGATGAAGGAGTGGAGTACTGGTGGTTGCAACTTCACTTGTACAAAAACAAGGAAGACAACCACAAGAAATCAGGATTCTGCATGGTCACCAACTCAGTGATGCACACCACATTCTTTGACTCTGCAAGAGATGCAGCTTGGAAGGCCATCAAGGAGCTTGGTGATAGACTCAAGTGCAGAATGCTTAACACCCAAAATGACCTTAGGGAAGAAAAGAAGCATACCCAAGAGTTGGAGGCTACCAACCAACGTTTAAGAGAGGACATCATAGACTTAGCAATGGAGTCATGTGATCAGGATCGACAGATTTCCTCTAGGGATGCCCTGTTAGCTAACTTGGCAAGTGAGATGGGATTGTAATGTACTTCGCTAGTTGGACCACCACACTTATCGCTTTTATTTCCAAAAAATTGTCTAAGATTAAGTTGAACCTTGGATGCTTGTAATGGATTTATGTATGCCATGACTTGTGTGTTTGCTATGAAAGATATGCTTGTGTTATTTTGACTTGTGATTTTTCTCTATTGATATTGATTCTAATTTTTCTCTATCTTATAAAATAGATGCCTAATGTTACTATCAGCACGGCTGAAGAGTTCAAGGGAACTCGTTTTGGCACTCGTCTTATTGAGCTCACTAGTGTGCTCAATCTTCCGCTCCCTAGCATCATGAAGCTTCCCCTCACCAAGTTTGAGAGGAAGGACCTTTGGGGCTTCAAGGTTACTCAGCCAGGACGCCAGACTGAGCCAACCACAGAGGCTATTACCTTCAAGCTTATGCATGACGACAGGTAGAGAGGCCTAGAGGTAGTCATGCATGATTTACTTGGGCGTCTGTTAGGGAGGCACTCTCGGGAGCTTAGAGGTACTCACTTTCACGCCTTCGGAAGACGCTATGAGGATGGTGAGGCTATTGAGTTCGAGGATGCTGCTAGAGAGACGGCAGAGCCGATTCGTCTGTACCTTCAGGACCTAGAGGTTCTTCTTAGGCACCTAGATACTGATAGGACCAACTTCATGCTTAGCAATGACGAGCTCCAGGTGCAGCTTCGTGAGAAGGATAAGCTCTTCGCAGAGCAAGACGAGATAGTCAAGGAAATGGAGGCCAAGTTTGAGAGCCAGGACAGGAAGTTCAAGAGACAAGAGAGAAGAGTCCAAGATAGGAACAAGAGGATTCGAGAGATGAATGCAGAATTAGAGGCCAAGGACTTCGAGCTCGAGCATCAGCCGGGTGTGATTGAGAGACTTCGTTCGCAGAATAGGGCTCTCAAAGCCAAGATAGAGGCCTTGACTACCAATGTCGAGGAATACAAGACCGCTATGGAGAATGCAGGTCTTACACTTGTTGACGAGGAGGTTGATGCAGAGAAGTAGTGATGACTACTCATTTATCTTTCATTTACCATGCTTATGATTATTGAGTCGCAATGACCATCCAACATGTGGATGGCTTGCTATGATGTGTTTGCTTTTCAAACTTGTTGTTTATGTCGTTGAATTTATGTTATTTTGATGCTTGTTTTGGTGATTGTCTATGTAATGTATTGTGAATGTTAAGCATCTATGGGTATCTCATTCTTATCCTTATGAAAACCATAGATGCCTCCTCGATGTGCCAACCCCAACCCAAACAACAACAATGTCACCCCGAGATGCAGCAGCTGATGATAGCACAGGCATAGCTGATGCAAATGATGACCACTTTCATGCAGAATCAGAACAACAACAACAATAAGAACAACAACAACAATCAGAACAATCCACCAGGATTTGACATCCTCACCAGATTCCTAAGACTGAGGCCTGCAAAGTTCTCAGGAACCATTGATCCCATGGTGGCCAATGATTGTCTACATTCAGTAAACAAGGATTTGGTAACTGTCGGCTGCACCAACAAGGAGAAAGTCAGGTTTGCAACACACCTGTTGGAAGGACCAGCAGCTACTTGGTGGGATAACTTCCAGATCACCACTCCCATTGAGGATGTGACATGGGCTATCTTTGAAGATGGTTTCCGTATAGCTCACGTCTCATCCGGAGTGATGAGTTTGAAGAAGAAGGAGTTCCATAACCTGAAGCAACGCCACTGCAGCGTGGCTGAATACATTGAGGAGTTCAAAAATCTGGCGCGTTATGCACCGGATGAAGTGGATACCGATGCCAAGAGGAAAGAGAAGTTCCTCGAAGGACTGAACGATGAACTTAATTTGCAGCTATCTGTTGCCTATGTCCCCATCTACCAGTCCCTTTGTGACAAGGCTACCATCTTGGAGAACAAGATGAAACAAGTTGAAAGCAGAAAGAGGAAGTACAGCTCTAACAAGCATAGCTCGGGATCGTCTCACAAGCGTTCCCATCATGATGATAGTGGGAGTTCTGGATCCCACAAACATGGGAAGTACAACAACCACCACAGCAACAACCGCCATCATGACAACAAGCATCACCGTAGTCATGATATTGACAAGTACAAGAACCACAAGGGTGGACACAAGAGTCACCACAGTGGAGGTGGAAATGGAAGTGGCAGTCAGCCTGCAAAAAGAAATATCAGTCAGGTTGAATGTTTCAAGTGTAAGAAGCTGGGGCATTATGCAAATGAATGCCCAGAAAAGAAAGTTGAAGGACCCAACAAGCCCAACCCTTTCCAAAAGGGACAAGTGAACCACATCAATGTGGAAGAGATCTATGAGGAACCTGATGCTCTGGCTGGTAAGTTCAAACTCAATTCTGTTCCAGCACTTGTTCTTTTTTATACTAGTGCATCACATTCATTCATATCAAGAGCATTTGTTGAAAGAAATGAACTTCCAGTTGAAACTATTGGGTGTCCTATAAAAGTAAGTTCTCCTAGTGGAGAAATGATAGTGAACTCAGGATGCCATGACCTAGTCATAGAGTTTGGTAAGTATAGGTTTCCTGTTAATCTGATAATCCTAAATTCCCAAGGATTGGATGTCATTTTGGGAATGGACTGGATGACTAAGTACAAGGGAGTGCTAGATTGTGCCAATCATACTGTCACACACACAACACCGGATAACAAAAGGATTAGATTCAAGACTAACTTTGAATCAAAAGGGAGTAAGCTAAATTCTCTTAAGGGGGTTAGCATAGATAGTGTGTCAATTGTGAGAGAATATCCGGATGTGTTTCCGGAAGAATTGCCGGGAATGCCACCTGATAGAGATGTGGAATTTATGATTGACTTGCTACCAGGATCAGGACCAATAGCAAAGAGACCTTACAAGATGTCAGTTGATGAGTTGAAAGAACTCAAGAAGCAACTTGGAGAACAGTTGCAGAAAGGATTTATTCAACCAAGTTCTTCATCTTGGGGAGCACCAGTATTGTTTGTAGAAAAGAAAGATAGAAGTCAAATGTTATGCATAGATTATCGTTCACTCAATGAGGTGACTATCAAGAACAAATATCATTTTCCTAGAATTAATGACTTGTTTGATCATCTAGAAGGAGCCTGTGTGTTCTCAAAGATTGATCTCTGGTCAGGTTATTTTCAGCTTAAGATAAGAGAACAAGACATACCTAAGACAACTTTCACCACTAGGTATGGATTGTATGAGTACACCGTGATGCCATTTGGTTTGACCAATGCACCAGCTTACTTCATGAATATGATGAACAAGGTGTTCATGGAGTTCCTTGACAAGTTTGTTGTCGTTTTCATCAATGACATTTTTATCTACTCCAAAAGCAAAAAAGAGCATGAAGGACATTTGCGTTTGATACTTGAGAAGCTTAGAAAGCATAAGCTGTATGCCAAATTCAACAAGTGTGAATTCTGGTTGAAAGAAGTTGGATTTCTTGGACACGTTGTGTTAGGAGATGGTGTAGCAGTTGATCCCGCAAAAGTGTCAGCTGTAACTGAATGGGAATCTCCTATGTCAGTGAAAGAGGTTCGTACTTTCCTTGGCTTGGCAGGATACTACAGAAGATTCATTGAAAATTTCTCCAAGGTAGCTAAGCCAATGACGGAGTTACTAAAGAAAGACAAGAAATTTGCTTGGACTGAAGGATGTGAACTCAGTTTCCAAGAGTTGAAGAAGAGACTAGTGACAACACCAGTCCTATGTCTTCCAGATTTGGAAAAAGATTTCCAAGTGTATTGTGATGCATCTCATCATGGATTAGGTGCAGTTCTAATGAAAGAAGGGAAAGTTGTGGCTTATGCCTCGAGACAACTCAAAACTCATGAGGTAAATTATCCTATTCATGATTTAGAGTTAGCCTCTGTTGTCCATGCACTTAAAACATGGAGACATTATCTTTTGGGAAAGCGATGTGAAGTGTTTACAGATCACAAAAGTTTGAAGTATATCTTCACTCAGAAAGAAATCAACATGAGATAAAGAAGATGGCTAGAACTCATCAAGGACTATGACTTGAGTTTGCAATACCATCCCGGTAAAGCAAATGTTGTAGCAGATGCTCTAAGCCGTAAGGTATTTGTGAATGGCCTCACTAAGGGAGATTTGCTAGATGATCTGTGTGCCCAATTTAGGGACCTCAGATTGGAGATTGTGCCTGAGGGACATCTCATGTCATTGGATGTTCAACCCACATTGTTGGACAAAATCAAGGAAGCCCAAAAGACGAACAAGGAAATTGAAGAGATTAAGGAAAATATTGGCAAGGGAAAATCCAAGGGATTCCATGAAGACGAACAAGGTACTTTATGGTATGGAAAACATATCTGCGTTCCGCAAGATCCGGAGCTTCGAAAACTGATTTTACAAGAAGCACACAAGTCACCATATTGCATTCATCCGGGTAACACCAAAATGTACATGGATATGAAGGAAAGATTTTGGTGGAATAACTTCAAGAAAGACATTTCCGAACATATTTCTTTGTGTGATGTATGTAGTAGAGTGAAAGCAGAACATCAGAAACCAGCAGGATTGTTACAACCACTACCTATTCCTGATTGGAAGTGGGACAAGATTGGCATGGATTTCATCACCGGATTACCAAGGACCGGGTCAGGGTATGATTCTATTTGGGTAGTAGTGGATCGCCTCACTAAAGTGGCTCATTTCATACCCGTGAAGACAACCTATACAAGTGCTAAGTTGGCCAAGATCTATATGAATAGGATTGTGTGTCTGCATGGAGTACCCAAGAGTATTGTGTCTAATAGGGGAACCCAATTCACTTCTCATTTCTAGAGGCAACTGCATGAGTCATTGGGAACGATATTGGAATTCAGTACTGCTTTCCACCCACAGACTGATGGACAGACAGAAAGGACCAACCAGATTTTAGAAGATATGTTGAGGGCATGTGCCCTAGACTATACAACTAGTTGGGATGAAAGTCTGCCTTACGCAGAATTATCTTATAACAACAGCTATCAAGCCAGTATTGAGATGACACCGTTTGAGTTTCTCTATGGGAGAAAGTGTACTACCCCATTGCTATGGAATGGTGTGGGAGAAATAAATTTGTTCGGACCAGAATTAATCAAAGAGGCTGAAGAGAAAGTCAAGCTAGTAAAGGACAGATTGAAGATAGCACAGTGCCGTCAGAAGAGCTACGCAGATCCTAAGCGTAAAGAAGTCACCTATGAAGTGGGTGATAGAGCTTACACTACTACAGAATAGCTTATAGCTGTCAGCCTATTAGTGACAGTCAAGAAAAAGCTTGTCACTACTAATAGTCATTAGTGACAGGCAAGAGAATTACTGTCACTAATAATTGTACCGCTACCAACTATACAAAGTACCCGTGACAGGCAAAATTATGTGTCCGTCACTGCTATTACGGAAACCTACTAGTGACAGACAATTTTAATATGGCTGTCGCTAGTATTGCAAATAGCAATGATGGTCCTTCTAACAACATGCCCAAATGTCATCAAGCACCGGGGCAGCGCTGGGGAGATCCAAACATCCCACGGGATGGCATCATACCCTGGCCAACGAGGGCCACCGGCATGTTCAAGAAGACAACGACGCGGCACCTTACCCTCGGTCGTCGGCCCTCTCCTCCACGGCGAGCTTCTTCCCGATACGTTCCTATTTTTTCCTTCTGTTAGCTAGGGTTCTTGAGTCAGAGGATGTGGTGTATTGCGTTGTGTTGACTATATCCCTGCGTGTATCTCTGTTTCATCGAAGAACTATGTGTGTTATTGCCCACTCTGAGCAGCGAGTGCAAATGGAATACAGCTAGATAAAGGGAATACTTCTACCACTAATTACTTAATAGCCATTTAAAAGAATGTCGATATATCTAGTACGTAATAAAAGCTTCCGCACCCGAATCTGTCGAGCCAGCCAAACTGCATGGTTGGTTCCATCAAACCAGGTCCGTGTGGTTCGCACGCCCAGCGCCGTAATTATTTTATTACCGGGGTTTTTTAGTAACCGTGGCACCTCATTTTTTTCTCTCCTGCTTTTCAATCAGGCGCACACGGCGGCGAGCAGTTGGGAGAAAGCGAGATCGGCGAGTTGGTGACCGGCCAGCGGCGGCTGTGCTCTACGTGTGTTGGGTGTATTTGGCTCCGGCGTTGTTGGCGGGTGCAATCAATGGCGCCGTGGTCGGCCGGCTGGATCGGCGGCAATGGCGGCGTGGTAGTTGCTGGTGGCGTCTTCGTCATGCTTGTCGGGCAGAGGGCGGGTGGTGGTTCAGGGCGGCATCGGCAGCCAGCTACTCTGTCTCCAGATCCCCTGCCGTCGACCTCGTCCTGCAGCGGCGCCTGCGCCCCCGCCGCTAAGGCCCAAAACTGATGTGGGTGACCTTGTCTCTGTTACCCGAGCGCCACCAATTGCCCCAAAGTCCAGATCCCGTTCATGTGCCACGACCGTCAGATGATTCCCAAGGTTAGGTATGTTCCTGATCTGGTGATGATTATGGTGACTGTAGATGCATTAGATTGTAAATGATTGTAATTTGTAAAACAACTGCATCGAATCCTTGCAGAATATTTTAACATTCACGAATTGTAGAATAAGTTTCAAACTTTCCACGAATTATTGTTTGCATTGTTTCAGACCTAGAGGCATATCACGCCAACTATATGGAATATTCAGAAAGCATCTACGATGCCACTAATGTGATTGTAGTTGGTCTTTGCAGTACATGTTGAAGTAAAGTATTCTGTCTGCTAATTAATCTTTCCCTGTTGTACTAATTTTGAGAACCAGTTTAGGTTGGCAAGAGCTATCTCGTAGGATATGTTAAAACAATTCTCACCTTGTATGTTCTTACTCAAACGGTAAAATTGTTAGTATTCAATTAATTATTAGTATTCAATTCTCTTACGTAGTTGGTTATTTGCGACATCCAAACTTATAGAGCCGTGTATATTCAATTTTTATTGCATAGGAACTTCACTTAGTTGGGATTAGTTTTAGGTTTCAGTAGGGAAAGTTGGGCAGCTCAATCTAGGTTTTGAGAACTAGGCATGCCAATATTGAAAAAAAATGACAAGCAGGGTCATTTTGTAGTCGCTCGAGTAAAAAAACTAGACTAGTTGAGATTAGTCGTGACTAGTCAAAATGAGTGGATGAGTCAAATCGACACATTGATTCGACCTTTGAGTTGTGACTCATAAACTAGTCTTGACTAGTCGCATGACTCGAAATCCTTGATAGGAAGTAGTTTCTTTAGTTACAATATAGTCTGTAGTGGATTTGCTTGGTACGCTGTAACAAAATATTTTGTCTGCTTGTTAGGTCTTTCGCTTTTGCCATCAAAATTCCATAAGAAATTCTATATGAAGAGAAATCCGTGTATGGTTAAGTGGACAAAAGCATACACACGTTTGTGTGGCAAGGACATGACACAAGTAAGCTTGTGTATATTCTTTATTGTGGAAGTAGTGACTAGAGTGTTGTTAAGATTCTAATGGATTCATCATAATTTGAAGCAGCCAGGATTTCACATTTGAGTTTGAGAGGAAGAGGAACATTCTAGAGCGCTATGACTGGAATGTCACTCAACACACTCTGAAGGCTATCCCACTTATTACGAGCATCATACATGAAGGCAGAAGAAACATATATTCCATAAAGGTTGGTTGCGGTCCATTCTGGTGTAGTTTGCTTCATTCTTGAATTGATTTCTTTTCCTAGTAAGTAGAGTTAGTAGTTCTCTAAATTTTGCTTAAAAGTTGGGTCGTAAACAAGTCTATCCTATTACTTCTCTAATATCAATTTTCTTGCTATTGTGTCAGTAATGATACCGAGGACTATGAAGTGAACGCCTGGGCATATTGATGCGGCTGGCACCATTAGGGGATTATTTTTTTGGATTGTGTTGTGTCTTTTGGATTGTCCTATGTGTGATGTTAATGCCACGTTGTAATTTGGATCAAACAATTTGCAAGTTCTTATGTCATGGTGTTATCTTTGTAAATATTATGTCATATTGGATTATGTGAACGTTTCATTGATACAACATCTTATTCTGTTATCTTGAATACAAGTAGAAAATTCATTTATTTTTTTATTACCGAACTACATACTAGTCATACTAGTGACAGGCAGAATACTAAGCATGTCACTAGAAAACTGCACCTTGTTGGGCCTTTGACCAATACTAGTGACATGCACGTTCTGCCGCCTG
Organism: Avena sativa; assembly: GCA_916181665.1. Classification (NCBI taxonomy): domain Eukaryota; kingdom Viridiplantae; phylum Streptophyta; class Magnoliopsida; order Poales; family Poaceae; genus Avena; species Avena sativa. The sequence continues at coordinate 36,672,043 of OV702279.1, read as the reverse complement.
TCACTACTATACATATACCAGTGACAGGCAGATGCCTGTCACTAGTAACCAACTACCAGTGACAACATACTAGTGACAAACGGCTTGCCAGTCACTGATAAACAAAAAGAGCCTGTCACTAGTAAGCATTTCTACAGTAGTGTTATCTTAGAGTGTCACCACTTTGTGGAGTGAAGAGATTTGGAGTCAAAGGAAAATTGGCCCCAAGATATGTTGGACCATTCAACATTCTGAGCCGTAAAGGAGAAGTAGCTTATGAGATTGAATTGCCAGAATCATTGTCTGCCATTTATAATGTGTTTCATGTGAGTCAGCTAAAGAAATGCCATCTAGAGATGGAAGAGACTTCTTTGAAGGATACTATACCTTTGGAGGAGGTCCAATTGGAAAGTGATATCACTTATGAAGAAAAACCTATCAAGATTCTTGAGACTGCAGAAAGAGTTACTCAAACAAAGACTATCAAGTTTTGCAAAGTATAGTGGAACCATCATTCCGAAGAAGAAGCAACATGGGAAAGAGAAGATGATCTTCAGAAAGACCACCCTCACCTATTTGCTAGCCAATCCGAATCTCGAGGGCGAGATTCACCTTAAGGGGGTTAGATTTGTAACATCCCTAAAATCATGTTTTCAAAGCTTGCATATCATTCATACATTCATAATCATTTTAGGATCATTTGCAAGTTATTACAAAACAGGAGCATTTGAATGCCTATTATTTTATGTAAGCAAGGCTTTGATCCAATGCTACTCTCTAGTAAGAGATTATTTGTTTTAAACGAAGGATGCTTGAACCTAAGTTTGAGTGATGCTTTCCAAAGCTTGGACATGGATTTCAAGACAAATTATAAGTTTAAAACCATTTTTATGCCTCTATTAAACAATTATTAAAAGCATTGTTTATTTTAAAATTTCATTGTGCCAAATTATTTTCAAGTGTACAACTTTGTTCTGTAGACAATTGTGTGCAGGTTTAACTTTATAAAAATCCAGAAAGAGTTTGAATTCAAACATATTTGAAATCATTTGAAAATGTTTCCTGGAAAATCAAACAGAAAATGAAGAAGAGAAAAGAATAGGTAAAAGGCCAGCGCTGCTAAACTAGCCCAGTACCAGATCCGGCCCAAAAGCCCACCCGGGCCATTTCCTCCCCCTCTCTCTCTCACCCACTCCGAATCAACTCACCAGAGACTGACAAGTGGCCCCATCGCCACGTCGTCATCGTCCTCCCCAAAATTCCGCGCGATGAACACGTCGTCGCCGCCGTTACCTCGCGGATTAAATCGAATCAATTCCCTTGATTCCGACAGTAATTCACCCAGCCTTCACCTGCTACTTAAACCCCACCCCGCCGCGGTCATTTCCCCACCACACTACACACTCTCCTCGCCACCAGGCTGCCGGCAATTCGAGTTGCACCGCCGCTGTACCGAGAGACTCCGGCGAGCCATCATGGTGAGTACCAAGCATACCTTGCCTTCTGGTTCATGCGAGCTGCTTCGCAATCATCCTGCGCATCTTCTCATGCCTTTATTTTGTTCTGAATCGCCCTAGGCCATCGTCTTCGTCCACCTCTAGAAACGACCGAAGCTCAACTCGACTCCGGCGACTAATTCCGGTGAGCCCCGCGTTCCCCTCTGTTTCTGAATCACGCGGTCGTGTTCGCCAATTTCTAGCGCACCTACTAACGTTTTCTGTTTGGATCCTTACGCCCCAGAATGTCGTCTTCGACTCCGACAGTGAGCACCCGACGCCGCCAGCAACTCCGACGAGGTCCTGCTGCTGTGTCCGTGCGCCCCGACCCTGCCCGTCCACACGTTGAGCATCCCCACGTTCCCGCGGTCTCGGTAAGCACACAGCCGACCCCTCTGCCCCTCTGGTTTCGCCGGAACATCTCCGGCAGACGCGCAGCCGCCACGACAACCATTTGTGCCGCTCGTTGTTGGTCAAAGCAACATGGTCCGTCAGATCTGAATCCAGCGCTTAGGATTAGATCTGTAGCGAAGGGGTACATTTTGATCTGGACCGTGCGCAGTTAGTTAGATCCAACGGTGCACAAGTGTGATCCGGTGCGAAGCGGTATCGTCCAATCAGACTCTGCCGCGTGGCCTGTTATTCGATTTAAAAATCTGAATTTGATCTATTAGTGAATCAAACTTGCAAAATTCATAACTTTTGATCCACATGTTCAAATTTTGTAAATTTTATATCATTAGAATTAGGAGAAATAATTCTATCCATTTATACAATGTGTTTAATATTTTGCTTCTGTAAAATTGATTATTTCTGCAGAGACATCTATAGGCTTAATATGAGTATAGAAATTATTTGAAAAATGATTTAAAGACTAAATAAAGTTTATTTGGTGTATAATTGTCTTGTTTGTGATTCAGTACTGTATACTTGTCTTGTTTGATTTAGAGAAATCATCACATGGCATTTGCATGCATTCATATATTTTTGTTTGTATATTTTGATATGTGAATGTGGTGCTATTATTTTATGTGTAGATTTTGGTGCTAATAGTGATTGTGGTTGTGAAGATTGTTGTTGCTACTCTCCCAACTACCAAGGCAAGTGGTGCTTCATGATATTATCCCTATATTTTTGCCTATGCATTAGATATATTTTTGTATAGGTCTTGCATGAATATTTTGCTAAGTATCTATATGCTATGCTTGGGAAATCCTAGTAGTAGTAGAAATGTTAGAATTTCCTTGAAGTTAAGATACTTGTCATTGCCATGCTTAGCCTAGCTAATAGCAACCAAAGGGGTGGAATATAATCATGCTATGGAAAATATTGTTAAGTCTTTGACTTATGGTTTTACTTAATAAAACAACTAAGTGAATGAATCACCTGGGTGGAAAGGGACTTGCTTGGTGGTTTTGGTTGAGTGGTTACACAAGGCCCATTTCTATGGTTTACCTTGTGTATCTCACTTGTGGAATGCCACCCAGGAACAAAGGGATTTGAGATGCCAAATGTTAAGAAGCTTCTAGTGCAACCACATGGCAATATGGGCTCTGCCTAGATCATATAGGTTGCAATAACTTATCCATTTGGACAGTTGGTGGTAGTGGGATAATAGGTTGGAACGTGTCCATTTGGTCTAAGGGAAGGCTTCTGAAAGGTCCTGTCTTGGTGAAAATCAAGTCTTGTGGGGAAAGTGCACAATCTCTGCAGATGGAATAAACTAAGTACTTAGTCGTGTCCCCGGTAATGGACAACTTGAGCATCAAGACATGGAAGCTATCAAGAATCTCCTCATCCCAATTTTCTAAGTTAAAACTTGTGGTTGAACAAGGGTGAAGGTTCACCAATTTCTATTGGTGGTTCTGTCACATCCCAAGATTTTCCAAATCTTGTAATGTGAAAATAAAAGAATGAAATAAAACTTTGTTTGATTTTCAGGGCCAGAAGAAACTTTTTGAATTTAATTGGAAACTTCAAACCAATTTGAATCAAATAAATCCTAAAGGGATTTATAAGGATAAACACATATTAAAGGAAATTAAAATGTTTTGGAATTACTATTTTGGATCTTTTAATAAAAGATTTGGTTTTCAAAAGAAAAGGTGGATTCATAAATAAAGATTATTTTATAAAGCCAAATTAAACCTTGGCCAAGCTTTGGAATTAAAACATTTTGTTTGGAATAAAAATAGCAAAGGTTTATTTAAATAAATTAATAAGGATTTAATATCCAATTTTATCTAAATAAAAGGTTTTACCATTTTAATTAAAACATCAAAAACTTATTAAATTATTTTACATAAGTTCTCCAATTATTTTATATTCTCAAATAAAACCTACTGAAGTGTTTTGGCTTTATTTTAAATTTCAAAATAAATATTTTAAATAAAATAAATCCTAGTTGATTTAATAATGAAGGTCTATTGTATTTAATTATTAATGGACCCTAAAATAAAAGGTTATTTTGTTTTAAACAAGTTTCCAAGTATTCTTTATTTTCAAATAAAACCTACTTATTTGGTTTTGAAAATATTTGGATTTAAAATGGAGATTTTGTTAATTAAATCAAACCCTATTTATTAAATAACTAAAGATCCATTTTATTTAATTAAAGAATGGATCCTAAAAAGAATAAAAATTATTATTTTATTTTGGGATGTGGTTTATGTTGATAAACAGAACCAAATTCAAAGTTACAAGGTTTAGTGATTGTTTGAATCAAATTGAGTGTTGTTTGATTGTTTGAATTTCAAAAACAGAAAAAGAATTAGAAAAGGAAAAAGGTTCCAGGAAGAAAAAAAATGGAGTTTGGACCTAGCCCAGCCAGCCAGCCCAATAAGCCCAGAACCAGCCCAGCTCCTCTCCCCGAAGAAAAAAACGTTTTACACTTAATCTTTAACCCGCAGTGTGACCGACTGGTGGACCTCTCCCCCACTCTTTTTCCCACTGACCAGCGGACCCCACTTCTCTAGCCGTCTCCTTCCTCGCGACGACCACGCCGGCCGTTTCTGCCGTTGATGCCGCGCGTTAATTCGCAGTAATGCCGCAGTGATTCCGCTCAGCGACCTCGCCCTCTTAAGCGCCCACTCTCCCTCTCCATTTCCCCTCAAGCTCCTCCCTCTCTCTGCCCCCAGGCTGCGATTATTTTGCCCTGCACCGTCACTGCTCCGACGAGCTTCCTCCCCAAATTCCGGCCAACACTCACCACCTCCTGCCTCCCCGACCAAGCTCACACCTTCACCACTCCCTGGCACATCTGCCTGTACCCTTCGTTTGACCGCGGGCACCCCGGAGCACCGTCTTCGACAAGCTCCGACCTCGCCGTCGCGTCTGTCTTCAACTCCAGCAAGCACCCAGGTAGTTTCAGACCGCCCCACGCCTTTTAAATCACGCACCCACATTCGCCTCACTCTCCTGCGTCTGACCACACTTTAGGTTTGCCTTCTCGTGACCTATAGCGACGACTCCGACCACGACTGAGACCACCCGACGTTGTTCTCTACTCCGGCAAGCAATTGCTGCAGTACCTGAGCGCCCTTGTCAAGCCAACAGTACGTCGAGCATCACCACAGCCCTGCGATTCTGGTGAGCACTTTCCCTCCCCTCTTTGCTTCCTGTAGCCGCTGTAACGCCACCGCCTGGCCGTGCGCCGCCGTCTGCCGCCGCCAGCGCCACCGATCTTTGGCAAGCTTGCTAGCGACCGTAGGATCGAGATCGAGCGAACGAAACAGATCCACTTAATCACCGAAGAGGTACGCGATCAGGACCACACGATATGTTTAGATCCAACGCACCGCAGAGCCGATCCGGCCGAACCGGTACCAGCCAGTCATATTGCGACGCGTGGCCAGTTCTGTTTAAAACAGAATTTGAAAAACAGATTTGAGTTGCAATTTGAAAACCCTATAACTTTTGATCCACACGTCCAAAAATTGCAAACTTTATACCGTTGGAATCAGTGGAACAAACCCTAGCCAACCAAGGAATTTGTTTAGCTAATAGTATCTGTTAGTTTGCTTGTTTTTGCAGATACTTTTATGTGCTTGTTTAGATTAGAAAAATTGTTTAAAAATGTTTTTAGGGTTAAAACCTTTGCAAAATGGTTTGTTGTAAACTCACTGACCCTAGGAACCAACCCATGGAGTTAAAAATGAATTTGGTAAAACTTAGGATAGATTAATTGATTTGGTCCATTTCTAGACAAATAAAAAGAATGGTTTTGTTATGAAAATGTTTTTTTTAGAATAAAAACTTTGGGAAAATGTTTTGGACCAAACCTACTGACCCTAAAACACCAAGTTTTGAGAAACAACAACTTATTTGGTGAACCACATAGAGTTGTTGCTTTTATAAAAATGTTTTCCACCACATAAAATAATGAAGGGATTTAAAAAAATGGTTTATGGACCAAAACCCTTTTACAAATGACTTTGCCACTTTGGAAAATGACCACTTTTGACCTTACAAAGTTTAGAAGCCTAGTGGAGACCATCTTTGCAAATAGAACCACCTCTTGCATGCTCACATGCATGATTTAGAACCCATAGTTTTATATGTGTGTGAATGGTTGTTTGATTGATTATTTGGAATGCTAGCTGATTGGTGTTTGCTTGATTGATTGTAGTGAAATTAGCAAAGTGTGAGACTAGAAAGATCAAGGAGTGAACCATCATTCCCTACCAAAAAGGCAAGTTACACTATCATCTAAAAGTCCTACTATTTTCATTATACTTAGTGGATTTTGAAACATGCATGAAAATACTTTTTGTACTTATGCTATGCTAAATCCTAATAGGATTCCCTATATATATCTTAGTGAAAACAATGTAGTTGTTACATGCTTAGCCGTGCTAAATTTTGAAAAGAGATACATGTTGAGATTTTTACAAAGTTTGAGAAAGGAATTGTGTTTTACATAATAAAACAAGGACTCAATGAACCACCTAGGTGGAGGATACTTTAAGTTTTGGAGAGGGTGGCAACAAAAGGAACCATGTCTATGGGAATCACTTTGTGTTGTGCTCCGAAAGAAAACCACCTAGGAAACTTAGAGATTGAACATGTTTCTCCAATTGTGGCTTTCGTGTGCAACCACATGCTATTATGGCTCTGGCTTAGTCAACTACATTGGGAAGACTCATGCACTGTCCTCAGTTAACTGGACATGGGGACCTGGAATCCTACATGGGTGCTGAAGGCAAGCTATCAATGGTGTATGGGAGGACCCTTTGGAAAGACTTCGTCACATTCTCAGTCTGCCAGTACTCCATCTTGGTGAGCACTAATCTAGTAGGCCACTGGTGGCAAAAGGATGGGATTGTGACATGTGGGTAAAGTGTACTCCTTCTGCAGAAGATGATAAAATCTAAGTACTTAGCCGTGTCCCCGGTTATGGACAATACTGAGCAACTAAAGTTTGAACCATGGGAGATCTCGACATTCTAATTTCTAAAAGAAAACTTTTAAGGACTTGATGCACTTGGGGTTACCAAGGAGCTCAAGAGACTTTGAAAAAACTTGATGTACTTGGGGTTACCAAGGAACTCAAGAGATTTTGTTGAAAACATGAACACTTGGGGTTACCAAGGAACTCATGAGGTTTTGATAAAACTTGTTGCACTTGGGGTTACCAAGTATCTCAAGGGAATTTTGACAAGGACTTAAACACTTGTGTTTCTACCAAGGAGTTCAAGGAACTTGGAAAAAGAAATTTGACAAAGGACCAAAACCATTTTTAAAAGATAGGATAAATTATTGCTTTATGCAAATAAGCCTTAAACTCTACTTAGCCAAATATGCATGTAATGATAGGATCCACTCATATTATACATAGTAGTGAAACTTGCCAATACAATTCAAATGTATTGACCCTTGTGGCTGTAACTTGTAATGTTGCAGGTTTGATTGTTTTTAGTGAAGATTGTTTGATTAGGATTACAAAGTCTACAACCAACATCTGCCTGTGGCACTTTGAAGATGAAGGACCCCATGATTATAATTATTCCGCTGCATTGTAATGTAAATAGCCAAATGAGCTATGTATGATGTAATAAAATTATGTTATTCCTGGTTATAAAGTTATATTATGACCTTTGTTTCTTGATATTACATCTTAACTGTGGATGCTAGCTATTGATCCAGGGACTAGCATTGTAAACACAGGGGGCTCTATCTTATTAAAGATTGGAACCTCTATAGATGGTATCAGAGCATTGTGTTGCCTGTAGGATTTGTAAACCTAGGATTGGACAAAAAAAACCCTTAGAAAAATAGGAGTTGTATTTGTTCCAAAACTTATTTACAAACAATCTTGTAAACTCTTTCCTCAACCTTTTTGATTTTGATTCTACATCTCTTCTATTTCAAACTTGATGGAAAAACCAACCCCATGGCCAAAGACTACACCATGTGCAAATGACTTCTTCAACACTTTCAACCCTAATGACTTCAACATCTTCAGCATGTTCACCAAGGACTTCCAACTTGGAAACCACTAAGGACTACAAGTGAAACAAGGAGGTCTTACTCAAGATTTAGAGACTGAGGGAATGCAAAAGTTAGAAGGAGCCCACATCACTTGAAGCTTTGTGACCAAGGAGTTTTTCTCAAGGAATCATGATCTCATGTAAGAAGAAGCAACCAAGAAGGATGGAAAGATCCCAAGTGAACCATATAGATGGACCACCATATTTAGATAAGTCAAAAACACACCAACCTATGTGGTGTAACACAATATTTTTGTTGCCTAAGTATGTGCTTGAACTTTGTTGTTTGAGTGAAATGTTTGACTTGTAATTGCGTGCACATTGTTTGTGTGAATTGTGATGTGTGTGATTAGAAATATTTCCTTAGAAACATCTTGCCTATTCTAATCTTCCTTCAACCCAAACAGATGACTACTCCAAAAGACTTCCAGGTTGATGACACCAACACCAACCAAGAGGACAGCATGAAAGAGCTCATAGCAACCCAGAACCAGTTAAACCAACTGACAACTCAGTTCATAGCCAGCACTAGTGATAAAGATCCAGCACTGCAAAAGTTTTTGGAGGAACAAACCCAACTGATGCTTAAGGTGACTAACCAAATGATCAACATGGAAGAAAGCTATCCCAAAAGAGTCTTTGACAACAAGGATGACAGAAATATTGTTCTAGATGGAGCACCAGCTTGCATTATTTGTGGAGACAAGGATCATACTTCCAAAGAGCATGAAGATCAATGCCCTAACTGTGAAGAAAATCATCCCGTTGGACAATGTCCCACCTCTCAAGATACTTGTTACGTTTGTGAAGGAAACGACCATGTCCCTATCCAGTGCCCCATCTATGCCATTGTTGAACAAAGGAAACAAGAAGGATCCAAGTATGCCAAGAATGTTGATGGCAAAGGAAAAGGACCACTTATACCTCCAAACAAGACAACCTAATTCAAAGGACTAAAGAAACCCAAGAAACAAAAGCAGGACATGAGCCTTGTACAATGTCGTAAATGTAAGGAAATGGGACACTACTCCAGTGGATGCCTAGAGAACAAGAAGAATAAAGAGATTGGCCAAGTGTGGTGCAACAACAGCAAAGAGTTAGGCCACTATGTAGCAACCTGTCCACAAGAGCCACGTAAAGAACTCAAGGACATCCACTGTTTAAATTGCAAGAACCCAGGACATTATGCAAGCAACTGTCCAGAAAAGATGAAGAACAAGTTGAACAAGCCTATGGAGAAACTCAACCTTGCCCCATGAGTCAAGAATGGAAACCAAGGACTCAATGCAAAAGTTCACTTAGAGAAGTTTTCCCAGGATCCCAAGAAGGCCAATATGTAACTTTTGTTTGAAAATTTTTAGGGTGGTAGTACCCTAGTTGTTTTGGACCTGCTTGTAACCCTAGCCTCCCCAAATCTCGGGACGAGATTTATTTTAAGGGTGGTAGCCTGTCACATCCCAAGATTTTCCAAATCTTGTAATGTGAAAATAAAAGAATGAAATAAAACTTTGTTTGATTTTCAGGGCCAGAAGAAACTTTTTGAATTTAATTGGAAACTTCAAACCAATTTGAATCAAATAAATCCTAAAGAGATTTATAAGGATAAACACATATTAAAGGAAATTAAAATATTTTGGAATTACTATTTTGGATCTTTTAATAAAAGATTTGGTTTTCAAAAGTAAAGGTGGATTCATAAATAAAGATTATTTTATGAAGCCAAATTAAACCTTGGCCAAGCTTTGGAATTAAAACATTTTGTTTGGAATAAAAATAGCAAAGGTTTATTTAAATAAATTAATAAGGATTTAATATCCAATTTTATCTAAATAAAAGGTTTTACCATTTTAATTAAAACATCAAAAACTTATTAAATTATTTTAAATAAGTTCTCCAAATATTTTATATTCTCAAATAAAACCTACTGAAGTGTTTTGGCTTTATTTTAAATTTCAAAATAAATATTTTAAATAAAATAAATCCTAGTTGATTTAATAATGAAGGTCTATTGTATTTAATTATTAATGGACCCTAAAATAAAAGGTTATTTTGTTTTAAACAAGTTTCCAAGTATTCTTTATTTTCAAATAAAACCTACTGATTTGGTTTTGAAAATATTTGGATTTCAAATGGAGATTTTGTTAATTAAATCAAACCCTATTTTATTAAATAACTAAAGATCCATTTTATTTAATTAAAGAATGGATCCTAAAAAGAATAAAAATTATTATTTTATTTTGGGATGTGGTTTATGTTGATAAACAGAACCAAATTCAAAGTTACAAGGTTTAGTGATTGTTTGAATCAAATTGAGTGTTGTTTGATTGTTTGAATTTCAAAAACAGAAAAAGAATTAGAAAAGGAAAAAGGTTCCAGGAAGAAAAAAAAATGGAGTTTGGACCTAGCCCAGCCAGCCAGCCCAATAATCCTAGAACCAGCCTAGCTCCTCTCCCCGAAGAAAAAAACGTTTTACACTTAATCTTTAACCCGCAGTGTGACCGACTGGTGGACCTCTCCCCCACTCTTTTTCCCACTGACCAGCGGACCCCACTTCTCTAGCCGTCTCCTTCCTCGCGACGACCACGCCGGCCGTTTCTGCCGTTGATGCCGCACGTTAATTCGCAGTAATGCCGCAGTGATTCCGCTCAGCGACCTCGCCCTCTTAAGCGCCCACTCTCCCTCTCCATTTCCCCTCAAGCTCCTCCCTCTCTCTGCCCCCAGGCTGCGATTATTTTGCCCTGCACCGTCACTGCTCCGACGAGCTTCCTCCCCAAATTCCGGCCAACACTCACCACCTCCTGCCTCCCCGACCAAGCTCACACCTTCACCACTCCCTGGCACATCTGCCTGTACCCTTCGTTTGACCGCGGGCACCCCGGAGCACCGTCTTCGATAAGCTTCGACCTCGCCGCCGCGTCTGTCTTCAACTCCGGCAAGCACCCAGTTAGTTTTAGACCGCCCCGCGCCTTTTAAATCAGGCACCCACATTCGCCTCACTCTCCTGCGTCTGACCACACTTTCGGTTTGCCTTCTCGTGACCTATAGCGACGACTCCGACCACGACTGAGACCACCCGACGTTGTTCTCTACTCCGGCGAGCAATTGCTGCAGTACCCGAGCGCCCTTGTCAAGCCAACAGTACGTCGAGCATCACCACAGCCCTGCGATTCTGGTGAGCACTTTCCCTCCCCTCTTTTCTTCCTGTAGCCGCTGTAACGCCACCGCCTGGCCGTGCGCCGCCGTCTGCCACCGCCAGCGCCACCGATCTTTGGCAAGCTTGCTAGCGACCGTAGGATCTAGATCGAGCGAACGAAACAGATCCACTTAATCACCGAAGAGGTACGCGATCAGGACCACACGATATGTTTAGATCCAACGCACCGCAGAGCCGATCCGGCCGAACCGGTACCAGCCAGTCATATTGCGACGCGTGGCCAGTTCTGTTTAAAACAGAATTTGAAAAACAGATTTGAGTTGCAATTTGAAAACCCTATAACTTTTGATCCACATGTCCAAAAATTGCAAACTTTATACCGTTGGAATCAGTGGAACAAACCCTAGCCAACCATGGAATTTGTTTAGCTAATAGTATCTGTTAGTTTGCTTGTTTTTGCAGATACTTTTGTGTGCTTGTTTAGATTAGAAAAATTGTTTAAAAATGTTTTTAGGGTTAAAACCTTTGCAAAATGGTTTGTTGTAAACTCACTGACCCTAGGAACCAACCCATGGAGTTAAAAATGAATTTGGTAAAACTTAGGATAGATTAATTGATTTGGTCCATTTCTAGCCAAATAAAAAGAATGGTTTTGTTATGAAAATGTTTTTTTTAGAATAAAAACTTTGGGAAAATGTTTTGGACCAAACCTACTGACCCTAAAACACCAAGTTTTGAGAAACAACAACTTATTTGGTGAACCACATAGAGTTGTTGCTTTTATAAAAATGTTTTCCACCACATAAAATAATGAAGGGAATTAAAAAAATGGTTTATGGACCAAAACCCTTTTACAAATGACTTTGCCACTTTGGAAAATGACCACTTTTGACCTTACAAAGTTTAGAAGCCTAGTGGAGACCATCTTTGCAAATAGAACCACCTGTTGCATGCTCAAATGCATGATTTAGAACCCATAGTTTTATATGTGTGTGAATGGTTGTTTGATTGATTATTTGGAATGCTAGCTGATTGGTGTTTGCTTGATTGATTGTAGTGAAATTAGCAAAGTGTGAGACTAGCAAGATCAAGGAGTGAACCATCATTCCCTACCAAAAAGGCAAGTTACACTATCATCTAAAAGTCCTACTATTTTCATTATACTTAGTGGATTTTGAAACATGCATGAAAATACTTTTTGTACTTATGCTATGCTAAATCCTAATAGGATTCCCTATATATACCTTAGTGAAAACAATGTAGTTGTTACATGCTTAGCCGTGCTAAATTTTGAAAAAAGATACATGTTGAGATTTTTACAAAGTTTGAGAAAGGACTTGTGTTTTACATAATAAAACAAGGACTCAATGAACCACCTAGGTGGAGGATACTTTAAGTTTTGGAGAGGGTGTCAACAAAAGGAACCATGTATATGGGAATCACTTTGTGTTGTGCTCCAAAAGAAAACCACCTAGGAAACTTAGAGATTGAACATGTTTCTCCAATTGTGGCTTTCGTGTGCAACCACATGCTATTATGGCTCTGTCTTAGTCAACTACATTGGGAAGACTCATGCACTGTCCTTAGTTAACTGGACATGGGGACCTGGAATCCTACATGGGTGCTGAAGGCAAGCTAGCAATGGTGTATGGGAGGACCCTTTGGAAAGACTTCGTCACATTCTCAGTCTGCCAGTACTCCATCTTGGTGAGCACTAATCCAGTAGGCCACTGGTGGCAAAAGGATGGGATTGTGACATGTGGGTAAAGTGTACTCCTTCTGCAGAAGATGATAAAATCTAAGTACTTAGCCGTGTCCCCGGTTATGGACAATACTGAGCAACTAAAGTTTGAACCATGGGAGATCTCGACATTATAATTTCTAAAAGAAAACTTTCAAGGACTTGATGCACTTGGGGTTACCAAGGAGCTCAAGAGACTTTGACAAAACTTGATGTACTTGGGGTTACCAAGGAACTCAAGAGATTTTGTTGAAAACATGAACACTTGGGGTTACCAAGGAACTCATGAGGTTTTGATAAAACTTGTTGCACTTGGGGTTACCAAGTAGCTCAAGGGAATTTTGACAAGGACTTGAACACTTGAGTTTCTACCAAGAAGTTCAAGGAACTTGGAAAAAGAAATTTGACAAAGGACCAAAACCATTTTTAAAAGATAGGATAAATTATTGCTTTATGCAAATAAGCCTTAAACTCTACTTAGCCAAATATGCATGTAATGATAGGATCCACTCATATTATACATAGTAGTGAAACTTGCCAATACAATTCAAATGTATTGACCCTTGTGGCTGTAACTTGTAATGTTGCAGGTTTGATTGTTTTTAGTGAAGATTGTTTGATTAGGATTACAAAGTCTACCACCAACATCTTCCTGTGGCACTTTGAAGATGAAGGACCCCATGATTATAATTATTCCGCTGCATTGTAATGTAAATAGCCAAATGAGCTATGTATGATGTAATAAAATTATGTTATTCCTGGTTATAAAGTTATATTATGACCTTTGTTTCTTGATATTACATCTTAACTGTGGATGCTAGCTATTGATCCAGGGACTAGCATTGTAAACACAGGGGGCTCTATCTTATTAAAGATTGGAACCTCTACAGGTTCCCTGGGAAAGATTTGTCAAAGAAAAACTTAGTGTTTTCAACTAATAGGTAAAACCTATTTTGAGCAAAGCAAGCCTAAGCTACACTTAGCCAAATTCATGTAGTAACTAGATGTTAATATTCTACTAAGGTATCACTTGCCAATACTTTTCCAATGTATTGACCCACTAGGGCTGTAACTTGTGATGTTGCAGGTTATTCTGATGATGATTAGGGGTTATGAGTCTACACTCAACATGCTTGCCTGTGTCACATGAAGATGAAGACTTTATTTATATTGTTATGATTAAAATCTTGTATTAGGCCTGTGGCCATGGAGTTGTAAAATACTATGTTATCTCTGGAATGACGATGTAATAATGACCTTTGTTTCTGTGTACTTCATCTTAAACTATGGATGCTAGCATTTGATCCAGGGACTAGCATTACAATCACATGGATCCTTACCTTTATAAGGGCGGGATCTTACATCTATCGACTCGTTTCTACAATCTAGTATATAGATCTTGGCTTGTGTGTGTTCATGCGATAGAAATTTTTTGTTTTCCATGCTACGAACCCTACACACTGTTGATCCTATTTTGCCTGAACCTTATATTGAGAAAACTCCTTCTCCTTCCAAGGTAAGGGAGCATTCTATTATGGCCAATGTGGTTAGCAAAAACGCAAAGAAAACTGTAGGGTCCGATGAGCTTATTGATATTGAGCCCGTGGTAGCTATTGTGAAAGATCTTGTCACTAGAAATATAGTGGATGAGCATATTGTCTTCTGTGAAGACGCTACTAATATTGTTTCTCATCCTAAGAAAGTTAGAAAAGCTAGTGTCCCTATGCTTTCTATTAAAATTGGCAGTCATAGCTACTATGGTTTATGTGATATTGGTGCTAGTTCTAGTGCTATTCCTTATGAGCTTTACAGGAAAATTATGCATGAGATTGGTCCTTGTGAGCTTGAGGACATTGATGTGGTTATTCACCTTGCTAATAGAGAGCAAGTTTTCCCCATTGGTATCGTAAGGTATGTGGAGGTCCTTTGTGGTAAGATTAAATATCCTGCTGATTTTCTGGTACTTGGTAAAGAAGCTAGTAAAACCTATCCTATTATCTTTGGTAGACCCTTTCTGAACACTTGTGGGGCTATCATAGATTGTAGGAAGGAAAAAGTTTTGACTAAGTTTTCTGGAGAGTCTTATGAGTTTATTTTTCCAATTTTTTTGAAACTCCTTATGAAAATGAACTGCCTGATGAGGATTTCAGGGTTGAACAACTTTCTGCTATTTCTCTTGCTCCTAACAATGCCTTGCAGCAGTTCATGGAAGAGCATGAGAGTGATGCCTTCATGAAGGAAAGAAAAGAGATTGATGAGGCTTTCCTTCGTCAGCCTGAGTTACTTAAGTATAATTTACCCGTGGAAGATTTGGGTACCACACTTCCACCTAAAGGGGGCCTTGTTTTTGAATTAAAACCTTTACCTGATGATCTTAAATATGCTTATCTTGATGATAAGAAAATATATCCTGTTATTATTAGTTCTAAACTTTTAGGAAAGGAAGTAGAAAGGTTATTGGAGATATTAAGGAAACACCGAGGATCTATGGGCTATACTCTTGATGATTTAAAGGGGATTTCTCCTACTATATGTCAGCATGCTATTAATATAGAGCCTGATGCAAAACCAGTTGTTGAGCACCAACGTCGTCTAAATCCTAAGATGAAGGATGTGGTAAGAAATGAGGTATTAAAACTCCTTGATGCTGGTATTATTTATCCTATTGCTGATAGTAAATGGGTTAGCCCTGTTCATTGTGTTCCCAAGAAAGGGGGATAACTATTGTGCCTAATGAGGATAATGAGATTATACCCCAAAGAGTAGTGGTTGGGTATAGAATGTGCATTGATTTTAGAAAGATTAATAAAGTTACTAAGAAAGATCTTTATCCTTTGCCCTTTATTGATCAAATGCTAGAGATGTTGTCCAAAAAGACTCACCTTTTCTTTCTTGATGGTTATTCTGGGTTTTCTCAAATTGCTGTGAAAGCACAGGACCAGGAGAAAACTACTTTCACTTGTCCTTATGGTACTTATGCTTATAGGCGTATGCCTTTTGGTTTATGTAATGCTCCTGCTACCTTTCAGAGATGTAAGTCTGCTATCTTTCATGGTTTTTGTGAAGAAATTGTGGAGGTTTTCATGGACGATTTTTCCGTCTATGCAACTTCTTTTGATAACTGTTTGCACAACCTTGATAAAGTTTTGCAGAGATGCGAAGAAACCAACCTTGTTCTTAATTGGGATAAATGCCATTTCATGGTTAATGAAGGGATTGTTCTTGGACACATGATCTCTGAAAGAGGCATTGAAGTTGATAGAGCCAAAATTGAAGCAATTGAGAAGATGCCTTGTCCTAGAGATATCAAAGGTATTTGTAGTATCCTTGGTCATGCTGGTTTCTATAGGAGGTTTATTAAAGATTTCTCCAAAATTTCAAATCCCCTTACTAATCTTCTTCAAAAAGATGTTCCTTTTGTTTTTGATGATGATTGTAAAGAAGCTTTTGAAACCTTGAAGAAAGCTTTAACAACTGCTCCTATTGTCCAGCCGCCTGATTGGAGTTTACCTTTTGAAATCATGTCTGATGCTAGTGATTTTGCTGTGGGTGCTGTCCTTGGACAACTTGTTGACAAGAAGTTGAATGTTATTAATTATGCTAGCAAGACTCTGGATGCTTCTCAAAAGAATTATTCTACTACTAAAAAGGAATTCCTAGCTGTAATCTTTTCTTGTGATAAGTTTAGGCCTTATATTGTTGATTCTAAGGTTACTATTCATATTGATCATGCAGCTATTAAGTACCTTATGACAAAGAAGAACGCTCAGCCTAGGCTTATAAGGTGGGTGTTGCTTTTGCAAGAGTTTGATCTGCACATTGTGGATAGTAAAGGTGCTAATAATCTTGTTGCTGATAATTTATCTCGTTTGGAAAACATTTCTTTTGACCCTTTGCCTATTAATGATAGTTTTCCAAATGAGCAGTTAGCTGCAATAAGGGTAAGTCCACATGAGAGTCCTTGGTATGCTGATTATGCTAACTTTATTGTTTCCAAGTATTTGCCTCCAACCTTTACATCTCAGCAAAGAAGGAAATTCTTTTACGATCTAAGGCATTACTTTTGGGATGACCCACATTTATATAAAGGAGTAGATGGTATTATGCGAAGATGTGTTCCAGAATTTGAACAACAAGAGATATTAAGAAAATTTCATGGTAGTGCTTATGGAGGACATCATGCTGGGGATAGGACTGCACAAAAGGTGTTACAATCTGGATTTTATTGGCCTACCCTTTTTAAAGATGCAAGGAAGTTTATATTATCATGTGATGAATGCCAACGAGTAGGTAACATCTCTAGACGCAATGAAATGCCTATGAACTATTCTCTTGTTATTGAACCTTTTGATTGTTGGGGATTTGAATTTATGGGGACTTTTCCTCCTTCAAAAGGGTATACTCATATTCTTGTTGCTGTTGACTATGTTACAAAGTGGGTAGAAGCCATACCTACAAACAGTGCTGATGGTAAGACCTCTTTGAAAATGCTCAAAGATGTTATTTTTCCTAGGTTTGGTGTGCCTAGATATCTCATGACTGATGGAGGCTCTCATTTTATTCATGGGGGTTTTAGAAAAACTCTCGCTAAGTATGATGTAAACCATAGAATAGATTCAGCTTATCACCCCCAAACTAGGGGGCAAGTAGAACTTTCCAATAGGGAAATCTAATCTATCTTGCAGAAGACTATCAATAGATCTAGAAAAAATTGGGCTAAAAAGTTGAATGATGCTTTGTGGGCTTATAGAACTGCTTATAAAAATCCCATGGGGATGTCTCCTTACAAAATGGTCTATGGGAAAGCTTGTCACTTGCCTTTAGAATTAGAACAAAAAGCTTATTGGACAGTGAAAGAGTTGAATAAAGACTTTAGACTTGTTGGTGAGAAAAGACTGCTCGACTTAAGTAATATATATGAGTGCACGGGTGAAGCTTATGAAAATGCTATGCTCTTTAAAGAAAAATTAAAAAGATGGCATGATAGGAGAATTCTCAAAAGGGAATTCCATGTTGGTGAGAAAGTTCTTTTATATAGGTCTCGTCTCAGTTTTTTGCAGGGAAATTACTATCAAAATGGGAAGGACCTTTTGTTATCAAGGAAGTGTACAGTTCAGGTGCCATCAAAATTTCTTCTCTGAAGGATGACACAACACAAGTGGTGAATGGCCAAAGACTAAACATTATATTTCTAGAGATTCTTATAACGAAGATGTAGATGTTATTCAAATGATAACTCCAGAAGAATTTATCAGAAGCCAAACACCAGAAACTGCAGAGTTCGTCTTTGAATAGGTAAAAGTGGTGAAAACAGAAGGTTCGTGAAACTCCAATCTTTTTATATTTTTGATGTTTTTAATACATAAGGGAAGTTACGAGACGAAACTAAAGAGGAAACGGAGTCCGGGGTGGATAAACCTACCCCAGGCGTGGGCCCAGCCTGACTGTTCCTAGAGGGGGTTTGACTCCCCCGAACTCCGTCTCTGCTTTGTTTCCTTGTCAAAACCTTGCTTACGCATTGAAACTTCGTAAGATATAACCCCCCGGGTTCCCCGAGGTTCTTGCATCGTGTTCTTGTCATGTTTTCATTTCGATCTATTTCTGTCAGGGAAGTTCTCAGATTTGGAGCCTCAATGTCTTCCTCTGGATCACCCACGGAGGATTCCTCTGCGGAAGTCCTCAACCCGTACATGTATGAGTTGAGGATTCATCCCAAAGAGTTGATACTCAAGGAGGGGAAGGTACAGATGAAGGAAGTTCAAGGCCCTAAAGGAGAAGGCAGTCTGGAAGATAGGATGGAAGCGCTGGAACAAGAAGTTTTCAGATACAAGAAGATGGCAGAACGCGAAGTGGATGTTATTCACAAGATAAGTTCAGAACTCATCACCAAGCACGAGGGGGAAGTTGCTGAGCTCCGAGAAGAGATCTTCTCACTCCTTCAGACCACCAATCAATTGCAAGCACAACTCTATGACATACAGAATCAAAACTGTGAGTATGAGGCTAGATTTGATCGCATAAGCTCTGCTGCTAGTTTCAGGATTGCAGAGACAAGGGCATCCTTTTTGGATGGGGAACCATTGCCTTGGAAGTTTTATGATGACAAGAGAAGACCACCACCACCGAAGGAGTAATTCGTCATTAGGTTTGACATCCCTTGGCTTGTTCCAAGCATGGGGGAGTGCCGCGGTATCACCACCATTATCTTTCATCCTTTACCTTTTTAGTGGATTCATATCTATGGTAGAGAGGTTATCTTATAGTTTGGTTTGCATGTGGAAGTATCTCTCCTTCAGTTGATTATCTATGTATCCCTTGGTGTGAGTGCCTTTATTGGAATATTAATGATAAGTCTCATTTTTACTTTTTGCACTTCTTAATTTTAGTTTGCAATCTCTATTATATGATGGATCTTGTTGTTCAGTATTGGCACCACTTTGGGATCATCAAGTGGATCTAAATTGGTTTTGGCAAACCGAGTTCTTGTCAGTAGCATTATTATGAAAGAAAGAAAAGAAAAAGCTTACAGGTATTTTGTATCATTTGTTTTCTTTCTTGTTGGCTCATAAGCTTAGTATTCTTTATTTAAGATTCTTTTGTGTCTTCAAGGAAGATTGCATGTTTGTCTCTATGACTTGTATGTTTGCTTGTTTCTTTCAACTCTCTTGCTTGCTACCGAGCCTTGCTAGCCAAAAACCTGTTTTGAGAAGGCATACTTCTCATGTTTCCAAAATCCTTTGAACCCAAAACTTTTGCCACTTGTGTCCACCATATCTACATAGTAGCTGTTGCTATTCCAAGAAAATTCTCAAGCTTAATCTACCTTTCAAATTAAAAAGTATTTTGTTATGTGAAAACTAGTTAGTAAAGCTCTCACGAACTTGATGGCACACTTTTTTACTTGCCCCTAATAAACTTGAACCATTGTGAACATCGAAGTTGTATATGCTTGCATCTATACGTTGGATTAGTAGAACCGTGATATCACGGGGAAAGTTTTCAACATTGCACTTGTACTCTGTACACAGTTGATATCATGCTCTTTTGTCCATGGATGCCAACAGTGTGAAATAAAGAGGGAACTTGTAAGTCCATGGAGTCTGTATTCTGTGTTAGAGAAATGCCTGGGCCGCTAGCCTAAGCCATGCTTAATCATGGTGGAAACTTGTAGCATCACCATAGTGAGTCATCTATGAAGCATCCTCAATAAAAAGCTATACATATGGTAAATAAAAAGATTGCTGAGATGCTCATTCTCTGCTTGCTTTGTCATTTTGGTTATGGGAAAGCTCCTGTGCCATGTGCAAAGGGTACCCCGTTGGCGGTTCTCAATGATATGCAAATACTTACAATGACAAGAACTCACCTGGACCCAAAGTTGATTATGCATGAGGAGTGGCCCTCATATTCAAGCATATAGTCCATCTTTGTTCACTTTAACCTTAATCGTCTCAAGATGCTTATGATAGGGGCAATGAGGGCACAAAGCTATTAAGTACCATAATCTTTTGAAAGCTCTTTATGACTTGTAATCCCTGCTACCCTCTAAAAAGGGACCTTCCTCCTAGTTACCAATTGAGTCAGTAAACCTATTTCCTCTCTATCTCCAGCAAGCTTTTGAGTTGATGTGTTTAAAGCATTCATATGGTGATTGATTCAATCATGTTCTTCATATTCCTTGTTTGCACAAAACTCTTATCTATTGAGTATTACTTTGAAAGCCTTCACTTGTGAAAAACCTTTTTGAGCAAAGATTGCTCCTGTTTTGAAACTTCTACAAAAAGCTTTTGTGAAACTGTTTACCAGGTGTTCTCTGACCAAGAACAAGTTTGCCAATTCCAATTATGATTTATCTTTATGCATCTCTATTGTGACTGCTGTACTTGGCTACAAGCTAAGTTATATAATGGTGAGTTACTTTCTTCTATGAGTTGTGCAATGCTAAGTATGATGCTTCTTGTTCGTATTCAATTATCGACACTTCACTCCATAAACCCGTGGACATGTTTACTGAGCTCAGTATTCGCTTGGGGACAAGCGAAGTCTAATCTTGGGGGAGTTGATACGCCCAATTTTCATCACCCTTCAATATCATAATTTACCTCTATTCATTGATATTTGTCTTATTATGAGGTATTACTTATGCCTTTTCATATGTTTATGCTTGTTGGATGATTCTTGGAGGATGGACTGCCGGAGTCTGGATTCTGATGGAAAAGAAGGCGTTCGGTGCAATTTCGCAAAGATCGGAAAAATACTAGAAAAATATGGAAACATATTATTTTAACAGAAGACGAAGGAAGCCAGAAGAAGGAGCGAAGAGGGGCCGGAGGGGGCCCACACCCCCTAGGCGCGGGCCCACCTGACCCGCGCCTAGGGCAGGTGTGGACCACCTGCCCGGCCTCCGAATCTGCCCCTTCGCCTATATCTTCTCTACAATACCCTAAGGTTTGAGGAGCGACCACAGATAGATTTCCACTGCCACTAGGGGGCGGAAAACAACAAGAGAGAAAGATCTCTCCGGCAGAACGATTTCTGGTGGGGGAATTCCTTCCCGGAGAGGGCAGACCGTCGCCATCAACACCGTCATCAAGCTAGGCTTCATCGGGATCATCATCATCCACACCATCATCTCCACCAACACCATCACCACCACTCCGTCCCGCAGTAACAATTGTGTTGGATATTGCTTTAGTTCTTAGGGGAAACTTTCTCGGTGTTGATTACTATTGTAGTTGATGCTTGTGAGTGGAACCATTGGATTATTGTTTATGTTCAGATTGTTATCCATTATCATATCATCTTTGATCTTGATCCATATGATGTCTTGTGAGTAGTTCGTTTAGTTCTTGAGGACATGGGAGAAGTCATGTTGTTAGTATTGAATCTGTGATGAGTTATTATTCAATGGTTTAGTATTTAAGTTGTTGTGCTATTCTTCTAGTGGTGTCATGTGAACGTCGACTACATGACACTTCACCATTTATGGGCCTAGGGGAATGAATTGTGTATTTGGCTACTAATCACGGGGTTGCCGGAGTGCCAGAAACCTGAACCCCCGTTAGGACACCTTTGCACAAGGGAGCGCATGATCTCAGAGTTTAAGGCTGTGGTTAGATTTATATCTTAATTACTTTCCTGTAGTTATGGATGTTTGTAGGGGGTTTAATCACAAGTATGTATTAGTCCTAGGAAGGGAGGTACGTAAGCACAGGTTCACCCACACAACACTTACAAACACCAGAGAAGAGTACTCAGCTATTTGAAGCGAAAGCACTTGACATAATTCCCATGTGTCGGCGAGAACGTTTTGTCCTTATAAGTATTTCCACCGGCTTGTCCTTTGCTAAGAAAGGATTGGGCCACTTTCTCCGTTTGTTCGTAACTTATGTTACTTGCTCTTTGTTTTGTTGCCTTGTCAGAAAACCACTAAAAATCCATTTGCTAAGTATTCACAGGGATTTCCTGCTCCATACCACTATTCAGCACCTTCTGCTCCTCGTTGGGATCGACACTCCTATTTATCGAAAGTACTACGATACACCCCCTATACTCGTGGGTCATCAGTCCACTAACGGGACCCGACGAAGAGCGAGTTTTAGACCGATGCGAGAGTTTCAGACAAGGAGCTGGACAAAAGTGAGGAAAAGTTAAGCGGCTAGGGAAAAGTGAGTACAGCTAACGAACCAGGGGCACGAAAATAGAAATCCCATGATTTAAAGGGCTTGCAAAAGCCTAAGCTTGGGGAGGTTTTCTATCTATTTTTATTTGGCGTTCATATGCTTTATTTTATTTTTGAGGTTATGCTTTTATTTGAGTTTATAAGTACTCATGTTGGTTTACCCAACACTTTATATTTACTTATTTTATTTTGTTTTCGAGATTTTCAAGCCGAGCTTTGCCGCCAATTTTCTATTCTTCAATTTCCCTTCTCAAAAACCACAAAAATATTTATCCATTTATCTTTATTTTCCCTCTTCCTTTTCTTTTCATCTCGAGGTTCTCATGTATTTGCAGGAGAGTCATTAACTTCGAGTTTCCAAGAAACAAATTAAAATGGAAGAGAGAAGTGGAACCAAAAATGAGAGGTATGCCTTATGACTCCCCACTTTTGAAATTTGAGAAACCCATGCTAGTTAGTAGTAATGTTAAGATGTTATATTGGTGGAGTGAGTCTCTATATTATAGTAAAATTTTGTTTTGCATGGGTATTTAGTTGTGTATGTTTTGTTCCAGCTCTTGTAATTAACCAAGTCTTGCCTAAAAGTTTTCTAAACAAATTGAAATAAGAAAAAGTCTCACAATTGAAGACTTGTGTGTTGTAGTGTTTAGTCTTGAAATCTTATTCCTAGAGACACTGAACACCACAGAAAATAATGATTGACTTGATAGCTCTCTTTGAAAGGATTTGTTCGATTGAATAAATGTTTAGTGGTTTTTGTGAGCATGCCAAAGTTTGACTTGTGAATCATAAGAATGATATAGCTTTATGCGTGTCAAATTTCATGGGATGCCAACAACTCCGCTAGCCTACAAACGATCTTCATGGAGGAAACTCCTAGATTTCGGCTATAAGTTCATTAAACATTTGTAGAAGCAATGCTATAATGGGTAAGATTCTTGGCACTCTCAGGTAGATGTAAACATGATTGAATCACTCCTCTGGCTGATATGAGTAATCATTATGCAAAAGGAACTATAACCTTAGTGATTCCATGAGTGTCCATCATAGCCCGATAAACTAATGATTTTTTTGGCATGCTCTCAATTGCTTAAGAACTAAAATTCTTGAAGGACAATGAATAGAAAAGTGGTGCTTGAAAATTCTTGATTTATTGATGTGGGAGAATTGAGATACTTTAGTGTATATGCTTTTCATGAAGAACTCTCACAGTCTCAAATTTACATAGTTATACTCTATTGTTCAAAGGCAAGCTTATGAGTTGATTACATGACATGGAATAAAGTTTACTCATTTGAATCATCCATGCTTACAATAAATTTTCTGCGCTATAATGATTCATGAAACCCGTATTATATGCTTGCTATTACTCTATCTATGCTAAAGTTTTTCAGATTAACAAAGTGGAGGAAACATGAGACTACCAATGATGAGTAAGATCATCATCTCGTTATTTCAGTTTAAATGGTGAGTTCCTTTTTGATTTTGGTTTTCTTACTCGAGGACGACCAAGTTTAAGCTTGGGGAGGTTGATGGCTGTGAAATATAGCCATCTGCACTCACATTTAAACTAGATATTATTCATATATTTGATGAAATATCTCTCTAAACCCTGCCACTAATGCCTAATCATCAAAGGGGTATGCAATCCTTTCTTGCTATTTTCCCTGCACAGATAATGACGTAGGATGATGGGAATCACAACATAAATGTCAAAGATACGAGATTTCCAACACGTCAAAGAAACCAGGAGCTGTGAAGTGGATCCAGAAGACTTAACGACCAACTATACGGCGGGAAATTTATTCTGTCCATATAGTGCCAGCCGTATAGTTGCCATCGACTCCATTAGGTCAAACAGAACAACTTTCATGAAGGGACCCCTATATAAAGATGCTTCGGGAGACGAGAAACAACGCTTCTTTTCGACATCAACTCTCCTTGCCACCAGAAGCCGCCACGCCGGAGGAATAGATATAGATATAATCTCCAAACCCTTCTCCACCACTATAGCCATACTCCACCACTTGTAATAGTAGATCTCTTCTCCAATTGGCGATATTGTAAGACTATTTGCTATCAAACTTATGATCTCTATTACAATGTTTATGATTGTTGATTTCATCTCTATGTGTGTGTAATTCTCCTTGGGCTAAGGGCTTCGGCCTAGCCATGTAGCTTTTTGTGCATCTTATTTATCATAGATGGGATCGTGTATTAGTTTGTATGACATGATGATTATTGTACCCTCTGTTGCCTCAATCTAAGGACTTGTCAGGTACCCAAGACCCCGAGGATTGATCCAAGTATAGGGAGTGTGAGTGATGACTGATCTGCAGGTTGGGAACCCTAGTGACAGAAGGGGTAGTACAGCTGTATGTGAGGGGATTTACTCGGGATTAAATGGTGACATCACTATGCATATCATTAGTTATCTTTCTTCTATGAGATTTCTATTTACGTGCCCTTGGTTTGTTAGTTGTACTCAGTTTTCCCCAGCCGCTTAACTTTTCCTCACTTTTCCTCTTGCTATGTTATGAAACCCTCGCAGGCACTCAGACGGACGGATGCCGTCAGGTCAAGGGCTTGACCGTTACATGCTGACTAGTGGGACCGCGTTGGGCCGGGTCATGCGTTGAGCATTACGTTACGTGGCCTCGACCGTTACATGCCGACCGGTGGGATCGCGTTGGGCCGGGTCCTTCTGTGGCCGATACATGCTGATGGGTGGGGGCCAGGATACACGTCGGACCCTCCATCCATCTCTCGTTGACTTGTGGGCCACTTTTTTCCTGATTGGGTGGCCGGTGTAGGCAATGACAAATGGGGCCATTCTATGGGGCCATCAAAGCCATTGAACGATGGGGCCGTCATGTGGGGCTGTCGAAGCCAATGACCGATGGGGCCCTCATGTGGGGCTGGAGGGGGGATTTGCATATTTGCCATGTTTTATGTTGCAACTTGCACATTTGCCATTTTGTGTGTAACTAACATGTGGTGGTCATGTGGCAAATATGCAAATTTCAAAGAAAAGGTTCGTTCTATGGGGCCATCAAAGCCAATGACCGATGGGGCCATCATGCGGGGACGTCGAAGCCAATGACCGATGGGGCCGTGATGTGGGGCTGGAGGGGGCATTTGCATATTTGCCACATTTTACGTTGGAACTTGCATATTTGCCATTTTGTGTTTTATTGACATGTGTTGGTCATGTGGCAAATATGCAAATTTCAAAGAAAAAGTTCGTTCTATGGGGCCATAGAAGCCAATGAACGATGGGGCCATCATGTGGGGCTGTCGAAGCAAATGACCGATGGGGTCGTGATGTGGGGCCATAGGGGGGATTTTCATATTTTCCACGTTTTAGATTGCAACTTGCATATTTTCCATTTTGTGTGTCACTGACATGTGGTGGTTATGTGGCAAATATTCAAATTTCAAAGAAAAAGTTTGGTAGATATGCAAAATTTCCGGAGCGGCTAATCCCCCAAACATTGACATGTTGGGTCATGTATGAATCATGTGAGGTAGGCTCTCTCTCTTATCCGCTCATAGCCCCCAGCCCCGAGAAGCTCCTACCCCACCGGCAGACAGAGCAGCCATCGTTGGAGCGTCGGTGGCTCCGTCCTACGGTGGCATCGGACGGAATGCCACTCTGCACCTACCATGGATCCAGCACCTATTTCGTCCACATGCATTGTACGTTGAGATAGTGCTGACCGCAGGTAGGTACGCCGCCCACGACGACCGGGATTTTGTTCCGCCACCATAGCTTGACGCACGTTCGCAACAATTGCTAGTAGTGCTTGGTAAGACCTTCGCTCCTGCTCCGCCCATCCTAATTGATTCGGTTCCCATAATTTCCTCGACATTGCAGGGGTAAATTAGTCTTCAATGTCTAGTCGTAGTAGGTACGCAGGCGAGGGTGGGGATTCGATCATGTTGTGGCCACATTCTCCTTCACCTACCACGTCGAAAGTGCAGGTAGCTCCTTCTCTTTGCACTACCATTGAATTTGAAGTGCCACCATGGCCCGTCGGACTGATTTTAATTGGGTTTGTTTTGGGATTGTTCAGTGTGCTATGCAGGATGATGATCCCTGGTACATTGCATACCAAGATGAATCAACCCAGTGGTATAGCCAGTGGATGGATTTGGAGGAGATGGTTGCTAATTAGGTGATGAATTGGCCCGTAAAAACCTGTGCATATTAGAGCTGAAGCGTACTATCGGAGAAGAAAAGAAGAACTCAGAGCTTATTCGCAAAGAGAAGTTGACACTTGAGGCTGATCTTGCCGTATCTGATCAAGTGGTAGAAAATCTAAAACATGAAATTTAAGTGAAGGGGGAGGAGAATAGTAGATTCATGTGGGCAGTTTTAGTAGTTGTCATCCCCGTCCTAACAGTCATACTATGGGGTTGTGGTGAAGGTGGCACGTGTAATGATTAGTTGAATGGATAGCTAATTTAGAGAGTATAATTGTTATTCAATGGTTGGTTGTGAGTTCCTGCTAATTTAGTCACTTCCTGGTCCCAAAGTTGTCAAGAGAATGCATTGCGGGTCCCGAGTTGCTTGCCATTGGATCCAACTGCCCATAGTTGGCGTGACAAATGCCTAGAGGGTCAAATTTGGGCCCTATCAGTTGCGCATTCTTCTTCTCCAGAGAGGCGTTTTGTCAAAGAAAGCACTACTCCCTCTGATCCAAATTAGTTGAATCAAATTCGTCAAGATACGGATGAATCTAATACTAATTTATGTCTAGATACAACTGAATTTAGACAAATCTAAATCAACTAATTTGGGTCAAAGGCATACTACTTATGAATCTGTTTTAGAGCATATCCCTCCAATCCTTATTACCACTTGTCACTGAAATGGATGTATCTAGACATGTTTTAGTGCTAGATACATCCATTTCAATGACAAGTAGTATGAATCCGAGGGAGTATAAATTTTGATTCAAATGATACATATTTCGATCAAATTTATACAAGCCCACCGGAGATTGTCAAAGCATACTCCCTCCGACCCATATTAGCCCTAAAACTTGACTAGATACGTTCATATCTAGATGAATCTAAGTCAACTAATATGGGCTCAAATTTGTCCCAATACTAAGTGGACTGTGAGCTAGCCGACCTCCCTACCGCATCCATCTGACCACGAGGTACATCCGGCCTTCACCGTCGAATTGCACCTCGACGTGCCAGCAGCGACCTGCCTCCCACAACATCGGTTCACGAGTGCTTGGTCTGTGCTATCACGGTGATGTTGAGGATGATGGCTTAAATCATCGTCGCATCGATGACCACGGTCGGCACCGCCGCCGCCTCAGTGTCTTTCTTCAGCAACGGATCTGAGGAGGTGAACAGCAGTGAGACGGACAGAGACAGAAATTTCAGACGCTTAGATCCTCACGGCCGCACGCCGTTCCAGCCGCCACACTTGGATCCACGTTGTCGCAAGCCATTCCGACCCCCACGCTTAGGTTTGCACCACCCCACGCCGTTCTGACCGCCAGGCTTAGATCCGCGCCGTCGCACGCTGTTCCGACCCCCACGCTTAGTTCTGCGCTGGCACGCTCCATTCAGACCGCTAGGCTTAGGTCCATGCCACCACACACCGCTCGTATTGCCACGCTTAGAACCGCGCCGCTGCACGCCGTTCGAAATGCCGCGCCACCGTACATCGATAGAAGGGGAGGAAGATGCGGTTGGTATACGTGCGACAGGGAAAGGGAGGGAGAGACATGCAACCCGTCGGGCTCTCCTCTGTGTATAGGGTAGGTGTGCCCATCAGTAACGATGTTGGCCAAGATCCATGTGACATACATCTTGACCAATCAGAGCGCAACCAAACTGATGCGGCTAGTATATGTGCGACAGGGAAAGGGAGGGAGAGACATCCATCCTGTCAGGCTCTCCTCTCCATACAAGGTAGGTGCGCCCATCGGGAGAGAGAGACCTCCAGCCCGTCGGATCATTATGTATCCAATGGTGGTTGGCCATGATCCGTGTGACATACATCTCGACCAATCAAAGCGCATCAGCCAAACTAAGCGCAAGTTGAGCTGTTGTGAGGGTTTGAGCAGGACAGGGGAAAAGTGAGGAAAACTTTAGCGGGAGGGAAAAAGTGAGGAGAACTTTAGAGGGAGGGGAAAACTAAGTAGCTCTAAGGAAAACAAGGGAACTCAGATAAAAAATGAGTAAGGGAAATTCAAGCTTTTGGCATACAAAAATGGAAAATGTGTTATTTGAACAAAATAATTCATCTTGGCCGACATTGTATTGTTTGCAACTCAAAGATACACAAGTGTTCCAAATTTGGCCTCATTTAGACAAAGTATGTTTTGGAATGGGTTATTTTGGAGGTCGATCAAGTAGAAAGCCATGCATCTTCATAGCTAGTAGCTCATTCCAAGAAGGGTTTAAGAAGTGGTTTAGGGGATAAGTCCATTTCTCTTTATTTCCTTTTCCTTTATTATTCATGCTAGGTTGTAGGCAACATAACAAGACTCCATTTGAAGGTTTCACTATGTTTTGACTTTTTTTGAGTTAAACTAACCCTAAAACCATTTTTTGAATTTAATCACTTAGAAAAAGAAAAATGTGGATGATTACAAGTTAATCCAAAATTTACAATTTCATATGGTAAATCAATCCAAGATACACAAGTGTGCCAAATTTTGGATCAATTGGACAACGTTTAAGCCATGAACTAGCTAAACCCCATGTGTTGACCACATGTCGAGGGCAAAACTGAGCAGTTCTAAGAAACTAGGTGCATGACCATAGAAACCTGCAATAACACGTACATGATGGGATTATCCAACATACAAACTTGGGAGCGTCACAGTAGTTCGAATGCAATACAAACATTGATAGTAGTTCAAATTTATCATACAAATTCAAATTAATAATTCAAATCCATTTTTTTTGCTCCTAGTGTTTTTCGCTAGGTTCACCACCTTGCTCCTGGAGATCCTAGCAAGAATATTTTTGGTGTCCACCATCAGCTTCTTCTGTCTCTTCCCTTTATTCCTTTTCTCTGCATCAAATGAATCAAGTGCTTCAGTCTGTCATACAATTGGTTAAATCACATTTTGGTCATCTGCTTCATACGGTTCAAAAAGCTTTGCCTCCATTTCGTCAATATCCGCTCGTGTAATTCCTTTATGCTTGAACTCTACTTCAATCTCCCAAGCAGTTGATATAATCTCCTCTCGATCGGCTCGTTCAATATTCCCTGCATTTTGTTCAATATCCTCTTGATTGACTGGTTCTATCTCCCCTGCATTTGCTTCAATCTCCTCTCAATCGACTGGTTCAAACTCCCCTACATTTGGTTCAATCTCCTCTAGATCCATTGGTTCAATTTCCCCTGCATTTGTTTCAATATGCTCTAAATTTGGTTCAATCTCCTCTCGATCCGTTGGTTCAATCTGCAATGTATCCGTTGCTTCATTCTCCTCTCGTTCAAACACCTCATTCTCATCTGCATTTGCTGCTCCTGCCTGATCATCCATTCCATAAGCCGGGTCCACTGCATTTTTACAAAGTCTAGAAATGTGCCCTAGGATCCCACAATGTTTGCACTTACGTCGTCGAGGTGGTGCACCACCCTCTGCACTAGCTCTTATCCTTCTCTTCATTAGCCTACCTGCTGGTCTAGTAAAAACTGGAGGGTATAGCTTGAAGCCTGGATCCACTTCCATCCATTGGTCTTTTCCCAACAAGGATGGAATATTATGAGCATATGCTGTCTTAAATTTGGCAACAGAGAAATACTCTGACACGTACTGATAAACTTCACCCTCTCCACCTCCTAGAACACCCATGAAAAAAATGCATGTATGCAGGGTTTCCCACGGAGCTGCCATTGCCCGCAATGACATGTCCTATCAACCAAACTCACTGGATACCTCCATTGCCTATCTTTACTATCAGTTGTACGTTACCTCAGCCTCCATTCCTCTTCTAATGCATTTGATCTTCAATTGTTTTGCCCTGGCATGCAAAGCCTTAATCAAAGATGGGAGGATGAGATGGCCAGCATATACTGTTGATGCAATTCTTTGACGCAAATTGATCTTTATCATGATCATCTGCCTAATCTTATCAAATATTTTCCATAACATAAGCCCTTTCAATGACTTGACCTTTGCATGGAAACTCTCTGCAAGGTTACTTGTTACATAGTCTACCTTGCAAATTTCATTGAATCGGCTTCTTGACCACACTATTCCATGATGTGCATCCAAGTACTCCTTCACCATAGGTTTTTGTTTATACAACACTTCCAAATGATACATATGCTTCCTTAAACTATATGTGTATGAAGCTGGCCATAGGTTGTCAGTATAAACTTTACCCTTGAATTTATTTGTAAAATTCTGCATTAAGTGTCGTATACATTCCCTATGCTCCACTCTGGGGAATACTTCTTCTACAACTTTGTCCAAACCTTTACAAGCATCCGTGTGGATAGTAAGTCCTGGTGGATGACCTATAAGGTCGCAAAAATTCTCCATAAACCAAGTACAAATTTACTCTGACTCAATCTCCAAAACTCCATAAGCAACAGAGAATATCCAATTGTGGCCATCAACTGCAGTAGCAGCTACTAGCTGTCCTTTAAATCTGCCATGAAGAGTTGTTGCATCCATGACCAAATAAGGCCTGCAACCATCCAGAAACCCTTGCTGGCAAGCTTTGAAACAAACAAAATCCCTTCTAAATCACTCCTTCTCCATTGTCTTCCCTCTTTTTTTTACTAAGCTTTATGCCTGTCTATCTGTACAACACTACATGGACTAGCCATCTCCACTTCAGCTTTGAAGCTGTAAAGAAATTGAAAACTTTCATTCCATGGACCATTGATCCTCTCAAGAGCCATTTCCTTTGCATAGAACATCCTCATGTAGGGTATTGTAATATTAAACTTTTTAGAAACATCTTTTATGAGCGCTGTTGCACTAAATGATGGGTTCGCTCTCATCCAATCCATGATTGCATCTGCAACCACTTAGTCTTTGCTAGTTTTGTTTTGTCCTTTGGCTGCCCCCCTTGAGGTGGAAAAGAATGTTCGAACCGGTTAACTTTTATCTGAAACATAATGAAAATGTCAGGTACAACTAACAAACTCTACACAATGATCTAAAATACACAGCTGGTTGTAATATCTGAACCAAACTGCTCCTGAGCATAGTGGATGCATGCATCCTCCACCTACACCTCTTGCATGGGCACTTCACTGTGAACCTTGCTGGCTAACTCTTAATAACATCATAATCATTATTGGTGCCAATGCAATATGTAGTAAGGGCATTACGACAGTCCCGCATCATTTCAAATACGGTGCCTTCTGAAATCTTAGGATCGTCCCTGTCCCACTCAATTACTGGCAAGTCCTCACCATCATACTCGGCAAAAACAAGGCTGTCATTGTTCTCCTCGTTCTCTTCGTCATCACTGTCATCAAATCTGGCACCCTGGGCAATTTCATCCGTTTATTGATCCTCTAGTGCATGTTTACTGAATCTATCTACAAATTTAGGAAACATCAACTCATCCTCATCATCTAGTGGAGGCACTCCCTCGTCAGGCTCTTCCTTGTCCTCCACATCGCCCACATGAGCGATTTGGCTTACACTCGCAGTGCAAATAGATGGTACTGCTGTGGACCTACAAGGATCGCCAGGGCGCACACTATTAGCAGAGACTGCAGAGACACATGATGCCCGACCACCTGATGATGCGTGACCACCAGATGATAATTTAACACTCTTTCCCGTGTGCTCAACTTTAGGATGCACATGGATACGGATTCGACCAGAACGTTCGGCATCATTCAAAGAGAAAACCATTACTAGATCATCTTCGCTAGTTAGTGGGAGCAATCTTTGCTCGCTAATATTGAAATATTGCAAATCAACTGAATCACCACTGCCCCAGGGGAATTTATAATAGATTTTATCTATCAAATCTCTGAGAGTTATGGAGTTTGTAACCACCGCGGGGAAGTAAAATCCAGAGAGATATTGTTCACAACCACGAATTACGCTAGCATCCAGTCTAACCGCCAGTGGAAATGCCAGCACTGGATAATCCTATTCGAGAAGCAAGGCAGTTAGTTGAGCACCAGCGATTCGCGCTCAAATACTGCCAATAATCAATCCACAAAGGGAAACGATGCTTACCCAGACGGAATCCATGTGTTAGATCCCTGCGATTCCACCCAATCTTCTCCCTGCTCGACGCGGATGGTCGGTACACCAGCCGGCATTGCATACTGTTCCGTGAAAGGGGTAGATCTAGAGGGGGCGGGAGCGGAGACAAAAGTGGAGTAGGCTCCGAGGCTAGGGGAAGGGGGAGGATCTAATGCCGGGGACAACATAAGGTAGGAGGGCACGACGGCAAGGCAGCGGAGGGGTGGTGTAAGAGCTGTTCCAGGATCGGGGGAAGCGAATGCTTTGGGTGAGCGAGAATGGCCGGTCCGACGTGTCTCCATGCGGCCCCACCCTTCACCACGTATGCAAGACCCATCCCAACACGACCCCACCCTTAACCACGTATGCAGGACCCTCCACAACACGGCTCCACCCATTAGCATGTAACGGTCGATACCACGTAATGTAATGCTCATCACACGACCCGGCCCAACGCGGTCCCACCAGTCAACATGTAACGGTCAAGCCTTTGATATGACGACATCCCTCCGTCCGAGCGCCTGTGAGGGTTTCATAACATAGCGAGGTAAAAAGTGAGAAAAGTTAAGAGGCTAGGGAAAACTGAGTACAACTAATGAACTAGGGGCACAGAAATAGAAATCCCTTCTTCTATGGATGAGACTAGTAGGTTATTGCTATAAGCGGTTGCGGAGGCGATAAAAATTATGGATGCACTTCCTAGATATAATTATCTTGCTCTAACTATTACATGCATAATTTATTATTATTATATTTTATTCCCATCAGATTTTTTGCACAACTACTAGTGAAATCGAAGGCCCTAGGCCCCCTCTCTCTCTCTCCATCGTCAACAATAACAAAAGACCACAAACTCTTGGTCTGGTGAAAACACAGAAGGAATTCTAAAACTCCCGAAGGTCCGTCAAAGTAACTTCACTTTGCTTTCTACTTCCCGAGGATTCGATAAACCTAGGTCTACTAGGGAAAAAGAACTATACTACATCCGTAATATGGATCGAAGGCATCATCAAGCATCTTAGGTAGGATTGTGGTGGTGAGTATTTTCTCAAAATATTTTATGAATTCTATGAGGAACACATCATCATTCATGAGAGGACGCCTCGCTACTCACCACAATCAAATGGGGTTGCCGAGAGGAAAAACTGCATGCTGACTGACTTGGTGAATTCCATGTTAGCCACTGCTAGTCTATCAAAGGCATGGTAGGGCGAGGCTTTGTTGAATTCATGTCATGTCCTAAATAGAGTTCCTAACAAGAATAAAAAAAGACCCCTTATGAGGAGTGGGCTGGGTGAAAACCACCTGTCACATCCCAAAATTTTCCAAATTTTGAAATGTGAATAATAAATAAACAAAAGAAACAATTGTTGAAATTTAGGGTGAAAAGAAACTTTTTGCTCTAAATGGAAACTTCAAAACCCTTCTTGAACAAATTTGAATTAAAAGGTAATCCAACAAAATCTTAATCAAGTGAAATGCATTCATCAATGAATGTATCTTGAAATTTAAACACTTGGGAAAATACACCAAAACCCTAAAACCCTAATGGAATAAAATCATTTCCAAGATCTCTCTAAGACTATGGATTTGATACATATAAAAATCTAGCAACAAAGATTTTTAAATTATACAAAATGATAAACAAAAATATTATAAAACCATAGAAATTGGTTTCATTTAATTTGGAGCCATGGATAAAAACTTATGAATTTAATAAGATAAAAGGAAATAATTTCCAAAGCTAATAAAGCTCCTAGCTAAAATACATTCCAAATTGTGAGCAAATTAATCCTAAAAGGATTTAAAAAGATAAACAAATATTAAATAAAATTATACAAATTGGAATCACCAATTTTGGATCTATAAATAAAAAGATATGGATTTTATAAGGCAAATAAATAAATAAATAAATAAGGAATATTTAAGAGCCAAATTGAATCTTGTCCAAATCCATAAACAAATGAAATTTATTGAATAATAAAAAGGAGTAAAAGATTATTTAAATAAAACATAAGTATTGAACAATATCCTATTTATTTAAATAAAGACAAATTCCTTAAACTAAAAATAATAAATCCCCAGAAAATTATTTAGAAGTCAATTTAAAACTTGAATTAAATCCATAAGAAAATGGAATAAAGATAATACAAATAAAATAGGGGAATAAAGATTATTTGAATAAAATTAATATGGACTTGAACCATATTTGATATAAATAAAGACAAAATCCCTAATAGAAATGATTAATTAAATCATGAGAAAATAATAAACTGGGATTTGCCCAAGTGGAATAAAAT
Source organism: Avena sativa (assembly GCA_916181665.1). Taxonomy (NCBI): domain Eukaryota; kingdom Viridiplantae; phylum Streptophyta; class Magnoliopsida; order Poales; family Poaceae; genus Avena; species Avena sativa. The sequence continues at coordinate 36,636,995 of OV702279.1, read as the reverse complement.
TTATCTAATTAACTTAAAAGGAATAAAAGAATTATTTGAATAAAATTTATATGGGTTTAAAACCATATTTGATTTTATTTGATTAAAGACAAATGTCTATTTTAAATAAATATTTAAACCCTAAGAGAATATAAGAAATATTTCAAATAGAATATTTAAACACACTATATAAACAGTAGTAACCTACTGAAAATATTTGAGAAATATTTGAATTCAAACAGGTGTTTGAATCATTTGAATAAATTCAAAATAGAAATCAGAAATGAAAAAGGAAAAGAAAATAGAGGAAAAAATGAAAACAAAATAGCCCATCTAACCTAGCCTAGCAAATCCGGGCCAACAACTACAACCCATCGCAGCCCACCTCTCTCCTCCTCCGTGAAGCGTTTTTTCACACGCGAACAAACCTGCTCAGCCACTAACTCCATGACCCCACCATCGCCATGTCATCATATTCTCCACCCGCTAACCCCGCCCCCATTCCCTCTTAGCCGTTTCGGCCGATGATTAATCCGCGTTAATTCGCATCAATGGCGACGTTAATATCTCAAGAGACCACGCCCTACTAAACGCTCACCTCTCCCATCTCTTTCCCCTCGCTTGCCATCCCCTCTCTGCCCCAGGGCTGCTCCGATTTTGCTCGGAACCTCCACCGTCTCCGACGAGCTCCCCGTCAAATTCTGGCAACGTCGACCCTCCCCACTGCCCCTAGTTAGCATGAGAGCACTCCCCATCTCCAGGCGCACCTGCCAGTAGCCCTAACTCGCCCGCGCATGCCCCACAGCCTTGCCTTCGTCTTCGACTGAGCTCCACCGTCTCCTGCTCCAACTCCGGTGAGTCCTAGCCCTTAACCCCGTGCACGCCTCGACATGTGAGTCATGTTGTTTTGTTCGCTTGTGTCCCCTGAGTCTCCAGGTGCTCTCCAATAATCTGCGCATGACCTACAAGCTCGTCTCCGACAACAACAGAACGTGCCCGCCGCCAGGAATGACTCCGGCGAGCATTCGTCGTTGAACCCGTACGCCCCCTGCCCTCCTACGACCACGTTGAGAATCATCATGATTCTGCGCAGCTGGTAACGCTTTCATTATCTCCCTTGCTTCCTGTTTCGCCGGAACCACCATTAGCAGATCCATGCCGCCGCTCGCCGTTGCCCAGCGCCACCAGTCCATGGTCTAGGTGCTATGAGCCGTTAGATGCTGATCCGGTGGGCGCGATAGATTCATTTAACGAAGAGGTATGCTCGAATCTGAGCCATGCAATGCCCTTTAGATCCTACGGTCAATACTGATCGATCTTAGTGAAATGGTATCGTCCAATGGAAACAAGACACGTGTCCCAGCTCTAGATTTAAAACAGAAAATGAATCTATTAGTTGATTGATTTTGTAAAATTCATAACTTTTGTTCTGCTTGGCCAAATTTTGAGAATTTTATATCAATGAAAACTTTGCAACCATGCCCTTAGTTTAGTATTTGGCTTCTGTAAAATTGGTTGTTTTGCAAAAACAGTTCTAGGCCTATTTTGGTTATAAATTTATTCTATAAATATTTTTAGGGTAAAATATTTTGCAAATGGTTTTTTTTTGAACCTACTGACCATAAAAACCAACTTTTGGATTTAAAACTATATTTTGTGACACTAAGGACTTATTTCTTGAATAAAATCATTTTGAGTAAAACAAAAATTGTTGATTATGTTTTAAAAGTAATATTTGAGTAAAACCATTTGCAAATGGTTTGATCTAAACTCTCTGACCATAAACACTTAGTTTTGGATTTAAAAATGTATTTGATTAACCCTAGAAAATTATTACTTTGATTAAAAGAATTTCTAATAAAATAAAATGTTTCTTTGATTTAAAAATGATTTTTGGGTGAAACCTCTTGTAAATGGATTTGCTTTAAACACTTTGATCCTAAACACTAACATTGTGTTTAAAAACATATTTGGCTAACTCTACAAAATATTAATTTGATTTAAATCATTCGAGAAAAACAAAAAAATGATTTAAATGTCCATTTTCACTAACTAGTTTTTAAATGGTTTTACCACTTTTATAAATGGACAATGGGTGTTTAAAATGTTTATAGCCTATTAGAAACCACCTTTCTAAATAAAACAATCTTTTTCATGCTTGCAAGCATTGTTTTGCTTTCTTTATTTTATGTGATGATTTGTTTGAATGCTAGTTTGAATATGTGCTTGCTTGATTGAATTGTAGTGAACTTTGAAGAGTGTGACAATTGCAAGATCAAGGAGTGAACCTATATTCTCTAATAAAAATGCAAGTGGTGCTCATACATTTTTTCCTATTACTTTCACTATGCATTAGTGATATTTTGAGTAGGACTTGCATGGAAATTTTCTAAGTATAAGCTATGCCATGGGAAATCCTATATGTTGTCTTAGTAGAATTATCCTAAGTTAGGAAACTTGCCATGTTATCATGCTTACCTTAGCTAGTAGAAACCAAGGGTGGATTGCATTCATGCTATGAAATATTTCTAAGTCTAGGACTTGTGTTTTGTTTAATAAAACAACTATGTGAATGAATCACCTAGGTGGAATGGAAGAATGGTTTGTGTTGAGTGGTTACATAGGGCTCCATATTTATGGCCTACCCTAGTGTATCTCATTTGTGGAAACCCACCCAGGAACAAAGATATTTGAGATGTCAAATGTTGAGAAGCTTCAAGTGCAACCACATGGCATTATGGGCTCTGCCTGGATCATATAGGTTGCAATAACTTAGCTAGATAGACAGTTGGTGGTAGGGGTGATAGGTTGGAGCGCGTCCATTTGGTCTAAGGTAAGGCTTCTGAAAGATCTTGTCTCGATGCATGTCGAGTCTTGTGGGGAAAGTGCACCAGCTCTCGAGAGAGTAAAATCTAAGTATTTATCCGTGTCCCCGACAATGGACAATTTGAGCATCAAGACATGGAAGCTATCAAGGATCTCCTCATCCCAATTTCTAAGTTAAAAGCTTGTGGTTGAACAAGGGTTAAAGGATCACCAATATCTATTGGTAGATGCCTTGGGTGATTTTGACAAACAAAAACTTAGTGCTTTCAACTTATAATGAAAACCTTATTTTGAGAAAAGCAAACCTAAGCTCCACTTAGCCAAATGCATATAGATGATAGATACCACTACTCTACCATAGTATCACTTGCCAATACAATTCAAATGTATTGACCCTTGTGGCTGTAACTTATTATGTTGCAGGTTTGTTTGATGTTAGTGAAGTGTGTTGGATAGGATTACAAGTCTACAACCAACATGATTTCCTGTGGCACTTTGAAGATGAAGGACTCCGTGCTATATAGATATTTCTGCTCCATTGTAATGAGATAGCCAAATGAGCTATGTAAGATGTAATGAATTATTTTATTCCTGGTTATAAAGTTGTATCATGACCTTTGTTTCTTGATATTACATCTTAAACTGTGGATGCTAGCTCTTGATCCAGGGACTAGCATTGTAAACATAGGGATATCTACCTTATCAGAGTGGGACCTCTACACCATCACTTTCGTATTTACGCACTTGGGCGTGTTTGGCGAAGGTCAACATATCGATCCCCAAGAAACGCAAGCTCGAACCTAAGACGGTGGATTTTCCTATGAAATATATGCATAGTATTGGTAGAATTTCTTCTGAAATACTTCCTGAATCTAGTGCATCTATTGAGAATTCTGAACAACCACATGAGGAAGTCCTTGAGAAGGATGACGATGAACCTCCCACGAGGAGTAAGAGACAGAGGATTGAAAAATCCTCTGGTAATGATTTATGATTTCATCATGTACTAATGGTGCAACGTCAACGTGGAGCGCTTCGTCGGAAAACCCCAAGAGCAAGGTATGATGCAGCACAACAGCAAGTCTTCCCTCAGTAAGAAACTAAGGTTATCGAACCAGTAGGAGGAAGAAAACGTCTCAAAGGTGTTGCAAGGAACGTGGAAACCTGCACAACACAAACTCAAGACTTTGCCCCAACTAACAGTGAGGTTGTCAATCTCACCAGTTGCTGTAATAAAGGATTAACTGTATTGTGTGGAAGGTGAAAGTGGTTTGCAGCAAGTAAATAGTAACAGTGGAAGATGTATCAATGGTAAAGATTGGACCGGGGTCCATAGTTCACTAGATGTGTTCTCCTTAGATAAACAAACATGGCATGCAGGGTAAACAAATTATAGCAGTGCAATTAACAGGACTGATAAAGGCATAACAATGCAATACTAGACATAAAGATCCTATGAGATTCGATTGGGCAATACAACAAGAAACATAGACCGCCATCCAACTGCATCTATGACTAGAAGTCCACATTTGGGTTGTCATCCGAATGCCCTCTAGTATTAAGTTGCAAGCAACAGACAACTGCTTTAAGAAAAGTGTGTAAGGTAAATAATCCACTTGATCCATGAACAAGAGATCGTTGTTTTCTCCCTAGTGGCGATAGCACATCTACAACCTTAGTGATTTCTGTCACTTCCCTTGATTAAATAGAGGCATGGACCCACTATCGAGCATAAATACCCCCTCTTGGAGTCACTAACAACTACTTGGCCAAGATAGCTACTAACAATGGAGAGCATGCAAGATCACAAACAACACAGACATGATAGAGTCAATAATACCAAACCATTAATCAATCTGACATAGTAATCTCAATATCCATCAGATCCCCGCAAACACAACATGCATGATTACAAATAGACGAGATCTTGATCATGAACAGAGCTCACAAGATCTAGACATGAAAGCACAAAGGATGAGATACAACCATCTAGCTACTACATGGACCCGTAGTCTAAGGTGGAACTACTCACGCTTCATATCGAAGGCTTGCATGATGAAGAAGAAGGCCTCTGGGATGATCTCCCCTCCGGTAGGGTGACGGGAAGAGCTTCAGATTCCCCTCGATCTAGGGACGATGGCGGCGGCTACAGACGATTTCGTGGAATATTGATCGGATGCTTAGGGTTTAGGCATTGGGGGATTCTTATAGGTGAAGAGGCGAGGCTGGGAGGCGGCCAGGGGTGCCACACCCTGCCTAGGCACGGCCCAGGGTGGGCCTGCGCTTGGCGGGGTGCAGCCGCCCTGTGGTGCCACTCCATCTCTCCTCTGGACTCCATGTTCTCCTCGGTGAAATATTGACTTTGGCTTTTGTCCTGTCCAATTCCGAGAATATTTCCTTACTAGCTTTTCTAGAACCAAAAACAGCAGAAAACATGCAACTGTCACTATGGAAACTTGTTAATAGGTTAGTACTAGAAAACACGTGAAAAGCACCTGAAAGTGTGGACAAAGCAAAGCAAAGTAGATACTAAACAAGCATGGAACATCAAAAATTATAGATAAGTTTCTGACGTATCATGTACCTTGTGGACAATACTCCCATATCCATTGCTGAGGCATATGCATCTCTTGATGCAGATGATTGGAAAGAAGCTATACAAAATGAGATGGTAGGAATTATCAGAACAACCCTATGGTTGTAAACATGTGGGCTATAAGTGGGTGTTCAACAAGAATCTAAGGCCTAATGGTACTATTGATAAGTATAAGGCACGTCTTGTAGCAAAAGTCTACACATAGGAAGAAGGTGAAGATTACTTTGACACCTATTCAATTGTCGCTAGACTGACCAGCATTCAAGTACTACTTTACCTGGCTGCCTCTTATGGTCTTCTCGTTCATCAAATGGACGTAAATACAACTTTCCTTAGTGGAGAGTTGGAAGAGTAGATCTATATGGACCATCCATATGGGTTTGTGGTAAAAGGTGAAGCGACAAAGGTGTGCAAGTTATTAAAATCTTTGTATGGCTTGAAACAAGCACCTAAGCAATGGCATGGGAAGTTTGATAGAACTCTACTTTCTGCTGGCTTTGTCATTAATGAGGCTAATAGGTGTGTGTACTATCACCATGGTGGGGGAGAGAGTGTTATATTATGTTTGTACATGGATGACATTCTGATCTTTGGTACAAACATGAAAGTGATAAATGAAGTCAAGTCTTTCATGTCAAAGAGTTTTGATATGAAAGATCTAGGAGAGGCTGATGTGATTCCAAACATCAAGCTCATTAAGAACAAGAATGCAATTACTTTAAAGAAATCTCATTATGTTGAGAATGTCTTTAGCAGATTTGGGTTTATTGATGGCAATACTTATCCAACACCTTATGATTCCAGTTTGACATTACGAAAGAATACGAAGGAACCAACTGATGAGTTGAAATATTCACAAATTGTTGGTTCTCTCATGTACTTAGCAAGTGCTCCAAGGCCCTATATCTCTTTTACTGTGAGAAAGTTCAGTAGGTTCATGTCTAACCCGGGAATCTATAATTGGCATGCACTTGAAAGGGTCATGCACTATATATGTGGTATAATGAGCTATAAGATTCACTATTCTGGACACCCTGCTGTGCTTAAAAGATATAGTGATTCGAACTAGATCTCTGACGTTGATGAACTCTACACAACGAGCGGGTATGTGTTTACCCTTGGAGGTGGTGCGGTGTCGATATCATAGACAGACCATATTGACAAGGTCAACTATGGAAGCAGAGCTTACTGCTTTAGACATGACCACTATTGAGTTAGAATGGCTGCGTGAGCTCTTGATGGAGTTGCCTGTGGTTGAAAAACCTGTGCCGGCAATCCTTTTGAATTGTGAAAATCAAACTATCATTGTCAAAGTGAACAATTTTAAGGATAACGCGAAGTCATCAAGAAACATAAAGAGACGTTTGAAAACTGTCAGGAAATTGAGAAACTCCGGAGTAATTACTGTTATGTATATTCAAATAGAAAAAACCTGGCAGATCCCGTTACAAAGGGACTATCACGAAATGTGATATAAAATGCAACGAGGGAGATTGGTTTGAGACCCATGGATGTCACACCATAGTGGTAACCCAACCTATGTGATCGGAGATCCCGTAAACTAGGTCCTGGGAAGAATAAGCTAGTGGTTTGACTAAGGAGAGTATTTTGTAACCCTCGTTATGTGAAGATGCATAACTCTCATAATCTGTAAGGTAGGTTGGCAACATGCCTTAATGTGTTTCTGTTGGATTTAACTAGCAAAGATTTCATCCTATATGGCATTCTTGAAAGAACACACCTATATGAGCTCGACTATAAATGTCGCGGTCTATGAGACTTGGGTGATCTCTAGTAAACTCAAGAAGAGAGCAGGGAGTATGAAGCATATGCTCCAACCCACGGGTTAGACTACTGGTAGCCAGGTACTGGTTATGATTTTGAGTTAAATCTATTTGCACCAAACTTGCAATTCAAGGTTCATCCATTGTTCAAGTTTTTGATAGACGTAGCTCAAGATTCTAGGCAGAAGTTCAACTTAACAGTATCTACTGAAACACTGGTATATAAACAAGTAGCAAGGATCGACAAATTTTCAAATGGGAATTTGAGATCTTGGGGATTGTTAGAAATAATGGGCTAAACTAAATAGGCCCATGTATATTTCAGATTTTCCCTAAATCTCAAAGCCCATGTTTGTGGCAGGTCACATGTGTTTGGCCCATGTTTGGGGAAGCTCACATGGGAGTGGAGTGGGAGCTAAAGTTTAGTCCCACATGGGAAGTTGAAGAAGAGTTGCACCACCTTATAATGTGGAGCGTTACACCACTTTGTACGTGAGTGATAATAAGATAGCTACACGCGCGCTCCTCCGACGATGCCACCGCCGCTCACACGCATGCACCGCCGAGTCAAGATTTATTTTGCTGCTCAGGAAAATTGTGTGGTTTTGACAGACGTGTCAATAATCAGCCTATTCGGGTCTCTCCCGGATCATGGGCTACTATAATCGACCCGAGCGTGTCAACACGGACTCGGCCCATGTTCGCCTCCGTTAGGGTTTCCTGAGCCGCTCTATATAAAGTCTTGTGCGGCTACCTCCACAACACAACCAATCTAGGGTTTTTGCCTCCTCTCTGCTTGCGCCGCCACCGTAGACTACTCCATCTCGCTTGCCGGCGTGCACCGGTGGACGGCAGAGTAGGTTTCCTTAACCACTCACCTTTGCGATCTTGTCCTAGAGCGGGCGAATAAGGTTTTGGGAAGCTCTCCGCGTGACTGCTCAAGTTTGTCACATCGCGCATCTTCCTAGGCGATCTCCTGGTCCATGGGCGACTCGTCTTCAATGTCGTATTCTTTGATAGGCTATGGCAACCGCTGCACAAACATCGACTTCATCCGGCAACCGATCAATATGTATGTCGTGATCCAATCTTTTGCTATACTATGGATGTTATTGCATATGCACTGCTACTTCTCATGTTGATCACTACATATAGTATGTTATAGTTTCACGTGATAGCTTTTGCTATCATGATTTATATTATGGAATTAATTTTGTAAATTATACCTAACAATCCAACATTCTCATGGATGAACACATGGCTGACGGTGGGAAGGGTATAGTGCTTATACCAAGGCCAAGTTCTCACCCGGGTATGGATCATAAGAAGAATGCGATTCCCCGGGTTGAAGTTCGAAACTACATTGGAATTTTAGATATGTATCAAGGAGTTATCGGTTAAGTATTATTGTCCATACAAGGTGGTTCGCTCGGAAGTCAAGAAGCGTTACATGGTTAAATGTGAAGATGATGGATGTCCATGGATTATATGTGCAAGACCATGGAAAGGAGGGCCTTCTTGGCACATATCTAGTTGTGTATAAACTCACATGTTCCGAGGGAAGAAGGTTGTAAGGGAAAAATGAGCTTATACATTATTTTGATTAATGCTGACACCAGATCTAGAGTGTGGACTAATGTGTCACTCTAGTTCTTACACATGTTATAGTTCACAAGAGATGATGAGAGGTGGTGTGAGACCCCCCATTCGCAACTTGTGAGAAAGGCGGGTGATGATGCGAGTGCCTGTGGCTATCATCACAACTTGTTATACTATTGCCACCCCGATAGGATGCGAAAGATCAATGGCTATGACTTTATTTATCGTGAGATTCAGCAGGCCATCGAGAAGCACATGAACCCAATTACTATCAGTTCATTCATCATATACTCAACACCTTCACTGACTAGTCCATGACTAGAGTACAACATGTGCCGATGGAGACTTTTGCTATTCCTCTTCATGGATATCTTGTGGATCTTCCATATATGATACCCTCTAAGCGCAGGACCAAAGCCATCCATGATCCTCAACTTCGGGGTTCTGGCTCCCATTCCTCGAGCCGTGTTTCTCCCCCTTGCAAGAGGGGCCTTGTTACATTCTTCAATGCCCTCTTTGATGTCTGCCGTAGCTCCTATGACATTGCACACGAGAGTCTTGAGATCATCCAAGAGAACCGGAGGAGCCATAATGCATTTCTAGAAAAAAGGGGTATGTCAGTTCCTGATGATGGTCTTGACTTGGCTCTGGTTCCCTATGTAAACCATATCATCCTCCCATCCACGACGACATGTTCTAGGGATATGACTTCTCTCAGTTTGTCGGCTTTCCGCCTCGCCGCACTTCAACCTCTGCCTGTACTGCTGCTGATGATGAAGCTGATGATACCGATGATAATGATGATGAGGATGGTGATGATGATGCTGGTGGTGGCGAAGACGTTAAAGATGCTACGACGGCTTATGCTCGTGATGACTCCCACTTCCTATTTTGAGTTCTAGCATCGTCTACTCTCTTGTTAATTTTTGGTGTTCTGATGCCAAACAGGTAGAGGAGAGTAGAGTCAATTTAGGATACGGGTTCCTTGCCAGGGTTTCCCGGGGTTTTCCGTTTGCACAAGACTCGCCTTTCTACTATATTTGGTTCTTATGGATTGTTTGACTATTTCCTATTCGTATCGAACTTATTTTCTATTTGTATGTTGTGTGTTGGACAAGGGTGTATTTTTTAAGTACTTGGGTATTCTTATGCCATCATGCTTACTTATATCTAGATATCCATGCCTTTAACTTGTCTATACCTTGCTTGTTTCCTAAATATATCGGGCGAGCTCTCCACACTCCCATTGTTGCACTTTGCATTCCAAAAGCAAATTCAACCAACTACATACATTATGGGTGAGTTCATCCAACATCTCTATGGGAACACCATATTTTTAAGATCATCGTAATATCATATTGTGATTCTAGCTCGGTTTGTCATCGTTAACAAAAAAGGGGGAGATTGGAAGGGAAAAATGCTCTTATCCATTATTTTGGTTAATGCTGACATCAGATCTAGAGTGTGGACTAATGTGTCACTCTAGTTATTACATAGGTTATAGCTCAAAAAGGAAGATGAGAGGTGGTGTGAGACCCCCCATTATCTAAGCATAACAAGAATATGGTGTTTTTGTTACATTTATCTTCATGTACCTTTTTGAGTCCTTCGGGAAACACCGCACTATTAAGAGGGGTGGTCTCGATGAGATTGATGGGGATGCAAAACCTCAAATACATATCCCAGTACCTATCAACCATCACACCCACCTATGATGAGCCAAGTGTCGAGTTGGAAAATAGCTCGATAAAGGGTTTCTGTGGAATCGATAATAAATACAACGTCGCTGGAAATCACACTGGAAAAATCCAGCGCACGCCGAAACACAGCTCTGTCTAGTGGTTTTGTTGAGCACTAGAATTTCCAGCAGTCACCAGAATTTTTCCGTCAAAGTTTCCGGTTCGACGTGTCTAGCACCGAAATGTTCCGGTGAAGGTCCCGGTTTGCCTAGTCTGCCGCCAAAATTTCCGGTGTTGAATCCGTCGTCGCCAAACTTATCGCTGGTTCTTTCACAGTCACCCCAAAATGGCTAGTTTTTCACCTAGACTATATATACCCCCTTTCTTCTCCGTTGAGAGGTTAGGTATTCCATTTTAGATTCAACCTTGATCTCTCTCTCTCACCATTGTTGAAACACCAAAAGCTTGAGGATCTCCCATTATACCCAACCAGATCCAAATCCCTTTGGTAGAAAGTAAGAGGAGGTCCCGATCTACATTTCCACCAAGAAAAAGTTCATTCCCCGTTGAGTTCTTCGAGTTTTCTTTGGTAGTCTTGGGTTTGTGGGAAACCCTAGGCGGCTAGGGTTGCCCGGAGGCATTCGGCTTGTGATTTTCCCCGTGGAAAGTTTGTGAGGGTTTGGAGACTACCCTAAAGTCTACCAGGAGTAAGTGAGATATTTCTTCGTGGAATAGGCTCAGAGAAGAAGGTGAGCCTTCGTGGCGTTGGGGAATCATTGTTGGAACCTCACACCTCTCCAACGTGACATAGCCCCCTTCCCAAAGGGAGTGAACATGGGAATACATCTTCATATACACGTGCTTCGGTTATTCCTAAACTGAACCTCTTACTTGTGTTGTATACTTTGTGATAGCCTTTGTGCTTGAAGTATCTTGTATCATCATCTAGGTTGCCTCACCTAGTTTGCATTTAGGCACACTTATATTCCGCAAATCCTAAAACTTGCAAAAGATTATAAATAAATTTGTAGAAACCTATTCACCCCCCTCTAGGTTAACCATCTTACCCTTACAATTGGTATTATAGTCAAGGGATCTTTTAAGGGATTTATCGCCTAAGATAAAAGATGGTTTTCTCCGATGATGAGGAGAAGACTTATTCGGTCAAGGAGCTTCATGAAATCTTTCCAAAAGTTCACATGAAAAGGCTAAGGGAAATTCCGATCTGCTTGCTCAAATAAGTTTCCTTGAAGGACGTTTTACGAGGATGAGCAAGGGGAAATGCTTGCCGGACCTTTGGTAGTACCTCATGGGAGGCCGATGGACACTAGTAAGGAGACCATGAACGAGTCCTCTAATGATAGTGACCCGACGAAAGTCTCCATGCCTCCTAATCCATTATATATATATCCTAAGCAAAAGAACATCATGCCTCATATTAATGGTTTGGGTACCGCACCTCATTTTGATGGAACTAACTTCTCTCATTGGAAAGCTACTATGGAATATCATCTTCGCAGCTACAGTGTGGAGCTTTGGGAGATTGTGTGCACATGCTTCTATCCACAAGATCCCAACAACCTCACTCCGGGAGAGTACTGTGACCGTCAACTAAGTGCAACAGCTTGTGACATGATAAGGAATGCCATCCACCACACTCTCCATGGTCAAGTTAGTGACATCCCCACTGCAAAGGATCTTAGGGATATGATTGTCATTCTACAAGAGGGAATGTCTCTTTATCTATAAGTACAAGTATGAAGCTACCAAGTCGGAGATGAACATGTTCATGAACCATGATGGCGAGTCCATAACGGAAGCATACAAGAGACTTGTTGCCCTCCGTGTGAAGATTAGTGGTCTTGGTTGTGATAAGTATGATGATGGGTTCAACTTGAATGATGAGCTCATCAAGTCCAAGATTGTCTCCATGATTGCAGTCACCGACAAGAAGCTTTCCTTGAACTTGCAACTCCTAGATTCATCTAACCATTTCTCTCCCGATGATCTAGTATCATATATTGTTGCCACTGATAACCTGGAGGATGAAGGACAAAAGATCAAGGATATCAATCGTGCTATTGGGTCTTCTCATTCTCTAGCATTGAACGCTAAGCATGTGCAACAATATGTTGCAAGTTAAGAAGAAAACGATAGTGATGGAGTTGATGATATGCTCTCTCAACTTGCACTCTTCACGAAGAACTTGAAGTTCTGAAGAAGGAGAAGCTCAACCGGATCAAGTGAGAATAAAATGATGTGTTACAATTGTGATGAGTCGAATCACTTCGCTGCTAAGTGTCCATATGAGAAGATACTTGACAAACCCAAGTATGAAGAGGGTGCCAAGCTAAGATTGAAGCCCAATCCCATAACAAAAAATATAAGAGGAACAATAGGCGTGATGGCAAATGCATCCTAGGTCAAGAATACATATCCGATAAGGAGGAAGAGGATGAAGAGAAGGTTATTGGTGTGGCCAGTTTGGCCTTTGCCAAACCCGAGTCACTGTTCACCTATGACTACACCAAGGACTACTCCTATGACTCCCCTACTCCCAAGGTCACCGCCACTTGTCTCATGGAAAGATGCTCTATGGACGTATCCAACATGGAGTGTGAAGATGAAGAGAATACGGTGGATGTGACCGGATTGTCTTATGCCGAACCCGTGTCACTTCTCACCTATGACTATGTCAAGGACTACACTGAGAGTTCTCCTACACCCAAGATCACCGGCTCTTGTCTTATGGCGAGGAGCTCCAAGGTAATCTCTTCCCCTCCATCTCTATCTAGCATCTTGGATGATCATGTGAGTAAAAATGATAGTAACAATGATGAATTTTGTGAACAATATATACAAGAAATGTATTCTATCATTAAGTCTCTTCCTAGTATTGCTCGTGCTAGACTAAAACAATTAATGGAACTTGTCAATTCACGTGACGAGACCATTGATAGTTTGGAATCTCATATTGATGATGATAAACGAAGATTCAATATTCTTGAGCAATAGATATGCAAGGAAAAGAACACCACTTCACTTCTTAAACAACAAATTGATACCTTTGAACTTGATAAGGCAAAATACATGGATACTATTGATAGGGCTAATTCCTTGTCCCAAGAGCTTGATGCGTCAAAGAAAGAGCTCGAGGTTGCTCATGCTTCTCTTAACAAGGATCTTGAGCACCTTGAAAAGGCTAACTTGCTTGTCAAGTGTGAGCTCAAAAAGCTTGGGGAGAACCATGATCAACTTTGAGTGACCTATGAGAAGGCTCTTTTACATTGAAGGATCCAATTGTTTGTGAGAAAGTTTCTTGTTCCTCTAACTCTACCTTTGATCAAGCTCTCCTCATTGAGGAAAATAAGAAGATGAAAGAACAACTAGAGAAGGAGTGTCTCGCACCTACTTCCAAGGGAAATATTCTTGATGAGATTCCATCTTGTCAAAAGACAAGGGCTCCAAAGGAAGGTGTTGGGTTTGAGTCAAAGAACAACAAGAATGATACCACTCCACCAAAGAAGATCAATTTTGTTAAAGGAGGGCACAAGGTGGATAACCAAGTCAAGAAGAATGTTGTGAATGGGTAGCCATAAGGGGCAACCCCAATCATAAATATCCGAGAAAATCTAATCCATCCTATGTGCTATGTAAGGGCACTCAAGGGGATGTATATGCCAAATATGTTGGCCCTCGCAATGGTTATGCTTATAGGTGGTACTCAATTTGTGTACCAAAGTATCTTGTTGCTAATGCTAGGGGACCTATTACTCAATGGGTTCCGGATATGCCTTCGGTGGATCAAAATGGATGTTTGATAGTGGATGCACCAATCATATGACCAGAGGTTGAAGTGGGCTTGACCAATGCATTCATGATGTCAACTCAAGGTCAAGCATCACTTTTGGTGATAACTCTAAAGGAAAGGTACTAGGTTATGGAAAGTTGGTGGTCTCCAAGGCTTTGTCCCTAGAAACCGTCTTGGTTGTTGAAAACCTTGGCTACAACTTGCTTTCAATTAAACATCTTGCGGATGCCGGCTATGATTCCTATTTTTTAGAACATTTGTGAAAGTATTTAGGAGTGTTGATCTCGGTTTGGTCCTTGTTGGACATGTGGAAGAAGACCTTTACATGGTCACCTCTCGAAAGAGAGCCTGTCTCTTCCTACATGTCTAATGGCCAAGGTTGAAAAGGGATGGCTTTGGCATCACCGCCTAGGCCATCCCAACATGATAACTCTTAAATGTAAGACCACACCTTTATAAAGGTAAAGGTCCCTGTGATTGCAATGCTATTCCCTGGATCAAATGCTAGCATCCACAGTTTAAGATGTAGTACAAAGAAACAAAGGTCATTATTACATCGTCACTCCAGAGATAACATAGTCTTTTACAACTCCATATCCATAGGCTAGTACAAGAGTTTAACTTAACAACATAACTAAAAGTCTTCATCTTCATGTGACACAGGCTAGCATGTTGAGTGTAGACTCATAACCCTAATCCTCATCAGAGTAACCTGCAACATCACAAGTTATAGCCACAGTGGGTCAATACATTGGAATAGTATCGACAAGTGATACCTTAGTAGAATAACAGTTTCTAGCTTCTACATGAATTTGGCTAAGTGTAGCTTAGGCTTGCTTTGCTCAAAATAGATTTTACCTATCAGTTGAAAACACTAAATTTTTGTTCGGCAAAAACTCCCAAGGAACCACCAATAGACATTGGTGAACCTTTACCCTTGTTCAATCACAAGTTTTTAACTTAGAAATTGGTATGAGGAGATTCTTGATAGCTTCCATGTCTTGATGCTCAAATTGTCCATTGCCGGGGACATGGCTAAGTACTTAGATTCTTCCTTCTCGAGAGGTGGTGCACTTTCCCCACAAGACTCGACATGCCTCGAGACAAGATCTTTCAAAAGCCTTCCCTTAGACCAAAATGGACGCGTTCCCAAACCTATCACCCCTACCACCAACTGTCCATTTGGCTAAGTTATTGCAACCTATATGATCTAGGCAGAGCCCATATTGCCAAGTGGCTGCACTAGAAGCTTCTTAACATATGGCATCTCAAATCCCTTTGTTCCTGGGTGGCATTCCACAAGTGAGATACACAGGGTAGGCCATTGGAAAATGGGCCCTGGTAACCACTCAACAAAAATCCAACCATGCAATTACCATTACACCCAGGTGTTTCATTCACTTAGTTGTTTTATTAAGCAAAAAGATAAGTCAAAGACTTAGCAACATTTTACCATAGCATGTATATAATCCACCCTTGTTTGATACTAGCTAGGATAAGCATGGTAATATAGCAAGTATCTTAACTTAGAGAAAATTCTAACAAGTCTACAACTACTAGGATTTCCTAAGCATAGCATATATATATTTAGCAAAAACATCATGCAAGCCCTATACAAAATATCACTAATGCATAGTCAAAATATTGGGACAAAAATATGAAGCACCACTTGCCTTGATAGTTGGGGAGTAGCAACAATCCTCACAATCACAATCACCACTAGCACCAAAATCTACACATAAAAAGATAACACCAAATTCACATTTCAAATAATCAAGCAAAAATATATCAATGCATGCAAATGCCATGTGATGAATTTTTCTAAACTAAACAAGACAAGTAAACAGTACTGAATCACTAAACTAAACAATTACACACTAAATAAACTTAATTTGGCTTTTAAAACAATTTCCAAATAATTTTTATACACAAAATAGGCCTACAAATGACTCTGCATAAAATTCTATTTTAACAGAAGCAAAATACAAAACCAATCCTACAGATGTGTAGGATTTAATTTTGTGAATCCATTGATATATTATTTGTATTTTTTGGATAAACAGAACAAAAGTTATTGAATTTACAAATTTAAATAACTAATAGATGAAAATCCAGATTTTAAATTTAAAACCTAGCCACGCGGCAGCTTCTGATTGGCGTGTACCGGTTCGGCCAGATCACGCTTGCGAACCGCAGGATCTAAGTGATGATGCACGCCCCAGATCTAATCGTACCGCTTCATCTAAACATCTAATCGTGGCCTTTAGATCCAGATCCAATAGACCGGACCTGTTTGACCAAATTCCAACGGCGCGAATGGCGCTAGCGGCAGCGACGGCTCTACCGACGATGGATCGGTGAAGCTAGGGGGTAGGAGAGGGGGTGTAGGTGCTTACCGAGGTCGCGAGGACGTGGGTATGCTCAAAGTGGATGCGGTTGGGGCGGGGGCGTGCAGTAGAGGTGGCTAGGGCTCGTCGGACTTGCTGGGAACATCGTGCACTCGGTGGCAAAGACGTCGACGACCTTCTGGATCGCCCTAGCACATACCAGGAGTATTAGAAGATGCGCAAGGATGCGACAAACATGACAGGTACAAGCAGAAGGTGAGGGGCGCTCGAAGATTACCAAAATTCCTCGCCAGAGTCAAACAGAGCTTTGGTTGTTCACGGGGCTCGACGGAGGCGACGTCCTGAGGCATTACAGGGCAAACAGAGAGGGTGTGAAGATGCGTAAGCATCAGGTGAACAAGATCATATGAACGAGGGGCGAAGGGGGGCACAGTGCTCACCGGAATAGATCGCCGGAGCTGCTCGGGACAGTGGCGGCGTGAGTGAAATTGCGGGTAGCCTGGTGGCTCTCTGTGGGTGTGGCTTGAGGGGAAATGAGCGGAAGGAGGGGGATTAAGTAACCGGGGCAAGAGAAGGAATTATGCTGACAGTAACTCGCAATCAAGCGCGAATCAATCGGGAAGAAATGGCCGCAGCGGAGCTGGTTGCGGGCGTGATTTTGGGCACGATGATGACGGGGCGTGTAGGGACAGAGCCTCAGTGAGAGGGGGTGCGGGAGTGGGTGAGAAACAGAGGGGAGAGGGGAACCCGGTGGGCTGGTGTTTGGGCCGTTTCTGCTGTTGGGCTGGAATGGTGGCGCTGGCCCTTTTCCATTTATTTTCTCCTTTTCTATTTCTTATTTGATTTTCTAAAACCATTTTCAAATGCTATTCAAATGAGTTTGAATTCAAACCTCCTCTGGATTTTTGTAAAGTTACCCAAGCACATATTTGTGTATAAAACATTGCTGTTTGCTCACAAATACATTGGCCCATTGAAAATAGCATCAAAACCATGCCTTGTTAAAATATTTATAATAGGCATATAAATGGTTTTGAATTTAGATTCTTGTTTTGAAACTTTGAGAAAGCTTTGAAATCAACATCCAAACCTTTTCTAGTTGAAACAAAGTATTCTCATGATTTGAAAATGGAAATAAAGCCTTTGCCTTTCTTACATAAAATAATAGGCAAACAATTGGCTTCTGTTTTGCAACCTTATTTGAAAATAATTTAAAATGCATGAGGATGCATGAATGATATGCAAACTTTATAAACCATGGTTTTTGGGATGTTACAAATCTAAATCCCTTAAGGTGAATCTCGCCCTCGAGATTCGGATTGGCTAGCAAACAGGTGAGGGTGGTCTTTCCGAAGATCATCTTCTCTTTCCCATGTTGCTTCTTCTTCAGAATGGTGGTTCCACTGAACTTTGCAGAATTTGATAGTCTTAGTCCGAGTAACTCTTTCTGTAGTCTCAAGAATCTTGATAGGTTTTTCCTCATAAGTGAGATCACTTTCCAACTGGACCTCTTCCAGAGGTATAGTATCCTTCAAAGAAGTCTCTTCCATCTCCGGATGGCATTTCTTCAGCTGACTCACGTGAAACACATTATGAACTGTAGACAATGATTCAGGCAATTCAATCTCATATGCCACTTCTCCTTTACGACTCAGAATCTTGAATGGCCAACATATCTTGGTGCCAATTTTCCTTTGACTCCAAACCTCTTCACTCCACGAAGTGGTGATAATCTAAGATAAGCTCTATCACCTACTTCATAGGTGACTTCTCTACGCTCTTCTGTCGGGACTGTGCTATCTTCAATCTATCCTTTACCAACTTAACTTTCTCTTCAGCTTCCTTGATTAGTTCTGGCCCGAACAAATTTCTTTCTCCAACACCACTCCATAACAATGGTGTAGTACACTTTCTTCCATAGATAAATTCGAAGGGTGCCATCTCAATACTGGCTTGATAGCTGTTGTTGTAAGAGAATTCTGTGTAAGGCATACTTTCATCCCAACTAGCACCATAATATAGGGAACATGACCTCAACATATCCTCTAGAATCTAGTTGATCCTTTCTATCTGACCATCAGTCTGGGATGATAAGCAGTGCTGAATTCCAATCTCGTTCCCAATGACTGATGCAGTTGCCTCCAAAAATGGGAAGTGAATTGTGTTCCTCTATCAGACACAATACTCTTGGGTACTCCATGCAGACACACAATCCTAGTCATATAAATCTTGGCTAACATAGACTTGTATAGGTTGTCTTTATGGGTATGAAATGAGCCACTTTAGTTAGGAGATCTACCATGACCCAAATAGAATCATACCCTGATCTAGTCCTTGGAAGTCCAGTGATAAAATCCATACCAATCTTATCCCACTTTCAATCAGGAATAGGTAGTGGTTGTAACAGTCCTGCTGGTTTCTGATGTTCCGCTTTCACTCTAGTACATACATCACACAAAGAAATATGTTCAGCGATGTCCTTCTTGAGATTATTCCACCAAAATCTTTCCTTCACATCCATGTACATTTTGGTGTTACCCGGATGAATGGAATATGGTGAGTTGTGTGCTTCCTGTAAAATCAGTTTCCGAAGCTCCGGATTTTGCGGAACACGGGTACGTTTTCCATACCATAAAGTACCCTGTTCGTCTTCATGGAATCCTTTGGCTTTCCCCTTGCTATTTTTTCCCTTAATCTCTTCAATTTCCTTGTCCATCTTTTGGGCTTCCTTGATCCTGTCCAACAATGTGGGTTGAACATCCAATGAGATGAGATGTCCTTCAGGCACTATCTCCAATCTGAGGTCTTTTAATTGGGCACACAGATCATCTGGAAATTCTCCTTTAGTAAGGCCATTCACATAAACCTTACGACTTAGTGCATCTGCTACAACATTTGCTTTACCTGGGTGGTATTGCAAACTCAAGTCATAGTCCTTGATGAGTTCTAACCATCTTCTTTGCCTCATGTTGATTTCTTTCTAAGTGAAGATATACTTCAAACTTTTGTGATCTGTGAACACTTCGCAACGCTTTCCCAAAAGATAATGTATCCATGTTTTGAGTGCATGGACAATAGAGGCTAACTCTAAATCATGAGTAGGATAATTCACTTCAGGAGTTTTGAGTTGTCTCGTGGCGTAAGCCACAACTTTCCCTTCTTGCATCAAAACTGCACCTAATCCCTGGTGAGATGCATCACAATATTCTTGGAAATCCTTCTCCAAATCTGGCAGACATAAGACTGGTGCTGTCACTAGTCTCTTCTTCAACTCTTGGAAATTATCAATGAACCTTCTATAGTATCCTGCCAAGCCAAGGAAACTACAAACTTCTTTCACTGACTTAGGAGATTCCTACTCAGTTACAGCTGACACTTTTGCGGGATCAACTGCTACACCATCTCCTGACACAATATGTCCGAGAAATCCCAATTCATTCAGCCAGAATTCACACTTTCTGAATTTGGCATATAGCTTATGCTCTCTAAGTTTCTCAAGTATCAAACGTAAATTTTTTCATGCTCTTCATTGCTCTTGGAGTAGATCAAAATGTCATCGATGAAAACGACAACAAATTTGTCAAGAAATTCCATGAACACCTTGTTCATCATATTCATGAAATAGGCTGGTGCATTTGTCAAACCAAATGGCATCACGGTGTACTCATACAATCCATACCTGGTGGTGAAAGCCGTCTTATGTATGTATTGTTCCCTTATCTTTAGCTGAAAGTAGCCTGATCAAAGATCAATATTTGAGAACACACGGGCTCCTTCTAACTGATCAAACAAACCATTGATTCTTGGCAAAGGATATTTGTTCTTGATAGTTACCTCATTGAGTGAACGGTAATCTATGCATAATCTTTGATTTCTATCTTTATTTTCCACAAACAAGAATGGTGCTCCCCAAGATGAAGAACTTGGTTGAATAAATACTTTCTGTAATTGTTCCCTAAGATGTTTCTTGAGTTCTTTCAACTCATCAACTGACATCTTGTAAGGTCTCTTTGCTATTGGCCCAGATCCTAGGAGCAAGTCTATCAGAAACTCAACATCTCTATCTGGTGGCATTCCAGGCAATTCCTCCAGGAATACATACGGATACTCTCTCACAATTAGCACGCTGTTTATGCTAACCCCCTTAAGAGAATTTAGCTTACTCCCTTTTGATTCAAAGTTTGACTTGAATCTAATCTGTTTCTTATCCGGGGTTGTGAGTGTGACAGTACGATTGGCACAATC